>OY998114.1:67500-1488008 GCA_963921955.1 Aleiodes alternator
ATGATATGATAATAATAATAATGAAATGATGTGAATTATAAAATAATGAGAGGGAAGATTTTGAAAGTTAAAAAAAAAAGATAGGAAACTCGTATTCAAGTATTGCGAATGGTGTAGAAGTACTAATGATTTGATTCATAGTTGTTTTTGATTCATACAGTTTCCACCTCTTGTAAAATAATGATTAAATAATTGAATTGAATAATGATATAATAATAATTTTTATTTTGGAATTATTTATGAAAATTGAATTCCGATAATTTAAAAGGGCTTTTGCATGAAAAAAAAAAATGATTAATGAAAATAATACGGAAAATAAAAAAAAATTGAAGTATTATGGATGGCGGCGTAAGTTATTGGAGATCGAGAAAGTGCTAAACATTGAATCATTTATAATTATTATTATTATTATTTCATATATTTTCTAGTTGCTTGGAAAATAATTTTAAAATATTATTATTTAATGAGAGAGGTAATTGTGGATATGAAAATTATTTGCATCCAAGTATTGTGAGTAGCGTAATATGATTGATGCTGCATGTGCCAACGGAGAGTGTTTAAGATTTGATTCATAGTTGTTTTTGATTCATACAGTTTCCACCTCTTGTAAAATAATGATTAAGTAATTTGATTGAAAATAATGATTTTCAATTTGGAATTATTTATTGAAATTGAATTCCGATAATTTAAAAGGGTTTTTGTATGAAAAAAAAAAAAAAAATGATTAATGAAAATAATACGAAAAATAAAGAAAAATTGAAGTATTATGGATGGCGGCGTAGGTTATTGGAGATCGAGAAAGTGCTAAACATTGAATCATTTATAATTATTATTATTATTATTTCATATATTTTCTAGTTGCTTGGAAAATAATTTTCAAATATTATCATTTAATGAGAGAGGTAATTGTGGATATGAAAATTCTTTGCATCCAAGTATTGTGAGTAGCGTAATATAATGCTGCATGTGCCAACGGGAGAGTGATTAAGATTTGATTCATAGTTGTTTTTGATTCATACAATTTCCACCTCTTGTAAAATAATGATTAAATAATTGAATTGAATAATGATAAAATAATCATTTTCATTTTAGTATTATTGATTAAAATTGAATTCCAATAATTTAAAAAGGCTTTTGTATGAAAAAAAAATGATTAAAAAAAAATAATACGAAAAAAAAAAAAAAAAATTCAAGTATTATGGATGGTGGCGTAGGTTATTGGAGTAGGGTAGAGCCAATCAGGAGTTTTTAATTGATCAGCTGGTCAATTAAAAAACCGGGAGGACGGTTTTCCAAATAGGGTTCACCTGGTATCCTTTATCCCTGTTCAAGCTGTTAGGATTCTTGTGGATCTCTAGACCTTCCCGATACTTTCTCTCAAAGTATCCTTGGGACTTGGCCAACATTCTCGCTTGGTCATACTGAATAATATGTCCAGTGTCCATATGATGTTCAGCCAAGGCAGACTGTTCCAGGTGGCAATATTTGGAACACCGTAGGTGTTCTTTGATCCGTGTACTGATCATCCTCCCGGTTTCCCCAATGTACACTTTTCCGCAGGAGCAAGGAATCTCATAGACTCCGGATGTACTCAAGGGTGGTCTTGGATCTTTGGGACTAGGCAACATCTGTCCGATTTTCTTTGGGGGTAGAAAAATCGTCCGAATGTTGTGTTTTCCAAGAACCTTGCTGATGCGGTCGGTTGTACCTTGAAGGTAGGGGAGAAGAGCCACTTTAGGTCTTTCTTGGTCTTTCTCTCTTTCAGGACCATCCAATTCTTGTGAAGAGATCTTATTTTGGAGTCTTCTGGTGACTCGTCTAATTTGTGGGATTTTGTATCCATTCTTGCTTAGGGCCGTCTCCAGGTGTTCTATTTCGCTGTCTAGGCTGCTTGGTTCAGAAATAGTAAGAGCTCTGTATATGAGAGAGCTTATAACTGAGTTCTTCTGTGCAGGGTGATGATGGGAGCTCGAGTTGAGATATCTGTCAGTATGTGTAGGTTTACGATACACTTGGTGGCCAAGAATGCCACTAGCGTTTCGATGGACTAATACATCAAGAAATGGAAGACGATTATTCTCTTCAATCTCCATTGTGAATTTGATATTGGAAGTTCCTCCATCTGAGGACCCCTTTTCCCTCGAAGCAGGCCTCCACCATCCTTCGCCAAGCTTCTTTGAGACTTGTCAAGGAAAGGATAACATCAGCCAGGAAGGATTCGGCTCACCTTTCTAAACAAGTCCTGGATCTCCACCTTCTTTTGTCTCACTCTCTAGAACCTCGGCTTTGGGCTATACTTGATCGTGTGACCCATGAACAAGCTATACGCACTGCTGAGTTGAGAACTGAGATTCAGAAAGGGAAATTCCAATCTCTAGTCCCACAGGACAAAGTCCCTATTCTTACCTACACTGTGAAGAATCTCAGTAAACACCAACTGAGTGATACACAAGTATCTGTACTTGCCAAAGGGCATAATTTTGCTGTTGCCCCAAGAAAAGTCCCCACCGAAGAAATAATTAGTCGGACTGAAACAGCCATTCACCATCTTCCTCAGGAAACCAACAACGAAATTCGGAGACAGTTGTCTAATATCCTGCACAAGGCCGCTCCTCCCAGTGATAATATCACTAGGGAAAAACGTCTTGCTTTGCGTAGTCTTGAGGAGAATAGTGAAATCATTATTCTTCCTGCAGACAAAGGCAACGCAACGGTCGTCTTGGATTTAGAGGACTACTCGAAGAAAATTTCAACAATGCTGAGTGATTCCAGAGTTTATGCTAAACTCAAGAAGGATCCAACTCGGATGATTGAGAGGAAAACCACTGAGCTCCTGAAGAAGGCACGTCTTTCAACCGAGACTACCAAACTCCTCAGTCCGAAAGAATCATTTCCCCCAAGACTTTATGGCCTCCCCAAAATCCACAAAGAAGCTGTTCCCCTCAGACCCATAGTTAGTAACATCGGGGGACCAACCTATGAATTAGCTAAATTCCTCACAGCACCTCTCCAGAAACTCACAGGACAGAATACTTCACATATACAGAACTCACTAGACTTCGTGAACAGACTGAGGACAATCAGAACATCTTCCGAAGACATCTTAGTCAGTTTCGATGTGGAGTCCCTGTTTACTAACGTCCCAATACCAGAGACCTTAGAAATAATAAAAAAACTCAAAAAAGATATCCTCGAACCTTCTTCCTTTAGTTGAGCATTGTTTGACTTCAACTTATTTTCAGTTCCAGGGAAATTTCTATGAACAGAGATCAGGAGCCACCATGGGCTCCCCTATTTCTCCGATCACAGCTAACATCTTCATGGAAAATTTTGAAAATGATGTATTGAAGTCAGCTCCTCTGAAACCTTCTGTATGGTTTAGATACGTAGATGACACTTTTCTTATCTGGCCCCATGGAAGAACAGCTCTAGATGAATTTCTGATATTTTTGAATGAACAACATTCCAATATCAAATTCACAATGGAGATTGAAGAGAATAATCGTCTTCCATTTCTTGATGTATTAGTCCATCGAAACGCTAGTGGCATTCTTGGCCACCAAGTGTATCGTAAACCTACACATACTGACAGATATCTCAACTCGAGCTCCCATCATCACCCTGCACAGAAGAACTCAGTTATAAGCTCTCTCATATACAGAGCTCTTACTATTTCTGAACCAAGCAGCCTAGACAGCGAAATAGAACACCTGGAGACGGCCCTAAGCAAGAATGGATACAAAATCCCACAAATTAGACGAGTCACCAGAAGACTCCAAAATAAGATCTCTTCACAAGAATTGGATGGTCCTGAAAGAGAGAAAGACCAAGAAAGACCTAAAGTGGCTCTTCTCCCCTACCTTCAAGGTACAACCGACCGCATCAGCAAGGTTCTTGGAAAACACAACATTCGGACGATTTTTCTACCCCCAAAGAAAATCGGACAGATGTTGCCTAGTCCCAAAGATCCAAGACCACCCTTGAGTACATCTGGAGTCTATGAGATTCCTTGCTCCTGCGGAAAAGTGTACATTGGGGAAACCGGGAGGATGATCAGTACACGGATCAAAGAACACCTACGGTGTTCCAAATATCGCCACCTGGAACAGTCTGCCTTGGCTGAACATCATATGGACACTGGACATATTATTCAGTATGACCAAGCGAGAATGTTGGCCAAGTCCCAAGGATACTTTGAGAGAAAGTATCGGGAAGGTCTAGAGATCCACAAGAATCCTAACAACTTGAACAGGGATAAAGGATACCAGGTGAACCCTATTTGGAAAACCGTCCTCCCGGTTTTTTAATTGACCAGCTGATCAATTAAAAACTCCTGATTGGCTCTACCCCCACCCCTACCTACCCCCCTCCCCTCCAGAAGGGGTATATAAGGACTACCCATTGACCATGGAGTTCAGAATCGAAGCTCATAGCCCTGAAGATGCAAACTGCAACGTTTGCGAAACGTCGGCGCAACGCTGAAACCAAACGCGGCATCCATCCGGAAGCCAAACATATTTAAAAGTGTTATTCATATATTTCAGTATTGTGAAATGGGTGCAATTATAATTTATGAGTCTCTTCTGTTCTATAGTGCGATCAAAAAATTAAATTATGCTGAGAGAGTGGGGAGAGCATGAATAGTATAGGTTTTCTATATTGTTACGCCCTTTTCGTTCGAAGGTCATGAAATAAGAGTAATACAGACATAGTATGGATAATTTTTTTAAAACGCCACTAGTTATATTCAATGGAATGAAAAACAGTTATTTATTTAATTTATTGGAAACGATTAATTTCAATATTTGAAATATATATCTTCTTTTTTCGAATTTTTCTTAATTTTTTGTTAAAATATTTTTTTTACCACTCTAGAAAATGAGTTATATAGGTTTGGTGGTTTAATGTATTGAGTATAAAAAAATATTATTCTACGAATTATGCCAAAATGAAGGTTTGGCGGTGAAATTTGCATGATATTCATTGTGTAAATATACATTTAATGTTTTAAGTATGAAAAAATATTATTTTTGCTTCCGAATGGAAGCATTGTAATCGCGATTTTTTTCGATTTCGAGATTTCATCGGAATATGACTCAGAATGATCCAAAACGTCAAGAAATTACATTTTTAAAAAGTGTGTGTGGGTGTGTGTGTGTGTGGGTGTGTGTGTGTGTGGGTGTGTGTGTGTGTATGTGTGACAGATATCAGTTCATTGCTCAGCAACGGTAATACTTAGTGAGCTGAAAATTGAACAGTACTTTCCCTCCGCATGCGAATTGCTGTCAGTGAAACTTGAGCGAAATCGGTTGAGTACTTTTCGAGAAAACTCAAATTTTGGAAAAATCGTTTTTTTGACTTTTCTCCGCGAAAAATTGATTCACAGCCCCCACACTCAGCGATGAAATACATCTCATTTGAACTCACAATTTTTACTCGGGGTAAATTTTGCTCAGATTTTTCGTTTGCAGATAATTTCAATTACAGTGTTTTTCATCCTGAATTTACTATACACGATAGCTCAAAAACTATTTGAGTTAGAGACTTCAAATTTCGCCAGTTTGTGCATCTAAGGAGCGAACAGTTTGGTATTGAAATTGGGCGAAATCGCTGCAGTAGTTTCTGAGATATTGGCCAAAACCCATTTTATGAAAAGAGGTTGTATCTCGAAAACTATCCAAGCAATTACATCCAAGTTCACCTTAAAAGATTCATCTCAATGAGCCCCACAAATGGTGATAATTTCAGATTTTTCAGGAGAAGTCTCTTGTAAGGATGTTCGATAAATTAGTTTTTTCAAAAATCACGGTTTTTCTTAGCTTCCTCTCTAAGAACACTACTATTTTTTATTTCAGCATTCGAAAGTAGACAATTTTTTCTACAAAATGAGTACCTTTTCATCCTGACGACAATCAGAAAGAATAGAAATCCTATTCGGAAACCGAACGTCAATTTTTGTGTTTCATCATAGGATCTGAATTTTCATCTAATATTGAATTTTTATGTACCATGTGATATTATTGCAATTTATTCGATTATTCTGAGCTGAGATTTGTAGGGATCTATAAGTGCGTATTTCTTGCGAGAATAATGTTATTTTTTGAGCGATTGAAAAGATATTCATTTTTATAGAGATTCGATTGACTATGGGTAAAATCCCATTCGGAAGCATTTTGCCAATCGAATTGGCAAAATATTAAATGTCACACAAAGAGTGGGGTTTGCAAATAACGCACAAAGGGTGGAACTCCTGCTTGTTTTTTGTTCTATCTGTCACAACAGATAGAACAATGATTCATGAATTTTCCAAAAAAAAATTTTAGATCAAAATATCCATATGTAGTTTATTTTTTTAAGGAATATTCTCACGAGATAATCGGCAAAGGATCTAGATTTGTCGAGTATAAATATTGTTGAAGATTGAAGTTCATCAACGAACTCATTAAATAAATGAATCAACGTGATCGTCATTCTAAAATGTTTTACGCACGTCAATTTATTCATTACGATTAAATTCGTTAATCAAGACACACACACATAACTTCCCTTCTGTATTTCCAGTTGATTAATCAATTAAATAAGGTTCTATTTTAATTGATAAAAACCTTAACAGGTTATGGGCCCAGGTTTTTCAGACAAGACAGGAGATTAATTAATTATATACGCGTGCGTTTCAAGAAAGAAGTAAAAGAAGAAAATTTTTTTTGAAGAATCGTGAAATCGTCAAATATGAATATGAATGGATTAATCGCAGCGGACAGACTCATTGAGAAGAATTATGAGCACTAGAGGCAACAAATGCAAAGTCTGTTAATATTCAATGATTATTGGTCATATGTAGATGGAACTATTCCAAAACCTGCGCCGGATGCTGCTACATATGCCGCTTGGTTGAAGTCTGATATGCTGGCATTGGCAATCATTAGAATGGAAGTTATGCCGGATCAATTACGCCATGTGAAAAATAAGACGACATCCAAAAATGCTTGGGATAGTTTGGATGAATACCATCGATTGAAGGGACCAGTGCGAAAATCTGTGCTGTATCGTCAACTTTCCAACATGAAGAAAGATCCCAATATCACAATGACTCAACATGTCATTAACTTTGCGAATAAAGCTGAATTACTTGAAGAAGCGGGGATCGAAATTCCTCAGGAATTACTATCAATTATGCTACTAAATACTCTACCAAAAGAGTATGAAGTTTTTGTCGTGGCTATGGAATTAAGAGATAGAATATCAAATGTTGAATTTATCAAATCGAAACTAATTGAAGATGAAGCGAGACGATCCGGAGATACCAGCACAGAAGGGGCTGCAGAAAGTGATCAAGATGCTCTTTTTGTACAGCAGAGAGGGAATCAGAGCAGGAACCAGTCAAATGAGTCATGGAAGTATGAAAAACGTCGATTCAATGGACGTTGTAATAAATGCAATAAATTTGGTCATATGGCGAGAGACTGCAGAAGTAACACATCATATAATAGAGAAGCATCAGAAAATTCAGTTCAACAAATCAGCGATGATGTTGCTGGTGCATTAGTTGCAGAGGAATCCAACTTTGTTGCAGATAAAGATCGAACATGGTGTCTGGACAGTGGAGCGACTGCACATATGTGTTATGATCGTTCATTATTTTCAGAAATTAATTTAGGCTCTGGTTGTGGTGTTGAAACAGCTGGTAGTACTACTTTGAGAGTTGAAGGTGTCGGGACCATCTACATTAATGCTAAAGTTGGAGATTCCAGTCACAAAGTGAAACTGGAAAACGTCCTATGGGTTCCCAATTTGAAAAGAAATTTATCATCGGTATCCAAAACTACTGAACGAGGTTATATCGTGCGTTTTGAGGGAACCAATACAATAATTACTCATTCAAATGGGAGTGTGCTGATGAAAGCATGTAAAGTCGGTCAATTATACATTATTCAAGAAAAGACAACTGAATCAGCACTTACGGCTCAGAATAATGACGCAGATAACTTGGAACGTTGGCACAAAAGATATGGACACCTTAACATCAGAGATTCACAGTTATTACAGAAATCTAGGATGGTAGATGGACTGGATTTGAAAACTGATAGACAGGAATTTGAATGCATCGTTTGCAGTAAGGCAAAAATTCATACATTACCATTCAAATCAGCATCTACCAGGTCCGAAGAACTACTAGGTCTTGTTCACACTGACATATGGGGTCCTGAACGACCTGAGTCACTTGGAGGACCAAGATATTTTGTTACCTTCATTGATGATAAAACAAGATACACTGAAGTCATCATGCTCAAACAGCGTTCAGATGTAATAGAAGCCTTCAAGAAATTCAAGAAGCGAGTAGAAAATGAAACTGGAAGAAAAATTACAAAACTACGAAGTGACAATGCAAAAGAATACGTTTCCAAGGGATTCACGACTTTATTGGACGAAGATGGAACACAACGACAATTAACGGTTGAATATACCCCACAATAGAATGGCGTCACTGAAAGAGCCAATCGCACACTTGTGGAGATGGCTAGATCATTATTGATTCAATCAAATCTACCAAAGTTTATGTGGGCTGAAGCTATTAATACAGCTGCGTATATTCGTAACCGTTGTCTAACTGAAGCTCTGAAGCATAAAATGACACCTTATGAAGCCTGGTACAATAGAAAACCAGATGTGAGCAATCTCAGGGTTTTTGGAAGTAAGGTAATTGCTTTGAAGAAAGGTCCAGGACAAGGCAAATTGGAACCTAAAGGAGAAGAACTGGTTCTGGTAGGATGCTCGAGTGAAGCTAAAGCATATCGAGTCTATGACGCTAAAAAAAGAGCAGTCATAAAACGACGAGACGTAATTTTCCATGAAAATGCTATGTGCTGCAAATGCGGTCTTCAATATTCAGAGATTTTGGAAGTAAAGTCTCAAGTACAAAAATCTAAGGAGGATATGAGGAAAGAGATCATCAATTTAAATGTAGAATCAGCACAGAGCCCAACAGAACCCCACTACGTTACTGAGCAGGGGAACCATGACAGTGATGAGCAAGAGATGATACCCATGCATGAAGAAAATGACGTCCCAAATACTGAATCCAAAAATTCAATGAATGATTCATCATCTGAATATTTTGACTCAATTGATGATGTTGGCATTTCAAATGATGTTGCTGCTGATGGTATTGATGAAGAAACTCGGAACTCCGAGTACAGAGTCTAATACTCCAGTAATTCCAAGGAATCGATCAGTACAACGTGGTCGAGGACGACCAAAGTTACTCAGAACTGGTAGTCGAGGAAGACCTCGGAAAATTCATCAGGAAGCAGCTAATTTAACTATAGAAGATTCGAGGGATCCGCCATCAACAATTCTTGAAGCTAAAAACTCTAAAAACTGGGATAAATGGAGAGAAGCTCTTCACAAAGAATACAATTCTTTGAAAGAAAATGGCACCTGGGAGTTAGTAGAACGTCCTAAGGAAAGGAAGGTACTCACTTCCAGATGGGTTTTTCGTGTAAAAATGAAACAAGATGGTACAGTTGATCGTTTCAAGGCCAGATTAGTGGTGCGAGGTTGCGAACAAAAATTTGGAATAGATTATGAAGAAGTTTTCGCACCTGTAGCACGATACGAAACCATTCGAACCTTCTTAGCATGCTGTGTTGAAGAATAAATGTTCGTACACCAGATGGATGTAGTTACAGCCTACGTGCAGGGTGATTTAACAGAAGAACTTTACATGGAACAACCTGAAATGTTTGAGGCACTTGATGGAAAAGATAATGTCTGTCGACTCAAACGTCCACTTTACGGCTTGAAACAGGCAGGAAGAGAGTGGTACAGAAAACTTAATGATTCGTTGGAAAAATTTAATTTGAAAAAGACTGAAGAAGAACCCTGTGTTTTTGTGAAACGTCAAGGTAATGTTAAAATCATTGTAGTGGTATATGTCGATGACCTATTAATTGGATCGAACGATTGATTCAGCTTGATGCAAACTAAGCAGATGTTATCCACAACATTTAGAATGAAGGATTTAGGTCCTGTTAACGACATTCTGGGGATGCACATCACGAGACAAGGTCAAGTTGGAAGCATTAAACTAGATCAAAAGAAATACATTAATGATTTACTGGTCAAATTCAAAATGGAAGAAGCTACTTCAGCAGATACTCCTTTAGAAAATGGTATTAAATTATCAAAAGATATGGCGCCGATGAATGAGGAAGAAAGTAAGGAGATGATAAACGTGCCGTACAGACAATTAATTGGAGCCCTCGTGAATTTATCAAATGCAACAAGGCCAGATATAACATTTGCTGCCAATTATCTGAGTCGTTTCTGTTCAAATCCTGGTTTTATGCATTGGAAAGCAGCGAAAAGGGTTTTACGATATCTAAAGGAAACTCAAGAATTAGGAATTAATTATGTCAGAAGTGAAAATTCGTTGACATGCTTCGTTGATGCAGATTGGACAGGAGATTTGGCTGATCGCAAATCAAGCACAGGATATATATTACTACTGGCTTGTGGACTTATAAGTTGGGAAACGAAGAAGCAACAATCTGTAGTTCTGTCAACAATGGAAGCAGAATACATGGCTCTCGGAAGCTTCAAAAGAAGTAATATATATGAGAAGACTAATTGAAGCTATGGGATTTAATAAATTTGTCTTGGAAACAACTGCTGTTTATTGCAACAATCAGAGCGCAATTCATTTGAGTAAAAATTATGTGTATCATGGTCGAGCGAAACACATACATGCTCGTTATCATTATACACGAGATGAACAAGATGCAAAAAAAATTGAAGTGAAATACATTTCATCAGAAAATATGATGGCTGATATTTTGACAAAAGGTCTTGGTGGAATTAATCATCAGAAAGGTCTTCGTCAACTCCGCATGAAATAAAACAGAAACAAATAATAAAAAAAAAAAAAAAAAAAAAAAGGAGTTCGTCGATAAGGGGAGTGTTGAAGATTGAAGTTCATCAACGAACTCATTAAATAAATGAATCAACGTGATCGTCATTCTAAAATGTTTTACGCACGTCAATTTATCCATTACGATTAAATTCGTTAATCAAGACACACACACATAACTTCCCTTCTGTATTTCCCGTTAATTAATTAATTAAATAAAGTTCTAGTTTAATTGATAAAAACCTTAACAAATATCAATAGTTTGTTCTCTATTCTTCTTTTCTTAATAAAATAAAAAAAAAATTTAAGATAAGAAAAATCTAATTCATTGGAAACATTAAAATTGAAGAAATTGAATTACTGGATATGAATTGAAAATGAATGAATTGAAAAAGAGAATATAAATCACTCAAGTATTATGTATTGTCACGTATTCTTAATCCACGGTAATTAAAGAATTACGTGAAACTCAAAGAAATCCAAATATCCAAATAAAATCAATAAATTCAAACAACGTTAATTGTTGGGCGCCAGGACGACCTTTCGTCCGTAAATCAAAACAAACAAAGAAAATAAAAATTCAATCCCCAGGTGATTATCCGACTAGTCAGTAACAAAAGAATTCCAAATCCAAAATCCTAATGACCGCGGAGGCGGCTGGGTTCAATAACTCACCTGTAATGTATCGAAAAGGAATACAGATTTCTGAATAAAATAAAAGTCAATTTCGTTTTATAATTTTAATTCAGAGCGATATCTCTTTTAATTATGCTCTTTAAAAAAAATATTACAGTATAATAAAAAAAATCAATATTTCCGTTACTGAATTTAATTTTAGTTAAACAATATTATAGATGTTTTTTACTATCGGAAAAATAATACGAATCAATCGTTCAGGACTCTATTTATATATTATATTCATAATACATATAATAATTTTATTCATCAAAACAAAAAAAAATCATGATAATCAGAACTAATTCAAAAGTCCCGACAAATTTTCACTAACACAACAAAACATTAATTAACAACACAATTTAGATTGTCGTTAGAAAAAAATAGTCAAGAAAATTAAAAGTCAAAATTTGAATTAATTCTGATTCACGCGACAAGTACCTTAAGACTTGATACTCGCATGGACGATCGGCGTCCTTTAAAATGCACCTTTATAATTCCCAGCGATAACTGGAAATAATAAAAAAAAACATAATAATAGAAAAAAAAAATTAGACGAAACAATCGCCGTTATCGAATAAAAAATAATAAAAGTAATCAAAATTGTCGTCTAAAATTTATCGCTGAAAATTAAATTAAATGCCGACCAATTTTAATAAAAAAATTATTTAAATCACAATTTCTCAATTAATTTTCCCGACAATCATTTTCCGAAAATAAAAAAAAATAATTAGCGAGAAACGAAAAACATTAAACCATTTGCGTTTATGTAATTTCGCGAATAGTAAAAAAAAAAACTATCACGCCACGGAAAATCCCAAAATGGCGGTTACCAGCGTCGTAACGACGCTAACAAAAAAAAATGTCCAAAAACTATGCCGAGAATAATCACACGCTTACCGGAGTGTTGTTGATTAACCTTGAAACCAAATCCTTTCTTCAATCCTCCAACTTCCCCGGTAATCATCCAAGAAAATCTCCAATTATCCTCGGTAATTTTAATATCTCCAAAAATAATAATTGCAACGATAAGTATTGCGATTATTGCAACGGTAATTAATCGAAAATATTTTACAGCAGAAATCACGTCTGTACAATATGCCACCAAAACGGAAAGTGAGGGAAGACGCCGGCGTGCGTCGAAAATTAGACCACAGGTGGCTCTTCCCATAATTAATCATCCAATGACGTTCAAGATTTCTTTTATCGCCGGTATTGTTTTGCTTTTATTCCGGTAATTAAATAAATGATAAAAGAGTAAATCTTATAATTTTACGTCAAAAATTCCGTTAAAATTTTCTATGATGATCTCTTAATTGATTTTTATCATAATCAATTATTATCGAATTAATTAAAATTTTCCAGACGTCCTTGATTTCCTCAATTTTCCGCCAATCAGAGTAAAGAGTCCAACGGAAAACTCCTCCCATCGATTTCCAATTTCTGCGTCGATAACTTCCTGGAGCAGCTCTCTGTGATTCTCGTCCGTCAGCAAGCGCCTCCTTCCGGCATGAAGGAAAATTCCGGCAAACGCGGGAATATTCAAAGCGGAAAATTCAAAAATAAACGAATTAATTAAATCAAAATATTCTTTCTCGTTTCTCGGGACCTTCCGTTTTGGTTATTTCAATAAATTAAACATTCACTGCGATACCGGTCTAATAACAAAACAAATATTTGTGACGGCCAAAATATGGCGTTGCAGTATATATTAAATAAATAGATTTAATGAAAATTGTAACGGTTGGCTTGACTGACCTTGAGCCAGCTGTTAAGGGCACAAAAAATTTTTCTGAAATTTACCCAATTTTAGGCCTCAATTTCTTTCCTGATGTTTCCCTTATTAATTTGCCTTGCTGAAAAAATGGGCGCCAGTCGTTTTAAGAAAAATGTTACAGATTTGGGGGAAAACGACAAATCCCCAAGTTTATTTCAATTTAATTAGACAACAGAACCCCAAGAAATGCTTTGATTGTGCCCGCTTTATTTCATGAAACTCCGGTCGTATCTCAAGGGGGAGAGGGGACGATACCCTCTCTTTGGGTATTCGGGACAGAGCCAAAACTTTACACAAACTCCTGAAATTTTCGGTTTAAACAATAAAAATCAAGTATATTCAATGAAATTAATACGTATACATTTAAATAAGAAAAAGAAAGAAGTTTTTCGGTTACTGATATAATAATGATAATTTACATTAACTCAGAATGAACAAGTGTGACTCTAAAGTGGTGGGGTTGACCCCCACTCGTAACAGACGCTAACTCGGCGTCTCTCAACTTTGCTCTTTTTACCCCAACTCAATTTAATTAATTCTTGTAACTCAATATATTAATCTTTTGGGGGACTCGCGTACCTTACATTGTATGCTCCTTCTTTCCGTCCTGGCCTCTCTTAACTTTTCTTTAATTTACTCAAGTTTTCCTCAATTTTCCGACTCTTTACTTCGATTATCTCAACTCTTTACTCTCAACGATGTGACCGCAACGGTGTCCCGGGAGAAGAAGAATGAGTCTTCTCTCCCACGAGTCGGCATTGGGTTTCCTCGGCTGTTTCCGCTCAATTTCGGTAGAGCCGAGGCCCAACCCAACCACTTGTCCCGCGAGTCCCCCACTACTTTACTCTCGCCACTGGCTTTATTAAAATTTAGCTTAAACTCAATAATCCCAAATAATGTACAAAAATAATTACAATAATTCGGACAATAATTTCGCGACACTGATACATGGAGAACTTTTGTCTTTTCTTTTGACACATATAATTTCAGTCTTTATTTTCCACTGTCTCCCACGCTGATCCTGGTGATCCCCGGTTCCTCTCGCTGCTGCCCAAGGTTCATCAGTGTTGGTTGGTGTTGGACCAACTCCTCGGATGCTGCTTTGGTCCCGGCTCTTCTGGATTGTCCCTCGTTCTGCTAATTGGTTTGTGGGACTGGGAAAAATCCTTCCCAGTCCTACTTTTCGTGCTTCACTCCAAATTTTGGAGTAGAGTTGGGCGAAAATACACAAAAAAAATTAGTGAGGTCATTAACTTCTGTTGACCTCGCCCTGGACATATGCTGGATTGACGCAAAATGAGCCCTGTCCTCACCGGGTACCACGAGTTGCGGTCATTATCGCGATTTTAATTGATTTTACTAACTTTTCTGATTTTTATTAATTATGTGGCGGTAAAAACCGTCACAAAATTAAGAGGCAATGAATTAATTTCGAGATCGTCATTCATTCACTTATTCAAATGAAGATGAAGATGGATGGATCAATCATTTGTTCCCATTGCTTGATTATTTTTTTTAGTGAAAATGAATGCAATCACAGTTGACTCATTTTTCATCGAATTTCCATATCTAAAAATTTTTCAAATTATCAATGAGAATTCGTAAAATAAAGACTAAAACAATGATATGGGGTAGCCACTGACTGCACGCGTAGCGTGCACAACTTTCCACACGTTGTGCATAAAAAAACAGAACCTTACACGTGCGGTAAAGATTTTCAGACTCGTGTGATTACAAAACTCGTGTTCAACTCGTTTTGCAAGCTCACACTCGTCAGAAAAGTACTTTGCCACACTTGTTAAGTGATATACTATTTGATCACAGATTTTTTTTTTATAAATGATATGTTATTTTTTAAAATTACTTTTCATTGCGATAAGTTAAATTACGTCTAGCTCGTGTCTTTCTTGACGAGCATGCATTTGAATTATCATTATTATTCTGAGAACTTTCACGTTATCCAACGATTCGCATTGTTTCCATTATAATTTGTATGGTAATTTGTAAATTTATGTGATCTTGGGTAGACTCCTCGTTGTTGATCAATTTCTTCTCGTTGTCGGAATGGTTTTTGTGCATAATTACGTTGATTTTGTTGAGAGGGAGTACGTCTTTTTCCTCAATTGTCCTCGCTGATAGTCACGCTGTTTTTGATTTTCCAGTTCACGTGTCCTCCGCAACTGTTCTCGCTGATAATCAAGCTGTTTTTGATTTTTCAGTTCACGTGTCTTCCTCAACTGTTCTTGCTGATAATCACACAGATTTTGCTCTATTAATTCACTTTTTTTTTTATTGTTCTCACTGATGATCGCGCAGATTTTGCAATTCTAATTTACGCTTCTTTCTCAATTGTTCTCGCTGATAATTTCGTCTTCTTCTTAATTGTTCATACTGATAATTATACTCATATGGCTTTTGAAGTTCAGGTCCTGTGCTCAATTGATTTTCCTCAACTACTACGTCGTGGTCATTATCACAATTTTGATAATTATTATTCGGATCCAATGGACTATCAGGGAACGTGATTATCGGCGAGTTTACTGATTGGTCATTGAATAGATATTGTTCAAAGTGCATGCATTCATTATGGAGAGATCCAATGTCAGTGATTGTTTAGAATTCTGTTGAATATTTTTTTAAAATTATTTCTCAATTTCAAATTATTCAATAAAATGAATTGAAAATTAAAGAATACAGTTTCATGATCATAGAATATTGATTTATCAGTTTTTATAATGAACAGACTATAGGAATTACTAGATCATTTAAATAGGTCTAGGTAAATAGCTTATATATACTTTCGAGGAACTTCACAGAATATAATGAAGCATACAAATTTTAACCAATATTAGCCCATTTCAATTACTGATTGAATATTAATTTAAGAATCAACAAAATGGATACACTGGAATTTCTGAATTCATCACCCTCTTCGATCATAGAAGGATCGTTTCCCCAAATGTAATCTAAATTTAAATCAATTAAAAAAGTATCGATTTTTCATAAACTCAGTTGTCACGACGTAATTCTCCAAGACTCTTACTATGAAAAATTTTCTCCCATTTATAATAAACTGATTATAACTTGAAAATTCAAAATATAATGACTATTGTATTTGTTCAGAATTCAATAGTTTTCCATATTATCTTCATCAATTTTTTTTATTATTGTTGTGTCCCAGAATAGTATACATAAAAAAGAGAAATATTTAACCTTGTTAAATATTTCTCAATTGTAATCATTTGCATAATATGTGAAGAAGTTGCACTTGGTTCACATATTATGGAAACTCAGCATGTTTACACACTCAATCGTGTAATAATGTGACACCAATAATTTAATATAAATATCAGACTCACCGATATTCGGAAGTCAGTTGTTAAAATCATTTCACGTTAATCAATAATTTCACATTAATTAAATCTGTAAATTCTTTACTCAAAATGGAAACATTTTGATAATAAAGATAATAATTCATTTTTATTAATTCTCCGAGTTAAAGTATTTTATCCACTGTAGAGGAGATCTCTATAGATCGAACCTACTCACTTTCCTCATGACTAAACGGGTCTAACATTTTGGTGGCAGCGGAGTTTTCAACGGCAGGGCCTGATCAACCTTCGTCGGCGACTACAGTGGAATATAAGAATAATTCGGGGAATTCAAGGACGAGATATCTGTTGAAAAACTGTCTCAGGATAGGATTTCTTTAGAAATATCAACAGGAGAATCCAAGACGCATTGAGTGACGTTCAGGATTCACAGAGTTACAAGACGCTAGCGGAATCCTGTCGGAACGCAATAAGTTGGGAACGACTTCTGTATTCTCTTGATCGTGTAGAAGATTCAGTGGAAGACATGCAGGAAGAAGTCTCTCCCGAAGAATCAAGAAATTTCGCTCAACAAAAAAATGAGAAACCTGTACCAGATGGGAGGGAGGAACTCTCTTCAGCAATACAGGATAGAACCAGCCTTTCTTTTGGGAAGCTCTCCAAAAATGGAAAATATCCATGGCAATCGAGAACTTCAACAACCGAGGATATACAGCCTGAGAAGTATCAATATTACAATTCGGTTACAATGAACCAGGAAACTGGGATGATTCAGGAGGGAGGAATACTGTTGAGCTCCGGGGAAAAACCTAATTGGGACCCGCGGAAATATGTGTCATTTAAAGAAGATATTCATGAGAACGATGGTTCAATAAGAATGGCAGGCATTGAGGAGAATACTATGAAGGAGAATGAGTATAAGACAGAAACAATACTAAAACATCAAAAATTCAATCGATTCAACATATGTTTGAATTGTGCAAATGAAGGACATACAGCCGCAGAATGCGATCAGTTATTGGTAAACCAAGAAATTGAAGAGATAACCCGACCAAATTCCAAACAAAACGAAAACAACCATAAGCTGCAGAAAAAAGGCGAATACTGCAAAATGAGTGGTCATGATATTTTCAAATGTAGCAAATTGAAAAGGAATTGACACATACGGAAATTATCGTGCGTTAATAAAGGTCAACAGACTGCTAACATCAGCATAGTTCATTCCAAACAGACTGAGAAGACATTAAAGAAAAATGCTGATGCAGCCTGGCATTTGAAGAACATTCGTCAAACGATGGCTTTTGGAATTGTCCGTCAATCAGCTGAAATTCTAAATCATTTAGAACAGCCATCAAGAAGGCAAAAGATGTTGCGACCGGCCAAGATGGAGAACATTAAAAAGAGGGTGCGTGGAACCCACGTGACAGAAGTGAAACTTCTTATACATGAGCCATTGGTCATTTTACACTTGGCTTTGGATTAAAATATCTCGAAAACTATGCAAAATTTATCGAGACATGCTGTGAATGAAATTTAGAGGGAAGATTGACGAACAAAATAAGAAGAACGCTGTTTTTCTCTGACTAGTAGTTTCCGAGATATCATTTTTTGAATGAGTAGTTCAGAAACAATGGATGAGGCCCGATAGCAAATAAATGAGCGCTTGGACGTCCTTTCTGAATATTTCATTCAAAAATCGATATCTTAATAACTACTAGTCGTGAAAAAACGGAGGCTTGCTTATCTATTCGTTAATCTTCCCTCTAAATTTCATTCACAGCATGTCTCGATAACTTTTGAATAGTTTTCGAGATATTTCAATCCAAAGCCAAGTGTAAAATGGCAATTTTTAAAGAAATAAAGAGCAAAAATTATGAGGTGGAGCATAAATATTTTTCAGTCGTGTTCCATGACAACTCCTCCTTTGAATGACAATTTTCCGTAATTTTTTAAAAAATCATTTAGATAAATTTCCACATTTTTCTCTCCGTGTATTGAAAAGAAAAAATTAAAAAAAAACACAGGCTTCCCCCACCACCCAGATAGCGACCCGACGGCAGCAGCAAAAATTTCCCCTTCCCCCCACTACTCTACTACCACGTTCCTCTCAAAGTCTTACACTCGTTTCGCGACGCGAGAAAAAAGTTGGTACCCTCCCAAAAGAAGTTTCACTTCAAAATCATATTGTTCTCACCACAAATGAGCTCAGGAAGCGTACATATTTTCTAGTTGATACAGGATCTGCTGTTTCATTGATTAAGATCGGCAAACTGCAACCTGAAATTCCAATCATCTTTGACACAGTCTTACTGCAGGGAATCAGCCAACAAAACATGGAAACACTTGGAAAAGTTACTATATATTTGAAAATCAGAGACGTAGGATTGGGTCATGAATTTCATCTAGTACCAAACGATTTTCCATGTTCAGGAGGAATTCTCGGAGGAGATTTTCTAGAGTCTCAAGACTTGGATGTGAAAATTGATCTTGGAAAATATATCTTATTAGACGGAGTTCAAATGAAACTTCAACGAACGAAAACTTCAGATCTTCAGAAGTTTGAATCACATTGGAAATCCAATAAGGCGAGCGATAAAAATTGTCCTAGGAATACACGAGAACCTATTTACGCGTGGAAACATCCCGGACAAGAAGAAGCAATGGATGAAACATTCAAATTGCATTAAGTCGCAGCAGGTAGCGGAATGAGTTCAATGAAAAGTATTGCACAAGTCACAAAAAGCCTGACGCAGCAAACGAAAAGTATGATGCAAATTACCATTACATGCAGAGACAACATTGATTCTCGTATAATCCAGACAGGTATTGAAGTATCACAAAGGTCAACACTCCGAAATGTCAAAAGAGAACAACTTCAAATGGAAAGAAAATTGAATATGAAGAATTATCGGAAAAAATTCGTATTGGAAGAACTTCTCTTTCTTCTGAAGAGGACAGGAGTGATTAACGAGAAGTTGGAAAAAGCGACTAATAACGAGATGAATATCCGAAAAATGAGAGAAAATGAGGAGTTCATTAGAGACTCATGGAAGTCATCCTCATTACTGGAATTTCCTGGAATGTTAGATAAGAGAGACTGTCAATTATTCTTCACAGATCCGTCCATAATGGGCCTCACGATGGAAAGGGGATGGTTTTTATTCGAGGAGGATATTAGAAGAAGTGGAATTGAAACTTTTAGCCATTCAGAACGAATTATTCTACTCGAGTTTGATATAGAGTCAGTTCAGTATCAGTTGAGGAATTCTATACTGACCAAGAGGCAGAAACTACAAGGTATGGAATATGCAGACAATGTCACGATGGTTGACAGCCATCATACAGAAGCTGAAAGAAGTTTACGTATACACCAGAACACCGGAAAGAGGTCAGTTGCAGGATATCTCGTTGGGATTGAGATTAGTTTGATTCAAAGGACGGCTAAAATGATCTCTGAAGGGTTGAAGCAAGGGTATCTCACAACTGCTATTAGAATAACTAATTCCGACTATTCGGAGAGGAATTTTCTACAGTTTCCGCAGGCTGATAACACTCGAGATTTTTATGTGGAAGAGGGGAATTTCCTAGGATCATCGGTGAATGATTGGGATCAATTCAATAACCCAAGTTATCTCGACATTCTGAGTAATGCTAGCAGTCATTGCTGCACTTCAACGAGGTTCCAGGGATCTTTTAGGTACAGGAGATACTTTCTAAGGGAGGAAAATAGACTTTTGTACTACAGTGAAAAGAAGCTGTCAAAATTTCGGGTCAACGTAAGGAAAAGTTCTGGTATGAAGATTTGGATTATTACCTTGAGGAAAAAGTCAACAGAGAAGACAATCAGTCTTCATCGGAAAATGATTCAGCGGATGTTTTCAAATACCTTGAGGCTAATTACGAGATATGGAACAAGATTTTGTCTGTAGGACTCCAATGGTTAATTCCTGATCAGTTGAGACCAATGCGTCACATCACATCTCGCATTGATTTTGGTCTAGAGGATGGAGATCTGACAGCTTGGACCAGGAATATTGAGTCTGAGTTAATGAACGGATATTTTATAAATATGGGACCATTTAGAACTTATCACGAACCAAGGATCACGAGAATTAGAGTACCGGGAAGAGTACGGCTACATTGGTCCAGCATGGATATGTGTTATGAACCCTTGAAAGGGCTGCAAAGTGCTCAAAACAAAGAAACGCAAATTACAAATTCAGGCCGAGTATTAGGACAGCATAAATACGAGTTGGTATTCCGAAAAAACAATTCAAGGTTATTGACCAAGAAAGAAAATGATCGAAGACATATCGTGCTGCAAGCTCAGCAGAAAGATGAAAATGACGTGTGGAGTAAACGAACTGAGTATGACATTCGAGCGGAGGTCATTCCACCAACTGATGTAATTTCCCTCACCACAACTAAAATATCCGTTTGTACTGCGGGTGTGGAGATAACTGAATCAGGGAAAATGGTGAACATAATATTTCACCAAGATACTCTACAGCCTACGTCATTGGAAATGTTCATCTTAACCCGGATAGGAACGAGTGGAAGATTGAAATGGATCCTTCTACTGTCAGCAGGAGCAGAAAATCGTACACGGTTAAGTAAGTTGTTATGCAATCAGGATACCATATACCCGGAAGAGGTGATATGCTCAATATATGAAGTTACAAGCGATTCTGCCATGTTTGTGGTCAGTTACAGAAGAAATAAGACGAGAAAAAATTCCAGAAGTAGAACACAGAAAGCTCTCAATGTGAGCTGCTGGAAAATATTCAATTACGAAGGAGCTACATCAAGATCAAAGTGGAGAAAATTCTATTTTCCTTTCAAAACTGGATGCAGGGATGAAAAAATCCATTTGGAAGAATCACGCAGTCTGTCTGAATCCGATGAGACACTCCCAGAGATGCTGCATGAGGTGGACATTCGCCTAAAAAGCGATCTTTGGAGAACAGCTCTGCTGAAAATACCTGAGCAAAGGGCTGCTCTGAGGAGTAAGGAAATTTGTGATTTTCAAAAGACAGATTGGATCTCATGGGGAGATTCAATGAGTTCAACACTTACAGAAATTGCAAGCATATGTTGTGAAGGGCACAATCAGATATTACAGGAGTGGTTCATCAAGTTACCTTCAAAAAATATTAGAAATTGGAGTACTAGAAGAATGCAGGTGACGAGTATGACAGATACGCCAATGGAGAACGCGAAGACCTGTACAAAAAGGAATAATTTGAACAGTCGTTGTAGAAAAGCATCTTTAAAGTTATCTCCAAGACTACAAATGGAAGGAACTTCAACTTGCAACATTGATAAAAGATGGTTAATTAATGCAGTGGACGTATACATCAACGAAGTATATGTATTTCAGGAGAAATCATCTGGAGACCAACAACATGTGCTTCAATTGAAGAGAAACAACCCTCAGTTACCCTTAAAAATAAGAAAAACATTGCGTAAAATCTTCCACGGGTATCAGGGGACAATGTCACTGAAGGAGCTAGCAAGTATTATGAATATTGAATTAAATTTAATTTCTTTAAAAATTCGAAAGAAAGAATCAGGTGAAGCGGGCGTCGAATTACAACATAGGTCGAATGAGTTAACAGCAGGCAAGTGGTTGACGCACTGAGTCAAGGTTGCTGACGCATGCATTCTTTGACGGTCAAGTTGACGGCAGCGTCGAATTCAGTAAGGAATGGATAGGCCAAAGAGAATCAACAATGAAAATAAAACGAATTAAAATTGTGCGAGTTCAAGAAATCGACCTACACAATTATGAAAACCTAATACACGATGGAAAATTTGGAGAGATCTTAACCCTCCGTAATCTTAATAGAAAGAATGAGGGTGTGACCAAGGAAGGAGATGGACTCAGGACAGCACTCATTACAATGAAGCATCGAAAGAACTTAAAAATACTCCATTTATTTTTGGAAACAAAAATTGAAAGTGACGTGACAAAAGTACAGTGCAATGACAATTGGATTAATGGAATGAACAAATTAGAAAGAGTCCACTACAGTGAATCATGGAACATCCCAAACAAATCGGTCACAAACGTCACATCTCCAGTCCAGAGGAGCCTATGGGATGTGGCAAGGACGACGAAAAGAACCTGCCATCAGTGAATGAAGGAGTTCCAACCACAAGTCGAAATAATTTCCCAAGTTTCTTTGAAACGTCATCGCCTGTATGAAAAATTCAAAAGTTATCATGAGAAAAAATCAATTATTGAAGAAAAATATATACTAGCATGGATGACCAAAAATAAACTCACCGAAGGCGCACGAGTGCAACGTTGGATAATTACTTTAGGATCCCAAGATCTTGAAACTACAGAACAGCGTGTAGAAGCTGGTTCTGATGACTTCACTCTACCCGTTGAACCACTAGTCACTCGTTTTCCACGAGAAATTTTGAAAGTTCGGAGAATAATGCGTGTAGGAAATTTTTTTTTTTTTTGAAGACTTTTCCTTTAGTACACGGGGAATAACGGGTGTAGGAAAAACTTTTCTTGAAGACTTCTTCTTGAGGACACGGGGGATAACGGGTGTAGAAGAAATTTTTCTTGTGGACTTCAGCACGTTGACATTTTTTCGTCAAGTACATTGGGATAAATCTCCACATCAAGAACACTTTCTTGAGACACTGGACATCTTTAAAACACTACTTGATTACGGAGCACTTGTTTCCACAAAAGTAAAAAACTCGAGTGAAGAAAAACCAAGGAATAAAGAAATTTTTATGCATTCTGATGCAGAATCAGCATTCTCAATGCTAGCTGACACCTCAAGAAGAATTCAGCATTTGGGCAAGCAAAATACGATGAGAAAAGAGAGAAAAAAAATTCAAGGGGGAAGAAACAGGAAACGAGTTAAAACTCTCATAGTTGGACAGCTAAATTGTTTTTTTTTTATGTAAACAGAGAAAATTTTTCGAGTACAAACATAAGATAAATTGAGAAATTTTGATTGCCATTTGTTATCGGTTGCAGATAAAATTAAAGAAAATTATTACTGAAGACAATAATTTTCTTCCCTGGCGGGGAGGAATGTTGTGTCCCAGAATAGTATATATAAAAAAAAGAAATATTTAACCCCGTTAAATATTTATCAATTGTAATCATTTGCATAATACGTGAAGAAGTTGCTCTTACTTCACATATTATGGAAACTCAGCATTTTTACACACTCAATCGTGTAATAATTTGACACCAACAATTTAATATAAATATCAGACTCACCGATATTCGGGAGTCAGTTGTTAAAATCATTTCACGTTAATCAATAATTTCACATAAATTAAATCTGTAAATTCTTTACTCAAAATGGAAACATTTCGATAATAAAGATTATAATTCATTTTTATTAATTCTCCGAGTTGAAGTATTTTATCCACTGTAGAGGAGATCTCTATAGATCGAACCTACACACTTTCCTTATGACTAAACGGGTCTAACATTATGATTATCCCTGTATAATTTTTTTTCTTCAAACGTATGATAATTTATCCAATTGTAAAGGTGAAGTAGGGAGGATAATCTCACAAATTTAGATCTGTTCGACATTATCTGAATATTTCCGTGCAGCCCGTTTCCATCAATATTAATTTAGTCTTAAAACAATTTAAAAAAAATAATTCTCATATCAAATTCCAAATATTTACAAGCTTGTTCATATTCTCTAAAAATTCATCATAATAATAATCCCCAAAGATTGAAATCTTCATTTGGTAATTATTGAATGATCTATTGTAGATTGGTCGGAATTACGTCTGTAGTCATTGGGCCCACGATAACGAATCCTCAACCAACTTTCACTTTCTGCCTCTATAATGGACGTACTTTTGTCAATCGTATCGTTATTTTGGATACCAGAATGATCGATGATTTTACAATGAGATATCGGATGAATCAAGTAAATTATGAAAATGATAATGTTAATAAAGCTAATTACCATATAGTTGATTTTGAAACTATAAATGACACACATCTATAAGGCAATGTTTGACGATAGTGATCACATCACAGGACGAAATTGAGACGCATGTCTCACAATACTCAAAACAGCCTTCCCACGACTTGTAACATAGTACACTACTTTTTCAGTTTGTATGCATAGAGAATGCTATACCTCATTTTAATGGTTTCATACCAAATGGAGTTAATCCAGATTTGATCACGGACTTTGAATGGCACGTTCATCATGCTCATCAAATGACTTGATTCGGGGAACTTGATATACTAGGCCGTGCAGTAATTGAAAGGGAAACTTAATTCTTCAATTATTTTATTTTGAATGATGATTTTATTTTGAATAAGACTTTGGATAATAAATATAATATATAGTACAGAATAAATATGAGATTCATTTCAAATTAAAAATCTGGAAATTACATTTTAATTATCAACAATTATTTCCAGTTCTTCTCGCTATTCTATCAGGATGAATACGGTCTCATTTATTTAGCAAAGATTATCCACTTTCTAATGATGGAATGATAAATACTACTGACCTTAAAAAAAATTGAAAAAATTTTGAATTTCTCAAGAAAAAAAAATTTCAGCATTCTTGTAGAAGAATCCTTTGAAAAATCTGAAATTTTTGAGATTGGTGATGGTCATCCAAATTGATCTTTCAAGCTCAACTTGGATATGGTCAGACAAGCAGTTCCGTGCATATACGCTCATTGCATGGAATGATTTTTCAAAAATATCTCAGGAGCTGTTCGGTCGACTACGCTGAAATTTGATATCGAAATTCGCACTCATAAAATGTACAAACACCCGAGATTTGAAGTCTCTAACTCAAATATTTTTGAAGTGAAACTTCTTTTGGGAGGGTACCAACTTTTTTCTCGCGTCACGAAACGAGTGTAAGGCTTTGAGGGGAACGTGGTAGTAGAGTAGTGGGGGGAAGGGGAAATTTTTGCTGCTGCCGTCGGGTCACTCTCCGGGTGGTGGGGGAAGCCTGTGGTTTTTTTTATTTTTCCCTTTCAATACGCGGAGAGAAAAATATGGGAATTTATCTAAATGATTTTTTTAAAAATTACGGAAAATTGTCATTTAAAGGAGGAGTTGTCGTGGAATACGACCGAAAAATATCCATGCTCAACCTCATAATTTTTGCTCTTTATTTCTTGAAAAATGGCCATTTTACACTCGGCTTTGGATTGAAATATTGTTACGTCAGAACTATTATTACTAATAATTCCAAAATAGCATGGATTTTATTTATTTTCCTGTTTTGAGCCTAGTTAAAAACCAATAGCTCGGGATAGGAAGAAGAAAGTTTTTGCGTTTAACTATTTCTAATAGGGTGACAAGGTGAAAATAACGTCAACTTTTAATAGTAATTTGGCTTATATTTTCTAAATAAAAATAATTTTTAAGAGTTTACAAACATAATTATTTACATTCTCCGATGAATTTCCAATAGGTTTGAATTTTAACTATTTATTTTCTACACTGAAAGAGATTTCAAAAATTTCACAAAAATAATGATTTTGAAATTCAATCAATTTTCCAATAAAATTTCAATTTCAATCATTTGATTTTACTATAGGAACAATTAAACAGGATTTCCCTTTTTTTTTCTTCGTGAATCCGACGGGATTCTCTAAATTTTACGTTTTCGAAATTTTATCAATTTCTCATTCAAAACAATTAAAATAGAAGAAAATATTTTTTTTTCCATGAACCTGACGATATTCTCTACATTTTTCCTTTTCAAAATTTCATCGATTTTCTGTTTAAACCCAATTAAAATGGAATAGAATGAATGAAATAATTTATAAAAAAAAATCCGACGGGATTCTCCAAATTTTACTTTTTTGAAATTCTATTAATTTTCCATTTGAAACCAATTAACTTTAAATAAAATAATTTGTGTAATGAATCCGCCAAGATTCTCTAAATTTTACTTTTTCCTTTTTAAATTTCATTAATTTTTACTTTAAAACCAATTAATTTTAAATGAAATAATTTGTGTAATGAATCCGCCAAGATTCTCTAAGTTTGACATTTTCAAAATTTTATCGATTTTCCCTTTAAACCCAATTGAAATTGAAGAAAAGAATTTTTATAATTAAATCCGATTTTATAAAAAAAAAATCATTTACCGAATACGTAAAATCTGCGCGCGCAGTATCCACTGATTTTGATTGAACTTGTCCACTTACTTTCTCTGTTTTGTTTCCTTTCATTAAATTTTTTTTTTTTAATCCAATTTCCTCTCACTTCTCTCCATTTTTCTTTTACTCAAAATCCCCACAATAGTTCAATGGAATCATCTTATTTCTCTATCTTTTAACACTCAAATTTTCCAAAATTCTCCAATAAAATTCGTTTTATTTATTTCTTTTTTTTTCACAAAAAATTTGTTTTATTCTGTATTTTATTTCACACTTTAAAATCCCCAGAATTTTAAAATAAAATCCGCTTTATTTCTCTCTTTCTCACACTCAAAAATCTACACATTTTTTTTTTATAAAATCCTTCTCATTTCTCTCTCTTTTCACACTCAAAATTTTCACAATAATTTTTATAATCCCTTTTTTTTTTAATTATTATTATTATTTTCACTAACAACTTAATTCTTTCGATGCCGCGCCCTAATTAATTCGGGAAGGAAGTGCATCGCTCCTCGCGAGTGCGTTGCCCCTTCCTTACCTAATTCCTTTTTTTCAATAGTGGGGTCAATCATGTGACAAAAATCACATATGATTTGCACTCCACTTATTGAAGAGTGGGAGAATACTCGCGATTTCTTTCTGTTGCCAAGGCATTGCAATTCAATGCCTCTGACAATCAGAAGGACTTATTTTAATAAAATAATCTAAAAATCGATATTGGACGACCCGTGTTATTTACACCAGCCGTCTTCTATCTTTTCGAACAATGGTGAATCATGTTCACCATTGTTTTTATTAACTTTTTCATTCGAAACGAAAGGTGTCTTTCGCTTCGGATAATTCCCCAAAAAAAAAATTAAAAATAAAAAAAAACGTCTCAGTTTCTGGACGTTACACCCCCCCACTTAAACGATTGTTAGGGGTTGAAGACCAATAATAATCGTTACTCAATAAACAATCAGAACTGATTCACAAAGAAATTAATTATGATAATTATTCAACTATCTCAAGTAACAAATATATAATTCCACGAACCTTTTTCCATATCTTTTGAAAGTCTTATAACAACCAGAATAGTAACAATGACATGTTCTTGAACAGTATTTTTCGTCGTACAAATAACAATTATTCTTCTTCTTTGGTTTTTCTCTACAATTATACAAATTTTTGAGAAAATACGAATTTTTGAACAATAAAAATCTTTATTACTTCTGTTCTTGAGAGAATTGTATGTATGTGTATGTGTGTGTCTCGGGAAATTTTTCAGTCTACAGAACCATAACTTCGTTAACTTCGATAATTCTTCACAATTTGCTCTCTTCATCGTCTGTTTATCACCATAAAAAAAAAAAGTCTCATCTTATTCGAAACGAACCCAGGGAATACACTTTCACAGCAGGACAGCAACTTCCAAAATTTATCCACTATACCAATTTAGTTCATTTTTCACAACAAACCACTGGTTGAATTAGTCTATGGGAAAACACCAAATCTCCTCAAGTCACCAACAGAGCCTTTGGTAATTTTCGGCACTTTTCCATATTACAGATCCTTTCTTTCTGTGAATTCACTAAGAGTTTTAGAGGCAGCTTCCTTCGCTTTCTGGACACTTTTCCTCCTTAACTGAATTACACTCATGATCTCTCTTTCAGAATGGCCCCATCAATTTACAGCAAAATTCGTTGTTTTATCTCAAAAACATTTTTACTCAAGTGTATTCTATTTTGAATGACTACTTGTAGCAAGAGTTTTGAACCCAATGTTTGTGATCTCATGAACAATTTTATCGATTGAAATCAGATCAATTCTGGTTGAGTGCTGGATAAAGTCCAATATCCCTTCTGGAATGAAAGGAGATTCCCGTTTGAGGCACAGATGATGAATTTTCCATCGAAATTCCAATTGGTTGAGGAATCATTTCTTGTTCAGTAACTGAATTGATGATTCATCGAGACTGATGACGTCTTTTCCCATTGCTGCTCTAGTAAATTCTTCTGCAAATCCCTCTTACTCATTTTGAACAAAGCTCTCCTCTCAATTCTCCCAATTTCCATTCCGGAAGGATACCACTGGTGTTAATTAAGTGATAGTAGATACAAATAATTCCACATGAGGTTGGCCATCGATTTGATCTCGTCTCGTGGCACAGCTTCAGCTAAATTCGAAGTTATTTTGGACTAATTATTTCCCGAATAGTAGTATGATAGTATGATTGTGCAATGAGTAATTCGAACACTTTTGTTTACAAGTATATGTGTTTTTACTGTCAAAAATTATGTATTTTCGTTTCTCTGCACAGATAACTGATGAAAAACCCTCCTTTAATAGATTTATCTTAATTTCAGTCGATACACATTTTATTATATATAAAAGTTTACCTGCTATTACCTCCACAGAATCTAAACCCTTCATTAAAGTTACGATTAAAAAGTGATTAAGTTATTAAGGTTGAAAATTAACGAATTTTGCAAAGTTTCCCTTTCAATTCCACATTTTTATGAAAACACTTCTTTGCATCAAATTTTTTCCATTTTTTTTTCCTAAATTCAAGCTTTAAATCGACACAAGAAGAAGGATCCAGATTTGCGATCGATACTTCGCGGTTTGCAACGCAGTTACTACGACTAATTTTTATGAAAAACAATTATGGATGATCAGTTCTGATGGTTCGATATCCACAACGGGGTCATAACTTTTAATGTAAAAGTTATCTGATCTTACAAATTTCGATCATAATCATAAATGTCCCGACTGATTTGATTTTTGAACTGCAATACTATTGTGTTATGAAATTCCATTGACTGTTTTATTCAAACGAACATTTAAATTGATTCCAATGCTCCTTTTCTTTACGATTTTTGAACCTGTCCCACATCTGAAGAGATAAAACTATGATATCCAATTAAACTGTGACAAGTCCTAAAGAAGGAGACTGTCACGAATGGTTTGAAATTCATCTGAAAAACTTCGAAATAATCGTATTAGTAATTTTGTCAATAGTTTTATCATTGTTAGTTGGTGCATTCTCATCTCAAATTTCTCTGTGTATTATCTATAATATTAATGAATGAATGACGTAATCGGTTAGTGTAAACTACTTGTGTTTTGTTATGTGGACCTGTGTACTGATCTTACCTATTATGTATTTTCCCTCCTTTTAATTAAAAAAAAAGTAATCTCAAATTTCTAAATTTCGTGAATTAATGCATTTATCGTAGTTTGCTTTTTCTATGATAATAACTTTTTAATTTTCTTAATGTTCAAATATTTGAGATAAGTTGAACAATTATTATTGGCCCTCTCCTTATTTATCTTCGAAATCTCTTCCTAACAATCTCCCACTTTCTCTATTAACATTTTCATTTTCCCTAAACTTCCTCTATTTTTCTTATTATCGACAACTTTTTTTTCTCTTCTTATGCTGTTTTGAACATTCTCGTTTTCGAGATATTCTACAGATGTTTCTAGATTATTTTCTCCGACATTTTTACTTAATTTTTCAGGATGTTCCGGAGTGTTTTTCAAAATTCTATTTTTCTCAGCGACATTTTCATGGACATTTTCGATGATCATGTCGCCAATTCTGTTATGAACATTATCTTCATTGAGATGTTCTACAGATTCTTCAGGATAATTCTCTTCAATATTCCTATTTAATCTTTCGGGAGTCTGCGGAATATCCAAAAAAAATTCCAACAATATTTTCATCAATATTTTCAATGACAATATCGTCTATTTTGTTATGAACATAACCTTCATTGAGGTGTTCTACAGAATTTTCAGGATAATTCTCATCAGTACTCCTTATTTGATCCTTTGGAATATTGCGGATTATCCATTAAATTTTCATTTTTCTCTATAATATTCAAATTTTCTCAACAATATTTCCATTTTCTCAACACTATTTCCATTTCTCTCAATAATATTTTCATTTTCCCCAACGATATTTTTTTTTTAACAATATTTTTAATTTTCCCAACGATATTTTTGTTGTCGCTTCTCTAAACAATTTCTTTATCTAATACAAATTCATCTTTATCTATTTCGGAATAACTCCTATGTTCAAAAAAAACTTTCAGCTAGTAACAACCATCTTCCTATTAACGATAATATTTTCATTTTCGGCAATGATTTCTTCATTAACCCAAATTCATTTCTATCCATTTTAAAACCAGTTTCATTTTTTTTCGAACAATTGTATGTATCATTATCAACATTCTTATTTTTTTCTCGATCGCGTCCCCGCATTTATCCGTTTCGGAACCGGATTCCGAGATAATGCATTCGCGCTTGAATTCAATTTTCTAAATAGCAGTTTTCCATATTCATAAATCAAAATAATATTTTCTCCAAAGCCAATCATTTCCTTTGATTTAATAGTCAAAATTTTTTTATAATTTACTGCATAAAGGTTCCATAAAAATACAAAGAACATAGAATCCAAATTTTCCAAAATTAACTCGTCAAAAATCGCATATATTCCAAACCAAGTTTCTCCGAATGTAATTTTTACGAAGCACATTACTACTGCAGTCAAAATGAGAATAATCAGTTTTAGAAAGATTTCCGAGATACTAAAATAATCAATTAATTTCGGGATTAATTGTTCATGAATTTGTGATTCGACGTCTTTGCAATGATTTTCCATTTTTGAATTATCATATGCAAAATTATTTTTGATTCCTATTATCACATCGTCTGTCAGAAGACTCAGCTTCAGATCTGGTTCCTTCTGGATACAGCAGTCCTCACTCTGGCTTCTATTATTGTTTTCCAGAAGACTCAGCTTCAGATCTGGTTCTCTTCGGATGCAACAGTCTTCACTCTGGCTTCTTTTAACAATTTTCAGAAGACTCAGCTTCGGATCTGGTTCTCTCTGGATACAACAGTCTTCACTCTGGCTCCCTTCAACAACTTTCAAATCTTTATCAACAATACTATTTTTCTCAAACACAATATTTTTCGCATTATTTCCCTCAAACACATAATCATTTTCAACGATAATTTCATTTTCTTGTGTATTTTCTCTATATTTATCATCAGCAATTTCATTCATTATCACGTTTTCTTTATTTTTATCAATGATAATATCATTTTTCACATAGTTTTCTTCATTTTCATCAACGATTTTACTTTTCCGATTCTTTGCTTCATTTTCAACAACAATAATTTTCTTTTTCCCAACCATTTCTCTATTTTTATCAACCATTTTATTTCTCTTTACCTTTCCTCTATTTTCATCAACCATACTTTTACTTTTCTCGATATATTTCTCATTTCTATCAAAAATTTTATCTCTCTCAAGATTTTTCGTATTCCCATCAGCAACGATTTCATTGTTCCCAAAATTTTCTATGTTTTTATCAATAATCATCTCATCTTTCTTGAAATATTCGCCATTTTCATCAATAATAATTCTAATTTTTGTCACGTTCTCTCTATTTTCCTGAATAATCTTCCCTTTTCCTTCAATTACTATATTTCCATCAATATTTCCATTTCCATCTTCAATTTCCCTACCAAACTCAAATTTATCTCTATTGGATTCAAAATACATCTCATCTTCTTCACTAGTTATTTGATTATTTTCAAAACTTTCATCTTCAGTATTTTCAACAATAAATTTAATTTTCCCTAAATTTCCTTTATTTTCGTTCATCATCATTTCATTTTTCTCAATGTTTTCACTATTTTTATCAACAATAACTTTACCTTTCTCAATATATTTCTCTTTTTTATGAACGATTTTCCTGTTCTCAACTTTTTCCCTAGTTTGATCAACTAAAATTTCATTTTTCCCGAAGAGTTGCTTATTTCCACCAATGGTTTTATTTTTCCTCACATTTATTCTATTTTTATCAGCACAAAGTTTCGCAATTTCCATATTTTCATCATTTTTATCGACATTTTTGATTTTTTTAATATTTCCCCCATTTTCATAAAAAGTGATTCTATATTTCTCAAGTTTTTCTTCATTTTTATCAACTATAAATTTGATTTTTTCTTCATTTTCATCAATAATTATTCCGTCTCTCTCGAAACCTATTTTATTTTTCTCCAAAATGTCCCTATTCTCATCAATAATTTTATTTTTCTTCATCTTTTCTCTAATTTTATCAACAATAACTTTACTTTTCCCAATATATTTGTTCTTTTTATCAACGATTCTCTTCTCAATATTTTCCTTATTCTTATCAACGATAAAATCACTTTTCCCGGAATATTTCTCTTTTTTATCAACGATTTCATTTGTTTTAACTTTTTCCCTATTCTTATCAACGCAAAGCTCCTTAATTTCCATATTTTTATCAATTTTATCAACGTTTCCACTTTCTTCCATATTTTCTCCATTTTCATCAATAACCATTTTATTATCATCAAAATTTTCTACATTTCCACCAACAACCTTATTTTTCGCTAATTTTTCTTTCGTCTCATCGATAATCATTTCATTTTCTGCAACACATGTATCATTTTCATCAACGTTTTCAATTTCTTCGATTTTTCCTTCACTTTTATCAAAAACGATTTTATTATCCTCAAAATTTCCTACATTTCTATCAACATCCTTATTTTTCACTAATTTTTCTCCAGTTTCATCTATAATGATGCCATTTCTCGCAAAATTTCCTTCAACTTTAGAACCAATCTCAATTTTCTCTATCTGTTCTGCAATTTCATTAACTACAATTTCATTATTCTCTAAATTTTCTTCATTTTTGTTACAAATCTTTTTATTCTCCTGACTATTTTTATTATTTTTATCAGCGATAAATTCAATTCCTTCCATATTCACTCGTTTTTCATCAAGAACAATTCTATTTTTCTTAATATTTTCTCTATAATTTCCAAAAATCAATTTATTTTGCTTCAATTTTTCGATTACGAACCAACAATTTTTCGCTTCGTGATTTAATTTTCCACAATATTGACAGATTAATTGGGGTCGTCTATTAGATACAATATTTAGAATTGAAAACGCTGATCGATTCTGATTTTGTATGATTTCCGAAAATGCTTTTAAATAATGATTTCTACAATATAAAGCATCGTGATTTCCAAATCCACAATTTTGACATCTATTTGTTGATTTTTCCTTTTCATTTTCTTCATTCGAATTTCCATTCTCTACTAATTCCTTCGATTGTTTCTCTAGTTTCTCTCTTCCGTACGATTTGCCGACCAGATTCGATGGTTTTTCGTCTCTCTCATGAACTAAGACCGATTTTTGTGAACTTAAACTTTCCTTTTCCCTTTGTCTCAAGTTACTCTGTCTTTCTAATTTTTCTTGAATTTTCTGTGCTTTCGCTAAAGCTTCATCTAAAGTTTTTATCGCGTCGCAATTCATTTGAGCTTCTATTGAAGGCAATAATCCATCCAGAAACGTTTTGAGATGGAGTTTCTCCAATGTAGATTCATAAGTTCGAAATTCATTCTCGGTGTGTTTTGAAATATACGCATCTTTAATTTGTATTATTGCTTCCCGAATACGAGCATTCCAATCAATAATATCTTCTCTCTCAAATTGAAACATATCTTCTAATTCGTTTTCCAGTTTTCGCCACGATTTCGATAATTTATAAACTTTTTTCAACTCCTCGTAAAATTTAGCACATGTGTCAACATTAGAAAAATCTAATCTCTTCCGAATTTCCTTCGGTACTTTATAGTATTTCAAAAATTTTAATAGATCTTTTTCTGCATCCGGTGCAACCGATTCCCGAGCTTCTTCACATGCTTCTATGAATTCAATCAAAGTTATCACACTACTATCGAAAATTGGTACGAAATCTACTGCATCCCTCAAAGATATGGTTTGATTTATCGGAATCGCCATTATTATTTTTTTCACTATAGATCAATTGATTCTCAAAAATTTGGAAGATAATCCATTCAAAAATAAGTTTAAAACAAACGAATTTGAAGAAAAATTAGAAAGTAGTTCAAAAATAATTCCTTACCTGCAAATAAATTGCAAAGTCGATTCTCAAGACTCAGAACAGTTCGAAAAAGATATTTCATTTTGAGCTGGATTCAAAATTGATTGGAAAATGATTTAAAAAGCAAAAAAAAAAAAATCTCAATTGGAAATAATTCTGGAATGGCTTCAAAGAGATTCTGAACTGATTTAACGATAATGTCTGATTCGAAAATGAATTCCAAAAATTGATCCTACAGTAATAAAAAAATATTTGAAAATAACTTTTCCTTCAGAGATAAATTTCAAAATTCATTCAAAACGATCCGTCCATAATAAAAAAATAATCTATCTTTCTATAATTCTATTCCAAATTGAATGAAAAAAAAAAATTATTTCTTGACTCAAATTCTGATTCAAAAGTGAATTGAAGAAAAATTAATTCAAAAGTCATCAAAAAAAAATATTATTGGAAGATAAATTCCAAAAATAATTTCAAAAGGATGGATGAAAGTTGCAAAAAGAAAATTCTAAACAAAGAATATTTCCTCCCCAAAATTCATACAAAAGTGATAAAAAGAGAGCCCTATAATTCTGTAAAATTTCAAAAACCATACAAAATTAATCGCATTGAACGATCAATTTTATAATTGATCCGAGAAAAGAAAAAAAAATCAAAAACTGTTCCGAAATGATTTAGTTATCGTGGTTTTAATTCTAAATCAATTCAAAAAGAAATATTCCAAAATTGACTCAAATGCGATAAAATCAAAGGTTGGAAAACAATTTCTCAGGCAAAAGAATTTTTTTTTTTTTTTTTTTTTTTTTTTTTTTGAAATAGATTTGATTAAAATATTAAATTGGTTTTTCTTGAGACACCCGGTATGTTTTACTCTTTACTTTTTATTTAAATTAACAAAAAAAAATTCAATGAGATAGATTTTATTAGAATATTAGAATGGCGTTTCATGAGACACCCGGTATGTTTTACTCTTTTTAGGTCTTTCCAAATTTTTTCTACGTTTTTGTTATAAACAATAAGAATGGACTTCATCCCGAAATTTTCGAATGAATCCAACGGGATTCCTCTAATTTTCTTATTCAGGTTTTGTTTATTTCCCACTCTAAATATATATTTAAAAAAAAATGATTGAAATTTTTCGGAGTTAATGCGACGGAGTTATTTTTTTCCCAGGTTTTTCCTATTTTTTTTTTCCCACTAAAAATTGTTAAGATAAAATTAGCAAAATTTTTTTGGACTAAATCTACCAGATTTCTTTAAATTTTACCTTCTTCTTTTCTATCTAATATTTACCAAAAATAAAAAAACGATTTCGATCAGTCACAGATCCATGTGATGTGAATGATATTAGATAATTGTTATTATTATTATTAACTAAAACTTAAACTAGAAGTGGATACTGAGCGCAGATTTTTCCCAAAGTTTCCTCCATACAGATTTTAATTATTATTTAATTCTAGTAATTCCGGATTTTCCCTACCTGAACTTCTTGTCATTGGCCTATTAGATATTAGTTAAACAAATTGCAAAAACTCCTTCAAATCCCGGACGAGCCCCCACTTTTTACGCATGTTACGTCAGAACTATTATTACTAATAATTCCAAAATAGCATGGATTTTATTTATTTTCCTGTTTTGAGCCTAGTTAAAAACCAATAGCTCGGGATAGGAAGAAGAAAGTTTTTGCGTTTAACTATTTCTAATAGGGTGACAAGGTGAAAATAACGTCAACTTTTAATAGTAATTTGGCTTATATTTTCTAAATAAAAATAATTTTTAAGAGTTTACAAACATAATTATTTACATTCTCCGATGAATTTCCAATAGGTTTGAATTTTAACTATTTATTTTCTACACTGAAAGAGATTTCAAAAATTTCACAAAAATAATGATTTTGAAATTCAATCAATTTTCCAATAAAATTTCAATTTCAATCATTTGATTTTACTATAGGAACAATTAAACAGGATTTCCCTTTTTTTTTCTTCGTGAATCCGACGGGATTCTCTAAATTTTACGTTTTCGAAATTTTATCAATTTCTCATTCAAAACAATTAAAATAGAAGAAAATATTTTTTTTTCCATGAACCTGACGATATTCTCTACATTTTTCCTTTTCAAAATTTCATCGATTTTCTGTTTAAACCCAATTAAAATGGAATAGAATGAATGAAATAATTTATAAAAAAAAATCCGACGGGATTCTCCAAATTTTACTTTTTTGAAATTCTATTAATTTTCCATTTGAAACCAATTAACTTTAAATAAAATAATTTGTGTAATGAATCCGCCAAGATTCTCTAAATTTTACTTTTTCCTTTTTAAATTTCATTAATTTTTACTTTAAAACCAATTAATTTTAAATGAAATAATTTGTGTAATGAATCCGCCAAGATTCTCTAAGTTTGACATTTTCAAAATTTTATCGATTTTCCCTTTAAACCCAATTGAAATTGAAGAAAAGAATTTTTATAATTAAATCCGATTTTATAAAAAAAAAATCATTTACCGAATACGTAAAATCTGCGCGCGCAGTATCCACTGATTTTGATTGAACTTGTCCACTTACTTTCTCTGTTTTGTTTCCTTTCATTAAATTTTTTTTTTTTAATCCAATTTCCTCTCACTTCTCTCCATTTTTCTTTTACTCAAAATCCCCACAATAGTTCAATGGAATCATCTTATTTCTCTATCTTTTAACACTCAAATTTTCCAAAATTCTCCAATAAAATTCGTTTTATTTATTTCTTTTTTTTTCACAAAAAATTTGTTTTATTCTGTATTTTATTTCACACTTTAAAATCCCCAGAATTTTAAAATAAAATCCGCTTTATTTCTCTCTTTCTCACACTCAAAAATCTACACATTTTTTTTTTATAAAATCCTTCTCATTTCTCTCTCTTTTCACACTCAAAATTTTCACAATAATTTTTATAATCCCTTTTTTTTTTAATTATTATTATTATTTTCACTAACAACTTAATTCTTTCGATGCCGCGCCCTAATTAATTCGGGAAGGAAGTGCATCGCTCCTCGCGAGTGCGTTGCCCCTTCCTTACCTAATTCCTTTTTTTCAATAGTGGGGTCAATCATGTGACAAAAATCACATATGATTTGCACTCCACTTATTGAAGAGTGGGAGAATACTCGCGATTTCTTTCTGTTGCCAAGGCATTGCAATTCAATGCCTCTGACAATCAGAAGGACTTATTTTAATAAAATAATCTAAAAATCGATATTGGACGACCCGTGTTATTTACACCAGCCGTCTTCTATCTTTTCGAACAATGGTGAATCATGTTCACCATTGTTTTTATTAACTTTTTCATTCGAAACGAAAGGTGTCTTTCGCTTCGGATAATTCCCCAAAAAAAAAATTAAAAATAAAAAAAAACGTCTCAGTTTCTGGACGTTACAATATCTCGAAAACTATTCAAAAGTTATCGAGACATGCTGTGAATGAAATTTAGAGGGAAGATTAATGAATAAATAAGTAAACCTCCGTTTTTTCACGAATCGTAGTTATTAAGATATCGATTTTTGAATGAAAAATTCAGAAAGGACGTCCAAGCGCTCATTTATTTGCGATCGGGCATCCATTGTTTCTGAACTACTTATTCAAAAAATGATATCTCGGAAACTACTGGTCATAGAAAAACAGCGTTCTTCTTATTTTGTTCGTCAATCTTCCCCCTAAATTTCATTCACAGTATGTCTCGATAAATTTTGCATAGTTTTCGAGATATTTTAATCCAAAGCAAAGTGTAAAATGACCAATGGCTCATGTATAAGAAGTTTCACTTCTGTCACGTGGGTTCCACGCACCCTCTTTTTAAGTTATCTCGATAACCGTGATTTTTCAAAAATCACAGTAAAAAAAATATAATAAAAAAAGTAAAAATGAGAGCACTAGTCACCCGTGGGGTTTAATGTGCGCCCTATCCGTGCGCATCTCTTCGCGGAGGATAGACGCTGTAAATTGATTTTTCGCTAAGAAAACTCGAAAAAACGATTTTTTGATGATTCACTTTTTCTCGAGAACCATTGAACCGATTTAGCTAAAATTCAATAGCAAAGCTGGCACTCATAAGATGTATAAACACACCAAATTTGAAGTCTCTAGCTCAAATATTTTTTAAGTTATCACAATAACCGCGATTTTTCAAAAATAATAGTAAAAAAATTTTTAAAAAATAAATAAAAATCGGAGCCCTGGTCACCCTCGGGGTTTAAGGTGCGCCTCATCCGCGCGCATCTCCTTGCGGAGGATAGACGCTGTAAATTGATTTTTCGCTGAGAAAAGTCAACAAAACGATTTTTTGACAATTCGCTTTTTTTCGAGAACCATTCAACCGATTTAGCTGAGATTTCGTTGAGAGCATTGCGCTCATGTAGTGAATATTACCTCAAAATTTCATATCGATACATGTAGCCGTTTCCGCATTAAATGATGAATCGTGTCATCACACACATACACACACACGACACACATACATACACACGGACATGTGAAAAAAAAATATTTTTTCCGACATTTTAGATCATTTGGAGTCATAATCCGATGAAATCTCAAACTCGAGAAAAGTGACGATTGCAATGCTTCCATTCGGAAGCAAAAAAGAATCGAATGGCAAAACCTAAGAATCTGATACAGTAGCTTCATCTTGCATGATAAGTGCAAACGCATTTATGATGCTATCGTTCACCCACTTATTAGCTTCAAGCTGGATCCAGGTATCAGAATTGAGACTTATAGAGTAAATGGTCTTCATGAGATTAGGAAAATTCTCTGGGTAGATCCAATTCGCAAAAATGTTCCTGATATCCTTTCTCGATTTATTAAAACGACTACTGGGGCTATTTCTGACGTCAGAAGAACTGTTTTCAGGAATTTTTTCTGAATTGAGAGTAGAATGATTTCCATTGTCCTCGCTTCCAGATTTTTCAGCATCCTATCCACTGTTGCTTCCATCTTGTAGTAACACTAGCCTTTGGTATCTTCTTCTTCACTTTTCCTTCAAAGCTCTCTGCGTTAGTGGATTCATTAATTACCTCTGTATTCTCATCAAAAATTTCACAGTCATCAGTTTGTATCGCAATTGATCGCCGTACGGCCTTCATCGCTTTGTAGTATCGATTCTTTTTGAATGTTTCTTCACAGAAAAGATCAGAATCAACCTCTATTCTTGACTCAGGCTCCTTCAACTTTGTTGATTTCAGATTATGCTTCCACGTGAAGAGATCTGCCCTGATGAATGGCTCAGTTTTCTGAATGTAGAGCTGCGCTGACAAACGCTCTTGTCCTTTCAGAATATTATTCTTCAACTGCTTCCAAGCATTTCCAATCAAGACATTGGAATCACGTCGAATGCCCAAGCATTCCAAAATTATTGCTGACGATAGTGGGTAATAAGGTAATAAAAAATCAAATAAATACTGAATGAATGGCTGAGAATAAAATTCATTTTGGGTATCCGTTAATGTCGTATCATTTTCTACTCTCCGTCGAATTTGATCGAAAAAAGAGAAGAATGGCGATGGTTTTCGGACACCCCAAAGTTCATCATCTTCAAGGTCGTACTTATCATCAAGGCATCCTCTTTGTAAGTCTTCCTGATCGGTGGAAACTCCTGAAAGGTTTGGGTTGAGATCAGTCTTAGCCAACGCGCTTAAAATTTTCTTCAAACTCTAAACTTTGATTTGATAACCCGAAAACTATCACCATATCCTCTACGATTTTCGCCGCTTCCTCCAATGTTTCACTATGAACCAGTAAGGATGCTGAAGGTAATAGCACTTTCTTCAATTTTGAATATTTTGTCACTTTTTGTTTTTCATTGAAGTTTTCATCTTTTGCTAATGGAAAAAAATCTGAATTTTTTTTAGCTATTGCACTAATCAAATGTGATGAACAGATATGTAGAATTGTGATGTTGATGTACGGAATTTTCTTAATGACTTCGTTATAACGATCTTTCAAATACTGTAACAGTGTTACTCCATTGAATTCTTGACTTCCGACGTAGAGGAATGGAAAGCTAAGATCTGTTTCCATTTTTTCCAGTATAGGATCAATCGCTGAAGGTATTTTTTTGAGACAACACATCAATTTTGAAAATAACAAAGCTATCGCAGGCGTAGTATGTTCTGAAGAGATGTATTCAGCTATGCATAATGCACAGTGATTCTTGTACCCAGGCAAAACTAATCTATAAACATAGATCGGTTTGTGAATCCATTCTGGTTGTCGTATGATAGTTCCTGTCGCATCTACGTGAATTAGTCTCTTCCCGGACGGAGTCGATAATAGGTATCTTAATTGTTGTTCACTGAATGACATGACGAAAAAAGGAATGAACCCAATCTCTTGTGTATAGCCTTGTATGAATGTTCCTTGCCGGACTTATGCGATAATTCGCATAATTTTTGTAGAGCTATCATGAGATCTTTATCGATTTTCATTGCTGTGTTCATTCCACTAGATCTTTTCTGGACAATCTGCTGATTTATGACGTTAGTCAGATTTCCTGCTTCTACTTGTCCATCCGGTCTTGCGTTTACCATTTCACTTTCAACTACGTAAGGCGTTGCTCCTTTCAATTTTTCTTGCAACTTCTTACGTTTCCACTATCGTACAAATCGACGATGGTGTTCATCTCTATGCAAGATAGTTCCAAGCTGAGTTATCGTACAAGGAGTATCTGTGAAAGGTTCATCAATTACTGCATAAACATGGAATTCAAAAGAAGCACTATTTGTGTGTTGGCGTTCGGCCTTGCATTGAAAATATGGAGTTTTTGGGCGAGATGGATTTGGATTACATAGATGATCAGTGAATGCCAATGTACAAATTGAGTATTTCTTTTGGAATATCTCGTGAAAATCATCATGCCAATCACCAGCGTCATTCCGTCGGCCAATTTTTTAAGTTTCGTCGAATATTTATTCCGAAAATCACGAAGAATAATCAGCGTGTCCTTCTGTTGTTTATCATGAAGGACCCTACTTTTTGAGCACTTCATATTCAGGGAATCTTCGACATTCTTATTATTGTTGGTGGGAAACTGAACTTTATGCGGTAACTTCACATGAATAACTGACTGAGCAGGGACTGGGTAATTGTAATATTACCCAGTCCCTGCTCAGTCAGTTATATACTGGTAATATTACTGAAAATGAGATCAGATTGATTTTTTCATCAGAAACATTTGATTGTGATTTGATTGTTGATATGTTACGACTGGAAGAGGATCCTTGATTAATGGACGTGTTTTGGGTTATTTTCCTTTCTTTTAGGGGACTATTTTGACTTTGGGGATGATGCAAAATGAAGACGATAAAAGTGATAAAATTCGAGGGGGTAGATGGATAGCCTTCTATATTTTATAAAACCTGAAAGAAAAAATATCCTGGAAATTATAAACGATAATGTCGTACTTTGACCCTGTTACGTGAATCGTGTAAAAATTCGTCATTCAGATGGCCAACTAGAAGAGGTGTAACACTAGTTCTGCTTCTTCTACTTTGCCTATTCCCATCCTAGCCTTTGAGCATGAGATACACCTTATTCACGTGAGAGGGTTAAACATGACATGTGAATAGGGAGAGAAATTGAATCCAAAGTTTTCGTTAAAAAAAACACGGCAAAATATATGTTCCTGTCAATTCCTCCGTTTGAAACAAAAAATTTGCAATAGATAAGTTTCTCAAACGAGGGAACTATTCGCCGAAGATGGATGACGAGGAAAAGCCACAAATGCGATTGGATGGGAAATTAATCCTAGGAAAAATAAGGAACTCGGCCGTTTCTGATTTGAAATCATTGATAAAAATCGAATAGGTAAAAATGTTGAATTTTTTCTTCTCATAATTTACTATCCAATCGAATTGGCTATCCAATGGTATACACTTGTTTCTTTTTCTTATCATTAATCCTCGTGGAATAGTTCTCCTTCCTGACAAAGCTAGCTATATCAAATTATTTCATGTTCTATTTTTTACAGAAACTTGAGTTTTCGTTTTTCTCCCTCAATGTCATAGCTTTTCCAATTTCTGAATTTTTAACTTGAATTTTCCCCCGGAAGTCGATTATTACCACTGAATGGCAATTTACTTGATTGACTGGGGGGAAGCTCTGTCAGGAGAATATGAGCTGAGCCCTCGGGCTTCTAGACATATACATGGCACAAAACACTATCGCGTATTTTTGATATAGCGCATTAATAAAAAAGTATTCGGAAAATCAGAAGTATCAATTCGAAATGAGAAAATATCTTCCATATCATGGCGTTCGAATGACAAAGTACGAAAAAATTAATAAGAAAGTCCTGTTAGCCGGAATGTTATTACATAATAAAATATTTTTGGATTATGCCAAGCTTGAGGTAGTACGCCAGAGAACTGAGTACCGTAACCCATTATTTCTTGGATGCTATATCGAAGATGACATTTTTTCACATGGATCTAAATTCTTTCATAATTTTCGTACGGGGAATTTATGACACGAATTTTTGAAGTTACTGAAAATATCACACACACAGTTGACCTATTATTGAAAAACAATTCGCGAAAAAACCAGTAATTTCTCTAAATAATAGACAAATCAAATATTCGATTCTCTGTACATGCATTCGGAAATTTCAATTAAAAAATAGTCGTAACTATTTTCCTCTCTCTATCGTGTACATGTGATAGGAGATTAGTTATTTGAAGAAATCCAAGCCAAAACAAATTATATTCACTAGCTGAAGATATGACCGGTGGATGGATATGTCGTCTTTTTTTTTCTCCATTTTTTCACTACTTTTATTCCAGTGACATCAAGAAAATAAAGGAGGGAAGGTTTCCAAGCAAAGTATTCAAGTTGAAGGGAAAACTCATCGAACCTTTTTTATAGAGTTTCGAAGCTTTACGAAGAAGCTTTCTGTCCATTCCCTCTCCCTCGTAGTTCACAGGAAGTATAAAATTGAAGGTCAACGATTTTTCCTTTAAACTTGAATACTTAGCTTAGAATCCGAGTGAACAACTGATTTTCAAAATCTCCCCTCCCTTTTTTTCTCTATTTCGCTGAAAGAAAAAAGTGAAAAAGATGAAGAGAAGCCTAAAAAAAGGGAACAGAAACGATCAAAAAAATTGGAGAATACAAAAAAGTCTCGCATAAGCCAGAAAGGAGATGCAAGGGAAAAAAATGAAACACAACAAAATATAGAAACAAATGTAGAAGAAAGAAACGGAAAAAACAGAAATCTCTCCTCACTCTTTCTGTGGTCCATGTTTTCTATATTTTTTGTGGTCCTCATTCTTCTTTTGTCTGTGTTTCTCGTCTCCTTTTTTGATATTTTCTGACTCTTTTTCTTGTATTTTTAGTACATTTTCTTTGCATTTTCATTACTTTTTTCTATTTGTATTCATAATTTGTTTTTTCGCCTGACCATCTGATTTCCTTAACCTTATTTTTCATATAAAGAATTATGGAACGACGACAGATACAGAAGTGCTCTTAATAAATGCACTAAATTCTGTATGTAATGCTAGTGTCATTAAAGTGTACGTAACTGAACGAATACTTGAAGGGCATGTTAAAGACATGCTAAAGGCACTTTTATACTTCTGGCCTTATCAAAAAAAATTGCTTGCCTTTTTTTCAATGAGGAATAATTGAAAAAGTAGAAATCTATAAAGAATACTCATTTAAAGCTTGGTCCGAGACCATAGCTGTTTACTTTCTTTTTTACTTCTGTTGAATTCATGTCCCTATCACCGGTATTCTCATGCAATAGTATCATTTCTCCAAGAGTAAATGCGTCTATAATTAGAATGAATAGTGCTTTTCCGTCAAGAGCATGAACAGAAAATTTTTAAAACACTGGAGTGAAGTTCCATTAACGCGTGTAGTTTTTTTTGACTGTTTTTGCTTCCGAATGGAAGCTTTGTAAACGGTCGATTTTTCGATTTCGAGATTTCATCGGAATATGACTACAAATGATCCAAAACGTCGGAAAATCATATTTTTAGGGCATGTCTGTATGTATGTGTGTGTGTGACTGTGTGTGCCTGAGTGTATTGCCATGTATCGTCATTTTCTCTGGAACGGCTATACTTAGCGCTCTCAAAATTTGACAGTATTGTTCCTCTGCGTGCAAAATGCTGTCATAAAAATTTCAGCGGAATCGGTTGAATAGTTTCCGAGAAAAATCGATTTTTCAAAAAAGCGTTTTTTTGGATTTTCTCCATGAAAAATTATTCGGTAGCGCCCAGTTTGGGCTATGATATTCATCTCATTAAAATTCACGTTTTTGATCGTTTTAAAATTTTTCCCTGATTTTAGTTCTAGAAATTATCTCAATTTTAGTGATTTTCAGTTCATATTTTAGCGGAACGATAACTCGATAAGTATTTGAGATAGAGACTTCGAATTTTGCCAGTTTGTATATCTGATGAAGGTCTAGGGTGCTATTGAAACTAGGCGAAATCCGTCCAGCCGTTTCTGAGATATTTGCAAAAAATGATTTTTCTTTGGAGGCTTATTTCATAAAAACTATGCAACTGATTTGCACCAATTTGGGCTTAAAAAATTTGTTATAATGAAGAGAATGAACCCCCTAGATTCCCAATTTATCGGTCAAGTATTTATTTTTATTTTGAAAAAAAATCACTTTTTTATGAAAAATCGGAAATGTAAATTTTTCTCAATTTTTTCCTGAGAACACATATTATTCTTATTTCATGATAATAAAATATATAATTTTCCGAATAAAATGAGACCATTTTCATCCTGATATGATGATGGGAACATTGAAAAGTTGAATCATCAAATTCAGAAATTATTTAATTTATTATTTTAGATCGATTATTGGAAGTTCAATAGATTAATAATAATAATAATACCTTTTCTTATATGAAGAATATAAATTCGGAAAAGAAATGAAAAGGATGAGTCAAATCATGATAACTCGAACTAACTTCACACTGTTATTCATTAACAAAAGTGTCATTCATATTTTGATATATTTATAATTGCGATCAATTTTAACTATTAATATAAATAATTTATTATAAAAGAGATGGATATTATACAATTTCCCAATTATGAACCTTCCGTAATACTCGACGGAATTCCACAAAGGTAACTTTTTTAATTATAATAATTGATCTTGAAAAAAATATTGATCTAGATTATTTTTTATAGACTCGTTGGGATAATGTCTTTGGAAATTGGGCCTACAATAACAAATAATCAATCGACTTTCTCATTCTATCTTTATAATGGTCGAACTAAATGGAATAGAATTGTTATTTTTGATGATCGACTGATTAATAATTTGACAACTCGATATCCAATGAATCGAGTAAAATATCATTTGTATTAATTGCAATTAATAATTCTTATTTTCTTTTTATATTAAACAATATAAAGATAGTGTAATGTCCGGAAATATATTTCGAAACTTCGTGAGTGCACAAAAGGAATCAATGAACTCACGGGTGTTTCGAAATCCGTTGATTCAGGACTTTTTGAAGTGCAAAGACCTATTGCAAAGCAACCGATGCAGTCAGCACAAAAAAAAAAAAAAAAAAGAATATGTAAATCAACTAAAGGAATTTGAAATTGCAACTCATATATTTTTTTGTTCTTCCTCTTCTTTTCTTTCACTAACCCCACCTCTTCTATACCGAGTTTTCTTCAGAAGTAAAAAATTCTAAAGACGACACTCTCTACTTTTGGGACTTTTGGAGTAGACCCCGAGAAATAACAGGCGTATTTTCCTGTGTAGATCGCCTCGCGAATCGGATCAATAAGAAATCGTGTTTTTAACTTATGTGGTGATTCAAACGAAGAGTGACACCGCGAAAAGGATCAAATTCCGAATAAAAGTACGAAAGTGATTAATGTGATTTCTTGGGAGAACTTTATCTTTGAATCTGTAGTAGTTTGGGATCTTTCGATTAAAAGGGCCCTAAAATACGGCTGGAGTTTCTTGGGGGAAAACCAACGAAAGGGAAATTTCTTAAATACGTTATAAATAAAAATATCTAACTGTTAAATAAAAATAACCATTGAAATAGAAGTAATTTTAAATAAGCTACAACCTAACAATAAATTACATTTCGGTAATCTGTAAAAGTGTGAAAAATTGAGAATGATGAAAATTTGAAGATAATAATTTTTGGAAATTCCTCCTGTCAAAACCTTCATGTGTACGAATAAACAAAGTTAGAAAATTTGGACAAAAAAAAAAAGAAAAACTTTATGAACTTTTGGTGTGAAATTTCGTTTTGAATGTGTGAGTGGATATAAATAAAAAGAAAAAGACTTAGATTTCGAATAAATAAAATTTGTGAACGTTTTTGTTTTCTTTCTTGGAAATTTGTTTTTGTGAAGAATTGTGAAGAAGGACAGGAAATTGGATTATTAGCGAATAAAAGTGAGTTTAAAAAGAAAAGAGTAATTTTCATTATAAGAGAAATATATCAAAACCTAGAAAGCTTTCCAGGAAATCAAGGCAGTCAACCTTGCAGAGAGCAGGCAAATAGATCTGGGACGTGAGGTCATCTTTCCTCAAAGAAAATTCTAAAAAGTATTAAACTTTCGGTTCTAATTCAAAGAGAGGGTAAAACAACAATTTTTAGCCGTTTTTAGTTTAATTTGATTTGGACATAACAATAGCTCAGCGGTAGAGCACCTGACATGTAATCAGAGGGTCGTGGGTTCAAATCCCGATTGCGCATTACATATTTTTAAAGTGAAACTTCTTTTGGCAGGGTACCAACTTTTCTCGAGCGTGTACCGAAACCGTCAAGTTTTGAGGGGAACTCAATAGTCGAGGAGTGGGGGTAAAGGAGAAGTCTTGCGTTGTTGGCGGGGGAAGCTAGAGCGGGGGCGAGACTGCAGGCTCTATAGGCACGGTAGTCGGGTAGTGGGAGAAGCGAGGTGACGCTGCAGTGTATTGTCGTACTAACGAAAGCATCAACACACGAGGCGTGCCGAAGCCAACATTTTTTGAGCATACTCGAAGTCTAAGTGAGATAGGGTGATTTTGCCTGAATCCTTTTTTTTCTAGAAGATTTCAAAAGCTAAAAAAAAGATTGAAGCAAAGGGCGTATCTCTATTAGATTTCGATATATTCTCAAGAAAAAACCATTGAAACAATTCCTCTATTCATAAATCTATTTTTGGTCGTAGGACTTCGATAAATATCTGGGAAACTGAGTAAGATGATGCAATTTTTGTAGGAATTCTTCTTGTAGTTTTTAAAATTCTCTACAAAAAATGTCATGAGGAAAATTCCGTTATCTCGCTCAGTTTCCAAGATATTTTCGAACAAAATGATGTCAAAAACAAAAGAATATGAAGTTTGTAGCCAAATTGATTTATAAGTAATTTTTTTCGAATATCCCGGAATTTAGCCAAGATAGAGCAATTTTGCATGAATCCTTCTTTATAGAGCGTTTTGAAAGCTACAAGAAAGGATTGAAGCAAAACCGCTCTATCTCGATCGATTTCCGGTGTATTCACAAAAAACTGATTTCAAAAAATCTAGTTGTCTGAACACTTTATAATCGTAAAAATAAAGATAATTTGTTAGTTAGCAGATAACCAAAATCCTATAGACAGGTACTCAAATTCTCAAAGTGTTGTGTTCATTACACAGCTAAATGTGCTGGTCTGTGCTTTTTGCCATTTTCCTTTGAGATTAACCTCGTATCCTCACTTTTCTCAATTATTATCACTTGTTCATTAAAAAAAATCCGAATAATTTACCGCTATCTATACATAATGAGCAAGAAGTTTCACTTCTGTCGCGTGGGTTCCACGCACCCTCTTTTTCAGAAATTTGATTCCCTTAAAAATTTATTAATAAAATTAATTTATTAATAAATTTATTTATTTAATGGCGAATGATGGTATATGATGATTACGAATAACTGTAAAATTACTAGTGTAAATGATAACAAAATCATTGGAATCTCTGATGGTGTTCGCTGAAATGGTGTAAATTGTCTCAAGAAAGAAGAATGAAAGTAGGGATATCGGAATGAACAAATTGATGATACATAGTGTGACCGCAGCGATGAATTCGAACAGTAGATTATCTCACATGGAATAACGATTTCCACAGTAGATTATCTTCCATAAAATAAATTTAAAAAAATTAACTGATCACTTGAATCAAATCACTAAAAAGCACGATCTTAATCTAAAAAGCACGAAATTAAAGTTTGAAAATTACATTCGGAAGCATACTGCCAATTGCATTGGCAGAATAGTAAATCTTATAATTCAAATTACGCACAAAGGGCGAACGCCTGCTTGTTCGGAATAGATTCGTGGGAGTGTGCAACCATGAACACAAAAGAACTCAAATGGAATCGCCATATTTTCTCTTCTACAGAGAAGCCCATCAGTTGATCCACATGCTTTGGATGACCAATACACGTGCCCATATTTACGTCCCGAACTTGATACTGGAAAAATTACCTTATTCATCACATCAATTCGCTTTATTAATATCTCAATAAATACAGATGTAAACTGATATTTTCAAATGATAATATTTCTTGTGAAACGTGTTGGGTGAAACTTTGTGTTTGATTGTGAGACCAACCACGACTGAGGTATTTCTACACTGTAACGCCGGATGGCACTAGGGGAGTATAGAAGAGAAGGGGAATGTTTGGTCTCACGCTACAGGAGAGGGGGAAGCCAGAGAATGAGACACAGCGTAAGGGACGGTGCCTACAACATCGCCGGATATAGTATGAGTGTTGAAGGCTAACTACGACTTTGCGCAAAACAAAGAAGGAGACAAGAGTAGAAATTATGATTTTTATTTGATTTCAATGAGTCTATGGCTAAATTGATTGCATAATTGAACGCAATGTCAATTGGAGAGGAAGAATCGGTAGTGGAATGAAGGAAAAATCAAATAATCAAGAATATGAAATCTTTTCATACATGAATTTTCTTTTTATTTAAATATCTCAAAATTTAAGCGAGATAGATTGATTCTGTATCAATCCTTTTTCGCAGAGAATAACAAGAGCAACAAAGGAGATTTGTTTGAAACGTAATCAAACTCCCGCCGGTAAAGTTGACCAATCAACAGACAACTGGTCAAGAGGGGGTCAAGACGCGAATGATCCCCTCCAGATTCTACTCACTCTACAACGAATAGTGAAATTGAACGCAGCGTGGTATCCTTTGTTCGCGAAGTTTGTTCAATTTTTCTCAAGTTAATTACAGTGTTAATTATCTCTATTTTTCTATTTAAAGTTTATTGAATCTCAACTAATCATTGCATAACAGTGAAAATCAACCATTAATTTATTTTAAGTGATGTGTATATTATCTATCGACGAGCAGGCTTTTGTCCGTTCCAAATAAAACGGTTTTGCCTTGCGGCTCAGTGTAAAACTCATCTATTACTTTTTTCACCTTCATAAAAACCGCCTCCTACAATCCACCCTAGAAAATCTACAGAAAATTCACACGCTCAAAACATTGGTCCTTCGAGCCGGATGTGCAGGACAGTAAAAAGTGCAGTTTTTGTGAAGTGAAAAAAGAGACGCCTCGTGGTGAACGATTTTCGGGGTTCACACGAGCTATTTCAAAGATAATAAAATTGGTGTGATAAATGTGAAACCCAACGAATATTATATTTGTGAGTGAGTTGCTGTGTCTCTAACATCAAGGTCTCCGGTATTGTTTACGTTTGGACACCAACACATTCTCGAACAGAGCAGCTCACACTCAACAATAGAAAGAGCACCACAACAAGCCAACACCGATCGATATTTCGAGGAATAAAATTTATCTCTCAATTTGAATTAAATTTAATTCTTTTGAGAAATAAAACAAGGAAGAAAACCAACGAGAGAGAAAATTGAATCGAGTTTCTCTCTCTACGAAGTTCGGGCATCTCTGGACATCTTCGGCAGTGCGAGTGGTCTGCTATCCCCTCTCTATTAACTTAGCTCGAGTAACGTGGCAGGGACGTAAGAAGCTCCGCCTACTTATCGATTTGCAACAACAGCTGACTGAGACGCGACTCGACGCGCGACGTTTCACCTGTGGGACTCAACGATGATCTCCAACAACAGATAAACAGAGAAAATAAAACTCTGATTTATCTCTTATTTCAAATTTAATTTATTTCTATATTTTTGTATAAAACTAAATTGAGTGGATTCACCGAGAGTTCAACTATCCTGGAAGAATTTACGCCTCTTCTAGGAGATGACTTGGACGTCAATCACCAGGAGTTCATACATCCTGGAGGAATTTACGGCTCCTCCAGCGATGCATTGAACCAAAGAATCATCAGAATTTCACCAAGCCTGTCAACGAGTACAGCATCAACAAGACAATCCACATCCTAGAGAGCAACAACATCAACATCTAGGGATATGAGCAGGGATCCAGAAGACCTTGAGGAATTTACGCCTCTTTCAAGGTCAACGGAAACCGAACCCTGGAAGCTCAAGCAGGTGGTCAACGACAATCAGATCTTCAGTGGCGAAGAGATCGTCAACGAATTATCTCGAGAAGCAGCGGCAATATCAACGAGTTCAACGAGTCAATCAATAGAAAATGAGGAGTAATCTGGTGAGTCAAGTCCATATATTTGTTAGATCTTGCTCACATAAATTACTTCCTCAAAGACTCGTTTTGATTGATAGAGACATCGAAGTCATTCAACAAGTCTTCATCGTCTTCAACAAAGAGAGGTGGAAAAAGTAGCAGCGTGTCAACTACACAATCTTCAAGAACTTCAACATCTTCAAGAACTTCTTCGGGGACTCCAAGTTGTTCAAGGTCAACTTGGAGCCATTCACCACGGGCCCAAGCCATGAAGAATTTACGCCTCTTCTGAAGCTATAAGGACGCCGCGTCATCAAGAACCACGTAGCTAACCAACAATTTCAACAATTTACCTCTTCCTCAACTAAGAAGACGCCCAACATGAACTACTGTATGAAGCACATGCATTCTCTCAACTGGTCCAGCATCTACACAGGAAGATGCTGTGAGACCTCCAACGAAGATAAACCAACTAGTAGATGAAAATGGAGAATCGACTTCATTCACTCTCATCAACAAGAGGTCATCAACTCGGAAGTTAGTGCTCCATCAACAAGAGGTCATCAACTTGGAAGTTCGTTCTCCATCAACAGGAACCCAGCTGACCTTGAGGAATTTACGCCTCCTTCAAGGTCATTTGAGCAGCCGAGTCCACCGAAATTCAACAAGTCAGAAGACACGAGAAGACAAGGTGACAGTCACTCTCTTGTGACTACTCTATTCAGAAGCCACAACTGAGCGCCCATATACTCAATGGACTGTCGTCATTCCCGTGTAAAGCAACATCGATCAACTCAACAGGTCTCCAACTAGCCGAAGAAGGCAAATCTCCAGTCTGACCCAGAAGACGTCAACAACGAAGACATCAACCGAAAAAGCTGACAACTACGGGCGAATCATCAAGAATGAAGTTGTCCAGCAATTCTCAATTGTGTTTGCTAACGAACTATCAAGATCAGAACTCAATGATCGAAGTTGTTAGCAGAAACATCAACATTGCAATGCTCATCTCTAGAATACCCAACAAGACTGTCACACGGGTGGCTTCCCGTGTCAGAAATCATCAACTAAACGAGGGAGCATCTGCACAACTAGAAAATCATCAAGATAATCATCAAGAAGGAGACCAACAAGAAGAGGATCAACAGAAAGTCATCAAGAGGTAATTCAGCAGCTTCTCACTGCTGAATGGGGGGAGTATGTTTGAAACGTAATCAAACTCCCGCCGGTAAAGTTGACCAATCAACAGACAACTGGTCAAGAGGGGGTCAAGACGCGAATGATCCCCTCCAGATTCTACTCACTCTACAACGAATAGTGAAATTGAACGCAGCGTGGTATCCTTTGTTCGCGAAGTTTGTTCAATTTTTCTCAAGTTAATTACAGTGTTAATTATCTCTATTTTTCTATTTAAAGTTTATTGAATCTCAACTAATCATTGCATAACAGTGAAAATCAACCATTAATTTATTTTAAGTGATGTGTATATTATCTATCGACGAGCAGGCTTTTGTCCGTTCCAAATAAAACGGTTTTGCCTTGCGGCTCAGTGTAAAACTCATCTATTACTTTTTTCACCTTCATAAAAACCGCCTCCTACAATCCACCCTAGAAAATCTACAGAAAATTCACACGCTCAAAACAAGATTTCCACTAAAATTTCATTATCTCGTTTAGGTCCCGGGTTATTTCTGTGAAAAGAACAAAAATATCGATTCATCTTGTCTCAGATCTTTGTTTTTCAACTAAAATAAAAATAAAGATATATTTTTATTTTTTCTGCAAAATATTGGAAATCTCTGGTTTTTCTAGCCCAATCACACGAAGTACCACCTCGATGTGTCTGTTTTTTTTAAACTTTGCGATGAGGCTTCTTAATATAATTCAAAAGATATGATAAGGTAGCAATGAATATTCCTTTTTTTTTATAATTTTCTGTCTGTGAAAAAATTGGAATTCTATTTTCTTCTACATCAAATCACGTGAAGTACATCCCGTTGAAGTCTTTTATTTCAGGATATTCCCGTGTAAGATCCTTTGATATAAATCAATAGTAAAAATCGGGTAGCAATCGTTATTTTTTTTAAATAATTTTTTTTCTATGAAAAATCTCAAAATTCCGTATTTTCTATCCCATCTGTCATCTGCAGTTGTTGTGGCTTACGAGGAATTTCGGTAAAGAGGGAGTAGAGCTCTGCCAACTAAAATATAGTGCTATTAGCGTAATTTTTGGAATTTTTTGTTGATTGTTGTTCTGAGGGGTTGGTCCAGTCGTCGCATTTATCTTCTTCTTGAAAATTTCCGAGTACATAGTTATTTAAGGGTTGAAATCTTACATCTTCTCTTGTACCTCATTCTCACACTCAAAATGAGGTATGACGAGGTTTGTCGTCTTGCAGACAGCAAGATTGATTGTATCACGTTCTTGAGGGCTCATGGGGTCATTAAGTCTCATGTTTTATGTGACAAATGTGAGAACATGATGATTATGAACAGAGAATTGACAGCCTTTGTTTGTAATGGCTCGACATTTGAGCGTGACAAACACCGTCGTAAGGTGAGGGTAAGATGCTCGACATACCTGAGTATCTATGATGAGTAGTGGCTTTCTGGAAGACGGGCGAGTATCGGAAGAATCCTTACGATCATCAGTTTATATTTGAATATTGACAAGATAACGCAGAAGCAGATTAGTTATGAGACATAATTGTCGATAATACTGTCAGGTTCTGGGTTACCAAAATTAATGAAAGACTTCTGTTATGGACTAGTGAAGTAAATAATGAACGAATGGGAGGCTTGGGACAAGTAATATAGGTTAATGAGACGATGTTAGGAGGGAAAAAGTTGGCTAGAGGTCGACCGGTCAAGGGTGGACAATGGGTGTTCGATTGTCTTGAGAGGGGGACCGGACGAATGATCATCGCACCGGTCACCAATCGGGAAGCTGACACGCTCATTGGACTCATCCGTAAATTCATCAGACCGGGTTCAATAATTCAGTCAGACTGTTGGCCTGGGTACCGGAGGTTATCTGATTATGGCTATTACCATATGAGGGTAAACCACAGGGTACTGTAGCGTATCTGTGTATTAGTCTCATCGTTGATGACGATACACAGAGACACAACAATGGACAATGCGTAGATGTATTGGTTTCCACGAAAGACGCCAGTATTTCGTGGAACGCGGGAATCTCTCGCCAGTCAGCGTCAGCCTGCTCTTGTAGGAGTATCGAATTATTTTCTCTCTCATTTTCTTACATTGAAAATTAATGCAAGCTTTGCCTGTAAATATCTTGTATATATAATTAGTAATAAATCTAGTAATTAAGCATATTTGTTCGTCTGAGTCACTGCAGCATCCGGCTATAAGTCCTGTATCTCCTACAAATTGATGACCCCGACGTAATCGGTTAATTGGGACAAAAAGTGACTAATTAGAACAATTAATTAGTGAAGTAAAAAACTGAAAAAAAAATATAAATAAAAAACTGAAAAATCTGAAAATTTCGTGAAATTCTGATAGTGCAATTCAAATGCTGAAAACTCTTTGAATAAAAGATATAGTGCATTATCCAGTGAAATAATTTTTCTGTTAAATATTTTAACGAACATTAAAACCGTTAAACTGAGACGCGACAAGCAGTTTCACGACCTCAAGGTAGAAAAACAAGATCGCGCGTGGATTCAGAGAGTTCAAAATTCTCGGCGATTTGTTTTGATTCTATTTCTCTCTCTGATTTTATTTTATTTTATTTTTCTCTCATTTATTTTTCTTTAAATTTATATCATCGTCTATTTTTGCCTTGAAATGACGAACGACAAGCCAGCTGACGATTTAAAAGGTGGGAAATCGACAACACCACCAACAATAACTGTCACACAGACAGCTCCAGCACAAACAGCACCTGTCATCCGTGCACAGCCGTTTTGTACGGAGCGTCCACTGTTGTGGTTCACTTTAATCGAGATGCAATTTCATCAACACAATATTGTGACTGAAAGGGAAAGATTCCATAACGTGATTCCGCTGATAGACACCAAAATTGCAATTGAAGTTGAAGAAGAGATCATGCATCCTGGTGATCAACCGTATACCAACTTGAAAGCTGCTGTCGTCAAGGTTTTCTCTATCTCTGAAGAGGCCAGAATAAATCAATTGTTACAGAAAGAAAGTCTTGGTGACAGAAGACCTACTCAACATCTACGTTATCTTCGTTCTTTGGTACCTGGCATCACCCCAAGTATCCTGAAGGCCAAGTGGATGTCTCATCTTCCAGCTCAGGTTTCTGCATGTCTAGTAGCTCAGGATCACGTTGAGCTAGAAGATCTTGCTGAAGCAGCTGACCGAGTCATCGAGGTGTTGAATCCTCATATGGTAGCAGCAACAACCGCAGTTGTAGATGACAGATTTGTAAGACTAGAAAAAACTATTGGTAATTTGGCAAATCAGATTGCTGAATTGAGAACCAGCAGGAATTCAGGGAATTCTCAGCATGACGGTAGGAATTCCCGTCGAGATCAATCCAAAAACAGAGGTAAGGCACGTCCACGTCCACGTTCACGTTCTCTCAAGCGTACTGGCATTTGCTATTTCCACACAAAGTTTGGGAATGCAGCACACAAATGTGAACCTGGATGCAAATTCGAAAAAAACCCTCAGGAGAGTCACTAGAGGCGGCAAGTGGCTCATCTCCAACATCGTGCCGCTTATTCATACAGGATGCATTCACAAAAAGTCGTTTTCTCATTGATACAGGTTCAGACGTTTCTGTCCTTCCTCCCGGAAGCCATGGCGACGTTGCTCTAGCTGAGTATCGACTTTTTGCAGCTAATAATTCCTCTATTAATACGTATGGTACTAAAATAATTTCTGTCAGCCTAGGTCTCCGCAGGAACTTCACGTGGCGTTTCATAATTGCTGATGTATCGTCCCCCATCATTGGTGCCGACTTTCTGAAGCATCATGGGCTTCTAGTCGACCTGGGGCAACGCTGTTTGCATGACAAAACCACTGGCCTGAACTCTCAAGGTCATATTGAAGCCGCAGGCAATTGCTCTATCAAGACAATGGGCCTGGAGAATCCATCAACCTTCTGGAAGCTGCTCGCTGATTTTCCAGCCATCACTAAACCCAGTGGTAACATCAGTAACTCCAAGTGGGCGACAAAGCATTGTATCAAGACAACACCTGGACAACCAGTCGCTGCTCGCGCTCGTCGTCTTGCCCCTGACAAACTCAAAATAGCCAAGGATGAATTCGAGAAGATGGTTCAACTGGGCATCGCCAGAAGATCCAAGAGTCCTTGGGCTACTCCACTCCATTTAGCACCGAAGAAGAACGGTACCTGGAGACCATGCGGTGATTACCGGGCGCTCAATGCGCGAACGATCCCAGATATGTACCCTGTGAAGAACATCGGAGATTTCTCAGCAAATGTAGCAGGTACGAAAATATTTTCTACAATCGATCTAGTAAGAGCCTTCAATCAGATTCCAGTTGACGAAGCGGACATTGAAAAAACAGCAGTCATCACGCCATTTGGACTCTTCGAATTCACCCAGATGACATTTGGATTGAGGAATGCAGCCCAAACATTCCAGCGTTTCATGGATGAGGTTACCAGAGACCTATCTTTCGTCTTTGTCTACATTGACGACATCCTGGTTGCCTCCGTTGACGAACAGGAGCATCTTAAGCATCTTAAGATCGTGTTCCAACGACTACAAGACGCTGGACTTGTCATTAATGTTCAAAAAACTGTTCTAGGTCAGCCTGAAGTTTCTTTCCTGGGTCACAGCATCTCAGCAGACGGAATCAAACCCCTGGAGGATAGAATCAAGGTCATAGTTGATATTCCTCAGCCTCAAACTGTGAAACAGCTCCGGAGATTCTTGGGGATGCTAAATTTTTATCGAAAATTTATCAGAAACGCAGCAGCACTCTTGAATCCGTTTCACCAGCTCCTCAAGGGACCCAAGATCCGAGGATTACAACCTGTCGAGTGGACAACTGCACTGGAGGAAGCATTCAAAGCAGCGAAGCAGGCTCTAGCTTCAGCAACTTTACTTGCACATCCCAGAAGTGACGCAGAGTGGGCAATATTCGCTGATGCTTCTGGAGAAGCGATGGGGGCTGTGTTACAGCAAAAAGTAGGTAGAGACTGGCAACCTTTATCCTTTTTCAGCAGGAAATTCAACGCAGCATCGAAAGTAGCAGCACCTTTTGATCGTGAACTCCAGGCAATCTTTGAAGCAGTCAGGCATTTTCAACATCTGTTTGAGGGAAGAAATATCACTATTTTCACCGATCACAAGCCGCTGATACACTCTTTCACTAAAGCCAATGACGAGAAATTGCCTACACGTCGAACTCGTTTGGCGGACATCAGTCAGTTCACCATTGACATCAGACACATCTCCGGAGAAAAGAACGTAACTGCTGATACACTCTCTAGGCTGGAGGCTATTTCAGGAGCGGTGGATCATCGAAATATTGGAATAGAACAAGCAGAAGACGAAGAACTTCAACGTTTAATTCGCAACAGAGATCACAGCCTTAAATTGGAATACCTGGAACATCCAGAGACTAAAATTAACCTGTTTTGTGATACTTCTCGTCAGCCACCACGTCCATTTGTTCCTCAACAACTCAGGAGGAAAGTTTTTCTTTCTCTACACAATCTAGCACACCCAGGTGTTCGAGCAACGGTCAAACTGGTCAACAGACGATTTGTGTGGCCTGGAGTCAATGGAGATTGTGCTCTGTGGGCTAAAACGTGTATTGATTGTCAGCGCAACAAGATACACAGACATACTCGTACTCCAGTGGCGAATTTCATCCCACCAACACAGAGATTCGAGCACATCCACATTGATCTCGTCATTCTTCCACCGTCCAGAGGTTTCTCGGCATGTCTCACCATAGTCGACCGCTTCACAAGATTTCCTATGGTGATTCCTTTGAGCAATCAAACTGCAGTAGGCACAGCTGAGGCGTTGCTGTTTCATTGGATTCCAATGTTTGGTGTGCCACTTAGAATAATGAGTGATCAAGGTGCTCAATTCATGTCACATGTGTTCCAGAGATTAGCAGAACTTCTTGGCGTCAGACACATAACCACCACGACATATCATCCGGCCAGCAACGGACTCGTTGAGCGCATGCACAGACAGCTGGAGGCGGCATTGAAGTGTCATGGTGGTACATGGTACGACGCTCTACCAGCCGTGCTTTTGGGAATGCGAGCAACATTGAAGGAGGATATTGGTGCATCACCTGCTGAGATGGTGCTTGGAGAGCCTCTTCGTCTTCCTGGCGAGTTCCTCTGTCCATCAGCCCAACGTCTTCCTGCTCCAGAACTGGTGAAGTCTCTTCGGGAAAAATTCCGTATTATCACGCCAGCCCCGATGTCTAGACATGGTACAGCACCAACTTTCGTCCCTCAGGACCTGGCCGAGGCAACTCACGTGTTCGTGCGGTGTGATCATTTCAACAGCGGGTTCCAATCACCTTACTCTGGACCTCATCCAGTCATTCAACGCGGAGAGAAAACCTTCAAGGTTTTGTTTCAAGGGAATGAAGTTTTCCTTTCTCTAGACCGCCTTAAACCGGCGTATCTTCTTCCTGGTGATGAACCACTGGAACCAATTCACCAAGCTCGACCAAGACCTAAGTATCAGAGAAACCGAGGAGAAAACCAGCCGAGTACCAGCAGAGAACCCCAGCCTGGAACTTCCACCCAAGTCAATCAAGAGGGTCAGCGGACAGCTGGAGATGTTGGAGCATCTCATCAACGTCACTTGGATCCTAAACCTCGTGGCAGACCAAAGAAGGTCAAATTCGCTTCTCAAAAATAATTCTTTTTATTTTTTGTTTTTCTTTATTTCTGTTCCAACAATTATTTTCGAATAATTTTGCTTTTTGTTTCAGAAAATTCTCTAAAAAATTTTTTTCTCTAACCAGGGGAGGCTTGTAGCGTATCTGTGTATTAATCTCATCGTTGATGACGATACACAGAGACACAACAATGGACAATGCGTAGATGTATTGGTTTCCACGAAAGACGCCAGTATTTCGTGGAACGCGAGAATCTCTCGCCAGTCAGCGTCAGCCTGCTCTTGTAGGAGTATCGAATTATTTTCTCTCTCATTTTCTTACATTGAAAATTAATGCAAGCTTTGCCTGTAAATATCTTGTATATATAATTAGTAATAAATCTAGTAATTAAGCATATTTGTTCGTCTGAGTCACTGCAGCATCCGGCTATAAGTCCTGTATATCCTACAGTACACCATGTGAACCCGAGAAATGGGGCTCATACACAGTGTATTGACAGGAACTGGAGAGAACTGAAGGCCAACATCCCTAAATACGGGATGAAACAGGTGAGGTTCTTACGAAGAGTGAGTAGATACCTCTTTGGGAGAACCTATCCGGTTACTGAACGTATGAATGAGTTTCTTCGACTTATCAGCATCTATGAAGATCCGGAATAACTACTTGTATCCAATTCATTTGTCCTTCCAGTTGTTAATCATGAAATTATGCTATTAGTTGATGCACAGATAATGACGTCCATGGTGGCCACCACAATTTACCTATCAGCACATATGTATGCTATAGGGGTGGGGTTGCTGTGGTGATAATATAAACAAATGTTTAATTTAAATTTATTCATGCTCAATGGAGGTGAGCGGAGTGGTCTTATCTGTGCAATGTTCATCTGCAATTACCCAGTTGTTTAGGTGTTTGGTGCGAAGGTCTTCTCTTCGGGGCTGTCGCACTACCACGTCCTCGTCGTGGTCCTGGGTATAGCTAAGAGTGGTGCATTTCCTAGTTTCGTTTTTCTGGTTTCAAAAGAGTTGTATAGAGGTTGTCGCATGTCTACATACCGTCAAAAGCGGAGCTAGGGTCCAATTTAATTTATTGTAGTCGGCAGAGTGAAACTACCCATTTACCGGAATTTTACTGTTGATTTTCCTCCTCGTACTCATGTTCTCTGGTCTCTCATCCTCTGATCTCTCGATATCTTCTGATCTTCTGATATCCTCGGATCTCCTGATTTCCTCACACCATTGAGAGGCCTGCTGAGGCGTGTGTGTCGGGGGAGGACCAATGAGAACTTGATTATTTCCATCAGCCCCCCCACCAGTTGACTCCCTTCAAATTACCAGCAGTTGGTATCCATGCCGCGCCAGATATGCCGACTGATTCCGCAGATATTTTTGCGTATAATGTGAGCACTCGGGATGCATTTCACACCACCAAGCCTGCATTCTGGCCATATATCCCCTCTGATGCGGCAGACTATCCACCCAACACTGCATGAGGTCTATCTTCAGATCCTCCGTCCATCTACTGCGTCCATTGATAAGCCAAGGTCGTTCCATCGGATCCGGTCGTTGACCCCTCACAACTTATCCACGATCCCCATCCGAAGGGGACCGGTTGTGGTGGGCTGTACTGCGGTTAGTTGATGTAACCGAATATACAGTAAACCAGGGGGTTAGCCTGATTTACCGATGACTATTGCGAATGGATCATACAAACCATCCGGGCGATGAGTGCGTCACGTCCTCTACGCCTTATCGTGGTTATCAGTTAGCTGGGCAGATGCAGAAGGCTGTTATTCTTGGATCTCTCCGTCTTTTACGGCAATTTGAGTCTGGACTGCAGTGATTGCTCACCCTCCAGTTGGTGAGAGTGAACACTGTTGTAGATCGTTTGAATATAATTTCACTCGCTTGCTGAGTCATCATCGAAGGGGGTCGGCGCCCTTGAAGATTCCTCAGCAATTAATATAGTCAATATATAAATATAATAATAATAATAACTGGCGACTGATGCATGAACAACGTGGCGCAAAAAGGGGGCTGTCAGGTTGTAGAAAAAACTTGCCGGTTGATCGCAGCCTTGTACAAGATGCGATTCAGTACAAGCGCGACCTTTCAGTTGCCTGGATTGATTACCGCAAGGAATTCGATAGTACAAGCCATCAGCTTTTACTCTATTTGCTCGAGTGCCTTGGAGTGAATGAAGATCTGGTGAGATGTATGAGAGATCTTGTACCAACTTTGGAGAACTCGTTTCGCCATAACATCTGGTGAAACGAAGGTTACTACCGGAGTGGTGCAGTACAGGAGAGATATATTCCAGGGAGATTCCTTGAGTCCACTCTTGCTTTGCATCTCACTACTGCCACTATCGGTCGCCCTCTGAACTGCGCAGGGATATGAGGATGGCCCCCCTGGTCACTGGATGCATAAGATCTCCCATTTATATTATATGGATGATCTTAAATTGTTTGCATCTGGAATGAGAGAGCTCAACTTACTCATTGAAGTGGTGGCCACTTATTCCCGTGCCGTCGGGATGTCCTTTGGATTGGACAAATGTGCTGTCTTTCATCTCAAGAGAGGGAGGCTTGAGGATGAGGAGCGAGATATTCAGTTAGTGGATGGAGGTGCCACTCATTATCTTGGTGCTGAGGAGTCTTATCGTTATCTCGGTTTCGATCAGCGATCATTGATCGATGTTGAAACTGTGGAAGAGACTCTTTGTAGTGAATATAAACGGTGACTCCAGAGGATCTGGAAATCAGAACTTTCTGGGAAGAATAAGGTCACCGCTACTAATATGTTTGCTGTTCCAGTCCTACTCTACTCCTTTGGCATTGTCAGATGGAAAAGAGATGAATTGAGAAAACTGGATATCATGACGCGGAAAGTGATGCTCTTGCATTGCAGTCTCCATCCTCAGTCTTATACGCCACGATTATGTATGCCTCGTGGATAGAGGTGGACGTGGCCTCTTGGGATTCGAGTGTCTTCATGACCGCTTAGTCCTTGGTCTCGCGTCTGATGTTTGGGAAAGTGTGGATCTACTCTTGGTCTTCGTGCATAATCACGAACTCCAGGGAGTGGGAGCACATCTGTACAAAGCAGCAAATCGTGCCACCGAATCTCTCGGTTGAGAGTTCTGTTTGCATTCTGGGGATATTTCCGTAAATTCCATCGTGCGGAAATCGAAGCTCCAGCGTAAGCAGGTGATCACAGCTGCTGAACAAAACGCGTTGTTCGAGCAACACTTAGACAGGCCTATGCATGGCATGTTCTTCAGACATGTGCAAGAACAGACTCTGTCGGTCCAGCTGACATTCAACCTCCTCAAGTCAGCTGGTCTGATGTCAGAAACCGAGGGATTTATTTGTGTGTGCCAGGATGGTGTCATAAACACTCTCGTTTATCGTAGCCGTATTATGGGCCTCGAGGTCCCGGACACTGCATGTCGGGCCTGCAAGAAGGCACCAGAGACCCTCACGCATATTTTATCAGCGTGTCAGGTGAGAGCAGTCTCTGGATATATCCATCGACATAATGCGGCTTTCAGAGTGTTGTACTACTTCCTGCGGCACTCTTACGCGATAGAGCACAAGACGCCAGTGTTGCCGTATGTGCCAGGAGAAATTAAGTCCGTTGTGGTGAATGAGAGATGTAAAATATATTGGAACTCCTTATTTGCCACCATCAAGCCGATTGGAGCAACCAAACCTCATCTCGTCCTCTATGATTTTGATGACAAGGTCATCTATGTCATTGAATTTCCTGCTCCTGCTGAACATAATATGGAGTGGAAAGAAGAGGAGAAACGGAAGAAATATCAACATCTCCTGTTCCAGCTTCGTCAGATGAACCGTGGCTTCAGCGTGAAGCTGGTTGTCCTCATTGTCGGTTCTCTTGGAGGCGTGAAGCAGACTTTTGTGTCTGAATTATCCATCATTCCAGCATGTGAGTCCCGTGCTTACCAGTTAGCTGGGCAGATGCAGAAGGCTGTTATTGGGTCTCTCCGTCTTCTACGGCAATTCGAGTCTGGGCTGTAGTGATTGTTTACCCTCCAGTTGGTGGGAGTGATGATTGTTGTAGAGCGTTTGGATATATATATCGCTCGCTTGCTGAGTAATCATCGAGGGGGTCGGAGCCCTCGAAGATTCCTCAGCAACTAATATAGTCAATATATGTAAATAATAATAATGTGGCGTAGAGGACGTGATGCTCTCATCGCCCGGATGGTTTGTATTAACCATTCGCAATAGTCATCGGTACATCAGGCTAGCCCCCTGATTCACTGTATACTCAGTTACGTCAAATGACTGCAGTACGGCCCACCACAACCGGTCTCCTTCGGATGGGGATTATGGATCAGTTGGGAGGGGTCAACGACCGGATCCAATGGAACGACCTTGGCTTGTCAATGGATGCAGTAGATGGACGGAGGATCTAAAGATAGACTTCATGCAGTGTTGGGTGGAGAGTGTGCCGCATCAGAGGGGATATATGGCCAGAATGCAGGCTTTGTGGTGTGAAATGCATCCCGAGTTCTCGCATTATACGCAAAAATATCTGCAGAATCAGGTGGCATATCTGGCGCGGCATGGATATGAACTGCTGGTAATTCGAAGGGAGGTAACTGGTGAGGAGGTTAATGAAAACAATCAAGTTCTCATTGTCCCCCCCCCCCCCCCGACACAAACTCCGCAGCAGGCCTCTCAACAGCGTGAGGAAATCAGGAGATCCGAGGATATCAGGAGATCAGAAGATATCAAGAGATCAGAGGATGAAAGACCAGCGGACATGAGTACGAGGAGGAAAATTGACGGCAAAATTCCTCCTAAGCCACAACAACTGGCATCAGAGAATGTCAACCTGGCAAACAGTCTCCTAGAAGATGTAAACCTGCTCAGCTTGAACTGGGCTCTGTATGAACATGCAGCAAAATTGGTTCCACGCACTCGTAGTGATGAATCACTGCGAATTGTAAAAATGCGTAGATGCTGTGCACAGCTCCAGGAGAAAATGAACATGGAGCGGAGACAGGCGTCCCGAATTCAGTGTGTGATCAGCTTCATCCAAAGTGGTCGGGCCTTTACGCCCAAGGTCCGTCGCATCAGCGCTGACCTGAGATACCATTATCACACGCTGAACAAGATGAACCTCTTTGTTATCAACGAGCGTTTTGTCGGGAAATTGCGAGCTCTAGGGATCATCAAACAATTCTTAGAGAAGCGGATGAAGTGGTCGACGGAGAATTTCACTTTTAGGATCGATCCCCGTCGATGGTTTCAGCCTGCCACGCCTGTTTCCGGAGAAGCGCCGACGGCTGACCGGGTTGAAAACTTTTGGAGAGGCTGGTATAGTCATGATCCAGAGTTCCATGAAAATACTCCTGCTCTGCAACACTTTGTCGCATTCTGTAGTGAACATCAGAGACAGAGCGATGAGTGTCAGCCGGTGACTGTGAAGGAAATTGGTGAGGTGCTGAAGGGCACGAAAAACCATTGTGCACCTGGGCCAGATGGCTTGACAATATTCTGGTGGAAGAAGTTTACTTCGACCCATCAACATCTGGCTCGGGTGTTTTCGTCCTTCTTGAACGGGAGCACTCCAATTCCGCAGTGGCTGGTGGAGGGAAGGACAGTGCTCATTCCGAAGAAGGCTGATCTGTCTGATCCGAGAAACTATCGGCCCATAACGTGTCTCAATGCGCTCTACAAGATATTCACCAAAATTCTGTATGAGCGTATTTTGGTGCAGGTGGACCCGATATGGCGACTTATTCATGAACAACGTGGCGCGAAAAGGGGGCTGTCGGGTTGTCAAGAGAACTTGTTGATTGATCGCATCCTTGTACAAGATGCGATTCAGTACAAGCGTAATCTGTCAGTTACCTGGATTGATTACCGCAAGGCATTCGATAGTACAAGCCATCCGCTTTTACTTTATTTGCTCGAGTGCCTTGGGGTGAATGAAGATCTGGTGAGATGTATGAGACATCTTGTACCACTTTGAAGGACTCGTTTCACCATAACATCTGCTGAAACGAAGGTTACTACCGGAGTGGTGCAGTACAGGAGAGGTATATTCCAGGGAGATTCCTTGAGTCCACTGTTATTTTGCATCTCACTGCTGCCACTATCGGTCGCCCTCCGAACTGCGCGGAGATATGAGGCTGGTCCTCCTGACCACCGGGTGCATAAGATCTCTCATTTGTATTATATGGATGATCTTAAATTGTTTGCATCTGGTATGAGAGAGCTCAACTTACTCATTGAAGTGGTGGCCACTTATTCCCTTGCGGTGCGGATGTCCTTTGGACTGGACAAATGTGCTGTCTTTCATCTCGAGAGAGGGAGGCTTGAGGATGGGGAGTGAGATATTCAGTTAGTGGATGGAGGTGCCATTCATCATCTTGGTGCTGAGGAGTCTTATCCTTATCTCGGTTTCGATCAGCGATCATTGATCAATGTCGAAACTGTGAAAGAGACTCTGCAGTGAATATAAACGGCGACTTCAGAGGATCTGGGAATCAGAACTTTCTGGAAGGAATAAGGTCGCTGCTACTAATATGTTTGCTGTTCCAGTCCTACTCTGGCCTCTTGGGGTTGGAGTGCCTTCATGCTCGTTCAGTCCTCGGTCTGGCGTCTGATGTTCGGGAAAGTATGGATCCACTCTTGGTCTTCGTGCATAATCATGAACGCCAGGGAGTTGGGGCATATCTGTACAAAGCAGTGAATCTTGCCGCCGAATCCCTTGGTTCAGAGTTCTGCTTGCCGTCTGAGGATATTTTCGCAAATTCCGTCGTACGGGAAACGAAGCTCCAGCGTGAGCAAATCATCAGAGCTGCTGAACAGAGCTCCGTATAGTTGGCCCCCCATGTATGGATATTCCCATTTTTTTATATTGCAATCGTTTGACGGACGATTGACGGTGATTGACAGATAATTATTAATGTTTGACGGATAATAGTTTTTTTTAAATAAATTTTTCGAAATTCTGCAAAAAATCAAAATGAGTTGGCCCCCCCATTTTGGAATTTTTGATTTCTAGAAGTGGCTATAGGAAGAAAATCGTTTGACGGTTTTTGACAGACAATCAATAAATATGGAATATTACTATTTTTGCTTTAATTCCATAATTCCCTATTCTGGTTTTGAAAATTCATGGAGCTTTGGTTCACAAGTTCCACACCAGAGCAGTGCAGACTGTAACCTAATCTGAGAGCCCGGGAAGTGGTGACGGTTTTAAAATCGTACAGTTCGAGTAAAGCAAAAAACATTCTACATGAAAGTGAGAATAAATTTAAATAAATTTATTGATTAATCTTCCCTTTTCGGAGTATCTCGGCCTTGAGCCACTCAATTATTCTCCATTAGCATGGCAATTCTCCGTTCGTCATCATGGCTTGATGATGAAGAATCCTGTAATTCATAAATAATTCAGATAATCTGAATTTATTTCCAAAATTTCCTGAACTGTTGATTTCTTCACTTGAACCGTACAATTTTGAAACCGTTGCTAGTTCCCGGGCGCTCAGATTAGGTTAGGGTCTGCACGCTCCAGTGCGGACACTTGTAAATCGAAAGCACCATTACATGTGTGTCCCATGTGACCTGTTAAAATAAAAAACTATTGTTTACTAATAACTTTGTTGGATACATCTCTGATTGGAAATGGACAATCAGCTGTCAGATGATGTAATGGGTAGTGCAGTGAACTTCCGAGTAAGCTCAGAATCTTTTACTCGTGTCAATGGTGAATACTTGATAACACAATTAATCATTCTTCCGCAATGAACACTCTTTAACCTACAAATTCTTGTTTGATTGGCTCCACTACCTTTCACAACAGAATTATATTATCATGCACAAAAAGACTGGCAACCTCCTCATTCTTTCTCATTTGCTCTGATAGAAAATTCAGATCTTAATCGAATAAATAACGGCAATATCTGTTTTCTTTCTAATATCTCGAAAATAAATAATGTTGAAAAATTTTCTCTGTAGCCCTGAATTCTCTCATTCATTTTTGGAGATGTTTGAAAAGAAAATAAGAATAAAATGAATGTGTTTCTATTAAAGCTATGTTAATATTAAAATTTTTGAAGTAGATCATACATTATGGATCACAACCTCTCTCCTGATCATTCTGAGAGAACGGAGCAGTCATGGACGTTAACAACACATAGCTGAAATTTGGAGTAATGCTGATGTTGTCCTTGGCATCACCCCACATCACTCTTAAAATTTTCGAACGTCACTCAAGTTCAGAACACGCGACAGAAGTGAAACTTCTTGTTCATTGTGTATAAATAGCGATGAATTATTCGGATTTTTTTAAATGAACAAGCTGTAAGAATTGAGAAAAGTGAGGATACGAAGTTAATCTCAAAGGAAAACGGCAAAAAGTACAGCTCAGTACATTTAGCTGTGTAATGAGCACAGAACTTGGACAATTTGAATATCTGCCTATAGTATTTTCGTCATCTATTCACGTACAAATTATCTTTTTTTTCACGATTATGAAGTGTTCGGACAACTAAATTTTTTTAATCAGTTTTTTTGTAAAGACACTGAGAATCAATTAAGATAGAACGGTTTTGCTTCAATCCTTCTCTCATGTAGCTCTCAAAACGCTCTATGAACAAGAATTCGTGCAAATTTTCTTCATTCTAGCTCAATTTCGGAATATTCGAAGAAATTTGCTGATAAATGAATTTTTCTACAAATTTCATTTTCTTTTGTTTTTGACATCCGTTTCTCCGAAAATATATTGGAAACTGAGCGAGATAATGGAAATTTTCTCATGACGATTGTTGTAGAGAATTTTAAAAACTACGAGAAGAGATTCTATAAACATTGCATCATCTCACTCAGTTTTCCAGATATTTATCAAAGACCCACGACCAAAAAATAATTTATGAATAGAGGAATTGTTTGAATAGTTTTTTCTTGAGAATATATCGAAATTTAATGAAGATACGTATATTTACCTTGATTTTCATTTGCTCTTGAAATCTGCTACAAAAGAAAAGATTCAGATAAAGTCACGCTATCTTACTTAGATTCCAAGTAATCTCAAAAAATGACATGGAGAGAAAATTCTCGAGAAAATCATGATAAGATGTTCAGCTCCATAGAGCAAATGCAAAACAATGCCGGAGACACCTTGTGAGTCTACAAATGGCAAAAATGTCCTGTTAACAGGATTAATGGGCCGATGCATTTTTCAGGGACAAGTATCACATCAATTGTCAAGCGGAATCATGAAAATATCAGCCAATGCCTTTCTCATTGACAATTGAAGGGAAATTCTCCATCCATCCAATCACAAATTCTCCTGGCACTTAGAAATTTTAAGTAGCCACTCAGAATTTTTACACGTTTATTGTCGAATTTTCCCCATGCCAGCCTCATAATACGGTAGACGAAGGGCATAGTTGGGTACCTCCGACTATTTTCGCTACATGGGCCATTGGTCATTTCACACTCGGCTCTGGATTGAAATATTTCGAAAACTATGCAAAATTTATAGAGACATACTGTGAATGAAATTTAAAGGGAAAATTGACGAAGAAAATAAGCAAAACGCCATTTTTCTACGACCAGTAGTTTCCGGAATATCAATTTTTTAATGAGTCGTTCAGTAACAATGGACGAGGTTCGATAGCAAATGAATGGGCGCTCGGACGTCTTTTCTGAATTTTTCATTAAAAAATTGATATCTTATTAACTACGAGTCGTAGAAAAACGGAGATTTGCTTATTTTATTCGTGACTCTTTCCTCTGAATTTCATTCACAGCATGTCTTGATAACTCTTGAGTAGTTTTCAAGATATTTCAATCCAAAGCCAAGTGTAAAATGGCATATATGTATAAAAGAGTATGCACGTAGCACTCAACGCGAAGAACCTACCCCCCCGCCCTTCTGCCGTCTTCCCTCTCCACCGCTGAAGCTTATGCTAGAATGGCATCGCCAGCAACGCACTCTCCTCTTTCTTGCTTCTCCTTTCCTCCCACTATTCCACTGTCACGTTCCCCTCAAAGTGTTTCACTCGTTTCGTGACGCGAGAAAAAAGTTGGTACCATCCCAAAAGAAGTTTCACTTCAATAATTTGAAAATTCACTACAAAAAATGAATAGTTTGGAAGAAGCCGCATCGTTTTATCCTGGAGCAATGCCAAGTACAAAGGATGATTTGAAAATTAGTTTGTTATTGTTAAGAAAAGTGGCAAGATTTGCAAGTATTTGAAGTTTTACAATTACCAAATTTATTCATTTGTACAAAAGAAATTTCTTTACTATAGTAATTCTAATGCAAAAGTTCAATTATTGATAGTCTTGGTGCACGATTGATGAAAAATTAAATAGAAAAAACGTGTGGTGAAACGGAGAAATTTCAGGTTCGATGGTCTACATCAATTCAAATAATTCCATTGAAGAGTTGAGGAAAATTTTTTAATTTCAGATTTGATTGTTTGTAATTTTCAAAAAATGTGATTTTTAGGTAAAATTTGAAGGCAAAATCCTTTCCCTTCCTGACAAACTTCATCCATTCAAATGTTGTTGTAAAAAAAAAAAAAATTTTCAAAATCTATTTAATTTTATAATTGGATGTTTAATAATTTTTATAATTGCTACTTTTCATAATAAATTGTCGGAATTATGGCTGAATTTTCTCATCAGAATTTCTTCTTATTATTTGGATTTAGGGAAAAAAATTGATTGTTTGGAAAAATTACAATGATAAATATTAATGAAAACTCGAACGTCAGGTATAAGAGGGTTAAACATCAAGCATTTCTTTAATTTTTGGAAAAAGAGGAAATTCCTCCAATTCATTTCCATATACTAAATATATAAAATGTCCGATTTCATAATCAGTGAAAATGCGCGTCGTCCCGACCGATCTGGAGCTTGAAAATATGACTTTAGACTTTCAGAGGAGTAGATCAAGACCAATGAGCACGTCCGTTCATTTCATAAGAAGCAGAGAATGTTTAGCAATGTCCTGAGGAAGGGAAAAAATCATTAACTCTGAATCTCCAACACGAATTAGTCGCGGAGAGGCGAAATAGGACAAGTCGATTTTTTTCACCAATCAATTTTGTAGAATATATCAGAAACTAATGGAGACAGGTCCTTTTCATTTCAAGCCTTCTTTGAAGAGAATTCCCAGAAACCAATCGACATACGCCTTTATGTTTCTCAGCTCTTTTTATTGAGAATCTTCAGGGCTGCAGAAAGGAATTGGGGTAAAAAGGGTGTATCTACATCTACATGATTTACTGTAGTATTCTAATCGACTTATCCTGTTCAACTTCTCTGCTACTGAGATGTCTTCAGCTCTTTGATAGGATTATCAGAGAGTTCAATCGAATCTACCTGAAGCATGAAACTTCAGCTTCCTTGGGAAATAAAATTTTCAATTCACCTCTCACGGCACCGTCATGACAAACAAGGTCTTTCTCTTGTCCTTAGAACACAAGCTGCACTAACTACTCTGCTCTTCATCAAACGCTAACAATCTCTCCTCACGGCTGAACGCGTGATAAATGCTCTCGAACAGTTGCCTAGGTTGAAGAAAGGTAAAGAAGGGGACCAAAAAGAACACACAAAACTATAAGAAAATCATCTCCATCATTGCATTTTTTTTGAGTGAAACACTCTCGTGAAAAATCTGAAGAAATTTGAGAGTGGGTGAGACGGGCCGAGACATCTTCCAGAACTTGCTCAGAATTTTCTGCAGAGTGGCCTGAATTTAGAAAATGTAAAACTGTGAAAAGATGGATTTTCTTATCATTTTTGACGTTCCAAAAATTGAGCACCTCTTCCAAAAAATATGAAAAAATTTGAGAATATGTGAGACATGGTAAAGCATCCTCCTAAATTTTTTCATAACTTTGAAGGACTCACGTAGCAATAATGCCAGAAGCTAATAATTACATGATGGAAACATCTATCTCCCAGTTGCTAGAAACACTGTCTTCACCGTAATGGTAACTTTAATGTGATATATATAACTGTACATAGGAACAAATCTCAGATCTTATGATCTCTTTGGATAAAAAAAGGATTCATAGAGTGAATTTCAATTATTGCAATATATATATAGCTCCACAAGGATGTGAAATAATATCAGAATCATTAGCACGCTTGCAAGCTGTACTATATGCATCATACAGCTCCCAGTTATCATTACAACGCAGACAATAGGCGACGAATCTATCAGTGTGATATGCTATGATGCCAGCCAATCTGTGTTGCGAGCGAGAGTAAGATTGGAGAAACTCAAATGAGAGGATTTATTAATTATCCAATCCTTATTATTCCCAAATCACCCTTGCTCCTTTTTGAATTAATCGCAAAACAAAAGTTGGAATCGTTGCGATCCACGATAATTATTACTTTAATTCACTTTTGCATGCATTAAATTGGGAACGCGCCGTTCGGGATTAAATACTTAAGTATAAGGAGATCACTTCGCGAAGATAGGAAATGACAGGGCAATAACTGGATTAAATTCGATAAAAGGTAAATTTTAACTAGATTCATCAATTTATTCAAGAGTAGAATAAGAACTTTGGACTCGCAGAGACACAACCGGGAGTGCACAACAGGGTAATTTTGTTAATAAATAACCCATTTAGTCATTTAATACAATAAGAGGAAAAAAAAACTTACTTGGAAGTAACTAGTGGTTAGGAGAAGGCAAGAGTTTCACTTTTGGGTAGGACTTGATCGTTCAGTGACAGCTGGTTGCAGGTGTGTAGGGCAGGTAGGCTCGTGACGTCAGGAAATTCCTTCGTTGAATGGGGAACCGGTGGGCCGCTTGTCCTTTGCAGGGGTTGCTGGTGTTTTCCAACGTCCTTTGGATGCGGGGAAATACCGATGTATTTTGACGGTGAACAATTCTCTATCTCTCAGGTAGATACTAGTTTCGTTCTGCTGGTTTTTCTTTGGATATTTCAAGTTACGCAACAAGGTAGCGTTTCAAGACAAAAAAAATGGCTTCTTCCGATAAACCAAGACTGAATTTTAGTAGCGAGGAAGGTTTCCTCAATACTGTCCGAACTTTTGGGTATTTTCTGAGTCCGCGATTTGAACTGAATCTAGCTCTCTATTCCAGTAGTTTGATGGGATGACTGCCCCGAATTTCGGGTGGCTCGCTCCTTTTATCCACCTCAAATTGACCTCTGGAAGGGATGATTTTTCCGTTGGTCATCTCGCGTCTCATTTGCAGGTGATGGCGACTTCAATGGGTTGTAATTTAACATTTTTTCCAATGCTTAAATCCTATCTGTCAATTTTATTTTCCTTAAATCGTTTTAGGGCTCGTTTTTGTTTAGCGTTATGCGCAATGATGTCCCTTAGATTTCTTCGGTTCTTGGAGATTTTATGACTTTTGCCAAGCCAGCTGCTCCGTGCACGTGGGTGAAATTCTGACGGCAACAATCGTCAGGGTTACTTTGGAAATGCCCTTATTTGGTATTTTTAGGTTTAGACATGTGTCCATTCATTTGAGTTTGGTGAGGGCTTGTCCATTTTCAGCTCGTTTGAATGTTTGTATCGCTCCATCCTTGTATAACCCACCTAAGTATAGCCATGGATCCCTCTTTGTCGAGCCCATTTGGCTCTCCGCAGGGGTCTGTCTTTCTCCCACGCGTTGGGGCCTACGCATGGGTCTGTCCTTCTCCCACGCGTTGGGGCCTACACATGGGTCTGTCCTTCTCCCACACGTTGGGTTTTTCCCCTGTCGATGTCAGCTGCAGAGTGTCCTCACGCGGTTACCTGGTTATAGGGTGAGCATGAGCGCGAGAGAGAAGAAAGATAGTAGCTAGCGTCGCTACTATTTCCTGGTTTCTCGATTTGCCCCGTAGTCCCAATACCTTTGGCATTTTTTGGTGAAGGGGCAACTCTCTGAATTCCTCAGTTTATTGCACCCTTTTCATCCTTCTCACCTGTTTCCTTTTTGCCCGAGTTTTTGGTTGAGGGAATGTTATTTTCAACGGAAAAATAACATTCTCCAAAAAAAATACGGGTTTCTAAAATCCTATCGCGTACGCAACACCTCCGCGGGGGAAGAATAGCAAGGTCCTCCTTGCTTCCTTATTGCAGTCCTTCATGGATGTCGTTGTTGTGTCACTGAGCGATCATTTATAGGGAAAGGGATTTGTGTCTTTTTGAGTCCGTTTCACATATTACTTAATACTAATTTGCCTTACTTAACTAGATGATACAATTTCCTTTTCGATTATTTTCCTAAAACTATCCTTTTTATCTATAGTTTTCACAAATTGAGTGTTTTTCTTTATCTTTCTTTGCATAGTTATTTTAACATGAAAACGTTCTGATTCTAGTCAACTCTTGTAATTTCGGAGTTGTTATATAAATAAGTATATTCCTTTTTAATTCAATTTCCATCATTTGTTTCTTTAAATTCTTTACCTTCTGCGTCGGCCACTATGGTTTGTAGTGAGGGGCAGTGATTTTCGAATAGTCCTAGCCCTTTAACAAGTCGGGGGGGCGGAAGTACATCATAAATTGGTTCGGTTACTAAGGTAGGATAGTCGGTGAAATTAAAATGTATACTAGGGGTTAAAAGGCTTATCTCTTCTTCCTCCTCCGTTCGGGGTTCCACAATTCTTTCTCCTTCTTCGTGCTTTGAGTCCAGCCTGCCTTTCCAGCAAATTTTAAAAGATTCGATTGCGGCTAGAAAGATGATAATGACAATTATTTCGATCAAAATGACTTTCCAATACCAACCATTGCCGGCAGTAGTTTCTTTATTGACTGGGGTTGGTAGCTTATGCACTAGCAGAGAAACGGGGAGGGTATACTTCTTTCCCCATTCTTCATCCCTTCTAATCATGTCCCTATATTCTGTGATCCTTAAAGGTAATTCAGTAATATTTAAATTCGTTTGTGGGATGATATCCGCAAGATAATTTTCTAGGGACGCCGGTTTTTTGTTATTCAAATAAATCATGGAAGTTTGGAAGGAACACCCTGGATCCAATGTTAATTTTCCATATGGGTGTAATGTCAACTGGAGATCGGGAGAAGAGGGACAGGATAGGTTTCCCGAGGTTGTACCGTCTGTGCTGTAGACCCAACTTCCGGACTGTCTCAATGGCGTGAATATGTTTTTAGTGGCACTCGTTAGTAATATGTCACAATGTGTATACGTCCCCTCTTTTTGTTTTTGGTACAGCGCGATTTCGCAGGAATCAGAGGTGTTTATTTTGTGCAGAGTAGTAGGTGAGAGGCAGGCAAAGTGAAATCCCGCAGGGAAGCACATTTGAGTTAAATCTTTATCTGCCCAATTTGTGTATTGCTGAGTTTCTTCAGAGATTAATAGATAATCAGCGGCCGCGCTCACCGACGCGAAAACCTTCACTCCCTCACCTAGGTCTAGCAAAACAGGATGAGAGTGTAGTGCGTAGAGGTCGAAATTCTCTGCGCGCAGTAAAGGTATTCCGAGGAGGATAACCGCCATTCCTTTTCTCATGACTAATTTTATGCTCAGAAAATCTTTTAATTGTATGAAGCCGAAATCGCGTTTCGGGAAGAGATTGTACACGGGATGATCTATTTTTGATATTTCCGTCAATACGTCTCGCAAGGATTCTGGTGCGAAAGTTAAGGGATGAATCATACCCAGCTTCGCGTAAGAAATAACCTCATTGATTCCTTTTAGTAATTTGGTTCTCTTTTGAAGTGAAACTTCTTTTGGGAGGGTACCAACTTTTTTCTCGCGTCACGAAACGAGTGTAAGGCTTTGAGGGGAACGTGGTAGTAGAGTAGTGGGGGGAAGGAGAAATTTTTGCTGCTGCCGTCGGGTCGCTCTCCGGGTTGTGGGGGAAGCCTGTGTTTTTGTTTTTATTTTTTCTTTCCAATACACGGAGAGAAAAATATGGGAATTTATCTAAATGATTTTTTAAAAAATTATGGAATATTGTCATTCAAAGGGGGAGTTCTCATGAAACATGACCGAAAAATATCCATGCTTCACCTCATAATTTTTGCTTTTTATTTCTTGAAAAATTGTCATTTTACACTCGGCTTTGGATTAAAATATCTCGAAAACTACTCAAAAGTTATCGAGACATGCTGTGAATGAAATTTAGAGGGAAGATTAACGAATAAAATAAGCAAACCTCCGTTTTTTTTCGACTCGTAGTTATTAAGATATCGATTTTTGAATGAAAAATCCAGAAAGGACGTCCAAGCGCTCATTTATTTGCTATCGGGCCGCATCCATTGTTTCTGAACTACTGATTTGAAAAATGATATCTCAGAAACTACTAGTCGTAGAAAAACAGCGTTCTGCTCATTTTGTTTTCAATTATGGCGTCGGTGTATTGTGTCAAGTTAGTGTATTTATGTAAGGTTTCAAGGGACGTTGTGTTAGGTTTTGATAGTTCAGTTAGCAAGTCTTGAGCTTTAGTCTTTGTGAAATCTAGCTCTTCCATTAAATGAGAAATTCCCGAGGGTATGTGAGTAGTCTTATAAGTGTAATCGTCCATTCTTCTAGTCAAAACTGGAGGTATGGCTAATGCTAGTAGTTCAGCTTCCTCCTGTGTCAATTCGGTGGAGAAATCGGGATAATTAGCATTCCTGCTCATCGGGAACGGCCTAATGTATCCGATGACGTCTCTCCATAAAGCCTGAATGTCTGAATTCGCGATTTTCCACTGTCGATACTTTTGAAAGTATAGATCACACATGGCTCCATAGGGTTTACATAGAGCATCGTGATATTTGTGCATGAGGTTCACTGGATTCGTATGACTCTGGACCTTCTCCAGATCGAATGTGGTGAGAATTGTCCAATGACCATCAATGAATTTCACCGGCCTCATCCCCTCGATGTACAGCCCTGACGGCTGATAGACTGCGACGTCCGCATGATGCCTGGCCTGACACATTATAATGCAAGTGCCTAAAAGCACTGGTCCAAAAGCCAACCACGTCACCATGACCTAGGTAAAATTTGGAGATCTTGACTGTGGACATAGCTCAAGGTTAAATAGATCAGGAAAATAAAAGTTCTCAGACAAATGGTTAGGAACGGAAAAAAAAAATTGAAAGGATGTTAAGTAAGTTTCTCTTTGTATATTTTTCTTTTCTATTTTTCGAAATGAAAACCCTCCCTATTGTGTCTCAGATTCAGTCCAGATCTCTTGATATTCGGTTTCCGAAAGAAATTAATAGTAATTAGCGAAATGTTTTCAATTCGTTAATATTTTTAAAATAACTTGAATAAAAAGAAACTTTATAATAATATTTTGTATTTTTTTTTTTTTAATTAAATTTCCATTTTTCTTGTGCTACAAACAAAGCCACATAAATTCAAAAGTGCATAATATATCCGAAATACCATCTTTTTATTTTTAAATCACACACCACGCAATACAATGTTTTTGTTTATAAAAATAAAAAAAATAAAATTATTTGTGTCGTTTTGACACTAAGAGTAATATGTAAAAGAATTCTTACACACGCACACAAAAACGCTAAACGATTTCTTTTCCCCTTTTTAATTTCGATTACTATTATAGTGTTTTTTTTTTTTTTTTTTTTTTTTTTTTTTTTATTGCCACACAAAAATCGTAAGATAATTCAAATGTCGAACATGGTTAAAATAATGAGGACGACGAAAATAGCGTAAATCATGAAAATGACAAAAGTTACAAGAATAATGAGAATGATAAAAATTCCAAAAATAATGAACATGATAAAAGTAATGTAAATGGCAAAAGTGACAAAAATGATAAAATCATAAGAATGATAAGAATGACCGAATGATTAGGATAATAAAAATGACGAAAATTCTCAAAATAACCAAAATAAAACGACAAAATTAGTGAAATGATGCGAATTACGAAGATAATTAGATGATGAAAATGGAGAAAATAATGAAATGGCAAAACTCACGGAAATTAATAAAATATTAAAGTTAGTGAAAATCATTAAATCACAGAAATGATGAAAGTGATTAAAATACTAAAATGACAAAAGTAATCAAAAATCCCCCGATCCTACATGATTTTAGAACTGAGTGACGTTTTTCCATAAAATTCCTCCCTATTTCAAAAAATAAATTTTTTTTTTTTTTTCTTTTATCAATTCTTATTATTATTGTTAGTAATTTTCAAACTAAGCACCCTAGTTCACACACACACACACACAGTGCAAAATAATTATTACGATAAACAATAAGTAATTCGAGAAATATCCGCGCACAAACACAATAGCTGTTCTCCTTTCATGCCAAACGCCGTCGGGTTGCTAGTGGTGTTTCCAGTTCTTCCATCCAGATTCCACATCGCTTTCTCCAACGGCAACCTGGGAAGGCCCCGTCGTATCGCTTGTGTTCCGGCAGAACGTAATCCTCGGGATACTCGCGCCAACGTTCCAAAGGGTCCACGATATCTCTTGGTGATGACATATACTCTTGCCCTTCAAAGAGTTTGTTGAGACAGAAAATATCTGCCAGGGGCTCGGCGGCTTCTCCCAGGCTACTCCCATCCATGGCAAATCCCCAGAGCCACATCAAGCGATTGCGCAAGGCTTTTCTCCGCAACACCGTCCACTTCTCGCCAAGTTCTTTCTCGCACCGGTCCCTACGTTCTTCTTCACCCATGATCCGGTGCATGTACTCTCTGTACTCTTCATATTGCCAGTAAATGTCGGCCACCCAATCGGTTTCTTGAAACCATTTAGTAGAGTTTATTCGTAAGTTGCACTTTCCATGTATCAGTGCTTCCTCACGTTTATATCGTTCCGCGACAGCGTAACGGTTACCGGGTAACTCCATCAATTCATTGAGTGCTAGCTCCACTAATTTTGAAACCATTTTTTATATATATTTTTTTTTTTTATTTTCTTGTTTGTCCGGATTTATATTTTTATTTGTTTATTTATTTATCCTTTGTTTCACTTCACTTCAAAACACTCGGAATGTAGCACAAAATAGGATGCACAAGACACAAGGCACAATACAATAGATGCAAGGTCCACTTTCTGCTTTGGGATGAACCGTTTAAGTCAGTTGTTAAGTTCACACTGACCTCAGAATATTTTGAGTTTCCCAGTTACGTGAAAATTCCAACGTGAAAACTAGTTTGGTTGGGGTTGACCATCGGTGAGCCATTGCTCTGTCTCTCTCTTTCCCATGCCCTTCGGTCTCCGGTGCATCGGCAGGTATGCGGCGCTTCTCCATCTCTCTTCCTCCCATGCGCTTCGATCTCCAGTGCATCGACAGGTATGCGGCTATCCTCCATCTCTCTCTAGGTCGAGTAGAAGTGTGGCTTAAGATGTTGACTATCTTTTTAGTGTTGTGCGGGAATTTTTATTTATTATTTTATTTTTCTATTTTTTCTACAATTTCGATGGTGAACCCACGATTTCCAATCCACCTGACTCTGGATAAGGTGTTGACCTTCGTTGAGGTTCTTCTTCACTCGTTGCTGGTTCAGAGGGTTCCCAATAAAGGTCTCCTTCCACTTTATCTTGGGTTATTTGGGTTTCTCGGTGTCCAATGAACCACTCTCCGCCATTGTTTTTCGAGTTTGGATTCGTAGGTGACAATCCTGGTATCGGTGAATTACTGGGGCTGCCTGATGAGAGATGCAGCACTTCGATTTCGTAGATGGGTGTTGGCAAATTGGTATATAGCATTGGTTCCACTTGTGTTCCAATAGCAACTATTTCCTGTCCTGTTTTCAGTTCTCGCGAAGTGCTTGATTGTTGATCCCAGTCTGCTAAGACCTGAAGCGCAGCGCACTCGAGCTCCTGAAGTGAAATGCCTTCGTCCTTCGGAGTCTTAGGTGTAGCAGAATTCTCGTTAGAGGCATCGTCTGATGGAGGCAAGAGAGAAGGTGGGAGCAGTGGTGGTGCAGCGTGCTTTCGCCAGGCTCGTAAGATGCACTCCACGCATTCGATTCCCACGTTTAATTCTCCTATTGGCGTAATTTTACAGCTATAGCACACGGGCATATAGAGGTTCCACGGCTGTAGAACAAAGTGCATTGTGTTCTGGAATAACTTTGTCATTTTGACCTCTTGAATTGCACAAGCATCACAGTAGTTTGACTTGTGATCAGTGAAACCCTTCATCCGAACGCAATTGGTTGTTGTTAACTCATCCCAGATACAACGTACTTCCATCAGATCCGAGATGTTATGGATTAGTTGTGCGAGGTGGCGTTTGGCGTCTTTTCGTGAATTTCCTTCCATCGTGGATGATATCGTGCGACGAATCCTCGGCGTCGTACTTTTCAATACTGAAAGTAAAGATTAAAATATTTTTCGTGCGAAAACTCATTAAAATTAAATTAAAGTTAGTTTGTTAGCGTTTAACAAAAGTCCCGTTGCGTCATTTCCTCATTTTCTCTCATAATAAATTGGTGTAGGAGTTACTACAAATGGATTGGGGTAAAGTAAGGGTTCTGCATGTTGATGAGCTGGTTCTGGTGGCGCCTGTAGGTTGATTTGGGTCATGTTCGGCTTGTCATCTTTCTCTTCTTGTTCCGGCTCATCCACGTATTTTGCTGATTTTTCGGTTGCTCGTTTCTTGAAGTGCAGTAGAAAATTGGAAACTGAATCCCATAGTGCTCCAAGAAGCCATATACTCCAACCAAATGCTCGATGCAAGGCGAATCCGTGAATTACCGTATCGACTGAGAACTTGATGATCTTGAGGATCATAAATAGCCCGATCATTCCGGCGCTAACGGTCCCAAATCCGGTGAACCATCCCCATAACTTCGTGGTTGCTCGTTCAGCGATCCGCTCGATAGAATGCTCGTCTAACAGGTGAGCAAAAGATATTCCATCACCTCCAATCATTTCTCCAAGTGAACCACGAGCTAAGGTATTCAAAATTGCGGGTTGTTCTTCAGTGAACATTAGGTGATCCTGAAGCTTGTCCAAATCTTTATCGGAGTAAATCCCAGAGACGGCCAAATTTTGAATACTCTCATATTTCCAGCTTGGCTTGGTTAATGGTTCCAATTCTTCGGGTGCCATTGCTCTACTTGGTTTTGGATTCAAACTTATCCAGTGTCCATCGATATTGTACATTGGGGATATGAATGCATTGCAATCGACTCTAGGGCTCCTTTTGAGCAATATGTGAGTGTATGGAGTCACGAACATTGTTTCGTTTTGTAGAGTCACGGGAAGGTGACTGTAACAGGTCTCCAGGCGGGCTAAAGTTACTGGAATTGGTACACATCTTATTATGTGGATTACTTCTCCAGCAAGATTAGCCATGTAACCTCGCTCTTTCATTAATCGCAAGGCGAATTCTGCTGGTTTGGTGTGAGCGATTAGTAGCGAGTGCTCTAACACTTGTCGTTCCAATTCACATTTTTGCGTAAGGACATCTACGTACAAGTTCTGAAGCTGCTTGCCAAAGTGTTTCTCCACATAAAGAAATTTGCTGTTTACGTAGGCCATCAAGTCCAGGTTATTTACTGCTATGGGTACGATTGTCTTCTTCATCTGCTCCTTTATTATCTCCAGGATGAATAGTTTGGGATGTTCGGTACGAACTAAATGATAGTCGCAGACATATTCAGAGCCTTTCCTTGCTAGTCCAAAGGTGATGTCACCGCTCTTCACCGAGTACACTTCTTCTACGCCCTCTGTTGTCGTGGGATTATCGTAGATCCTCTGAGCAGGTCCCTCGTAAGGCACATCGTAATTAGCAAATGTGCACTTGTCATTTGGGGTGGAAATCCAGAAACCCGTACTGCCATCGTTGTCCATGCAAGTGTTTGAAGAGAGTTTACAGCGTCGCCCATTTCGGAGATAAACTTGATTTTCTTCTACGTTTACTGGTGCATAGTAATCTTGTAAGGTTATTCGGTATTTAGCTTGGACTACTACATTATCCCAGGTACCGTAGTCATCACTGTACTTTGCTCCATAACAAGTTCCATCTGATTGAACCGTTCCAGCTGCAGTTCCCGTTTTGTAGATAGTTGCATTTGGGGTTAAGCCCGTGAACAAGGTGTTTGCATGTCGGTAGATCAAATGTTTATGCATCTCATAGCATACTTCAGCTGTCATAAGGTCCAAAAACTCAGCATTGCCGTTGTGGACCATGGAATTGTGTGACCCTTGTCCGCAGTAATAAGCGATGCGATCTATCGAGACACGGCAAAGTCTCACATGAACGTTGCTAAATCTGGAGAGTTGCAGCAGGCGCACATGTGTTTCAGCGATAATTGGTTCTCGAGCTTTGATGTTACACTGTTTTACGTTTAATAGGGAGATCGTGGTTATGTTTGCGTTCTGGGCTCCACAATCATAAGCGATGAATGAATTAACGATGCCAAGTAGCGCACCCAGACTGATTATCTGAAGGAGCAACATCTGAAACAAAGGTTTTTTATCCTTTCACCACTCCATAGCTTTGATTTTCATGTAATAATTCTTTGGCATGAAGAATTTAGAAGCATACATTTATTCATTAACCCCCTTTTTTTTATATAACTGGAACATGTATATATATTCATTTTTTTTTGTTTTACTTTAAACCACTGTTTCTTCTGCTATTGTTTCGTACACATGTTCATATTCTTTGACCCATTTTCTTAATCTCTCGGCCCGATTCAATGCACATCGGTATTTCGTTTGCCGCCTGACTCCGTGGAGCATGCATCGATCTTCTATTTCTGGCAGATTGCAAATAAATGGTGATAGTGAACTAGTCTCAATGATGATGCAGGACATGAATTGCTCCAAGTAGGCTTGATTATGTCCTCCCTCTATGTAGATTCGGGATACTGTGGGTGATATTTCGTGAAGAAAATCTTCGACATGAGCCAAAGACGCTTCGCCATCTGTCCATTCTAAACCATGGTCCTGGCGAGTTCTGGCTCGATTCAATTGCCAAATTCTTGAGGGTAATTCTCCAAAAAGATGAGGTGATTTAATGATCCAATGGGCTCGGTATGAATAGTCGACGGAGCTTATTGCTATTTCCTTCGGGTAATGAAGTCCATGTTTGTCAATGAGAGTGCGGATATCAGCAACGTAAGACTGCATTGTTCCTATGAAACAATACCGAATATTTTAATTGTGTTCATGATGTCCTTATTGCTATTAATAATCGTGAGATAATTGTTAGTGCGCAGGTAGATGAGGCATGCTGGGTTAATTGATGCTGTGAGCAGCGCTCTTGTGTTGAGGGTAATTCGGGAAAAACGGGTATCTTCCCAGAAATTCTGCAAGAAGTGTTCGCGAACAACCAAATCATGGCTTCCATTCCAGTTGTGTAAATTATAGGGCTATCGAAGGTTATTTCTTGGATTTTTTTGCTTTGTTTCTTCATAAGTTAGAAATTCCTTCATTCTTCGGATCCGCAGGTCTCGGAAAATGAAGTGTCGTTTCAGGAGTGTATTAGCCTTTTCCAGCATTGACATTGGCCTCACAAACCAATGGTAGATTTCTTGGTCATCCAGGGATAGTATTGCTACCTCCTGCATGGCTCTGGTCGGATCAAATTGAATGTCAACGACAAAGGCTCCGGGTGCCATTGCCTATTAACAGAAACGGTTTGGGTAGATATGTTGATGAGAATTCGTTGTTCATTGGTATGTTAGTTTTTGTGCTCCCCCAAGAAGTTCTTGCAGTAAGGGCAGTAATGATGGGTTCCCATGCAACTTTTCGCGCAATACAAACAGGGGATAAAACAACAGCATCCAACTAGTGCTAACAAAATGGCGATGAAGTGTGTCTTCATGCTTGCCTTTTTCTTGATAAGTGTACGGACGTAAAGGTGGCAGCTGTCGCAATACTTCCGGGTAGGTTTTGGCCCTAGAGGAGTGGAGAACTGTACTTGGACGTTGGTATTCACAGTCGTATCAGCAGTCCTCGGTCTTGATAGTTCGGGTGCGAGTTGTGGGGCCTCCACATTCTCCTTCGGCTGGAACTGGTAGGCCGTGGAGGTTCCTGGTGGGTTGATGCCCATCGGAGGTGGTGGTGTATTTGGAACCATGATTTTTTTTGTTCCTGTAAGATTTGAGGTTTAATAATTTAAACTTTGGGTGTATTATGTTAGTAGGATATGCTTTGTTAATTTCTTTCATTCTAGAAAAGCAATAGTTGTGTGCGTTTCTTCAAGGTGCATTCGGGGCTATATCTGTTATGTCTCACTTCTGCGCTATCCCCTGGCAACCAGAGTCCCAACTTAACACCACAATTAAAGCATTTTACTACGTCGCTTTCTCCTGTATAGAAAAATCCAGCTTCTACGAGTTCATGGATTTCTATGGCATCACTAGACCATGTGAAGAACGAGTGAGAGCGGACTTCCTTATGGCCAAATTCTGGATAAATCCGTTCCTTCTTTTCCTCAGATGGTTCACCTGTCTCAGAAGGTCCTCTCAACATTTTCCGGGGAACCTTGGGTGCTCGAGCCTGCCAGAGAAATTGTTTCAGCCTTTGGACATTTGCCCAAGAACACTGAAAATAATCTCCCTCTTTCTCCATTTCCTTGTGGATATGGCATTTTTCAGCCTGAAGCTCCAAAGCATTAAGGTTCGGTATCGTCCTACTGAGGATGATGAATTGTTGATTAGATGGCGCTCTGAGTGTTGCACATAATGCTTTGCGGTGAACATAGACATGAGTGATTTTCACAGGTAGATTTAGGCACATTGTCCTTACGTAGTCGGGATGAACACCCGGGAACTCCCACGGTAGCCCGTGTTTTTCCTTTGCTAGCAAAGAATTAACGATTTGAGACTTTGCGTTTAGGTTTTCCCAACCATACGGCGGGTCCAGCACTACGTGGATTGATACCGAAGAGTCCAATGTGCTCCATGATATCTCTTTCGGTATCATAATTCCCTGGTTATCTACGAAGCCTTGGATGTCCAAAACTAATGAGGTGTCTGGGCTTGGAGTATCCATCTGAGTCTGCAATTTTTCAAGGGATGAGTTGGGAGACTTCTTCCCGTAAACTTCCAAGTTTTCTTTTATATGGTTTTATTTATATATTTTCATCACCGCGCGGAGAAGTAACGGAAAAGAATGAAAGCATTTTTATGAAATTTTCTGTGCTTAATGTTTATGTAAGTATAAGCGAGTGCATTTTAATAATATAAGAAAAACGTGGGTAAAAAGCGAAGTAAAATAAATCCGAATGTTATTTAGTTAGTAACCCATATAACCTTCCGGCACAAACGCAATTTTTAAACGATTTGGGTGTATTATTTTAGTTTTGTTGCTTTTTATTTGCAGTTTTATGTTGCCATTCGTCATCACTTGCTTGATTTGGTATGGACCAACGTAATGGTCATCTAATTTCCCTTTCCGCGCCTCTTTCAGCAAATATGCCCAATCACCATATTTAAATTCTTGCACATTAATGCGTTTATCATATTGGGCCTTGGATTTTTCTTTGGCTGCTATCAAATGGTCTCTAGCTAAATACCGGATATCTTGTAATCTAGTGATCAGACCTTCAACGTGATCATGGTAGGTCTTCAGCTTTTTATACGAAAAAGCTGATGGTAACCGTGCTGTCCTGCCATAAAGCAACTCGAAGGGGGTGAATTGGGTGGCTTCGTGTACGCTCGTATTGTAAGAAAACATCGCGTAATTCAGCCACTCATCCCAATCCTTTTCCCTCGTCGTGAAGTGTCGCAGAAAATCTGCTAACACGCGATGAGTTCGTTCCAAAGATCCGTTCGATTGAGGATGATAGGCCGTAGAATGCAACTGCTTTATCTTGAAGCACTTGGCTAGTGACTTCATCATATTGCTCATAAAATTAGCCCCTTGATCCGTCAAAATTGTGTGAGGGGCTCCATGCAAAGATATGAGCGTCGTTGCTAATGCGTTTGCTACCGCTGCAGCGCTTGCTTCCTTCAGAGGGGCTGCCATGCAGTATTTCGTCAGATCGTCCTGCATGGTTAAAATGTAAATGTGATCTGATTTGGTTTTGGGCAGAGGCCCCACAATGTCTAAGGCTACCCTATCAAACGCGTCAATTGATGTATCTGTGATAATCATAGGCTGTTTCGTTTTCATGCACAACAGTTTCTTTTTTTGGCAGCTAGTACATGTTTTGATGAACATTTTAACTTCACTCTTCATGCCATCCCAACGATATTGCTGCTTGAGTCTAGCGCACGTTTTAGTCACGCCTTTGTGCCCTCCTACTGCCGATGCGTGCGCTTCGGCAATTATCTCCAACCTATCATCTTTATTTGGAATTTGTATGTCATTTTGACAGAAAAATAACTTGAGGTCCTCGTTCTCAAAACTTTCCTCGATCTTTCGTCTAATTTCTAGCCATGAAAGCGAGTAAATTCCGTCGGGCGAGATTGAAAAACTCACTGAATCGGCGTCGTTCTTTCGTAATAGACTTGTTAGGGTGCAAAAAATGTCCTCTAATGGTGTCTTCCCATCCCATACGATTTTGTAATAAGAGGTGTGTTTTTCTCGTTGCAGAATCACCTCGCCTGAGTTATTACGGCTCCCCTTCGAGTCCTGTAGCTTATTATGTTGGGTCAGGATTTTTGCACCTGTATCTAGCGGTTCTCCCGACAGGGTTTGGAAACAAACCACATGTCCTATTCTTAGCGCTATGTTATCACGCAACTCTATCACCTTCAGTCCTGATTCTTCCAATAGAAGTTCATCCCGCACTGATGAATCTTCATGGTCTTCAGCGTTATCCATTCGCGCACCACCAGGATCTGGCGGCTTACCATTAGGATTTAAAATTTCCTCCTCAGGAGGCACATCGTCATTTTGTGGGACTGCATCACTAATTTCTACATCTCCAGTTCCTTTTCCTAGGTCCACTATGACCGGTGTCTTAATTTCAAATTCCCCCTCGGTCTTTCTGGGTCCACCACATTTTCTTTTTGGTAGAGACTTACTTTTAGTTTTTCTGGGTCTGCCACGTTTTCTTTTTGGTTGAGACTTAGGTTCCTCGCAGGTTTCTGACTCACAACCTTTTTGCGAGGCCTGAGCCGGGAAAGTATCGGCAATTCCTCAGGTGGGGAACTCATTACGTTCGTTATTTCGCTTGTCTCCTTACCCCTGATCCTACAGATCATGTTAATACTGTGGCGTTGCATCTCAGATTCGAGAATTTCCGATTCAATTACGGGATTTCGAGACAACGCGTCCGCATTCAAATTAATGTTCCCCTTTTTATACATAATTTTATAATTGTATTCTTCCAATTTGATTCTCCATCGCAATAAACGAGAAGTCGGATCTTTTACACTGTTAAGCCACACTAAAGGCCTATGATCAGTTACTAGAGTGAACTGTCTACCATAAATGTAGGGTCGAAAATAACGAACAGCAAAAATAATTGCGAGTAATTCTTTCTCAATAGTTGAGTAATTAATTTCAGCTTTGTTAAGAACGCGAGAGGCGTATGAGATTGGCAAATATTTGCCGATTTCTCCCTGGCTTAAAACTGCCCCTACGGCATAATTAGAAGCGTCTGTAGTTACAACGAAAGGTTTAGAGAAATCGGGATATTGCAAAATAGGTTCAGAAATTAATTTATCCCGGAGTATGTTGAAAGCCTCCTGCTGGGGAGCTTTCCACTCAAATGCCACGCTTTGTTTCAGTAAATTTTTTAGGGGTCGAGCTATCTTTGAAAAGTTTTCGATAAATCTGCGATAATAACCTGCTAATCCTAAGAACTGTTTTATATTCTTAGGATTTTTCGGCGTAGGAAATTCCCTAACGGCTTTTAATTTGTCCGGATTAGGTCTCACACCTTCTCGACTAATTATGTGACCCAAATATGCAACCTCTCGTTTCAAAAACTCACATTTGTCAGGCTGAAGTTTTAAATTGGCACTTCTTAATCTTTCTACTAATTTTTTGGATTTCACTCGATGTTCCTGCAATGATTTGGCATAAATAACTATGGCATCTAACAAGGAGACGGCAAGGGTGTGGGGTTCTCAAATTAAATGGAGGTTTCGCGTGTAGTTAGCACTCAGTGAGTGTATTCATACACTGAAACCCTAGAACGCACTACTTAGCCGTTGCCGAGAAAAGAATTCCTAAAATTCCTAAAAATTCCTAGAATTCCTTAAGTTTGAAAAAAAAAAAAATTTTTTTTTGTATTAAAATTTAATAGTGATGAAAAAATATAAAAATGTTGTCGTCACATCTTCAAAATCCGGAAAACTCACTACGTCTCCATATTATACTTTTCTCACAAAATGCCTAAAATCTTATGTAGGCACAGAAAAATTTCTTCTTCTCATCGATTCTTGGGGAGGACAAACGAGGCTCGAAATGTATGATGAAATTTTCCAAGATGATGAGAAAATGACTACTTGTACTGTTAAAGTAATACCTCCAAAATGTACTCCACTAATACAGCCGTGCGATGTTTACTTTTACAGACAAGTCAAAAATTTAATTAAAAAAATACAAAATTGTTTGCAATTAATTGAAGAAAATCGGGAAATTAACTCTCGTGAAGATTGTATTAAAATTCAATCAATTGTTCATCATCAGCTCTCTTCTCCAATTTTTTCAAAAATGATTAAATATGCCTGGTATGCATCAAAATTATCTGAACACCGAGAAATATTCATTGTGTTTAATAATGCATTATTTTATAAAAAATGTTTAAAAAAACTGTGGCTTTTGTAATTATTCTATTTACATTCCTCCGTCTTTTATAAGTTCTTATTGTTAAAAAATTAAAAATTGTTAAATTCGCGATTCAACAATGTACGAAAGTTCAATAGGAGTTGTTTATAACGATTTGTTAAATTTTAATACCAAAAAAAATTTTTTTTTTTTCAAACTTTAGGAACTTTTTTCTCGGCAACGGCTAAGTAGTGCGCTCTAGGGTTTGAGTGTATGAATACACTCACTGAGTGTTAACTACAAGCGAAACCTCCGTTTGATTTGAGAACCCCACACCCTTGCCGTCTCCTTGTAAGTATACGAACATCTCATTGCCTTGTAGGCCAGTTAACGTCTGATCCATGAGTCTTTGAAACGTTGCGGGAGCAATTTTAAGTCCGAACGGCATTCGGTTGTACTCGTAATGTCCGTAAGGGGTGGAAAAAGCGGTTTTCTCTTTATCTTCCGGCTGCATGGGAATCTGATGAAATCCCGACGCGAGGTCGAATACTGAAAAGTACCTAGCTCCGCCTAATTGATCCAAAATTTCGTTAATTTGTGGTAATGGATACGCGTCTTGAATAGTTTTATCGTTTAATGCGCGAAAATCTATCACGAGTCTCCAGCGTTTATTCCCGTGAGAATCATTCTTTTTGGGAACAATCCACAAAGGAGAATTGTATGGGGATTTAGATGCCGCGATAATTTCCGACTCTAGCATTTCGGTTACTTGCCGATTAATTTCTTCCTTATGAATATGCGGATACCTATATTGTTTAGCGTTTATGGGTGAAGGATCACTCGTAACTATTTTATGCGACATCACATGTGTAGCCCCTAAGGTTTCCCCTGGAATATGAAAGACATCATGATCTTCCGTGATCATTGATATTACTTCATCCCTTTCTTCCGCGTTCAGATGATCCAATCTCAATAACGGCTTTAACTTTTCTACTCTTTTAGAATCCTCTGATTCTTTCAGATGAGAAATTCTATAGGCTATCGTTTGTTTTTCCGGTTCCTCATATTCTTCTAATTTAACAGGAGAGCATTTAATTACCGCGGGGATTACGTCTGTATTGATAGCTTTTATGTAAACCCGACCATTGCAATTAGCGACCACGGCTTCCCCCATAAAAACTTTATCTCCCGTCGGTAGGCGAGGTAAATAACCGGAAGGTGGCGAATCTAACGCGAGTGTCAAGTACACCATTTTTTCACTACGGGGCGGCAATATTATAATGTCCTTAGTATAAAAAAGTAATTTCATTCCCCCTACTTCTAACATCTGAGTAGCATAGTTAATTTTCGCGGACTGATCTCTCAAAAATGGCGTCCCTACGATGCCATCTTGTTTAGTCGTCAATTCGTTGCCTACGACATGAAATGGGCATTCTTTACCGAATAATTTAATGTGGACTACACCCGACGTAACAAATGCTCCCGAGGCGATCCCGTTGATTCGGCACGTTTGTGAAAAATCTATTTGATCACTAGGATCCAATGCACTTCTTTTTATAAGATTTATTTCCGCCCCGGTATCTATCATTAACGTGAAAGGAGTTTGCTGAGTTTCGCGTTTTAAAACGATAGTTGGTGTGCTTAAGGCTGAATTTAAATGGCACAGATGAAAATCCCTTCTTGGCGATTCTCCTCGACTTTGGCACAATTGGCTGCCTTGTTCTCCGACCATGCGCCGGGAGCTGGAGGGCGAAGCCCGTTTCCCGAAAACGTATTCCCATTTCCGCGAGGCCCGTTATCTTTTCTTGATTCTGCGTATTTCTTTTTGCGACATTCATCGACGGAATGTCCTCTATTATTGCAATAAGAGCATACCAGTGATTTAGCGGGATATCCGTGTTTAGCCCAACATCGATCCTCTGTGTGATTATTTTTATTGCAAAATTCGCAATGTCTTTCTTCATAGGCTACGTGAACCTTTGGATCTCCCGATTTCTTTTGAAAAAATTTATTATTTCCATTTGTTTGAGGATCGACGTTTGGTTTTGCCGTTCGAGGCCACTGTTTGGCGTTATTTTGATTATTTTGATTATTATTATAATTATTATTGTAATTATTATTATAGTTATTATTCCCGTGCAGCTCGTCTCGAGCTTGCTTTTCCTTTTCAGATAAAATCGCTTCATGAATGGCAGTGACAAGATTCTGGCATCTATGTGGATTCACGTTTATTCCATTTCTCAAACCGCGAAAAAAACATCGGATTGTTTCTTGTTCCGTGTCTGTTTTAAAACTTTGCTGAGTTCCTCCACTCCGGGAGTAAGCATTGAAAATGCTTAACATTAACTGACGAGCTCTATTGCCATAAACAACCACTGGCTCATTTTTCGTTTGAATCAATCGCCCTAGTTTACCTTGTAATTGGGCCAAAGATTCAGACGGCGCGAAAAGGTTCCTCAAATAAGTCAACAGTTCTGCAATATTTGCGAACTGTCGACCTTGAATCGCATTTTTCGCGGGCCCGTGGAGTTTATTCCGTATCAATTTCGTGAGATTGCTTTCCATTGAAGCATCAATTAAATTCTTTGCCTCATCGCATCCTTCAGCGAATTTACCAAAATAATCTGGGTTTCCCTCGAATTCCGGAATAGCGGAAAGAGCGTCTTGTAATGTTACCGTCGCACCTTGCGTAATAACATATGAGACGGGCACTTGATTACCGGTGGTATTTTCTGACAATCGTACTAGGTTTTGCACCGGAATGTCGCCCAATAAATTCCTCGTAAATGACGGGTGTAAATTAGATTGAAGCCCGCTTGAATTGGATTGTACGTCCATTGTATTTTTAATTTTTTGTGACTCAGAATTGGGCATTTGATTGAGATTAAATTGAGCATTGCTCGTTATTGCATTTGTTTGCATTTTAGCGAATGAATTTAAATTTTTCATATGAGGGCTAGAAAAACCCAATAAATCTACCGGATTCGGCATTTTTTGTAATAGATTGGGTGCACCCCAACCGGGCAATTCCGGATAGTAATTCGATTTTCCGGAATCCACAATGAATGAACCTTCGTCATTTATTTCATTTGATTTTGACGGAGGTTGCTTTGTATGACTACTCGCGAAATTATTTTTTTCCGTCGAAGTACTGGCAACATTTTCTTTTTCGTTAAATTTCTTCAAGAATGAACTAGTCGGAAAATGTATTTTTAATTTCCCTTATAATTCTGGGAGTATCCCTTGTTTGTAAATTCTCGCGAGAGCTGTTTTATCCGTTTGGATGTATTCTTTTATGGCAGCCAAATAACTCAATGGTATCTCACGACCCTCTTTCAAATATTTTATAAACCGTTCATCTTTAATTAAACTTTTGGGGTTATTTGGCAAAACAATTTCTTTAGTTTTGGTCCCCAAATTTGTTTGTTGTTGATTCGCGGTTAATACAGCACCATTTTTCTGATTTTCCGGAGTTAAATTTATTTGTGAATTTAATGGAATCAAAGGCGCCTCTATTCGATTCTCCCCTCGCGTACCGATAGGGGTTCGCGGGAGTTCTCTTCCCGTCGCTAGAGAATCTATTTCTCCCGTACTCGCGGCCCTTTCATTAAGGCTCTCTTGCGCGGTATTATTCCCACTTCGCGTGGTAACCATCCTCCCTTATTTAAAACGGCAGGTCCCTGTTCGGGCGCCAATTTTGTTGCGAGCGAGAGTAAGATTGGAGAAACTCAAATGAGAGGATTTATTAATTATCCAATCCTTATTATTCCCAAATCACCCTTGCTCCTTTTTGAATTAATCGCAAAACAAAAGTTGGAATCGTTGCGATCCACGATAATTATTACTTTAATTCACTTTTGCATGCAATAAATTGGGAACGCGCCGTTCGGGATTAAATACTTAAGTATAAGGAGATCACTTCGCGAAGATAGGAAATGACAGGGCAATAACTGGATTAAATTCGATAAAAGGTAAATTTTAACTAGATTCATCAATTTATTCAAGAGTAGAATAAGAACTTTGGACTCGCAGAGACACAACCGGGAGTGCACAACAGGGTAATTTTGTTAATAAATAACCCATTTAGTCATTTAATACAATAAGAGGAAAAAAAAACTTACTTGGAAGTAACTAGTGGTTAGGAGAAGGCAAGAGTTTCACTTTTGGGTAGGACTTGATCGTTCAGTGACAGCTGGTTGCAGGTGTGTAGGGCAGGTAGGCTCGTGACGTCAGGAAATTCCTTCGTTGAATGGGGAACCGGTGGGCCGCTTGTCCTTTGCAGGGGTTGCTGGTGTTTTCCAACGTCCTTTGGATGCGGGGAAATACCGATGTATTTTGACGGTGAACAATTCTCTATCTCTCAGGTAGATACTAGTTTCGTTCTGCTGGTTTTTCTTTGGATATTTCAAGTTACGCAACAAGGTAGCGTTTCAAGACAAAAAAAATGGCTTCTTCCGATAAACCAAGACTGAATTTTAGTAGCGAGGAAGGTTTCCTCAATACTGTCCGAACTTTTGGGTATTTTCTGAGTCCGCGATTTGAACTGAATCTAGCTCTCTATTCCAGTAGTTTGATGGGATGACTGCCCCGAATTTCGGGTGGCTCGCTCCTTTTATCCACCTCAAATTGACCTCTGGAAGGGATGATTTTTCCGTTGGTCATCTCGCGTCTCATTTGCAGGTGATGGCGACTTCAATGGGTTGTAATTTAACATTTTTTCCAATGCTTAAATCCTATCTGTCAATTTTATTTTCCTTAAATCGTTTTAGGGCTCGTTTTTGTTTAGCGTTATGCGCAATGATGTCCCTTAGATTTCTTCGGTTCTTGGAGATTTTATGACTTTTGCCAAGCCAGCTGCTCCGTGCACGTGGGTGAAATTCTGACGGCAACAATCGTCAGGGTTACTTTGGAAATGCCCTTATTTGGTATTTTTAGGTTTAGACATGTGTCCATTCATTTGAGTTTGGTGAGGGCTTGTCCATTTTCAGCTCGTTTGAATGTTTGTATCGCTCCATCCTTGTATAACCCACCTAAGTATAGCCATGGATCCCTCTTTGTCGAGCCCATTTGGCTCTCCGCAGGGGTCTGTCTTTCTCCCACGCGTTGGGGCCTACGCATGGGTCTGTCCTTCTCCCACGCGTTGGGGCCTACGCATGGGTCTGTCCTTCTCCCACACGTTGGGTTTTTCCCCTGTCGATGTCAGCTGCAGAGTGTCCTCACGCGGTTACCTGGTTATAGGGTGAGCATGAGCGCGAGAGAGAAGAAAGATAGTAGCTAGCGTCGCTACTATTTCCTGGTTTCTCGATTCGCCCCGTAGTCCCAATACCTTTGGCATCTTTTGGTGAAGGGGCAACTCTCTGAATTCCTCAGTTTATTGCACCCTTTTCATCCTTCTCACCTGTTTCCTTTTTGCCCGAGTTTTTGGTTGAGGGAATGTTATTTTCAACGGAAAAATAACATTCTCCAAAAAAAATACGGGTTTCTAAAATCCTATCGCGTACGCAACATCTGTAATCATAGGAGAATTTAATTTAGTTAGACAATGCATGAGAAAAACTAGCAGTATTGGAATGAAAGGGAAAATTGTATCTGTAACGCCGCTGACCTGTACGGATTTCCTAAATCCAAGACCTTGGGAATATCTTTTAGCTTACAGGGTAACGGCGTTTTCGCTCGATTTTGCGATCTCACTTTTAAGTTGATGAATACTTGGAAGTTTGGTCCACATGTTACAGTGCATAGTTGTTTACAACTTTCGCTGCGACATTTGACTTTCGTCAACATTTTGTAGAGCTGGACAGAGTTTTGTAGAGCAGTAAATCCAAATTGAAAGATCAAGTTGGGATCAATACAGATAATGGGAGCGGTATCAGTATACTCATCACAATTTTTACAATTGAAAACTTTGAAGATACTTGGTTCAGTCTTGAAGCATAATTCCCAAGTATTGTTAAATGTGTTATCTAGATTTATTATGCACGTGCCCTTCGCATTCCGTTTCTTTTGGAATTCCAAAGGATACAAAGATGACAATAATGCTGCCCTTTCAGCATAAACTGAGTCGTCAAGCTCCTGATTGATCAGAGTACCAACGAACTTCAAAGTTTTCTCTTCACTTTCATTCAATAATGTCCTGTATTTTAAATTATCTGATGCTGCACACAATAAAATATGAATCAAAGAGTCAAATTTGGTAGTATTATTTATGTGGTAAAAAGTATCATTCATCTTGACTGCAGGCATCATGTTGCCAGCACGTAAAATTGGAATTGATGGTACTCGAAGAGAGTTATCAGCTTCCTCATTTGTATTATTATTAATATCTTCATCTGTCTTACTGACCCAAAAATAATCCGGCTGTCCTTTATTACGCCAATTGTCCGTCAACTGTGTATCCGGATCGTCCCTTGCATTTCGTGGGAAGTGAGTGCCATAGTTGAAATTCTCCCTTGAAGGAGTTGTAACAGCAAAGGAATCATCAGACACAGAAACGTTGTATTCATTAGGGGTTTCATCAGCGTGATCGTTGACATTGGATGATTGGAGATTGGAGACGGGCGAGTTTGTTGACGTTTCAACGGTTGATTTTTGTGGGTTGATCCATTATAGAGTGCAGAGCTTCCTAATGATGATTGAGAGTCTGGTGAATCTTCAGATTCATTTGTAGGAAGAATTTGGATGTAAATAATCGCCTGAGGTACCATTTTTTCACTTGGTCGTACGGAAATTACTATCTGATTAAAATCATTACATAATTCCCATGTATTACTCACTCTCCAGCAATAGCCAATAAAATTACCAGGAGGTCCTGCTATCACACCAGCCAGACGAAATTCATGATTTTTCAAGTTCAAGTATTTAGGAATCTCCTTCAATTTGCCACTCAGACCAGTAGTAGAGCTGATATCGCTTTTAAGGTCCAATTCAATATATATTTGCTGTGAAAATGATGAGGATTTCATTGAACAATATTCAGCACAATTTTTTTTTGAGCATGAAATCGTCCTATCATTCACATAATATGCAAGAGAATCTTGAAGAGAATTATACCCATTTTCCCTCATGACATTCTGATCTACAGCAAGAATGCTCTCTGTTATAGAATACAGACCACAACTTCGACAGGTTACTTGATAGACGATACTAGGTTCTGTAGCGAAACATGTTTTCCATGTTAAGCTAACAGGCAAAAAAAGATTAATATTATAGGACTTCAAATTTGGATTGTCTCCATAATTTTCAATGATATTTTGCGGGAAAAGTAGTTTCAGCAACTTTGTTTTACTCTTATAAATTGGAGCACCGATTCCAGTCTTCAAAATGTTGCCAACAAATTGTAGAGTCTCATTGGACGACTCGTCAACGACTGTTTTGTAACAGGGATCATCCATTACTGCACCGCATAGAACCTGTATGATTGAGTCGAAACCACAAGTGTTAGAAGTATAGAAAACTTTCCCATTTATTTTCACATCTCCACATTCCCATTTAACAATACCATCGACTTATGAACATTAGCAGCCAACGTGTTTCGATGTTTTACATCAGTTTCAGGTTGATAATATTTACCTCTACCTTTTTTTGGCACATCTGTCTGATTTTCAAATTTTTTTTCGCCATTTAAGGGATTACTTGTGCTTGAGTGATGTTGCTGGTCGATTTTTCGTTTCTTTGGCAGTGGATTTTTTTCCTGCTGATCATTTTGAGTTTCACTCAAAAATTTTTCCTGTGTTTTATGACGATAATCTCCATTGGATTGTCCCGGTGATTTTTGACTAGGTTCATCAACAACAATACTCTCAGTTGACTCATCAGAACTATCGCTATCACTCTCGATGTTTACTGCTGGTGGTACCGAATTTGGATTTTTACATGAGCTAGAATCTTTTGAAGCACTCTGTGGATCCTTAGATGAGGCATTTTCCTTTTTGCAACCATGAAACTCAGAAGTGAAGATCGTTGCACTACTTGAATTATTGCTGTACATACGCTTCAGAAATTTATCCACTCGACTTGGTCCAGCATTATTTTTATTAACTCGGTGTCGTAGATTATTGAAATGACCTTCCAGGAATGCAGTAGTAGAGTGACCCACTTCTTTTTCCAAAGCTGCTGCTGTCCAAAAAGGGAATTCGTAAAGTATTCCAATTGAACGATTCATAAACTCTTTGCAATAGAAACGGTTCAGATCATTGCTTCCAACTTCACAGCTACCAGGTGGTTGCTCAGCCTTGGTTCGAATATTATCGATCCATCGTTGGATTGGACTTTTTTCAATGTTGTCACATGGTTCATCAATCGCCTGAGTTTCTTCTTTTTTTTTCAACATAAGATCTTCAACTTCTTTCAATTCAAATGGGAATTCCCGAGTTGCAATGTACTCTTCCAGTTTTGCTCTACAATCTACAACTGTTTTGCCTGGAAAACTCTCGATAACGGTATCATTAGATTTATGTAATGCCACTGTCATCATCAACGATAGGATCTCTTTCAATTGTCCCAGATTCTGTGAATCGACCATGAGAGCGACACAATAAAGATTGTGTTGTCGCACAGTCGAGAATTTTATCGCTTGAAATTCATCCCATTTGGCTATCATGATCATGAGATGAGCTACGTCATTCCTCAAGTAAGTATAAATGCAAGAACGATTTTTCCACTCTGCATGTCTCATCGCACGTAACAATATAGTTTCTACGTATGTTTTTACTGTTTGATCATTCAAAGCTAGAGAAATAGCATTCATGAGAGCTCTTGATCGATCACATGATATTTGCCATGGCTTCTGAAAACCCAGTTTTAACCATTGTCGTAGTGCATAGATGATTGTATCCGTGTCTTGGCTTTTAGTTAAAAAATCATAAACTGATGTAGTTGTTCCGTTACAATTTATTGTAATAGAGTACAGGACGATGTGGCCGGATTTGCTCCCATCAAGGCGTTTGATTTTCTTTACAAAGCTCCCTGATCCATCAATCGCTGGTGCTGCTTCGTCCTTCATGAATCTGAGATACTGGGCATAAGCATGCTGTTGAGCATGAGTGCTGTAGGACACATAAAACTTATCACGTCTAACTTCATGAATGAATCCATTGTATGGAGCTGTGTATTTCATTTCTTCAATTGTTTTTACTACATCTTTCCCATCTGTAGATTTCACATTAAGTTCAGGGTTAAGATACTCATTCTTTGCCTGTCTCAGGGTATTCATTTTAGGGACATTGGGATCCACTCGACCACCAAGTCTTGTATCAGCTACCTAACTTTTTTGCCAATTCCCTGCTCCCATGTAATAAACGTCTCTTCCTATGTTTCGTCGTCTTTCTCCTTTACAAACACGATGTACTTTCTCATGCTCCGTATCATAAAATGTATCATGGGCTCTCATTCTCATTTGGATGAGACTTCGTGAAGATTTCCCTGGATCTTTGTCTATGTAACAAAACAATCGATTATTACATAATTTGCTCTTACAAAATCCAGTTATTCTACAATAATGCAAACTTCCTGGTGAATTGTAAATTTTCGAGTGTGTGAAGCTGAATGCACAGGGAAGTTCAGTTTGGCGATATATGATAATACTCAACATATCTGTCCATTTGTCTCTTTTTAAAACTGAATAGGTTCTATTATCACCATATGGAATTGGAGATCCTAGCATTGTTTGCCACTCGTCTTGTGAAATTTCGAGGGGGAAGTAATCAAGACCTTGAGCCTCGGCTTCAAATTCATAGGTATCATCATGCACGTCAGTTGATACAGAATCATCGAGTGTTGAATCGAGTGAAGTATTCTGTGCATGTACTGGAGCCTCTTCAATAATTATTCCCAGATTTTCTTTTGCCTTAGTTACGATATTTCTTCTGTTTTGCATTACATTTGTATAACAGTTGCCTGCGTTCCATTTTCCTCCAGTATCCTTGCTCATAACTTCCCAAAATGGATCACTCCATCTAGGATACCCATTAGTCGTGAAAAACTCAAGTTACTTTTCTACGAGAGCTATCGCATCCTCCTTACTAACGAGAGCTTCGCGTGGCATTTTTCTGTATTTATTCAATCATTAATCCCTAGAAAAGTAAAAAAATTCAGAATGTTGATTTGTTTTGAACTATTGACAGATAAATTTGGAGAAAAATGACTATAACCAACTCAAGCGTGAAGGGAACGAAATGAAATTTTGAATAAATTGATGAATCTATCAACATCATACCAAATAATGCCACGCAGTATTATTATTGCTTATTTGAACGATTCAACATTAAAATTCATTTTATTGTTTTCGAATTATACTGCTTCATTCGTTCTGGTTAGAAAATTTCTCATCCAAGCATGGAAATAGGTTACTTGAATTTTGGAAAATCAACTCAAGTTATGTCCTATGGATATCAAATCTCTCTTTTTTAATTAATTTATTCAGCAAATAAATGGTCCTTTAGAACACTAGGCTTGATAATTAAGTGAAAATAAATGATTAATACGCTTTTAATAATCTGTTTTGTTCGTTTAAATACTGCAGAAAACCGTTAAATTTTTTTTCGAGGGCGGCTACTTTCTATTAAATCAAATTGATTGGTCAGTCTTTATGACCAATCAGATAAATCATCCATTGGATCAAATTTTCAAAAGAAATTTTTCTCCTGATTTAATCCACTCTTTTCAATGAAAACGCTCACTGCATAGTAAAATTTATAGATGACTATGGAGTTTTGTTAGCACGTTGCATTCAGTGATATTGCTGTGAAATTCATACAGGAGGTTCTCTATTTTATGCTTATTATGTATTATTTTTCCAAAATTTTCATCTGATTATTTTCAGCAAATAAATTATGAAAATTGCATCTTATACGTGGAGTCTCATGCATCAAATCTGTTTTAGCACGCGACCTTGACTATCGCCTGAGTTGATAACAAAGGTCTCGTGCTAAGATAGTTTTGATGCATAACAGCCTATGTATAAAGTGTAAATTCTGATGATCAATTACGTTCACACCGATCAGATGAAAATTTTGGGGAATCTAGCACATCATGAGCATAATATTGGGGACATCCTGTATGTATTTTACGGAAAAATTAGTGAACCCAAAGTGTTAACGAAACTCCTCCATAAACTAAAGGACGATACGTGTAGATGTGATCAAATTCTCTCCTCAATTGCTCAATCTTGATGATTTTATCACAAAAGCAATTGAGCTTAAGGAATTCATATCCTTTGATTGAATTGAATATCCATTGATATTTAACTTGGATTCAATTGTTAAATTCACAGATATGGAATCGAGAAAAAATATTTATTCCTCTCAATTTGTAGCAACGAATCTAAATTGATTAGAGTTCACTGACACCATCTCAGCTTCTCCATTTTTTTCAAATGGGAAGAAAATTCGGATTTTCATCTTCACCCTGGCTGAATCATCGTGCATTTCATGTTGCAGGTATTCATTACAACGAATAATTTTTCCTTTTCTGCGGAGCTATCAGTCATCCCAATCTTTCAAGTATTAGAAAATAGAAATATTATTGTACTGGTTGAAGGAGATTCAATCTTCTGCAACATTCATTCTGCAATATTTAATTCGTTTCTGAAAAGTTCCCAAATTTTCAGGTCTTCCTTCTGGACACCTGTAAAAATTGTATTGAAAATATTTGAAACTACTGATCTAGCATAAAAAGGAGAGGACTTTTGAATATCAGAAGCAAGTAAGGATGAATTATTAAGGCAATTGAGGAATATTAGTATGGATATTTTTATTTATCGTGAAATGAATGATCACGGACTAACCTTTTTTTCTCTTTCTCCAATTGATTATTGAGAATGATGGATTCCTGTCAATTAATTGCTGGGTGAAATTGGAGCTGAAATTGGGCCCTCTTAAGGATATAAGTAGACCTGATTCATCCATAGTTAGAGTAATTATTCGATACCACGAGTGTAATATAATCAGAGCAGTGAGATTATTCGCCAGTGACTATAAATAAAAATTAATCATCATTCAGAAGCTTAAAAAAATAGGAAGAAATTAATTTTGATCTGCATAATTTAGCCAATTTGGAAAGTTGATAATGTTCTTGAAAAGAAAAAGCCTGGATGATTCGGCCACGTGGAAAGAATATTCACTGGAGGAATTTAAAGTTCATGATAACTACGAAACGAAAAACCTCTTATTATAAGCTCATACTACACTTACTTTTTTGCAGCAATCTTCGATGAATTCCCTGGCAATTCCGGCGACTCTTAATTGGAAAATAATGATCACCTTTTGTCAATTAATTCAGACGAAATGTACCATCATCTGTGTAACATAAATTCGCCATTATGTTGTACCCTCAGTTCATTGCTCCAAAACAATTATCCATTTTTTGGAAAAGAAATACAGAAACTTGTTTGTGATAGTAGCTTTAAATCATTGATTCGCCTTCAAATTACAGCTTCTTTGATCTAATTTCTTCTTATAAAGATTCTTCAGCTCCGAAAATATACAGAAAACCACGATTTACTCCAAAACGATGAGTGGCACTTAAAGGCGTGTTCTGATATTCATCAGTACTGCGACATGTGACGTCATTTATTGATCCCAGTGCTCACTGGCAGTCGGTTTCGTTTGAGTTGTGACTACTGGTGCGCTAGCAGCTTTGTTAATAACGGAGTGCATACAATGTACTGTGCCTACAATGTACTGTAACGTAATATTTGGATTACGTTACTTTTTGTCGTCTGGGCGCGTAATTAATTTTAAATTCTGAATAGTTTTGGCACCACCAATTGAGAATCAAAACAAACGAATCACGAGAGTTCAATTTTGATATAAATTATGTAAAACTAATGCCGATTGGTTAATTTTGTATGTTAACGCTCATTGGATTGTCGTCAATTGAGTTGATGTCTCACGATTGGAAGAGGGAGACACCAGATGGACGATGATGAAGGAAATCGACATTACCGAAGGAGTCGGTTAATTGGACGAAAGTTTTGGCGCCAATGACAAGATTCATCGGAAGAATTAATTGAGACGTTTAGATGAACTTAGGTTGCATCCTTGGACTTGATAAAATTGTCCCAACTCCAATGTCATCGACTTGGAGTTTCTCAATTGTCTTCGTTGGAATTTATTGTCATTGAACAGAAGAAATTATTGCCGTCAGGTTAAGCTGTGTTAACTGACGTAGTCTGGGATTGACCAATGAGAAGAGTCCTTCCCGGAAAAAACGCCTTAGCCGAGTACAGCGTTTGCTGTCGGCAGGATTCTCGTTTGGTGTGCCGTAGAGTAAACACATGTTTTGTCGTGTCTCTCTGCACAATTTTGCATAGTCGCCATTTTCACGTTTGGACAATTAATTCATTGGAATTAATTGTATTAATTGTCGTTTAATTAAATTGAATAAAAAAAAAAAATAAATATTGTTTACGTTGAAATCAATTTTTCATAATCTGGTGAGCAAAATTTTGTTTAATTAAATTTTGTACAGTAATTGATTTCGTGGTCGTGAAAATTGTATTTTTTTTTCTGTTAGCGTAATGACGCCATATAAAAAGACGCCACAAAATCGGATACCATTTATCAGCGAATTAATTTGATAATTTTTTTTTTGGAAACATTAATTTTGTTAAAAATAATTTTTGGAACTCTCGTGCTCGTTTCTCGGAAAAAAAAAATATTTTTTTTAGAAAAATATTTTGTTTTTGTTTTTGTTTGGATAAAATGTCGCGAATTGAAAATTTTCAATTAACGGAAATATTTTGGCGTCATGGCCAAAGATAATTAATTGGAATTTATTTTGGAATTTTAGTCTCGCGACTTTGTGAAATATATTGAATTCTGTTTTAATTTTTTTTAGTATTCAATATTTTGAGAAATTTTGTTTGATGAATTATGTTTTTTTTTTATTTTTATTTTCATGAAATTAATTCAATTAATTTCATGCATCGAGTATGGTTGAGTCGGCCTTGACACCTAGGGAATATCGCTAGGGAATTTCTAGTAACTTAGTGCTAGGGAACAATAGTTACTTTCGTTTCGTTGCGAAAGATGACTGTAGGTGGCAGCAACATTTATTTCTTCTGAATTTGAATTTGAATGTTATTCTTTGAATATTTCTTTTATTTGATAACTTTATTATGTGCTGACGATTAATTAATGAATTAATCAATTTGTTAATTAATTAAATTCTTTTATTGGATTAACTTTATTTTAAATTTGGTTTCAAAGAATTTGTTTGTAATTAATTGTTTATTTATTTTGAATTGTTTTATTTGTTTGAAATTTATAATATTTGATTCATTGTGCTGCGCACTCGCCGATGTAACGCAGGGGTTTAATAATTTATAATTAATTTTTTTTTTTATATAAAATTTTTATTTTATCCCCTAAATTGTTTTGTTTGGAATTATTTACACTCCTTATTCAAACCCACAACAGCGACCCTGAGGGGGAGACTGAACTAGTTCGTGCTGAATAAGGGAGTATTCGAGTTTGTGGTTAATTATTTGAATTTTTGATTTTGTTGTTGTTGTTTAGATCAATTTAAGATTGATCGGATGTTGAGATACATCCTGGCGCCCATTTTGAGTTTGTTTTTGTTTTGAATTTTGTTTTGGCTATTGGGTGCTTTTCAAGCGTGCTTAATTGCTGAGCTTACCGTTAGGCTCAGGAATTACGTCACAGTACATACAATGTATTGTATACTGTGCATACCATGTGTTATAAATCCGCAGTTCTCCAACCAATCACAGAGGTGGGTTAGAAATGTTATTCTCAGTATTTTCATTTTTCTTATATCTAATTATTTCCTCGGCATTCACTCGAGTGAAGTTGAAGATTCTGGGAACGATTCGGATATAGACAATAATTGCGGATTCTTTAAATTCAATGAGTCTGGCAATTACGATTCGGACGGTGACCCACCGAAGTCCAGCCAAGCCATTTCAAAGCTCGATAATGATGAAGTGGATGGCGTAGAGACAGTCGAGAAAAAAGTAGAGATTGTTGAGGATAGTATTCAACTTTCTAAAAAGGAGAATGAAAAGGTTGCAAGTAAGGAGACGGTGCTAATCAAAGTTGACGATAATTCACTCACAAGAATATGCGAGATTTGATGGGAAACCAAGACTCATAGTGACATTAGATGACTCAGTGAACCTGGACATGATTCCGAGGCATACGACAGAGGAGATGAAGAGGGTAGGAAAAACCGAAGGAAAGAGCTTGAGGGCGAGAAGGATAAAAAGCCAGATAGAAGTGTAGCTCGTGCTCTGAGGACAAGAGCGAGACCCTGTTTGTCATGACGGTGCCGTGAGAGGTGAATTGAAAATTTTATTTCCCAAGGAAGCTGAAGTTTGATGCTTCAGGTAGATTCGATTGAACTCTCTGATAATCTTATCAAAGAGCTGAAGACATCTCAGTAGCAGAGAAGTTGAACAGGATAAGTCGATTAGAATACTACAGTAAATCATGTAGATGTAGATACACCCTTTTTACCCTACTTCCTTTCTGCAGCCCTGAAGATCCTCAATAAAAAGAGCTGAAAAAGAAAAAGGCGTATGTCGATTGGTTTCTGGGAATTCTCTTCAAAGAAGGCTTAAAATGAAAAGGGCCTGTCTCCATTAGTTTCTGATATATTCTACGAAATTGATTGGTGAAAAAAATCGACTTGTCCTATTTCACCTCTCCGTGACTAATTCGTGTTGGAGATTCAGAGGTAATGATTTTGTCCCTTCCTCAGGACATTGCGAAACATTCTCTGCTTCTTATGAAATGAACGAACGTGCTCATTGGTCTTGATCTACTCCTCGGACCAGCTCTGAAAGTTTACAGTCATATTTTCAAGCTCCAGATGGGTCGGGACGACGCGCATTTTCACTGATTATAAAATTGGACATTTTATATATTTAGTACATGGAAATAAATTAGAGGAATTTCCTCTTTTTCCCAAAATTAAAGAAATGCTTGATGTTTAACCCTCTTATACCTGACGTTTGAGTTTTCATTCATCTAGTCACACATTAATATTTATCATTGTAATTTTTCCAAATAATCAATTTTTTTCCCTAAGTCCAAATAATAAGAAGAAATTCTGATGAGAAAATTCATCCATAATTCCGACAATTTATTATGAAAAGTAGCAATTATAAAAATTATTGAACATCCAATTATAAAATTAAATTAATTTTGAAAAATTGTTTTTTCTACAACATTTGAATGGATGAAGTTTGTCAAAAAAGGGAAAGGATTTTGCTTTCAAATTTTACCTAAAAATCACATTTTTTGAAAATTACAAACAATCAAATTTGAAATTAAAAAATTTTCCTCAACTCTTCAATGGAATTATTTGAATTGATGTAGACCATCGACGCTGAAATTTCTCCGTTTCACCACACCTTTTTTCTATTCAATTTTTCATCAATCGTGCACCAAGACTATCAATAATTGAACTCGCATTAGAATTACTATAGTAAAGAAATTTCTTTTGTACAAATGAATAAATTTGGTAATTGTAAAACTTCAAATACTTGCAAATCTTGCCACTTTTCTTAACAATAACAAACTAATTTTCAACTCATCCTTTGTACTTGGCATTGCTCCAGGATAAAACGATGCGGCTTCTTCCAAACTATTTTTTTTTTGTAGTGAATTTTCAAATTATTTTTTCTGAACTTGAGTGACGTTCGAAAATTTTAAGAGTGATGTGGGGTGATGCCAAGGACAACATCAGCATTACTCCAAATTTCAGCTATGTGTAGTTAATGTCCATGACTGCTCCATTCTCTCAGAATGATCAAGAGAGAGGTGGTAATCCATAGTGTATGATCTATTTCAAAAATTTTAATATTAACTTAGCTTTAATAGAATCACATTCATTTTATTCTTATTTTCTTTTCAAACATCTCCAAAAATGAATGAAAGAATTCAGGGCTACAGAGGAAATTTTTCGACATTATTTATTTTCGAGATATTAGAAAAAAAACAGATATTGCCGTTATTTATTCGATTAAGATCTGAATTTTCTATCAGAGCAAATGAGAAAGAATGAGGAGGTTACCTGTCTTTTTGTGAATGATAATATAATTCTGTTGTGAAAGGTAGTGGAGCCAATCAAACAAGAATTTGTAGGTTAAATAGTGTTCATTGCGGAAGAATGATTAATTGTGTTATCAAGTATTCACCATTGACACGAGTAAAAGTTTCTGGGCTTATTCGGAAGTTCACTGCACTACGCATTACATCATCTGACAGCTAATTGTCCATTTCCAATCAGAGATCTATCCAACAAAGTTATTAGTAAACAATAGTTTTTTTATTTTAACAGGTCACATGGGACACACATGTAACGGCGCTTTCGATTTACAAGTGTCCGCACTGGAGCGTGCAGACCCTAACCTAATCTGAGAGCCCGGGAACTAGCAACGGTTTCAAAATTGTACGGTTCGAGTGAAGAAATCAACAGTTCAGGAAATTTTGGAAATAAATTCAGATTAATTGAATTATTTATGAATTACAGGATTCTTCATAATCAAGCCATGATGACGAACGGGGAATCGCCATGCTAATGAAGAATAATTGAGTGGCTCAAGGCCAAGATACTCCGAAAGGGGAAGATTAATCAATAAATTCATTTAAATTTATTCTCACTTTCATGTAGAATGTTTTTTGCTTTACTCGAACTGTACGATTTTAAAACCGTCACCACTTCCCGGGCTCTCAGATTAGGTTACAGTCTGCACTGCTCTGGTGTGGAACTTGTGAACCAAAGCTCCATGAATTTTCAAAACCAGAATACGGAATTATGGAATTAAAGCAAAAATATTAATATTCCATATTTATTGATTGTCTGTCAAAAACTGTCAAACGATTTTCTTTCTATAGCCACTTCTAAAAATCAAAAATTCCAAAATGGGGGGGCCAACTCATTTTGATTTTTTGCTGAATTTTGAAAAATTTATTTAAAAAAAACTATTATCCATCAAACATTAATAATTATCTGTCAATCACCGTCAATCGTCCGTCAAACGATTGCAATATAAAAAAATGGGAATATCCATATATGGGGGGCCAACTATACGGAGCTAGAGTGAGAGAAAAAGAGCGAATGGGAAAACGAGGACTCGAGGGGACAAAGAAAAGAAGAAAATACTCTTTTTTCGGGGTTTTTCCCCTGGAGCTGGTGGATTGGGGGTTAACTTCCCTCCTCACGTACTCTCCTCGTACCGCGTGACCTCCTGATGGTATTTGGAGTGGCTCCGGGGTTGTGGGAGACGCCAAGGGTACTCCAAAACACTGTACTAATACTCTCCCCCGTTCGCGACTAACTTTGCACGTGGTTTTTTTGGCACTTTTGCACTCGATGTACTCTTTTGTATGCGCCGGACGCAACTGGTTTCACGTTGCCATGTGGGAGAACATGGCGGCGTGTCTGGGGATGCGTGCGCATTCTTGAAGGTGCGTGCGCATTCCCTCAGTTGCGTGCGCCTTCTCCCGGTTGCGCGTGCACTCTTTGCGTTGCGCGCCCACTTGTCAGTCGGCGCGCGCACTTCGGGGTTTGTCACGTGGCCCCGAAGGATTGCGGATCCTGCTCGCGGATATTTGAATGGGGGACAGAATTGAAGTTCTTTCCCCATCCGAATCGGATTGGGTTTTTCCCCGACGGAATGTTGGATTCCGTCGCACTTAGATCTGACTGGATCCGACCGACTCAGATCTGACTGGATCCAATCAGATCCAATTTGCTACGATCAGATTTAAGCACCACTGACTGGAATGTTTTTATTGAGGACAATCATCATCATGCACATCATCATTCTCATCATCATCTTCATCATCAGATCCATTATCAACTGCTCTTACATCTGATGATGCTTCTAATTCATGGAGTAATTGCTGAGCTGAGCTGAAGCATAAAACGATATGTTTTTGCATGCTCATATTACCGGAAGTGTTATAGCGCTTTCGACAAATGGGACATACATAGTAAATTTTGTAATGCGCAACGAGCATATGGTCTTTGGTTGATCGCCTGCTTTTTGTGCGATGACCACATTTTCCACAAACATAATACGGGCGATTGTTTCCATGAACAAGAAGAATATGATGTTGCGTGCTTGGTGGCGTTCGATGGATGCAGTAGATAGTTTGATGCTTATAGCTGCATCTACGATTGACGCCACTGTGCGACATAGTGGCTAAACCCACGTGATCTCGCAGTACATTCACAGGTAATTTTTTTAGCTGAATACAGCCTTTGACCACAATTTCGATATCTTCAATCTCTTGGTGGATTTCTCTTCGCTCTTTGTTGACGGTGGAGCCTCCAAATTTACAACTGTCATGTAGACTCCCAGGAATTGAATCGGAACTTGTCTCTGAATCTTCATCGGAACTTGATGGCGTTCGCATAACATTTCGTCTACATTTAGTCGGTATTGAATACCCGTCTGTACTATCAGAGGATTCTGAGTGGATGGATGGTAGAACGATTTCGTTCCTAGAGCTTCCCAAATCAGTTTGTTCTGATTGAGACTGATCTCCGGCCTCCAGGTCATTGTCCACAATAAGAGTGAGATTTGAGAATCTGCTCGAATCTGGCATCTTTGTGTCAATGTTTGGCGCTGCTCCCATCAACGTTGCCGTCACTGAGAGCCTTGTATGATCAGCCGTGTTCTCTGATGCACGCATGACATGATCATCATTCATAACCGAATTGTTATGAGCAGCCATTATTGATGAAACCCCCACCAAATGATTATTGCTAATTTCTTTCCCGGCAACCTTTGTGTCAATGTTTGGCGCTGCTCCCATCAACGTTGGCGTCACTGAGAGTCTTGTATAATCAGCCGTGTTCTCTGATACACGCATGACATGATCATCATTCATAACCGAATTGTTATGAGCAGCCATTATTGATGAAACCCCCACCAAATGATTATTGCTGATTTCTTCCCCGGCAACTTTTGTATCACTGGTTGGCCTTATCCTTATCAAAGTTTTCGGCACTACAAGCCCTTTCCTAACCTTATCATCAGCCGGCTTATCGGCAGCCGTCTTTTTTTTCAGAGACCTTCTTCAGTTGTGAGAGTTTCGTACGGTGGCACAGTAGTTAAGTAAGGCCGGTTCTGGATCAACGTTTTTGATCGTCCAGGACCAGAGCCTAGTGAAAGGGAGGAAACTCTCCGATTTTTATCCCGTTAATTACAGGTAAGTGGGAAGCGGGTGGGATGTGGGAGGTGGGTGAGGGGGTGGTAGGGGTACCTGCCCCTTTTTTCCCCGCTCATTACAGGTGGGGGGGGGGGGGTGGGTAGTGGGTGGCAGTCATGTCCCTTTAGGACCATATTGAGTGGGAGGTGGGAGCTGATTGGTTGGTATTTTTCCGTATAATTCAATTTTTTATTGATCTCACTAATTAATTAATTAATCAATAGATTGATCAATTTTTAACTTCCCGATAAGGAAGTTATTGTATTTGCCCCGAAAATCAATTTTCGATTTCGCATCAGATCTCGGCGTTTCAAGATGCTGACATGACTTTCTGAGAGTTTTTACGGAACTGTCCGTGTGTGTGTGTGTGTGTGTGTGTGTGTATGTATGTATGTATGTATGTATGTATGTGCGTATGTGAGGAAATTTTGAAAAACGATTTCACTGCCATTACTTATCCGATCAAAATTTTTTCTAATGGAATGGAATCATCTTTATGTAACTTAGCCCTGATTAGATTATGAGCCATGTCAGCTCATTAGTTTCTGAGTTTTTTACGGAAAAGTGATGAAAAAAATACGAAATTTGTGAAAAATTCCCAAATTTCAATCAAAAATACGTCACTAGTAGAGGATGATGGGGCAAAAGGGACCACCCTGCCGTAAAATGAAACCGGGAGGGGAGGGGTGGGCCTTATGGTAAAACGAACAGCCCTTTCACATTATAAAGAAAATCTGTAGCCAGACAATGAATGAATCGGGAAGTTTTTTTTGTGACCTCTGAAAGGTCAAACACATTCTAAAACCAACACAACACTCCTCCATTCACGAACGAGCGTAGCGAGCAAGCCAGAACGTACCCCAACTCGCGAGCGAGCGAGCAATAACGCACCCCAACTCGCGAGCGAGCGTAGCGAGCGAGCAACAACGCACCCCAACTCGCGAGTGAGCGTAGCGAGCGAGCAACAACGCACCCCAACTCGCGAGCGAGCGTAGCGAGCGAGCAACCACGCACCCCAACTCGCGAGCGAGCGTAGCGAGCGAGCAACAACGCACCCCAACTCGCGAGCGAGCGTAGCGAGCGAGCAACAACGCACCCCAACTCGCGAGCTAGTGTAGCGAGCGAGCAACAACGCACCCCTCGTTTTATAATTATTATTTCAATCATGGTATTTTCAATAATTGTGATTGATTTTTTTCATTTTATTTGGAAACTTGTAGGAATGTAGGGAAAACAGCGAGTAGTGGGGAAGAAGGGGCATAGATATGTTTAGGAGTTGAAGGATTTAGGGAAAAGAAGCGGGTAGCGGGGAAGAGGGGTGACAGCTGGTAGTGAACACTACAAGTTTTTCAGGAAAACATTGTGGAGACTCATCTTCCCCAATGTAGAGAGCAAAGGAGCAGCTGTTGTGGGGGGGGGGAGGTCAGGTTACACTTGTGTTAGGTCAGTTAGGAGGATAATGAAGAAATATTTAGAGTAAATGAAAAAGAAAAAAAATTTCAAAACATTTTATATTTATTCAAAAAAGTATTTTATCAATTAAATAAAAAATTTCTCACAATTAGAATTATTTTTAGCAATTAATATTCTACACACACACACACACGCTCATTTTCTTTCAATTGAAAATAATTTTTCTGATTTTCATACACACACACACACACACCTATATGTGATGTCCGTATGTTGGGGGTTTAATTTATTTAATTAATTCAATTTATCTCAATTATTAGACTTTGTTTTCCCATTAAAATTTATAAAATAACCCCAAACACCTTGGAACGATGTAAACTAAATGCGACTCAGTCCCCGTTTTTACCCTAATCTTCCGATTAATAGGCTGGAATGGGGAGATATTAAGAGGATTTTTGATAATTAAATGATAAAATCGAATGTTTAGTTAAAGTGGTCTTAGTAGACCTATATTTTGTGAAAAACTTGAAAACATACATAATAATTAAGAAATTTGCCGACTTACGTGTTTCTATTGGTAACTATTGAAATTTTACTTCTATTTTACCCGACGAGTCGGTATCGCAGGTTCCCTTGGGGCCTCAATCTGCTTTATCCGATAAGTCAGTATTGTAGTTCCCTCTGGGGCCTTATTCTGCCTTATCCGATGAGTCGGTACTGTCGACCCCCTTCTTGGGTCTTATTCTACTTTACCAGTAACACGACTTTGAATTGATAATAGAGATCTTTCCGAGATTCTCTGAATATTTCCAAATTTCCCTCACGAAATTTGGAAATTATTGATAATTATTATCTTAACCGAAATTCACTTTTCAAAAACACCTTGACACTAATTATCTATGATTTTCTTGTCAAAAATTTCACTCTTCACTCTTCGAAAGTTCTTTCTTTTTATTTTGATCAAAATTTATTTATGAGGTTCGATTTTGTTTTTAGATTTGCGAACTTTGAAATTACTCAACTAAATGTTTAACGAACTTTTATTGTTTTAAAATTTAAGGAACAAAACGTTGGAATTTATTTAATTGACTTTTGAAAGAATTTGATTTTTAAAGATTTGAGAAACTTCAAAATTTATTTAGTTGAAATTTTGATTTATTTTGATTTTAAGAGTTTAAGAAACTTCAAAATTTATTTAATTGAAATTTTGCTCTATTTTGATTTTTAAGAATTTAAGAAACTTCAAAATTTATTTTAATTGAAATTTTGATCTACTTTGATTTTTAAGAATTTAAGAAACTTCAAAATTTATTTTATTAAAATTTTGATTTTAAGAATTTATTCGCGTGAATTTAGTAAATTTCGATTTTTTGAATTTTAAAATAACTTTAAAATTTAGTTGATTGAATTTCTGGATTTTAATTTTTAAGTTTTAGAAAACTCTGTCGACTTATAAGATTTTACTATTAAACACTTTAACTAATTTTCTTATTCGATTTCTAATTTTTCTTTTTAGAACTAATCTTCTCCGCGGGAACTTCACAACTGATTTTCGAGGCTTCTTGTCTTTCAAAAGAAACCTCGGTCTCAGTGCTTCCCTAACTTTTTCCTAAGGGTAGGGAAAGTCACGGCCAATGGCAGAAGGCCCTTGACCCTGTCTTTCCTCCCTTTTCTTATGGACCCAATGCTTCAGGGCCGCCAACCCCTCCACATAGGTTCCCTAACTTAATGTTGGTGTGTGGGAGTAATTTCCCATCTCACACCCCAATGGCATTATTTTGGGAATGCCTAAACTCTCCCTCCACATTGCCCCTCCTTTTCCTAGGACAACTTTACTTATTTTTTATTTATCGAAAATAATAAAAAAAATATTTGTTTCTAAACTTCTTAATTCATAATTGAAACTACTTATGTTATTCTCAATTATGAAGATGAAGTCCTTAACTTTCCTTATTCCTATTTTATTATTTTTGTTGTTTTTCTCATTTTGAATATTTTTTGTTTATTTTCTTTTTATCATTTTTATTTTAATTTTCATTTTTCTTTTTCTTTTTCATTCCTTAAATTCTCAATTTTTATTCTCTATTATTTCTTATTTAGATCTTAATTTTTTATCACTCTTGAAACTTCAATATTTTATTCAGTCTGTTTACTTCTTATTATTATTATTTACTTCTTCTCCTTTGATTTTATTTAATTAAATTTTAAATTGATTAATTTTTAGAAATTTGTTAGTCTCGCTAATGAGACAAAGTTTTTATTATTGTATTTAAAAAAAAAAAAGAATTTATTTTCTATATTTCTTCTCTCTCTTTTCTCCTCTTTACACAACGGGTGTTTATCAAAATTTATGTTTCCTTTTTGGAAACATTCCTCGATTTTTATGTGCACGTGCACTCGAGGACCCAAACTGGCCTAGCCATAAAAACGAGAGAGACAGCATGAGCGGCGCCGCTGAGATGCATCAGTGGACGCTCTGGGACTTGTCTCTTTGGTTCCATGACCCAGTCCCTTCCGCGTTTCTCTATGTAAAAAAAAACTCTTCGTTTTTAGGCTACAAATGGTAGCCATAAAATTCTATCTTTTCTACGAAAAATGATTTTAAGCACTGGGACACTTGTGCAGCTGCACAGTATCTCCAGTGCCTATCAGCTTTTTAAAAACTCAAAATAATCAAGGAAACCATGGGAAAATGTCAAAAGACACTCTCCCAGAGTTTCCCCAATTTACGACATCCTCTGTTCAAAATTCTGGAATATTCTTCCAGAATAAAAAACAGACGGATGTCACATATAAATCACTATCACTATCACTTTGATAATCACTCAACAGCACCGTTGACGCATCGCTGCCAGTGTCATATCCACTGCCATCTTCACTGGTGCCTTCCTCCATAGCCTCCAAAAACCGCTGCTCCCCAATCCACCGATTATGCTCATCCTGCTGTCTCCAAAAGCGTAGAAAATCCTCTAGCTTAATAAATGCAGCCATGTGACCCCACCTCATGTAATAGGCATGAGGTCCGAATTCTTCAACCCTCGCGATCCAGTACAGGGATTCAGGATCACGGTGCCTACATCTTTCGATGATGTCCGCAATCGCTGCCTTCAACCCCTGCAGGTTAAACTGCTGACACCACTCTTCAGGAACGATCCACTGTTCCACAACGAATATAATATATCCCTCCATCTAAAAATCAGGAAATGAATCAATTAATGAAAGAGAAAAAAAATGCATGTAAATCAGTTATCGAATATAATTTAACTTACTGTTTGAATACAGAATTTTCCCCTCAACACTTAAAAAGGAGAAGTCCTTGGAGATGTATCCTCAACCTTGGATTTTTGAAAACTGATCTACATTTGACCAGTTTAAAAAACCAAAACTCCAAAAAACCCCAGTACTCTGAAATTTTTGTGGGAAAATTTTTTTATTGCATAGATATTCGGCTATCTAATGCATACACTTGTGCGTCCCTTGGAGTGTCGAATTACTTGACATACTCCTTGGATGTACCACTAAGTGGCCCTTCAGTTTTACGACTTTTCTATTGCCCTTACAGATGTGAGGAAGAAAAGTCCAAACAGGGATGGACTTGTAAAGCAATAAAATTTTTTCTCAACATACAAATTTCATATTTGATGGAATTTTTGTGAGAAAATTTTTTATTGCTTATGTATTAGTCCAACTACTGCACCTTTGAGGGGGCAAATCACTTGACACACACTCCTCAGATGTACCGATACATTCCGCCCTAGAGTTTTACGACTTTTTAACTGCATTACCGAATGCAGTGTTAATGGAAGGGAAAAATTTAAGCGGGGGTGCATCTTCGGAGAGTAATAAAAATTTTTTCATACAAAATTTAGATGATTTTTCCAAACACGTGAGTAGTATAGCGGCCACTATAGCGCCCCACCACTCCTGGTCAGTCCCCTACCACTATCCCCCACCTGAACGGAGTAGGAGCATATTCCACAGCTGGGCGATAGTGGAGGGGGACTGACCGGTAAAGTAGAGAGTACTGTAGTGGCCGGTACACTAGGAAATACCTTTATTGGAGATGTCAGGGAAGAGTCTCTGAATAAAACACTGTAACACATAACTTTGAATACCGATACACATTTATTTCCATTACAATAATTTCACTTACAACTTTGATTCCACTGTTTGCAATTATATTTACCCGCACCACTAAAGACCTTTCCTTCAGGAGGAGTCATATTCTTCTTTCTTTTCATAAATGCGTCATAATATTCACGCACTATTCGATCATTACTAATAAACCGATCAGTGAATAACGATAAGAATTTATCAGGAGTAGGAAACACAGATATACAATGCAAGAATAAAACACAGTACTGTTCACATACACTGGAATCATGGTCCTGTAGTTGTTTGACGCAGTGTTTATAGAATTTGCAGTTTCTTCGGAGTCGGGCCGCGTGCTGTGGGTTGATTGGTGACAATCCGAAGCTGTCTAAGTACTATCCTCGGCCATCTTGATTGACGTACATGGCGACCCAATGTTCACCAGGGTTGTGCTCATGGGTATTAGCAACTATTGCCGTCGGTCTCGTCCACACCTTTGGTATTCTGTCCGCTGGATAAACTCCCACGGTATGGTTCGGTATGAGTTGTAGGGCCCCCAGAATTTGAAGAGTATTCATCAATACTAGAAACAGAAGCACGTTTCTGTTGCACTTCATCTCCCGTTAAATAACCTCGTATCTGAAGTACGCGGCGCATAGCACAAATAAATGAACGATGCTCTATATCACTATGAAGAGTGCACGTTGTAATTGCAGATTTGCACATGAACAGAGGCGGTCCAATCACTGTTTTCAAATTCACAACATCCGCTCATGAGAGAAGTTTTCCTATGAAAATAGTTTGATCGTTACCATACGCGTATACGTGGACAACATCTTTACACATAGTTCGTAGCACTGAATATACGTTTTTCTCATGAGATTCTCCATCATACCATTGTAGACCATGCTGCATCAATGTCAGATTATTATGATGTTCCTGAATATGAAGTGGTAATTCAGAGAAATGAGTTGTTGCCCGGAGAATCCAGTGGCCTCACAAATTTGTAGTCGTTGAAACCACAGCAATTTCTTTCGGTACGAACGAATTTTCTAAACCAAAAAAACCTTCACAATGTATGATAATATTTGAAGTTCGTTTCTCCATCGCGGTGCTCTTCTGACTGACCGCTCCTTGTTAGAAATTTCCGCATGACCGTCTGAAGAATATAATAAATCTGCGAATTTGACATAATTACAGCGCCTGCGCAGAAGTAGTTATGAGTAATCCACGGTGACTTGTCTTGCAGAATCAATCTCGATGATGCTCTCTAACTCTGCGTAAACAATGATGTTGACGGTTTCTTCTGAAGCATCGTGGAATCGCATTTCAATCCTCATATTTCCCTGACGCAGCAAATTCCAATGGGAATTGTCATTAGCAGATAGGTCTGGCGTAAGATCAAATGCAAAAAGACAATAGCCGTATGGGTATTTTGAACGAAAGATACCATTCCCACCGTTCAAGAAATGTATTCCTGTACCTGAGAATAACGTTTGATAGCACTCGATATATGTTTGAGTTCTAAAATTTGGTTGCAGGGGCTTTGAAGGAAATTGCTTTCCATCCACATACAAGCACAAATGATTTAGACCGAAATTATCGAAATGGAATGGATTGAGTTTTTTAGTTCCAACGTATGCTCGATTTCTCACAAATCCAAAAATGATGCGTTTGGGTAGCTGTCCTGTTATAAAGTTGTCTATAGAATGTCCAATAACGCCTGTAGGTATAGACACAGCTTTCACCTCAACTCTCGTGATAGGGTATTTGGCAGGGGTCCTCGCGAGAGTCTTCTCATGAGCTAAGAGTAGTCTGGGACTGACTTTCATCCTCCTAATTGTCATTGTAGCCTTGGTTATTTGAATTTTCAAATCGTCATCAGTAGAATCCATAAGACAGAAATTGTCACGCGATCTTACCAAACGAATATGCATGTTAACACCGTTTAGTAGCGCTCTATCTTAATTGAATATATCACAGTGTAGATGGCCTGTCAAATCGAGTGTGTCCCCCTCACACAAATAGCTTCTATGGCTCTTTAGACCAGCGTTTTCATCAGTAATCGTATCCATGTTTCCGCCTGTATCTGAGACCCATAGGACACTGCTAAGATGTAACCCCTTAGCATCAGAGCCGTAATTCAGTAGTGTTTTTATGTATGCACGATATGCATATGCATTATGTGCCGATGAATTCGGGTTTTGATTCAAATAAATATCTATTTGATCAAAAAGTGAGTGCATCAGATTATTCACAGGTTCCACTGTTTTCGATACAGTCTTGTCTGCCCTTACTATTTTTGGTATGGTAACAGTAAGAGATAAACGTGTATGCGCGAGATCTATATATTCATCGCCTTGACCGGGAATGTTAAACTCAATTGGAGAATTATCCACAAGTGATGCTATCTGTTTGTACAATACATCACATTGTAACGAGCCCCGAAGGATCTCGTTCTTCGCGGAGAATACCTGCGCGTGAAGGTAAGTGCAATAACTATCGCGCACAACCCCTGGAAAAAATTTAGAGCCACCCATGAGTCCCGTAACAGAACGCCCCAAAATCCCCGTAACGCAACGCCCCAAAAACCCGTGACAAACCCCGAAAACGCAACCGTTTAAAGCGGAAGCGAGGCTAGGGATGGGAAATCGTGCGAAAAGCCCATAAAAAGGGTGCTCCCAATAAGGGGATTTTTTGTATTGATTAGGGACAATTAAGGTAGGAAAATTGGTTTATTAGTTAAGGAAGGATTGGGTGGCAACAGCGGACAAGATCCGTGCCTCAACATACACCAATCACTTTTTTTTGGGTATAAACAGGCCCGGTAGTATTTAGGAGGCATCGGCGGACAAGATCCGTGCCTCAAAGAGTTTTACTTTTTTTTGGTTATTGTGTTAAATATTTTATTAGAGGCATCGGCGGACGAGATCCGTGCCCCAAGAATTGGGAAAAATAGTAGCAATGAAAATCCTGGAGAAGCGCGCCCAAAAGTAGCCCGGTCGCGAAAAAGATTAATTAAGTATTAGAGACATTAGTCGAGAATCCCGTTTGAATTCAAAAGAAAACTGGGTGAAAAAGTCCCGTCGCGAAAAGATACGTCATGCACCCTAGCGGTAAAAAGGGGCATGAACCGTTCGAGTTGAAGGACACGGAGAACGGAAGACAGTCGAGTGTACGCTAGCCGTGGGTGCAACACGTGGTTCACCCGGTAGATTCTCGCGTGTGGTGTTTGTCAGGAGAAAGAAAACGAAGAGAGTAAGAACAAAAAGAAAAAAAAACGATGAGACACGTTATTTAGTGGGGAGTGAGTTTAGTGGAGGAGGAAAGAACAGTGGTGGAAAAGGAAAAGAGAGGACGAGGAGATGGAGGAGAAAGAGGGGGAAGCGCCAGAGGTTTTAGTGAGCCCACAGTTTTTGTTTCTAACCCTTTTTTTCATTCCCACTAATTTGATGTAATATTTTCTCCTTTCCCGTTACGTGATTTATTAATCCCCGTATTGATTAATTAATTAGATGTCCCGTTACACGTCGTTTTGCTATGTTACCACGTTTTTTTCCCGTGAAGAAAATGCCCCAAAACCCACTCGTTGCTTCAGCCTTTACACCACTATGCCTCTCTCACTCGCACTCATTGGGTGGGGGGTAGGCAAAGAGGTTTTTGTCCGGTAACTCCCGTAATTCCCACGGGAAAAATCCGAAACCGACCCCCTTCGATGGGGTGGATCCCCACAAACCCGACGAGCTCCAATTTGCCCCTCCCGTCACATTTTTCGAATTTTTAATTGAGGAAAATCAAAAAGAAAAATTGGAGCATTTATCGCCAAAGTCCCGTGGCGATACATTCCAATTCCCCCTTCCCCCCCGTATCACGTCATCCGTATACCTCGGACAACTTCCGAGAAATTGTGCCTTTGAATGGTTATTGTACTTCCCCGAATTGAAATAATGATAACTAAATCATCCAATTTTGATACACGCAATCATAATAACTAAAATCAACTTATTTCAGAATAATCAATAATCATAACTAAAATAAAATCAATTGAAGGACATTATTGGACATTTCCGAGAATTTATTATATTTTTGATTTTTTCCCATTGTTTTTGAGTCTCGCGCATTTTCAGCCGTTCAAGGGAAACTTTGGGGATAATGAAAGGGGAGTTCACCCGAATGTAAAAATTTTGATTCTACTGGCAATATACTCTACTTTTACCCGATTCTTCTTGTGTTTCGAGTACTTTTTTTTTGATTCTCCCTTTCCCAACTTTCTCAACTTTTAAGGTTTTTTTTGGTTTTTCGGTTAGTTGAGGAGAAATGGCAGCGGATCGGGTTAACACCCCCCATTCCACCCCTGACTCATGTCATGGTTTTCTCTCGAGCTAGACGGGAAAAAAAGGAGCAACGGTTTTTCTTATTAGGCAACTTTAATAGAGAGAGGCGGAAGGACGGACGGCGCGATGATTTTTTCCTTTAGGGGGAAAAATCACGTTACAATATGATGATTCTATTGATGTCTGCGTGGGAGGTAATGAAAATAAATCCAGCTCACTCTTAACACCTTCACACGAGTGTGTGTAAGAAAGACATTTTTATGAAAATATGTCTGTCACAGTACGAGGTTTCTTGGTTAAACGTTTTACCTTTGAACTGTTCTTCTTTTTCTTCTTTGACTTCTTTTTATTTGTCTTAGATATGGGCCTTTTCTTTTTTTTCTTCGACGTACGAGAGATGTTCTTTTTCCTCTTGAGATTCACTTTTCTAACACTTCTCAGGCCGATCCTTCTAGGTGAACGGTCTGAACTCAAATGAGAATGATACGTCATATCAGAGTTGTTATATCCAGAACCTTTCATCAGTGAATCAATCTTTTCCTGTGCCCTCCGCTTCAGACTGCTACCTGATTCACGGACTCTATTTTTTAATGAGTCTTTGAGAGACATGTCATTTTCAATAACATCACCTGCAACATTAAAGCCTGTCCACAAAGCCTCTTTCCCTACCACCTTAGCACCTCTTTTTAGCAACGGTAAAACGCGTTGAAATAACCCCCCTAAAAAGCTTCCTATCCCGTGCCCCTTCTGATTTGGTGTACCAATGAACACATTACTTATCCTACCGTGATTACCCTTACCACTGACATAGCCAGAGCCACACTGCATTAACTCACTGAAATAATCCTCTTCCATTCTGAAGCAGTCAATCAATCCTTTTGAAATGGAGTGTAGCGGTCAACGTACCGTATTCGAATGGTATCTTTTGTCCATATTCATCTCTTATATCTATTTCAATTGTTTGAAATTTAGAGCGTAGTAAAGGAATATGCAACGGTGACAGAAATGTTTTGATTTTCACAGAGCCGTAGGTGTAGTTTTCAATTTCTAAAGGTACCACTCGCAATAAAGGCGAGTGTACATCCCCTGTAATGTAAGTCTCACAAATATCTGTGTACTGTAACGTACCCCTTTGGTACTTATCAACGAGTTAGGAGTGGATGGGTCTTTATCCCCGAACCAGAGAGACTATATACTAAAGAATCAAATAACGTAGACGAAACAGGTTATTTTATGCTCCAAAGAAACTTGTTTATTCTCTTTTATAACCATTAATGATTTGTTTTCTAGAGAAGCATGTATCCTCTTTACAAAAATAAGTATTTATATGTTATTATATGTCGGGCCCGCCGATCTCCTTGGGCTTATTATTTAATTTATTCTTTGGCCTCCTTTTTGTCCGTTCGTTCGCACCTATAAAACAAAATATTAGAATTAACGTTCGGGCTTGTCACCGTCACGTAATATAGTACAACGGGAACGTTTGGGCTTTTCACCGTAGCGTATGTCGAGAGGAACGCTAAGGCTTATCACCGTTGCGTATCTAAATGTTAGGGACACTCGGGCTCTTCACCGTCGTGTAGGTAAGGGTTAGGAACACTCGGGCTCTCCACCGTCGTGTAAAGATGGGTTAATGGCCACTCGGGCTCTTCACCGTCATGTGGAGAACGCTTGGGCTTAGCACCGTTGCGTGATGTGCTCCCGGCCGCTGCTGGCAGTGGACTGCCACTTCTCGGGTCTGCAGGCTCCTTATATGTCCGTATGGACTAGTGGCGCCGAACCCCCACTCTTGGCTTTCCCCTCCAATGGCCTCTGCTGCGGATCTCCTATTGGCCGGCTTCTCCGTGACTCCCGCCAGTGGTGGTGGGGAAAAGAGGAAAGAAACACTTGGGCTTACCACCGTCGTGTGAAGGAAGGAACGCTGGGGCTTATCACCGTTGCGTAGACACTCGGGCTTGTCACCGTCGTGTTGAGGAAGGAACGCTAGGGCTTAACACCGTCGCGTAGACACTCGGGCTTGTCACCGTCGTGTTGAGCCGTTGAAGGCTCGAGGGAAAGTGAGCTCTCACTGCAATGGGGGCTCCCTATATATTCGTGGCGCGGACGCATGCGCCTCTGCGTTTCCCCCACTCACTCACTATTGACCAATCGTGAGTGAGTGGGTTTTTCGCTGTTGCCCGTTACAACTTCCCCCCCAACCATCTTTCAACTTTTGATCACTTCGTTACCATAATTGAAAGATCGTTGTTTTTATGCTAAATATATATATATGTTTGTTATTCTCACCGCCATGGTCTTTTGTCCTCATCTATTTCTTCGTCTGATGAGAATTCTCCAAATATTTCTAGTAACATTTTCTTTTCTTCCAGTGTTTTCTCGTTCCTTTTTTTAGTTTCCTTTTCTTCGTTTTTTGTTTCTTTTTCTATTTCTTTTTCCTTTTGTGTTGCGTCTTCTTCTTTTTCCTCTTCTTTTTGTGTAGCGTCTTCTTCTTTTTCCTTTTCTTTTTCCTTTTGTGTAGTGTCTTCTTCTTTTTTCTTTTCTTTTTGTGTAGCGTCTTCTTTTTCCATTTGTCTTTTTCTTTTTGTCATTGTGTCTTCTTCTTTTTCTTTTTCTTTTTGTGTTGTATCTTCTTTTTTTATTTGTCTTTTCCTTTTAGTAATAATTTTTGGATTTGTTCTTCTTCTTATACACTGTCCTATGTCTATTGTCTCTGTCAATATTTGTGTCTTTTTTTTCGGTGGTGGTCTGTTTTGGTTGATTGTTTGAATTATTTGTCGAAGCCTTGGGTCTTTTTCTTCTGTTTTTAATGTTGGTCTTCTGTTTTTCTCGTTTGTCGATTGTTGAGAGTTTATTTTATTTGTCTGTTCTTGCGTTTTTGGGTCCTTTTCACTTGTTGCTTCTTGTAGTTTTGTGCCTTTTTCGTTTATTTGTCCTTGTAGCCTAGGGTCTTTTCTGTTAATTTCAGTTTGTAGTCGTGGGTTTCTTTTATTAATTTCTATTTGTATTCTTGGGTCTTTTACGTTTATTTGTAGTTGAAGTCTTGGGTCTCTTGTCATTGGTTGTCGTTTGATTTCTATTGTATTTTTTGTCTCAATTTTCTGTGTTTGTTTGTCAGTTTCTGTTTCTTTTGTGTCTTTAAGTTTCGTAGTGTTTATTATCTTGTTTGTTTTACCTATTTTTATTCTGTCTTTCGCTGTCTGTGTCCCTGCTCCTTGTGCCGCTCTTCCGTATCGTATTTCCGTCCATTTTCGTGTATTCTTGATTTTTCCTTGTCTGTTTTCTGTCGTTTGTGTTTGTTGGTTATGTGGTCTTCTGTTTTTTCCTGGTATGTATTTCTTTCTCCAAGGGTTCACTTGCCCCCACTGTCCTTCCATTTTAACTGTTTAATTTGTACTGATCTGATTTTTTTTTGTGCCCCTCCTTTTATGGTTATCCTTTTTGTTTTCCTTTTACGTTGATTGGTTCGGCGGCGCTGACATCTTCTCATTGGCTCGGCGTCACCGACGTTCGTTTTTCTTTCTTTTTCTTTTTAATGATCCGGTGGTTCTATTTCTGGTGGAAACCTCATTTCTTCTCTTCTCGCTTGGAATTCTTCGTCATTCCAATGATATTTTTTTAGTGAATTTGCATGATACATTCCTCTTTCTCTATTCCTATAAGGATTCCATAGTATAAATGTGGCGTCTGCTACCCTTTTGTATACGTAATATGGTCCTCCGTAAATCGCCAAAAATTTGGGGATAATTCTTCCTTCTGTTATTCTATCCGTTTTTGCTTCCACCACTACCCATGTGTTTGTTTCAATATTTTGTAATTTATGATTTCTATTATGTCTTTCAGCTCTTTTTCTTCCTTTTCTTGTTATTTTTTGTCTTGCTAATATTAGTTTCTGTTCATATGGTACTTCTTCTTCTTCATTTTCTCCATTATTTATCCATTGTCTCCAGATGTTTGTTGGTGGTGTCCCTTTTTGTAACTCGATTGGTGTAAATTCTGTTGATTCGTGTTGTGTCTCGTTAATACATGTTTCTACAATGGGAATCCATCTATCCCATGTCTCGTGTCGTTCTTGGTTTTGGTATAAGATGGATCTAAAAAATCTCGCTATTTCTCGATTGACTCTTTCCACTATGTTACTTTGTGGGTGTTTGACTGCGCTGTAGATATGTGTTATTTGTTGTCTCTCCATCCAATTTCTAAAAATTCGGGATTTAAATTGTGTTCCGTGGTCTGTTTGTATTGCTTCTGGTTCTCCTACTTCAGGTATGTATTCTTCTTCTATTATTTTAATGATTTCAGGTGCTGTGACTTTTTTTAACGGGTATATTTTAACGTATTTTGAGAACGTGTCTACCGTTACTAGGATAGCTTTTGCTCCGTTTGTGCTCCTTATGAGGTTTCCCAAGATGTCGATTGAAACTATTTGTCCTGGCCTTTCTGTAATGATGTTTTGTTGTTGCGTATATAGTTTTTGGTTAGGGTGTTTGTTGATTTGGCACGAGTGACATGTTTTTAGTGTTTGTCTTATCTTTCGGTGTAGTTGTGGGTAGCTAAAATACTCGTTTATTACTTGGAAAATCTTCTTCGGTCCTAAGTGTCCATACATTTCGTGTGTTTCGATGATTAGTTCTTCTACTAGTCCATTTGGAATACATGTTTTCCATTTCTCATGTTTTTTTTTGAAGTTTATTTTCGTAAATCCTAAATTTTGGTAATCTTATTCCTTCCCTTATCCTTTGCTTTATTTCTTCTAATCTTGGATCTTGTTCCTGTTCTCTTATTAGGTTTGTTAATCGTTGTTGCACTTGTGGTGACATTTCTTTGGCCAATGTTATCTGTGCTATTAATGGCCATTTTTGTTCTTCTCCTGTATCTGTTATTTCTTCGTATCTACTTAAAATATCTGCTGCTTGATTTTCCGTTCCTTTTACATACTGGATTTGAATGTTGTAGTCTTGTATTGCCAAAGCCCATCTTGTTAGTCTCATATTAAGGTATCGACACGTTTTTAGGAATGTTAACGCCTGGTGATCGGTTATTACAATTTTAGTTCCATATAGGAATGTTTTGAATTTTTCCAGTGCGTAGATGATGGCTAATAATTCTTTTTCTGTAGTAGTGTAATTTCTTTCCAGTCCTTTCAGTATCCTGTGTGTGAACATTATTGGTCTCATATCTCCTTCTTTGTCCTTTTGTGCTAGTATCGCTCCTATGGCTAATCCGCTTGCGTCTGTTTGGATAATAAATTCTTTGGATAAATCAGGGTGATACAATGTTACTTGTTCTTCAAAAAGTTTTTTCACTTTTATGAATGTTTCATTTTCTTTTGCTGTCCACTTCCATTTCCTATCTTTTCGTAATAGTTCATATAGTGGTGCCACCGTTTCTGCGTACTGCTTAGCGAATTTAGTACAAAATCCCACTAATCCTAAAAATCCCCTTAGCTGTTTAATGTTTTTAGGTTCTGGAAACTCTGTAATATCCTTTAGTTTTTCTGGGTCCGGTTTTATTCCTTCCTTGTTCAAGATGTGGCCTAGAAATTGTCCTTCTTCCTTGAATAATTGTATTTTTTTTGCGTTAATAGTTACACCTTTCTCTTCGAATCGTTCGAATAGTTTTTCTAAGTGTTTTAAATGTTCGTCAATGTTTTTAGAAATTACAATAAAATCGTCCATAAAATTTAAGAAAAAATCTCCTATTCCGTATAATGCTATGTCCAATCCTCTGAACAGGCTTGCGTTACTCGTTTTTATTCCAAATGGCGTATAATTGAATTCATAACACTTTCCTCGGTACATAAAGGCCGTATATTTTTTTGACTCTTCCGTCAAAGGGATTTGCCAATAACTTGCCGTTAAATCGATGGTTGTCATTATTTTAACTCCCGTACAACGTTGAAACACTTCTTGGATATTCGGTGGTTTCTCTGGATCGTCTTCTAGTATTTTATTTAATTCTCTGGCGTCAATACATAGCCTTACTGATCCGTTTTTTTTAATGACCGGTAATATAGGGTTGATGAAAGTCCTATTCGATTTCCGTATAATGTCTTGTTCCATCATTTTTCCTATTGCTTCGTCTACTGCTTTATGTAATTTCATAGGGACAGGATACGTCTTGGGTTTTATTGTTACTTTTTCTCTTATCGTGAGTTCGTGTTCGTAGCCTTTAATTTTACCTGGTCTTTTGTCGAACACTTTTCGGTGTTTCAACAGGATTTTTCGTAGCCTTTTTCTTTGACTGATGTTTAGGTTTTTTGCTTTGTCCACCATTTCTTCGATTTGCGTATTTGTTATTTCTTCTTCTTCTCGTTTATCTTCTCTTTGTTGTTCGTCATCTTTTTCGTAGTTGATTTCTCTTTCCCCCCATTTTTTAGTGAGGTTTGCGATCTCCTGTTCAAATGTTTCACTTTTTGTATCATTTACTTCTTTGTTTTTCTCTTTCTTTGTTATAGGTAACGACCATGTTATTTCGTCTTTTCTTAAGACCACTATCCCATTCTCTAAGTCTATTTTTGCTTTCAAATCTTTAAGGGTATCCATTCCTATAATGCAGTTGCGGATTAGGCCTGGGATAATGAGGTAGATAATTGTGGTTTTAAGACCGCCAATTTGTGTTTCAACCATGATTTGTTTGTTGATTTTACCAGTCTTTCCTTTTACTGCTCCAATGATTTTTAATCCTGTGATAGGTAAAGTTGGACATTTTTCCAATCTTTCTAGGTTTGCGTTGTAAAACTCCTCGGAGATACATGTTATTTGGCTTCCCGAGTCAATTAACGCTTTTGTTTTGATTCCTATTATTTCGATTTGTATTTCAGGGTATTCGTGTTCTCTCCCATTCTTTATTTCTGTTTTTTCTTTTGAAAGTAGTTCTTCCCGTATATTTTCTAAAATGTTGCTGTTGGTAACCGTTACTGTAGAGGGCGTCGGTTTTAGAATCTTTTCTACAGTAACGGTTGCTAGTTTCCCGATGTTGATGTGGATGGTTTGGGTGGTGGCGGTTTCTCTCCACTCTTTGGTGCTTGCCAGCTTCTTCCTTTGTTTTGTGTATTAGCTGGTTGTTGTGCTTCTGTTCTCTGGTTTGTCCCTCTTCTACTGTCTGCTCTTTCTAGTAACTCTATAAGTTCTTTTAATGTTCGGACTTTCCATCCCCAAATCGCGTTGGAAGTATCTCTATCGAAATGTTCTCCTAATTGAGAAATAATATCTTCTTCCTCGCAACCGGCGTCTCTTGCGCTATTGAAAATCCTTGTCGCGTATTCGACTCTTGTCGCGGTACCGTCTCCGTTGTATCGACCGTTGCATAGGTTTCTTTTGATTCTTCTTTGTATATCGGGGGTCCAAAATCGTTCGATAAACGCTTCTTTGAAATCTGTCCATCCCCATACATCCACTTGGATTGTGTCCCACCATTCGTTAGCGGTATTTTTTAAAGCTTCGTTTAATACTAGGTGAATCTGTTGTCTTGTCCGTGCTGGTCCGGCTTCCCAGTAATTTTTTATGTCCCTTAGAAATTTATGTGGTCGATCTCCTCTTTTTGGATCGAAAGTTGGTATCCTAACCTCGATAGTCCGTTCGTTGTGGTTAGGTATCGATTGGTTGAGTTTTTTGATAATCTCTTCTTGTCCTTCGATGTCTTTTTGTAGTTCGTCCATTTTAACTTGTATATTTCTTATTGCTTCCCCTTGTTGAGAGGGTTCTGCGGTTCTTTGCCTTAATTCATGAATGTCTGTTTGGAGTCTCTCCAGTATTTTCACGATCTCTTTTATATCTGTGGGTTTTTCACCCAATTCGTTTCGTTTTCTTCCCATTTTTTAATTCTTTGACAATCTCTCTGTTCGGACCCTCTTAGTTGGGCGCCAGTTGTAACGTACCCCTTTGGTACTTATCAACGAGTTAGGAGTGGATGGGTCTTTATCCCCGAACCAGAGAGACTATATACTAAAGAATCAAATAACGTAGACGAAACAGGTTATTTTATGCTCCAAAGAAACTTGTTTATTCTCTTTTATAACCATTAATGATTTGTCTTCTAGAGAAGCATGTATCCTCTTCACAAAAATAAGTATTTATATGTTATTATATCTCGGGCCCGCCGATCTCCTTGGGCTTATTATTTAATTTATTCTTTGGCCTCCTTTTTGTCCGTTCGTTCGCACCTATAAAACAAAATATTAGAATTAACGTTCGGGCTTGTCACCGTCGCGTAATATAGTACAACGGGAACGTTTGGGCTTTTCACCGTAGCGTATGTCGAGAGGAACGCTAAGGCTTATCACCGTTGCGTATCTAAATGTTAGGGACACTCGGGCTCTTCACCGTCGTGTAGGTAAGGGTTAGGAACACTCGGGCTCTCCACCGTCGTGTAAAAATGGGTTAATGGCCACTCGGGCTCTTCACCGTCATGTGGAGAACGCTTGGGCTTAGCACCGTTGCGTGATGTGCTCCCGGCCGCTGCTGGCAGTGGACTGCCACTTCCCGGGTCTGCAGGCTCCTTATATGTCCGTATGGACTAGTGGCGCCGAACCCCCACTCTTGGCTTTCCCCTCCAATGGCCTCTGCTATTGGCTCTCCTATTGGCCGGCTTCTCCGTGACTCCCGCCAGTGGTGGTGGGGAAAAGAGGAAAGAAACACTTGGGCTTACCACCGTCGTGTGAAGGAAGGAACGCTGGGGCTTATCACCGTTGCGTAGACACTCGGGCTTGTCACCGTCGTGTTGAGGAAGGAACGCTAGGGCTTAACACCGTCGCGTAGACACTCGGGCTTGTCACCGTCGTGTTGAGCCGTTGAAGGCTCGAGGGAAAGTGAGCTCTCACTGCGATGGGGGCTCCCTATATATTCGTGGCGCGGACGCATGCGCCTCTGCGTTTCCCCCACTCACTCACTATTGACCAATCGTGAGTAAGTGGGTTTTACGCTGTTGCCCGTTACAGTACACATATATACTATGAGGTAATGCTCGTGATAACAGTACAGGATTCTCAGCCTTGTAGCTACTTGTGTCATATGTCAGAACTAAAGATTTATGCTCATACATGAAACCCAAAATTTTCTTCAGGGGCTCCGAAAAAGTCAGTACATGATGATTACCACATGAAGATCCGCAAACTCTGACCACATGCACATAGCCCGATCTGTTTTGTTGTACTTCCACATGACCTTTCATGAACAACATCTCGTTTATACTACTCAGGAAATCGGCTGTGGACTCATAAGCCCCTTTCCGCAGATCACTCTCACTGACAGCTACTATTGTATTATCATTTGAATCTTTTGGGGTGGAATGGAAAGTTCGTTCGATCCTTGCTCTTTCTTCTCCTGTTAGGTATGACCGACTTTCCATTCTCACATAATTGCTAGTGCTGTCCGATATAGGTAAAAATGTCATTGGTATGTGAATCTCTGATAAGCCGACACTCCATTTTCCTTGTAGATTCATTGTATGAGGCAAATGGGTAACAAAGCTTGTTGTTTTATTATCAGGATAATATTGCATGCTACTGTTACTAGGCAGTACCACGAAGAAACTGTCGTATGAGTTATGCATTTTGGTCAGAGGTTATATCTTCAGGATATATGTTTCGACGCACTCTGGAGAGCTCCTGCTCGTAGAATATACCATCAATAACTTCACCATTCAGATCCTCCAATATGTAAATCGGTGGCGGTCTATATTCAGATACCCTCTTGATTTTGAAGATTTCAGTGCTCCAGCCAACTTGAAACTCAGAATTAACGAATTCTTTACCTCTGTCTGTCTGCAAAAGTCTTGGTATTCTGTGTATTTTGCCACTTCTCTTCAAAATGCGTCTCAAAGCCTGCGTTACAAGTTTCCCGCTCTTTTTCAAAAGGGGCTCCACCCATACATATTTACTGAGAACATCAATAACGATTAAAATGAATGTGTAACCTTCATTGTATGTCGATAAGGATCGAACATCTACCAAATCAGCCTCCCAGACACCGTCAACCTCGGATATATTATAGCTACGGTGGTCGAAACGCCGCCGAACCATTCGATGCTTATTATATGCGTCTTGTGTTTCCAGCCATTTTTTCACATCATCAGCGTCGTGAATGGTACTACCATGTAAATTCGAAGACCCTGTGAAGGCCGAGGACTTTTCAGGACTATAATAAAGTTTGGCGAGTTCTTTCATATTTTTAACTTCAACCAGCGAATACGTTTCTGAACTATTGCTTTACCCTTGCCACTTTGATCGGTGAAGCTATCGAACGACTCCTCGTCTTCGTCTTCTTCCTCTCCAATTTCCTGTACAGAACTATTTGTCGTTCTCTTTTCTGTAGGTGTTGAGGCTTCAAGATTGATAGTGGTCTGCATCAACTCACTGTTACCAATGTACTCTCGGGGTATGTGATGGGCTTTTAATACCCTTCCGAATTCTTTTCTGCCAATAGCTTTCTTTTTCCTACGAGAACGCATAGCCTCATTCACAAGATCTACGATATTCGAGTTTTGAATGACCTTTCCGTTGATTGTCACAACCCCTGCGCTATCCCATGATATTACATCATTCGACATGCCTTGAAGTTTACGAAGAAGCTGAGAGGCGTTTCTCTTGAATTTCTTAGGTACACTTTCGATAATTGCTTCTGAGGAGATCTGGTCTCTTAGAAGCCCTTGAATTTGCGAACTATGAAAGCGAGGCCGAATAGGCGTTATTTGTTCTTAGTGGTGATATCGATGACCATCGTCTTTTTCTTTTACATCTTCGTCGATTGTACTATGTTGCTGGTGTATCAATGCAAGATATCGTTGTAGTATTCGATTGTAAGCATTCCCTTTTTCATGTTCATTAGGGTAATTGTTTGAGTCTAGAATTCCTTTCATTTCATGATCAAGACGTGTCAGAGGCGTGCCGACTGTTTGAACAGTCTTCTGTGTGACAACACGATTATCAGGTGCGATAATAGTTTGTAGAGACTCATCGCAACTTGTACCAGCTCTATCTTCAGGTATCAGGACCATTCTTCGCGCGTGCTCCATATTATTAACGGGCAAGAGCGTTTGAAATCAGAGTACCTAGAATCAGTGCCAGTAGAAGAGGCAGGAATCCTCCTTTTTGCACTATGAGTCGTTTCTTCGCAGCTATACTTGCTTTTTCAGAAGCTAGAGAACGTAAAACTTTCTTATGAGGCTTCAGTTTGTTCTTCTGAGCCGGTACCAACGATATGTTACCTTGTAGAATATTGAGTGCACATTCACATATGCATCTGATCAGACAGGAGTCAGCTTTGGTGAGTAATGCTTTACGCTGTTCCTTATTCAGATGACAAAGAGTTTTGCAGAATTAGTCTGAGTTTCTTCCCGGGAAGACCTCGGTGATCCATGACGTACGAGTAACTGATTAAATGGTCATTAATTACCTTCCATTTATACTTTTTCGTGGGACGTATACGAGTTGTTTTGCATCGTCTGGAAATATTGCTGTACGCACTCTATAATTTTCGAGAGAGGCTTGCTTTAAATCCAATAATAAGTACCAGTGTGGCCTGGAGGTGGCGTCGTGGTAGGCTTCCCGTAAGAAGCGAGGATTTTCAGGATAGACCTGCCTCGCTAAATGCTGTATTTGAGCACGATCACGAGGATTCTTGAAGATAACAATGTAGTTTGTGTTCAACGATATGTCTCTCTGACCACGACCCTGGTGAAATATGTTCTGCGTTATGAATATTACGCTGAGATTTTTATGGTGGCTACTTTTCGTGAAAAGATCCATGATGATTCGATTTGAGGCTTCGCGCATTAGATCATCAATAATGATCAATTTAGGCCTCATTATCATTAGAGTAATCTTCAGGACTAGGTAAGCCTTCACTAAACTCAATCGTTTTTGCATGAGGATACTGTTGATAGGTCAGTTGCCATTCAGCATAATATAGTAGAATACGCAAAAATGATGTGTCCGACATATCAGAAATGTATTCCAAGAACTTCTTCACAAACGCTGTCTTTCCGCAGCCTGTAGGACCACTAATAATTGATGTCCATGGATATTTCCACCTCATGTCCATGATTGAAACTATAACAGAGTTGCATCTGTACAGTCTTATATACCTCTTCTGTTCAATAGTAGATTATTAGGAAATAACATTCAGGTATTGATGCCAGGAATAATTGAACAAAATCTAATGAACATTGTGTTTTATTGCATATATATTAAAGATTATTGAAACCGAAAGGTACAGTTCTATATACATCTTTACAGCATCTCTTAGTACTACAAATAGAAGTCTGTTTTTCCTCTTTCATTGTTACTACTCTGTGGAAAGCCGTTCTACGTATTACATCGTATGATATCTTGATGGGACCTTCTTTCCTGCCTGTAATCAAATCCCTGACAGTCGTATAGTTGATATGTTGACTATTATTATAATTGAGTGTAATGCCTTCTACTTTACAAACTTCTTTTCGATCACCGTTAGGCTTTCGGACGATGTATGCGTAAAATTTCGGACCCCCTGATATGAAAGATTCAATATAACTCCCTTTTCCATGCTCTTCTAACTCATCCGTTAAGTCCCCTAAAAATTTTCCGCACGTTGGTTCCCATTCCCCTTCTTTTGATACAAAAATTATTGAGTCTGTATCGCAGTATAGAACTCTTTCTTTGAGTTTTTCCAAATAACTGTAAGGTTTGAGGCGTGCGTGTGCTGTTGTGTATGCGGCAATGATAGCATTTGAAGTGAGGGTTTGTAATATTGAATCTTCAATATAAACATAGTTAACATACATGACTTTATCGTTATCAAATAAGATACCTGATACAATCATTTCCTGACTATTGAGCATTTCCAACAATCTTTGTCTGGTGGAAACTATTTCTGATTGTGGTAAATTTTCTCTCTGACCAAATTTACCCCAGAACGCATTTAAAATCATCTTTGATATAGCTCTATACCCTGGATTAAACTCAATTTTGTCTTTCTCTAATAAAATACCTTCTTTTTTTAAATATTCTTGTATATAGTTATTTTTATCGTCATCGGTGATACAGTCTGAGGGGTAATTAGAGGCTTGCTGTTTCTCTTTCAAGAATTTATCTACGTATTTATTAAACAAACCTTCGGAACTATTTTCTCGATCATAGCGTATAACATCAAACTGGTAGATTTTGAAGACAGATATTATTTTGTAACCACATTCAACGGCTTTCCGAAGTTCATCAGCTACCCAAGTACCAATGAATTTCCTATCTTCAACATTGTCGTGATTGCAAAGATCTTGTTGTCTCGTTTCACAACATAATCTACAGAGAGGAAACATCAAACGGCCGTGAGCGCGAACAGGGAGCACTGGTATGTACAGATCACGCGGCGCCAGTACACTACATTTGACGAGACCTTCCACAGTATCCAGACTGTTGTTATTACCGATCAGCTGTGAACATTCATTCCCTACATACACTTTTGGATGACCAATTGGATATTTACCGGTTTTATTGACGAAAGGGTATAAGGATGTGACATCTAAATATTTTATCTTTTCTGTATTTTTCACGTCGTACAGTGTAACATAATTTTCTGTACGACCACCAAAGAAAGCATCACGAGGATTGAGAGGCTCATCAGTGATGAAAGGATGATTATTCACGAAATTTTGATCATTGGGCGTGTTACGTGTATGCTCATCATAAGCGCACTCCCATATTTCTATCAATTCATAACCCTGTTAACGAATTTTGTTAGCACATAAGACCGTTGACTCATACCGTGCGTCAAGTGAGTCACCGTGACGTAGCTTTAAATGTCTATTGATCTTGTAGCAATTAATGCAGCCATGCCAAAAACAGCCGTAAAATTGATAGACTTTTTTTGTACCACGTTCATTGTCGTAATAACCGTCAACCATCATGCCGCAAGGAAGACGATGCTCTTTTGCATTTGCCGCATGCGTGATACGTTCACCTAGACGAACTTCTTCCAATAGTAGCCATGAAATGGCTTTCTTAGACTGCGTACTCGTGCATCTGTATTTGCCACCTTGGGGTAAAATACCGATAGTGTCGGGCTTAATGAACATTCTACGATAAACTTTAGAGCAAATAGAAGCGATCGTACTACACTGCGTGAATGGACATATACCGGTCTCGTCGAGTCAAATATTCCAAAAAGTAATACTGGCTCTACGTAAAATTATCACATCTTGTCGGCAGTAAAACTCGAGCTCGTTTTTGAAATTGAAGATGTAATCACTCTGTACTTTTTCTCTATGCCAATCTATCATTTCCTGCCGGTCTTTCTCAAACAAAGTGTAAGGAGAAAAATACTCCAGAGTTGGTTAGGATCATTATAATCAACATTTTCGGGTGTATCAAAGAAATGAGGGAAATACCCCTTGGATACTTCATTTTCGAAACCAAACGATTTTGGTAGTGCTGCCAGAGGCATATGAAAATAATTCAGTGTGTCAAGGAATTGGATGTTACCGACCTGCATCTCTATAATTTTAGTGCCCGATAATATCAGTCTCGGGAATCGCGTTCGCTTCACATTTACCAAATATCGAAGAACGAATTGTGCGTCAAAACTCTTTGCGTTGTGCGCAAGACAAATAATTTTGTTACATTTCGGGTAATCTGCAAACGCAATATCTACAAGGCCTGAGACTGCGTCATCTTTGCTACGGAAAATGTATTCGCGGATGCCGCATATTCTACATGCGGTTTCTATATTATTATCATTGCAACATACTGTACAAACTTTCTGTATTACGCAAAAATTGGGTATATGAATTTTCACATTCCTATCACCACGCAGCCGAACATTTGGTTGTGTTTCAAAATCATAAAATATGAATACGGTTAGTTTGTGATCGACTGATTTCGACTCACTCATAAAACAGTAGTGATTTGTTTCGCGTCTACAGTTACATGTTCTACAATAAGCAGTACCACAAATATGTTTGTGCCTATCTATTTTGATTAGTCTAAAACACAACATGCATATTTTCAGAGCATCACACACACTAGCATTTTTATTTTTTCCTTTCAGTTTTGCTGAACCTTTCTGTCGATGATTATCATAGCAAATGCGACTGAAAAACCATCGATTACACAAATTACACACCGTGCGTTGAGTGTTTTCACATAGAGGATTCCCTTTGCATCGAGGACATTTCCGTGTACAACGATGCTCAACATTGTCTCTGAAAGGGCGATTACAGAACTGACAGACACCACGACCAGCTATTGCTCCTTGGAGATTAGTAATCGGTTGAAAATGATTCGTTCTTTCATAATACAATATATGAAGGATACGTTAGTAGATAGGGGTACGCCTGGAGAGGAGTTCAAATTTTTGCCGCAGCGGGGAAATTGGGGGTGCCACCGTCGCGCTGGAAAAGCGCGGGTCGCGGTGTGTCACGTGGGTGTGCTGTGGCCTTGCCGAGGGGAGGGGGATCTCGCGGTGATGGGAAATATGACTCATCATAAATTCTAAAAGTATTAGGAGACTAGGAAAATGAGATAGGTATGCGGGAAAAACATAAAAAAGAAAAAAAGATAAAAATACATTTAAGATGTCCATTTATTAAAAAACTTTCATCAATAGTATATCAAGTACACTTAAAATTAATGCTAGGAGACATGTGATGATTATTAATAAAAATAAAATTGCAGCTGTCTGCGATTCATCAGTCGTTTTTTCGCGCGTTTCAGCCTCGACATCGATGTTTTTGAGTTTTTTAAAGCCTGTTGGCATTGGATTTTTATGCTGAACCCTCAAATGAAAATTTAAAAAGTTAGAAAATATTGAAAAATACTTTTGTTATAATTTTTCGGACTCACATCTTCTTCGTCTGATGTTGAATCATCAAGAGAGGCCTTTTTATCCAATGTTTGAACAATGCTCAATGCAATTTGGAGAGCACATTTATATTTGAATTTATTTAATTTATTCTTATGATAGTGGAAATGGCACACGGTTTTTTCTTCAACTTTCAAATTATCGTTATTGGTCCACACAATTTCATTTTCTAAATTGACGACCTCTCGCGTAATTAGTGCTTGTAAATAATGGGTTTCTTCCTCTCCGATGGTGAAAATGTGATTAGCGTTTTTACACAGCTCTCGAATATAGTGTAAAACGTCTATTTCAGCATTTTCTCCATCAAACCATTCAATGCCGTGCTCTTTTATTGTGAGGCTATTATTTGCCTCACGCCAACAGGTAGCGAGATCAAGGTAAGAATAATGGGGACTCATGATCCAATGTCCCATGAAAAAACTATCCACATCCAGAACAACTACTTCTTCAGGTAAATATTTTCCGCTGCGCCCGCGTAATCCCTGGAGTACAACAATAACGTCCATGGCGATGCGCTCACAACAGACTTCAAATTTATAATGAAGGGAGACGAGAAAAACATATGTTTTATTTCTTTATTGTTCAGGTAAATAGGAAACAGGTTGTATAACATCTTTTCTAATAAAACGAGCTGGTATAGTCGCCTTTATATCTTGATAAAGTGCGTCTTTATGAAACGCGATCATTTCTTCATAAAAATCCTTAAATAATTCGGGATTCATGCACGAAACTACAATGTTTTCTCGAGCTGCAGCGTAAATCGTACGGCTCTCAGCTAATATATGCAAAGATAAATCATTGGAATCAAGATTTGATTTTTTAGACAGCTCCGAATCGTTTAAAATTGATTGTGATGATGCGTCTACAATTTTTTTTCTATAAACTTGTGAATTTAATCTACACAGACGGAACAGGCGCTCGATGATCCAGACTCCGTGCTCAATCAATACCATCACCGTCGACTCCAGCATGTAAAGGCGTGTTTGAGTTGTAGAATCCTGGAAATATATCGCAGGTATTGAAGAATTGGAGAAGGCGAAATTGACGGTGATCCGTGAACCGCAATTAATCGGCTGATATTTCTGTCTCTCTCCTGGAGATGACAAATCGGCTCGAAAATAGGCGAGTACATGTAATCTGTACTTCCAGAAAGCGTCGAAACAAGATCGTGTAAGTGTAATAAACTTCCGTGGATGTGTTCCAACAATGCGAATTACGGGATAAATATTATTGAATTTATCCCACCCTAGTCCAGTTACTACTTGTTTTGAAAAACTTTTATTAATTGGAAAAGTGTGCGAAAGAAGCAGAGGAGTCTCGGGTGTGGCAGACGAGAGTATTTTTTTGACTGAATGTTCCGTATATTCGTGGATATCGGCCTGTTTCTTCCTTTTTTCCGCATATTTTTTGACACACTGATATGAACTGGGATCGTGATTTCCTTTATCACTCTCTCGATTTTCTGCTGATTCAGATGAAGGACTCGCACAGCGCTGTATATAATATCCAGGGGAGGATTCAGCCCTTGCGATTTTCGCTCGCGGAATGATGTATTCCGGATCGATCGCGTCGATAGGGTTAGCGTACAATTGGTCTAGGAAACCTGTTGTATCAGACATCGTGGAGCAATTGAATTGTTAGAAAAAAAGTTCGACAATTTCTACGTGAGATGCGTTAAAAGAATGCGTGTTGAACAAAGGGGCGGGGTCTAAGGGCCGCGGAGACTAGAAAACCGGAGTAGGTGTATGGAAAAAAGGTTTTTGAACTCGCCCACAGATGTTTTGGAATAATAAGTCCGGATATTACAATTTCATCAATAGTTTATTAATCGTTCCATTCTGCATCGAAGATACAGTTTTGTTTGCCACTTCAGCGAAGTAATCATAATTGATATATATAAAACAACCGACAAGTATTACCACTGCGCACAAAGCCAAAAAGGCCATAAATAAGAAAAAGCAGACGGCAAATTTTTCTACACGAGCCATAATTTCGAGATGGACTTGTCAGATCGTCAGCGGATTGATTACTGCCTCAACGATATTGTCGAGGTGGTAAACATACCTCTCTTAGTATCAATGTTGATAAGTCAGGGAATATTCAGCTCAAGCGAGCCTAATTTGCAACAATGGCTGGTACGTAGAAAAAAATTCGTAAGATTTATATGTTAATGAGAGAAAAATTCTAGAAATATCCAACTACGAAGGAAAACGCGAGAGAAATATTTGAAGTGTTGAAAAATCGAGGACGAGATGCTTTCGCTCACTTGATACTTTGCTTTGCCTACATGGAGGAATATGATTTAATTGAAGCAATGCTGCAGGACTATGCGGCCATGCTACCTCCTCCGGACAAGCGACGACGACGACCAATAGAGAGAACTCGCTACGGATTCTGAAAAGAAATAGGATGGGGAAGAAGGAAAAATTTTCAAATGAAATAAAACAATTCTCTGAATATTATTCTTTATTTCGACATTCTTGAACTATCAACCCATTACCCGATAGATTTACAAATTTTTTCTTAAAATCATTTTTCTTTTTTCTTTTTACAATTTTATTGAACATTTTAACAATTAATTGATCGTTCCGTTGAGGGTCATCCGTAAAGTTTCTGAGGAATGATAGGAGAGATAACCCATTACTAAGCCAATGAAGCACAACAATGCAATAATGCCCGCAAACACTAGTTGTGAGGCATTGGAGGCGTTTATAGTTGTATTGATAGTTTCTGCTGTTTCTTCGAAGACAGCGTATAAATCGTTGATCTTGAGGTGGAACTCCGTAGCTGTCAAAGTAGGTTGCTCGTCCATCATTATTGACGTACATGGCGACCCAATGTGTTCCTGGTTCACTAGAATCATCGGTGTTAACGATGAGTGCACAGGGTCAAGTCCAATGCCATGGTATCTTGTCTGCGGGGAAAACGCCTCCGATAGTGGCATTGGTCGCTGGTAAGGCAGCTAAGAGCTGGCGTGTATTCATACGAAGCTTTCCTTCCCAGGTCCGTCGCAAACCCAGCCCGATCGCCTCAAGTCTGTCGGTGCTTCTGAAGCTCTTGCAGGAGGTTTTGGTGCTTCTAATTTTTTTGGAGCTCTTGCAGGAGGCTTTGGATCTTCTGAGGTTTCTGGAGCTGTTGCTGGTTTTCCTGTCCCACAAACGTCCCTTCCTGGCTTGGCCTTCATTAAAGGCAGAGGTTTTTCTAATTCGTAACTGTCTTCAGAATCAGTATCGAGACCTGACTCTTCTTCTGATTCTTCTTCACTCTCCACTTTTAACAAGATTCCAGTGTGTAGCACAGTTAGCGGATAAATCGGGTGTTAAGTCAAACGCAAAGAGACAATAATCATTAGCAAAATCAGAACGTGTAATATCTATTCCCTGATCCCCAAAATGTATACCTGTACCGCTGAAAAGTGTTTGATCACTTTCAGCCTCAGTATAAGAAGTGTCTTTAAAGTTCGGTTGTAATGGTCGGCCAGGAACTTGTATCCCATCCACATAGAGGCTCAAAAAATTAATTCCCCAGTTTTGGAAGTCGAAAGGGTTTCTGGATTTATCACCATTGAACGCTACATTATCTACAAACCCTATAATAACGCGTTTGGGTAGTTGCCCGAGAACTGCATTATCGATGGTCTCACCAGTAGATCCGCGATGGAGAACAAAAGATTTGACTTCTACACGCGTTAGTGGATATTTAGCTGTCGTTTTTGCTAAAGTTTTAGCATGGCCGAGTAAAACCGCAGGGCTTAATTTAGCTCTCCTCACTAACAATGCTGCATCAAGTACCTTGACTTGATAATTTTTAGTCGTTTTATCGATAAGACAAAACGAATCTTTTGAACGCACAAGCCGTAAACGCATATCGACTCCATTCAATAGAAACTTATCCTGATTGAAAACATCACAATGGATATGTCCAATCATTTCAACGACTTTCCCTCCTTTCGTGAAGTTTGTCCTGTATCCGATACCATAATTATACGTTCTATCCTGGCTGTCGCCTACACCAGGAAGGCCCATGATCCATCCGCCCACTCGTATCTTTGGCCCATAAACTATTTTGTAAATGTGACTGTTTAGCATCCAGCCCATAGTTCAGAAGTGTTTCGATATCTGCTCTGTAAGCATAGGCATTATCCGGTGGTGAAACTAATTTTTGATTAAAAGAAATATCGATTTGACTAAACATCGAGTGTAATGAATTATTCACAGGTCCAACATCATCAGTTGCGAGCGTCTCATCTGCCACAATTTTCACACGAACTTTCAGCATAGTATGCGGCAAGTCGATGTATTCTTCACCATGACCAAGTACTACAAACTCGATGGGTGATTGGTCTGTGAGTGATGCAACAGGGTTGAATTGGGTCCAGTGAGAATGTTCAATACTTGTCTGTGTAGGTGGGATTGTGAACAGGTCAAGTTCTGATTTTGCGCATTCGCATGAATGAGAATGTAAGAAAGCCATTTCTAATTTTCGAATATGTCTCGGACTGTACGTTTCGATTTTTTCTTCGATTTTCTTCTCTTGGTGGTTTTCTTCTTCACTAATGTCTTCTTCTTCTTCTTCTTTCTAATTTTACGTGGTTTCTTCTTCTTAATGCTCCTCCCACGATGACGTTTCACACGCTTATGAGCGCGCAAACGGTTTCGACCTCGTTTATACCCCGAACCTGTCATCAATTTCTCCAGCTTGTTACTTGATTTTCTTTTTAGATTGAGACCTGATTCTGTGAGTCTCTTCTCTAATGATTCTTTCAAGGGCATCCTGCGACTAGCTACGTCACCAACTACGTTTAAGCCCGCACTCAAAGCTTCTTTACCAACAGCTCGAGCTGCACCACCTAGAAATGGGAGAATTCGTCGGAATAACCCTCCAAGAAGGGCTCCAATACCGTGGCCACGCTGATAAGGAGCCCCCACGTAAACACGTCCAAACCGGTTATATCTTTCTGAGGCACCACCACCGGCCTGATTGCTATAATAGCTAACATAATCCGTCATTTTTACGAGTCGATACGCTTAAAATGCAGTGTGAGGTTCAGAGGTCCATACTCAAATGGTATAGGCTGACCATACCCATCTCTTATATCTATTTCCACAGTTCGGAAGGCATTCTGCAGTAATGGGATAAAATTTGGCGATGAAAAACTTGTGGTTCGTGTATGACCATACGAATAGTTGGTGACGTCAAAGGGGGCTATACGCAATAGCGATGTCTGAACATCACCTGTAACGTAAGGTCCACACAAGTCACAATATATCAACATACGGTCTGGAAAGGCTTTCGTAAGGCTGGCTGGGCGGGCACCTGTGATTTTTCGTCTTCCGGAAACCCAATTCCATTTTCACCACCGGCTTTTTGATCGATTCCTAGGATATTCTTCAATTTCCAAGATAAATTCCAAATGTGAACCTGGTCTTTACACGTTAGATTATCGAGACAAATGCGAGTGATTTTCACAAATCCATGGTCATGCTTTTTCGATTCGAACCATAGATGATTTCCAACCACAGGTAGATGATTGAGAGCTCGCAGCAAATGATCCAGGTTTTCATAAAGCCCATTGGGTACGGCGTAAGCGGGAGCTAAACGCATCTCTTCAAGTGGTTCATCACCTTTGATGAATGCTACGTACCCATCATCTCTATTCTGGATATGTGAAAGACTACAAGGATATTGCATTTCTGTCAAACCAACCACCCATGAGCCGGTTAAGCGGATATCATGAGGCAGATATGTTCGGAACCTCGTTGCTGTATTTTCCAGGAAATATTCCATGCTACTGTCGCTAAGCAGCACAATATAGAAACTGTCTTGACTCATTTTTTCTGTATGTTTTTTAGAGATGCTGCGGAGATCCAAGAATTGAATTTATCTGGATCGCCAACCCACTTGACCAACACCTGTTGGTTCTTACCTTTCCCTTTTTTCTGCAACACTTTTTCTATTTCATACTCTTCATTTTCAATATTCTCATTTACAAGAGTTAATTCTTGTTCATAGAAAAATCCGTCAATTTTTTCACCAGCTAAATCTTCCACCTCGTAAGTTGGCAATAGCTGTCGTTGTTGAGCGCGTATAATCTTGAATATTTCGTCACTCCAGTTTTTCTCATATCCTTTCTCGAATGTACCTTTCGTCTTACTGATACGAACATAGTCATTCACTTTATATTTAAACACTCGCGGGCGTCGTGTTTTATCCAAACGTTTATGAACTTTGTCGATATTTTTTACAGCTAAATATGCATTCTCAAGAGTCACAGATGCTGGGGTCATTCTGATTGTGCTATGTCGTGTATTGTTGTACGCATAAACGAATTTACTCAACACATCAATATAACGATATGTTTTAGAATATGTAAAATAACGCCACATGCGTTCTTTCAGGGTTCTATTGAAACGCTCCACCACCGCAGCCTTAACGTCAGGATTACGTACTACGCGATACGTGATATTTTTTTCTTCGAATAAATTTTGCACAGATTGAGCGACGAATTCTTTTCCACGATCCGTTTGTAATAAGCGTGGAGCACGACCCTCACTGAATATACGTTTGAAAGCTTCACATACATTTTTCGCGCTCTTATCAGTTAGAGGTTCCACCCAGACGTATTTACTGACTACGTCAATTACCGACAATAAATAGGAAATTCCATCATTATATGATTTAAACTTTTGTAGGTCGATTAAATCGGCTTCCCATACGTCATCTATATTATCGACGATATAATGTAACCGTGGGAATTTACGGCGTATAGGTTTATGGAGGGTATATGTATTTTGAGCATTCAACCAATCGTGAATATCTTCCAGAGGAATTTTATTTTTATATTTTTCAATAATTCGCGTAGATCCCGAATAACCCGCAGAATCTTCGGGATCGTAATAAGTTCGTTCTAACCTAACTTTACCCATGATTTGATTGGTGTGTTAGCCGCAGTACTGTTTGAAAATTCAACCTTTTTCCTGCGGGCGGGTATTGTAGTTCGCCGAGTGGAATAAGGTGTCGATACTGCTGGTGAGGCCCAAAAACTTTTGTTGCCAACAAACTCTCTCGGTGTATTAATTTCATGAAGAAAGCGGGCAAATGTCTCTCTTCCCGTAGCTTTTACTGTCTGTCTGTGTCTTAGTGCGTCATTTACCAAATCAACAATGTTTGAACCCTGAAGACGCATGTTGTCTATTTCCACCACACCCGTAGCGTCCCACTTCAGGCGGTTACTGAATTCTCCAAGATACTTGAGTAACGTATCAGCCTGCTTTTGATATTTTTTCGGGACACCTGTGAGTATCTGGTCGGTAGTGTAGGTTTTGACGGTTTCTTCTGGGTTTTTCCCTTCAGGCTCCTCTGTTTTACCCGTGAAGTATAAATAACGCCTCAAGACATCTTGATAGAGTTTCCATTTCTCTGCTGCATTTTTATTCGTTACCAAGTTGAGGATGGCAGCCATTTCTGAATCCAGACGAGATGGCGTGTCCCCAGGGGTCTGTACTGTTGGTGTAAAGCTGTCTTCTGGTACCAGCACCATTTTTCTTGCATGCTCCATTAGAAGATCTTCGATACCAAGCTGCTAAGTATAGGAGCCAGTATGACAGGCAATAAACTGCCTCCTTTCTGGTTGATGATAATTCTCTTTTTCGATTTTAAGCTTTTACCAAATTTGGCGAGCTTCCGCAGGAATTTTTTATGCTTTGATAATTTTTTCTTCTCTGTACTTTTCAGGGGAACGTTCCCTTTCAGAATATTCAGAGGACACTCACAAACACAGCGAATGAGCTTCGAGTCTGCGGACGCTAGTATTGCCTTTCGCTGAGCCTGCAATCCCTCGCAAATAACCTGTAACAAGGCGGCGTTTTTCTTGCCAAGCAGCTGCTGTACGGTCTTCGCCATCACATACGCATGACTGGTGCGTTGACACCAGAACCTAAGCTTTTTATATTGCGCAATGTCCGTGGCACATATACAAACTGTTGCGGGTCTGAAGGAAATATTGATGCGCGAAACCGACAATTATCTGGAGTGGATTGTTTCAAATCGAGTAATAAATAACCGTATGGTTTTGATGTCGCGTCAAAATGAGCTTCTTGAAGGAATTTTGGGTTTTCTGCATACACTTGACGTGCTAAAAATCCTATCTGTGCACGATCACGCGGATTTTTGAATAAAACGATGTAATTCGTGTTAAGGGAGATATCCCTCTGCCCTTTACCCTGATGGAATAAGTTTTGCGATATGAATATTACACTCAGATTTTTATGATGACTCCATTTCGTGAAAAGATCGACTACAGAACCGTTAGAAGACTCGCGCATAAGATCATCAAGAATTACGAGCTTTGGTGTATTGTCACTTGTGAAATCCGATGATAACGGGAGACCCTCACGAAACTCTACAAATTTCTTATCATATTCGTTGTACGTCGGCTGCCATTCTGTATAATAGAAAATAGCTTTCGAAAATTTTGTATCACATATTTCATGAATTTCTTTCAAAAAGCGTTTAACGAAAATAGTTTTCCCATAACCTGTCGGTCCACATACAACAGCTGTAAATGGGTGCTTCCAACGAGGATCCATGCTATCAACTGATGAGGATTCAAAAGGTCACATGAATAAATATACCAATTCATGAAAACATTTCAATATTTATTATAACTCGGTCTTCCTTGGCCAACAGGACCATATTTCCCGGGCCCTGCTTCTTTATTATAAGGTGTGCTGACGTCTAAGGTTTTAGATTTGGCGAAATCATCTCGTGACTTTTCACGAGATTTATCGTTCTGACCGCGATCCATGTCTGCACTGTTCGAAGGTTCCTGACAGAATGTGGTGTGGAGGATTTTGGGATGGGTTAAATCAATGAAAAACCATTTGGAAAAAATCATTATATATTTTCACAAATCAACATAGCCATAAGGTACAGAAGTATTTCCTACTCTCCTACGTTTTGGGGCTGTTACTCTAACTATCTTTGTCTCTGTCCGTGTAACAACTTCATGTAAGCCGACCCTGGTAATACCAATGTTATCAACTTCGATTGATTTCTTAGAATATAGGACAAGTTTTCGCATCTTTCGATAATTTACCATTTCAGAAGTTTGGGAATCGATGCGTATACTTTTTATTTTACAACATTCAAATCCTTCCCCTCCAGGGACAACCCCTATGTAACTATAAAATTTAGGGCATCCAGAAACAAAATTTGTTATGTATGCACCTTGCCCTTTCGGAGCTAATTCGTCTGTCATCTCTCCAAGAGCATTGCCCGAAGGAGGATTTGGTTCACCAGGCCTCGTAACGAAAATAACAGAATCTGTATTATAATATAACACCCGCTCTCCCAACATTTCCAAATACTTATCAAAAAACGCGGTAGCGTTTTGCGCCATGTGTACGTTTTGAACGTGCACGCGCTAACTTTACATTTACTATTTGAGGTTTTTTTTTTTTTTTTTCATTCAAGCCCTTTTTCTTGTCACAAAAAATACTACATATTTTATACAGTAATTTAGTGACGAAATGAACCTTTTATTATAAAAAAAAAAAATTGTAAATGTTTAAAAAAAAATATTTTGATGCTAGCCACGCCCCTTTTCGACGTTTTTGGCTAAAATCGATGCCGATGAGACATTTCGTTGTTGCGTTGGCATTGGTTTGAATGAGGAATTTTTTAACGTTGGCAGCATCTCTTCTATAAAGAGCGCATGCGTATGCGACGAGGCGCATGCGTATTAGCGATAGCCGCGAGATTTGAATCAAAAAACGCCATAGCGTTTTGCGCCATGTGCACGTTTAACTCGTGCACGGCGCTATATATACATTTCCTTTCAGAGGCTTTTTTTCTATTTTTTCATTAAAGTCTTTTTTTTCATCACCAAAAATACTACACGTCCCTTGCAGTATTTTAGTGTGAAAATGATGCTTCAATGATGAAAAAAAGATTCTGAATGTTTAAAAAAAAATAGTTTAATATGAGCCACGCCCCATTTCGCCGTTTTTGTCTAAAATGAAAAGTCGGTGAGACATTTTTTTGAAATGTTGGCTGCATTCGGCTGGCTGAGATGAATCGGTGAGACATTTTTTCTAAACGCTGGCGGCACTGACTGTCAATGTATACCCGTCAAAACAACAACAGTGCACTGTAACCTCAAAAAGTCCGGAGTAATATAAACCGTGCTAGGCAGTTTCTCAAACGAAAAAAAAATTATTAATTTATTAAAAAAATATGAATTAATGAAAAAAGTTGATGGAAAAAAATCACAGCTCAAATTGTATTGGAATAATTGGAATAATTGAGTGATTCAAAAAAAAAAAAAATACAATCGGCTACAGATAAAGTCATGGAAAAAAAAATCTAGGGTTTTTGAAGGTCCAATGATACTAATAATTAAAAATGAGAAATTCTATGATATTTTCCATCAATTACGTAAATATCGTGCCAAAATTCGATGTCATTTTGTAGTTTAGTTTTCGAGGAAAAAATATTTGAATTTATAGATTTTACACGAGGAGATGAAAAAAAGGACGGGATTTTCTATACCGCTCGCGCGGTAAAGCAGATTTCATGCTAATCCTATCGGCTTGCCATATCTCTCTGTACAAAAATTGGAACTTCAAATATTTTTTTCTTGAAAACTTCGCTCCAAAATCAATTTAAATTTAAAAGCAGGACATTCCTTATGATCTCATTAATTCATTATTGAGAATTCAATTGAAATGAAGTGATACTAATGTTCTAAATTCTTAAAAAAATTTAATTTCTACATAATTTTATGAATTTTCGATCATTTCTTTTTTCATTTCATTCTTTTTTCACTAAATGATAATCATTTTCATTATACATAATAACAGCGTTCTAATCTGTCACATAAAATTGATCCTCAAAAAATTGCATAGATTTCTGACAAAGCTTCACACGTAATTTTCTCCCTTTTCTTTTATCACTTTCACCCATTTCTTGGAATTTTCATTATTCTCAGAATGAATTGGAAACTTAGCGAGATGGAACAATTTTGCCTGAAGTCTTTTCTGCTGAGAATTCTAACAGCATGACAAAGTATAAAGGAAAAACCATACCTCTGTTAGTTTCCGAGCTGATGTAGAAAAAATAATGAAAAAGATATTTTTCTCTGCTTTACTTTCCCAAAGAGTACAGACACTCTTTGACCTCTCGATTATTAAATTTGTAGTTTTCTGACAATATTCCGAAATCTAAGCGAGATAAAATGATCTTACCCTAATTCTCTTTCGTCAACAATTCCTAGAATTACAAAAAAAGATTAGGACAAAATCGCGCTATTCCACTTAGTTTCCGAGTTATTCTAAAACAAGTGGAAACTTGCTTTAATTATAGTTATCATAGTTTTATCTACTAAGTCATTAGCAAATCAGTTCCGAATGGTTCTCCTTTCTATTAGCGAACATTCAATTTTGAATATTCCCCTAATAATCATCTGAATGAGATCGACTGAGAATTTGTTTTGAATTTTAAGATAATTCTGAGAATTGAAATTTCAAAAAATTGCCTCTACTTTGAAAACGAGCTGTAGATGAAGCTTCTTCATGCAATATCAATAGAATTAAAATAACTCAAGAACTAATGACGAGAAAAATCTGGAAAAATTCACGCAGTTACAGAATATGGTATCGAATGTTATAAATTTATCTGGACGGAAGCGGTAGAGAATTTTTTAAAACATTGATTTTTTTGAAAAAATCCGAAATTCATCACATCTCAAAGAATACTGAATGAGTTCCAAGCGATGAGGCCTCAAAAGAAAGCATTTACTAAATCAAATATACTGTGAAAACACAAGATTTTCAGGTTGAAGTCTTACCGTTTCTAAGTGAAATCGAATTCTTTTTTTTTTTTTTTTTTTTCAAAAATTTTCAAAAGTTGAGAACTCGCATCCATGAGATTGACGATTTTCATCAAGTGATGGGTGCGACACTGCACGGTTTGAGTAAAGTGCAACGTTGCCAATAACCATTAACGACTCGAAGTACCAGCCATTTTCATACACACAAATCGAGTGATGTGGCAACACGGTGGGAAGAATTTCCACTACGATGCCAGTCGCGTAGTGAGCAGCGTGCCACATCCCGGAATCGGACTCACAAAAAAATATTTTTTTATACAAAAAAAATATATTCCACAAAAAAAAGGTCTTTTTCGATTCGCAACATTATTCAAAAAGGATTCCAAAAGTTACAATTCGATAGTTTTAGTCTATTAGTTGATATTCACATTTTCGTACCGAGTGCGGCATCACGCTCATAGCGCGGGTTCTCAAGGGTTAAGATTTCCAGGATCTTAAGACATTTAGAATATGAGAAAAAATATCACGTGATTTCATATGTCCTGCGTCCGAATATCTAGTTTTTTTACGATATTGTAAGAATGACAATATCCAAAATGACGCAAAAGAAATGAAATATGGCCCGACAAATTATTAAAAATAAAAAAAAAGCGCCATGTGCACGTTTAAAACGTGTTGTTTGGCAGGCCAAAATCTGAACCAGGGTTGGCTGTGCAAATAATAGATGAATGGGCAGAAAAATTAGGTGGCAAATCAAAGATTCAAAAAATATTACGCAAAAGAATGGAAATAAAACCCAATGGCAGGGGAAAATATAAAGAGGGTAGGGAGAAATTTTCAATTCAATTTATCTATCTATAATTGCAGCAGTAAAGACGGAAAAGTAGGCCTTTCTACGTAAGAAAAGAGCTTTGTCTTTTCACTATTGGTAAAAATGCACATGGCGCGCCCGGTTTTTTTCAAATAGATCAAATCATTCTGTAACGTAATGAAGATGATGATGATTACACATCATTTTCAATAAACATGTATGAGGAAAAGCATTTGTTCCATAGTATCACTCACTTATCAATATGAGATAGAAAAATTAGTTAAACAGTTAGAAAGGGATGAATATAACCTCAACCAGCTGTTCTTTGAATTGGTATTTCATTCATGGAAAGTTCATAGATTTATGAGAATCTTGAAATAGTAAACATTTGCTCATCTGGAAATCAAGATGATTATTAGGCGACTGACCTAGCCTTTATTAAGTTAAGTCGTTCTATGATTATACAGACTTCTATTTGAAAAAAACCGGGCGCGCCATGTGCATTTTTACCAATAGTGAAAAGACAAAGCTCTTTTCTTACGTAGAAAGGCCTACTTTTCCGTCTTTACTGCTGCAATTATAGATAGATAAATTGAATTGAAAATTTCTCCCTACCCCCTTTATATTTTCCCCTGCCATTGGGTTTTATTTCCATTCTTTTGCGTAATATTTTTTGAATCTTTGATTTGCCACCTAATTTTTCTGCCCATTCATCTATTATTTGCACAGCCAACCCTGGTTCAGATTTTGGCCTGCCTACAGTTCTAAACGTGCTTGAGCTGTCACATATGCAGCGATGACTACACTGGTATTTGATGATATTTCATAGTCATCTTCACGAAATTTCCAGTTGAGATAAACAGTGTCATCATCTACAAATAAACAGCCTGTTACTTCTTTCTGAGGGTCGAAAAGGAACGAGTGCAATACTTCATATGATTTTATTATTTCTGTCTTTTCTAAATTTGGTCTTTGAGCAAATTTTCCCCATAAAGAATTCAGCATCAGTTTTGCCACAGCTCTTTTACCCGCATTAAACTCTATTAGGGCTGGATCTAAATCAATACCCATCTTATCTTTGATTTCTCTAATATAACTTTCTCTGCTTTCACATGAATTTGGCCACCCACTCGCGTATGTTTTTATTTTCACAAATTCATTAATGAATCCTGCAAATATTCCCCCCTCGTCCATCACCGGATTATACTGTGTTGTTTGATACAACCAAATTTCTGTGATCGCGACGATTCTATAACCTAATTGCACTGCCTTCTCCAACTCGCAAGAAACCCACGCGCCTACGAGGGTTCTTTCCTCGTCCGTATGCTCGCAACTGCCATGATACATTTCTAGACAGCATGTTCTACACAAACAAAACATTAATTTGTTATTCGCTTTCATAGGAAGAACAGGATGAAAAAGTCGCGCCGGTGGTAACACCTTACATTTAATGAGCCCTTCAATGTTCAAAATGTCATTGTGAGGTCCACAAAGCTGTTGAATCTTTGGCCCTATAATTATTTCCGGATGACCAATAGGACAAACACCGGTTTTACAGATAAATGGATATAGCGAGCAGACATCGTAATAATTAATTTTTTCCCCTTGTCGACAATCATAACACGATACTACGTTTCCTGTTCGTCCACCGAAAAAAGCTTCTCGAGGCTCGAGAGGTGTATGGACCCAAACGTCCTCACTTTTAGCAAGCTCTTGTAATTCAAGGCTTTCACTTTTGAATTTTCTGAATTGACACTCCCAATTTTCTTCAAGAATATAACCTTTTTCACGAATAAGAGCATTTGTAGCTAAAGTTTTCTCATACCGCGAGTCTAAACTTTCATTTTTTCCTATTTTTCTACTACGTTCGGTCGTGAAACAAAAGATACACCCATGCCAATAACACCCTTGAAATTGAAATGCATACTTCTGTCCGTTTGGATCTTGATAGTATCCATCCAAATCAATGCTCGTCCCTGGAATACGGTGTTCTTGAACTTTTCCCGCATGACATATATCAATATCATTACAATTTTCTAACCACGTTAACCACACAATCGCTGCCTTCGATTGATTTCTACAGAAACGATATCCTCCGCGAGGGATAATACCGATCGTATTTTCTCTTAAAAACATCTTTTTGTAAGTTCGCATGGAAAGTGAAGCAAGAGTGGTACACTCGGAAAACGGACAAATACCCGATATTCCTTTATTTAGCGCCCTAAAGGATATGCAAGCTTCCCTTAAAATCTTCACATCATCGCGGCAATATTTAATTATTTCATCTTGAAAGTTGTATATTTCACCTGTTCTCTCACGCGCTTCATACCATTTTTCAAAGTTTTCTCTGTCTTTAGATTTCATCCTGTGAGGAGCCCAATTTTCTTTAGCCGGGAGTGGCCCATTATAATCCCAATTTTCTATTCTATTAAAAAGATGCGGAAACATACCTTTCAATAAATCCGGTAAACCAAACGTTTTTGGTAAAGCAGAGAGAGCCATATGAAAGAAATTTAAGCTATCTATGAATTTAATTTTTTCCCCAATTTCTAGTAATATAATTTTTGTGCCATTTATTATTGGTGATATACGACGCGAGAAATCGTACGTTAGAGCACGTCTCAAGATGAATTGTGCGTCATAACCTTGTGAGTTATGAGCAGTACAAATGAGAGAACCGAGATTTTTCTGGTACGATAAAGTATTTATAAAATGAAGGAGCTCATCAACGACTCTGTCTCCCATGAATATTTTTTCCTCGCGTTTACAAAAATTACAATTTTGATTCGGAGTATCACAGCAGTTTTCGCAAACTAGTTGAAGAACACAGAGATTCGGCACATGTTTCTTCAATTTCGTTAGTTCCTCCCCGTCTTTTATCATTGGTTTGTCTTGACGAGCTTCAAAATCGTAAAATAAAAAATAATTATTTCGCTTTTTGGACAGAGGCTTCGTTTTGATCGGAGCCACAAAACAATAATGCCCATATGGTCTGAATTCATCACAAACAGAACAGAGGAATTCGTTACAATTATGAATCTGGTCGTGTACGACTCGCCTATTACATTCTTTACGAAAACGTATTTTTTTGCATATGGAAAGACCGTTCTGAGATCCGTTAGCTAAATGATTAGAATAACACTGCTCGCCGTTAAAATGCCGATTACATTCTTCACACCGTCTAAACATTTGAAGTCTATCACACGCGGGTGTCTTATAACATTTTTGACATATGAAACTACATTTATGTTCGCCATCTCTCTTATATGCAACATTACACTCGCGACAAAATTTATCAGCCCAGTGGAATAAAGTTTTAATGTTTTTTATAGGCTGGTAATGACGCTCCAGAGGAAAATATCCGATATCCACAATTAAGCTGGGTTTTGGAGCTCCCTGAAAAGCTACACGTCCGTCATACATGATAATCGGATCCTTGTTGCTCTCAACACGCCAGACAATAAGAGCTATATTCTCTTTCTTAACAAGCTGTTGATACGCGGCGATTTCTTCGATACTAACTCGGCCCGGTTTCACTCCTGAATCTCGTTGCAATTTCGCAGCGAGATATTTTTGAATGCGTCCTTCTCTTTTTCGTATGTCCGTCCATGATACAGTCGTTGGTATATTATTTTTCTTCAATTGATACGCTTTTCCAACTATAATCGATCGCGGCAAACACATGTTGTCATTATTTGTTATAGTTATTACTCCATTGAATCTGTTTTCACCGCACATCCTATTCCGGGCACCACCACTCATTTTTTCAGTAAAATGCATTTCAAGAAAAAATTTATTATCCCAGGGTATCTCGCTTCCGCTTTGAGTGAGACGCGTGAGCAGTTCTATAACATCTTCAAGGGTGATCATTGAAATTGGTCTTGGTGTTAAATAGCTCGGATTACGTATTAGTTGAGCCTCGGTAGTATATCCAAATTGTGCACCACAAACGTCATCATTATTTGGCCGCTGGCGAATGATACCGAGAATTTCCTCCGCGAGAGAATCAACCCATTCGATATCGGACATATCTTTAGGAGGCTTCGAAATATTGAACACGAGCTCGCGTTTAAGTGACTTAAATCTTCTAAACTCTCTTTCAATATCTTTCACTTTGTCTAACCTTGATGCACCGCTTCCTTGTTGTTCAGCCGCACCTTTAAACGATTCATTAATTAATAATTTTTACTATTTTAACTTCAATGATTTCTATCCTTACCAAAGATTTCAGCTAGCAACTGGTCTGCCGCTTGAGGAGAAACACTTGCACTTGTGGACGGAAGATTTTCCTCAGCTAACGCTGTATTCACTTCTTCACTTGCGTTATTCACTTCTTCACCTGCATTATTCGATTCCTCACTCGCGTTATCCACTTCTCTATCTTCTAAGATTGAGAGTAATTCATCCAATTCTTGACTTTCCCCGGCCATGGTTTTTCTTCGACTGTGTCATTGCCCCGGGCGCTTTCCATATCTATCCGTAACTTTGATATTGACACCAACATCTTTCATATACTAATTTACATCTTCACCGGTGTCTTCGAAGTGCATTGTTACATAAAACCCGTCTAGTCCCATTCTTTCGATTTCCCTTATTTGACAAAGCTGGCCGGTTAGTATTTCTCCTACACTGCAGATTTCTTCTTCGTCCCATAACACACACCCAAGTAAACAGCATCGTACTAGCAATGGAGGAATACATTTTAACTCCTCTTCCTCTAGACGATAGACGCATTCTTTAGATTTTATTATGACGTCACACAGATCAATTAATATTATTTCCAATTTACTCCCAGAATTTTTGACGATACCGCGAGCCCAACCCACCCTCGGGACATTTACAACGCACATTTCTTTTGAATTTGCGAGATCTGCGCCCAATTTATTAATGAAATATTTGTGTGATAAATATTCAGCCATCTCAAAGAATGTGTTAGACCATTGTTCGGGCCGTACACATATGTGGGATGGAGATCTCACCTGTATTATTTCGGCCACACATTCTGACTCTGGAATGATGGGGGGAGCGGAAATGATAAGACCACCTTTTTCCATTCTTTATATCAGACTGTTTTATTTGAAACATTTATAGACAATATATACAAAAATGAGTGCCAGTAGGAAATTGAACCACAAACCTATCGCTGTGACGAGCTTAGAAGGTTTTTCGTTTTCCTCCTCCTCTTCGTCGATCCATATCGAATGATCGAGAATATTAAAAGTGCGATTTCTGCGGCGGCGAAGCTGATTCGCGAGCTCCTGCAGAATACTCAGTCGCGGATCCAACTGGGAATACTCGCGGTCCATGTCTTCATCGGGAATACCGTATTGCAACCGCAAGAGTTCCCGATGAACGTCAAAATCTCGCGTGAACTATCGAAAAAAGATTATTTTCACGAGAAGAACAATAGAGAGAAAGAGAGAGAGTAGAACGTTTCTTACCGGATCTGTTACGCGCGGCGCCATCGGAAGAAATGGAGGCGTTGGAGAAGAAAGGAATCGAGAAAGGTAAGTAATCAATTAATTTTTTTATTTATTTCTTTCAATTTTAAGTTTTAAAAAACTTATGATTAAGGGGAGATTGCAATTTATAGAAAATTATAATATTGAATAAAAAATACTTTTCATTCACAGGCCATTTTCTCACCGCTCTTTCATACAAATACATTTTTTTATTTTTTTTTTTCAATTTTCATACACACACACACACACTCATTCATTTTTTTAAATTGTCTTTTTTTTTATTTTTTCGATTTTTGAATTATTCTATTTTTGAATTTATTTTTCTATTTATTTTTAAATTGAATCTTTCTATTTTTCTATATTTGGATTATTCTATTTTTTACAATTCTTAAATTTCTATTTTTTGATTTTATGATTTTTCTATTTTTTGATTTATTTTCATTTTGAATTTTTGAATTTTTTGAATTTTTTAATTTGTATAAATTTTTCGTTTGCATTTCTAAATTTTTCTATTTTTCTATTTTTTTATTTTGAATTCTTGAATTTTTAATTTTCCAATTTCTAAATTTCCCAAGTTTTCTATTTTTGAATGTTCTAATTTATTTTTTTTCTATTTATTTTTAATTTGAATTTTTGAATTTTAATTTTTCAGTTTTAATTTTTCTATTTTTCTATTGTTACGAGGCTAGAAATTCGGGAGGAATTCCTGCCTCGTTGTGTAAGGTGCGTGTTCTGTAACGAGGCCCAAAATCGTCTGATTATAGGCCCCGTATGTGTGAAGGTTGCGTGTGTGTGTAGTAGGTGCGAGTGCGTGTAGTAGGTGCGTGTGTGTGTAATAGGTGCGTGTGTGTAATAGGTGCGTGTGTGTGTGTGTGATTAATGGCGGAAAAGACCAAATCCGATTCAAAATAGGGCTTCTGCAACGAGAATCCGGAATCACCAACGTTGTCCGCTTCCTGTGGCGCCCTCTGGGTTCAGACTCACCGTCAATTACTTGGGGTCAAGATTCGGGGTTATTCTTGGGATAAATCATGTAAATTACCATTTGAATACAAAATATCTCTTTTTATTAACCCAGAAGTGACAGAGTCCGGTATGCTACCGTTTGAATTTGGCGCCAGAAGAAGTGCGACACTTTGCCGCCTGAGAGTATACTTTGGGAGTGCGACCACTCGCAAGTCTGAGAGTGTACCCGTATGATTTGAATGTGCCGGCCGGTATACAATATGGCCGACCACGTGGCACGAGGCAACACCTGTTGACGATCTTATGTGTCCTTTTTATCCTGTGTTATTTCCGTAATAATCCGGAAATAACACAATGAATTCATTAATCAATTCCTTCCCCACAATTCTAGGGATGTTTCAGATTACTCAATGTCCCGATGTTCGAGATAATTGTGGATTATTTCTAATGATATTTAATTGGCGTGGGAACGCCAATTATACTCGTGTAATTTTCCAACGAGTTATTTAACTCAAAATCATAATATCTCTGGCCAAAATATGTGCCCAATTTATCCACAATTAATCCCTCACTCTATCCGGATCAATTAACCCACAATATTCTCCCAATTAATATTTATTTAATGATACTGAGGCTGAACACGCGGTAACGAAATCAGACTTACTTGTGACAGCCAAACTCTTTACTCCGGATTTATTACACTAATTTCTCGTTAGAGTCTTTTTATTCTTTAATCACTTATTAATAATCTCACTTGGAGTTCTTTGTTTCACTTAATATTATATTTATTATCACTAAATGTACTTAATTAATTACTTAATTACTAATTGATTACTTAATTACTATGGAGAACTTAAAATGTACGTTGTTTGCTTTTCGTTAGTTGACACAGGAGTGGGGATTTTCACTCAGCTGTGAAAATCCTGGCTTCTGTCTCCGGCAGGTGCTGCCTCTATCTATGATCACTCGATAAATCGATTATCGACTGCCGATTATTACCTTTATCCGGAGGAGGAGGGAGAGGGCGCCTCGACGATAAAACCCTTATACGATCACATCGTAACAGACCCCCCTGCCAGACGAGACGCACTCTTTCCTCGTCCTCGACTCCTGTGCCTTTCATTTCCGGTTCCCTGTGCAGTTGTTATTCTAGTTACCTGACTGTTTGTCCAACTCCGTCTTCAGCAGCTGCTCACCGCCGCTCATCGGACTGAACTGGTTTTAGGTTAGGGGTCTCTTTGGGGGATTAGGTTTTGGATGAATTAACTATGTACTTATTTAGTCTCGACTTAGCTTATTTAATCTCTCTTTTAATCTACCCCCAGACTTAGTCTACAATACTGCGTTTCTCCGGCTCATGTCCGGAAGTAGTCTTTTTTTTTCCGAGTCCTGCGGACGTATCTTTAGTAATCTCGTATAAGTGATAAGAAAGAAACAAAAATAAGAATCTATTACGACATTCCTCTGCCCTATGACCATCAGCTTTATGGTGGTGGCCTAAGCGCGTCGGTATGAGCCGGACCATGAAAAAAAAGAGGGTGCGTGGGATCCCCGCGCGGTAGAAGTGAAACTTCTTGCCTATGAGGTATAGATCAAGATAAATTATGAGTATTTTTTTAATGCACAAGGGATAAAATTTCTCGTTCGTTAACGAAATATAATTTTTTTCACAACCAATAGATTTTTTAAACTCATTGTGTTTGTGAATATTTCTGGAATTGACCGAGATAGAGCGATTTTGTCACAATCTTTCTCTCGTGTAGCTCTTGAAATTCTCTACAGGAAAGGACGAGGGCAAAATTGCCTTATCCTCCTGAAATTTCGAAGTATTTAAAGAGAATTGCTGATAAGATGAAATTAATCCGTCTGAAAACTTTGTTAGATATATATTTTTTTAATTCCAGTTTTTCAAGGATATTTATAAAATTGAGCGAAATAACAGACTTTTTCTGGAGAGCTTTTTTGTAAACAATCTGAAAATGTGCGAAAATGGTTTCCACATTAATTGCCTTATTTTGCTCAGTTTCTGAGATATTCATCAAAACCTTATGACACCGTATAGATATATACGTCTCCGTTGCGATGTTTTTTTCTTTTGAAGAATCTATCATAATTTAATAGAGATATACTTAGGAAAAGATTCGAGTGAATTAACGCTGTCTCTCTTAGTTTCTGGAATGTTCATAAAAAATTGACGAAAGCAAAAATAGACTTATAGCTGGAGTTTCTTTTCCAGTAATTTTTCACGAATATCTTGGGAGATCCTTTTGAAAACATTTATCAAATAGAAATAACAGAGAAATAGTTTTACTTCTGAAAAAAATGACTTTGTATTTCAATGAGTTTTTGAGAATTTTGGAAACTAAACGAGATAGGGCAACTTTACACCGGAGATTTTTTATACGGAATTCAAAGAGCTACAAAGAAAGAAAGAGAGCGAAATACTTCTATTTGGCTTATTTTCCAAGAAATTTTAGAATTGTTAATGATAGAAAATTAACATTTTGGTTTATTTCTTCGCTATTAAATTGTTTTTCAATGAATATCCCGTAAACTAACCGAGATACAGCGGATTCGCCTGATTCTTTTTTTGCAGAGAACTCTAAGAGCTGCATGAATGGATGAAGACGAAATCGCTCTATCTCCCTTGGATTCCGAGATATTTTCAAAGAACTGACGGCTTTTCTCACGATTACACTAGCATGTAGCAAGCGATAGAAGGACTAGCGAATGAATCAACATCGGGTTTCTTCGGCTTCCATGCCCCACCAAATAAATTGTGGCTTCGGCACGCCTCGTGTGTCGATTCTTTCGTTAGTACGACAATACACTGCAGCGTCACCTCGCTTCTCCCACTACCCGACTACCGTGCCTATAGAGCCTGCAGTCTCGCTCCCACTCTAGCTTCCCCCGCCAACAACGCAAGACTTCTCCTTTACCCCCACTTCTCGACTATCGCGTTCCCCTCAAAACTTGACGGTTTCGGTACACGCTCGAAGAAAGTTGGTCCCCTGCCAAAAGAAGTTTCACTTCAAAAACAAAATGAATTCAAGAGAAACGACATAATATTCGTGTGAGAGGTTTCCCGTGTGAGAGAAGTGTTTCGTGTGAGCAGGAGACACCTTCAGCTGCTTCCCGCTTCCTCGCTGGACTCCCTTCCTTCTTCCTCTTCTTCCTCTCCTCAGCTTCTCTGGCGTCCGCATTGATCTTCCAGCGCGGACGGCACCATAGACAACTGGTGACCACTATCACTGCCTGGCCATGGGGCTTACGGCATGCTCTGATTTGCCTTTCTGGCCTTCCCATTTCCTCATGCCCTGGCCGATGGCATTTCCAGTCTAGGTGAACGGGTCTGTACCACAGTTTAGTCCCGTCACGACTGACTATCGGGTTGGATTCATCCAGACAGTCCAACCTCATCCGGAGCACGTTCCGAGGTTGTTTACTTGTTGAAGGGATGAGGGTGATATCAACCAGATAACCACGTACTTGAAGATGACCCCGTATCGTTGGTTCATCTGATCCAGCTTGACCTGCCACATGTGGGTCCTTCATCTTGGTGTCCAGGTGCCCTGTCAACCAAGTTGATATTCCTTCTCGTGCTCGGTCCCCAGTACGGCTCGTTGCTCGAAGTGAAGCAACTACTTCCTGCGAGCTGGGTTCCTCGCATCCGACAGCAGCGGACGATGCCCTCTCTCGTCGGGCGTAATGTGAATCCTTTTTGATCCCCTTGGATTCTTTGACGAATGATTTTCTCGATCGAACACTCTCCTCGTCCATCCTGCTACGACCATATGACTGTATTTCAGCAGAGAAGGCGTCCACTCTTTTCCGTACACGGTCCTCCAATCTGTCTACAGCCGACCATGGTGGTGGCGGGTAAGTGTTGATCAAGTCGTCCATTTCCTGGGCCTGGCTGTGTTCCCCATTGAATACGCCCGTTCTCTCGTCTCTGGTAATGCCGATCTTCCGGAATTGGTGTAGAGCGACCCTGTGCGTCCGTTCACTTCCCAAGTCTCCCTTCTGGAGTCTGGAGTCTGATTGTTCTCGACCACGGGCTTCCCCGAGTGTCATTTCACGTAACTCAGATAGTACTACTAATTCCCCAGTATTCAGATTCAGTATGAGTGGTTCTAGGCACCAGCTTGGCTGTTGACAGCCTAGTTGGTCTTCTCCTAAGTGCCAGCTCGAACACCTGCTTGAGTGTTCTCGGATGTCCTCTCTCTTTTGCCAATACTCAATACCGTACGATCTTGACAGGGCATCTCGACTCATAGTTCCGGACCCCTCTCGGTGAAACAATTCCATGTATCACATCTGTGCCTCGGGAATCCATCGCCATTGTCTCTGATTGGTGTCTTTCAGTTCCTCTGCCCACTTTGGGCTGTGGTACCCGCAGATAGCCATACCTTGGGGCTTTTCACGGTATGATCGAGGCTCTCTCACAGTCCGGACTCCGGCCGAGCTCTCTTTCGCCGGAACTGTGTATGTCGTGTCGGCAGGTTGTAGGATTTTTACTGCTGTGATTACCAATCGGCTATCATGTTCAGTTTCTTGAGTCGGCTTAACTCTCAAGGTGAAGCTTTCAGCATCTGTTGATATGATGGATGTCTCAGTGAATAGCAGCCTTGCCGTGTTTGGCGGCTCGAATACGGTTTCCGTAACTCTTCAAGCGCTGCCTGTTGTTTAGGCCACCATTCCCACTCTTGATTGTTTCTCAGTCGTTTTGGTGGTGACTTCTTCTTGTCTTGTGCTTTTAAGACTCTCACGTCCCATTCCATCACCTCCAGATGTCGACATAGCGATCCTTCAGCCTTGGGTACTGGGCCTTCTATGGTTGGCGTTGACTTGTCAGGGCCGACTGATAGCCCATTCGATCGTCCACTGCGTTCCGAGAATCGCGTTTCTTTGCTCAACCATTTGCTCTTTCTCAAAGGTCCAGCCAGTCCAACTATCCAGATCACTTCAGGGACGTTGGTGCTGCCATTCGGCCAAAAGAGCTTCCGTATGGAACCCACGGGTGTTTGGTTCTCTTGTGCGGCTATCTGCGCGAGCAATGAGTAGAGTACCGAGCCCATTGACGGGATCGTCATACTCTCAGTCCGGAAGACGTGCGACTGCACACGTTCAAGTTTTCCACTGAGATGATCCAAGCCCGGATCGAATGGCAGCTCTGGATCTACCCAAGTAACATCGAGATCTGCCAACTGGCTCGCTTCGGGTCTTGGTTCGTTGCTTGCGATCGTCGCTGCCTCTACGGCTAATCCACTCAGGTTGTCTTCAGGGGGAGGCTCTGATGATTCCCCTTGGATGCTCTCATCGCCGGAACTTTGAGGGAGTTCGGCCTGGGCGTCGCTCCCCGAGCCTTTGATCGGCTGCATGGGCACTTCTCTTAAGTGGTTGTCATCATTCAGCTCATTAACAGTCTTGCGGCTGTCGGCCATCACGTGAGATTCACAGATGGTTGTCTCGTGTTCGGCTACGGATAGGCTTCCAGCTTCTAGGGTGGTGCTCATCTTGTTCTCGCGTGTTTCTAGTGACTCTGCAGCTTCCCCGGCTTCTAGGAGCTTCTCAGTATCAGTGGCCGTTTCTTCAGGTTCGGAAAATATGCCCGATGATATGGATATTGTTGACTCTTCATCCGTGGCATACTCCTCCCCACTCACTATCAACTCATTCTGTCCGGAGGAATGCCGACTACTACTGCTCCACTCACCCCCGTCTGTTGAACTCTTCGGATCATTTGACAGGCTCCCACTGTCGTCGGGATCAGAGGGCTCTCCTTCATCAACTACTTCCCTCTCGTGTCGTTCCGGATGGTCATCAGTTTCACCGAGCGTTTTGTTCGTGTTCGCTCCGACCGCCCTCTTAGGATTTCTCCGATTGCGTGGGATCACCACTTTCGCCCTCACTCGCAGATATCTCTGCCTCAGCCGTAACTCTCGAGCGTTGTCCGGTCTCCTGGCTGCTTTTGTTGGTCTACTTGAGCCCATAGATCTTCGACTCTCATACCTCAGTGTACTCGTGGCTACGTTTGTAGCTACTGAAGCGTTGTCTGTGGGTTGCGGTGGAATCCTTTCATCACTTAACTCAGTGTGCTTGGGGCAAGTTCCTTCTAGCGTCTCATCCGTAAACTTTGAACTAGCGACCTTGAAGGTGCCTTGGAGCGAAGGTTTTAGCGTGCTCTCAGGTGTTGCAGCGACTAGTCCTTGTCGTTGTATTGAAATTGGGTTATGGTTTTCCTTCTTTGGCAGAGACTCTCGCATTGGCTGGTTCATATCAGTTGAACTTGTTGTGGAGCCATGTGGCCTATCTGTGTTCTCACTCTGAGGCACCTGCTTCAGTTGGATCCGGTATTCCGGACTTACTTCAGGTTGTTGCTGTAGTTCAACTTTATTGGCACATCCTGGTAGTACATGGGATGTTGAAGTGGCTCTGTGGGCCGAACTTTCTTGGTAGGTGTTCTCGTGTCCGGTTGAGCCATGCAGGTCCGTGGATGGTCGTGAGACTCGATCTTGATGATGACTGGTTTCCCAGCATTGTTTGAGCGAATTGCTCGGTCGAGTCGGGTTATTAGTGACGCCTCCCGTGGTTGTCAGGGCCTGCGTGTCTCCCCCGTTCGTCCTCTCTAGCGTCGTCTGAACGGGTAGTGACATATTCACTCCGTGCATCTGTCCGATTACCGCTCGATGACTCATTCCGGCGGTATTCGGGCTTGAAGGAGTTTGCGACGAACTTGGTGCGACGATGGGGCCACTTCTATAGATGCTGTTAAATGGATTCCCTTTTAGTGGCGATACCACGCTTGGCATGTGTGGCCAAGTTCCGGGCACGGAGTGCGACTCCCTCTCTTCCGGAGTTACGGGGGCTGCCCCAAAGGGTAGTTGACCTAGGCCTCGTGCTCCTCCAACATTTACAGGTGGTGTCCGTGTCCGATCCACGGTTGGATTCCAGGCTGCCGCGGTTGGTCTTCCATCTATTCTTTGAGGTGCTCCGACCGACGTTTCACTTGATGACTCTCTGATGTTGACTCTTGAGGATATGCGCTGGACAGATTCCGTTCTCTCTGTTTTGTTGGAGACGTTCGGTGATTGCTTTCTGTCGTTGGCTCTTATTGTATGGTTACCAGAATTCCCCAAGGGTGCCTCAGTCCATTGCCTAGTCGACTGGACCTGTTGCATCGTACCGTTGTTCCCGGAGAACGACATACTTCCGGACAAATTCATTGGAACTGGCCCCATTGACGGCACTTTTCCGATATGACCTTCGGGGCTAGTCCTTGAATTAGGGCTCCTTGTTACTTCTCCAATGGGGCCCACTGTTGCGCGTGCTGAAGGATGTCCTTGGGCCTCACTAACAGTCGGTGCCTGGCCAAATCGACCACCAATCAACGATTGGTAAGGGCTAGGAACACCCCACTGGTGTCTGCCAGAGGACTGTGCTGCTGCGAGGTGCGCCATGTGAGAATAGGCCTGGTCCAACTACTGATGTTCAGGTGTCCCCTCGACTGGCGTGAATGTCAAGGCTGCGGTTGCTCTGGCGCCTCCTACCGTAACTGCAGGCGTCCAGGTGAAATCGAACCCATGATCCCACTCTGCTGCTTCAACGCCACCCCTGGCCACCACCTCGTATCGCCTGGCCCGTTCGAGTAGTTGATCCGGAGATTGTCCCAACACTCGGATCCCTATGCTGTCCATTCTCACCGTCAGAGCTGGTAGCGGTAGGAACTGCAGGAATGGCATCAGACATTGTGTTGGAAGATTTGCTGGTGCTAATCTTCGCCGGAAGGTGCATCTCTCCTCTACCGTTACCATTGGCCATTCAGGGTCAGGTAGCAGGACTGGAAGTCTGTCCATCTTCGGTCTTCTGTGTTGATGACCTGGTGATATGGATGCCCTTGATGGAGAGTTACTTTGCGTGGTCTAGTTAATAACTGGCGTTTGATGCAGAGTAGAAGCCTGGAGATTCAGAAGAGGACGTCTGGTTCCGATGAGTTGTCTCTGCTTCTCCTGCTTCCCCATTGATCGGTGATGCGTTGCCGACCCCTTCTCTCACTTACAATAATTTTTCCTCTCTTCTGATTTCCCTCCCTTATTAGGTATTTTAGGAAGAGGACAACTTCTCAGGAATTACTTAAGTTAAGGGGTAGGGAAGCCACGACGGTGTATAGCCCGGACCAGTTCAGCTGAGTGCGCTACAAATATGAGCTAGCTACCAAAGATATCCCCGTGATCAGCCTCAGATTACCCTAAGTCAGGTGTTGCTCAATATCACGCGGCTGCCTAGGGCTTGAACTCTTCAGTTCCGACTTTTCCGGGATTTTTCTAGCTACTTTCAATTATTCTCTCATATGAACATTGACTACAGCGATTTGGGCCACTTCCGAACACTCTCGAGTACTACCAAATATTCTTGAGAGTTTACCGGACCGATTGATTTCCGGAATGAACGGTTGGACTAATTACCGAAGGATTCGCCACTACCAACCACCCTGAATTCCGGTTCGATACATCACCCCCTCCTCGTTCTCTCCATTCAAAATAGTCGATATTCCAATTTGAAAGTGTGCTTATTTACTCAAGTCCGATTAGTACTTTTTTATTCACTTTGGAAATAGTATCAATCAATTCGTATTTGTAATCACTCACTAAATTGAAATTATAATCCTCTACTCAATTTCGAATGATATCTCTTTACTCAATCTGAAATGGTATTTGTTTACTCAGTTAAAAGGATTCTCGAATTCTCAATTTGAAATGTGATTTGTTTATTCAATGATAATTTGTCTATTTCCTTGTAATTGTAATTATCTATTGTGATTAGATACTCAAATTGGTAGTCGTGATTCTTTCCGTAGTTTAGACCAAATACCAAATGGTTTGAAGGCCTACCAATCACTTCCGAGTACTACCATGCGTCTGGAGGAGACTACCAAATAATCTGACTTCCGGAATACAGTGTTGGGTTGGAGTACCAAACGATTCGCCAGTTTGAACCTTCTTAACTTCCGGTGCCTCTATTTGGAATCCCCGATAATAGTGTTTTCTTTGTTGATTCCGAATTCCCAGTTATTTCAGAAAATAATAATATTTTTTTAAATTTTCAAATCCCCCTTTGACTTTGTGGAATAACAAAAACTTTCAATTCCCGAATTCTTGTTTGATTGTATCAATAATAATAATCTTTTCTTTTCAAATCTCTTTTGCTTTATAAAATAATATGATTTGACCTTTGAATATTTATTGACTTCCGGAAATTTACTTAGTACCCGCCTAAATTCTCCGCCATTACTTGAGAATTGAACTCTCAATTCCCCGTGGTTCTGTGGTGTGCAGAACCGAGAGGTTAGGTTGCGTGTTCTGTTACGAGGCTAGAAATTCGGGAGGAATTCCTGCCTCGTTGTGTAAGGTGCGTGTTCTGTAACGAGGCCCAAAATCGTCTGATTATAGGCCCCGTATGTGTGAAGGTTGCGTGTGTGTGTAGTAGGTGCGTGTGCGTGTAGTGGGTGCGTGTGTGTGTAATAGGTGCGTGTGTGTAATAGGTGCGTGTGTGTGTGTGTGATTAATGGCGGAAAAGACCAAATCCGATTCAAAATAGGGCTTCTGCAACGAGAATCCGGAATCACCAACGTTGTCCGCTTCCTGTGGCGCCCTCTGGGTTCAGACTCACCGTCAATTACTTGGGGTCAAGATTCGGGGTTATTCTTGGGATAAATCATGTAAATTACCATTTGAATACAAAATATCTCTTTTTATTAACCCAGAAGTGACAGAGTCCGGTATGCTACCGTTTGAATTTGGCGCCAGAAGAAGTGCGACACTTTGCCGCCCGAGAGTATACTTTGGGAGTGCGACCACTCGCAAGTCTGAGAGTGTACCCGTATGATTTGAATGTGCCGGCCGGTATACAATATGGCCGACCACGTGGCACGAGGCAACACCTGTTGACGATCTTATATGTCCTTTTTATCCTGTGTTATTTCCGTAATAATCCGGAAATAACACAATGAATTCATTAATCAATTCCTTCCCCACAATTCTAGGGATGTTTCAGATTACTCAATGTCCCGATGTTCGAGATAATTGTGGATTATTTCTAATGATATTCAATTGGCGTGGGAACGCCAATTATACTCGTGTAATTTTCCAACGAGTTATTTTACTCAAAATCATAATATCTCTGGCCAAAATATGTGCCCAATTTATCCACAATTAATCCCTCACTCTATCCGGATCAATTAACCCACAATATTCTCCCAATTAATATTTATTTAATGATACTGAGGCTGAACACGCGGTAACGAAATCAGACTTACTTGTGACAGCCAAACTCTTTACTCCGGATTTATTACACTAATTTCTCGTTAGAGTCTTTTTATTCTTTAATCACTTATTAATAATCTCACTTGGAGTTCTTTGTTTCACTTAATATTATATTTATTATCACTAAATGTACTTAATTAATTACTTAATTACTAATTGATTACTTAATTACTATGGAGAACTTAAAATGTACGTTGTTTGCTTTTCGTTAGTTGACACAGGAGTGGGGATTTTCACTCAGCTGTGAAAATCCTGGCTTCTGTCTCCGGCAGGTGCTGCCTCTATCTATGATCACTCGATAAATCGATTATCGACTGCCGATTATTACCTTTATCCGGAGGAGGAGGGAGAGGGCGCCTCGACGATAAAACCCTTATACGATCACATCGTAACACTATTTTTTAAAATTCTTAAATTTGTATTTTCGAATTGATCTATTTTTGGATTATTCTATTTTTTACAATTCTTAAATTTCTATTTTTTGATTTTATGATTTTTCTATTTTTTGATTTATTTTCATTTCGAATTTTTTGATTTTTTTAATTTTTTAATTTGTATAAATTTTTCATTTTTTGCATTTCTAAATTTTTCAATTTTTCTATTTTTTTATTTTGAATTCTTGAATTTTTAATTTTCCAATTTCTAAATTTCCCAAGTTTTCTATTGTTGAATTTTCTAATTTTTTTTTTTCTATTGATTGTTAATTTGAATTTTTGAATTTTAATTTTTCTATTTTTCTATTTTTTGATTTTTCTATTTTTTAAAATTCTTAAATTTGTATTTTTGAATTTGTAACGTCCAGAAAATCTGGAACGTTTTTTTTTTTTTTTTTTGAATAATAAAAAAAAAAGATTTTGTTAAATTCGAAACGAAAAATACTTTTCGTTTCGAATTTAAACAGATAAAGAGAACAATGGTGAGAAGACTCACCATTGCTCAGGGGACATGAGACATCCGGTCGTCTCATGTCGATATCGGAATTCAGAGTAGGTGAGGAAAGGGGAAACACGAGTTAATGCGTAGCTAACTCGATGTTTCGTTCCTCTCTCTCTCGCTCTTCCACTGTAGGTCAGGGGCGTCAGATTTCAGCCCCTTGACGACAGTGGAAGAATGCGAGCAGTCTCCCACTTAGAGAAATTGGGCGCCAATACATGTGGGGATTACATCACATGTATTGACCCCACTATAGGAAAAAAATTAGGTAAAGAAGGGGCAACGCACTCGCGTCGTGCGATGCACTTCCTTCCCAAATTAATTAGGGCGCGACTCTCAGGATAAGAGAATTAGAGAGTAATTTATATAAGGGAAATTCGTTATAAAAAAAAAAAGGGGGAATTTTGAAAAAATAAACTATTAAAATCAACTATTATAACTGTATAACCGATTTTGTGGGAAAATTTTTTTTGTGAAAGGAAAAAAAACTTGTTGTGAAAGGAAGAAAAGAGAGAAAAAAAAACTTGTTGAGACGGAACTTTTATTGAGTGATGACCGGTTTTGTGAAAAAAAAAACTATTGTTATTGTGCAAAAAAAAGAGAGGAAGAAAAAAACTAATTAAACAAACTTTTATTATATTAAAATTGTGGAAAAACTATAAAGAAAAAGAGAGGAAAGTAGAACATTTTTTTTGTTGTTGTTGTGCGGAGAAAAGAAAGGAAGATTTAGAACTAAATTGGAAAGTTCAATCACAGAAGAAAAGAGTAAAAACCAAACCAACAAAAAAGTTAAGTGGGCAAATTTTATAGAAATACGTGGATACTGCGCGCGCAGATTTCGAGTATTCGAGAGAAAGGGAGAAAGAAATTATTTAAATTATTAATTTTTGGGGTTTAAGGGAAAAATAACATAGAAACCTGAAAAATAAAATTATTACAAATCCGTCGGATTCATCATAAAATTTTTCATTATTTTATTATTAATATTTTAAAGGAAAAATAACATAAAAACCTGAAAAGGAAAAATTTAACAAATCCGTCGGATTCATCATAAAATTTCTCATTTGTTTATTATTAATATTTTAAAGGAAAAATAACATAAAAACCTGAAAAGGGAAAAAATAACACATCCGCCGGATTCATCATAAAACTTTTCATTATTTTACTATTAATATTTTAAAGAAAAAATAACATAAAAACCTGAAAAGGAAAAATATAACAAATCCGTCGGATTCATCATAAAATTTTCCATTATTTTATTATTGATATTTAAATGGACAAATAACATAAAAATCTGAAAAATAAAATATAACTTCTTTTGTCAATTTAAATCAAAAATAAGGAATAAAACATAACGGGTGTCTCGAGAAACACCAATTTAAAATCTTACATAAAAATTCATTTTATATAATTTCTTTTTGTCAATTTAAATCAAAAATAAAGAATAAAATATAACGGGTGTCTCGAGAAACACCAATTTAAAATTTTTACATAAAATTTTTTTTTTTTTATATATATAATTTCTTTTGTCAATTTAAATTAAAAATAAGGAATAAAGTTCAACGGGTGTCTCGAGAAACACCAATTTAAAATTTCACATAAAAATTATTTTACATAATTTCTTTTTGTCATTTTTAATCAAAAATAAAGAATAAAATATAACGGGTGTCTCGAGAAACACCAATTTAAAATTTTACATAAAAATTCATTTTATATAATTTCTTTTTGTTAATTTAAATCAAAAATAAAGAATAAAATATAACGGGTGTCTCGAGAAACACCAATTTAAAAATTTTACATAAAAATTTATTTTATATAATTTCTTTTTGTCAATTTAAATCAAAAATAAAGAATAAAATATAACGGGTGTCTCGAGAAACACCAATTTAAAATTTTTACATAAAATTTTTTTTTTTTTATATATATAATTTCTTTTGTCAATTTAAATTAAAAATAAGGAATAAAGTTCAACGGGTGTCTCGAGAAACACCAATTTAAAATTTCACATAGAAATTATTTTACATAATTTCTTTTTGTCATTTTTAATCAAAAATAAAGAATAAAATATAACGGGTGTCTCGAGAAACACCAATTTAAAATTTTACATAAAAATTCATTTTAAATAATTCCTTTTTGTCAATTTCAATCAAAAATAAAGAATAAAATATAACGGGTGTCTCGAGAAACACCAATTTAAAATTTTTACATAAAATTTTTTTTTTTTTATATATATAATTTCTTTTGTCAATTTAAATTAAAAATAAGGAATAAAGTTCAACGGGCGTCTCGAGAAACACCAATTTAAAATTTCACATAAAAATTATTTTATATAATTCCTAATTTGATTTAATTTAAATCAAAAAAATAAAGAATAAGATATAACGGGTGGCTCGAGAAACACCAATTAAAACATTCTATAGAAATATCCCTTTATTATCTGTTAATTCTATTATTAATTAAGATGATTAATTATTCTTAGAGGACCAATACTTATATTTGATCGGATCATCGAATAATTGTTTTGAAAATTAATGAGATCATTTTTTTTTGTTGATTTGGTAGGAACTGGCCGAATGAAATTAAATTTCACTTCATGATTATTCAAACAAACCCGATAGCTTTCATTAATTTATCTTAATAAACAAAACTGATTAGAAAAAAAATAGAAGCCATCAACCTAGAGTCATTAGAGTCAATAAAGTCAAAGTCTCGATGATGAACAGAAATCTGAATATTATTCGATTCAATCTGAGAGACTTCTAAATAAAAAAAAATAAAGAAAACAAAATAAGTAATCTTTCATTCCTTGACACAAGTTGTGCAATAATTCAGTGTAATAATAATAAAAATTCATACATTATTCAAGAAGTTTAACTAAATCAACAAGGAAAGATTATTGGGACACTAGGATCAGTAATAAATGGGAAATTTTTAGAAATTATGATTCAATCAAATATAAGTTCGCTTTTTATCTGATTATAAACCCACTTCCAAGAATCATTGTGATTAGAAATAAAGAATCAATTAACGATTAAACCGGTTTACTACTTTTATTGTTACCCTATCAGACATAGTCAAATGCAAGGCTTCCTTACTCCTATCCCGAGCTATTGGTTCTGAACTAGGCTCAAAACAGGAATAATTCTTTGATCCATGCTATTTAAGAATTATTAGAAATGATAGTTCTGACGTAACAAATTTATCTATTTTTGAATTATTCTATTTTTTACAATTCTTAAATTTCTATTTTTTGATTTTAGGATTTCCCAATTTTTGAATTATTAAATTTTTGAATTTCTAAATTTTCCAATTTTTCTATTTTTGAATTTATTTTTATTTTGAATTTTCTGATTTTTCAATTTTTTAATTTATTTATTTTCTAATTAATCTATTTTTTAATTTATTTTTATTTTGAATTTTCTATTTTCTAATTTATTTTTCAATTCTCCAATTTTTCAATTTATTTATTTTCTAATTAATCTATTTATTAATCTATTTTTATTTTGAACTTTTTTATTTTCTATTTTGAATTTTTAAATTTTTCTATTTATTTATTTTATAATTAATCTACCTATTTTTTAATTTGTTTATTTATGTTCTAATTAGGCTACCTATTTGTTAATTTAGAAGAAAAAAATATATATATGTAATGAAATTCAAACATTTCCGGTGGGTAATGAAGAACTCATTACCGACTGACGATTCGTTTGAATTTCGAAATTCAAATTGAAGCGTTTTCAGTGGGTAATGAAGAACTCATTACCGACGGCCGATTCGTTCGAATTTTGAAACCACACCCTAGAGGGCACAGTGGCTTCATGCCCAAGTGGGTATTAGGCCCCTGATCCCTAGAGGGTGTTGTGGCCTGCTGACTCAGCTGTATATTAGGCCCCTGCTCCCTAGAGGGTGCAGCGGCTTGATACACAGCTGATCGACGCCATGTTACAAATATATGTATTTTTTTTCTAAACACATACACACACAAACACACACATTTTTCTTTTCACATTTTCATACACTTTTTTTCACACATTCATTCCTATTTCTAATTTTTCACAAACACACACGCACACAATCATTTTTTTTTCTATTTTCATACACTTTTTTTTCACACACTCATTCCTATTTCTAATTTTTCACAAACACACACACACAATCATTTTTTTTCCATTTTCAATCATGCACTTTTTTTCACACACTCATTCCTATTTCTAATTTTTCACAAACACACACGCACACAATCCTTTTTTTTCCTATTTTCAATAACACACTTTTTTTTCACACACTCATTCATATTTCTAATTTTTCACAAACACACATACACACACACACACCCTCACTCATACACGTACACTTTTTCCAAGCACATACACACTCGCGGGCGCAAACACGAATACACAACACTTTCACTCCTCCCACGCTGCTCCGGACCACATGCTATAGGGCTCGGGATCGCCTTGAGGCCCTGCGGAACGCCACCACGTGCGCTGGCTCCAACGTGGGCCGTACCGGGGGTGGTGGGAGCTCCTCATCCCACGAAGGTACTGCGCCCACTCTCGCTAGGCTGTACAGCCTATTTTCCGCAGCCCAACGTCTATACTCCAATTCCTGTGAAAAAAAATTGATTATTAAAAAAATAAAAGAGAAGAAAAATAAAATTAATTAAAAACTCACCTGTTCACTCCTCACCACCTCTCAAATTTGAGCGAATCTTTCTCCTATTTCTTCCGCCTCCTCTCGCGGGTACATCCCAAAATCAGCATATCTGCCGCGCTCCTCCACGAAGATCCACACCCGGATCTCCTCTTCCCTCAACGTCTCGGCGAGATGCGCCACGTGTTCGGCAGGGAAGAAGGCCATTTTTATTTACGATGTGTTTCTGGCTGCTGTGAAAAGTGAACTGTCCACTTTCCTCTACTGCTTGGTGCTGACTCGGGGCTAATTTGCATTTCTTTAGCCCCTCAGAAGTTTCACTTTCCCTTTAGTCCTAGCCCATCCCAAAAACCCTACACCTGAAACACGGAAACACACACACACACACAAACACACGCGCCCGCACTTTTCCTCCTGGTTTCTCCTCAACAGCAGAAACACGTGGACAGCCCGCATTCCCCGCAGATGTACGTGTCTCCTCTCTCTTGTCTCCATTGGGCCAGCCGCTTGATCTCTCTCTCCAATCCTCGCCACTGCATGTTGGCTGCTGTTAACCATTTTACGGCCTTCGTCCATGCATCTGGGTCATCCAGATCCGGGGGGGTCCAGGGTTTCTCCTGAGGCTCAGTCTTGCGAGGGGGGACGAGACGGTGAATAAGCGCCTGCGTACTCTCTCCTTCCGCGATTCCTCTACAACCCTCCGTGGCCTCTTCGAACGAAGCCATGGAGAAGAACCTCCCGCTGGGAAAAACAAATAAAAAATGAATGGATGAATTTTTTTTTTTTTTTTTAATGTACTTACAGCTGATTTCTCCAGGTGACCTGACCACTGCATCCTCTACAGCGCTTGTTTCATCCCCAGGCTCAGCATCAATGGAGGAACCCGGAGAGTGCAAGGGTTGCCCCTCCTGTTGCAAAGCCTCCTGGTGCGATGTCTCCGCTGTAGGGTACGATGGAGGCGAAGTCGTCACATCAAAAGGATTTGGCGGCGATGCTACTGATGAGGGCGAGGGATCCGTCCTGCTGAAAAGGTCCGGCGATGATGCTATCGATGGAGATAGCGTAATTACTGCTGGTGATTGTTCCAGAGTAATTATTTCCACCGATGGAGCACGTCGTGAGGGTCCAGCACGTGCTGAAGGACTAGTATACGGAGTACTAGTCACCATCACTGAAAAAAATTTAATTTTTGAATTTTAAAAGTAATTTAGAGTTTAAAAATTTTATAATTCTACTTACGTTCGCGGCTGCTTTTTTGGCGTGGCTTGACACTAGCCACAGGTTTATCGGCGAGCTTCTCAATCACAGCCACTTCTTTCTCGTCTAAAAAATAAAATAATTAGAATATTTGTCCAATTAAAAAAAAAATAAAAACTTTTCAAAATATGTCATTTTTACAAATTATTTCTCTACTTATCAATTTTGAAGTCCTCGTAAAGATCCATTTTTTTCAGCTCTCCGGAGACGATGTTTCTACGGTGATGGATTTTTTATGAGTGGCTGATAGAGGAAAATACTCTTTTCATTAAGAGGAGTAATTTCCATATCACCATCCTCATTTTTCTAATTCTTTTCGAATTTTTATAGGGTAAACACGGTAAGTTTGGGAACTAAAGAAGCGCATTTTAATGAGCTTCTGAATCTCCACATCTATTCATTTTTTCTTGCCCGTGCAGTAGAAACCACCTGTTTCACGCAGTTTCTTTTTAAAAGGTATTTTTATTTTAAAAATTCTAAAATATCTTCTACTTTTATTTTTTCCCCGCATACCTACTTTTTTTCCTACTCTCCTAATACTTTTAACCCCTTAAAATCCCCAAATATATCCTTTTTTCCTGCATACCTACTCTATTTTTCCACTCTCCTAATACTTTTACCCCAAAAAGTCAACATTCCCATGAATCCCACCCCAAATTTCCTTTGAATTAATTTCTAATTTCCATGTTCTCCTGATACATTTCAGGATACACATTGCCTCATCGTCCGCGAGTTCCCCCCTCCCTCGGGAAAACCCCACTACTCCCACATGGCCCACCGCGAGAAGGCCCGCGCTTTTCCAGCAGCGACGGTGGCCATTTTCCTAGTCCCCTAATACTCATCGAATTTATAATGAGTCATATTTCCCATCACTGCGAGATCCCCCTCCCCTCGGCAAGGCCCCAGCACTCCCACGTGACAGACCGCGACCCGCGCTTTTCCAGCGCGACGGTGGCGCCCCCAATTTCCCCGCTGCGGCAAAAATGTGAACTCCTCTCCAGGCGTACCCCTATCGACTTACGTTTTATGTTACCATATGAATATGAGATTGATTTCGATTGGAAGATGTGTCTGGTTGAAAAAATATGCGAAGAATCAAGAAAAAGGTATATTGATATGAGATTCAATCGATTTCTATAGGAAATTTTGTTGTCAGTATTCTACGCATATAAAATGAATAATCTTTCAATGCTCCTGGGGTATGAGCATACGACTGGCAGACCTAGTGGTCTCAGAGTAATCTGAGATTAAAAAAAACACCGTTCATGCAATTAGCATGAGACTTGCTCGAGCCTCTTGATAGGAAAGCTGAGGAAATTTTAGGCAGGAAACAAGTGCCGTAATTAATTTTTCTGAATTTTTGGCAATTTTGACTCTTTCGAGCATTTTAAGGGGTTAAACCCTTACTTTTTTGGGAATTTTCGGTTTTTTGTTAATATCTCTGGTTCTATCTGTGAAAGCGTAAAAATTTTGGCGGGAGGTGAAACGTGAGATCATTCGCCAACGATTCATTGGGTTTTCATTTTGAGAATATTGATTTTTAAGGTATTTATGGGCATTTTCATGAAACAGTTTTGTGATATAGTTTTTGGCCTATAACTCTTCCAAGAATTGATATTTTCGAATTCGAAACCCCATAAATCGATGGGAAATGAGCTCATCTCGCATTTGAGACCAACCTCGAATTGCTACGATCAATAGAACCAGAGATATTCCCAAAAAAATGAGAATTTTCAAGCCAGAAAAGCCCCTCTTTTTACCCCTCAAAAATGCAAAAAAATATCGGATTTTCAAAAAATCTGAAAAAAATACATCTGACACTCGTTTTCAGGCTGAAATTTCCTCAGCTTTTCAATGGAATGATCCTAAAAGATCCATCTCCAACCGTTTTATTACAGTCTCCATTTCGCCCCACTCTCTAAATAAATCTATCTATCTCCCCCATGCAGAACAGTGAAAATAATGAAATTCACATCAAATCATGACTAATTAATGAGTATATGTTATATATAAAATTTCTTTTCAACTTTTGTGTGGATTGGGCTCACTGATAGAAAGAATCAGCACATTTCTCGACCTCCACCTCTGTTTCTCTTTCCCACAAAGCCAGCATAGAGTTGCTGACTTTGGGCAATTTGAGGAAATGTGGACGGGAACGTCCACTCGCGGAAGGGAAAGAGAAGCCAGTCGCGAAAGAATATCACAGATATTACGACTCCTACGGACGATCTACTTTTCCAGAGTTCGTTTCCCTTAATCTTGGGCCTTAACCGATCGGCATAAAATAAGTACTTCCGTAGATAGCACTAACGCGGCAACTACGCAGATCTTCGTAGCCGCGAGTAGGAGTATATCAAACGCATTGTGTCCCTGATTGAACTCAATTTGTCAAATGAAAAATCTGTAGAGTAATCATTTGGTGTCAACAGTTTGTGTTAAATTTAGTGATACTACTTAGTGTGTTATATAGAATCAACGTTATCTGTGAAATTATAAATTCGGAGTTAATTTAATTCACAATTGGAACATTATACTTATCATGTAATTACGCCGTATTTAAGGATTACTGAAAAGGGGGTGAGCCCAATAAATTTTACATACTCGATCATCGTCGATTTCCTCATAAAATTTGAGATTTACACTCAATTCACGACCACGAAATATTTAGTAATTAATTTGCGAAAGATACAATTAGAGAGCATAACTTGCGTTTTATAAAATTGAATTTCATTTCCATTGTCTAATAAAAGGGGAATTTAAACTTAATTCCAAATTCTCCTGTTGTCATTCACCCTTTATCAGTCAGCGACGTATCAAGCATACACGTAAGGATCCGCAAGAACCTTACTTTCGAACGCAAGGACCCTGTAAGTCGCGCGAATGTAAGGTTAAATTAAATTAATATAATTGTTGTGTGAATCGACTTCCGTCGGTACACCACATATACCCATTTTTGTAACTTCTTTCGGAAAGAAAACTGTTCATCCCCAAAAAATAATGTTAACTAATAACAATTGAGTAGTGGAGTACCTCTCTTAAGAAGTAATAATGACGTACGTCTTTATTAGGCTGAATGTCTAATGTAGAATGATCGATAATTAATTAAATAATTTTACCTTTGAATGTTTATAACGAAAAGTTAATATTGAGGATGCTGCACATAATAAATATCCCCGAAAAACAAAGAGGTTGTGTTCACAATGGACGATGTCATCGAAATGATGTGTTCACAATGAAACGACAATGGATGTGGAACTACGTCAATAAGTGAAATATCTATAATTTTTTTTGAGCATTTTAAGGGGTTAAATATCTAACGTAGGATGATCAATAATTAATTGAATAATTTTACCTTTGAATGTTTATAACAAAAAAATAATACTCAGGATGCTGCACATAATAAATATCCCCGAAAAACAAAGAGGTTGTGTTCACAATGGACGATGTCATTGAAATGATGTGTTTACAATGAAACGACAATGGATGTGGAACTACGTCGATAAGTGAAGTATCTATAATTTTTTTTTTATTCTGGTATTCTGTGATCAAAAAAAAACCGTTCTTGCAATTAGCATGTGACTTGCTCGAGCCTCTTGGTATGAATGTGAGGAACTCAACGAGATTGAATTCGATTGGAAAATGGTTCTGGATGAAAAATTATGCGAAGAATCAGGCAAAAGATATATTGATGTGAGATTTCATGAATTCCTGTAGAAAATTTCTGTTCAGAGTATTCTACATATATAAAATGAATAATTCCTTAATGCTAACGGGGTATGAGCATACGACTGACAGACCTAGTGGTCTCACAGTATTCTTGGATTGAAAAAAACACCATTCTTGCAATTAGCATGAGACTTGCTCGAGCCTCTTGATATGAATGTGAGGAACTCAATGAGATTGAACTCGATTGGAAGATGTTTCTGGATTAGAAAATATGTGAAGAATCAGAGAAAATATATATTAATATGAGAGTCCATCAATTCCTGTAGGAAACTTCCGTTTTAATTATTCTACACATATAAAATAAATGATTTCTAAATGCCCCGAGGGTATGAGCATTTGACTCACAGACCTAGAGGTTTCAGAGTATTCTGGGATTGAAAAAAACTGTTCTTGCGATTAGCATGGAGCTTGCTCGAGCCTCTTGATATGAATGTGAAGAACTCAATGAGATTGAATTCGATAGGAAGATGTTTCTGTGTGAATAATCATGCGAAGAATCAGGAAAAAGGTATATTGATATAAGATTCAATCGATTTCTGTAGGAAATTTTTCGTGTCAGTATTCTACACATATGAAATAGATAATTTCTAAATGCCTCCGGGGTATGAGCATACGACTCACAATAGAATCAGTAGGAGATATCTATCTTTAAAATTACTACAAATTTCAAGAGTTTTCGAGAGTTTTCCAAAAGTAATTCGTCATTTTGATAATTCTTATAATCAAATCCATATGTAAAATAGTTAAAATGACGTAACTGATATTTAGTTATAGGAAATTAGTGAGCATACTCATTTTCCTAACTTCTTTCGAAAAAAAACTGATATATTTTGCAATAGAAAATTTTTTGTTCATGATGTTATTACAATTGAGATAGAAGTGAAATTTGAATTTAAATGAATGCCCTCGACATCTCACGGAAGGTAAAGTTACTAATTGGTCAAGTCGATCATTGGCGCATGCGTCAAATTATTGATCGAAGGGCCAAGCGTACCACGAGGAGACAGCAACAAGTGACGCGTTTTCACTCGTTGTTCGTGCGCCATTGCCACCATAAGTGTGCTCTGTTTTCCGTTCATAATTTCTGTTCAATTTATTGCTCTATTATTAATAAAATATATACTATAAAATTTGATCGAAGATTTTGTGCCCGTTACTACAAAATAAAATATTTTCATTGATCAAAAGGATATTGAGGACTGGGATACTGTAAGTAAAATTACAATCAAAAATTATCCTCTTGGCTCTGCAATTTCACTCTTCTTTGGGTCTCCCAAATCGAACCCAAATTTTCTCGTTTCTTTTCCGCTTTGATCAACGTACACTGGACGAATTTGCACCATTGAAGGTTTATTGATTTCACCTCAAAATCAATTGGCGCCCAACTTTTCAGGTTTGTTATTAATCAAATAATTAGTCAAAGAGCCCGAGCAGCCATTGACCCCGGCCGCGCTCGGTGTAGGCTTCATTTCACGCCATTTTGCCAATTAAATTTATAAAAATTCATAAAATAAAACTTAGATCAATATTTCATTTGATCAATTATTTAATTTTTATTCAATTAAAAAGAAGCCTGTCTCATTTGGCGCCCAACGTGGGGCACGTTTGGGAAATTTTTAACAAATTAAAATTTAGTCTGAAATACTTAAAATAAAATTGAGGAAAATTCCTCACATGAAATTTTATTGTCCAACGTACGTCGGTCAATTTCACGTAGCAACGGCCTTAGCAACGGCACTTGAGCCGGCGCTAGCAGCCGAATGTAAACACACTGACTCATACAGTCACACTAAAAAGTATTGATCAAAATAAAAGGTACAAACCAAACAAAAATTAAATTGAAATAAATTTTAAATTAAAATCAAATGGAAATTAAATTGAAATTATTATTGGTTAATAAAATTTGAGTAAAGTAAATAAAATTTGGATAATTAATTAACAAAGTCAAAATTACTGAACAAAATAAATTTTGTATTAAGTTAAAATTTATTATTGAATAATTAAATAAAACGAGAACTATTTTCTTTAATTTGTTAATCGAATCTTGCTTCGATAATAGATCTATTATATGAATTCAAATTAAATTGAACGAACAACGAGTCATGTATTTCTTTTCTATTTTCTTTTACTAATGCTTTCTATCGCTTTGAGATTAATGAGTTTATTGTAACGAATCGTTGGTCCTATTTGATAGTCAACTATTTAAACCTATTGTTGATCAAGTCAATCGATATTGCTCTTGATTTGATCCAACAAATTAATCGAATTAAATTCTAATTAATGGAATTGAACGTAATTGCAATTCCAAATATTTTTTTTTTGAATCGGGTTGTGAGAATATTGTTTCGATTGCTTGATTTATTATAAATTAAATGGATTAATTGAGTGAGTTGATCAACAAAGGTGGTTGGTCGACTACTAATAAATAATTATTAATTAATTGCATATTGTTGCAAAATTAAAGTTCACTTTAATTAACGATTTGAGTTGATTCATTTCAACAACTAAAATTTTAATTTTTCAAATAAATTTGGGCGGGTTTCCGTGGGTAACCAGCGGCCTTGCTCAAGTAAATAAATTATAGTAAAATAAAACCGGATTTAACGTAATAATTCGATCAAACCTAAACCTTAATCGGCGTGAACCTTGGCAAGCTTAGTCAAGCAAAATTGATCAAATGTTGCCAAGAACCCCACCGGGAGGTCGACCAACAATGGCATCGGAGAACACGGATAACTCGCGACCGACTTTGACCGATGACGAGTTAACTCTAAATCCACTCGCGAGAGGTGTACCCTCGGTACCGCTCAATGGAACTGGTAGACCAAGCAGTAGGGGAAGGGGCCGCGGTTCACAAAATGGCGAACAATCCCCGCGAAGACCTCCTTCTACTTTCCAAGAGGAACAATTAGCGATCAATGCCAGAAGAGTAGAGACATTAGAAAACGCGGTTCATACGATGCAAGGCAGTCTTGCTACTCTCATGAATCAAATGATCAATCTCACCGAAGCTGTTCACGTAGGTCAAAATAACGGTCGATCAAATAATGCCAACCAACGGTCTCAAGAATACGAAGGGGAAAACGATCCACGACACTCTTCCGCAAGCGATTATGATGGCGATACTAGCGAAGCCGATGAATCGATCAATATCTTCAATAAACACCGCCGAAGAGAGGAAAGACAACGTCAGTAGTAAGTGCGCGTTTTTAGCGAAAAGGGGCGTGGCTTCCCCCCCTATCGCCCCCCTCCGGTCCCTATTGTCGGCGGGATGATTGATGGTGGTCCCATTGTAGGGCCCTTCTAGGGTGCAGGTGTTCACCTGTAAGAGGGATGACTAATGGGTTTTCCTTGCGGGGGAAAGATTTTTTCCGAAGGTGGGTGGCAATGGGTGGGAAAGGAATTTTTGGGAAGGTGGTTTTCTGAAGTGGGTGGTGGGAGGAGGAGAAAAGGGTTGGAGGGTGGCGTGTGAGGTGTCTGGGGAAAGGGGAGAACGTGGGGAGGTGGGTGGTGGGTGAATTTTGAGGATATAGGGGAGATTTCTTGCAAGGGGGGGGGGATGGGGTGAAGGGTGGTATGTGGGGTGTCAAGGGAACGGGTAAAAGAAGAAGATCATGAACAAATCAATATTTTATGAAATTGACAAAATTTATTCAAATTAAATTTTAAAACTAGGATACAATCAGCCGTGGCTTAGCATATTGATTAAAATGAGATGACCCTTTACCAGACAAGTTCTGGAAGGGGTTTTTTCTATTATTACGCTTCCCCTTCATCTTAGACGTATGGCTTTAAACAATTTGATAAGTAAACGGTCGTTCCGTTTTGTATCATTTGTAAATAATCTATGAAAGGAGCGTAAGCTCCCATTATTGTGAACCCAGTGAAGCACAACAATGCAGTACTGGCCGCAAACATTAGACGATATGTTTTGGAGTCTTTTTTCGCTCCATTCAAATATACGGCAACTCTCCTAAGGCTTTGAGTGATTCCTGAGTTGAAAGGTGGCATTCCGAAGCTGTCGAAATAGAGTCCGCGTCCATTGGAACCGAGATATATTGCCACCCAGTGAGTTCCCGGCTGTGAGTGATTATCGGTGTTGACAATGATCGCACAAGGCCTCGTCCACGACCAGGGAACTCTGTCCGCAGGGTAGACCCCACCGATACCGACATTAGTAAACGGTAATGCGTTACGCAGCTGCAGGGTATTCATAAAAAAAGGTCCACAGTTCGTAGCAATAAACTGTGCTGCTCAAAAGGATGCTCGTACCTTACTGCGATATATATTAAACCAAGATCCCAATATATAGATGTTTCGTTTTAGCCGCTGTAGTCCATTATAACTTGCCTCGTAGAATCAATTTCTAATAAGTTGTCGTATTCAGCATATACAACGCAATTTACATTTTGTGCTATTGTTTCCGCGAAGCCTACCTCGATACGGACACATCCGCTCTTGACAAGGTTCCAATGACTTGCACAGCTTGCTGATAGATCTGGTGTTAAATCGAAAGCAAATAAACAGTAGCCGTCTGCATATGAGGACCGATTGATGCCATTGCCGTGATCGCTAAAGTGCGTCCCGGTTCCACAAAATACAGTGTTAAACGCTTCCACTGATGCTGAAATATCCTCAGTGAATTTCGGTTGAAGGGGTTTTGTAGGTATTTGACGGCCATCAACGTTCAGACAAAGGAAATTAATACCAAAATTTCGGAAATTGAATGGATTCTTCTTTTTTGTAGCATTGAAACTGGCATTTTCCACAAAGCCTAAGATTATTCTTTTAGGTAATTGTCCTAAAATTACATTATCGATAGTTTCGCCAAGAATTCCGCTGTGAAGTACAAATGATTTTACTTCAACACGCGTTAATGGATACTTTGCCGTGGTTTTTGATAAGGTCTTCGCATGGGCTATCAGGATTCCAGGGCTGAGTTTAACACGCCTGACAATTAGTGATGCTTCCATAATTTGAAGTTTGTAATTATGAGCTGTATAATCCATCAGACAAAAACTATCCTTGGCGCGGATAAAGCGAACCCTCATCTCCACGCCATTCAATAAAAATTTATCTTGATTGAAAACATCGCAATGCAAATGTCCAATCATATCAAAAGTTTTGCCTCCTTTTGTAAAATTGTGTCTAGCAACGAGCCCCTCATTTTTGTTAGTTGCTGCAGCAACTTCTCTATCCATTGAACCAGCAGTATCCGACATCCATAACCCCATTTGAAGATGAGAATTTTTAGCGTCCTCGCCATAATTCAATAGTGTTTCAATGTAGGCTCTGTATGCATATAAATTGTTAGCGGGCGTGACAATTTTCTGATTGAAGAGCACGTCCACTTGGTTAAACATAGAATGTAAGAAATTATTCACTGGTCCAACGGAGTCTGCATCCACGGCAGTACCGTCAGGCTTCACTATTTTAGCCTGTATTTTTATCATAGTATGAGCTAAATCTAGATAGTCTTCCCCATGACCGGGTACAACGAATTCAATCGGAGCATCCTCGCCTATTGTTGAAATCGGGTTGTAATAAACGCATTGCGATTGTTCAATACTTGTTTGCGTTGGGGGCAGCGTGAAAAGGTCCAGCTCAGATTTTGCACACTCGGAGGAGTGAGAATGTAAGAACGACATTTTTGTTTATTGAAAAATATCGTAAACACTGCGTTTCTTATTCTTCTTCTTTAAAGTCTTCTTTGCCATGTGTTTCTTCTTTTTGATTGAAGCACTCTTCTGTTTCTTCTTACTCAATCTTTTAAGGTTGTTGCCACGACTACGACCAACTCGTTTCTGGGTGTTTCGACGTTTACGCTTTCTTTTATAATCCGAGCCCTGCATCATAGACGATATTTTCTCCGCGGCCTTCCTTTTCAAGACACGTCCTGACTCGGTTAATCGGTTCTCGAGCGCCACCTTCAGTGGTACTCTATTGCCCACATCTCCTATTACGTTCAAGCCTGCACTGAGGGCTTCTTTACCGACAGTGCGTGCAGCGCTACCAAAAAGAGGTAGAATACGTCGAAAAAGTCCTCCAAGGAATGCCCCGATTCTATGGCCCCTTTGATAAGGGTTTCCAACATAAACTCGCCGAAAATTGCTGAATTTCTCAACAGCCCCTCCTCCTGCCTGATGCTCATAATATTCAAGATAGGGTGTCATAATTAGTCGATTTTTTTGAAATGAAGTGTCACGTTTAAAGGTCCGTACTCAAATGGTATAGCATCCCCTTGGTTATCTCTTATATCTATTTCTATTGTGGGGAAGGATGATCTCATGATCGGTATATAATGAGGTCGTGAAAATGTTACACAGCTTGTACTGCCATAAGCATATTTAGCAGCATCCAGAGGAATGACGCGTAGCAGTGATGACACAACATCACCTGTGACATATGGTGTACACAAGTCTGAATAAATGAAAAGGTTCGAAGGAAGTGCACGTAGCAGACTTGCTGGTCGTCTGGCTCTCAGCACACGATTCTTATCTAATCTGAAATGAGTGTAGTCAAACCCGAATATATTTGCCATTTTTCGAGAAATCCTCAGAACATGGACCATTGGAGTGCATTCTGGTCTCTTGCAGACACGTTGTAATGTAATGAAATTGGTTTTAGCGTCCCATCTAAACTGCAGGTGGTCTGCCATTACACCTATTCTATTTAAGGTCTCTACCAAATCAGGAATAGAATTATAGAGTGCTGACTGAAGAGGGACTTTAGCTGAATTAACACTAGTTGCTTTTAGCTTCGTAGACGTGGATATTTCGACAAAATCTTTATCTACGTCGATATGTAAAAAACTGCAGGGAAATTGAATCTCGCTTAATGCTACCATCCACTCCCCATTCAATTCAATTTGACTGGGAAGAAGCGTAGTAAACTTCGATGCTGTATTAGATTCATAGTAGTCCATACTGCTATCACTGGGCAATACAACGTAAAACTCGTTTTTCGTCATTTTTCCGCTATATTCTGGATGTTGACCGCAGATATCCAAGAATTAAATTTGTCGGGGTATCCTTCCCACTTCACAAGCACTTCTTTATTCTTTCCCTTTCCTCTAGAGCGGATAACACGCTCCACTATGAATTCTTCTTCTTCAATGTTTTTATTCACAGGAACTAGCTCTTGTTCATAGAAGATCCCATCAATTTCTTCCGAAGCTAAATCTTTCAATTCATATATTGGAAGAGATTGTTTCAGCAGACATCTATGTATTTCAAAAATTTCTTTGCTCCAATTATTCTCATATCCTTTCTCGAAGACGCCCTTAGCCTTACTGATGCGAACATAGTCTCCAACCTTATATTTAAAGGATTCTTTACGGTAATTAAATACATTTATTCATTAATAAATCGTTTTTGTATATTTCGCCAGGCCTGCGAAGCATTATCAATACTAACTGCAGCAGGCGTCATTTTTATTGAAGAATGTTTCGAATGATTATAAGCATTGACAATTTTTTGTAATACATCTACATATTTGTAAGTTCTAGAATACGTGAAATAACGCCACATTCATTCTTTCAAAGTTCGATTAAACCGCTCTACAACAGCAGCTTTTATATCAGGATTACGAGCAATCCGAAATTTTATATCATTCTCCTTAAAAAAATTTTGAACGCTACTGGCTATAAATTCTTTCCCTTTGTCTGTTTGTATGGCAACAGGCACACGACCATCACTTCTTTCCAAAATCCTTTTGAAACCGTCAAGCACTTGTGACGCTGACTTATCCTTCAAAGGTTCAACCCACGCATATTTACTCAGAACATCTATAACTACCAATATATAACATATATCATTATTATAAGTTTTCAAAGATCTAAGTTCTACCAAATCAGCCTCCCACACATCATCGATATTCGTAACAGCATAGTGTAAACGGGGGAATTTCCGTCTTATCGGCCTATGCAGAGTGTACGTATCCTGAGCATTCAGCCAGTTCTTAACATCATCTGCAGGGATTTTACGTTTATATTTCTCTAGAAGGTTTCGAGCCCCCGTGTATCCTACAGGTTCTGAGGGACTATAATACGATTTTGACAACTTCTTTAGAAGAGGAGCCATTCTCTCCTCCTTTTCTTCTGAGTCGGGGGTGATGAGGGTGGTGAGAGCTCTTCTTCTGCTCCTTGTAGATTGTCCACAGGTGGCGGTGGTGCTGTGAATACACGTCTGAACACTCCAGCTTGGTATTTGGGGTTACCCATAAACTCCAGAGGTGTGTTTATCTCCCGAAGAAATTTAGCAAAGGCTTCCCAGCCCCGAGCGTGATGATTTTTTCTAGCGCGCAGGGCATCCTGCACAAGATCAATTATATTAGCCCCGGGAATCGACTGGCCATCCAACGTCACTTGTCCACGTTCATCCCATTTCAATCTCCTCCCTCCATCAATATGATCTATATGCTCCAGCAATCCTGTAGCTTTCCGTTTATAAGTTTTCGGAATAGTTGCTATGATTGCCTCCGCTTTGTATCGCGATTCGGGTGTTGAATCCTCTATTATTTGTGGATGCTCTGCTTTATTCTTGCTGTAAAACAAGTAGCGTCGTAAAACATCATTATACAATTTCCACTTTTCATGATCATCTGTACGACTTTTCGAATTCAAAATCTCCAGCAGTTGCGCATCGAGACGACTCGTCGCATCACCAGGTGTTTGGGCTGTGGACTGAATTTCTTGGATAACAGGTTGCAGTGTTTGCTGTGTGCTCTGATGAGCACCTACAGTTTGCTGATGCTTCAAGTGTTCCACCCGATTTTCAGGGACAAGAACCATTTTTTGAGCATGCATCATGACCGGTAGCAATTTTTTTCATTCCAGTTTGTCAAACTAGAGATGAAATGATTGTACTTATTATAGGGCCTAGGAGCAATGGTAGAAGGGCACCACCTTTTTGATTGATGATTTTTTTCTTCTTTCCAAGAGGTTCTTTTTTATCTGCTAATTTTCTTAAAATTTTCTTATATTTCCTCAGATTTGCTTTCTCAGTCTCTTTCAAATCAACGTTCCCGTGCAATAAATTCAAAGCGCACTCGCAGATGCAACGAATCAAATCTTTATGAGCGTGTTTCAATAGAGCGCGACGCAGTTTGGGAGGAGCGTGAATGAGCGCGTACAACAGGGATGTATTTTTTTCACCCAGCGACTTACGAATGGAGCTGGATCCACAGTGACTTTTCTCAGCCATTACAATCTCACAACTGGTACATCCGTCGAGTTACCTCCTCCTTTTATAAGTGGACTCTTTCGCGGGACATAAACATAATGATAGATGTCGCTAGGGAAGATGCAAGTTCTGAATCTACAATTTTCTGGTGTCGATTGTTTGAGATCGAGTAATAAATATCCATGCGCAGGTGTTGTAGCGTCAAAATACGCTTCTTGTAAAAATTTCGGATCCTCAGGATATATCTGTCGTGCCAAGTGGGCAATTTGAGCTCGATCACGGGGGTTCTTGAAAACAATTATGTAATTAGTGTTTAATGAAATATCTCGCTGACCTTTACCTTGATGGAAAAGATTCTGCGACAGAAACATAACACTCAGATTTTTATGATGGCTGCCTTTAGTGAATAAATCCACAATGGCGCCATTCGATGATTCACGCATTAGATCATCAACAACTACGAGTTTTGGGAGGTTATCATCGAAATCACCAGATTTTGGGATTCCTTCTCGAAATTCAACGAAATTCTTATCATAATCCATATACGCACTCTGCCATTCAGCATAATAGAATATCACTTTTTTTATTTCCGTGTTACAAATTTCCTTAATTTCTTTCAAAAAACGCTTGACAAAAAATGTTTTCCCACAACCTGTAGGACCACATATCATGGATGTGAAAGGATGCTTCCATCTCGGATCCATTTTCACATATGAATAAATTTTATGAAAAACACTTCTTTTATAATAAAATCGTATAATTCTTAAGGGATAGTCCAGCATCCGAAATTTTCTACCTGGGAAGCGCGTGGGGGGTCCGAGCGCCAGCCGAGGGATCTACCTGCGGCGGGCGACCCATTGTTGTCCCTTAGCAAAAGAAAACCCCAATAGTGGGGGTTGATGCATTTTTCCTATGCACGCCTACCGAAAATTTGGGTTTTCACTTTTCTTCTAAGATGCTGGGGTCAGTTTGAACTTCGTTGTTGACCATGTCACAACATCCCGAGTTTCCCAAGCAGAGCGGCTCCGGTGATCCAGCCTTTTTGGCGTACGACGATCCTGGAGTTCAACAGGATGCGTACGATTATATTGAAAATTTCGATCCAGATTTATTTGCTGAGTCAAGTGAAAGTGAAGTGGAAAATTTATTAAGTGATGCACGAATCTCCGAAAACGCTGAAGAATACATAGAAACTTTTGATCCTCAATTATTCGACCAGCCGATGAGAATTGACCAAGCAGTGAATAGTAAGTATCAAAACAAATATTATTTTAGAGGTTGACAGAATCGCAAATTAAATGTTTCACACATTACAGATGTTCAACCTGTTGAGGAAGAAGAAAGTCATTCAGCCCTGAGAGTATTACGTACATCGCGGGAACGTCTTAAGCGCTTCAAACTGGACACACATGTGATGGAATTTCGAATCAATCCATTACCTCGAGGTGCTACTCCGGAAGATTGGATTGAATGTGCTTTTCGTGAGGTTTACAATAAAATTATTGACGCGGGTAGAGATGGCAAGAACCGTATGTGCTTGTCATTCAATTTTGCTAATATGCAAAAAGATAATGCTTGGGTGAGTCCTCGAGTTATTAATGGATATGAATTTGAAGATTTATGGAATCTTGTTAGTTCTGTTGCGCAAAGTGCTAATGGTTTTGATTGCGCTGATACTTTTTGGATAAAGCTCCATGTAGCAGAAGTGCCCGCAGGAATGGCAGACCCTGACACAGGGAGAAAAATGCGGAAACGGAGCTCAGGCGTGATACAAATTCTGAACACTGATAATTTGTGCCTACCCCGCTCACTCGTTGTTACAAAAATGCATGTCCAAAAGACAAATTCTAGAGCTGATTCAGGAAAAATGAAGAAACAATGGAATGCTATCCGGCAAGTCAAAGGGAAATTGCAACGAGAGGAAGCAGTAAAATTGACCGAGGCAGCCGGGGTAACGATACCAGAAAACGGATGTGGCATGGAAGAAATCAAACAATATCAGAGGTATCTTGCTCAAGAGGGGTATGCTATTATAGTATATTCATTGAAAAGAAACGGTAAACTACGACCCATCCTCTATGACGGCACTCCCGAAGTTACTGCTAATAGAGTGGTCTTGAAAGGCACTTTGCGCATTGTATATTATGTGAGGAATTAGAATATCTACTTTGTTCTCCCTTGTTCCCTTAATATCTCAACCGAAATTTTGAGTAAATATCCCAACTTTCACCTTCGGCCCCCTTGACACCTCATCCCCTTCCTCCAGCGTGGCTGTAAGACCCGATACGGCTCAGAATACCGTCCCCCAACCCGCCTCGAGAGTAGCTCAAAAAGAAAAATAGATATGGGCGCCAGATAGATTTTGATACTGCTGGACCTATCTAACCAGACCAACGGTAAAAATGACGGTAACGGTAACGGTAAACTCTCGAGGGGATTGTGGAAACGCCAGAGAAAAGGGTGTCGGAAAAGGGGGTTGCGGCTTGTGCTAGGCTAGTTCAGTTTCGTGGAGAGAGGGCGTAGGTCTAGGGCACACTCAGAAGTCGCCAAAAATGAGATAAAACACCAAGAAAATCCGGAGAAGAGATCCGAACCATAGGACGAGAGTTTGGGGTTAGGGATTGAGAAATAAAGAATTCGAGTCAATAATATCCTTACGTGTTCCGCTATTGCATCCAAGAATCAGAAAAATTATGCAAAACTTTCAGTTATACATTACTTAGTACATTCCTTCTTTCGTTATCGTAAAAGTAGCCAATGCTACTAGGAAAAATGGCGAGAAGCGCCTTTTATTAAGAAATGTCCAAAAGATCGACCCAAAATCCCTTAACAACAGCAAAAAGGTCGAATTAAGCGATGATTCCCTTAGATAGTCTGACGAATCGAGAAAGTCCTCATCATCGTAAATCGAGCGAGAGAGAGAGAGAGAGAATAATCGTACAAAACGAGAGAGTTACTTAATTTCATCAATTTGGACCTAAAATCGCCAATAATGAAAAATATACTAAAAGGTACAAACGCTCCCCAAAATCTGGTAAAGATAATTTTTAGATAATTATCTATCAGTTAAATTGGGCGGAATTCCCGAAAAGATACTCGCCAATGTTAATTAATAATTATTTTTAATTAATTCCATCAATTAACTCGGGCGCCATTGCGAGAGGCTCATACGCCCTTACGTTCCCATGAACTGGCGGAGAAGATAACCGGCGGCACGATTAATCCCATCATTATTTCGAATTAGGCGGCATTTCCTTCAAAATGGAGTGAGGGAACCGGAAATGCCCAAAAATATCCTAATTCATCGATAGGTATAGGGAATTATTTATTGCACCTCCATTAATGCAAAAATCCCAAAAGATAACCCAAACTCCAAAAGTCTATCGAAAGAGTTCATAATAAAAGATATTTTCCCTCTACATTAATTGTGAGGGAGTGTTTCAAGGCCGATGCTCTTGAAAGCGCGCCTAAATCTCTCCCTAGGCGGTTCCTAGGGAATTTCCCCTAGCCTAGGGAGTCGCTGGGTCGCTGGTTGTGAACGTGACCCAACTGCCTTCGCACCGACTTGGGTGTGAAGGAAAAAGGAAGAGAAAACGGCACTGAACGGAAAAGAGACATCGATGCCTGTAAAGAAAGGCACTCGAAAATTCTCTTTAATCCGGCTGGAATTATTTCTCCGAATCGAGAGGAGAAATAACTCAACAGCGTGTTTACGTGAATGCTCGCTTTATTTCAGGTAGAAATAATATTCGGAAACACGTACGAGTGCGAGATAGACAGCAATAGCTGCGAATTCGAAAGAATTCAAGCAGCCATGCGTGTGAGAGAGAGAAAAAAGATAGAAAGGTATGAGTGTGAGAGAGCCAGCAATAGTTGCGAAATTTATAATTTCTAACAGCTATGCGTGCGAGTGAGATAGCCGTATGCGAGTGAGTGTGTGCGAGGGAGAAAGAGATAGCCGGCTCTACCCAAGCGTTGGGGAGCACGTGCTTCGCGGCATTGCATCAACTCCTTGATGCATTGTTTTCACCGCCTAAAATGCCCCAAAATCCTGAAAGAAAAGTCCTAAAACATGTTTAATTTATTTGTTTTCCCCATTATCTCCTCACTGGCCTTTAATTAATTAAAGAAAACCGGCCAGGAGAGATAAAGAGAGCCGGGGAAAACTTTAGTAAAATTTGAGGCGCCACGAGGTGCGTGGCGTCATTTTTCCTCGCATTTTTGTTGTCCTTGAAAAATCCTTAAAAGTCCTGAAAATCGCGAAAATTACGGAAAACCATTCGCGAAATTTCTTTAAACATTTTTCTCAGTGGCCTCATGAATTTTTGAGGTAACCGGCCACGAGAAAAATAGGAAAAACGAAAAAGATAAAAGGGACGCTACAACCACGTGTAGCGTCTCATCGTAAATTTTTATTTGCGGCGGTTAAACTCGATGTAATTAGTGACACTTCGCGATAATAATTTAATAAAAAGGACTCACCATTATTCCCACGGGGTCTGGCACTTTTTTGGGAATAATTGGGGTTTTGGGGGAGACTTTTTCTCGCGGCACACGAATAAATAAAAGCAGCGGATCACGAGAGATGCTCACTGCCTCGCTACTCTACTCGAACTAACTCTTCGAGGAGAGGGGAGTAGTTGAGTTGAGTGGAGCGGTGGGGCCAGCTGCGTTGTGCTGCGCCCTCGCGCCACTCGGAGGTATTAATGCCGCACTCATGCGCATTGATTTGAGTGGGAGAATTCAAATGCTCTTGAATTCTCCCATTTTTATCTTCTATTATTTTCTTAACGAAATGGGGGAAATTTTTGACGGGATAATTTTGTAATCGGTAGAGGACTAACAGGGGGTGTTTTTGAGGGTTTTCTCGGAACTATGGTGGCTTTACAGGAGGATAAAAAGTTATCTATGTGGGGAAAGTGTTGGGAAAAATAGGTTTTGGGAGATACTATTTGGCTGATTATTTGTGAGCCTGTTTGGGGAGATGGTTTTCCCCTTCTTATGGGGGATAGCCGCCATCAGAGGGGCACGTCTCCTGGGGAATGAGCAGACTCACCTCGGCGATAACGTAAACCCAGTTTTGGCAATTCCTTTGGCGGGATGGGTTATTCCCTGCCTCCAGACCTTCCATCCGAGGGCCTGATCATTCCCACACACCTGGAGCGCGACTCCTTTCAAATCGTCCTCTGCACTCACCCCAGAGGACGGCCAAGAGGGTGGTCCGGAAGCTCCTAGGAAACACGTTATTTTGGTCAATTAACCATGGTGCTTCCGGGCCCTCTCTTCCCCCACAAGATAGCCAAAGGTACTGCCCTGCGGAAAACTATAAAAAAATGAAGTGGCGGTACTATTGCTCTTTTCATCGCGGGAATTAACGTATTTTCGGGGCTGTATTTAACTGTATCCTTAGGGGATCGTTATAATCCCCGTTTGAGAGAACCGTAAGTCAGTTTTCCCTCATGACTTGGAGGATTTTATGCTCAATAGGTTCAAGATAGCCCTAGTCAGTTTTCCCTCCTGACTTGGAGGATTTTTAAGGTAACCTTGAGTCAGTTTACCCTCGTGACCGGGAGGTTTCTAAGATAACCGTGAGTCAGTTTAACCTCGTGACCGGGAGGTTTCTACACTAACTTAATTACGTCAATTATTCGCGCGAAATTCTCTCCCTCTACTCACGAATCTCCATTCTCTCTAGCCTACAGGGGACGTGGGAAAAATACCACGTCACAATTATGAGGAAAAAAAGCACTATGAACCGATTGTTTTTATTCATGCGTTTTTTGGTTCTAAATATTACTGTCAACACTGTGAGAAGCCATACGAATCGCCTGGTCACATATGTGACAAAATTTGCGATAGATGTTTGAAAAATCCTCCGTGTGATAGCACGATTGTGAATAAACTGATATGTGAGACTTGTGCCCGCGAATTTCACGGACAACAATGTTTCGATCAACATAAATTGGCGGGTTCATACAGTGGGAAAAATCCAACAGTGTGGGCTAACATTCAGATATGTAAGACGTGCAGCACAAAGTTCTATCCTATCAAAACTAGACATGAGTGTGATAAATATATGTGTTCTACATGCCATCAAATCGAAGACACATCCCACATCTGCCATATGCCTCCATTGAAACCTAAGAAACGTGGAACCGTGAAGCGTGTTGCGTTCGTTTTCTACGATTTTGAAACACGCCAAGATGACACAATGGACGGTAATGAAAAAGTGAACATACATGTGCCAACACTCTGCGTGGCTCAAACTGTATGTGATTCTTGTGCTGAGGAGAATGATGATGATATTGGTGGGGTGGCAAGGAACAGTCCATGTGAGGTTTGTAAAAAACGTGAAAATATTTTTGACGGAGATGATCCGGTTCGTGGTTTCGTGGATTATATTACATCGATGGGGAAAACATATAAGAAGGTAGTTTGCATCGCTCATAACGCGAAGGGGTATGACGCACAATTTATTTTACGAGACGTTATAAAACGAATAAATAGTGAAATCAAAGCTATCATTAATGGAACTAATATAATTTTGATTGAATTTAACGAAAATAAATTTATCGATAGCTTAAATTATTTCCATATGCCTTTGGCTAAATTGCCTGAAGCTTTCGGGTTATGTGGTATAGGGAAGGGGTATTTCCCTCATTTTTTCAATACTCGCGACAATCAGAATTATGTAGGACCTATACCGGATGAGGAATATTATGGGTGTAACACAATGATTGTGAAAGATCGTGAAAATTTCTTGAAATGGTACGATGAGCGAGTAGCTCAAAATTATGAATTTGATTTCAAAAAAGAGATTCTACATTATTGTAAGCTCGATGTAACTATTTTGAGACGGGCGTGTATCAAATTTCGTCAATTGATTCTAGGAGTTAGTAATGTCTGTCCTTTAACGGAGTGCGTGACAATCGCCTCAACATGTATGCGAATATATCAGACGAATTTTCTGAAAGAGAAACAAATTGGTATCATACCGCAAGGGGGGTACCGACTTAGTAAAACGCAATCTAGAGCAGCGATCGAATGGCTATTATGGCGGGAGCACGAAGAAAGACATAAGATAGTTCACGCAGGGAATGGTCGCGAGCATAGGGCGGAATCAGGACACCGCTTAGATGGGTATTGGAAAAATGAGTACACGGGTATAAAATATGCATATCAATTCCACGGGTGTTACTGGCATGGCTGTCCACGCTGCTTCAAATTTAATAGAGATAAAAAATTATCCCACAATGACACATTACAAGGGCGTTATGAAAGGACTGAATCTACAACTCGAAAACTGCAAAATTTAGGCTACGAGGTTATTGAAATGTGGGAATGCGATTTCAATCGTGGGAAAAAGAATGACCCTATATTATCAACATTCTTGAGTGATACTAATCAACAATTATTCGTACCACTAGATCCCCGAGAAGCTTTTTTTGGAGGGCGTACAGGGAATACTGTTACACATTACGATGTGAAAGGAAATGAAAAAATTCGGTACGTTGATGTGTGCTCATTGTACCCGTATGTGTTGAAAACAGGTATTTTCCCTCTAGGCCATCCTGAAATTCATGTTGGAGATGCATGTAAGAAAATATGTCCAAATAATGATGTATCGCGGATTGAAGGGCTCATAAAATGTCGAGTTTTACCACCGAGGCAATTATTTCATCCTGTTTTACCTGTTAAAGCTCATGGAAAGTTATTGTTCCCACTTTGTCGTTCTTGCTACGAAGGATTAGTGCAAGATGATTGCCCTCACGACCGTCCTCAAGACCGTGAATTTCTGGGCACTTGGGTATCAATTGAACTACGTAAAGCTGTAGAAGTCGGCTATGAAATTCTAGAGATTAGCGAGATTTGGGAATATAAGAAAACAACACGCTATAACCATGTAACACGCACGGGAGGCTTATTTGCAGGCTATATCGATATGTTTCTGAAAATTAAACAGGAGGCATCCGGCTGGCCTGAGGAATGCGTGAATGAGAAATCGAAAGAGAAATATATCGCGGAATATGAAGTAAAAGAAGGCATTAAACTAGATAAAGATAAAATTGGAGAAAATCCAGGACTAAGGGCTGTCGCTAAACTTTGTCTGAATTGTTTATGGGGGAAGTTCGGGGAGCGAGAAAATTTATCAAAAAAAGCAATAGTTCGTTCTTATCAAGAATTTGCAGAATTGATGTTTAACCCTGAAGTAGAAGTAACAGGGCTGGTTCCAGTTGACAATGATACACTCTTTATGTCCTGGAAGCATTTGAGAGAGGCAGCAGAGGCTTCTACGAAAGCGAATGTTGTGATTGCCGCGTATACAACAGCTCACGCGAGATTAAAGCTTTATAGCTACTTGGAGAAGCAGCAAGACCGCGTTTTATATTATGACACAGATTCGGTCATTTATGTGAGCGATGGGAGAAACGATTTACCATTAGGTAACTTCCTCGGTGATTTAACCGACGAAGTAAAGGGCTCCAAAAACGGTAGTTATATCAAATCATTCGTTTCCGGAGGCCCAAAATTTTATACCTATCGTGTACAAAATCCGGACGGTTCGATCGTTGAAGTTTCTAAAATTAAAGGAGTTCGCTTAAATTATGGAACAAGAGAGGAAATAAACTATGATTCAATCCGAGCCCTGGTAGTCGGTACCCAGCATTTTGATCTCAGGCTAAATTATCTCATCAAGAATATCTCGGTTATAATATCTCAAGCATTGATATCTCATGACCAGCTCATCTCCGACATTTATATCTCAGACATTTATATCTCAGACATTTATATCTCGGACATTTATATCTCAGACATTTCTATCTCAGACATTTATATCTCATGACTTAATTATTTCAGATGATAACATATCATTTCTTTTTTGGGAAATCCTGTGTTATCTGCTTTAATTATTGATTCATTAGATTTCTATGTTATCATCACAATCACATTTGATTAATCGTTTTTCACTAGATGGTGCGATTTTGGGATTCTGATCCATTACTCGGCGTTTGTGTTGATGTTATTTTTATTTTTTGTTCGTTATTCTAATTTTTGCGTTAAAAATGCCGCTGCAACTAATAAAAAATCAAGTGGGTGGGTACAATCTAGTTCACGAGGGATATATTTATCGTTATTATCGCAAAGGGTTGACGGATCATCAATGGAGATGTATTCTCTACAATAATGGAAAATGTCGTAGTATTTGTAGAACTACTACTAATGATAAACATGGTAATTTTTGGCATTAAGTTTATTTAGTTATTCTTTTTCCTTACTATTTTTTTTTCTGACTTTTTTTTTTCATTATTTTCCAAATAATAAGGTACAGTCACGTCCATCACCGATCATAAACATGCACCGGAACCGGCACGTGTTGAGGTTATGGGTGCTTTGGCAAAATTGAGACGTAAAGCCAAAAACAGTGCAGAGCCTTCTGGCAACGTGGTTGCTGCTTCAGTTAGCCATGTATCTGTAGATGCTGCGGCGCAACTTCCTGGACGTCGCGATTTAGGACGTATCGTTCGTCGTGTTCGTAATGTTCACTCTGATATTCCTCCAATTCCTTCAAAAATTGATGAACTCATTGTACCTGACAGATATTCTGTTACTACCCATGGCGAACGTTTTTTATTGAAAGATGTGAATATTGAAAGTGCGAAACAAAATCAGCGATTGTTAATTTTTTCTACAATGTCTAATTTAAATTACTTGAGATCGAGCGATATGATATATGCTGATGGTACATTTAAGACGGTTCCATCTTTGTTCTATCAATTATTCACTTTTCATGGTGATATTAATGGGAAAGTATTACCGCTTGTGTTCGTTCTTTGTACTGGTAAAAGTCAACGTGTTTATCGCCGTATTTTGGTTGAATTGAAAAGCTTAGAGCCTAGATTAAATCCCGCTGGTGTAATGGCTGATTTCGAAATGGCTTTCATGAATGCAGCACAACGTGAATTTGGGGTTGATGTAAAGGGTTGTTTTTTTCATTTCTCTCAGTGCGTGTGGCGCAAGATTCAGAGTTGTGGCTTACAAGCTAGTTATGCTGCTGATGTTACGTATGCTCTGAATCTTCGCATGTTATGTGCTCTTGCTTTTGTACCTGTAGATAATGTTATTAATGTGTATGAATTGTTAATTGCTTCTGAATTTTATCATGAACATAATGAGGAATTGGAGGAATTACTATCGTATATGGAGCGTACTTGGGTCGGTGTCCTGAATCGTCGTAAGCAAAGAACTGGTGCATTGTATTCTTTGTCATGCTGGAATCATTATGAGACTACGCTGAATCGTGGTGACAGAACAAATAATATTTTGGAGGGCTGGCATAACGCTTTTAATAATCGTGCTGCTGCTGCTCATGTTACTATATGGCGATTCATCCAATTGCTCATTGATGAGCAGGTTCTCACTGAAGTTGAGATACAGCGCTTGATTGCGGGGAATGAAGTTAATGATCGTCGAAGGAGATATCGCGATCGCGATGCAAATTTATTCAGAATTGTTAGTAATTATGATCGTGATGATGATGCATTAAATTATTTGCGAGCGATAGCGCATAATTTGTCGTTATAATTATACAATGGTATCTGATTCAATCAATGTCATGAAACACTGTGATGCTCTCTCAAAGGCCATTGATATGTTGCTTTAATTAATTTTTATATTCGATGTTTTATACTAATTCTGTTCTCTAATATATCATTTTCAATTACTTGTTGGAACAAATTATTTAAATTGGAATAAATTGAGATTTCTTAGCATGAGATATGTTTGATGAGATCATTCAGCTGAGATAAAATGGGCATGAGATCATTTAGCTGAGATAAAATTGGCATGAGATACTTTTGTCATGAGATATTTTTGTATGAGATCTTTTTGTCTGAGATATTTTGGTTGAGATCATTTAGCCGAGATAAAATTGACATGAACCCTGGTAGTCGATAAAGCGAAAGAGTTTAAGATCTTTTACAAAGGGATACGACGTACAATGTACCACGACGTCGTTACAAAGCCTGAGAAGAAAAAAATTAGAGCCACGGGGCCCAAACGACGTTTCGACGAGGGCACCACAACTCTTCCGTATGGGTTCAAAAAATCACGACAGAATTAGTAAAAAAAAAATGGGAAAGTATAAAAAAAAAAATTGATTCAGATGATCAATAAAAATAAGTGATGAAAAATAGTAAAACAAAATAGCTTCAAGAAGAAGAAGAAGAACGATGAATTTTATGAAGGTTAATGTAGAGGTGAGTTCGATTGAAACTCTGATAGAAGTGTCATATCAACCCTTCTGTTATAAACAGTTCTTATAAGAACTAATAAAAGGAAAACTATCAAATAGATTTGGAGTCGAAGTGTTTGATTCAACCCAACCTAAACACTTCATTGGTGACCAAGCCGACGTGATCACCCAACGTGGGACAGTGGAGAAGAGTAGGAGAAGACTCTTCACATCTCGCGCAACTGACAGCGCGCTACAGCTGATCACGCACGGGCCGCGTGTATCAACATCGAGCCACCGAAGGCCAACGCGGGAATAACAACAAAAGACTCTGTCCATTTAATTCGTCAAAACAAAGGCGATTTAAATTGAGAGAAAAATAATTTCTATTTTTCTTTCACAAACACACTCACACCTGTGTGATTTAAAGGGACAGGAATTATTGATTTTTGGAGAAGAAGAAGAAGAAAGAAAAGAAAGGAAAAGAAAAAAAAAATTGTTTCATCGCCTGGGATTCGAACCCACGCGCGGCAATTGACTCCGGGTGAAAAGTATTGGCCTTAGCCAATTGCGCCACGCGTCCAGCTTACTTGTGCGTGTTATTCTTGTCTATATGTAGCGCGGGTGCCGCTACATACCTCCCCTGGTTGTGCGAATCGTAGTCATTACGATTCGGTTTTTACCTTGTGAGAATCTTTCGTTGTTGTGTAAGTGTGTTTTTTCTTTTGTGTAGAGAATCCCGTGCAGATCCGTAACTCTCTGACCGACGGAGCGGCTCAGTGAATCGGCTCTATGTGCTCGACGTACCGGGCCAGAGCGTGGACAGTGAGATGGCGTGAGGTTACTTTCCTCTCACACTCACGCCGTGTCCAATTGTTGCTTTTGTGTGGAGCGATGGGCGAGGGTGACCAATCCTTCTTTGTGTCCCATAGTTGTGTCTCCAGTTGTGTGCGTTCGTTCGCTTTCGTTGCTGACTTCGTTAATTTTCGTTGCTGTGTTCGTTTTTTGCTTATTGTGTGTCTGCGTTGATTGGTGGATCCTCTCACTTCTTTATCCTCGGGGAATGGCGCTGGTGCTGACTCCTGTGGTGTTCGGTGGTTGCGAGTTACTGCCGACGACCGATATCACCGATGCTGTGTGAAGAAGGCGCTGTCGCTGCTGCTGTGATGTCCCTTGTTCGTGTACAGGTGTTGCGTGTGTATGAAGACATTCGTAGGTGTCTCATATGTAGTTGTGCGGTGTCACCAATGTAGATGTCCGTGTTTGTATGTGTGAACGTCAGGGGTCACCAATGTAGAGGTTCACTGGTGTTGGTGAGCAGCGCTGTGACGAACCTCTACAGCCGGGGTCTCATGTATGTGTGAGACCCAATGCTAGGCTGGCGACGATGAAAAAAATTGTTTCATCGCCTGGGATTCGAACCCACGCGCGGCAATTGACTCCGGGTGAAAAGTATTGGCCTTAGCCAATTGCGCCACGCGTCCAGCTTACTTGTGCGTGTTATTCTTGTCTATATGTAGCGCGGGTGCCGCTACATTAAGCTAGATCAAAAAAAAATGAATTTGAAAATTAATATATAAAAATCTTAAAAAATTGAGAAAAAGATTTAGAATTCAGCAAGAATAAGGCAGCTTCAGAGAAAGCAATGGATGCTCAAAGAGTTCATATTTCATGTATTTCTGAATAAACCCTAATAGGGTTTGGAAGAATTAATAAATAAAAATAAAAAAATATAACCAAATGAATGAATTATTAAATAGATCCTAAAAAAATATGAGGAAAAATTGTGACACATTAAAAAAAAATGGGAGAATCCAGAAAGAAAAAAAAGGAGAAATATGGGATAGACGGGAAGAAAATTAGCATAAGGTTGATTTGAGGAAAAGAAAAACCATAAATTTTAGAGAATAATCTAGATTTAAAAAAATTTATCAATTTAAGTACTAATAATAATAATAATAATGAAAAAAAAATTTAAGAAAAATAGACTTTAGGAAAAGTAAATTAGGTTTAACTAAATGTAATGTAGGATAAATAAATTTAACGTGAAAAATAATTGGCACTTCTCATGTATATTTCTATGAAAAATAAAAAAATTTGAAAAAATATAGTAAAAAAACTGTAAATTTTATTTTAAATAGGAAAAAATGATGAAGTTTCATACATAAATCGTTAAAACCCTAGAAGAATCGGTCAACTTCGCGGAAATCGTGCATATTTTTCTGAATAATCGGAAAATAGCACAAAAATATAATAAAAACACTGTAAATTTTATTTTAAATAGGAAAAAATGATGAAATTTCATATATAAATCGTTAAAACCATAGAAAAATTGGTTAAATTCGCGGAAATCGTGCATATTTTTCTGACTAATCGGAAAATAGCACAAAAATATAATAAAAACACTGTAAATTTTATTTTAAATAGGAAAAAATGATGAAATTTCATATATAAATCGTTAAAACCATAGAAAAATTGGTTAAATTCGCGGAAATCGTGCATATTTCTCTGAATAATCGGAAAATAGCACAAAAATATAGAAAAATCTGTAAATTTGACTTTATATGTAAAAAAAATGATGAAATTTCATATATTAATCGTTAAAACCATAGAAAAATTGGTTAAATTCGCGGAAATCGTGCATATTTTTCTGAATAATCGGAAAATAGCACAAAAATATAGAAAAATCTATAAATTTGACTTTAAATGTAAAAAAATGATGAAATTTCATAAAAAATTTGAGAAAATGCAATAAAAAACATTAAATAATGGATATTCACGTGGAAATGCATGAAAAAGCGAAAAAAGATCAATAGATAATAAAGATTCCATCCGGGATCGATAAAATTGAGGGAAAAAACAGCGGATAATGAAGATTTAAATAAAAATATAAATAAAATAATATAAAATTTTCTCAAATTTTATATTTTTAATTTCAATTTTTTTCTTTTAATTTTAATTTTCGAATTTGAGGAAATTAAAAGGAAAAAAAAGCAAGGGTTCTTCTGAATAATTATGAAAAATTATCAATTTTTAACAGTTTTTTTATTGAAATGAACCTAAAGGTACTACAAAATAATTTCATTGTTTCCTTTTTTTTTATAATTATTATTATTACTATTATTATTACTATAATTATTATTATTATTATTATTATCATTATTATTATTATTATTATTCTCATTTTGCGGGGAGGGCCGTTGAGGTTAATCCCAGGACTCTAAGTCCCAGTCTTCCTTCGGAGTTTCGGGGTCTGGTAGAGTTTCCCCGAAGAGGATCCTCAGGCTCCAAAGGTCCTCCAGGTCATAAAGCGTTGCAGCAGCCTCTTCCTCGTGGCTGTATTGGCGGGCTTCCGTTCTAAGGTCCGCAATCCAACGGGCCCTGAGCGTGTCCGACCCTATTCCTCCGGAAAATTGTTCACCGCGCTGGAACCAAAATAAAAATACAATAAATTATTAGTTTAAAAAAAAAAAAAAAAAAAAAGAAGGGAATTGGAGAAAAAATTCAAAAAACCCTTACCAGGTATGTCTGCTGCTCCAACTGCCTCTGCACTATCTCCGACCTGGAGAAGAGCTCCCCGATGCCCCACACGTCCTCCCCTTCATATGTCCCCTGCTCTGGGTCCCTCCAGGAGAACCACTCATTCATGGCCCGGTCCATGTCCCTCTGACGCCGACCCTCCTGCATCTACGGGAATGAACAAACACACACAATTAATTAAAAACAAAAAACACCATCACAAACACTGAAGCGAAAATGAAAACACTCGGATTATCACGAAAAAAACTCACCTCAAACACAAACAACACTGCGATCGCGTCTAAAATAGCAACGGCCATTTTTTTTCTTCACTTTTTTTTAAAAAACGTAAAGAAATTTTAGAGATGCAAGTTGCTTGGAAAACTGATTGTGACAACCAGAGTTTCCGAGCAGCTTATATATCCGGTAGAAAACCCAGATGAAGAGGGGATAGCAGCCCCTGAAGCCGTGCTCCAGAAGAAGACATCTTGGAGAAAGCGGAAAATGAAAAGAGATGCAGTTTTATGTTTTTCTAGGGATGAAGAGAGACCAAAAGATTTTCATGTTTTTCAGGTAAACCTTCCCCCCCCCCCCTCTTTGAAGAAATCTCTCGGTGGACAACCACCATAAAGGAGGAAAGAGAGAGAGAGAGAGAGAATGGGCGTTTCTCAGGAAAAATTCTTTCTTTCTTTAAATAAATTTTTTAATCTTTTACTTTTTTCACATTTTTTTTTCTTTATTAATAAAAATTCTTATTTTACATGTTGTTTCTATAACAATAAGTAGTTTAAAAGCTAATGAGAATATTGCGAGAATCTCAAATAAATACGTTATTTGAGGAAAAAATTATTTATAAAAATTAAATGGGAAAAAATGAAATTAATTGAATTTTTAATAAAGTTGCGTGAAACTTTCGAAATCTAACCCTTGACGCAGCATGCTCTCCTCCTCATTGTCGGGAATGTCTATGTGTAGATTAACCCACTCTTGTGAAGTAAATCGCGGACATCCTTCCGAAGTGATTGTGTCAATCGATGGAAGACGATTGACTGCGAAAAAGAAAAAAAAAAGTTAATCATCAATTCAAAATTGGTGTAAAAAAGCAAAAAAAGGTAATTATGATTGATATTTACCGTAGTCGTCGAATTCTTCTTCGTCGAAGCACTCCGCCATGCGTGATACAGCGTCCAACGCAGCCTTTTTTTCTTCCTCTTCCTTGTGAAGTTTATCGCGGGCGAGGAACTCTGCTTTCCTTTCTGCTGCTCTAATGAGGCGCCTCTGCCTCTCCTCTTTCTGTTTATCCAGCCAATTTTTCCACGCTGAATGCAATGAACGATCATTTTTATCGTTGAACACTTTTTTAACCCGTTTCAACCATTCTTCGTCCTCCTTGCAGATCCTTCGTCTTTTCCTCACAGGCCCTCCGCTGACAGTTTGTCGACTTATGACAGGTTTTATTACCCTTACTTTTGGTAATTTCACCTGAGGAGTTTCGACGGTATCCTTCCTTGTTGGGAGACTCCCTGGGGCCACTTCATTGTTCCCGGTGCTCACTGTAACATTTGATTCAAACGGTTGAATCCACTTTCCACCGGGCACTTTTTTAATTACTTTATTCACTCTATTCACGTTTATTTCCATTTTTTGGTCCATATCGCGTGATGTTGATGCCCTTTTTCAGGTGAGAGCTATGCCCCAAATTTCATAAACTTGGTCGAACTAGCCCCCCTAATTTTCCGTATTCGGAGCACGGAAAATCCATGGGAGTGGGGATACGCTGGTCCGATTTTCCCCAATCGTAGGGGCTCTGAAAATCCTCGGTAGTGGGGATACGTACTGCCCCCCTTTTTTCGCTAAAAACGCGCGGGCGAGTGGAAAATCAGAGCACGGAGTGGAGGGGGTTCACGCGTGTGTGGTCCATTTTCTTGACTCGGATGTTCGGAAAAAAACCGCCTATAAAAAAGGTTCCGACGGACACTAGCGTCAGTTCAACCTTGCCTTTATACCTGCTGTGGGATCATGGCCACCAGCAAGTCAGTGATGGGTAGTGTACCCGAACAGCATGTGGTATTGGCGCAGTTATTATCCTTGAATAAGTCCGACACAAAGCAGCTTCGTGTCGGCTTACAATGGGACACTGAAAAAGAATTTGGGCAGACAGTACAAATAATTGCGTCACGCCCGCATCGTGCTGTAATTCCTCTAAGTGGTGAAGAATGGCACCTGCTGTGCGAGGATCTCCCTTACCTACAACGATACTTCGAGGCAACGGGACGTTCAGTGGAGCTCCAAGGGCAATTCCAAGAAAAGATTTATGGAAAGCTGAATGTGCAATTTACAAACCGTTTCCAAAATCGTTCCATTACATTTTCCCACGCTGATGGTGAACAAAAGATTGTGATGTTGAAATCAACAATTCTGGAGCTGAAAAGGAAATCATCGTGGGCCAATCAATGGTTGAATCACTTGAGCAGTTTGCCGATTGCTGCATACAAGGATTCTCTTCTTGATATCACTACACGGGTCGTGATGAAACATATGCAGCATAACGCATTACCGGATGCTGATCAGCTACGAGAATACATCCAGACTGACTTTGAGGACATCTATAAAGGCACTTATGCAGACCTACGCGAGCGTTTTCCCCGATATAATTTAGAATATTTATACCAATTTTTTGGTGAATTATTCCATTTTGATTTTAACAATTTGAGCTACGCGTTAGGCACTCCTGTTCAAATGCCGGCCTTTTATGTGCCCTATGATACATATGTATAAAAAACTTATTTAAGGCAAAAAAATAAAAATAAATGTGAAATTTTAATTCTAAAAAAAAAAATACTTTTTTCTCATTTATTCCAACCAACCTTGTCCTCTACAACATTCAATTGTTTTCCTGGAAAGGTGGTCTACCGCAGAATGAGAGAGAGAGAGAGAGAGAGAGAATTCTTGGGTTTTCTTAGGGGTTTATCCCAAATAGTGGAATCCTAAAGGCGGACTCCCACAGAGAGAGAGAGAGAGAGAGATGGAGAGAAAGAGAATGGTAGAGTTTTTGGGTTCTTTTCTAAGAAGAATTTACGCTTTCTGCGTGAAGTAAAAGAACGCTCTGCAAAAGATAGTATTTTAGAAAGAGAGAGAGAGAAGGAGAGAAAATAACTTCTCGATCCTTTCAGGTTTTTTCTTGAGAAGGGGCTTTTTCCTATCTCTTGGATCATTTTTCGGCTGGTCATTCTATTACTGCGTGGGGTTTCTTCTGTTTAGGGGAGAGAGAGAGAGAAAACCTGTAGAACGAAAAAGGGAGAGGAAAGAAGGAGAGAAAAAAACTTTTCTCGATCCTTTCAGGGTTTTCTATGAAAAGAGGTCTTTTCATATACATATAATTGGCTTTTCGGACCTTGGGGCAATTTATCTTTCTGTTGGGAACGAAAAGAAAAAACCATGTTTTCTTGCGGCAGGTTGTCTAGAAAAAGGCATCTTTTTTAGCATGAGGTTGAGGAAAAGGAGGCGAAGAGGATGAGGAGAAAACATGAATGTTTTGTCTTTTCCTTCTCATTTTTCAGGTCCGAGTTTTGAAAAAAGAACTTTTAGAGTTGCGAGATTTTGTCTCTCGTTTTCGGAATTTGGAAATTCACGCACGACCCTCCTCCCCTCATTCTCCCCTTTCCAAAGATACCCCACATGCCACCTGCCACCCTCTTTTCCTCCTCCCGCCACCCTATTTTCCTCCCACCACCCACTCCCTAAGCCCTCCGCCATCTTGCGGACCCAACTCGGCCACCCACCTTCGGAAAAAATCTTTCCCATGCCGGAAAACCCATTAATTTTACAGGTGAACACCTGCACCATAGAAGGGCCCTACAATGGGACCGCCATCAATCATCCCGCCGACAATAGGGACCGGAGGGGGGCGATAGGGGGGGAAGCCACGCCCCTTTCCGCTAAAAACGCGCACTTACTACTAACGTCAGCCGTCAAACGGAGCGGGTAACATTGATAGACCAAATAGTTTCGCGCCATCCCGTGCAAACCCGAGTAATCGACCGGACGGAAGGGCAAACGCTGTAGTGCCTCCTAATAGTGATCGAACTGAGCTCGATAACCGTCACGTCCATTTCAATCAGAGCCAAAATCCTACCGGAGGTTTTCTCCCAATAAATCCACTATCGACTAGCGGCGGAAACCCCCAGAGTCAACCACCGTCGAATGTAATACCAAACAGGCCACATTTCGTTCAAGTTATTGTGAGTAGACAACTACCGGACGGTCAATTAGAGTCAAAAGAGACTTTCGTGACAATTGACCAATACAACGAAATGAAGAGGCTGACAGAAGTACCGCGAAATCATCAAGAGCCCTCAGTACCGAGCGAGCGAATGCAGAGTACTAGTCGTGCGTCAGTATCAAATGAGCGAACGCGGAGTGCTAGTCGTGCGTCAACTCGTTCATTTGGTCGCGAGAATCTGCCGTCCTCATCTCGATATTCAGTTGGCAGGGAAAATAACTCTCGTACAAGACGTGGTAATTTATCGTGGAGATCGAGTGATTCTAGTGACGATACAGAGCGTTTTCCCGCAACGCGTCTCAATCAAACAGCATCACGTAATGTCCAACGAGACAACCCAACGGTCGATAACAATTTCCCTTCTGCAATGAAAATTGGTCAAATCGTTAATGCATGGCAGATCTCTTTTCCGCGGACAGAGAAAGATCCGGAGCAATTTCTGCTAATTCTAAAAGATCTATTAGTCTCTAGCGGAATTAATAAAGATCTATTCGTCCCGTGTCTATCGAAAATCTTTGAAGGACCATATCGATCATGGTATCTCGTTAACAAAAAGTCCTGGCGTACTTGGAGACAATTCGTCCGGGCTTTTCGTTATGAGTGGGGAGTGAAAAAGTCGGACTATCAATTACTCCAAGAGATCAATGAATTGCAGGTCGACAAAAATGAAAAATTATCTGAGTTCGCGTGCCGCGTTCGAGTGATCTTTGAAACTATGCAGATTCCGCCAGAATTTGAAGATCAATTAAAATTGATCTTAACGAAATTTAACCCGCGGTTATTACCGGAAATATTAAATCTTTACATGCGCGATTATACAGAATTCTTACATTACGTGAACGAAAGAGGCTATTCAAGACCTGCGGCGGTCAATTTCCGAAAGCCGAAATCGAGCTTTAAAATCGGAACTAGCAAATCGGTCAATTACCAATGCATTCAAGAAGAATCCGATGAATTTATAGACCCCGAAGAGGATGACGATCAAATCGACGTCGAAACGAATAACGAAACGGGAAATGATCAAACGCTCGATTTAAATGCCTTTCAGACTTCTAATTCAAATAATAAAGCGAAAAACGGTCAAAATTCTAAACCTTTAAACAGACAACGACTCGAACATAATCTAGAGCGTTTCGAGAATTCAGTAGACCCAACAAGGACTGAGAAAGTATTATCGGAACCGGTCAAGTCAAATCAATCACGGAATTTCGACCAAAGCAAAATGTTTTGTTATAATTGCGGTCAAATGGGACATGCCACGCGTTATTGTTCAAATGATCGACAAATTGTTTGCGTGTCATGCCGAAAGGTAGGACACTTGAACAAAAATTGTCAAGCTAAATCGGGAAACGCCTAGAGCCCTCAACCACTCAACCTCAGAGTGTTGAAACAAAGGGCAACGTTGAGGAAAATTTACAAACTGACGAAATTCCAAGTACAAGTGGATTAGACCAAAAGTTTAAAGTAGATCAAATAAAGGACTTGGAATCTCGTCATGAAAAGGAAGTCAAATCAGATTTTAAACTTGATCTCATTGCCGAACGATCGGAAGAATCAGGTATCTCTGATGACGATGACGTCGAAATGATCAACATGTTAAATATCGATAAAACAGAGCCGGTTACTTTATTAACTTCAGCGGACGATCAAATCAAAACTAATACAACCGAGGTACACAGGTCAATTGATCCAAATACAATAAAATCATGGCGTCCACCGGGTTTGTCACCACATCTAACACACAAATCAGCACAACGACGGATATATTGTGAAGGGAACACACGTGAACCGGTTAAAGTAGTTCGAATCCCTGTAGAAGTTTCGTTTTTCGGTCAAAAGGTTCGCGGAATAATCGACAGTGGAAGCGAGAGATCGTATATCAGCGAAACGGCTTACGAGAGAATCAAAGACACTCAACCACACGAACTAATACCCGACTCCACAATGATCAATGGGGTTTGTCTGGGAGACAAGTCAAAAGTCAAAACGCGTGGGGGGCTTGCTTTATCATTGATATAGGGGACGTTTACGGATCCCAATGGCTAAGCGTGATGCCCGGTTTATCTGGCGACTTGATCCTCGGTATGGATTTTTGGTTGACCTTCAAGGTCACAGTTGATCCGTTCTCTCACACGTGGACGCTGGCTGGTAGCAAATACACCTATCAGTTGTCACACCGATTTGTATTCCCTACGGACTTAAAAGTACTCAATAACAACGAAAACGCGAAACTCCAAAATTTTTTAGATGCGGAATTCCCGAAACTTGATCGAGATTCTACAGGAGAGACCGGCCTTATAAAACACGTGATCGAAATCGAGGATCCGACACCACACCGTCAAAAACCGTACAGACGTAGTGAAGTGATACGGAAATTCATTGATCAAGAGACCGATCGACTATTAGAAAAGGGATATATCACCTGGAGTAATAGCGATTGGGCGTGCTCACCAGTCGTAGCTCCAAAAGCCAACGGTGGCTTACGATTCTGTATCAATTACCAACCGGTCAATAAAAAGTCAAAAAAACCGGCCTATCCTCTTCCAAATATGAGATCGATCCTTTCGCAATTACACGAAGCAAAAATAATCTCCACGGTCGACATGAGCGAAGCGTTCCATCAAGTGCCAATGGACGAAGGTAGCCGAAAATACACCGCGTTTGCAGTAGAGGGCAAAGGTCTATTAGAATGGCTCCGTATGCCATACGGTATAACGGGCGCCCCGTCCACCTTCCAACGCCTGATGGATATTGTGAGAGAGCGCGTGAAAGAGTTGATCAATCAGAGGAATTTACCAAATAAATGGGTCGATAAAATGTTCACCTACTTAGACGACTGGATAATTACCAGCGAAGACCTAGACGAGCACATTGCTCAGTTAGGTCTACTTTTTGAAGTCTTTCGGGAAGCTAAATTGAAAATCAATCGGGAAAAAAGCAGTTTTGCCTGCAGCGAAGTCAAATTTCTCGGCTATATTATCGATCAATATGGCATGAGACCAAACCCGGAGAAGATTCAGCCAATTTTAGATTTTCCTGTACCGAAAGACAGGACCCAGTTGAGACAATTCAATGGATTGGTCAACTGGTATCATAGACACTTGAAGAACGTAGCTAGGGTTCAAGGTCCATTGAACAAATTAACTAGTCCAAAAACACCCTGGCAATGGACAGAAATAGAGCAAAACGCGTTCGATAAAATCAAACGGGCATTGATCAATGCGCCGCGTCTATACGTTCCAATACCAGGTAAGCCGTTCACCTTATATACAGACGCGAGTGATTTTGGTCTAGGCGCGATTCTTGTCCAAGTAGATTCGGAAACTGGACAAGAAAATCTGATCGAAGTTTTGAGTAGGCCATTGAGGGGCGCTGAAGTCCATTATACCACAACAGAGAAAGAATGCCTTGCTGTGGTGTGGTCGGTCGAGAAGTTGCGTTGCTACCTCTAAGGCATGCCGTTCAAGGTCGTAACCGACCACCAAGCGCTGAAATAGCTACATAGCCTTAAGAACCCCGTAGGTCGATTAGCACGTTGGGCAATCTACCTGTACCAGCACGATATGACCGTCGAACACAAACGCGGAACATTGAACGAGGCCCCGGATGCCTTATCGCGAATGCATGACCTTGACGTGGATCCACTTGGCTGGGAGAAATTGATCGAAGAAACGATCAAAAACAGAGTAAAACTAAATTCAATTTGTGACCAAAATTGGTACGACACAAAATACAAGCTAGTAAAAGAACAGCCAAGTCGATTCACCGAATGGAAAGTTGAGAATGACGCACTTTACTATTATCGCCCCGATTACGAAAAGGCATTGATCGATGACGAGCATCCGTGGAAGAAGGTCGTTAAACCGGACGGAATTCTATCAATAATACGGGAGAATCACGATACGCCACAGGCAGGTCACCTCGGTAAAGACAAGACAATCGATCGGATCAGGCAAAACTATTACTGGCCTGGAATGTCACAGGACATCAAATCATACGTAGAAGATTGCGAAATCTGTCTTAAGGTCAAGTATAATCAAAACCCAATTAAAGGCCTTTTAACAACGCGCCACTTGCAACAGCCATGAGCTCAAATCTCGGTCGATACGGTAGTTTCACAAATAAGATCCAAGAAGGGTAACTCCGACGTAATAGTTGTCCAGGACATATACACCAAATATATTGAGCTCATCCCGGTGCGACGGAGAACGGGTAAACTAGTAGTAAAAGCACTCGATACAGTTTTCGATCGATGGGGAACGCCCAAGTCTATCATCACGGATAACGGCCTAGAGTACGTGAACAAAGAGGTAAAAGCGTTCTTGTTAGCACGAGGGGTGGAACATATGACTACCCCATTAGCTCACCCTCAAGCTCATCCGGTCGAACGGGTAAATAGGACAATCAAACCAATGATTGCCGCATTTATAAATGATCAACACAACGAATGGGACGAACACTTATCTAAGATTCAATACGCGTATAACACCGTTCCTCACTCGGGTACTAGAATCTCACCTTTTTTCTTGAATCACGGTCGCGAAGCTACGTCGAAGCACGATACAAGAACTGAACCTTTGCTAGATCAAACACAACTGGACGAATCGGTAAAAACTTGGATAGATCGATTGAAAAATATCGATGAGTTTAGACATAAGATCGAAATGCGTTTGAAGAAATATTCTGCCCAGAAGCTCGCCAAGGCTAATGCAAACCGTACAGTTTCAGTTGAGGTCAAGTTGGGTACAGAAGTATATTACCCAAATAAAAAATTGAGTAGCAAGGCCGATGGTTATTCTGCGAAGTTTGCCCATAAATATGTAGGTCCAGCATATGTAAAGAGGAAAATAGGACCAATGATAGTAGAATTAGTAGATAAGACCGATAAAATTGTCGGGAAATACTATGTCACGGACTTGAAGATACCAAGGAGAAGTTTACGGGTAACAGGTCAAGAAGATGAGCTCCGCAGCAGACAAAGCAGCGATCGAGGAGATGGAGCGACAGCTAAAAGCTCTAAGGGAGGACAAGCAGAAGCTCGAGGCGTATGTCAAGGAGTTGGAGGTAGTAGTGCAGTCACGTTCTAACTCGGTGAATACCGAGGACAAACGCGCTGACGAAGAAGAGTTGGAAGTTGATTCGGATGAGGGACTGAGTTTCGATCAATTATTTGGAAGACCTATTGCAGAGACAGCAGCAGCTAGTCAACCACGTCAACCAAGTCAGGCAGCACTAGAATTGATCGAAGAGATCCGGAATACACCAGCTCCGGAATTGCAACTGAAGCCAATTCAAGTCCTCACGCCAATACAAATCCAGTTGGAAAATGAGAGACGTAGGCGCCTTCCTGATAAAACCTACAAGATGGAAACTAATCCCGTCACAGGGAAGCCTCAACTATCGATCGATTTGCCAGATGCAACCCTTGCCCCATCGATAACCGTTGGCCCAGTACCAGGGATGAAGCTGCCACGATTCAATGACATTATGATCGAATTGGGCTTGAAAAAACCAGGAGACACCACTTCGACCTATTATGTCGATTGTAGGATGCTAAGTGAAGACGCACTGATACGACTCGTTGTGAGGCGCGCTGAATTGCTGTTGACAAAAAGGGCGGCGGAGAAAGTTGATCGAGGCACCCAGACATTTATAACTCAAGTGCATCGTCAACACCCACCAGGATGTCCTAACTGCGGGTCGAGTAACCATTCACTTCGACAATGTGAGATCAAAAAATTCAAGGCTGGTTTTTGCCACGTTTGTGGTGCAGAAAAAGCCGACAAAGTGGACTGCTTCTACCCCCATGGAGTAGAGCACGAAATGTCCCTCTACCTATGTCCAGGGTGCGGAAGAGATAAGAAGCTCTACTGTCCTGAGTGCCCAGACTGCAACATCAGATGGGAAGGAAGAGTGGAATTCCTCAGATTAAATTACGCTACGTGGCCATCTTGGAGGGTACCCCTCGATCATCTTTATTTGATCAATGAGGGTAAAGAAGTTCTCACCAGGAAACACAAGACTCGTTTCAACAATCTAAAGGATCGCCCAAACGAAATCCGTGCTTTCTTGATCAGAGAGAATGCTTTGGCCGCTGCGGTACCAAGCAGCAGTACAGCTAAAAAAGCCGTCGAGTTACTGACGGAAGAAAAACGTCGTCGAGCGACTTATGCACTCCAGACACCATTGATCCAGCAACACCTGGACGAGATATTCCAAGAGCGTCCCGAACTGGGTGATATTCGTGAACTCACGGTTCTGATTCCATCAAAGTATCAACGCGACTAGATCGACATCGACACACATTTCCAATTACCATCGAAGAACATACGTCCATTGATCAAACTAAAAAAATAAAACAATCATTCGTATTTTTGTAACAAATTAAGTAGAGTCAATAAACTGATTAATGATAACCACCTTGTGGTGTTGGAAGCTTTGCAGAGCCAAATTGGGTCACTGGGTCAGTGACTGGGGATAATCAAAATTGTAGTTTTACAGGTCCAGCAGATCAAGGATGTTTCGTCGAGATGTCAAGGTTTGAAGGGGGAGGATTGAGATAGAAGTGAAATTTGAATTGAAAGGAATGCCCTCGACATCTCACGGAAGGTAAAGTTACTAATTGGTCAAGTCGATCATTGGCGCATGCGTCAAATTATTGATCGAAGGGCCAAGCGTACCACGAGGAGACAGCAACAAGTGACGCGTTTTCACTCGTTGTTCGTGCGCCATTGCCACCATAAGTGTGCTCTGTTTTCCGTTCATAATTTCTGTTCAATTTATTGCTCTATTATTAATAAAATATATACTATAAAATTTGATCGAAGATTTTGTGCCCGTTACTACAAAATAAAATATTTTCATTGATCAAAAGGATATTGAGGACTGGGATACTGTAAGTAAAATTACAATCAAAAATTATCCTCTTGGCTCTGCAATTTCACTCTTCTTTGGGTCTCCCAAATCGAACCCAAATTTTCTCGTTTCTTTTCCGCTTTGATCAACGTACACTGGACGAATTTGCACCATTGAAGGTTTATTGATTTCACCTCAAAATCAATTGGCGCCCAACTTTTCAGGTTTGTTATTAATCAAATAATTAGTCAAAGAGCCCGAGCAGCCATTGACCCCGGCCGCGCTCGGTGTAGGCTTCATTTCACGCCATTTTGCCAATTAAATTTATTAAAAATTCATAAAATAAAACTTAGATCAATATTTCATTTGATCAATTATTTAATTTTTATTCAATTAAAAAGAAACCTGTCTCACAATATAGCTAGCTCATTCCTTTCCAATTACAATTTATTGCGGCCAGCGGCAACTATTCATGATTTTTTCATTGACACTGGTTATTGTTTTTTTTTCTGAAATCTGGATGAACTATATATTCTTCAACTCATTTATTTGAATATAGACAAGACTATGGATATTTTGCTTCATTCTCTGATGAAACGATATTCAGATTTTCACAATTTTCTCATTCTATACATAACAATGAACAATTTCGACAAATTCTCATAATTCCCTCAAAATACCTGCACATTAATATAAAAAAATCCCCATTTTCCTCATTCATCACGAAATTATGAATAATAATAGATTCTCCTAATTTTGGAAATTATTTTGAATCACGTAATAAATTAATAAATAACAATTGTCTTCTTTCACATTTAACACAAAATTATGGACGCTAATTGATTCTCCTACTTCTGGAAATCTTTTCGAATCACGTCATGAATTAATAAATATCAATTGACCTTTTTTACATTCAACACAAAATTATGAACACTAATTTATTCTCCTACTTCTCAAGGCTCGAGAAGGTGCCGCCTTCAAATGCTCCTTAGTCATACGTCTAGGCTTTAATGGAGAAAATCCTGTGAGAAGACGCATTCTTCTTTCGATAATTGGCTCCTTCGGTGTAAGCTGATGTTGAGAAACTACCGAACACTGGTCATTGTCCGAATCTGCTTCACCTGAAGATGAATAAATCAATCAATATCGAAAAAAATTATCATATTGTTTGTTACCGAGAATCTACAAGACATTAATCGGTATAATTCACCGTCTTTTGAGACATGATGGGAGATGAAATTAATTGATTTCCTAGATGCAGTTCGCGAACGTAGATCACAATCACATTGTGAAAGGGTCAGAGTGATTCACATTTTAGCACATCCTATGAATTATAATATAATTCATAGAATGTGCTAACATAAAACTGATGGGAATCATTATCATTCTCATTAGTCTTATACTCTTAATACATGATATTTTTCTGTTCAATGAACATAGTCTGTATTAAAATCTATCTCTCCTTCGAAATTGATCTATTTCTTAATGATATCAAGATAACGTGAACACTTTGAATTGAAAATGATCTATCAATGTGTTAATTATTATAGAAATAGAGAGTCACTTCTACATTTGATGAAAACTACTAATCTACTTTTCAATGTTGGAGATCAAATATCACAGCACCACGCCACCACCTGCCTACCTCCAAAGATTCCGTTTAATCCTGCTGATTTATTCAGTTCTGCTGGTAATTTGAGTCTCCGTAATTTGACAACCGCAATGCGAGAATCTAATAAATTTGGGTAGGACCTTTTCAAACATTTCGGATGACCGACAGTCTCTCCAGCATCATTTCCAACGATTTTAGATGTGCCAGATAGATTTGAAGTGAGTAGCAACACGGGTGATGCTGGAAGAGATGTTTTTTCTAACGTACGTACTTCCTCGGGCAGTTCCGGATGTTCTTTGAATAACTTGTATGATATAGGTGAAGTTACAATCTGCTGTGAAGAAAGTACTACATTTTCATCAGTAGTCTGGCTCTGCAGCTGCTCATCATGTCTCTCCAGCTCTTCAGTTTGTACACCAATATCGACATACGAGGAACATAATGAGGTGATCTTAGCGGAATATGTACTCCGAAAATTATCTACCTTTACTGGATAGTGACAGATATCCAGCGGGGCTTCTCGATTCGGAGTATGCAATTTGGACCAGATTAATAATGACTCGTTGCGACATTTGTGGCGATCAATTCGCGGTGAACTTTTGAAAAATTGATCTTGTGTACATAAGTATTTGAAGAAGCGCGATAGAATAAATGATGGTGACTCACAATATTTTGCTATTTGAAATCCCATAGGAAAGTCGAGGAATTACTGTCTACATGAATGACATGAAGCCTTGTGGTCAATGAATGACGATGTCCAGTATGCCACTGATTTGCTTTGCAGAATTTCGAGGAATTTTTATGGTTCCCAAGTCCTGACTCTCATTAGGTGATTTTTGCGAGGGATAATCATCTCAGTCCAACTTAAAGTGAATAAGAAGGAATCGGTGATAGTAATATTTTCAATAAATGCATCCACCGAAGGAAGATCTGCAACAGGTGTGAATTGTTGTTCAACCAGATAGAAGAACATCAATGTTTCTACAAGCATACATGTTGCATGGCTGGGTAGATTACTTGATTGGACAGAAAAAAATAATTATATGAGATCTCATCGATTTCTGTGAGGATTTCTTGTTTTGGGTATTCTACACATATTCAATAAAGAATTTATGAATGCTCCCATGGTATGAGCATACGACTCACAGACCTAGTGGTCTCAGAGTAATCTGGGATTAAAGAAAAAACCGTTCTTGCAATTAGCATGAGACTTGCTCGAGCCTTTTGATATGAATGTGAAGAACTCAATGAGATTGAATTCGATTGGGAGATGTTTCTGGGTGAAAAATATGCGAAGAATCAGGGAAAAGATATATTGATATGAGAGTCCATCGATTCTTGTCGGAAATTCTTGTTCTAAGTATTCTACACATATAAAATAAATAATTTCTGAATGCTTCCGGGGTATGAGTATACGACTCACAGACCTAGTAGTCTCAGAGTATTCTGGGATTAAAAAAAAACATTTTTGCAATTAGCATGTGACTTGCTCGATCCTCTCAATATGAATGTGAGGAACTCAATGAGATTGAATTTGATTGGAAGATGTTTCTGGGTAAAAAAATATCCGAAGAATCAGGGAAAAGATATATTGATATAAGAGTCCATCGATTCTTGTCGGAAATTCTTGTTCTAAGTATTCTACACATATAAAATAAATAATTTCTGAATGCTTCCGGGGTATGAGCATACGAGTCACAGACCTAGTGGTCTCAGAGTATTCTGGGATTAAAAAAAACCGTTCTTGCAGTTAGCATGAGACTTGCTCGAGCCTCTTGATATGAATGTGAGGAACTCAATGAGATTGAATTCGATTGCAAGATGTTTCTGGTTGAAAAAGTATGCGAAGAATCAGGGAAAAGATATATTGATTGAGTGCTCTTCAGACCCAATGCCAAATAAGCGGTATACGTTTTACCATTGAGTGTCACCCCCTTGGAACTCATATTTGTTCAATAATGGCTGTGGCTGCAGCTGTGGCAGAATTAATCCTATACTTGCCGAGATATTGGGAGTCGTTGTGGCCCTTGTTCCTGTAGGGCAAGGTTTTCTTGCTTTGGTGGGCACCGAGTTTACATATTGGTTATACTGCCGACGTGACCAAACTTACTAGATATACCCAGGTTGGGACAAGTCATGTCCCCATTTTATATTTTGTCGCAGTGCTATGACCTAAAGGAAACACAGAAAAGCCAATAGCAATCGACGCCCAGCTCAAGCCTAATTTTCATTGATCCTCTACTTCTGTTGGCACAGCGGTACGTATGAAATGAATAAAATTTTTATCTCAACCATTTTTCAATATTATTGTGAATTCATGTTATTATTCTGTTATCATTAGTGACGAATCATTATTGTACATTATTATTGAATGTGTAATAAATAAAATGAATGTATTTTACACCCTGCATTTTGTATGATATATTTTTTCAACTTCCCGATGAGGGAAGTTTATGTAATGACCCTGAAAAGGAAAAATCGATTTTTTCATTGATCTCGATATTTTGAGATCTACCCAAAATGTTCTGAAAGTTCACTCTTTCGCAGCTACGTTTTTTGCATTCGTTTTTTTCATTCATCATTTTTTCTAATGATAAGTGAGAGAAATTATCGGGAAGTTCACAGTATGGCTTGAAGAGTCACATACATCACACTACATTCCTACCAACTCCTTCCAATTAGCAATAACGCACTAATATATGTTGGTCAAAAATTCGATAGGAAATACAGGAACTCGCAATGGCCAAGTGGTAGAGCACCTGACATAAAAACTGTTGATAAAAAAAAAAAAAGTAGAGCACCTAACATGTAATCAGCGGGTCGTGAGTTCAAATCTCGCTTCCGCATTCCATATTTTTTTACGAAAATTGGATTGATGTTTTTTTTTGGTAATTATTTACTATAGGTAATTATTTACTATAGAATAGACCGCTATTTTACATATTTATCTTTTTTTTTTTTGAATCAAAATTCGTTATAACCCTCGTGGAAATCGAGTCGTCAGATTTCGACAAATAACATGGTGATTTTTTTATTTTAAACTGAGTTATATTTTTTTTCAGTTTCAACATTGCCATTGACGGTGCACCAATATGGCTGATCAATACGTGTACGAGTTACCAGGAACAATTTTATGAAAAGTATAGATAATTGCTGCGAGTTGTGTGAATATACTTCAGATTCTGATAAAATGAAATGGTATTGAAATCCAAGTAAACATTTTTTTATTCGTTACATATCGAAAATCATTTGGTTGCTAACAACAATTTTCAATATTATCCATGAGAGAGTGAGTTATGAGCCAGAGATCATGTTAATTTTTCATGGTGATATCTCCCTTTTCTATCATTCTTTTTGGCCTATCAGGCTCTAACTTAGACTCTGATCCTCTACTTCGGTTGGCGTATGTACATATATGGACATATATGGCGATTTTTTCCCGGGTGACGGGAAATTCAAAATAATGTCACGTGACTGGATTTGACGCTGACGCTAGCCCCAAAAAAGCCGGAATGTGGCCGTACTTGCGCCGATGCATGATACTGTTCGTCCGCCATCAATGTCTCCTTTAGTGTAAAAAAAAAAATATATATATAAAAAAGAGATCTAGAAAAAGTTTTCAACTGAAAAAAATTATTCAAAAAAGCGTAGACGATGAATAAACGAAGCGTGAATTATTCATGCCACGAATCATGTGCGCCAGGATTACCATGTAGGGAGTTCATATTTAGCCCGTAGATTCATTCCATCATTTCAAACAGCAATTTCTGTTCACTCACAATCAGTTTTTAGGTTAATTGATGTCTATTGTCAGGTTATTGTACTGATATATTACGTCGTTGCAGAATTTTATCGACCCTGTGTACGTGATTTCGATGAGCTTATCAGACATCTCTCCAGCAGCCAACGGGGCATTTATTTGATATTGAGTTTGCATCGATCTCAAGTTAAAGCTAGTCTCTTATCAGAAAGCCATACCAATGCCTTTAAACACTTAGTAAATTTCATGGTTTTTTATCAGCATTACATGGTTGATCAATTGGAGGTATCATCATATTAATTTATTCAATTTATGTCCAATATTTCCATCTGTCTCGAGTCCTTTCCATATTATAAAATGTCAAATTTGACTCGTGATCGTTTCACCCCATTTACGCCTATACAATTCCAATAATCTATACTTAATGTACCTCTAGTCAATTGCTCCTGATTTCTACTTCGAAACTGGCATGATCACCCAAGGAGATCCAGTCGAGACGATAAGATTCTATGGGAGTAAACTGAAACAAAAACCAATACCAGTTGATGAGCTAAATACATTCCATGTGTCGATAATTAAACGCAGTGCGTAATTTCTGTAGATTATCTAATGTAACGACTTGTTTTTATCTCGACAGTATCACTAATAGTTTTTTCATGGGTCATAGTTGAAAAACTCAGTGATAGAATGAGCTCAAAGACTGCTGAATTTAATTCATTGCTGACATCGATGAGGAGAATCTGCGCGAGGACATGTCAGTACGATTGCTCTTTAATAGACATCTTGCAAACTTTACAGCTGTTTTTTGATGAAATTGAGTCTGTTTCGACTGCGAAACAGTGGGACAAAATTGTCATTAGCTCATCCAATTATAACTCAAAAATTCACCATGATACTTGTTTCCAATTAGTTATTCGTTTACGAGTAACATCCCTTGAGTGCAAGTCCAACCTAGTGTCCTCTGCCCAATCAGTGAAAAAAAACAGATTTCTCATGAGAAGACTTTCTGAGGATATTATTTCTGACAATCTGCTATCTCTAGATATAATCGATGAGGAAAAAACATTTTTGGTGCAATTAAATTGCATTTTCATTGCCGATGATAAGAATTGCAAAGGAATAATGAAGAATAAAAATTTTTCCATGACGTAAACATGAGCATATCTATTGATTTATCATATATTCATGAGATTTCTTAAAGTTGAATTATTACTTACATACAATTCATCTTGAGTATTGCAAAATTATTCTACACATATATCAAGCTATGATTATTGTGAAAATATATCATATTTTTCTGTAGTGATACAGAAAATAAGTACACATACTAATAATCAATGAATTACTTACAATTTGTCAATTTTTATTATTTTACACATGAAAATAAAGATGATCCACGCAGTATTATGATATTTAATTTTTTTTCACTGAAATCATCAAGTCTGTTTTACGAAGAAACTAGCATCATAAGTGTTTATGCAGAAAATTGTCTATATTCGTATGGAATCTTATATTTTCAGTATTCTACACATATATCAAGCCATGATTATTGCAAAAATATAACATATTCTACACATATATCAAGCCATGATTATTGCAAAAATATAACATATTCTTGCAATGATCATAGCTTGATATATGTGTAGAATACTGATGGCGCATGCCATACCATTATTATGAATGTTGTTGAATTGTTGTATTAGTTGAATTATTACACACATACATTTCATCTTGAGTATTTCAAAATTATTCTACACATGTATCAAGCTATGATTATTGTGAAAATATATCATATTTTTCTGTAGTGATACATAAAATGAGTACACATACTAATAATCAAGGAATTATTTACATTTTGTCAATTTTTACTATTCTACACATAAAAATAAAGATGATCCACGCAGTATTATGATATTTAATTTTTTTTCACTGAAATCATCAAGATTGTTTTACGAAGAAACTAGCACCATAAGTGTTTATGCAGAAAATTGTCTATATTTGTATGGAATCTTATATTTTCAATATTCTCCACATATATCAAGCTATGATTATTGCAAAAATATAATATATTTTTGCAATGATCATAGCTTGATATATGTGTAGGATACTGATGGCGCATGCGCACTCATCGATATGACAGGAGTCTAGCACAAGCGAACACAACCACAATCAACAGAAAGTCTAGTCTAGTTAAAAGAATGGAAAAAAGTGATAAAAGTAATAAACTTGGAGTAAGTCACACTTGAAAAAATAATATATTTTTGAGTTGATAATTTTTAATTCATTCTTTCAATCGTAGATCATGAATACAAGCAAAATGAAGCCATTTACTAGAGGTCAGCCAAGGACTTATAGTACTGAATTTATTCTGCACTATTTGTTCCAGAATCATCCTCGCCTGGCCATGTCAAGTCGTCTGTTTTCAGCGAATGCAATATCGCCCGAGCAGCAAACGGATCTATCAAAAAACAAGGCTGTAAATGATAAAAGGACAGCATTAGGAGCCGTTATTGTACCCGATGTTCCAACAACGTTTTCTAATGCTGTCAAATCAATGAAGAACCATGAGCCACAGGATGTGCTTAAGTTCAAATCTCAATTACAGGAATGGCTCACAAAACCCGACAAGGCAGTGGCTTTTCCCTGTCATAAATACGATACACGAGGATCAGATATCAAGGATTTGTTGTTCAAAAGAGCATTGTCAGATGATATCATTGACCCGTACACTGTACTGATTCGTTCCGATGAGAGAATGAAAAGAAGAACACACATTCTCACGACTATCTTCTACAACGCTATTACATCCGACCCTGAGAGAGGATTAACATATCAACATTGCTTAACGATGAAAAATATAGATACTCTAGTTGTCCCAATTAATCTGAAGCGCGAAAGCCATTGGGTATTTATTGCAATCAATCTGAAGAAGAGGGCAGTGACTTTTTACGACAGCCTGAGTGCTGCAAAAGAAAATGGAAGGCAGATGTATGAGCGGAACTGTCAACCAGTGATCATGTTTCTCGAGACTTATCATTCCTATCTCAATGAAGATGCCCCTGAATCTACTTACAGCTGGTTTTGTGCAGATTTTCCACAACAAAATAATGGCGTAGATTGTGGAGTTTTTATGATGATGGGGATGAGAAAACTGTGTTTCGGAGAACCGTTCGATTTTAATCAGGAGGACATGAGTAAGATACGCAATCAAATAGGACTGGAATTATTCAGAGAGAAACTCACCTGATGTGTTGATTTTTCATTGTATTCTTGGATGGAAAATTAAATAGATGATATATTAAAAAAATATCGTTCAATGAGAGAAAAATGTAATGTATTCATATCCAAACAATTTCATAGAGTGCAGAATGATGAAATCGGTTTAAACTTATGCATCACCTGATTTTTCTGCTTCTCTATCGAAACCTTCCACTTCTTCATATAAAAAACATATTTCTCAATAAAAAAAAAATGCAATATATCCATACTCAATCAATTGTACTAAGTGTAGAATCATCAAATCGGTTTAAACTTATGTATTCCATAACTTTTCTGCTTGTATATCGAAACCTCCCACTTCTTCATAAATGAAAACAAATTTTCTAATGAAAAAAATGTAATTTGTTCATATCTAATCAATTATATGCAGTGTAGAATCATTAAATCTGTTTTAACTCATGCATACTATAATTTTTTTGCTTGTTTATTGAGAATTCTCACTTCTTCATGAATAAAAACATATTTTTTAATAAAAAACAATGCAATATATCCATACTCAATCAATTGTACTAAGTGTAGAATCATCAAATCGGTTTAAACTTATGCATTCCATAATTTTTTTGCTTGTGTATTGAAACCTTCCACTTCTTCATAAATAAAAACATATTTTCTAATAAGAAAAACAAGCAGGAGCCCCATTACTTGTGCGTAATTTGAGAATCTTACATCTAATATTCTGCCAATGCAATTGGCAGAAAGCTTCCGAATGAATTTTTCAATTTGAAATCTACCCTCACTGATCTTATTCATATTAATCACGTCAATTCATGTTCTTTTTGTTAAATATGATATCTCTTTGAATGTTCTGAAGATGATGAGAATCCCCTCGTTTGCTATGAGTAACAAAATTCTTTTTTATTGTCATATTTCTACTTTTTGGAACATCTTGAGTCATATTCCATTGAAATCTTGAGCTTCAACTTCATAGTCAAGTTAGCTAACTCGAGTTTAGCCTTGCCCAAACTCAGCCTAATTCAAGGTTGCTTATGATAAAATTCTCTGCAATGAGAAATTTTCAAAATTTGCGTAACTTTGAATTTTTTCTCAATCCTAAAATTGTGCTACCAAAAATCGATACAAGGAAAATATAATGTATAGATAGCATGAATCAATCAAGTTGATATAAACTATCTCATTTCAGAAGTCGAGATAATTCTACCACAACAATCAATCATATCACATAAAATGCGGAAAATTAGTGAGTACCGACGCCTAGTAGAATGGTCAATTATTCTCAAATTATTGTTCGCTAACAATAATTTCCAACAAATTATGATGATGTGGTACTGAACACTCGTACGACCGAAATCAATGCCTAACAGACAGAGGGGCGTAAATGTTATGCTTATAAACAGCATTTCCAAGAATCAGAACCAAAATATAAGTGCTGTTTATAAGCATAACATTTGCGCCCCTTTATTTCTAAGGTGATGATGGGAAAGTCTGTGTAACAGTCAACTGTCACAAAATTGTGAATTACGTTATTCGATTTATTCAGTTTAGATACTCATTACACGTTATTGAATAGTGCAGATTCATTTGACCAATCTAATTGTGATTATAATTGATCATTAACTAGTGAATACTATTCATTGAAAAAAATGGAAGAATATGAATATTGTGAGTTTTCATTTGCAATTGACAATTATTATCTACGAAAAATGATTTATTCAGATACTTACATATTTATTATTTGGATAGTTTTTGATGAATGCCCGACAACTCACCCCAACCAATTCATACCAACCAATTCATCCCGAACAATTCATCCCAAATCCACTTCATCCCCAGACAATTCATCCCAAATCAGCTTCATTCCCAGACAATTCATCCCAAATCCACTTCATCCCCAGACAATACATGCCTATTTAATTCATCCCGATGCAATTCATATCGATGGATATTCGGTGTTTATTTCAAAATTATTTTAAAATATTTTACAATTCTGTATTCAAACTTCCGTTTTGAAAAACAAATACATATTACATTTTACAATTACATTTTCCATTTTACATATTATATATTTTTTAAAATTATTTTTATTTTACAATTCCAGATTTAATTCCCCTTTTCAATTTAAAATTTCCCAAAAATTTTGCACTCGTAGAATATTTACAAATTATCAGAAATTCCTTTAAGATATTTCTGAATTTCGTTCTTCTTATATTTCTGAACAACCCGGAGAATCCTAGCATCAAGGCGTACATATGTAGCCCTTTTCTTCCTTGGAGGAACACCTGAGTTATACTGCTCTATTTTAACTTCACTCAGACCTTGTTCACTTTGAAGTAACTTGATGAATTTCCATATACTCAAGTGAGACGCACCAGCACGAGTGTTAAAAGCATTATGCCAGCCCTCACAAGCATTATTTGTACGATGGTCACCATCAAGAACTGCTGAGTTCACATTCCAAAATTCATGATCGAACATAGGCGATTTACGAATACCCTGTCGATTGAATGCTCCAATCCAAGTCTTCTCAACATAATCAAGATATACCCTAAATTTCTCTTCATTCTCACCAAAAAAAGGCATAGCAATTAGAGCCTCAGAAGCTGCTGTTACGTCATCAATAGGCACAAAAGCTAAAGCAGCAATCATTTTCATATGCATCTGAAAATCAAGATCATCTCCATACTCATTTTGGAATCCACAAGTTTGTAAATGTCTCTACAAACATTGTCGGAAATGGAAAAAACACCCTCTAATTATAGAATCAGGAAACACTTGCTTGATTGCTTTAATAAAACCAAGTTCAAAATCAACGGGAAATTGTTTGGGTTTCTGATTTGGCTTCAATTCAAGTAATTGCCGAAGCATGTTGACATATCCGCGCTTTGTTTTTTCACACATCAACACGTATACAAGTGGAATAATAATTTCATCAACCAGTCCATGTATTGTGTAAAGTTGCTGGAAAATACTTGGAACTGTACCGAAAGTGCCATCTCCGAACCATATTTTACAATTTTGTAGAAGATTTAAATTAGCCTCAGTTGCAAATATAATGCAATGTTTAGAAGCAGATCCCACTGAATCATAACATAAAAAATTCTCGCCCTTCGCAGTTAATTTGAAACAATCAGGTATTATTAAATCATCAACAGTTTTAGGCAATGGAGGAAGCTGATTATTTTCCCCTCGCGCGCGTTCAACACAGCGAGTAAGAGAACTAACACTTGGCAAAACACCTGCAACGCTGTTTGGTATGGCTGCCAAACCGTTGGTAACAATTTGACTCGTTGGTTCTCTGGTTTTGTTCCCCTTCTTTTTCAATTTATTTATAATTTTTAGTTTTTCAACTTCTTGAATATCTGGAGGATGATTGTGCTGAGTTTCGCTAAGGATAATACCTGGACATAAAATCAGATAAAATTTTGTATTCGTTGCGAATGTTCGAAAAATGTATTAAATATCACGAACTAACCTGTTCGTAATTTGGAATCAGTTTGAATTCGTGCACGACAAGAATGTTTTTGAATACAATATTGAATACACAATTGAATACAATTGTGTATTCAATACACCTCCGCGTAACTATTTCTTCACTTTCTCGATGAATAGAATGAATATAACCCTGCCTTATAGGGACCGTGCGTCTCGATCTTAGCGCCAACTGGTGCCAGAAGTTTGCACTTTCTGTATATTTTTCAACTTCGATATTATGCATTCAAGTTCATTAAGTGTCAATTGAATAAATTTATTAATTTATTTTCACAATGTCAACAACGACACAAACTTGTTGCATGTACAATTAAATCACGCCGGAAACGTGGATTCGATTCGGTAATAAAATTTTACAAATTTCCAGACAGCACGTTCGGTGCTCCATGGAAAATTCATAAACGTATGAAGTGGATAAATGCAGTCATTGACTGATGAATAGTTTCGATAGTCAAATCTAATGCATCATTAACATTATGACACACAAATTTTTGGTAAAAATCATGTAAATCTCTGGTAATGTAGTTTTCCTCAGTATATGTCTTATTCACCATTTGCAGCATCAATATATCCAACACAGCTTTTCTAGCTTTAGCTTCTAGAGTACGTTTCTTATTCATCTGAATCATTTCCTCCATTGCTTCAGCTGCCATAATTTCAACGTTGTTTTTTTCTTCCAGCTTCAAAATTGTATATAGAGGTGTGTTAGCTAGAGCTTCCGGGAAATTCGCAGCTGTGATCTTTAAGGGGTAACGGAAGACCTAGTAAATTTCAAATTTTCAAATTCATTTTTTAGTGATAATTATGATTTTTTGCATTAAATATCAGAAGCATCGACTTGCTAATGTCCTTCCCCAGTCGTTGCCACTCTTCTATTATAAAAATATTGATAAATATTGTCAAACAATTAGTTCAAAAATTCAACATATACAAGGGGTTCCGTTACCCCTTAAAGGTTGTAACGGTTGGCTTGACTGACCTTGAGCCAGCCGTTAAAGGCACAAAAAAATTTCTGAAATTTACCCAATTTCAGACCTCAATTTCTTTCCTGATGTTTCCCTTATTAATTTGCCTTGCTGAAAAAACATGGGCGCCAGTCGTTTTAAGAAAAATGTTGCAAATTTGGGGGAAAACGACAAATCCCCAAGTTTATTTTAATTTAATTAGACAACAAAACCCCAAGAAATGCTTTGATTTTGCCCGCTTTCTTACGCGAAACTCTTTTCCTATCTCAAGGGGGGGAAGGGACGATACCCTCCCTTTGGGTATTCGGGACAGAACAAAAACTCCACACCACACTCTTGAAATTTTCGGTTTAAACAATAAAAATCAAGTATATTCAATGAAATTAATACGTATATATCTAAATAAGAAAAAGAAAGAAATTTTTCGGTTACTGATATTATAATGATAATTTACATTAACTCAGGATGAACAAGTGTGACTCTAAAGTGGTGGGGTTGACCCCCACTCGTAACAGACGCTAACTCGGCGTCTCTCAACTTGGCTCTTTTTACTCCAACTCAATTTAATTAATTCTTTCAACTCAATATTTTAATCTTTTTGAGGGACTCGCGTACCTTATATTGTATGCTCCTTCTTTCCGTCCTGGCCTCTCTTAACTTTTCTTTACGTTACTCAAGTTTTCCTCAATTTTCTGGCTTTTTACTTCAATTATCTTAATTCTTCACTCTCAACGATGTGACCGCCACGGTGTCCCGGGAGAAGAAGAACGAGTCTTCTCTCCCACGAGTCAGCATTGGGTTTCCTCGGCTATCTCCGCTCAATTTCGGTAGAGCCGAGGCCCAACTCAACCACTTGTCCCGCGAGTCCCCCCACTACTTTACTTAAATTTTTCTTAAACTAAACTAATTTCAAATAATGTACAAAAATAATCATCATAACTCGGACAATAATTTGGCGACACTGTACACGGATAAGTTTAGTCTTTATTTTCACTCGAGTCTTTTATTTCACTCTGGCTTCGGCGTTTTTCTCCGATGATTTCCCCTTTCTCTCGCTGTTGGCCAACATTCCCTCGGCTGCTGATGCTGAACCAAGTACATGGATGCTGCGTCTTCTCAAGTTCCTCTTGGGTGTCCTTGGTGCTGTTAATTTTATCTTTGGGACTGGGGAAGTTCCTCACCAGTCCTGACTCACGAACTTTCCTCCAATTTTTGGAGTTAAATTGGACAAAAAGAAACAAAGACAATTAGTGAGGTCATCAAAATCTGTTGACCTCACTCTGGACATGTGCTGCATTGACTCTGGATGAGCCCCCATACTCACCGGGTACCGCGAATTGCGATCATTATCGTGATTTCCCTCAAAATAATTAATTATTCCTATTTTCTTAATTCTGTGACGGTAAAAACCGTCACAAGGTTGTACATTCAAAGATTCATCATCAGAATCTAAATCAGGGAAGAGATCACACATTTTTGCACCTTTGTCATAGCCCAACAATTGACGTTGCGATGGCTTACCCCACTGTTGGGCACAACTCGTTTTTGAAACTGCTGTTTCCGGAGAATTCACATAATGTATTAAAGCACACATGTGTTTACATTTACCGGCTAAACCGGCTTTACAGGTACATTGAGCATCGCTGACATGTCGATGGATATCAAGCTGAAAAACGATATTTACATGATTATTCTCAATTTCATTGATCAATTTATATATTATACTAATTTTAATTTGAATACTTTTCAATTCGATTCTAAATACATACCGTTATTTTGACATTGTAACAATGTGAGGTAATTGTTTGGGGTATAACTTTACATGTTATTGTCACTTGGCCGTCCACATTTTCTTCTACGACATCGTATACATGGCCAGATTTGAATAATTTTTTACCTTTCAAATCATTTTGGCCATGAATACGAGTATTTATTACCGGCTGGAACCCATATTTGATAATCTTCTTTATTTTTTTACGTATTTTACATTATATTTACTATTAAATTTATATACAAAAAGTGTAGAAATAAAACAGCAGGGAGCGCTAGTTTCGGCAGTAGTGCTACCTCTATGTTTCGTGCACGGTCCCTATAAGCAGCAAACTATTGCGTTGACTTTTCAATAATTTTAAAACCATCTCTAAAACGATAAACAACACATATCACAACGATGGCTCATGAGTAAACACGCTGAGGCTCAAATAATAACATAGGCCCAGCAAATAATTCTTCAATTTCCTTTTGTTTGAAAATCTGAATGGTCATTATTATCATTATAATTACTCATGAACAGCCGACAATTTATCAACAGAACTTATCTCTATCCATTATCGGTATGAATGATATCTTCAATAAGAGCGGAAAATTCAAATTAATATGGAAAATATTTTTTAAAAATATAGAATAGAAATGGATATGAATATAAATATTTCGGGATGAAAAGTCGGAGGGACGAAACATTTCGGGATGAAAAGTCAAAAGGATGAAATATTTCGGGATGAAAAGTCGAAGGGATGAAATATTTCGGGATGAAAAGTCGAAGGGATGAAATATTTCGGGATGAATATTGGGGATGAAATGTCCAATGATGAATTAACGTGTCACCGTTTTTGATGACGACTGGGATTAAGCTATGATTGAAGCATTGGGAGAGTTCGAGAAGAATTCCTAAAATCTATTGCATGTTTCTAACATCAAAATAAGGTAATTCACACTAATGATTTCAAAATATTCATGTAGAAAAGTGGGATCAGGGAAAATTTTCGATTTTTGTTGTAAAGGCTTTCAGTGTCAAAAAAATTAAAAATCATGCTATGGTCGTATTAGCGAGAGCGTAAACATGGGAAAAGTTGGGAGCCAAGTTCCCCCACCACGATGGTCGTATGGGAAAACATAGTGATGTGGGAAACCAACTCACAGCGTTTTTCCAACGTTCACGCTTTCGCTAGTACGAGAATAACCTACAGATATCAATATATTTGGGATATAAGATATTCTTCAAATTTGGCAAATGATTAAGTCACAACGACAATGGGTTCATCTTCCAATAAAAAAAGATTGACTTCACGATAATTAATTCAGATATATATTGCCCTCCTCAGGGAAACATATAGGAAAATGGAAATTCATGGAGGATCAATTTTGTGGATGGCTCCCTAGAATTATTATTTCAAGAATTCTAAAAGTTATAACACAAATGACGCATAGCCAAGACCTTTTAACCCTCTGAGGATTAATCCGCAAGCTTTATCTGGACACAGTTGCTGTAGAAAATTCCTATTCAGGAGGAAGAGAGCAGAGACGGACCAATGCCCTTGATGCGGAATGATAGACAATGTCAGTCACAGGATGTTTATGTCCGACAGATGAAACGAAGAGAGTCTTGAGTTGAAAGCTCATACCGGACGATAATTCAATAAGATTAGCATGATGATCAGCCTAACAAGCAACAAGGAAAGCTGAAATCATCCACACAATGATTGATAAGAAAGAAAATGACATCAGAGCGCTACGTCACAGCGTCTGGAGACAATGTCCATGCTGAAGTGAAGCGAAAGTGGTTTGCAGCATAGTGCATGAATGACGTCACGGAGGTGGGTTTTTTAGTCAGTAAGGATCTGACACTACCCGCATCCCATTTGCGGGTGTCTCATGTAAGATTTTCCCCACCTCCCAAAAAAAAAAAAAAAAAAATGGCACCACTGATCTGTGCGTGGAATGCGAAAACTAAAATAGGCCTCAGAGGGTTAAGTTCGTTCCAAATATAATCAATTGAATAGTTTTGAAGATATAGCTTGCTTTTTCTGATGTTTCTATGCTAATATCTAAAAAACTACTGGACCGATTCCGCCCAGTTTCAATACCAACCTTTGTGCTCATCAGATGTATAACCTCACAAAATTTGAGGTCTCTAGCTCAATTATTTATTAAGTTATCGTGGAATGAAGATTGTCACGAAAAATTTATCAAAAGTTTTCTACTGGCTAAAATGAAAATCTGCGCTCCCACCACCCCGGGGGTCAAAGATGCGGCTCTTGGACGCGCATCTCCTCGCGGAGATTGGAAGCTGTGATTCCATTTTTCATCGAGAAAAGTCGAAAAAACGATATTTCAACATTTTCATTCTTCTCAAAAACTATCCGGCCGATTTAGCTGAAATTTTTGTGAGAGCTTGGGGCACGCATGGCGAGCTCATGGTAAATTTTTCAGATCGCTGGCTAACCCCACTTCAGAGTAAAGCGGAAAATGCGTCATCACACACACACACACACACATACACACAGACATTTTTTAAAAACGACGGATCTCGACGTTTTGGGTCATTTGCAGTCATATCATGATGAAATCTCAAAATCGAAAAAAATTACGATTACAAAGCTTCCATTCGGAAGCAAAAAAGTAACATATTTCATTAGTGAAGTAGTAAACCTGGTTACGTCATATAGGATTGCCATATATACTAGGCTGGCCCATTTAGAAATTTTTCTGAATTTCAGCTCTCGCATGTTCGAAAATGGAAGTTTATAAGATAAAAGACCAGTGTGAATTTTTTGAGATTTTTGAAAACCTTTTGTGATGCCGCGCTGATCGTTCTTATTTCTAATGACTATTTCCACAGGGAATACACAAAAATAATTTACATTTTTTTTTTTCAATGTGGTTAACTGAATTTCTGTAAGCCTTTATGGGAGAGGTCATTGAATGATGTTCAAAACATGAAAATATTTTTTTTTGTTTATTCCAATGTTTTTTAGTGGAAAAAAATTACCTCATTTTCGGCAAAATGAGAGGTTTTTGAGGTCACATAAATAGCCTTCAAACTGTATTGATCCGCTGTGAATTTCAACAACTAGTTCTTCATACAACTGACTATCATTTCCAAAAAAGAAAATGTATTTTCCTCCATTTTTATAATGAAAAAACTGTAAATGAAAATTTTCCAATTTCATGACAACGTCAGGTGCCTCACCTCATCAGCTGCTTTTATAGCAGCTATAAAGTGGAAACTGAGAAGGTTCGTCACCTAGACGGACCTTTCTCGGAAGGGACTAATCCCTTTATTGTACGGAATGAATAACTGTACCTATTGTTATTTTTATGCAAAAATTCGATAAATCTTAACAATCTCAACGTATTCTAAATATGAGGGATATGATCCATCAACGCTGATGCTGGTGAAACTTGAATGGTAAAAATCGGACGATTCAAAGAGAAATTGTACTTTTTCAAATAACGTTACTCCATTTAGTCCTCTACGGATTTTTCGGGCTCCCCTTCCCTTACAAATTCCGCCATTACCATCTGCCTTTACTGAAAAAAACCATTGTGGAATTTTATCGTAAAGCGATGATCAATATCGCATCTATCAGAATCCCATAATGAATCCCCATTAGAAACGTTCATTTTACTATTTCTTAGATTGTTCACATTACAGTTGACAGGTTGCCACAGCTCATCTCCAATATCATGAAGCTCCGAAAAACATATTTAGTATCCATAAATTCAATTTCTCTTCAGAAGAGTTAAGATTAAAAATTAATGACCAGGTTTTGTTCAACTTGATTCTATTAAGGATGTAGTCCGGAGTTCGACATTTCAGAAATCGATTTTTTTCAGTAATTTATTTTGGAAGTACAATATTTGGAGAGTATACTGTTGAAACTTCAGATCGAAATTCTGAATATTGAGGAAGTTATAACACATATTCGAAAGTGTTTTACAGTATGTTTACAGCGTTTGACATGCTGTACATTTCTTAATAATTCACCGCCTTAGCTCCTAAATTTTCCCATTTTGCATTAAACTATAGTCATTTTTTTACGAAGGAAATCAATTGCTTTCATAGAACTTTCAACATAGAAAATTATTCATTGATAAACCGAACTGTGTAATAGAATTATTGAATTTTTGAGTGAAATCATAACGTGTTGATTGAAGAATTCGTAGGTAAATTGTTCAAATAATTTTCTAATGAAAGCTTCAAACTTTCTTTGCTATTGTCAGAAGAAACTTCTCTGAATTTTTGTACAATTAACATGATATCCTATTTGCTACTTTCATCTTTGCTAAGCAAATCATTATATTCAGTTATAAGGGAAACACTTCTTTCAGCTAAATCGTTTGTCACATGCATCGATTTTACAATTTCCAAACTAGCAATAAAATCGTCTCTTCCTTCCCATGTCGCGGGATCACTACTCAAAAAACTACTCCCAATTTTCAAAATTTCAAAAAACCTCATGGTATTTTGAGTGACAAACGAATCTAAACTGGAATTTTCAATGAATTATGTGTCAGTCATTCCGGTTTCTCTTTTTATCTTATCATTTTTGAAACCAGGTCGCGATCTGATGGCCTCGCACATTTTTCTCTTACATTCTACACTCACGCTTTTATCGAAGAAAGCAAAAGCAATTAATTCTTCGGACAAATATCACAAATGTTTTACAAATTTCTCGAATACAGATGTGCAGACTTTTGGAAACATAGACTCGGAATTTGCTGCTAATTTCTTCAGCAATTCCAAATCATTTTTTGGAGCTGCAACTGCGTCGGAAGCAGTAAACCACGATTGCTGGTACATAGTAACAATGAAAATGCAAACGTGTCTTAAATTTGAAGTTTCCTGATTCGTCAAGTGGAACTGATTTCTGAATAAAAATATCTTCAGAGTGTAGATTGCTTTGGCCATCCATCGAGCATGATGAATTGGTCCCAAAGCTCGAAAACGATTTCCATTCGGGATATTCCCTCCGAGAAACAGCACCACCAGTTCCAGAAACTCTTTGTGGTCCTTACGATTTTGTGCATTCTAAAAATTGAATATGAAAAGTGGAATACTTGTTAGTACGTGTCGAATTCAATATTTTTTCGTAATTATAAATTACAACCAACCTTCAATTGTGCTTCGGCAAAGCCCAACGCCTCTTTTTCACTGCCATTCAGAGATTCCTTGACTTCAATATCTTGTACGCCAGATAAGAATTCTGCTTTATTGATATCTGTCCATTGCCCTTGGAATCTTTTAAAAATGAGAACATCAGGTCCTGATGTTCGAAACTGGCGCAAAAATCCTGAGTGATCAGGTGGGGTTCGAGCCGAAAAGTCTCGAATCAAGGCATTTCGAATTACCCCCCCCCCCTCCTACAGTCAAATTAACAGTCTTCATCGGATAATCATCGAGAAAGCATCTCTTCGAAGATGCTCTCAACGGTCTATCGCAAGTTTTCCACGGTTATGGAACGGTCAACGACACTCATCATTAAACAATAGTTTTTTCAACGAATGCATTGTTAATGCATTCGGTCGTTTATCGGATCCTCATCAAGTATAACAGAGTTATACATGGGACATCATGAGCACGCATCTTGCCATTTCGGTACTCATTCAACATAGCTACATCCTCGGGTTTCAAGGTTACACCGCCAGTGCAGTGCTTTAGTGAATTACCAGTGTATTTTCGGTTATCAACGTTCAAAGACAATTAACGGACAATTAGCATTTATTAATTAACGGTCAATTCAACGATTCTATCTTTTTGCCAATCTTAATACGCGAACAACAAGTTTATTGTACTGACGATTCTCTTTTTTGGGGGATTAAATTTGACCATCAACGGCAATTGTGTTCACATATTATTTTCCCAGAAAATCTCAATCCCAATTCCAGAAGTTCCAGTCCTCTAGAGAAAATCAACGAGTTTTCGAACATTTGGTCCTTCGAAGGCGGATTGAATCGGTGACAGAATTTTTGGAAAAATTGAGAATATTCTGGAATTTTCTATGGAATAAAATTTGGGAACATTAACGGACAAGGTCGCGTATTTTCAAGACAGTTTCGGCTTCGCGTCAACAAATCGATACGGATTAGGGAGACATAAACAATCAATTCAAAATCGAGTGAAATTATTCTCGCGATTAAATTAACGTGAACAGTGAAATTAATTAAACGTTCAGTTTCTTCACCAACGGATCGATATTCGGAAAGTTTACGTAAAAGAAAACATTCTTTGTCTGCGGATTAAATCGACCATCCAGTCGAGCAGTTTCATCATTCACGGCTACATCACCAAAAGACAGAAATGTCATTGTTTTCATCACGGACAACATACATCTGTAAAAAACAAGGACACCAACGATTAGAAAGAGAGCGAAGTCGAGCATCTTTCGTTACGGCAATCGGAAACCATCGGAAAACTCCGTCAACTCGAGCGGTCTTCTTCCCCTACTCTATCGACTGGTTCGATTACGCGGCAGAGTGACGCACAAAGCTCCGCCCAATTATCGATTTTCCAAGCCAGCTGATTGACACTCGACGTTAGCACGCGGTAACGTAAATCTATCTCTCTCACACTTACTCATTATATGTAATATTTCAGTATGACAACGAGTGGGGAGATACAACGGGAATACACGCAATGGAGATTTACATTAACACAACATGAGATGTCAATTCAATCAGTGGTACAGTCATCAAGGCATCGTCATTTAGATTCATTAACAATGGAGATTAAACGAGTATCTCAACGGGGACTGTGGCCTTTAGCATGAGGTAAACAACAAAACGTTTGGAAACTTCATCGGTTAGTGCAGGGCACATGACCATTCAGAGGAGAGGGGAGAAGAGAAGGCGCATTTACTTTTGGAATTCAACAAATCGGTTGCTTCATCATCTTTACGGCGAGAGAGATGAATATGGAGGAATTCATCAAGGAAGAGGCAATGACTTCATTGCAATCACCACTCCGGGTCCATAACGCAGATGAATTCACCGAGAACACTTATGAATCATCGAATCATCCAGTATGGCGATCAACAAGGCACTCGAGTCAACCAACAGGACATTGAGGATTTATCACGTGAGTAAAGACCATATTTTTGGAATACTTTCTCACAATAAATACTTCCTCAAAGGCTTGTTTGTTTGCCAGATACTGTGGGAACCAATTACCAGCAATAGCAGAGCTCAACGCATCTTCAACGGGCCCACAGAATTATCCAACGAGGCCATTCAATACAATCGGCAGTCATAAATGAAAATCAACAAATCAAGATTCATCAACGATTACATAGGAGTCGGCATCAATCCATTGAACTCAACGCTCAAGGTCTCCATGCAAAGAGAATTAATTCACGATTCTTAAACGTGAATAGAACGCGGCACACGTACTAGTGAGCACAACAAGGAGACTAGCAGCAACCGCAGGGTATTCATCATCTTATCATCCGGTTGGTCTCAACAGCAGCATCTCAATGATGAACAAACGCATGGATCTGGACCAATCAAAAATCACAAAGGCGCTCAACAAACGGCGGAATATCGGTTATTAGGTGCATCAGCAGGGAATGTACCGAACTTAGTGCACTAAGCTAGTCAAACAAATCAATTTAACGGGACTAGGTTAACGAATTTATAATTCAACCACTGGTTCCAGACAGACACAGACAAGATTGCCGAGCCAACGGAGCAAACACCCTAGAGACATCATCAGAATCCTCAACATGCGACCACCAGCAATACTCGGACAGTCAAAGGTGGAAGAGATTCAATGGGAATTCACCTAATCCATTTGCCATCAAGTGCAGCGGTATCATCAACGGGAAAGATTGAATCCACGGCAAGAAGCCCAACGCTCAGTTCTCGCCGACTGAGACTGCAATTTATTGCATCTACTGATTCAACCTTATTAACAAGAAACGAATCTCGTCATCACTTACACACAATGGGCTCTACATTCTTCAGAATAACGCAATGAGGGTATCAACAATCCACACTGGAGATTCTGAACGCAGAGAGCACAGCAACTAACACAGAAGCGATTCTCAATCTGGAGATCCACAAGAAACGCAGTTGAAACAATAGTTTCTTAACGAAACGTTTCATCATACTGGAGGATCAGCAAGATAGTGGAAATCTTCAAGGAATTGTGGATCAATGATTAATTAACGAGAATCACCAGGTCATCCCTTATGAACTTAGTGAATACTCAAGTGATTCAATTCATCGGTCTCATCATCAACTGGCCAACAATAAAAGGACACATCGTTCCACTGGAAGCGCCAACAATCAACAAAATTAAGGGGGATGACAACAAATATACATAGAGATAATCAACGGAGAGAAGAAGATTTGGCAGCTTCTCACGGCGGGCGGCACTCTGCTCCAATCAAGATCAATACATCGATTAGAAGAAAATCGACTGTCTCAACATATTCTACTGTGCACAAAGCAGGGATCCTCTTCCAGGGATTCATTGTTGTCAGAATCGGTTTGGATAGCGATTATCAATTATACATCGATAATCAGCATAACAGCAGAAACCATCAACAAGAACAAAGCCGAATCATCATCTTCATCTTCAACATCTTGGTCTTCAACAGCTATATTCAACGGCAGTGATTTCCAAACTTGGTATTGGAGTCAACAGATGAGATCTCCAAGAAACTCCGCACGGCGGGCGGCTTTCAGCTGCTCAATTGCATTCACATCCAGTGAGAGATTCCTGAACGACTTGGATTACCACAAGCTACATCACCAATCATCTCGTTCACTGAATCAATTGTCAGTTCCTCGGCACGTCATCAAGGGAAATCATTCACATCACTGACATTTGGAATTTATCACATCAGTCATCATCGCGGCAACTGGAATTGATCAAAGGCTTTCGGTTGTAAAGGCGCAACAGGCAAGATACGATTCCGAAGACTTACTAATCATTGGAATCAAGTCTTCAATGAGGCCATCTAGATCAATCAACAAACCACATCACGATGACTGAAAGTATCATTAAATGAGGTGGGCATTCAACTTCAAGAATGTACAGAAGCATCAACGAGGGTTAAGGAGGCTGAAGAACAAGAAAAGACTTGTAATGCAGTTCTTCTCATCACTTCGCCACTCAACATTCCATTCTTCATGCTGGAATCAACTTCACTTATTACAACATTGATTCAAGGGTAGAGATCGATTATCCACGGCATTGGTATCAAGAAATCAACTGGTTGTGTCAATACGTAAGTCAATTACCTTACCAACACCTCTGATGGACAGATCCAAGACACCGTCAACAATCAGATCCTCAACAACTCCAACGATTACGTTAGTTAAGGGAAAGAGGTCCAGCAGTGAAGCAAAATTACTAGAAAAGTTCATTCAACGGTGACACTACAACTTCAAAGAGTCAACTAACGTCTTCTTCAACATCATGTTCTTCAGAAAATTCATCGTCTCTTCCAATAATGGCAACGTCTTCAAGTTCATCAACGTCTTCAAGTTCATCAACGTCTTCAAGATCATCCACGTCTTCAAGGGGATCATCATCAAGCTAGGCTAGCTCCCATCATTCAACACTTGATACTATTTGGCTTGGCGGGCGGCGTAAACACGCTCCCATTCATCCAACTGATAATTAACAACTTTATCATCAAGGAAGCAGAATGTCAGGATTTCTTATCAGAGTCACGTAGAGAAACTTCTAGGTGAACCTCAACAATCACTGGCAAGCAGATTTCAACGAAGGAGATTATTGATGGGAGAGTGCTAGACATTCTCAACGAATTGGGCTGCAATTCACGAATATTCTTTCACATGGGTGGAATGAATCAGGTTTTCCTCAACATCACCAAGAGGAAGCTTCATTGAAACAAAATTTTCCACGGATACATCATCAGCATTTCATGCTATCAAGTAATCAGCCAAGTCCTCAATCAAATGAGTTATCAACAAGGAAAAGTAGCTCAATCAGAAGAATCAACGAAACCAACTTGTGCGGAATCAGAATCATCAACTCGGTCATTTGCACGAGCTTCAACGAGGCATATTGATCACAACAGCAATGTCAAGGTCGACATTCAGACCAACAAAACCAAAGGTATCAGACGCAAAAAGCAGCAAATGGAAACTTCGTCGTCAGGGACAACGAGGCGGGCGGTATGTTCGAAACTGGCGGAAAAATCCTGAGTGATCAGGTGGGGTTCGAGCCGAAAAATCTCGAATCAAGGCATTCCGAATTACCCCCCCTCCTTCAGTCAAATTAACAGTCTTCATCGAATAATCATCGAGAGAGCATCTTGTGACGGTTTTTACCGTCACATTATTGATAAAACTTAGAAAAGTTAATAAAAACAATTAAAATCGCGATAATGACCGCAACTCACGGTACCCGGTGAGGATAGGGCTCATTTAGAGTCAGAACAGCACATGTCCAGAGTGAGGTCAACCAATTTTTGTGACCTCACTAATTATTTTTGTTTATTTTTGTTCAATTTAACTCCAAAATTTGGAGGAAAGTACGAGAGTTAGGACTGGGAAGGATTTTCCTCAGTCCCACGAATAAATTACAAGAATCAAGGATGATCCGGAGAAGCTTGGACAAGAGCAGCCTCCAAGGGATTGATCCAGCATCAGCTAACTAGGAAGAATGTTGGCCAACAGTGAAGGAAGGTGGAGATCTCCAGGAACAGTGAAAAGTGTGAAAATAAAGACTAAAGTTATGTGTGTGGAAAGAAAAGACTAAAGTTCTCCATTTATCATTGTCGGGAAAATATTGTCCGAGTTATTATGATTATTTTTGTACATTATTTGGAATTAGTTAGTTTAAGAGAAATTTAAGTAAAGCCAGTGACGTTAGGGTAAAGTAGTGGGGGGCTCGCGGGACAATTGGTTGGGTTGAGCCTCGGCTCTACCGGAATTGAGCGGAAACAGCCGAGGGAACCCAATGCCAAGTCGTGGGAGAGAAGACTCGTTCTTCTTCTCCCGGGACACCGTGGCGATCACATCGTGTAGAGAAACTTACAGAAAATTGTAAAGAATTACGTAAAGAAAATTGGAGTAAAGAAAATAAAGAGAGGTCGACACGGAGGAAAGACAGCACAAATAACGTAAGGTACGCGAGTCCCCGTACAATTAATATTTTGAGTTTAGAGTAAAGAATTTTGAGTAAAAGATTAGAAGTAAAGAATTTTGAGTAAAGAATTTAAAGTAAAGAAAACGTCGAGTTAGCGTCTGTTCCGGGTGAGGCCACCCGGCTAATATTGGATTTATTGTTGGTCATTCTGAGTTAAATTTAGAGTTAATAATTAGTGTGAAATAATTATAAGATTAATCACGAAAAGTTTCCTTAAATATTTCATGTTTCTTCCAATTTACGTGTATATAATTAATTTTTCAGAATATATCGAATTTATATGATTTGAGTTAAAATTTGCCATGACTTTTGTGTAAAGTTTTTGTCGTCACGAATACCCAAATAGAGGGTATCGTCCCCTCTCCCCCTCGGGATAAATTGAGAGTTTCACATAAAAAAGCGGGTAAAATTAGAGTCTTTTTGGGGTTTTGTAATTTCGTTGAATTAGAGTAAAACTTGGGGATTTGTCGTTTTCCCCCAAGTTCTTAGAATTTCGGAAAAACGACTGGCGCCCAGTTTAAATAAAGGGACATTAATCGGGAGTAATTTGGGGAAAAATTCGGAGCATAAATTTGGGTCAGTTTTGAGGAATTTCAGTGCATTTAACGCGTTGGCTCAAGGTCAGTCAAGCCAACCGTTACAATCTCTTCGAAGATGCTCTCAACGGTCTATCGCAAGTTTTCCACGGTTATGGAACGGTCAACGACACTCATCATTAAACAATAGTTTTTTCAACGAATGCATTGTTAATGCATTCGGTCGTTTATCGGATCCTCATCAAGTATAACAGAGTTATACATGGGACATCACGAGCACGCATCTTGCCTTTTCGGCACTCATTCAACATAGCTACATCCTCGGGTTTCAAGGTTACACCGCCAGTGCAGTGCTTTAGTGAATTACCAGTGTATTTTCGGTTATCAACGTTCAAAGACAATTAACGGACAATTAGCATTTAATAATTAACGGTCAATTCAACGATTCTATCTTTTTGCCAATTCTTAATACGCGAACAACAAGTTTATTGTACTAACGATTCTCTTTTTTGAGGGATTAAATTTGACCATCAACGGCAATTGTGTTCACATATTATTTTCCCAGAAAATCTCAATCCCAATTTCAGAAGTTGCAGTCCTCTAGAGAAAATCAACGAGTTTTCGAACACCTGAAGTGTGGCCAAACGTAGATTCAAATGCAGTCCTCAAGAGAAGCTCAAATATATGATGACGGCAAGCAAGATGTAACAGATTTTTTCCTAACATCTCTTCAAGCAAGACACATGCACCATTTTTACCACCCGTATTACTCGCAGTAGTATCAAAAACCATTGCACAAATGTCGTCCAAAATTTCCCATTCCTCCAAGCACGAGTGAATTGCCTTCGCTTGTTCTTCTCCAGTTCCTCTCTTGAGTCTTGGAACACCGAGTAATTGAGATCCTTCATTACTTGATATGAGAATCGGGAGACGGTCGACTCTTTCGAATTTATTTTCCGGTGCTGAGAACTGTTTTCCATCCCAGAGAACAGTGAGGATGCTGTGCGATGCTTTTTTGAAATTATCTCTAATTGTATCACCCAGACTTTTCCGTTGCAATTGTCTATTTCGACGGAGAGTTTCGCGGCTCAAATGAACGTCTTCTAAAGTCAAGCCAGCTGCCATCAAGGCTCCCGCTAATACACGAGCCGCCATCCGATCACTGACTTTTGCTCGATCCAGAATCGCTGTGATATCTGGTGTCGTAATCTTCAGTTTTTTGCAGCTTATAACAGGCAATTGAGCTTCATAATCGCTATTGTTGTCATGTTTCTCTTCAAGCTGTTTCAGCACTTCGTTGATATCTTCGTCTTCGTCAAACAGATAATTACTCAAATTTGTAATAATCTTATTCTGTCCCACTAAAAAAAAACATGAAACCAGTAAAACAATTCGGTGCTTTCAAAAAGTAGTTGAGAAGTATGGACTTCTGAATTATCAATCTGTTCTCTTCCTTATAAAATCTTCCTAAACAGTGGCTCAATGTACGCTGGATGTAACAAAAATTAGATTTTGTTCACGCTTAACAGTCCAATAGAAAGAGGTTTCAGTTCTTTATATGCATGACCGGCTTCATTGTTTTTAAGAAATCGAGTTTTGACTATCTTTCAACTATCTCTAGTGATGAGCAATCCCAAAAGCGGAGGGGTAGAAAAAAAACAAAAATTACCCGAAAAATCCCGAAGCCATTAAACAAATAAATTTATTAATAAATTAATTTTTATCAATAAATTTTTAAGAGAATCAAATTCTGGTTAATAAAAGAAAAAAAAAATCAAATTCTGGAGAAAATATGTAATGCGCAAGCAGGATTTGAACCCACGACCCTCTGATTACAATTATAATAAATATATATTCTCTCTCTCTATTTCAATTTTTTACCGAGATAGTATTCCAAAAATAAAAAACTAATAACAAGTAAATGAAGATAAGCAATAGAGATATCTATTAAAAACTAACGACACAAAAATACCCTAATTCTACGTAAATTCTGCTACAATCATTTTTCAAGATTATCTCGAAAACCAAGCGAGACGGGGCGATTTTGCTCTCAGTCTTTTTTGTAGCTCTTAAGGTAAAAAGAAAGAGGAAAGAGTCTGAGGAAAAAGAATTCGAGAAAAAAAATGAAAAATATGGAAGAAACAATAAGAAATGAGCAATTTTCCTTCCAATAACCTTTGAATGAATGGATGAAACAGATCGTAATTCTGGATTGATTTTTCATGTTTCGCAGACAACTCTGAAAAAAATATGTGAGACTATGAAGTTTTCATACTTTTACGAGTTTTCGAACATTACCCGATTCTTCGTGCGGCTGAGCTGTCTTAGAAAATTTGAATCGTTAATATCTTAGATTAATTTTCCAAACACGCAGAAAATGCATCAGAACAAGTTCGTAGATAATTCTATGATCATCAACTTTTATTCCAATTTTTTCTTCAAATTGTTTGTTATTTCCGAACAATCCCAAAAAAAATCATTTTTAGGGTCTTTGTGATTTTTTCCTGACTTTTCAGCCATGCTTTTACGATTTTTGAAATAACGATAGTTAAAAGATTGAAAATAATTCATTAATAAAAAAATGGAGCTGGTCATACGTATGAAGAACTAAAATGTTTCCTTATTCGACGATAAGAGGGAACGGCAGTCATCTGTGGGAGGCATGAATTTCCTAGAAATTCCGCAGCTAACTTAAAATTAATCTGACAATATCTGCGAATTTTTATGACTATTATTTTGCACTCCAATTTTAACTGACTTCCCCCTCTGAGAACTAACGAAAAAGTAAGAAAAGGAAATTATTCCTCCGGATTGTAGTAAAACTTTACTGAATTCTCTCCCAATTATATCTATTTATTTCTTATGAAAATAGTTTGAAAAAAGATTGGAATGACAGTGGCAGGAAAAGCTTTTTTTCATTTAACAGGCTGACCTTGCAATAATACTAAAAGAGGATTCACAAAATTGAAAGGTTCAATAGTAACTATACCTTGTTCAATTTCGTCCTCAGTGCTTTCTTCTTTGCTCTGATGCGTATCTGAAACACCACATGTTTTTGTGTCGATGATTTTGTCTAGAAATCCCTGACGTCCTTGCTCTCGGTGAGATTCAACAAAGTTCTTGCAGCTTCATTCTTCATGGAGTTGACTCCCTTTTGGTGGGCGATGTCAAATAATTCATTCAGCGTACATTCAAAATCAATTCCTTTCATTTGAACATTGACATCTTCTTGTCGGGAAGGACCATATTTAATGAGACCTTTATATTGCTGCACCAATTTTTCTAGTTTCTTAATTGCGTGGTGTTCTGCGATGATAGGAATTCCCGCATACTCCCAAAACACTGTACACTTTCGCACAACACACATAGCTGCTTTGCGAGCAGTAAGTTTTGGTATTGCATGTCTTGTATAATGAGAATAAGACTGCAATACTTGTCGATTTGAAGGCAACTAGTTTCCACAGATTTCCGCCGTTTCATTACCGATTAATGGAATATTAGTGTCTCGTCGCGTTTCCGGCATTTTACTATGACCAGAAAAATCACACGTAAATGGTGGAAGTGCAGGACTAACTGTAATGTCAACTGTTTGGAGGACTATGTTAGACTGACGTTAATGTTCGCCTGACAATCTGCAAGAGTATTCTGTCCTGCCGAAATAAGTAGGTAGCGTCATAAAAGAACTAGAGAAGGAGAGTGACACTGGACTTCTTATGGAGCTATTCATTAACATTATTCCTGGAAAAATATTCGCCAGGGCGTGGTACACGTTAATTACTCATCTCAATGATGCCCAATAAATTCTGCATCACCCGAAACAGTTGATGTTCGTAAGATGATGGTAATATTCTTAGAATTTCCAATGGGCGTTCAGTTCAATACGAAAAAAACAACTAATTTTCTATGACTGTCGAAATGTTTAGAAACATCATATCTTGCACATCAAATGTATTTTTCATCGCCTTTGAATAAAAAATACTGATAGATGACACAAGGAAACAGAGATAGGGTATAATGATTTTTTTAATGAATTTCATTCAGTAATTGATGATGTATTTTATGATATATTTCAGTCAGGCAATTTCATCAAAATGTCTGTTATTCATTACTTTCATGAATGAAACTAGACAAAAGATAGATCATGAATGGACAATTATAGTACAAATTTTTTTTTATTCGATTTGATAGAATATAAATGGTAATAACTTTCCAAAAATGTCACGATTCGCTACAGAGCTATCAATAAAAATTTTTGGGACAAAAACATTTTCTAACATTTTCCCAATATCAGAAGCCAGGTAGTGTAGGTAAATGGTAATACTCTAAACCTTTTATTTATGACTTAGAATACTCATCGCTTTGACCTGACATTTTTCCTACCCGACAATGGAGGGTAATTTACGCCGTTTAACTTCTCATCAAATTTTATGGGTGGGAATTGCCTATAGGTCAAAATTTTTCGTTGGACTTTGGATAACTCGCGCGGCCTGAAAAACTATGTTTAAAAATTTGGAAAATTCACACTGTTCTTTCACCTTATGAACTTTCATTTTCGGGCATGCGAGAGTTGAAATTCAAAAAAATTTCTAAATGGGCCAGCCTAATATATACTTACCCTTGTTTACCACTTCACTAACGATTCATAACTCATCAATTTTATATAGTGTAGAATCATCAAATCTCTTTTAATTTATGCATGCCATAATTTTTTTGCTTGTGTATTGAATTGACACTCTACGGCCGGATGATCGAATGATCAGAGCCAAAACAGTCAAGACACTCTCTTTCAACAAAAAGCAAATGAAGAATAATTGATAGTTTTAAACTCTAATAGGTGATAGTTCACACCGTAGACGTCATTAGGTACTAAATTTCATTTTTGGCATTAAAATATTCGGCTCCAAATTTCTAGTTGATTTTAACAAAGATTTAGGAGGAATGTCTAAAAAAATTCATTTCTGTGCCACAAAAGAAACTTATCCTAAATTGATAAGAGCGTTGGTGCAACATGGTGACGTTTTGCGTGATTCGCCGAATTTCCCAACCAACTTGACGGAAGACGTTATAAGAAAGACTTGGGTTGATTATGAAGGAAAAAGGAAAGAAATTAAAGAAATAATCAGCTTTATAAAAAATAACAAGCAGAAGATATTAGCGGATATTGAAGGTGGATAAAAATATGAATAATTTTCCAAAAAATTAATTTTTCTTTACTTTAGCTTCAAAGACAGAATTCGAGTATCAACCAGTACACTTGCAGATTGAAGATAAAAGAGCACTTATTGAGCTCTGTGCTGAAGAGCTAAGGCCCTTTCATAACGTACTTGGGAAAAATACAGTTACGAATGAAATGGGTAAGAGAGTCTTGAGCAAAAAATTCTCTCGAGTTACAGAGCCTACACCTCAGGAAATTAAGAAGATTGTTGAATTCATACGAGCCAATATTAAAGACATTATCGGAATTACGTCAATCAGACCAGAAGTAATGGAATTTAATTATAAGAAGCTGAATTCATTATTGACTTCCCGATAAAGGAAGTTTATGTAATGACCCCGAAAATGGAAAATCGATTTTTCGATCGATCTCCATGTTTTAAGACCTCCCCAACATTTTTTGATAGTTTTTACGATCATGTCTGTGTGTGTGTGTGTGTGTATATGTATGTGACCAATTTTTTCGTTCACGTTTTCTCGTTAATCAATAACGCGATCGAGATGATCGATGTTTCAATCGAAGCATCTCGATATAGATTCGATCTGATTAGTTTTTGATTGAAATCGATACAGTACTTTCTTAGTTTTTTAAAAAGAACATTATTAAATTTTTCTTAACTTCCCTGAAAGTGAAGTCTATGCACTGACCCCGAAAAGGAAAAATCGATTTTTTTATTGATTTCCATATTTTGACAACTCCCCAACATTTTTTGATAGTTTCCACGATTATGTCTGTTGTTATTTATCGTTTTTATCATTCATCAGTTTTTCAAATAGTAAGTGAGAGAAATTATCGGGAAGTTCTTAGTGCGGCTTAAAGTCACACTCATCACAATACATTCGCACTAATTCCTTCTAATCGACAGTAACGCACTCCTTCATTCGCGAGCGAGCGTAGCGAGCGAGCAATTATGCACCCCACTTCGCGAGCGAGCGAGCAACTGCTCATCCCTAGTTTTTTTTTCGTTTGAGAAACTGCCTAGCACGGCTTATATTACTCCGGACTTTTTGAGGTTACAGTGCACTGTTGTTGTTTTGAGGGGTATACATTGATAGTCAGTGCCGCCAACGTTTAGAAAAAATGTCTCACCGATTCATCTCAGCCAGCCGAATGCAGCCAACGTTTCAAAAAAATGTCTCACCGACTTTTCATTTTAGATAAAAACGGCGGGATGGGGCGTGGCTCATATTAAAATATTTTTTTTTAAACATTCAGAATCTTTTTTTCATCATTGAAGCATCATTTTCACACTAAAATACTGCAAGGGACGTGTAGTATTTTTGGTGATGAAAAAAAAGACTTTAATAAAAAAATAGAAGAAAAGCCTCTGAAAGGAAATGTATATATAGCGCTGTGCACGAGTTAAACGTGCACATGGCGCAAAACGCTATCGCGTTTTTTGATTCGTCTATTTATGAAAATCCTCGATAATCGAAACCGTCCATCTTTTGGTCAGTGTCCAGCTATTGGTCATGTCACCCTATTAAATTTGATCGACTCACTCTGCTTTCTCTTGGCGTTTTTTATGATGATGAATGAATTTTGAAAAAAAAAGGAATATCCCACAAATTTGGCACAATTGTTATTCAAACCACAAAACCGAACCAGAGATAAGTGGCGACTAACGCCAACGGATTCTGCTGAGCGGGAGGGATTATCGCCCCCCCCCCCCCAGGGGCCTTTATTGTCGCAAATCCTTTGTTAATCGCATCAAATCAAGAGTGTCAATCATATTCCAATTTCCATACTTTTGTGGAAATTGAAGATAAAGAAAATTTCTTCTCCATCAACAGAACTTAAAGACCTTCTAAATACCCACAGCACTGTCGGAAATATTCGGCTTCTATGCTACAACATGTAAATTTCAGCTTCGGGTCGACTTCGGAGGATAGGTACTTTTTTTGGCTGGAACGACTCTATTTTGACATTAATACACTCCACTGATCAACAACATAACCCTACCCTGGCAGATCACTCGATTGGGGGCGGTCGACTTGTGCGCTCACCTGATCGCTAGTCGATAGTAATATGAATAACGAGATGACCAGCGATCAGCTGAGCATTGGGTCGACTGTCGGTCGATCCCAAGTGGAAAACTCGACTCGACTAACGATCGACCATGAACATTTCTTGAACACTTTTCGATCATGTATTATGAAGAGCTTCATCGATCCGCGACTGACTATGCATGGAGTCGATTGTTAGTCGATCCAGATACCCAATCGACGACTGATCGAATGATGAAATTTCTGGAGTGCGTGTCGATTGTAGGTAATGAAGTGGCCTTTCGACCAGCAATCGACTATGTGTTGAGTCAATCGCTGGTTGATGATATCGATGAAAGCATCGACTGGACTCTTGACTGACCACTGAAAGTTCTTAAGTTCAGATTGATTGTGGGTCATGAATTGCTTCATCCAACCGCGATCAATTGAGTATAGAGTTTATTGTTTGTCGATTCCGATTCATCGGATATTATTAGTAATCGTGATGAGTTCCTTTACGGGTTCCCTGAAAAGTTCCTCTGGAAGTTCCCCCAAAAGTTCCTGTAGAAGTTCCCATGAAAGTTCCTCTGGAAGTTCCCCCAAACGTTCCTCTAGAAATTCCCCTGAAAGTTCCTCTGGAAGTTTCCTTTAGAGTTTTGAACGCTCATAAAATCAGTTTGACGTTTATAAATGTCAATTTAACATTCATAATTATTCAGAATGTGTTTGATTCATGGTTAACTTCAACTTAGACCAAACCGTACACCAACGTCTCAGCCCTACATATGGATCATAAACAATAGAGTGGACTATCGACTCTACATTAATAGAGTTTCCAGTTGACTGCCAGTCAATTTGCGTTGATGCGAATCTTCAAACGACTCAAGGTGGCGATTGACCTGGAAAAACTGGAAAAGTCAGGGAATTTTAGTCAGAGAAATTTGTAGTTTATGTTTGCTTATCCCGATGTCCTTTAAAATTATAGATATTTAATCGGAAAAAATTAAACTTTCCGATTAGTTGACAATCTGCAAAAAGTTTAACAGAAAATCACAGTTCTAAAAATTCAACGCAGCTTAGGGTCTTATTGTCAAGTTCTAATTAAAAAAAATGATTTTCAGGAATAACTCAGAATTTTAACGTCGGGGAGGATGGGGTAAAATGAACACTTAGATGGACTGCTTTGAGATGGAAATTTTCAGATGATTCCATTGATAAGCTGAAGAAATTTAGACGGTAACATGTGGCAAATTTTTTTCTCAATATTTTTTGAAGAATTTTCTTTTTTCGCCAAGTATTGAAAGGATTTCCGCTTTGGTGTACGGCTTGATCTAGGCTGAAGTTGACTATGAATCAAACACATTCTGAATGATTATGAATGTTAAATTGACATTTATAAACGTCAAACTGATTTTATGAGCGTTTAAAACTCTTAAGGGAACTTCCAGGGGAACTTCTAGAGAAACTTTTAGGGGAACTTCCAAAGGAACTTTTCAGAGAACCCGTCAAGTAACTCATCACGATGAATAATAATATCCGATGAATCGGAATCGACACACAATAAACTCTATACTGAATTGATCCCGGGTCGATGAAAATAAATACCGAGGAATAAATGATTATAAATACAAAATTTGAAAAATTGTCATATGTCTGTTGATTTCATTATTATACATTTTTATGATTTTACGAAATAAAACAGTACTAAATTCTTCAATTGTCAACGACTAGCGTTATCTTAGAAAGTTCAATGGTAAAATTATTTTTTTCTTTAAAGAAATTAATTGTCCTTGAATTACTATAGAAATACTCAATGATTTTAGTTATTTCAAGTTGTGCCCAGTTTTTTTACCCAAAATTCTCAAACCCATTCCCTTAAAATCCTCATTTTTCTCCGATTTTCCCTAAAGTTATTTCTTCTTCTCTTGCAGTGCCTGGTGGGCGAAGAAGCTGCTCATTCATCGGGGAAAGGAGGGCAAGGAAAAAAAATCTCCTCTGCCCTCAGATACCATGAATCAGATATTGAGACGGACGAGAGCTTCGAAGATGACCGGGAAAGAGACCCGGATTACGATCCGACGGTGTGTCGGAAATGTGTGAAGCATTTTTTAAATGTACCACAATTTCCTGGACCTCGAACCCGGAGTAAATCGTCATGACTCCTTTTCCTATTTGATAAACTTGTGATCAGTTGATTTAAAGCAATCTGATTTAAAGCAATGAGGATTTTTACTGTAAGAAGCCAATTTTTTCAAGGTAATACTTAAAAATAAATAAACAATAAGCAAAATTTTATTTCTTTTTTCTTACAATTAAGATACGTGAAACGGTTCAATCATAGATTCAATGCAGTATTATCAATATGACATACTAAAAATCATATGATTAAGATAATCATATGATTTACTCAATTTTAATTGATTTATCACAAAAATATAAACGTAATTTTTTAGCTCTCTGCTCAATCAGTGCAAGATCATTTTTTAATTTTATGACTTATATTGAGCAAATGATATTTATAAATAAATAAGTATGATTGAATTACTGAAATGAGATGATGACGATGATGATTCTTTGTTCATGGCCATATATTTTCACTGGTCAATCGTCAATTATTCTTCTAGAGGTGGGAGGGGGGTTTTTATGACTCAAAGAGTCTCTGTACCAAGTACAGAGACACTTTCAGTCATGAAAGTACCCCTTCCCCTTCCAGGGGAGACTGGTGCTCCGTTTTTAGAGGCGTCAAGGTCACGTGACGCCTCGGAAAACGGTTCAAAAATAAGGATTTTTCCATTTTTTGTTTCTAATTAAATTCCTCATTGTTTTTCCATTTTTTCGATCATTTTTTCAAGATCAAAAAAATGAAAAAAAAAGAAACACTTAATTTAAAAAAAAATGGAAAAAATCCTGATTTTTCCCACCTCAGGGCATCTCTCCCCTCTCTTCCAGAGGTGGGAGGGGGATTTTTATGACTCAAAGAGTCTCTGTACCAAGTACAGACACTTTCACTCATGAAAGTACCCCTTCCCCCTCCAGGGGAGACTGGTGCTCCGTTTTTAGAGGCGTCAAGGTCACGTGATGCCTCGAAAAACGGTTCAAAAATAAGGATTTTTCCATTTCTTTTTTCTGATTCATCGGATATTATTATTCATCGTGATGAGTTACTTTACAGGTTCCCTGAAAAGTTCCTCTGCAAGTTCCCCTAAAAGTTCATAGCGCTGAAATTGGCAGCGCATCCTAGCAGCCGATGGCTGCAACTTTCGGCACCGACTGTACCGCTGTATGGCTCGCGCGCTACGCCATGTCGGTGCCTGCGGGAGGGAAAATAATTACGAAAAAAATCCAGGAGGCTGCACGCATGATCCGAGAGGGTTAAAAAATGTTGTGGGGGTCGGGGAGGAGGTTCTCGGTACGCGGGAAATTGCGGAAATGGAAAGGTAGCCCCTGATTTTTGAAAGTAAATTTATGAAACCATTTAATCTTAATTTTTTTCAACAAAAAATTGAAAAAAAATTCAGGAGAGCTGCACGCATGGTCCGAGGGGGTTCGAAATTTTTGAGGGGGTAGGGGAAGTGGTTCTCCATCCGCGGAAAAAGGAGAAATTAAAAAGGCAGCCCTTGATTTTTTCAAATAAATCATTGAAAGGGGTTACGTTCACGTTTTCCAAAAAAAAAAAAATGGAAAAAAATTTAGGGAAGCTGCACGCATGATCCAAGGGGGTTGGGGATTTTTCAGGGGGTTAGGAAGGGAGTTCTCCATCTGCAAAACATTGCTAAAATAAAAAGGCAGCCCCTGAATTTAGGAATAAATAAATAAATGCGAATAATCTCAACTTTTCTGAAAAAAAACGTAGAAAAAAATTCAGGCAAGCTGCACGCATGATCCAAGGGGGCTGAAAATTTTTGAGGGGGTTGAGAAAATGGTTCTCCATCCGCGGAAAATGGGGAAATTGAAAAGGCAGCCCCTGATTTTTTGAATTAAATCATTGAAAGTGGTTACTCTTACGTTTTCCAAAAAAAAAAATTGAAAAAAATTCAGGGATGCTGCACGCATGATCCGAGGGGGTTGGGGATTTTTCAGGGGGTTAGGGAGGGGGTTCTCCATCTGCGAAACATTGCTAAAATAAAAAGGCAGCCCCTGATTCTTAGAAATAAATCAATAAATGCGAATAATCTCAACTTTTCTGAAAAAAAACGTAGAAAAAAATTCAGGGAAGCTGCACGCATGATCCAAGGGGGTTGGAAATTTTTGAGGGGGTGGGGGAAGTGGTTCTCCATCCGCGGAAAAAGGGGAAATTAAAAAAGCAGCCCTTGATTTTTTGAAATAAATCATTCAAAGGGGTTACGCTTACGTTTTCCAAAAAAAAAAATTGAAAAAAATTCAGGGAAGCTGCACGCATGATCCGAGGGGGTTGGGGATTTTTCAGGGGGTTAGGGAGGGGGTTCTTCATCTGTAAAACATCGCTAAAATAAGAAGGCAGCCCCTGATTTTTAGAAATAAATCAATAAATGCGAATAATCTCAACTTTTCTGAAAAAAAACGTAGAAAAAAATTCAGGGAAGCTGCACGCATGATCCAAGGGGGTTGGAAATTTTTGAGGGGGTGGGAGAAGTGGTTCTCCATCCGGGGAAAAAGGGGAAATTGAAAAGGCAGCCCTTGATTTTTTTAAATAAACTAGGCTGTTGCGCGCGCTTCACGCGCGTATTGCTTGTCTTGCGGGCGGAATAAGTCATGTATTTTTTTTTTCATTACAAATATTACGAAAATGAAAATTCAAATGAGCTACAAATTCTCCTGAATTCTATAATTTTCCGCATGGATTTCAATTAGTGAAATCTTACCTTCATCATTTCTTGAGCTTCTGATTCCAATTAGTAAAATCTTACCTGTATCTTTATCTTCTTGAGATTCTAATCATAAAAAATGAATATGAGTGATTTAACCGTTTTTGTGCGAAATACTACAAAAATCTATCGATTTCTTGTGAAATAATTTTGATACGTTTCTGAAACTATATGCTCAAGCCCTATATTAGTCTTCAGTTAGTCGGTCTGATCAGCTGATTCTTCATTCTCTTGATAATCTCATTATAAAAATTAAATATTCGGAATTGAATGATTGAGTAGTGAAATTGGTTTGTTAGAAATGATTTACAATCAGGATTCCATCAAAGCGAATTTACCAATTTTGGAATGATGCGGAAAGACTGCATGGAAAGGCTGCGGAATCACTGGCACTAATTACTGGTGCTATTTTACTTTTTACTCTAAATACACATACATGTATATTCCTTTCTCTTTTTTATTAGGAAAATTACAATCACATATCAATAAAAATCAAATAATATTCTTTAAACCTGTTAAGAGCAATGAAGATATGTATCAGTATTCTTATGAAACTGATATATATCTTCACTATCTGGGGCTCTTAACCCATATTCCTTTCAAAAACCCAGACGGAAAAATGTAAAGGAATAGGATCTAAATATTATGATATCTTGATTTCATCTTCTTTTCATGCCTGAAGAAACTTCATCATCTACCACTGTATTACGACTTCTGGTACAACAGTTTTTTCATCATTTTCCATCAAATATTGTAGATCATAGAATTGGTCAATTTGTAGAGGTTGAATCATCATTCAATTGTTTTCACATTTCTATAGAAAGTTAGAGAAAATAATTAGAGAAAATTTATCATATGGCACTCATCATATGGAATTTATATTATTTAAAATGAATAAATGATAATTTATGTATTGAAAATTTGAATTGCTGAGGAACTCCATTCTGCCAAATCTCGTTGAAGTTCCATATTGATAATTTCATTTGTTTGGATGGTAAATATTAATAATGTCTTACTGAAACGATTGACTGTTTTCTATTGAAATTTGATTTTTTCAAATATTTTTATCTGTTTTGAAAAACTAACAATCTGAAAAAATTATCATTAATTAATAATGAAATATTAGATTTTCATAATCTTTACTTTTATTGGCTTGAATTTAAATTGATTTGGTTGAATTCGAATAGAATTGGTTAATCATAGAATGTTTCAATTTGTAGAAGTTGAATTATCCTTGAATTTATTGCTTTCATATTCCTATAGAGAATTGAGGAAAAATAATTAGTAAAAAGTCATATGTAATTTATATCATATGATGAATATAATGAATTTGAGTATTAAAAATTTGCTGAAGAACTCCATTTCGCCAAATATCTCTGAAGTTCAATCTTGATAATTTCATTTGATTGGGTCTGTATGGTAAATATTGATAATGACTTACTGAAGTGATTGAATCTGTTCTATTAAAATTTTTTTTTTATTTCTATCCATTCTGAAAAACCAACAATCTGAAAAAATTATTTATTGTAATGAACCTTTGCTTAATTTTCATTTATTAATTTTTATTTTATTAATTTATTCCTCGCGATAATTAATTAACGAAATTATCGTTGTGAGTTCCTGTGTGTCCGGTGCTTCAGTTGCCAGGGTTCTTTTCCCAGGAGTTCTCACAATTTTTGGTCCATTAGCAAAAACAATTAATTTCTTCTTTCTTCAATTCTTTTCCTTTGATTATTCTTCTTGATTATCCTTGATGATCCTCGTGTAATTAGTCCTCGGTCCAGCGGTGTTCGTTGTTTCTTCTTCTTTTGCTTTCACGGATTCGCGGTTTATCGCCGATTTATTCGCGAGTACGGATAAATTTTCTTCCACGACTTTCCTCTCTTTTATTCAAACTTTTATCAAGATACGCGTTAGCGTATCGGGCCAAGTACATGTTAGAGGCCCGATGCTGAGCGTAGATATATTCCGGACAGAGCTTCCCCCTCCACTACTCTTTTTTCTTCATTATTTAATTAGTAATAAACGAAGCAACCTACGACAAAAATGGCCTTAGTTACATCACCTAATTCGACATCGAGCATTCGAATGGTGATTTCTGTTTTTTTTTATGAGCAACATTTAATTAAAAACGCTTCATAACAACGGTCGTAAATCCACTTTTTCGGCGTTTTCATTATCTCAATGATTTGGCCAGATTTTTTTTAGAGGGTTGGCATTACTGTCATTCACGTTGACAGTCAGTCTATCGATAAAATCGGAGTAAAAACTGAAAGTCGATAAAGAAAATTACCATTCGTTGGTAAGTAATTATCGACTTTCAGCAATTTATTGAAGATAGATTCCAAAAAATTTTAAAAAAATCATGAAATCTGGGAGAAAAAACAGAAACTGATGTTTCTGTAAAAAAACGTGGCCAAGTACATGTTTCTGAGAATTCCTCTCTTTCAAAAAAAAAATGAGATAATTCGGAAGAGCCAAGAATTTGAATTATTCCGCGAAGGTTGACGATGAAGAGAAGAAATAAATACGATTAGATGGGAGATTATTCGGTAGGAAAAATCAGAAACTTGGCCTTTTCGCATCCGATTTCGAATTAAAATCATTGATGAAAATCGAAAAGGCCAAGTTTCTGATTTTTCCTACCGAATAATCTCCCATCTAATCGTATTTATTTCTTCTCTTCATCGTCAACCTTCGCGGAATAATTCAAATTCTTGGCTCTTCCGAATTATCTCATTTTTTTTTTTTGAAAGAGAGGAATTCTCAGAAACATGTACTTGGCCACGTTTTTTTACAGAAACATTTCCTTTTTATTCCACTGAACCAGAGAATTATTCTATCAATTGTCAATTAACCCTTTCTTCATTTAGATTTTATCGAGTAATTATTAATTATCAATTATTTAATTACGAAAAGTTGTCTCTCAGTTTGAAAATGTATCAGATTCTAGTCAGCATAGCACGACCGAATCAGCTTTGTATTTCTCATCATTGAGACCTTTTACCTTTTGAAAAATGCTTTTATTATTATTATTATCAATATTACAAAACGGGCTTCAATTAAACAGTAAATTATAAATGCAATTAATAAAATACAAACAGTTAAATCGATAATTCTCTGTTTCATGGTCTCATACATTTAAATTTTTCGCGCTTTATAATTTTATTCGAGGAAAAGAATTTATTCGTACAGTCGGTATTTTTACTACTCGTCGGTAATGTCGTTCCCTTCCTGATCGAGCGACACGTGGCTTGGCGATCGAGTGAAGCGTCGAACGTTTCCCCTCGCCCCTCCCCACGGCCCTAACCTCCTCTCTCTCTCTCTCTCTCTCGTTTATGCCCTATATCTCAGGAGCTTCTCTCCCGAGATCGCGTGACTCTACTAAAAAGACTCTAAGGGTAGTCCACAAGGGTCTACCTTGTAATGACTCTATTGGGAGTTCACTAGGATCTCCCTTGTACGGAATCCAAAAAAAAATGACTCTATTGGCAGACTACAAGAGTTTACCTTGTAACGCGATTTAATTCGGCGCTGGATGGAGAACCCCAAACAGTGTTAAAAAATTAGGTTTTAGCTGTTGCAACCATTGCTCGGTGTACAACAGCACGGATGCCTGTACCGCAGGTAAGTATCAAAAATCTGAGGCTGAACTGACTTTTCACACCTCAGATACGATATCCCGCTTGCAGACGGGAAATCGATCGTGCGCCGCGTTTTGCCCTAGCGGCGACAGCGGTACTACGCGCCTCGCCTTTCACTTTTTCCCCCTCTCCCGTGCGTTCAGAATTAATTTTCGCTCGCTCCCTTTTATTTTTTTTTCTCTTCTTTCACTATTTCTCTTTTATTATTTCATTAATTCTTCTTTTCTTTTCAGCGGATAAATTTTTCTTTTCCTCGAATAATAATAATTTTGTTTCTTTATCAATATTTTCTTTATTTTCCGTATTATTTTTATCAATTAAATTATAAATTATTCAAAAATTTTTGATTGTTAATTTTCAAAATTATTCGAGGGCTCTTACATTATCATTCATTAATAATAAAATATTAGATTGTCAAATCATTTCTTACTTTTATTGGCTTGAATTTGAATCATTTTCATCATCGTTGATTTCATTTTCATCACTTGAATTTGAGTTTCCATCATATTTGGGACGTTTTGTATTATGTTTCGAATGACGTTGTGAATTACGTTTACGACGTATTTGTTTCTTCGTATTAGATTCTCCACGACTATTGATATTGGCGCATGATGGTGATTTTCTTTCATGTAATATCGGTTTTGTTATGACTGTTGTTGCTGACGATGTTGATGCTATACTCATCTCCTTGTTTGCTAATAATAGTTCTTTTTGTGACATTTTTTCATCACTCATTTTAACAATATCAGATGTATTTGCGACCAAAAAATATGGAGGACTATCTATAATCAAATAATATATACATAAATATATACTCTGTAACGAGGCTAGAGATTCGGGAGGAATTCCTGCCTCGCTGTGCGTGTATCGGTTGCGTGCGTGTGTGTGTGTAGTAGGTGCATGTGTGTGTGTGTGTGTGTTTAATGGCGGACGTCTGTTTACCATTCAAAGAGGGTTCTCTACGACGGAAATCCGGAACTACCAACATTGCTCAGTGTACTGCAGCGCCCTCTGTGTTAAGACTCACCGTCAATTACTTGGAATTAATATTCGGGGTTATTCTTGGAATAAATAATGTAAATTACCATTTGTATAACGAAATATCTCTTTAATTAACCCAAATGTGACAAGGTCCGGTATATTACAGTTTGAATTTGGCGCCGGGAAATAATGCGACACTTTGTTGTGCCGTGAGTGTACTGTCGTACTTGAGATGTACGGTCGTTGGAATATGCCGTGAGTGTACCTGAGTACGAATTGAGTTCGCCGGCCGGCGTACAATATGGCCGACCACGTGGCACGAGGCAACACATGTTGACGATTTTATATTGCCCTTTTATGATCTATTAATTCCAGAATCGTCCGGAAATAATATAATGAATCTATTGCTCAACTATTTTTCATCAATTTTACTGATATTTCCGATTAACCAATGCCCAGATGTTCGAGATAATTGTGGATTATTTCTACTTATGATTAATTGGCGTGGGGACGCCGATTACGTTCTCGGAATTTTCACATCATCCTTTTTCTCTAAATAACTGAATCTTCGGCCAAACTCGATGCCGTATTTATCCACAATTAGTCTCTCCTTTTATCCGGATCAATTAACCCACAATATTCCCCTAATTAATATTTGTTTAATTATACTGAGGCTGAACACGCGGTAACGAAATCAGACTTACTTGTGACAGCCAAACTCTTTACTCCGGATTTCTTACACTAATTTCTCACTTGGAGTCTTTTCAATCAATTCACTTATGCTAATCTCTTTTGAGTCTTTTATTCACTTAAAACTACTGCACTTATCACTAATCATCCTTAATTTAATTGACTTAATTGTATGGAACTTAGATTAACGTTATTTGCTTTTGGCAGTTGACATAGGAGTGGGGGTTTTCTCTCTAGTCGTGCAAACCTTCACTCCTGTCTCCGGAAGGTGCTGCCTCTACGGCGGAACTGACGATAATCACTTATCGACCGTAGAGATCGTATCTTTTCCGGAGGAGGAGGAAGAGGGCGCCTCGACGATCACCCCTTTTACGACCACCTCGTAACAACTCATACATATTATTTTTTTATTCTTTTCGAAGATTAATAAATTTACTATTTGGTTTGAATCTTCCTAATAATTTAACATGATCTCCCTTATTGAATGGACATTTATAATTGTCTGCAAATTTTGTAATTTTAACATTTAATTTTTTTCTATTAAATGCAATTGATCCTGTACAGGAATTATTCGATGAGTCAGCATGATGTTCCACAATTCCGAATTTCGTTTTAACATAACCAATTAGATCTGCGATTGACTAATATTAGTATTAATTAATAATAATGATATCAATATGAAGAGATCATATCAAATGTGAGTATTTGATTACTTACATACTATTCGAGTTGGAAATGTAGTAATATTGGATAATGTAAATACATCGATATTTTTAGGTTTCAAGATATGTGTTAATAATTTTGTTTAATTACCCAGGACAAAATTATTGGGAAAATCCGGAAGTGATTTATCACGAATTTTCGTTGAGCTGGCACTGATATGAGTGGACTGTATAATATGAATTCCAAGGATGTTGGGAGGAATTCTTGTAATTTAGAGAGGAGTTGAGAGAGGTTGACCAAGAAAACTCTGGATTTATATCAAAAATATAAATGTATATTCTGTTATCTCTACACTTTGGTTTTCTAGCTTCTTTCACGCGTTAATTGTCTCTAAATTGTTCGTAAGATTCACTGATTATTGTCCTTGTTAACTCTGTAATTAATTACCGAGCGTAAATCGTTAGTTAATCACTGACTCTAGTAAGCGTCTCTTTGTATTGAATTTTGTCACTTATTACAAAAACTCTGATTAATGCAATTGACTCTAGACAAAGTAAAAAAAGAACTCTCAAATCGTAGATTGACTCTAATTCACGTAAATTTACTCTGTTTAACCGGAGAACTCTTGATTTCTCTCAACACGTGTCAAAAGACGCGGCGACGGTTAAACTTGTTGATTTTCACTGAATGTTTAAGTCACTTTCTTCTCTGATGTACTCTGTGGCGTCTCTAATAGCCAAGTGAAGCGTAAAAATGCGTGGCTTTTGTCTCTGGACACACGCCGATGTCCAGAGCCTCTGGTGTTAATCGATCGGATCAAGTTCATGACCTTCTTGACCGATAATTTCAGAAACCAGTCGATAAAGTTAACTGGATTTGTAACAATATGTTCTCCAAGAACTTCAACTTCAGTATTGGAGTTTATGGTTAATTGCACAGGCACATTACCCAAATTAAATGCTTCGTCAGTTTTTGATGCTGATGCTCCATTAATGTGAATAATCTAACATAAATATGAAAATGTTTGTTTACCAATTTTGATACATGAAATAATTTTTGTTTTATGTGAACTTCATATTATTAATACTTACTGCTAAATGCTGTATATGTTTTTTGATTCTATGGACTTCTTTATTCCATGCAACTACTTTGATTGAACGATCTTCATCATTTGTTAATGGAAAATTGATGATATATTTGTTATTCCTGGTGAATTTCGGACCATCACTTTGTTCCACGTATCTAATAATTTCACTAATGATGAATTTTTAGAAAAAATGAATATAAGTTAGTATACATTCAGTTATTTTGAATCATATTAAAAATTTCTTTTATAGATATTATTACACAGATGTGTCTTTTTCTTTGATTCGTATCATATCTCCAAAAGCTGTATATGGCAGTTCTTCTAAATCATCAATGATTGTATTTTCTGATAATTCCTCTTTTTTTTATAGAATTATTAATCTCATTCAGGGAGGTATTCATTTCACTGTAACATTTTATGAAAAGTTTGAATAAATCTATATAATTGTCTTTTATATGGATATTTTTTTATATTCTATTACGTAGGGAGAATGAGAACATTGGGTGGATTTTCCGTCATTTGCGTCAGATTTTCAGGAGATATATTTGGTATTTGTTTTGAGTCTTCCGTTATTGCTGTTGAGCATAAGAAAATTATTTAAGATAAATACAGTCTTATGGAAATTGATTGAATTCATATAATAGTGAGTTTTAATAATTCACCTTTTCTTGGAGAATTATCCATTTTATAGCTCAATTACCAATTACAAGGGCAACAATAATTTAAGGGTAGCAATCTGGCCGTTTGCTCTAGAACAACAGTTACTGTAAGTTAATGAAAACTGATATAAATACTTATGGTAATCATAACACAGAAAAATATTAGATGATTTAATTTTAAAGAACTGAATTTCTATTCATATCAACTACTCAATACTACATAAGTTATATGGCAGAAAAAAAATGAACCATCATTATTTGTCGCTTGAAATTTATCATTCAAGCCGACGGTAAATCCTGAATGAAAAAATCATTAAGCTCTAACCAGGAGTCGAATCTAAGACTGATCAGAATTAAATGAATACCACTATTCTCTGACGTTTTTGTCAGAAATTAAACTGAACATTCTCCGATAACACTCTAGATACCCTCTCATTAATTTGTTGGAGATTTCCGAAATTTTTTTTCACAAATGCAAATTAATAGCACTACTACAAATGGAAAATTTTATTGAAGAATCTAATTCACAATATATTTAATGCACGATATATAAACTCACCATGAGGTAAATTAACGGTTCGGGAATATTCTCTTCATCTTCATTTTCAATGATAGATCGAAAATTGCAAATATCATTTGAAGGATTACGGAATATTTGATGGAAATCGAAGATATGTAAATTTGGATCAGAAAGTATTTGAGGATATTCAGTATAATGAATTGTACATGGAACAGCATCAATAACATGGATGAGCTAAAAATAAATTATAATTTTGTGGCATGTTCACTACATTGTTGTTATATCCACCATAAAATTCTCTATGAATTTGAAATTAATACACTTTTTCAATTCAAATTCATTTTAAGCTCATAATTCAGTGCCTATCCTGGTCGATTTTCGAAATCTTTTCACGGAGTCCCACTTCAAATTATGAACTCATTATCACTTTTTAAAATTTCGTATCCATTCAGTTCGCAGTTCAATTTTCTATTCTTCATTGATTTATTCATCTTTACGTAATAATTCTCTATAAACATAATTTTTAACTTTTGTAGTTAGACGTTGACTGCCAATATATATTCTTAAGAATTTCCATGAACGAACTCTTGATAAAGCCACATATAATTGACCATGGTTGAAAACATCTCTTCGTAAATCAATACCAATTCTTTCAAATGTTTGTCCTTGTGATTTATTGATTGTTATGGCAAACGCTAATTTGATGGGAAATTGTCTTCTAGAAAATGTGGATGGATAAACATTTTCACAAATGAGAGTTATACGATGAAGAAATACAATTTCTCCACTCTTATCTCCATTTAAAATTTCACAACGTAATAAGTTATTATCTAAGTCTAAAACAAGCAATCGAGTTCCATTACATAAACCTTCACTGATATTGAGATTTCTGATCAACATTACGATTGAAAATCTCCTTAATTTTAATTCATGTGGAGGTAAGCCGCTAGGATTTAAAGAATTTAAATACTCTGGGACTAAATCCGAATTTATTTCATCATCTCCATTGCAATTTTCTGTGCTATCTACACTTGTATATATACGCTCAGATGTTACGTCCAATAATTTGACAACTTCATCATTTATGGCATCAACATCAATATTTCTCGCAGCAAGAATAGCACATCGAGAGGCTTCTTTATATTTTTTTGCTTTCAGTAAGTCTCCATAAATATCTTCAGCGATATTGACATCGCCAGTTTCAATCCATGATTCAGGCAATTGTAAATTATCCTCTTCATCATTTAAATAGCCGTTTCCTATTTCAAGTAGTAATTTTGAAAATTCAATTTCGTCCGATAAAGTTCTCATATTCTTTGTTAAACTGAATTTTTGAAAAGATTGCCACAAATGACTATATTTAATGGACAAATCAATGGTTTCGATGCGAGTTCCGTGGATATTAACTGGGAGTAATTGACGGAAATTTCCACCTAATATAATGATTTTTCCACCGAATAAAATTTCATTATTCATGATATCACGTAAATTTCGATCTATTGCTTCTAATGCATAACGTGGTGCCATTGGAGCTTCATCCCAAATAAAAACCATAGTTTCACATAATAATTTGGCTTCTTTAGATCCAGATTTAATGGTGGAATTAGAATCAGAATAAAGCGGAACTGTCAATCCAAAATTTTTATGTACTGTTTTCCCTTGGGGTAACAATGTCGCTGCAATTCCAGTGAATGCCATTGTTTGTACTCTTATTTGATTACCCATTAACAGATACCATAAACAGGTATACAAAAATGTCTTTCCAGATCCACCAGGTCCATCCAAATAAAAACATTTTTGTACATTATTCGTATAATTTTCAACACTATGTAATATGGTAGGCTAAAAAAGATTCGAAATCGTAGTGTAGCCCCAAGTACTCAGTGCAAACGGAAAAGCGCAAATTCCGAATTCAGTAGCAATAACAGAGAAAAACAGGAGCCGAAACAAAAATTCAAAAAACGTGCTTGGCTGTGCTCATATGGTTTGATAGTGATCGCCCAGCCAAGCACGTTTTTTGAATTTTTGTTTCGGCTCCTGTTTTTCTCTGTTATTGCTACTGAATTCGGAATTTGCGCTTTTCCGTTTGCACTGAGTACTTGGGGCTGCACTACGATTTCGAATCTTTTTTAGCCCAATCAAATTGAATCCAAAAACGCGCACTTGGCGACTTTTTTTTAAAAGCCATGCTACGCATGGCTGTTTTTTTCTGGCCATTTCAATATTTTTGCAGCAATATCATCATCTATTGAATGAGAATATCTCAGGAATGATTGGACTTGACAGAATTAAAAAAAAAATTTTATGTAGAAAATTTCGAGCATTACAAACAAAGTTTCTTGATAACTTTCCCCAAAAAGCATCATTTGCCGATATTTTTTCACATTGAAAACTCAATGTGCGAGATACGCTTTTATAGCACTGGCCTTTTTTTGTAGAGAATGTCAAGGTCTGAAAAATAGGTTACTGCAAAGAATTCACCATCTCGCTTGGTTTCCGAGATATTGAGTGAAATCAAATGACGAAAAATAGAATTTTCCTCTCCTTAGCGGCTACTACTTTGTAACAGTAGTTTCTTCTGAATATGATACTCAGAAACATGCAATATCTCAGAAACTAAACGAGATAGCGAAATTTTTCTAGGTACATTTTGAAGCTCTTAAAATTCTCTAAAGAAAAACTTCAGTAGAGAAAAGGCGTATCTCGCTTAATTTCTGAGATTATTTGCTGCGTTTCTTACAGCACAATGGAAATGCTCAAACACAGAATGCTTACACACACAGGAGCCTCATCCATTCGTGAAGCTCCGCCCCTCTGTGTGTGTGAGCAACACAGTTACGGCGTCGTACTCTAGCAGCACTGGGTCGCATCTGTGTGCACGCACACTACTACCCAGTCGCCGTTTCCCTATCCGTGTGGCAATACATTTACACTGTCCACACGAAACGTGTTTGGATAAACTTTTGGGGCACCTATTTTTCCTTCAATGAACATCACATATTACAATTTAATAATTATATAATATTGAAGAGAATGACGAGTTGAATTGATATTTAAAAAATAAATTTTCTACATCTCGTATATTTTGAGTAACTCAATTTTCAATTTTGGGATGTAGCTTTCAGCCGTATATAAGAGTGCGGTAGCCTCTCGCGTGGTATATAGAGTGAAACACGCACTTGGCGAGAGACGCTACCGCATCTCCTGATTGATAATTCTTTGTTGATCCTCATTCAATTTACGATAATATTCGAAACCCTTTTCTAATAAATTTCTAAAATAAATCTCATCTTGTGTCACAATTTCATTTTCAGATATGATGGGTAGAGTAAGAAAATCATGTAAATTTCTGCCTTCTTCTTCTAGAAAAATATTGATTTGTTGAAGAGACTTCCTTTGAGCTTCTACAAGTGGCATATTTTTAAAAAAATCTTCAGACATCGCGAACTTGAATTCCTCCCATAAATCTTCTGGATGCGAAGGAAAACAATTTAATAATATCCGTACGAATAATCTACGAAGATTATAAGGCATCATCCATACTTCAGCTTCATGCATAGCTCGACTCCATTCATAATCATCAGCAACTAATCCAAGAGCAACACATGCTTCTGTAAATATTGAATGTATATGACCATCCACAGTTCTCAAGTCAATGAAGCTTGTAGCTCCTCTGATTGTCAATAATAAGAGTCTTAAATGGAACAATTCGACTTGAGAAGGACTCACAGAATACATTCTTCCAATACATTTGAAACAAGTTCTTCGTTTCCTCCATAATGAAGTATACTGATCATTGATTTTCTCTTTATGAAACGTATAGAAATTAGGTATATCTACATAGAGATGTTTTTTTGCTTTAATAAAAAATAATCAATCAACATATTTTTCTGGTCCAAGATATGTTGCATAGATAATTCCTCAACATCTGGATCTATTATTAAATTGTGATGATTTGGAAGATGTACAGGCATTCGAATGATACTATGACTCTTGTCCTGTAGTTTTTTACTTAAAATTCTCCACGCTGCCTCAACAGGTCCAACGAATCGAGCTTCGATATGTTCTTTGATTCCATCATAAATAAATTCATTTGTATTGGCCGCTACTCCATCAAGAGAAAATGATGCAGCATCATGTCCTTTATATATGTATTTGAATAGATATTTCACCGATTTTATACTGGAAACTACTTCAACGTTGCAATGACAATTAAATTTGCGTAAAAGATATGGAGAATAGGGAACAAGAAAACGATTGTCAAAAACATATGTTTTATTTCTAACATAATATTTTTCAATATTTCTTCGTCGATAAATTGGATAACCATCTTTATCCATCACTGTTTTTGATTGGAAAGGTTTAGGAAAATGTTTTGAACATTTTCCATTAACCAAACACCAGTCTGCACATGGACCATGAATCATATGCTGCCAAACGATATTATGTAAATATTGATCCTTTTCAGGATCAGGTATTTCAGCCGAAATGAAACGATCAACTATTTCCGGACGTGTAATTTTATAATTTTTCATCAATGTAATTAATAAGTGGATATGTGGTAATCCTCGTTTCTGGAATTCAATCACATAAACATAAGCTTGTACTTTTCCAAATATTGCTTTTTTCGTGATTAATTTCAACAAAGCTTTAACTTTGAGATTGAAAACTCTAGCAACAATATCAGGGCAATCAGAAGCATGCTGTCCAGGTACCAAATTTTCCCTAGTTTCCCACCAATTTGGATTACACTTCATTGTAATAAATAAATCTGGCTTTCCATATTTTCTAACAATAGCCATTGCATCTTGATAATTTTGAGCCATATTACGAGGAGATCCAATAAATGTTCATGGGAGTATTATAGGTTTTCCAATTTTAAAACCTTCTTTCTCACGATTGTGTAGATAATCAATAACACCTTGGTATGTTTCTGATCTCAGTTTTCCTTGATGAGATTTACAATATTCCGTTCGGTCTTTTTCAACTTTAACATAATTATCAACAATCCACTGTTGGAATAAACGACCACCATTAAGAAATGTGTTGAACTGATCACGAATAGCAATAAGGTTCTTAATATAGGCTGATCGAGTAATTCGACTATCACTCATTGATCGTTTTAAATCTCTTTCCCAACCAAGATCACCTCGTGGATAGAATAACGGATAAATCCAAGGTTCCACTTTAGGATCCATTGAACTAATATATTCTAATTTATTTGTAGATATATTGCGAATTGTAACGTATGTATCTGGTATTTCTCCATTACAAGTCGTAGTGAAAACAGCAGCGATTTCGTTACATTGTTGAGTGTTGTACCGACGTGCGTCAATTCCTCGTCTTGGCATGAAAGCCATTCTGACTTCTGGTATTGGTTCACCTTTCTGTTTTGCTCTCTTCCAAACGATTAATCTCATTTTTCATCATTTGATACGAACGAGCAAATACATTTTTTTTTAGAATAATATTCTCTAATAATATCAAAAGTGGTTCATTCAATCCTGAAAAGGTATCCATCCGTTGTTCGTTGGCTTATGAAGGATCAACGATAAATAATTGCCCAAAACTTGCATTTTGAACTTGCATTTTTCAGGATATAAAGAAGTATTAATTTGATAATAAATACTTTCTTTAATCTTAAAACGATAAGGACCAGGCCTATTATTTTTAAAATTCATCAAATTAGCATTGAATGATGCGAATGATAATGACGTGTTATACATTCTTATATTTTCTAGAAACTCTTCTGAAAACTCGTGCTTTCTACTGAATAATGAACATAATTGCCTTGGGAATGTTGTAAAAGAAGCTAGTGGAACCGTTCCATGACTACAACAATCATTGAAAGAATTGCCTTTGTTTGATACTTTTTCACTTTTGAAATGCTTAGCATGGCAATAAATACACTGAATATCCATTAAACCAATATAATGTTCTTCAATATTTTTATCTTTTTGCTTCCATTGATTTTTGCCATATTTAGCTGTCATAGTCTGTGAAAATGAAGTGGGCTTGATGATTTTATCAGATTTAGACAAATTGCGTTGATTTCGTCTCTTCATTTGGTTTCTAGTTTTGCGATTTTTTTGAGCATTCATAAATTTTATTTGTTCTCGTCTTGTTCGTTGAATCCTTCGACGACCCATCATACAAGTAATAAGAATTCATACGATTTTCAATCAAAAAAGATATTTGAAATTCATTCAATATAATGATAATAATTCTGTAAAGAAAATGGAAAAAATCAAATGCAATGATATATATCATTTTTTCTTGAATAGAAAATTACTTTTTACATTTTTGAATCTCGTATCCACGATAACTCAAAGAACATTTGGGTTAGGGACTTCAAATTTCATGAGTCTGCGTATCTGATAAACGAAAAGTTCCAAATTGAAGTTGGGTGAAATCGTTCTAATAGTACCAGAAATTTTGATGAAAAACCATTTAAGAAAAGAGGTTATAATTCTGAAACTATCTAAGGAATTACATTCAAGTCAACTTAAAAGATTCATCTTGATGAGTCCCATAACGATGAGGTTTTTAGATTTTTCAGAAAGAGTCTCTTACAAAAGTGGCACCATACATTATTTTTTTTTTGATCATAGTTATTTTCCATTTTTTTCCTAGAAATATTACTATTTTTTATTTGAATTAGAATGCTATTATTTTGTAGTGTACATTTTATCCCATTCTCCCTTATCTTGGTCAAAAACTTGAAGGGAAATATAGGAACTGGCAATAGCAAGTTTAATTTTTTCATTCAAATGACGTTTTTATTTTATTTACTAAAATCTTCCCCATAGAAATTATTCTATCCTGCTTTATTTCCAAGATCCGAATGAAAAGATATGAATCTTTTTCTTCACAGACTATCGTCAGTGCACTACTTCAATCCAATAATATCCAATGTGGGGTAAAATGGACACTATAATGAAACAGTTAGGGATGGATTTTTTTTCGATTTCATTGCAAAGCTGAGGGAATTTTAGCAGAAAAATGAATGTGCGATGTATTTTTTTGATTTTTTTGAAAATCTTCGATATTTTTCGGCATTTTGGGGGTCAAAAGCTTTTCCTTGTTTGAAAATTTTCAGTTTTTTCGCAAATATCTCTGTTTCTATTAGTCGTAGCGATTCGGGGTTAGTCTCAGATGAAAGGTGAGCTCATTCCCCATTGATTTATGGGGTTTTGAATTTAAAAATATCAATTTTTGGGATAATTATAAGCTAAAAACTATTTCACCAAATGGTTCCACAAGAATGGTGATAAATACCTTAAGAATCGATATTTTCAAATTGAAACCCCCATGAATTGATGGTAAATGATCTCACCTGTCTCCTCTCGTCAGAATTTTAACATTACGACACATAGAACCGAAAATATTCTCAAAAAAATGGAAATTTTCAAAAGAAGGAAGGGTTCACACCTCTAAAATGCTTAAAAAAGTCGAAATTGCAAAAAGTCCCAAAAAATTGATTGCGGCACTTGATTCTCACCTAAAATTTCCTCAGCTTTCCAATGAGATCATCAAAAACAATCTACTGTCAATATTTCTATTAATTTCAAGAGTTTTCCATAATATTTGCCTGAAAATTCAGCTGTGTCCATTTTGCCCTTGATGTCCATTTGCCCCAATTTCCCCTCAAGGTGATTTGGGGGAGTTGTATGTCATTGATATAATATGACCTTTTTCCGAAGCAACTTTAAAAAATTAAGAATCCACGTCCATTTTTGAGGGGTAAAAGCCTTTCCTTGTTTGAAAATTTTCAATTTTTTGCAAATATCTCTATTTCTATGAGTTATAGCGATTCGGGATTGATCTTAGAAGAAAAGTGAGCTCATTCCCTATTAATTTATGGGGTTTTGAATTTAAAAATATCAATTTGTGGGATAATTATAAGCCAAAAATTGTTTCACAAAACGGTTCTACAAAAATGTTCATAAATACCTTAAGAATCGATATTTTCAAATTGAAACCCCCATGAATTGATGGTAAATGATCTCACCTTTCACTTCCCGTCTGAATTTCTACGCTACGACACATAGAACCGAAAATATTCTCAAAAAACTGGAAATTTTCCAAAAAAAAGGAAAGGTTCACACCTCTAAAATACGTAAAAAAGTCGAAATTGCCCAAAATCCCAAAAAATTATTTGTGGCACTTGTTTCTCGCCTATAATTTCCTCAACTTTCCAATGAAATCATCAAAAACAATCTACTGCCGATATTTCTATTAATTTCAAAAGTTTTCCATAATATTTGCCTAAAAATTCAGATGTGTCCATTTTCACCTTGATGTCTATTTGGTCCAATTTCCCCTCAAGTAATTTGGATGAGTTTCATGCCATTGATATAATATGATCTTTTTTCCGAAGCAACTTTAAAAAATTAAAAATCCACGTCCATTTTTGAGGGGTGAAAGCCTTTTATTGTTTGAAAATTTTCAATTTTTTGCAAATATCTCTGTTTTTATTTGATTTATGGGGTTCTGAATTCAAAAATATTTATTTTTGGAATAATCATAAGCCAAGAACTGTTTCACAAAACGATTCCACAAAAATGTTCATAAATACCTTAAGAATCGATATTTTTGAATTGAAACCCCCATAAATTGATGGCAAATGATCTCACCTTTCACCTTCTGTCGGAATTTTTACGCTACGACACACAGAACCGAAAATATTCTGAAAAAACTGAGAATTTTCAAAAAAAGGAAGGATTCACTTCCTCGAAATCGCCAAAAATTCAAAAAAATTAATTCCGACACTTGTTTTTCGCCTGAAATTTCTTCAGCTTTCCAATGGAATATCAAAAACAATCTACCGCCAATATTTCTATCAATTTGAAGACTTTTCCATAATATTTTCCTAAAAATTCAGATCGCGTATGAAGGATTACGATAAAAAGTGATGGGTCACGAGAATTTAGAGAGTTTCACGAGAATTTTTAAGAGAAAATTCGGATATTTTTGGAATTATTAATAGAATGTCTTAGAAATTCACAGAGATGCACCCTCTTTGCTCCAAGAACGTTTCATAGGGGATTTTAAGGATGAAGATAGAAGCAAAATTATTCGATCTCGTTTAGTTTCTGAGATAATTTCAAAAAATCATTGGTCGAGAAAAATCAATTTTTTCAGTTTTCTTAGTTTTGTTTTAAAGAGAATATCTCGGAAGGTAATGAAGATGCGCTTTTTTGCCCTTAAATGGATTTGTAGAGAATTTTGAGAGTTACAAAAAAAGGCGAATAAAATCGCTCTATCTCGCTCCGTTTCTGAGCTATTTCTAAGAAAATATTGAAAGAAAAAATTAAATTCCCCTGTTTTTATTCTTTTGCTGATTTATTTGGTTGTTTTTTAAGAATATCCTGGAAACCACTGGAAATACGCCCTTTTTATCCCAAGAAGAACGTTTTATAGAGAATTTCAAGAGTTACGAAGAAGAATTCAAGTAAAGTCGCTTCATCTCGCTTAGTTTCCAAAGCATTTTCCAAAATTGATTGAAACAAAAAATTGTGTTTTCTTGTTTTTACCTTTTTGCTGATTTATTTTGTTGTTTTTGGAAAGAATGTATCAGAAATTGAGCGTGATAGAGCGGCTTTGTATTAATCCTCCTTTTTAGCTCTTGAAATTCTCTACAAAAAAAGATTGAAGGAAAAAGACGTCATTCCATTAGCTTCTGAAATCTTTTCAATATTTTAGAAATTTTCAATGTTTCTTCATGTTTCCCTCTTTCCCTATTACCTTGGAAACTATCAAAGCAAAATTAGTTGCACTATTGCACTTTTCATGGTAAGATTTGTAATGAACCTTCAACCTCAATTGTTAAGAATTTACTCCCAATTTAATTACTCAATTTATTCCCTCTTATCAATTTTCGTTTTACTCAAATTTTTCTCTTTTTCGTTATAAATTCTCCCTTTCAAGATTTCTAATTTCTAAAATTTTCCCTTCTTGTTTGTCCAATGTAATCTCGCGATTTTATTATCTCAAATTTTCAATAATAATAGGGATTGTTTCTCAGTAGAATTATGTATTGAATTCGTCAATAATTATTTGTCATCAGTGAAACAATTACCCCTTCAAAAATGCTTCTACTTTTTATTCCATCAAAATCATTTACATTGGACATTTCAAAAAAAAACTATTTCTCCCAATTATCAATTTTTATCTAATTATTGAGTTTGTGGATTATTGTTGATGCCGGTGCTTCAGATGTCAGGGTTACTTTAACATTAATCCACAATAAATTAGGGTTCATTAACAAAAATTCTTCTCTTTTACTCAAATTACATTCAAATCTCAGTAATTCCACAAACAATTATTTCTCTTTCAATTATAATTTCTTTAATTATCACTTATTCTCTAAATTTTGTCTTATTCTTCTATTCTTTTATTCAAGACTCTTTAATCAATCGTTTTTTTTATTCAACTTCTTTAATTACTTTTTTTTCCTTTTAATTATTCAAACCATTCAATTTTTAATACAATCTCCTTTTTATCATATCTTTTCTCAATTATTATTTTTTTCTTTTTCGCTGGACCAGAGAATTATTTTATCAATTTGGCTCTACCTATGTGTTTCTCTAATTATTCATTTCTCAAATTATTTATTACTTATCAATCAAATAAGGGAATTATCGGTAATTGGCTACTTTTACTCTGCCAAAATATTGAAAAATTTGAATTATTTTACCAATTTTTTTGAATCGTATTGATGTGTTTTGATGTAGCCGAGATCAGTAGCAAGATTTCAAGGCGAGCAGACACAATCCTAATTAAATTCTTACCTAAAACAACTAACTTTTTTTGGAAGTCACTAACCAATTAAACCAAAAAAAACAATAAATGAAAATTGAGATTATCACCACGTTTGGCGTAACCCAAGGCCACGACGAGGACGTAGTGGTGCATAGGCCTCGAAGAGGAACCTATCACGACCCATCCTATAAACGACACTCGGGATTTTAGATGAAGAATATATTGACAACAACCTCCGCCCACCTTCATTGGGCATAAAAAATTTAATTTTTATATTACACGGAAACAAGTACTTCATGCACATAGTGCTTTTTAAATTGTACCGTTTCCTTCTTTTGTCAATAATTTGTACACTTCGCGTGGAACAATTTCAATTTGAAGTATCAATCAAAAATAGAAACGAAAACAGAAAAAAAGACGAAAAAAAACCTCAATAAATTTAATACGGATTAAATGAAACTTCAAAATACTCATCTGAAAACTGGATTTTTCAAAAAAAACCAAGATGCAGTGGTGGCAACTAGCTCTTAAAACAAAATACACAGTTTTGGTGTTTCACCACAGAAGACCCGAATGATACTGGTCTAGAAAAGGCTCATTTGGTTGAATTACCAAATTTACCATTTTCTCAAGACCATTGGTCTCTGTTTATCATTGTGTTTTCACACCAACTGTCTTTGTCAGGAAGAAATTGACAGTTTCGTACCTGCCTCACCTCTCACCCCGCCTCCCACCTCATGCTCAATCAAAACATCAAACTCTACTCTATTGAATTTATTATTTTGAATCCAAATTACTATGAAATAAAATTTATTAACGTTTGAATGTTGTATTCATTGAGTTGTTAAACACAATGAATTGATTCAAGTTTTTGAGCTCGAAATCGACAACCCAAATTATTTTGCAAATAATTTTAAAAATGACATTTACTCGAAACCGAACTTGATGCGAACCTAGAATAGGCGCAATAAGCAAGGCGGAAGAAAAAAATTTGAAATAAAATATTGAAAACACCAATTTTCAGTTGGCAGAGCTATAGTATCCAATTACCGAATTATCTCTCAGCGTAAAAATGTACCAGATTCCTTAGTCAGCATTGCACGACCGAATCAGATTTTTATTTCTCATCATTGAGACATTATCCTTTTAAAAATGCTTTTATTGTTATTATTATTATTATTATTATTATTACAAATCTAGCTTCAATTAAACAATACGTTATAAAACCAATTAACAAAATACAACCAATTAAATTAATAATTCTCTGTTTCAACGTTTCATACATTTGAATTTTCGCGCGATACAATTTTATTCGAGGAAAAGAAAAATAATATAATGATAATTGCACTTTACATGTACTGTCGATAATAATTATTATTCGTCGATAACGTAATTCTCTCGTTGAGGCCCTAACCTCTTTTCTCTCTCTCTATCTCGTATTTGCCCTATATCTCAGGATTTCTTTTCCCCGAGATCGCGTGACTCTACCTTTTTTCCCCCCCTGACTCTAGACAATCCACTAGGGATCACCTGCTATTGGCTCTAATGGCAGTCCACAAGGGTCCACCTGCTAATTTGCAAAAAGACTCTACTGACCTTCCACTGGGGATGGCCTGCTACGCGTATTTAATTCGAACGCTGGATGGAGAACCCCAAACAGAGCCAAAAATTCGGTTTTAGCTGTTGCAACCGTTGCGCGGTGTAGCAACAGCTCAGATGCCGGTACCGTGAATAAGTATGCCAAAAGCAGCGCCAGGCTGGCTTTTATTACCTCTGGCACAATACTCAGCTTGCAGACGTAAAATCGACTGTGCGCCGCGATTTACCCTAGCGGCGGCAGTGGTACTACGCCTTTCCCCTTTCACTTCCAGCCTTATTTTTCTTCTCTCTCTTCCCCCTCCCTCGCGCTCCGAATTAATTTCGTCCGGTCAATTTAATTTTTTTTTTCTTTCATACTTTTATTTCTTTTTATTCGTTCACCAAATAATTTTTTTCTTTTCTTATACAGTATTAATAAATCCGTGTCTTTATTTCCTTTTTCTTAATACACCCAGCAAAAAAATTAAGGGAACGGTAAATTTTGTCAGTTTTTTGCTTGATTTTCAGATGGCTGTAACTTCGCCAAAAACGATCGTATCAGAATAAAAAAAAATCGTTGGAAAGCTTGAAGTCTCTACTCTTGAAATCTTGAGATGAAAATTTTTTATGACCATTTGTTATAACGAGATAGGAGAGTTGAAAGTGGAAAAATTTTTTTTCTTTTTTTTTCATTTTTTCAACTTGTTCCACGGACTTCAAAAAAATTTTCTCGACTTAACCCTTATAAAGATCGTGTAGCCTGGTCTTTCAGCTTCAATTTCTTTTTTTTGTTTTTTCCCTACGACCCTTTGTTGCTGAGATATTGTCGATTGAATCAAAAAACACCCTTTTGTCTTTAATCGTCGATATCTCAGAAACTACTGATCGCACAGCGAGCGGATGATGAGATTCGTAAACATGAATAAATTCCCTGTGAGATTCTTGCACTGTTTGATTGAAAAAAAATTTTCTTCCAATTTTAAAATTGGTTCGAAAAAGTACCAAAAAAATGCGTTTTTTTCCTTTTTTGAAAATTGCCCTGCATTTTGCGAATTTTGCGGAAATTGAAAATGTTTCAACGTTTTTCTTTAGCTTAATGCGTGCTGGATCACCCCCTGAATTTCCAAGCCAATCAGTTCGACCGTTTTTTTTTCCCGAACGAACAAAGTTTCAGCAAAAATTAAAGGAACACTTTTTTGTGCCCTAAACACCAATTAATGATAATTAGGGCCGAAAATGTTTTTTCTCCGTTATTTTTCCGTGATTTTTCGTGCAAAATTTGTTGAATTCCATCGAAAAATGAGAACAATGAAAAATGAAGAAAAATCAATAAAAAAATTGTTAGGTCCAGAGGAATTTTGGAATTAAATTATTTATTTTATTTTAAAAAAAAAAAGAAAAAAAACGGGACTTTTTAATATATATAAGAAAAAAATTCTTTTCGAAATCTCAAAAAGAATTTTATTTCAAAATCCATCGTAGGAATTTTGACCACTACTTCTGCGAAATTAATAAATTGATGATTCAAGATTTCCACACTGTTAAGGTGAGGAAATATTGAACCCAAGTTAAGTTCAATGTATTAGAGTTGCGAAATTACAGAGTCAGCACATGATCAACAATTTCACAACATTGGGAAATACATTTTTCGCAGGTGAAAGACTGCCCAAAAATGATCAGTCTTATTGATACCACCAAACAGTTAACAACCAAAAATTCTCCTAGTTGAATTAAATTGTGAAATTGACCTGTTCATGTGTTAACTGATCAAAATCTCTAATATAATAGATCATCGAATTTGTTAACCAATAGTTGAACTGGACAAACCGTAGCCTCAAGTCGAAAGTAATTGTTTTGATTTTTACATAAGAACGGGGATAAATAACTAAGTGCGTTGAATAAGAACTCGAAAGAATCATAGTTTAAAAGAGTTACAAAAGTGGAATTTCAATCATCTTGGTTCAACTAATTAATACTGAGAAAAATCAAGGTTCCACAACTTCAGAATAACAAATTTATAATTAATTAAGACAACAACTTTCAATAATTCTGTGAGTAGCAATCAGATTACTTTGTATTAGGCTTTTATTTCAAAATTTACCAAGGTACTCATCTTTAAATCTTTTCATAAGGAAAAACTTGTAAAATCCCTCAAACTTGAATATTAAAAATAAATCAAAGGTTACAAATAATTTGATCAGAATTATCGTTATCATTTTAACAATTCAAACATAAACTAACAAAAGTGAAAAATAAAATTAGCGTCTTAAAACCATAAAAATAAAATAATTGAAGCCGTTCGAAATTAATGAGAATTGTCCTCGACGCTACAATTCAATCTCGGACATAACAGCTTAATTTTTGGCGCAGTCGGTAGGACGCACACTGCTTTAATTTTCATTGCTCTTGTTAAGGAATTTTAAATTCATTTTTTTCAAAATTTTATTTATTTCAACTAAAGTTCGTTTATTACATTCAGAGTCAAAGTTAAACTCAATTCTTAATTTTGTAAAAATTAATTTCAGTCATTCATTTAAAATAAATAATTTTTTTTTATTCAATATTAAAAAAAAAATTTACAATATAGTATCAATAAAATGGCAATAAATCAATCTTATACGGGTAATGCTAATGCTAATGGCAATGGTACCTTTGGCCCTCAGGAATATTATATTCGAGCTCGTGATATAGGAAGTAGTTTGCCATATTTTTCGGGAACTCCGGATCATGTGGATTTTGATATTTTTGAAACCCTTGTAAGATCAAATTTAATTTTTATTCCAACGGAAGATGGAAAAAAAGAAGATTACATTAGGGAAATTTTAAAGAAAATTTTAGTACCAGCAAAATTAGTCTTAGCTAATAATGATATTGCACAAGTGTCAGACATTCTGGACATTCTTGCTGCTACATATAAAAGGGATCAAAGGTATCATAATTTTACTAGTCGGATCAAAACTTCTGAAAAATTTAAAGATGAGAGCTTGGCAGATTTTATCAGACGGTTAGAGGTACTGGTAGAAAGTGGTCTGAGAGCTGCTGAAAAGGAATTTGGGGCTGCTAAGAAAGATCATTACAAGGAAACCCTAAATTACGAGGCAATACAAGTATTAAAAGAGTTTGCTCCCCATTCCATACAAAGGGAACTACATACAAAAAATGTGCAAACCTTAGAGGTAGCTTTAAAAATAGTGGTGAACGATATGAATTATCTATTGCCTACTCGTCCATCTGTTGACCGCAATAGGGGGCAACATGATTCGTTCAGAGGAAATAATCAGCAAACAGTAATTCCCTATTATCAATCAAGGTCAAATTATTCGCATCATAACCAAATGACTTATCCCGAAGTCGACTTCTACTCTACAAGAACTCGAGCACAGAGTCCTATTCGTGACCCAACAAGTCGACAAGCAGGATCATACTTTCCAAGACCAACTACACCTCCTCCTCCTGCACCTCCGCAACAAGATGAAGCAGGGGTACCAGTTCGAGTTGCCAGTTCAAGGACAGTATCTTTCCAAGATGAATGGAAAGACGAAATGCAAAAGCTTAAAGAACAAATGAAAACCATGAGGTTAGAGGCAGAGGAAGATATGAAAGTTTTCCGAGAAAATCTTAAAGATGAATTCAAAACGATCCAAGGAAATTTTATGGAGCAAATGACTCAAATGATGAATAAATGTTTCGACGGAAATTCGTTCAGAGATAAATCTCCTGATAGATACCGAGAAAGAGATAGGAGGGGGTCACCCTCCTCAAGAATTCCATCACCATCTAGGTCATCATCTCCATCAAGAAATCAACATTTAAACGGGGATCATGCTCGCCGGGATGGCGCAACGTCGAGCAACCAGTCATCTCAGCGTCACACAGTAGCAGCCGGCAGCCTCCACCCGTTTTAAATAAGTCACTACTGTTTTTCGCATTTGGCAAAGGTCCCAGAGTTACGTTGAAGGGGCCCTATTTTAACATGAACGTGAGTGCATTGGTCGACACAGGATCCTCTATCAATTTAGTCGGTTTGTATTACTTGAAGAAAGACACTCAAATTGATACTTCAAAAACAATAAAAATAACTGGAGTGAGTAATAATGCAACGGAAAGCCTTGGAATAATTACATTAGAATTACTTCCAGGTCTACATGTCGATTTTCATGTTGTTAGAGAATATACTGCGGATTATGGGGCAATTTTAGGTCATGAGTTCTTTGAAAAATCCAAGGCTTATATTTCCTTTTTCTCTAACACTATCACTTTGCAGCAAAATCGATTACATCCGATACATTTCTGTTTGCCTTCATGTCTTAATGAAACAAGAAAAGCTAGTGTTTCTTTAAATGGAGGGGGTCCTCGAATAAATTTAATTATTCCAGAATTATCCTCTAAAGAACGAGAATTTTTAATTGATACTGGGGCAGATATCAACATAATTGAACAAGACGCTCTACGCACAGAATTACAAATTCAACCTTCTCAGATAAATCGGATTAGAGGTCTAACGAATGAAATAAATGTAAAAGGATCAGTTATTCTGAGCATCCTGGGAGCTCCTGTAGTTTTCCATGTTATAGATCACAAATTGCCTATCTCAGGAGTAGGTATTTTGGGTACTGAATTTCTTATTCAAGAAAAAGTGGATATTCGTTATCTTGAGAAAAACCTGACAATTTCCCGAAGACCAACAGATCCTATTCCATGGTGTAAAGAGATACCTCCCGGGAATATAACAATACCAGCCAGATCTCGTATGGTAATTTCTATTCGTATTAAAAATTCAGATTTTAAGGAAGGATATTTGCCAAGAATTCCTTTGCAAGAGGGGGTTTACTTGGGAGAAGTAGCTGTACGAGTGGAAAATGGGATGGCAACAGCAATAGCTATCAATACCAGGGAAGAAGATTTTCAGTTCAAACTCAATCCACAGATTTTAGAAGCATTTGAGGAGACTTTGGGTGAAAATCAGGATCAAGAACATTGTTTCATGATACAGGAAGAATTCAATGAATTCAATTACCTAGAAGAAAGAGCTTCTAAGGTACTAGAGGTTTTGAATTTGGACAACATCCAGCCTGATGAACGTAGAAAAGTAAAACAATTAATACAAGAATTTCCTGACATTTTTCATTTACCAGGTGACACTCTGGGAAAAGCAAAATTTTTCAAGTGTAAAATTAGAACAGTTGATGAAAAACCCATTTTTAGGAAACAATATAAATATCCTCCGCAGCATCAAGAGGAAGTTAATAAACAAATTAAAAATTTGCTCGATCAAGAAATTATCAGAAACTCAGTATCACCTTATAACTCTCCTCTTTGGATAGTGCCCAAGAAGGCTGATTCCAAAGGAAATAAACGCTGGAGGATGGTAATTGATTTCAGAGAATTAAATCGGAAAACTATAGGTGATTCATATCCTCTTCCTGACATTGCAGAAATTTTGTCACAATTAGGGGGAGCAAAATTTTTTAGTGTGTTTGATCTAGCAAGTGGGTTCCATCAAATAGAGATGGAAGAACCTGATAAAGAAAAAACAGCATTCACAGGTCCAAATGGACATTATGAATATGAACGTATGCCATTTGGGTTACAAAATTCTCCTCCCATTTTTCAGAGAATGATGAATGAAGTTTTGAGTGGATTGAAGGGGGTAGAACTCTATGTTTACCTAGATGACATCGTAGTTTATTCTAAAACCGCTGAAGAACATTATGTTCGTCTTAGACATCTTTTTCAACGGTTGAGAGATAATGGCCTAACCCTTCAACCGGACAAATGCAAATTTTACTGTAAAGAAGTTGGATATCTGGGCCACAGAATCGGCGAAAAAGGTATTCAACCGAATTTGGACAAATTAAAAGATTTGAGTAACATGCCTCCACCTACTACCGTGAAGGGATTAAGGAGATTTTTGGGTTTCACCAATTATTTTCGACATTTTATAGAGGAATATGCCGATATTGCCAAACCATTATATGAACTATTAAAGAAGAATCACGAATATGAATGGGGGCAAGAAGAACAGGAATCCTTCGAAAAAATTAAAGCGTCTCTAACAGCTGATTCTTTATTGTATCATCCAGATATGAAGAAACCTTTCATGATTACAATCTCAAGTTCTGAAGTAGGTTTGGGAGCTATTCTCAGTCAGAAAGGAGAGGATGATCAAGAACATCCAATTTGTTATGCATCAAGAGGCCTGAAAGATCCAGAAACAAGATATTCTCTCGCCGAATTGGATTGTTTATCAGCAGTCTTTGCTTTGGAACAATTTAGACCATATGTGTATGGGGTACCTTTTACTATCATTACTAGTACACCCGCATTAAACTGGCTGAGGGAATCTTCAAATCCTACTACTAGGCAAGTAAAATGGAAAACTTGGCTGAATGATTTTAATTTTGACGTGAAAATAAAGAAATTGAAAAGAGACTTGCTAGCCCACCCTTTCGCTCAGAATCCATTCACTGAAAATGTTAAAACCGTTTTAGTGTTGAGCGCAGGAAGGAATAAAACACCTAGGTCAATCTTAAGATCATCACAGCCTCCAACTTCAGGTACAAGCTCTGGAAGACGAGTTAGGATTCAAAACCAACCCTTGACCGAGAATACAATTGGATCAACCGTAGCGTCTAGAGTTTCTCAGCGCAGAGCAAGTCAAACAGCTTTGGGGCAGAGAACTCCTATATCTTATAGGGAGGCAAGGAGTTACAGGACAAACACTCCACCAGTAACTCCTCAAACACCAATAACCCCTCAATCATCAACAACACCGGTAACACCTCAACAAACACCTCCAGTAATCAGCCATGAAAAATCTTCGATGGTAGAGCAAGAATCTTCAGATTCAGAAATTCTACAGCCAAAAATTGCTAGCACCATTGATGGGGGTAATGAATCGCTCAACAAGGAAGATCAGGTAGCTAATGAGATAAAGGAACTAACTATTGAAGGAGAAATAGAAGAACCTTCTCCAGATATAGTTATAGATCAGGAACCGTCAACGGATGAACCACAAATTGTAGAAGCTGAAGCTGTTCCTGAGGATATCGAAGAAGAGGAAGAAGAGGTTTTTCTGAATCAGAATAACTCGAGCATCCACCCTTCTCTACGAAAGAGTTTGAATAGATTCGATGAATTTATGGCAAACCTAACAGACAGGGAAGAGGAACAAGGAAATTCAGAATTGTCCCCGAATCAAACTACAATTCCTCTTTATGAACTCAGGAGGACTAGTCTAGGCCCAGCATTTAGAGAGGAATTAAATTCATCATCTGCGGACTTTGAAAAGAAAATGGCAGAATTTGAAAGTAGGTCTCAAGTGTTGGAGCAGCCACCAGTGGACTCACAAACTACAGACAATGAAAATATTGAAAATATTGACGTCAATCAAAATATTGAAAATAAGGAAACTTCTGGAAATTGTGAAAATAATGATAGTAATGAGAATAACGAGAAGACACAAAGAGAAGCAGAAAGCTCAAGAAATTCTCGTCATTCAATAATTACTCGTCAGCCTATGAATCGTCAGTCTCTGTTTCCTACACTTACAGCAGTTCAACAACCCTTGGCTGGCTCTTCTCCTCAAGTCAATCAATTCCAAAGGGGGGGTGAAACTCACTCCTCACGTCGTGAATTGTTTCCCAGTGAGAAGGAATATCCAATTCCAGTAGAGAGGGAATCAGTAATAAATTCAGCCTCCACTGTACCAGAACCAGGAAATATTCAAGTTTCATCTGATCCAGGGGGAGGATCAAATACAATTTCTATTGATGATTTAATTGGTAATCCTCCATATGATGCATTTCAACCGAATTATCAACCTGTTGAGGGGGGTGGAACTCACTTTTTATCCAACAGGTCGATTACTGGAAGAAATGAATCCGAAATTACAGATAAAATTACTATACCACAAAGCGACCATTATGAACTCCTAGTAAAAATAAGGGAAACTCGAGATGGATTGACATTTCAAAGAGATAATGTTGCACATTTCCTTGCTGCTGATTGTGAAGTTACAAAACAAAATACTAAGCTTCTGCGGGATTTAAAATTTATTGATTGTCAAAATTTGAAAGAGCTGAAACCAAAAAAAGGTCAAGTGATAGTTACTAAAGTAGGAAAATTCAGGACCTTCACTATGATAGTTAAGGATTATCATTTCGAAAAAGTTCAACTGAAAACCCTGAAACTTTGTCTACAAAATTTGCATGAAGCACTAATTAAATATCAAATTTCCTCTTTCAAGATGGTTTTCCAAGGAGATGAACTAGATGAAGAAATTAAGATCAGATTATTTTTGGAGAGAGAATTTCAGAATTCTCCAATAGAGATTATTCTCTGTCATGGTAGCATACGAATGCCACCCATGGGGATTCGTCCTGAGATTATCAAAGAATGTCATGAAACCCTCCCAGGAGGACACAAAGGCATAGTAAAAACTTTTCACAGGATAAGAGAACGTTTCTATTGGCCAGGAATGAAGCAAGAAATTGAGCATTTCATAAAACGTTGCAGAACTTGTCAGCTGGAAAAACTACGAAGAATTAAAGTCAGACAACCAATGTTAATTACGGAAACACCGATGGAATGCTTTGAAAGGATATCTATTGACACTGTAGGCCCTTTACCACCAACATCCAGTGGGAATCTACATATCCTTACCATTCAAGATAACTTTTCTAAGCATTGTTCAGCCGTTGCAATTCCAGATATAAGGGCACACACTATTGCTCATGCAATAGCCACGAAATTTGTCGCTCTTTATGGATGTCCAAAGGTCATTCTCACGGACAAGGGAAATAGTTTCACTAGTAAACTATTAGCGCAATTGGGAAAACTATTACGTTTCCATCATATAACTACATCTGGTTACCGACCTCAATCCAATGGGGCTCTCGAGAGAAGTCATCATGTTCTAGCTGAGTATCTGAAAGCTTACACCAACGAAATCACGGAATGGGATACATTGTTACCCTACGCAATGCTCTCCTACAACACCACATTACACAGTGCCACAAAATTCACTCCATATGAGCTACTTTACGGGAAAAAGGCAAGATTGCCATCAAATATTCATGAGTTAGATAGAGTCGAAACATATAACGATTATGTAATTGAGTTAATTACCAAATTAGATCAAATTCAACAAATAGCTGCTGAAAATCTAATCAAGGCGAAAATTAAATCAAAAGAGTTGTATGATCGACAAGTAAATCCTCTAGAATTAAAGATTGGTCAATTTGTCTATGTAGAAAAAGAACCAAGAAGTGGTAAATTGGATTCACAATATACAGGTCCTTATGAAATTGTGGATCTAACGGAAAAAGGAAATGTCATTCTTGAAACTGAAGAGGGTCATCGTTTCATGAAACACCCAAATAAACTGAAACAATGTTACGAGGATTAAATGCCACGGCCAGTACCAGTATTTCAACCCTTAAGAAATCATAAGCTCAACCAATCTTGGAATTTCAGGAAATGACCTCAGAAAAATACAAGCCACTATTCAAGAAGGATCAAACGGGAAGAATAAAAATCTTTGTGGATGGTTCGTGTTCCTTTAATGGCAGCCCTAAAGCAATAGCAGGGATCGGAGTATGGTTCAATGATGACAACCCATTAAACATTTCAAGGACTTTAGAACAAGAAAGAGTTACCAACATAGTGGCAGAGACCCGTGCAGTAATAGATGCCTGCTCAACTGCTATCGACTTCAATCTGAAGCGTATTAAAATCCTCACTGATTCAGAATACCTAATAAATTGTGTTGATAAGTACATAGAAAAATAGAAGAAAAATGGTTGGAAAAATGCTAAATTAAAACCAAGATCTACTTCAAGAATTAGACATTATAAGGAGAAAAATTGACGTAAGATTCGAATTTGTTGAGGGTCATAAAGGAATTTATGGGAACGAAAAAGCTGACCAGTTGGCGAAAAAAGGGGCACGTATCTTCCAGCAGAAAAATTCTCAAACAGATTCAAAATTCTTTTTAACACCACCCAGAATTCTAAAGATAACATTTGACACAAGGAAAAGAGAAGGGGGTAGGATATAAAACTTCCGACAACTTTTACCAGTGCCCTAATCAAGAATCTAGTTTTTTTTATTAATTTCCTGGTTTAAAAATTTGCAAAACGAAAACTCTTTATATTTTTTCTTTTTAATAGTGAAAATGGATTATACCCTGGCGAGCAAACTACTGTTTCTGACCTGTATTCATTTTGTCAAGGGGGTAGTCGAGACACCTTTGGACTATCAAATTAAAATTTTGGAACATAATCCTGGATTATATTTTGAAAAAATTGATCAGGTCAGAATAATAAGTAAAGAATGGAAACTGCTCATTGTCATCGATATGGAAAGATATCTGGGTCAACAATTACCAGGACAAGAGCTACTACAAACGCTTCTAAATGAATGCTCTAAGATAATGAATGTAAAAATTTGTCAAGAAGACCTACGATGGGGAAAAATCAAGGACCTAGTAACAGAATCGAGAGGTATCCGGGCGCATTTGAACAATATTCTAAAAGAAACATCTTCAAAGCAGAAAAGGGCACCTCTCTTAGGATTCATAGGTACTATTGCTAGGGATATTTTTGGAACCATGGACTATAACGATCATGAACATATTACCAAAGAAATCGATCGACTTTACCAAGATCAAAGGCAGATTACTCATTTAATCGGAAATTCTACACATCTCATTCAAGCAGAAATTGATAATTTAAAGAAAATTGGTCTAGAAAATGCAGAAAACACAAAAATAATAGAGAAACAATTAGGAGTACTAATGGCTGAAAATTATAACATAAATAATCGAATTGCTAATTTTGAATTTGAACAGCACTTACAAAGAGTTGGACCAGAAACGGAATATGCAGCTAACAAATTCGTTGAATCGCTACAGAAAGTGGTACATATTTTAGAAGATGCTAAACATGGCAAATTGAGTCCACTTCTTATCAACAATCAACAAATATCAGAAGCTTCCAAACAAATTGAAAAGGAGGTTATTGATGATATCTTCCCCTTATCAAGGGAGAAATTGGACCTTTCTCTACTTTCAAAGATTTCTAAAATCGAAACTGGCGTAAACAAAAAGAGATTTTTAGTAATTGTCAAAATTCCTTTGTTACCAAGAGAAAGTATGGAGTTATACCGCATGATCCCCTGTAAAGTTCCTCAAGTAATACAAGAAAATCAGAAAATCATGGCGTTTGTCAGACCAAGAACCGAATATATTTTGTATTCAAAATTTTCCTCAAGATTCGCTCTAATAGCAGAAAAGTTCCTTCAGAAGTGCATCCTATTGGAAAACTGTCTGGCCTGTCCGAATCTACCTTTAAGAAAACCAAGTAAAGAAAACATGTGTGAATATAATCTATTGACCAACAATGAAATTCACCCAACCCATGATATACTAGGAAATTGTGATGTCAGAATAACAAACCAGAGGGAAACAACTTGGACAGAACTATTAGGAGATAAGGGTTGGTTATATTCCACAGCAGAGCCAGAAAAACTGCAAATAAATTGCAACGATAGAGAAATAGGGAGTACTACCCTCAAGGGAACTGGAATTTTGAAAATCAATGAGAACTGCACAGCTGAAACGTCATCTATTGTCCTCAAGAGTAATAGAGTAATTTCCTCGCAAATGCCAGAAATTCATGGTGTGCCTATTACCATTAACATTTCAGAAATAGCACCAAGTTTATTGGAAAAACCGAAAATTCCAAATCTATTGACAGCAATAAAGCACAGCGTGATATCGAACGCTACTTTCACCGATGGATTTGATGAATCGATGAGGAAAACCATCCAACAGGCAGAAGAGATTGGATTACACCATCAGGAGGAATATTATCACAGAATCTTCTCCATGACTAACTGCATCATTGGTTCCCTCATGACAGGAATAGGTTTTACTATTTTTTGTCTAGTAAGACAGAAAATCAATCCTTGCACCCTGTTGAAATGCTGTTGTCGACAAGAGAAACGGGAAGACAACAAGTTTTCTAGGAGAACCCCAGCAAGAATTTCGCAAATTCAAAGACTCTATGAATCTCCAATAAAAACTATAACTTTACCAACTGTACCACCAATGATGGTGCCTACACGAACGGCACCTAATATTCCCCGCATAGAGGAAGTAAGAAGGGAAGAGGACTACGATCAACCAATAACAGGGAATCCAGTATCAACTTTCCGAATAAGTTACACATAGTTCTAAAAATTCTGATCAAATTTTAATGGCCATAAAAAGATCATTACAATGTAAGAAAAAGATCACGGTTGTTGAAAATTAGGCCAAGTAGATAATCCTTAAAATTATTCCAAATTTCCCTCTCATTGAGTCCCCGAATCTTCTTCAAGAAGCGTACATATTTCTTCCGGTAAACTTCCAAAATTTCCATCTGAATAAAAGAAAAAAAAGAAAAATTGGTAAAGATGTTGAGAAAATCTGACCACAAAAAAAAAAAAAAAAAAAAAAACAATTTATAATTACGCACAGAGTAGATGTTGAACCCAGGTCCTAACCAGCCAATAAGCCCAACGATAGCTTCAAACGTCATTGGGGCATCACGGCGCAAATCTTGAAATAATTGGGAACAAGTGGGGACTGATAACTTTTCTAGAATCTCCTGTTTTCTCTGTTCCCACCACAACAGCTGTTCCAATAAGTCATTATCAATAATGTCAGACATCTGAAATGTATCGAAAAATTTGAAAATTTTATGAAGAAAGAATCTTATAGGAAAACAAATTGAAAAAAAAAAAAAAAAAAAAAATAATAATAATTATTAAATTTTATTTGGAGAAAAATTTGATTATTTGGCAAAAATAATCATTTTTATAAAAAAAGAATTTAATTGAGAAAAAAAAATAATTATTAAATTTTATTTGAAGAAAAATTTTATTATTTGGCAAAAATAATAATTTTTATAAAAAAAGAATTTAATTGAGAAAAAAAAATAATTATTAAATTTTATTTGAAGAAAAATTTTATTATTTGGCAAAAATAATAATTTTTATAAAAAAAGAATTTAATTGAAAAAAAAAAAAAATAATTATTAAATTTTATTTGAAGAGAAATTTTATTATTTGGCAAAAATAATAATTTTTATAAAAAAAGAATTTAATTGAAAAAAAAAAAATAATTATTAAATTTTATTTGAAGAGAAATTTTATTATTTGGCAAAAATAATAATTTTTATAAAAAAAGAATTTAATTGAAAAAAAAATAATTATTAAATTTTATTTGAAGAAAAATTTTATTATTTGGCAAAAATAATAATTTTCATAAAAAAAAAGAATTTAATTAAAAAAAAAAAAAATAATTATTAAATTTTATTTGGAGAAAAGTTTTATTGTTTGGCAAAAATAATAATTTTCATAAAAAAAAAGAATTTAATTGAGAAAAAAAAAAAATTGTTGAATTTTATTTGGAGAATAATTTTATTATTTGGCAAAAATAATAATTTTCATAAAAAAAAAAGAATTTAATTGAAAAAAAAAAAATAATTATTAAATTTTATTTGGAGAGAAATTTTAGTTTGGCAAAAATAATAATTTTTATTAAAAAAAAAAGGGGTCCAAAGAGAATTTTTATTGAAGAAGAAAATTTGTATAAAGGAAAAAATTCTAGAAGGGAATTTTTTATTGGAAAATTTTTTATAATCTTTCCAGTTCAAACTGAATTACCTTCATTTCAAGATTTAAGAAAAAAAAAATTAACTTACGTCTCAATTGCCGTTTTTTTTTGATAAAATATAAACACTTGAACACAATTTAATAACCACCTAAAAATTCAATCAATAGAAACAAACAGTAATGTATAATTACTCCGATGTGCAATATAATAACGCGACGCTTGCTATGCACTCAACGATTGAGTTAGTCGAGAGTTCAAAAAAATGCGCGCCGTCAGCATTTTTGAACTCTCTGCGCGCTCAAGGCCAAGTGACGTATCCACCAGCGAGATGCAACACCGAGAGGTGCTGCCGGTCGATACAAATGAAAGAGCGCGGCAAATTCACTGAGGATTTAAAAATAAAAAAAAATAAGAAATATAATAATGGCTATGTATAAATATATATGTATATTCATCCAGTTAATTTCATGGGAATAGAAAAAAAAAAAAAAAAAAACAGTGATTCTTGATAAATTCTTTTCCAAGAATATCAAGAATTGGGGGCTGTTAGGTCCAGAGGAATTTTGGAATTAAATTATTTATTTTATTTAAAAAAAAAAAGAAAAAAAACGGGACTTTTTAATATATATAAGAAAAAAATTCTTTTCGAAATCTCAAAAAGAATTTTATTTCAAAATCCATCGTAGGAATTTTGACCACTACTTCTGCGAAATTAATAAATTGATGATTCAAGATTTCCACACTGTTAAGGTGAGGAAATATTGAACCCAAGTTAAGTTCAATGTATTAGAGTTGCGAAATTACAGAGTCAGCACATGATCAACAATTTCACAACATTGGGAAATACATTTTTCGCAGGTGAAAGACTGCCCAAAAATGATCAGTCTTATTGATACCACCAAACAGTTAACAACCAAAAATTCTCCTAGTTGAATTAAATTGTGAAATTGACCTGTTCATGTGTTAACTGATCAAAATCTCTAATATAATAGATCATCGAATTTGTTAACCAATAGTTGAACTGGGCAAACCGTAGCCTCAAGTCGAAAGTAATTGTTTTAATTTTTACATAAGAACGGGGATAAATAACTAAGTGCGTTGAATAAGAACTCGGAAGAATCATAGTTTAAAAGAGTTACAAAAGTGGAATTTCAATCATCTTGGTTCAACTAATTAATACTGAGAAAAATCAAGGTTCCACAACTTCAGAATAACAAATTTATAATTAATTAAGATAACAACTTTCAATAATTCTGTGAGTAGCAATCAGATTACTTTGTATTAGGCTTTCATTTCAAAATTTACCAAGGTACTCATCTTTAAATCTTTTCATAAGGAAAAACTTGTAAAATCCCTCAAACTTGAATATTAAAAATAAATCAAAGGTTACAAATAATTTGATCAGAATTATCGTTATCATTTTAACAATTCAAACATAAACTAACAAGAGTGAAAAATAAAATTAGCGTCTTAAAACCATAAAAATAAAATAATTGAAGCCGTTCGAAATTAATGAGAATTGTCCTCGACGCTACAATTCAATCTCGGACATAACAAAATCAAAAAAACAATTTTTTTAAACGAAAAAAAATCGAAAAAAAATTGTTTGAAAAAATCTGCTGAGTCACTATCTCTCCAAATCAAATGCGATTCCGGTGTTTTTTTTTTTCATTTTTCAAATTTTTTCCGAGTTTTCTACTGGTTTTTTGAGAACAAAAATTGATTTTTCAATTGATTTTCAAAAGAAGAGAAAATTTCTAATTTTCCATTGATTAAAAAAAAAAATTGAATTTTTTATTGATTAAAAAAAATATCGAATTTTTTATTGATTAATGAAAAACAAAATTTCAATTTTTTTATTGTTTTTTTTTCTCATTGTTCTCATTTTTCGATGAAATTCAACAAATTTTGCACAAAAAATCACGGAAAAATAATGGAGAAAAAACCTTTTCGGCCCTAATCATCATTAATTGGTGTTTACGCACAAAAAAGTGTTCCTTTAATTTTTGCTGAAACTTTGTTCGTTCGGGAAAAAAAAACGGTCGAACCGATTGGCTTGAAAATTTAGGGGGTGTTCCAGCACACATTAAACTGAAGAAAAACGTTGAAACATTTTCAATTTTCGCAAAATTCGCAAAATGCAGGGCAATTTTCAAAAAAGGAAAAAAACGCAATTTTTTGGTACTTTTTCGAACCAATTTTAAAATTGGAAGAAATTTTTTCTTCAATCAAACAGTGCAAGAATCTCACAGGAAATTTATTCAAGTTTACGAATCTCACCATCCACTCGCTGTTCGATCAGTAGTTCCTGAGATATCGACGATTAAAGACAAAAGGGTGTTTTTTGATTCAATCGACAATATCTCAGCAACAAAGGGTCGTAGGGAAAAAACAAAAAAAAGAAATTGAAGCTGAAAGACCAGGCTACACGATCCTCATAAGGGTTAAGTCGAGAAAATTTTTTTGAAGTCCGTGGAACAAGTTGAAAAAATAAAAAAAAAAGGAAAAAAAATTTTCCTCTTTCAACTCTCCTATCTCGTTATAACAAATAGTCATAAAAAATTTTCATCTCAAGATTTCAAGAGTAGAGACTTCAAGCTTTCCAACGATTTTTGTTTTATTCTGATACGATCATTTTTGGCGAAGTTACAGCCATTTGAAAATCAAGCAAAAAACTGACAAAATTTACCGTTCCCTTAATTTTTTTGCTGGGTGTATTTTCATCAATAATTAAATTGTAAATGGTTAAATTGTAAATTATTCAAAATCGTGAGTCAAAAATTTTCAAAATTATGTCAGGGTTCTTACACGCTCTCCTCACTTCACAAAAAAAAATATAATTGGGAAAATCCCATTTTCACATTTATTATTTTTTTTTTTTTTCTTTTAATCACATTTTATCACAGGCTCGATTTGCCTTAATCTAGTCCTCCGTCTTTCTAGGGTGGCAATTGACTGATTTCCCTTAGAAGACACACCATTTTCTCTTAGACTCTAGCTCTTTTCTTTATCATCTGAATGACTTTGGCTGACTTAATGCACTAATATCACTTGTTTTGTGTTTGGGCTCTAGATAAAGGCAACTGCCATAACTTTGAATGAAATTCTCTAGTCCCAAAAATCTAATATTTTATTACATTTATTCTCTTTTATTTATTTTTATTATCTGTGATTTTAGTGATAAGTGTTTTTTTCTCTAGCCATCAGCCTTTATGTTTTATTCTAATAAATTCTTGACCAGTCTTTTGGCTTTTTTTCTTTTTAATTGCTTTGAACATCTTACTTATTGTTAAATTTGTTATAAATTCTATTCTTTGTTACTTATTCTTTGGGTTTTCTTTTAACCCTTTCTATCTTATTTGTTATTTAGTCTATATGTTCCGTTTGTACCTGATTAATTGACTTTCTTTTCTCTAGTCATTTTCTTATATCTAAATTATGCGCTCAACGCCGTATAAACAAAAAAATTCTTTTCATTACAAAAAAAAATAAACGTGTATATATATATATAAAAAAAGATTGCCACGTTTCTCTTGAACTACCGCGTGTATATATATATATATCAAACAAACAAAAAAAATATTCCAACAAGAAACTGGAATCTTAATGCTCAGGATCTTCAGGAGATGGTGGATCTTTTTTGAAGATGATCCGAGTACCAGCTGGACTGATCTTGCGGATTTCCCACCCTCCAGGTACCTTCGTTTTGACGATCTTGGGTTTCTTCCTTCTGGGCGGATTCATGGAGTATTGGAACAATGGCTTTTCTGTTTCCACCATGTTTCCTCTCAGCTGATCAGGCGGTGGGGTTATTGGTAACTCCACTGGCTGAGTCCCTATTGCTGTTGGGTGATACTGGAACGATTGTTGGGTCTGATTCGGATCTGGTGATTCGGGTGGTGGAAGCTCATCAGGGCGATAAATCTTCTTGAGCTCCATTGGTCTTTTGGGTTCAGCCGTTAGTAAACTTGACTGATACCAAGTCTCCCTTGGGTCTACTTTTCCCCCTGGTGCAACCGGTTGTACCATTCGATACCTCTCTTCTCCCTTTTCGTTGACCATTTTGCCCCAAGCTGGTTTTGGCAATTCTGGGTTTGAGAAATAGGGTTCTCGTTTTTCCTTTCTTTCACCCTCTTCCCCTTTCTCTTCCGAATACAATCTCACCTCTTCTCTTTCTGCTGATCCTTTCGCCCTCAATTCTTCATTAATTTCCTGTATCAATTTCCTATCTGATTCTTCCAGCAACTCCCCCAACTCATCTCGGTCTTCATCGATGATCAGTCTCGGTGTCTCTCCTCCTGACATCGTACTTGTTGTCTCCCATGAATCCATGCTCTCACTGCCATCCTGGCTCGGTGTTACTCTGATCGGTCTTTTGAAATTCCTCCTTTCTCTCTTTGGTGCCTGATTCTCCGGATCCACCCAAGATTCCTCAAATCCTTCTTGATCATACATCCTTCTCCTGATCCTTACGCTTCTCTTACTTTTTTTTCTTTCTTCTCTTTTTTTTTTCTTTTTCAGCTACATAAACAAAAAAAATCGTCGATCAAACTACTACTCTAATAAAAATTTCTTTCAGGTTACAAACGGTTATGAACAAATAGTGCGGCGACCTCTGTGGACTACTCGTAATATGGTCTAATATCTTTTATGTGTACCAAAATGGCGTTTCCCTCTTTATCAACAATTTCAAATTCTGCAGGTGAAATTACGGTTCTGACCGTATAATCTAACTCAAATTTCGGAGCTAATTTTGCTGATACATCACCAATGGCGGATGATAATGTATGACCCCTCGTTTTCACTCGATCGCCAACCTTCGGAACCCATTTTCCACGTGTCTCGTTGTAATATTTGCTCTGTTCTGTGAAGGCTCGTGCCAAGTTGACCTTGACTACTTCTTGAGTGTCTTGAAGTCGCTGGATTCTCTCACTCGTAGTAACTTCTTCTCCAGGTGTTGTTGTTTCCAGTTCTGCTCTCAAGGATTTTGGTTGATCAAGCTCTCTGCCATAATTTAAGAATGCTGGCGTACACTGGGTACTCTCTTGTTTTGCTGTATTAATAGCGAACATCAACTCTGGTAAAAATTTGTCCCATGACTTCTGACTTCCTTGAACGAATTGCGAGATCATTGTTTTGATGACTCGATTGGTTCTCTCCACTGGATTACATTGCGGTGAGTATCTTGGTGTTCTCACGTGCTCAATTTTGTATTCCCTCAGAAGTGTCGTAAAGAGCTCACTGATAAACTGCGATCCGTTATCAGAAATCACAATTTTCGGTGATCCAAACCTCAGAATAATCGCTTCTTTGAAGATTTTCGTGATTTGATTGGCTTTAGCCACTCTTAGAGGACGCATTTCCACCCATTTGGTAAATTTATCCTGCATGACGAAAATGTATGAATTCCCTTGAGATGATCTTGTCATTGGACCGACGAGGTCGATTGATACGACTTCCCATGGACGAGAAGCGTAAATTGTGCCCATTTTGCCTCCAGGTGGTTGTTGAGACGCTTTAAAACTTTGGCAACTTTTACAACTACGAATGTAATCTTTTATTTCGTGTTGCATACTTGGCCAATAGTGCCGCTGGGCTATTCGAGCAATCGTCTTTCCCATGCCAAGATGTCCCGCTGTAGGATCATCATGATTTTCTCTTAAGACTCTTTTCCTCTGAGACTCTGGAACACACAGTTTCCAGGCCTCTCCTTGCCTTGATACATAATCATGCTGGTGATACATGTGTTTGTACAGCAGACCATTTTTGATTGTGTAATCAGGGTGTCTTTAAGGGTAGCTCTGTACCTTTTCCATTGTTTCTCGATACCATTTGCACCATTGCTCTGGTTCGAGTGTCATTATTAGCCCTTCTTCTTCTTCATCATCTGCTTGAGCATTATCAACGTCCATTGGATCTCTAGATAAAGCGTCAGCAATCTTATTAAATATTCCTCGTCTGTACTGGATCTCATAATCAAATTGTTGAAGGTACAAGCTCCAACGTGCGATTCTTCCAATAGGATTTTCCATGTTCCTGATCCATTTGAATGATTGATGATCCGTTATTACCAAGAAGTGATATCCTTCTAAGTACATCCTCATCTTCTTTATGCCCCAAACCACTGCAAGACACTCTTTCTCTGTCGTTGAATAGTTCTTTTCAGGTTCTGATAACGTTCTGCTGGCATATGCAATCACGTGTTCTTCTTCTCCATCTCTGTGTGTCAAGACTACACCAAGACCTCCATTACTAGCGTCTGTTTGGAGTAGAAACTGCAAGTCGAAGTTTGGCGTTGCAAGTACTGGTGCTTTTGTTAAACACTCCTTCAGTGTTTGAAAAGCAGCACTTTGCTCTTTATTCCATGTCCATTTTTGTCCTTTCCTTAACAGCATTGTCAATGGAGTCATCAGAGTTGAACAATTTGGTATAAACCTTCTATACCACGAAACCATTCCAATGAATCTCCTCAATTCTCTCACGTTCTCTGGTTCAAGTATTTCCACAATGGCTTCTACCTTTTCTGGATCTGTCCTTACTCCATGTCTACCAACAATGTGTCCAAGGTATTTTGTCTCTTCTTGTAGAAATTTACTCTTTTCTACGTTAATTTGTAGATTAGCTTCTCTTAGCCATTTACAAACGGTTATTGTGTTCTCTGTACACTCTTCCAACGTAGATCCAATTACGTAAACATCATCAAGATATGCTCCAGCTTTATGCTGTAATTCAGGCTTAATGACAGTGTCCAATAATCTCTGGAACGTCGCTGGAGCAGAAGTAAAACCAAACGGCATGACCTTGAATTGAAAAAGTCCTTTTCCAGGAACAGAGAATGCTGTTATCGACTTACTCTCTTCAGCCATTGGCACCTGCCAATATCCTTGCTTCAGATCGATCGTTGTGATGTAATACGCGTTTCTCAGCTTATCTAGCATCGTGTTGACATGTGGAAGAGGATACGCGTCTTTAGCCGTCACGTCGTTCACTTTCCTGTAGTCAATGCAAAATCGATATTCCTTATTTTTCCTTTCCACGAGCACAACTGGAGAATTCCATGGACTCTCTGATCTCTCAATGATATTATCCTCTAACATCTTATCAACTGCATCATGCATGATTTTCAGGATCGCTAGATTTTTCGGAGTGTACCTGAACTTGATGGGTTCAGTTCCTTCTTTTAAACGAATTCTGTGTTCAATCAGGTGTGTTGGTTGCTCAACACCCTCTGATTTCTTCAATTCCTCGTGAATCCTCAAGATTGCTTCTTGATACTCTTCATCTTCATCTGATCCTGGCCCCAAGGCATATAAAATTTTCCTTATCATCATCCTCTGACCATAGATCATCTTCATCCTCATCTTCGCAATCTTTCAGTTCCACTTCCGGATTTTCTTCAACACTTTCTTCATCGGTTTCGTTTAATTCCACATCCATTAATCCAAGTCCGATATCAAAGGTCATTGTTTTTCCCCTGTGTTGATCGTCCTCTTTTTCTGCTAATTCCAATTCAGGAAATTTCATCTCCAGCCCCATCTTGTTCATCGAGTCCTTTCCTAAAATTAATGGAATTGCCAAATTTTTCATCATATAGAATTGACAATTGACTCTTTTCTTGTTCACTTCAATGTCTAACTTCAATTTCCCTAGGATCTTTGCATGACTTCCATCAGCCAAAACAGTAACGTGCTTGGTCTTCTCCATTTTTCTCTCCTGATTCTGTTGTTGAAGATCTGTCCATGCAGTGTCTGAGATGTATGATTTTACAGCTCCAGAATCCAGTAGACTTTCAAATTGAAGTCCCTCAATGTTAACATTTAAGTACCTTCGGTTATCTTGGACTAGCATCACTAGATTTGATGCTCCTGTTTGTACTGGTGTTGGTATCAGTGGCGGAGGTAGTTCAGATGTTCCTGCCCCTACCTGAGCTGGTACTGTGTTCGTTCTTCCATTTTGTTGATCTTGGTTTCCATTATCACCAGTAGTCTGCTGATTTCTTTTTCCATTGGGATTTTGACCTCGATTGTTTCTTTTATTTTTACTTTGTTTAATCCTTGCTATTAGCCATTCAGGTTTTTCACAGTCACATTGGCTAGTGAATTTATCCTTTGTGCCACAGCAAGAACAAAACTTTACTGATTCATTTTGACACTCATGAACCTGATGACCTCCTCGTCCACATCTCCAACAGCATGTTTGTCTGTTGTACGCTGGTTGAACAAGTGCTAGTTCCATCCTATTCTTTCCTTTCTTCTTATCATCATTTTCTTTCTTGCTATTATCCTTTATTTTCTCTTTTGTTTCTTCTCCTAGTTTCAAGAAGTCAATTTCATAGTCCGTTCCATACTTTAGGATATCGGCTATGCTCCTTGGATCCCTTCTCATGTACCTTTTGTATTCTGGTAACAGATTACTAAAACACCTGTGTACTCGTGCGTTTTCGTCCATTTTTCTGTATCTTCTCATCTTCGTCATAATGTCTGACACATAGACTCTGATTCGTTCACCCTCTTTCTGCATTCTGTTCTTAATTTCATTATCCAAATTGTCCTCATAGTTAGCCGGTAATCGTCCAATAAAATCTTTAATTATCCTCGATAAGTGTAATTTCTCCAAAAATTTTAATTACAACAAGTATTGCGATTATTGCAACGGTAATTAATATATTTTTTCCCTACAGCGAAAATCACGTCTGTACTATTTGCCACCAAAACGGAAAGTGAGGGAAGACGCCGGCGTGCGTCGAAAATTAGACCACAGGTGGCTCTTCCCAAATTAATTGGCCAATGACGTTAATTCCATTCTTTTATCACCGGTATTATTTTACTTTAAATCCGGTAATTAAATAAATAATAAAAGAATAAATCTCATAATTTTACGTCAAAAATTCCGTTATTTTTTTCTATGATGATCTCTCAATTAATTTTCATCATAATCAATTAATATCGAATTAATTCTCATTTTCCAGACGTCCTTGATTTCCATTTTCGCCAATCATATGGAAGAATCCAAAAGAAAACCTCCTTCCATCGATTTCCGCTATCTGCGTCGATAATCCATCTCAGCAGTTCCCTGTTGTCTTTGTCCGTCTGCTAGCGCCTCCTTCCATCTTGGAGAGAAAACTCCGGCAAACGCGGGAATATTCAAGGCGGAAAATTCAAAATAAACGAATTAATTAAATAAAAATATTTTTTTTCTCGTTTCTCGGGACCTTCCGTCTTGGTGGTTCCAATAAATTAAACATTCACCGCGATACCGGTCTAAAACAAACAAATATTTGTAACGGCCAAAATATGGCGTTACAATATATACAAGTGGAGTAAATACATTGGTGCTTTTGGTAACCGTACATGTAACTATATTTTTTAAGAACTATAACAGATTGATTCCTGAACGTCAGAAACAAAGTTCTACAGAAGATTATCAGTATTTTTGTCTCTTCACATGTCTCATTACATATTTATAGAAAAGAATGGATCATCGACATCTAATCATTGAAGAACCAATTCGGCTATGTGTCATCACTTTTTTGAATTGAACTTCCTTATTTATGATGTCGAATGCAGGGTGAATAATGCAGTGGGGTAAAAGAAGAAAGAACTGGTTGCATTCCCCAATAGGTCTTATGACAGATCGGCAGAAAATAAAACTGTACAAGAAACAGTTGTAGCTCCTCTTTCGATTTTCAGTCAATTCCGGGAAAAAAAAGTTATATTGATCATTTGTTGACTTTTGATGTTACCAAAGGAACCAATTCCCCTCAATCTTCTAATATATATAGTTACCATAGTGACCAGTTACTAGAAATTATATATATATATATATAGAAGTGGAGTAAATACATTGGTTCTTTTGGTAACCGTACATGTAACTATATTTTTTGAAAACTGTAACAGATCGATTCCTGAGCCTCAGATACAAAGTTCTACATAAGATTATCAGTATTTTTGTTTCTTCACATGTCTCATTACATATCTATAGAAAAGAATGGATCATCGATATCTAATCATTGAAGAACCAATTCGGCTATGTGTCATCACCTTTTTGAATTAAACTTCCTTATTTATGATGTTGAATTCAGGGTGAATAATGCAGTGGGGTAAAAGAAGAAAGAACTGGTTGCATTCCCCAATAGGTCTTATGACAGATCGGCAGAAAATAAAACTGTACAAGAAACAGTTGTAGCTCCTCTTCCAGTTTTCAGTCAATTCCGGGAAAAAAAAGTTAGATTGATCATTTGTTAACTTTTGATGTTACCGAAGGAACCAATTCCCCTAAATCTTTCAATATATATAGTTACCGTAGTGACCAGTTACTAGAAATTATATATATATATTGTAACGTGATATTTCATCTCGTTACATTGTTGTCGTCTGGGCGCGTTAATTATGATTTAAAAGTGTCCAGGATGGGAGTGAAAACCTTTTTGTCAATGGGAGATCATAATTAATTTTTAAACATAATCTAATGAATTTGTATTTTCTTTATTTTTTTTTGAATTTGTACCGCTCATCGGCGATATTTCGTATTGAGCGGAAGAGGGCAGCACCTTATGGACGAAAATACCACACAAGGAAAAGGCTATAATTTGGAGTTTCGGAGAAAAGAAAGACCATAGAATTTTCCCTTCATCGGATGAGGACAAGAGGGAAGTCTGGAGAAGGTTCCAGCATCAGTCAGTATCTTGAGCAATTGACAATACTCCGCAAATTATTATTTTGGGAGTTTCTTGTTTCTCATCGTTGGAAGCTGGAAATTCAAATTTGTGACAACTAGTGGTCACCTGTTGAACTCCTGGCAGTTGGACTTGACCAACCAATGGGAGCCCTCCACGTTGGAATTTTCGTACCGGCCGGCGTCTTGTCCCTAACGAGAGCAACATGGCGTCACTCTCGTTCTGGACGCGTGCTCGTATTGTGGCGTAAAACTCTTTCCGAAATTATTTCTTCTAAAATATTAGAGAAATTAATAAAGAAATTATAAAATAAATTCAGTTGAAAAGTTTGCCACATTATTGGAAAAGTAATTACGATTGGAGTTATTGAAATATTCGTCTGGTGAGCGAAATAATCAATGAATTAATTTTTGTGTGATAGAGAATTTTATCGAGCCATTTTTTTTTTCTTCTTCCAATTTTTTTTTGTCGTATTGTAACGACTTTAATTATCGTTTGTTTTTCCGAGATCATACTCTTGTGTGAAAAATTCTCTTTCATTGATTATTTGTCGTTATTTCTTTTTGGAAATCTCTCGTTGACAAATTAGAATAAATTTTTTTTTATTTTTATTTATTTTAATTAAAAGTATAAAACGTCGTTATCAAACATAACTAATTTTTTTTTTTAATTCATTTTCATAATTTTTTTTTATTATTCCTGGAAAAGAAAAAGGAAAAGGATTTTTTTTTTTTTATATTTTGTAATTTATTTTATTCTTTTCATATTGGAAATTTTATTGTGAAAATTCAGTTTTTGGTCAAGGTCGTTGGGGAAATCAGGGACATTGTAGTAGCGTCCCCTAGGGAATTTTCTAGTGACTTTATTAGTAACGTTCTTTGGCGGGAAATCCCTAGATTTATTCAAATTTAAATTTCGTATTACTGATTGAAATTTTAATTTTATGTACGATGAATTAATTAATACCTTTGCAATTATTAATTAATTCTTGAATTTTTATAAAATAACTCAATTTTATTGAAACGTCTCGTGACGTATAAATAATTAAGATTGTGCTGTGCACTTTAGAATTGTTTATTTAAAATTTTCTATTATTATTATTTTTTTTCAAGAAAGTGTAACGTCCAAGTGTTGGGGGAAAATTACAATTAAATTAGGAATTTAATCGAATGATAATGATTGGCCCCGAACACTGAGGAGTACGTAGAGATGCGACTCAGCCTCCGTTTTTGCCCTCACCTTTCGGCGAATAGACTGGATTGGAGTAATGCGGGAATGATTCCAGTCACAGTTGAATGAATGAAAAAGAATTCAGTTTTTATTTTAACTGGCCAAACTGGCCTATATTTCAAAATCAAATTATTTTTTTATAAATTCAGTAAATAAAGTTTTGCAGACTCACTCCCTTTGTAGTTATCATTATTAAACAGATTCAAAATCTTACTTGACATTCAATTGACAGATTCGCTTACAATTTCACTTGAAATTTATTTTAGATTATTTATTTGACAATTCAACTTAGAAAACCAGTGAACTCTTGATTCTACTTATTATTCCCTTTCTTTTTCTTACGCTTTCTCATTTTGAGAATGTGATCTCAACTAGCTCTCGACAGACCGACTGTTAACTCCCGATTTGTTACCTCCCGACTTGTTACCTCCCGACTTGCTACAAAACAGAATATTCCGTGGGTTTTAAAGGGTTTTGAGGAGGCGTTTCCCTAATTTTCCAACGGTCTCAGGGACCAATGCTTCGGGATCACTCCATCCCTTCCACATAGACTTATTTCAACTATTCTGTATGTGGGTCTATTTTATTGGCTGTTTCGGGGATGTCCATCATTCCCTCCACAATTGATTCAATTTCAACGGTTTCAGCTTGGTTCTTCTAACATAAATTACTCTTGGTTGACATTTTTTAGATTTCCTAGAAGTCCTGTAGCCCATCACTTTTTAGAAACGTAAACAGCTAACGTACTTTTCACTTCGGTTTTATTGCTATTTTATTGTTCTAAATTGAACGAGTGACAAGGCGAGGGGGCCTCACCTGCACACACCATCTGTTACTCTCACCTGTATTGTGTTTACAAACTTTCTTAGGTATTAGGGATTCTATCTAAAATATGTGATGTAATGTGGTACCGTACAATACCCGTTCGCTTAAAATTTTAGTGTCCTTAGAAAAGGCATGTGTATTAAACTCTCATCTACTCTCATTAATTGTTTGAATAAATTTAAAGAAATGAAAATGATTAAATTAACAGACAGACGTCACAAAAGCAATTTAATTTTATTTTATTAAATTTTGATTTCCCTAAATATTTTGTGTTTGAATTATTTATTTTTTTATTTTATTACTCCTTATTCTCACCCACAACAAACGACCTTGGAGAGATCGCTGAGACAGTCGAGCAGAGTAAGGGAGTATTTTGGGTTTGAATTTTATGTTATTTGGTTTATTGATTTGGATAATTTTAGATTATCCTGGCGCCCATATGGTATTCGATTATTTTGAATGTTGAAGTTGGTTTTATTTTCAGGCGTGCTTAATTGTGAGGTTTACCGTTAGACCTCAGAATTACGTCACAATATATATATAGAAGTGGAGTAAATACATTGGTTCTTTTGGTAACCGTACATGTAACTATATTTTCTAAAAACTGTAACAGATCGATTCCTGAGCCTCAGATACAAAGTTCTACATAACATTATCAGTATTTTTGTCTCTTCACATGTCTCATTATATATTTATAGAAAAGACTGGATCATCGATATCTAATCATTGAAGAACCAATTCGGCTATGTGTCATCACTTTTTTGAATTAAGCTTCCTTATTTATGATGTTGAATTCAGGGTGAATAATGCAGTGGGGTAAAAGGAGAAAGAATTGGTTGCATTCCCCAATAGGTCTTATGATAGATCGGCAGAGAATAAAACTGTACAAGAAACAGTTGTAGCTCCTCTTTCGATTTTCAGTCAATTCCAGGAAAAAAAGTTATATTGATCATTTGTTGACTTTTGATGTTACCGAAGGAACCAATTCCCCTCAATCTTCTAATATATATAGTTACCATAGTGACCAGTTACTAGAAATTATATATATATATATAGAAGTGGAGTAAATACATTGGTTCTTTTGGTAACCGTACATGTAACTATATTTTCTAAAAACTGTAACAGATCGATTCCTGAGCCTCAGATACAAAGTTCTACATAACATTATCAGTATTTTTGTCTCTTCACATGTCTCATTATATATTTATAGAAAAGACTGGATCATCGATATCTAATCATTGAAGAACCAATTCGGCTATGTGTCATTACTTTTTTGAATTAAACTTCCTTATTTATGATGTTGAATTCAGGGTGAATAATGCAGTGGGGTAAAAGAAGAAAGAATTGGTTGCATTCCCCAATAGGTCTTATGACAGATGGGCAGAAAATAAAACTGTACAAGAAACAGTTGTAGCTCCTCTTTCGATTTTCAGTCAATTCCGGGAAAAAAAGTCAATTGATCATTTGTTGACTTTTGATGTTACCGAAGGAACCAATTCCCCTCAATCTTCTAATATATATAGTTACCATAGTGACCAGTTACTAGAAATTATATATATATATTGTAACGTAATATTTGGATTACGTTACTTTTTGTCGTCTGGGCGCGTAATTAATTTAAAATTCTGAATAGTTTTGGCACCACCAAGGGAGAATCAAAACAAACGAATCACGAGAGTTCAATTTTTGTATAAATTATGTAAAACTAATGCCGATTGGTTAATTTTGTATGTTAACGCTCATTGGATTGTCGTCAATTGAGTTGATGTCTCACGACTGGAAGAGGGAGACACCAGATGGACGATGATGAAGGGAATCGACATTACCGAAGGAGTCGGTTAATTGGACTAAAGTTTTGGCGCCAATGACAAGATTCATCGGAAGAATTAATTGAGACGTTTAGATGAACTTTGGTTGCATCCTTGGACTTGATAAAATTGTCCCAACTCTAATGTCATCGACTTGGAGTTTCTCAATTGTCTTCGTTGGAATTTATTGTCATTGAACAGAAGAAATTATTGTCGTCAGGTTAAGCTGTGTTAACTGACGTAATCTGGGATTGACCAATGAGAAGAGTCCTTCCCGGAAAAGACGCCTTAGCCGAGTACAGCGTTTGCTGTCGGCAGGATTCTCGTTTGGTGTGCCGTAGAGTAGACACATGTTTTGTCGTGTCTCTTTGCACAATTTTGTATAATCGCCATTTTCACGTTTGGAATAAATTAATTCATTGGAATTAATTGTATGAATTGTCGTGTAATTAAGTTGAAAATATTGTTCACGTTGAAATTGATTGACATAATCTGGTGAGCAGAATTTTGTTTAATTAAATTTTGTACGGTGATTAATTTCGTGGTCGTGGAATTTTAATTTTTTTTTAGCGTAATGACGCCTAGTAGAAAAGACGCCATGAGATTAATTACCATTTATCGGCGAATTAATTTTGATGATTTTGGAAACATATTATTTTTTTTTATAAATAATTTTTGGAACTCTCGTGCTCGTTTCTCGAAAAAAAATATTTTTTAGAAAATTATATTTTTTTTTGTTTGGATAAAATGTCGCGAAATGAAAAAAATTCAATTAACGGATATATTTTGGCGTCATGGCCAAAGATAATTAATTGGAATTTAGTTTGGAATTTTAGTCTCGCGACTTTGTGAAATATATTGAATTCTGTTTTAATTTTTTTTTATTATTCAATATTTTGAGAAATTTTGTTTGATGAATTATTTTTTTTCATTTTTATGAAATTAATTCAATTAATTTCATGCATTGAGTATAGTTGAGTCGGCCTTGACACCTAGGGAATATCGCTAGGGAATTTCTAGTAACTTAGCGCTAGGGAACAATAGTTACTTTCGTTTCGTTGCGAAAGATGACTGTAGGTGGCAGCAACATTAATTTCTTATGAATTTGAATTTGAATGTTATTCTTTGAATATTTATTTTATTTGATAACTTTATTATGTGCTGACGATTAATTAATGAATTAATCAATTTGTTAATTAATTAAATTCTTTTATTTGATTAACTTTATTTTAAATTTGGTTTCAAAGAATTTGTTTGTAATTAATTGTTTATTTATTTTGAATTGTTTTATTTGTTTGAACTTTATAATTTTTTTTATTTATTGTGCTGCGCACTCGCCGATGTAACGCAGGGGTTTAATAATTTCTAATTAATTTTTTTTTATATAAAAATTTTTATTTTATCCCCTAAATTGTTTTGTTTGGAATTATTTACACTCCTTATTCAAACCCACAACAGCGACCCTGAGGGGGAGACTGAACTAGTTCGTGCTGAATAAGGGAGTATTTGAGTTTGTGGTTATTTTATTTGAATTTTTGATTTTGTTGTTATTGTTTAGATCAATTTAAGATTGATCGGATGTTGAAATACATCCTGGCGCCCATTTGGATTTTGGTTTTGTTTTGAATTTTGTTTTTGGCTATTGGGTGCTTTTCAAGCGTGCTTAATTGCTGAGCTTACCGTTAGGCTCAGGAATTACGTCACAATATATAGAAGTGGAGTAAATACATTGGTTCTTTTGATAACCGTACATGTAACTATATTTTTTGAAAACTGTAACAGATCGATTCCTGAGCCTCAGATACAAAGTTCTACATGAGATTATCAGTATTTTTGTCTCTTCACATGTCTCATTACATATTTATAGAAAAGAATGGATCATCGATATCTAATCATTGAAGAACCAATTCGGCTATGTGTCATCACTTTTTTGAATTAAACTTCCTTATTTATGATGTTGAATGCAGGGTGAATAATGCAGTGGGGTAAAAGAAGAAAGAACTGGTTGCATTCCCCAATAGGTCGTATGACAGATCGGCAGAAAATAAAACTGTACAAGAAACAGTTGTAGCTCCTCTTTCGATTTTCAGTCAATTCCGGGAAAAAAAGTCAATTGATCATTTGTTAACTTTTGATGTTACCGAAGGAACCAATTCCCCTAAATCTTTTAATATATATAGTTACCGTAGTGATCAGTTACTAGAAATTCTATATATATATATATGGATGAGGAACGGTTATATTAGTAACTATACATATAGGCTTCTGAGGTTACCAAAGGAATTTTCTGTTCACTGGGACGAAAGTGAGACTTTCGGCCCCCCGCTGCGCTCGGGCGTAAGCTCACTTCCGTCCCAGTGTGCAGAAAAATAGTATACACACCATGGGCAGTATGTAAAAAAGCCTCAGAGCACATGTTTGTTGACCTCGGCTTCGGAGACATTTCTTACATTACTGCCCTAGGCATGTAATATACTATTATTCCCCTAAATCTTTCGATATCTATAGTTACCGTAGTGACCCGTAATGAACAATTACGCGCATTCATGAGTAATGTACATATATCGGTTCCTTTGGAGCTCAGATTCTATCTAGAGAAAATTAAAACAGCTGAAAATCATCATTCTGGCATGTTGAAATTATCATTCGTTCATGCGTCAGTTATTATGAAATTCCTGTCGATGTCCTCCAATAAACTCACAAGTACTGATGAGTCCACAACAAAAAATGGATGAGAAATCATAATGATAAGAATATCATCGATGAATAAATAGGAGTGTTACCAAAATAATCGATATATATTATATGGAATATTTTGGTTATTATTATTATCTTCCATGAGAGGCTCTACTACACTGTACTCTTTCTACAAACCTCAGATTTGTGTAGATAAAATGAGACTCGTTCAATTATCATCATTATAAAACAGTTAAATATTTTTGGGACAATACGTCAGTGGTGATATTGGCGTTAATGTTCTTTATTTATTATGTGCAATAGTGTTAGATATGACACATGAATACCAGTACGTTCTCAATGGGAGATCGATAGAGAATCACGATGACGGAAATATCAATTTGCTTAAAATGAAAGTGTTACCGAAACAGCCAATGTATGTTATATCGGCGATTTTGGCTACCGTTACCGAAATCGCCAATTTATACATCATGATGATTTTGGTAACTTCCTCAATTTTCTCAAGAATATTCATATATTTCGGGCATATATGGCACTATTGGAATATATAAAAGGTGAATGATACCTGTTTAGTGGCCAGCTTGTCTTAAATTGCAAAATCTTGCAAAAAAAACCGCAAAAAATGAGATTCATGATCTTGAAGGGAAAACACCTGTATAATATTTCTCAGGAACAGAATTGAGTAGAACAGTGATATAAAATGAATGAAGTAGCTATCTGGAAGCATTTCCCATTCTTACATGCCAATAGAAATGAGTTTTCATGCATCAGTACGATTCAATGTTATTATATAAGAATCGTTGATTTCAGCTACGGTTACCGAAGTTGGCATACTACATATTGTCACTTTGGTAACCGTTACCAAAACAACCAAAGGTTACCGAAATCAGCAATTCTCAGTAATAAAAGTTACCGAACTTCACAGTTAACAAACATATATATATATATATATATATATATATATATATATATATATATATATATATATATATATATATATATATATATATATATATATATATATATATATATATATATATATATATATATATATATATATATATATATATATATATATATATATATATATATATATATATATATATATATATATATATATATATATATATATATATATATATATATATATATATATATATATATATATATATATAAGTGAGATGAACAGTTTGGTGACTCGCGATTTTTAAAACGTGGAAAGTGTTGACTTTATGAAAAAAGTGCAAAAGAGGCAACATTACTGTTTTTCAGTAAAAGTAAGACCCCTTGATAGTGGTGATTCACCGGATCCACCGTTTTGTGTTTTTTAGAACCTGGTGGTCACTTTGGTGACTGTCACCAAAGTGTAATCATAATTTTTTACAGCCGCGAGAGGGACGGCGGAGTCAAATTTTTTCATGAGGTGAGTCCTTTCCATAACCTTATAGTTAGTCATGATCGGGACGCGATAGGATGCGGTCGTTCGCGGCTTTGCGATTTGTGCGATTTAACACATAATCGTGGAGCATAGCGAAACATAACAACTTTTTGGGATCAGTTCACCGCCACGTCCAAGTCCGTTGATCCTGGGTCATGCTAAGAGCGGTGTGTGTTACATTTTGTAACACTCGCGCGCGGTTTTTTACATCGAATATTCAAGGTTAAGCGTCAGTCATCAAAATGTCCCATACACATATATATATATATATATATATATATATATATATATATATATATATATATATATATATATATATATATATATATATATATATATATATATATATATATATATATATATATATATATATATATATATATATATATATATATATATATATATATATATATATATATATATATATATATATATATATATATATATATATATATATATATATATATATATATATATATATATATATATATATATATATATATATATATATATATATATATATATATATATATATATATATATATATATATATATATATATATATATATATATATATATATATATATATATATATATATATATATATATATATATATATATATATATATATATATATATATATATATATATATATATATATATATATATATATATATTGTAACGCCATATTTTTGACGTTACAATGGTTTTTGGTTAGCCCGGTATCGCGGTGAAATAATTATAAAAATAAACCACCAAGACGGAAGGTCCGAGAAACGAGAGAATATGTTTGTTTTTTTTACTGTAAATTAATTGGTTTATTTTCTTCCGCCTCAAATTTTCCCGCGTTTGCCGGAGTTTTCTTCATCCTGCAATGAAGGCGCCACCGGACAGACAAGGATCATCGAGGATACTGCAGAGCCTTATCGACGCAGTTAGCGGAAATCGATGGGCGGACTTTGCCGTTGGACTCTGGATTTTGATTGGAGGAGAATGAAGGATACCAATTAATTGCGCAATTAATAAGAGATTAATTAATTGCAATAAAAGTTAATGTTGAAATGTTAACACACGTGATTTTTGGAATTTTTGACATTAGAAATAAATGATCATTCTGTAATAAAATCATTCAATTACCGGAATAAGATGAAAATATACCGGCTATAAAAGAATGTCTCTAATGTCATTGGATAATTACAATTTTGGAAGAGCCACCTGTGGTCTAATTTTCGACGCACGCCGGCGTCTTCCTCACTTTCCGTTTTGGTGTGATTTGGTCAACACGTGTTTTGTCGTTGCAAAATTTTGAGAATTATATCGCAACATTTAACGTTGCAAATTGATTGAAATTCAAGTAAAACAATTATGGAGAAAATTTGCTAAAGAGTTCGGAAGCCTGTACCGGAGCTATTGGACAAATTATGGGGATTAACAGTTGGAGGTTAATCAATAAAACTCCGGTAAGCGTGTGAATTTTCTCGGCGAAATTATTTTTTTTTGTTAGTGTCATTTAACGACGCCGGTGACCGCCATTTTCGGGTTTTCCGTGGCGTGGTCTAGAATTTTCAATTATGTTAATTTATTAATGATTTGGGTTATTTTCTCGTTTCTCATATTTTTTTTTTTTAATTATTAAAATTTTTCGAAATAATATTGTCGCGAGAATTTATTAATTTTTTTTGGAATATATTTTTTTTTCTATTTTTTTTCATTTTGGAAAAGTGGCGTCCCGACAATGATTTCAGTTGGAAATTTTATTTTTTTGAGTAACGATGGATTTAATTTCATTAAAAATTTAATTCATCGATAGTTTTATTTTTTTTTTTGTTTGACTGAACAAATTGTCGCGGACAACGCTCATGGAAATTCTCGAAGCTGAAGGTGCTTCCACACAAGGTATTGGGATTGATTCAAATATTTGACTTTATTTTTTCTTTTTTACTAATCATTCGATTTAACGACATTTCAAATTTGTTCGTGATAATGGTGTTATGTCGTGTTATGGTGTTATGTCGTGTTGTTAAATAACGTCATGGACTTTTGAGTCAATCCTGAATATTCTCGAATAATTATTTTTTTTATTGTATCGAATCTTTGATGATTTTATTTTTTTTTGTGGATGAATTTGTTTTAACGACAATATTTTATTTTTTTGAATTTTGGAATTCAGTAACAATTATTTCATTTATTATTGTATTTTTTATTTGAGCAAAATTTTAAAAGAAACCTTATCGCTCTAATTATATTAATGAATTTTAAATGATTTTTTTTTTATTTTCGAGATCTGTATTCCTAGTTCCAAATTTTATAGGTGAAGTTGGGAACCCAGCCGCCTCCGCGGTCATTAGAATTTTGAATTCTTTTGTTACTGACTAGTTGGACATTCACCTGGGAATTATTTTGATTCATTTGATTTTGTTTTGTTATTTTGATTTTCGGACGAAAGGTCGTCCTGGCGCCCAACAATTGAGTTGTTTTGAATTTATTTGATTTTTGAATATTTTGATTTTATTGAGTTTCACGAGATTATTTTGATTACCGTGGATTGAAAAATACGTGACAACTTTTTGGCGCCCAACGTGGGGCATTGTCGATTAAACGGTCCGCATGGGCATTGTCGATTAAACGGTCCGAATGGGCATAGTAGATAAAACGGTCCGAATTGGCAGTTTGATTTATTAGCCATGTTTTGGGGCATATGAAATTAAACGGTCAGTTAGAGGCAGTTCGAAATATCGGCCATTTTGGGGCAGATAGAATTGAACGGCCATGGTTTTTGCTGGTAGTTGAATTTTGGCGGCCATTGATTGGTGTTTGGCCAAATTTTTGAAATTTTACGGCCATTGATTTTGGGACTGTTTAATTGGGAAAAATCACGGAATTTCGGTTTATTGAAGTTTGTTTGGAATAGGAATACAGAGAATATTGTTACTGATTTCTTTTATTATTTCGAAAATTTTGTAGTTGTGTTTGTGTGATGATTCACGATGTTTGAGGAAACGAGTACGGAAAGCACAGTTTTTGTTGAAGAAGCACGTTAGATTGACGCGTATAATTATTTTCGGCGTGATAATACTCACGTGATTTTCGTCATGATTTTGGATTTTTGTTTGTTGACGAATTTGGTAGATTTGTTAGGGATTTCGATCGTGGACGTGATTTACTTAAACTCGCAGTGCCTTCCGAGGCGACTGAAACGTTCTATTGACAGTATATTTGCATTTTTCGGAATGTCGAGTATAATTCTTCCGGAACTGAGTCAATTGGTGATTACGTCACTACGGTCGTTGTTTCGGCAGATTTTGCCAAGGTTTTTGATAATTCTGGTGCACCGGTGCCGCACCATAGAGAAACGGAAAGTCGATCAGTATCATTCTGATCTCGGTGCTCAGAAGATTTCGTTCTGCTAATAGAACATTAACGTTGTTGGTTTTGGAAATTCGCCAAATTGTGGGAATTTCAACTTAGAATGCATTCGATTTTGGTAACAACGTTTTGTTTTTGAATTGTGGACGTCCTGGAACGGTGAATAACCGCCTGCCCCGCATGCAAAGCTCGCGTAGAGGAACAAGGTAGCTTCCAGTAAAGTTGGTAGATGATCCCGTACCGACTTGTTATCCTTCGGGGATCATTTTTTGGGATAGGGATAATTTGATGCCACAATTGGTTTTGATTTTCGGTGTTTGAGCAGAATGAAAATTGGTTTTGTTTCGTTTGTTTTTACAACGCATCGGGAAATGTTTCGGGTCCTGATCAGTCACTAGTCGAGATCAATAAATCTTCGATTAATGCTGCTTTACATTCGCGCAGATGCTTGCTGATTGTGTCACATTGGCGAGTTTCTATGTTGTTTGTTAGGTCGGGATGCATAAAACATTTATCGATGTTGTTGTTGGATTTTTGTTAGTTGGCGAAACGATTGCGGTTAATTATGTCGCTGCCGGATTGACTGGGCGATTGAAACAATTGTTACCGTGGCAGATGATTTTCGATGCTGGAAAATTGGCGGAAAATCATATATCGCCGACTGTTTTGTCAGTTGAAATTTTGGGCAATCTGACGAATTTGATGATAACGAGTGAATTTAATCGGAATTTTATGAAACTATTTCGTGTTTTATTCAATTGACTATAATTCATTCGTTGATTAGTTCTATTAGTATGACTTTGGAAATTTCGGGTTTTCCGGGTGTACTTCGGAAATTTAGTTTTCCGGGTGTGTTTAGTTACGCACAGGTTTGTTATTTATTTCGGAAATTTAGGGTTTTCCGGGTGTGTTTAGTTACGCACAACTGTTGTCGCGTCGCGTTTTGTTTTTTTTCGGCGCAATTACAGTTAGTTTGCGGATCGTGTCTACGTGACCGGTCTCTGATCCTCTGACATTTTGAATTGTCAATGTGATGGTCTTGTATTGTTTTAATTTATTATTGATGGAATTTTCGAGTTTCTACGGAGGATCCGTCAATGGTGGTCTTTGGTTGGATTTGCCGAGGGTTTCCACCGCTTCCGGTCTGGGGGGAGTTAGTTGTAACGCCATATTTTTGACGTTACAATGGTTTTTGGTTAGCCCGGTATCGCGGTGAAATAATTATAAAAATAAACCACCAAGACGGAAGGTCCGAGAAACGAGAGAATATGTTTGTTTTTTTTACTGTAAATTAATTGGTTTATTTTCTTCCGCCTCAAATTTTCCCGCGTTTGCCGGAGTTTTCTTCATCCTGCAATGAAGGCGCCACCGGACAGACAAGGATCATCGAGGATACTGCAGAGCCTTATCGACGCAGTTAGCGGAAATCGATGGGCGGACTTTGCCGTTGGACTCTGGATTTTGATTGGAGGAGAATGAAGGATACCAATTAATTGCGCAATTAATAAGAGATTAATTAATTGCAATAAAAGTTAATGTTGAAATGTTAACACACGTGATTTTTGGAATTTTTGACATTAGAAATAAATGATCATTCTGTAATAAAATCATTCAATTACCGGAATAAGATGAAAATATACCGGCTATAAAAGAATGTCTCTAATGTCATTGGATAATTACAATTTTGGAAGAGCCACCTGTGGTCTAATTTTCGACGCACGCCGGCGTCTTCCTCACTTTCCGTTTTGGTGTGATTTGGTCAACACGTGTTTTGTCGTTGCAAAATTTTGAGAATTATATCGCAACATTTAACGTTGCAAATTGATTGAAATTCAAGTAAAACAATTATGGAGAAAATTTGCTAAAGAGTTCGGAAGCCTGTACCGGAGCTATTGGACAAATTATGGGGATTAACAGTTGGAGGTTAATCAATAAAACTCCGGTAAGCGTGTGAATTTTCTCGGCGAAATTATTTTTTTTTGTTAGTGTCATTTAACGACGCCGGTGACCGCCATTTTCGGGTTTTCCGTGGCGTGGTCTAGAATTTTCAATTATGTTAATTTATTAATGATTTGGGTTATTTTCTCGTTTCTCATATTTTTTTTTTTAATTATTAAAATTTTTCGAAATAATATTGTCGCGAGAATTTATTAATTTTTTTTGGAATATATTTTTTTTTCTATTTTTTTTCATTTTGGAAAAGTGGCGTCCCGACAATGATTTCAGTTGGAAATTTTATTTTTTTGAGTAACGATGGATTTAATTTCATTAAAAATTTAATTCATCGATAGTTTTATTTTTTTTTTGGTTTGACTGAACAAATTGTCGCGGACAACGCTCATGGAAATTCTCGAAGCTGAAGGTGCTTCCACACAAGGTATTGGGATTGATTCAAATATTTGACTTTATTTTTTTTTTTTGACTAATCATTCGATTTAACGACATTTCAAATTTGTTCGTGATAATGGTGTTATGTCGTGTTGTTAAATAACGTCATGGACTTTTGAGTCAATCCTGAATATTCTCGAATAATTATTTTTTTTATTGTATCGAATCTTTGATGATTTTATTTTTTTTTGTGGATGAATTTGTTTTAACGACAATATTTTATTTTTTTGAATTTTGGAATTCAGTAACAATTATTTCATTTATTATTGTATTTTTTATTTGAGCAAAATTTTAAAAGAAACCTTATTGCTCTAATTATATTAATGAATTTTAAATGATTTTTTTTTTATTTTCGAGATCTGTATTCCTAGTTCCAAATTTTATAGGTGAAGTTGGGAACCCAGCCGCCTCCGCGGTCATTAGAATTTTGAATTCTTCTGTTACTGACTAGTTGGACATTCACCTGGAAATTATTTTGATTCATTTGATTTTGTTTTGTTATTTTGATTTTCGGACGAAAGGTCGTCCTGGCGCCCAACAATTGAGTTGTTTTGAATTTATTTGATTTTTGAATATTTTGATTTTATTGAGTTTCACGAGATTATTTTGATTACCGTGGATTGAAAAATACGTGACAATATATATATATATATACATATATATATGTATATATATATATATATGTATATATATATGTATATATATATATATATGTATATATATATACAACGGTGGGTTTGGGGACCGTTTCATTTATATATTATATATTTTGAGGACTTTTGGCTGTTTTGAGGATGGTCCCCAAAGTATACACATTCAATGCAAAGCATTGTTTGGGGATGAATGAAAATACGAGGTGAACGAAGCCTTAGTCCTCAAAGTTTTATCTACTCTGTGTATTCTTTGAGGACCTTACCCATATCCATTTTTTGTATACTTTGGGGACTTGTCCTTTCAACTCTTTTAGCACATTACATCCATGTATGCTACGAATGCTGTGAGAAAATTCTGACACAATAATTGATAATAATGTAATTGTTGAAAATTGAAATTAGAGAAAAACCACATAAAGTTGATTGAACCTGCCATCTAATTCATCAAGCATACATCCTTCATTTCTTCCATGGTTTACCAAATTTTTTGAATCGTCAAAGTATAGGTTATATGAAAGTCCTCATATTATATTTTATTCCAATGTTTTCATTTATTCTATGGATCATTTTGAGGATATTCTCATAATGTAGACTTTGTCACATCAATTAAGTCCATGGAATGATTGTGAAATAAAGTTTATTTAGAAACACCGCTACTTGTGGATAATTAGGGAATCTCCCAGATAAACGGCATTATTCTATTTGAAAGAAATGGGACGGAAACAATTGATTTTCATCTATTTTTTATTAATTTAAAAAAAAGAAAGGAAAGTTCAATTCAATTTCATGCTTATTATAGGCTCCTATGTACATATACACATTTTTTTAAATTAATTCACCAGTGAATTTTTTTTTTCTTTTTAAATAATTGTTGACAAAATGTGTACCAAATATAATACACGATGATGACATTGACTTGGATTTATATTTATATATAAAAAAACGAGAAAGAGGGAAAACAAATCGAAGGCCTAAAAACAGAAAGTCGCATGGGCCAAAAATCGGTCCCGGAGGTTTTGCCGGAGAAGCATCCATTTTTGCCCATACTTTCCTCTTTTAGACCCTCGAAATATAACAAGTGTTCCGGAGTTGTAAGCAACTCACGATATCGAGGGGAATGAAAAAAGAAAGTTAATTTTTTAAAAATTGAAGAGGAATGTAAAAAAAAAGAATTAGAATGAATAAAGCAAATTCACTCAGGCTCTAACTAGATAAAGGAATTTACCCATTCAATGAAACTAAGAACGAGTGAAGGAAGTTTAAAAGAAAAAAAATGAATAAAAATAAACGCAAATGAGAAAATTGTCTAGAAAGACTAATTTCGTGAGTATAAATATTTCGTAAATACTAGTATGTGATTTTGTTCATAAAAATTTCCTGTTCGATTTATTTAATTAGAAAAAAAGGGAATTTCAATTTTACTTCAGCAATTTTTAGTAAATAATTCGGAAACTTTCATATATTTTTTATCAATTTCTGTACTTAAATACTAATTACACACTCCAATATACTTGAGACTGCTGAACATTTCGAATTTTGCACTGTAACGTGGAGTGACGAAAAAAATTAAAGTGTAAATTAACAAAAAAAATTAAAGTGTTAAGACAATGACAGTAACGGCGAATGTCTAGCGATGCCATTCATAACATCATTGATATTCAGTAGTTTCAGAAAATCTTCAACTTCCTTTTTCTTCTCTGGCATCTTGTTCTCAGTATATTCCATGAGCAATAATTCTCCAGCCTGCCTCAACGCTGTACGAAGATTACGGGCAATGATATTATATCTGATGTGTCCGCTAGCAGCATCCAATCGAGCACAAAGTTCGATCGCTTTGATGGTAATATTATAGTATCGTGGACTGCACATTGCGTTAAAATTCGAAATTCCAGGTTCAATCTTCTTCATTGCTGTGAGAAGTCGACGCAGCAGGCGCAGTTGTCGTACGATGATGCTGAACACGAATTGATGTTTGCCATAGATTTTACACATACGTTGAAGACACGGCAGACAACAGTGTTTTGCTGTTGCAGAAGTAGATGAATCTCCAGATGCGGAATTTCCAATTCCTGATGAATCAATCCCGTCAATCTCTGAGGATTCCCCAGTGGCTTCCAGAGTTATTCCTTCACGTAGAGTATTCTCACTTGAAATACTTGGTTCATTGGGAACATATGCTTCCAAATGAGATGGTGGTTGTTCTTCACAAACGTTCTCCATGAGGTTCTCGCTCATTTTCTGGGTCCTCAATAATGATCCAGTCTCCACAATGTCCATTTGCAACAGTTTTTCCTTCATTTCCATCAAGTGATGTTGTGACTTTTCTATTGGAGAAAAAAAATGGTAATTTCAAAATTTTAAAAGAACGTTGCAACGGAAAATACGGACCAGAAGAATAAAAAGGAAAGTATGAATAAAACAACGCATAATGCATGTTTTTTCGTATGCAGTATCAAAGAGACTAAAGATGATTTTAAAAAAAACATCAAAAAACCTTTTCTCTCTACTGGCAGAACACATAGTTTTAGAAGCATCGTTTCTTTGATTAGAGTGAGAGAAAATGTCTTTGATGATGTTGGCTGGTGCTAAAACACTTCTGTCTGTACTCTGCGAGTTTTTGTCCATAGTATTTAATTCAATAGCGTGGCTGGTACCTTCAGATCCCAGTATTGTGATGTCACTCTTTGTATCAGCAACCTCGAATCCTGAATTTCTCCGTATCAACTGAATAAATCGTGGTGCATCATCTAAAGAAGGAAAATCATCATAAGCTACAAAATCAATAGTGGATGAACTTACATGGTATTATGACAATCTTTTGGAAAAAATAGAAAATTCATAACATGTGAAGAAAGAGAAATATCCAAGAAAAGATGGGGGAGAGGGGGGCATCTTTGAACACTCCTTGCTTTCTTAATGATTAATTTTAGCCTAATAAAATAGTCAATCATTAATATTTTTTATCTCAAATCAATACTTTGGATATTTTACGTTCACAATACATCTTTGTTAATTGAAAAAATAAATAACAATCACAATTATATTATCATTAAAAAAAAACATTTCGTTCAAAGGTGCCCATCCCCCCCCCCCCCCCCCCCGCCCCTACTAAGTAGATTTCATTTACCAAAAAAAATAGCTTTTTCACAGAGATTCGAGTAAGAGATGACCGCCTCAATTTTTCCAGCTACAGTGGAAGTTGTCAATATACACTTGTCCACAAAAAATGTTACTCCATCAACAGATGATTTATGGACACTTTTCGTGACACTTTCAGCTGCCTCTTCAAATGGCAATTTCGAGTCATCGAGGACAATCCAACTTCTCTCAATAACCGTTGTACCAGCCTGAATGTAAATTTTTAAATCTTGCAGAGTGGCCTGGCAATCAGACATTGCCAATACGCCTGCTACATATTTTTCTTCATCTTCATGTTCAATTGGAGATGTCTTTCCCCACTTATGAATAACTTCAAGATTACAAATACTCAGAATCTTGTCTGTATATAACACCAGTGCAGACATTATAATTGATGGAATTGAAATTTATGTATTCAACTGGTGTCAACACAACGTGCTCTATTTTAGGTTATGAACACGCTTCAATAGCGATTGTTGTGATTCCCAGAATACAATATGGCCACAGTCCGAATTCCGCTGAAAGCAGCTCACAGCGCGAATCTTGTACAGTTTCCATGACAGAAACTGTACAGTATTCATGCTGTGAGCGCAATTCGGAACGCGGTCTATGTATAGTGCAATCTCATCAACGTGACGTACACTTTGAGAACTGTCCCTATGAACGTATCGTATGCATTGAGGACCGTCCTCAATGTATACGATACGTCAGTAAGAGTCCTCAAGATGTACGATATGGGAATGAAAGTCCTCAATGCATTGCATGCGAATTCTCGAAATAATTACTGTTAGAGCGTCCCATAACCTAAAATAAAGCACATGTCGCAGACACCGATTTAATATCTGAATTTTTATTCTATTCTTCATCATGTCTGCACTTGTGCTATTTACAGACGAGATTCTATATATTTGCAATCTGAAAGATATTTTTCAATGTGGAAAAACATTTTCTGTAAAGTATAGAGATAAGAAAAAATATGTAGCACGTGTATTGGCGATATGCAATTGTCAGGTCATCTTGAAAAAATTGAAAATTTACGTTGAGCGAGGTGCAACAGCAATTGAAGAGAGCTGGACTCCCCTCAATGAGTCAGAATCATCATTCAAGAAAGCAGCTAAAAATACTGTGGAGAATGCCCAATCATCGTCTGTTGACGGGGAGCATGTCTTCGTGGACAGATGCTTCTTGGCAAACCTCACTGTTGGTGCAAAAATTGAAACGATCACTTCCTACGTGGATATTTGGGAACAAAATAATTTTTTTGGTAAATAGAATTCAGTCTTTTCTGATACTTTTCTCTTTTCTAACTCACTGTACAGATTTCCACACATAATTATACTTTTCCCAGTTTCTCCTCCATGAGTTTGTCACAATAACATGGAGATTCCGTATAATTAGTTTCCTGATTCATGATATTTTTGGAATTTTCTTTTTTATAGATGATGCACCAAAATTTATTCAGTTGATCCCAGATAGTTCACGGCCTGAAGAACTCAATACAGAAGATAAAATCCCGATAGTCAGATCAGAATCAAATACTATGAACAATGATGCCGAGAGTATACAAAAACATGTTCCACCATCAGCTAACATTGTCGAAGACCACTTTCCTTCCTCTGGACAAACAAATGACGCCTCTAAGAGTGCATGTCCTACAGGTAAGAAGAGGAATCTTCCCTTCAGTTTATTTTATTTGTTTTTTAACAATTCTTCCAAAATTCATAATTATTTTCTCAGTGCAATATTCTTTCAAAATCTCAAACTTACAATTTTTTGTCTTTATTCATCCGTAGAACATTCACCACCAAAGTTGAGATCTTCAAAAAATCCGCTGCAAACTTGTAAATCGCTTGTGGAAATAGATGAAAAAATACTGCCATCAGCAGAAAAATCATTACAGTCGACGGAATTGAAGGGAAAAGTCTCGCAAGCTGACGTGGGGATGACTGGATCGCTATCAACGTGTCCACAAAAGAAAGAGAATGTCATGAGTGACGATCAACCTCCAGCTGGAGTATCTTTACCGAGATTGTCAATGAGAAGTTGACATCTGCAGTGCGAGAAACCTTCAACAGCGTAGATACTATATCAGTTGGTCATTCTCAACCAGATGAAAAAACGCTGATACCACCAGAAAAATCATTGAACTCAATGGAATTGAAAGGAAAAGTCTCGCAAATTGACACGGGGACAACTGGATCGTCATCAACGTGCCCAGAAAAGGGAGAGGATGTCACGAGTGATGATCGACCACCAGCTGAAGTAGCTTTACCAGTCAGTCATTCTCGAACAAATAAAAAAATGCTGACATCAGCAGAAAAATCATTGGAGTCGATGGAATTGAAGGGGAAAGTCTCGCGAGCGGACACAGGGACGACTGGATCATCATCAACGTGCTCAAAAAAGAAAGAGAATGTCACGAGTGATAATGAACCACCAGCTGAAGCAGCTTTACCAGTTGATCATTCTCAAACAGATGAAAGAATACTGACATCAGCAGAAAAATCATCGCGGTCAATGGCATCAAAGGAAAAAGTCTTGCAAGCAGACATTGGGCCGACTGGAGCGTGCCCAAAGAAGGAAGAGAATATCACGAGTGATGTTTGTGGGCAATAACTGTCTCCTCACTTGAAGGTGGATACTCTCAATGAACCAATTATCATTGAGACTGAGCGAGATCATCTATCACACGTAGATGAATCGAGTCAAGATAAAGTTCCGATTGATAATGGTATTCAGATGCAGTCGACTCGTTCAGAAATTGTGGATAATTTGGAAAACAACATTATTCCACCTGGAAAAACTTCACCTGAACGAATCATCACTGAAACTCACGCAAAATCCTCAGAGATTGGCGCAGATGGTTTATGTGAAACACAAAATTTAGCATCGAAAGATTCAAGAAGTGATGGTGATTCCACTCCAGTCCGAGTTTCTTCCTCCGTATTGAATGAAACAAACACGGCAGGTGGTTCATGTGGGACTGAAAATGCAGCATGGCAAGATTCAAGAACTGATGGTGATTCCACTCCAGTGCCATTCGATCCCTCCGTATTGAATGAAACATACATCGTAAATGATTTATGTGAAACAAAAAATTCAGCTTTGAAAATTCCAATAGTTACGAGCTCATCATCTCCAAAGAATTCGTCCATTACCGGTGATGTGATGGCTAATATGAATAATACATTTGCTATATCTACCGAGGAACGTCCAGATGAGCCTCCAACTGATGGGAAAACATCATCATCCTCTGATGTACTTGATGTGCCTCTAACTGCATCCAATGCAGCATTATTGGATAGTGTTATAGCACAAATCGAGGATGCGCAGAACTTCGTACTCACTGAAGCTGCCGGTGACCCCCAATTGGATTCCAATTTCACTATTATCGAGGAAACTTTGTATGAAGAGGAACCAGAAGTGGAATTGGAAATTAATCCATTTGAACATAATATCATGACAAAAGATTCACCTGTAAAACACGGAATGATCCAGGAAGATACTGATATTGACAATGCTGGAAAGCCGACAAAAATGAATGGAAGGAATCTGAAAATTGTGAAAAGTGAAACTGTTCATTTACCCCAATACAAGAAATTATTAACACAATGTAATAATCACATTCCAAAGTCACCAAATTCACTCGTAGATGAGAATGAAAATTCATTTCTTGCGGACTTCAGTGACTGTGATGGCTTTGGCGAACCCGGCTTACACTCAACAGTGGAGGAAATGCGAAATACAGTTACAAGTAGAAAATGTCGCGAACGTCGGGCGGATTCTCCAGCTGCATCTGAAGAGAATGAGTATTCCCAATCATCCAATGGAAGTGACGGATACCAGGTACCGGCTGATGATCAGATGACTCGGAAAGTGATGGAGAGAACATCGTGAGTGAAGAAGAAGAAATGGTACAAGTAAAAAAGAAACTGAGATGATTCTTTCGCTGGCAGTTCAAAGCGCTCTGCTCCTGATGATCGTAATCTTCGAGTAGATTCATCTGCCGCTGGAGCGAAGACACACTTTTGCTTCTATTGTAAAAAAGAACTGAAAAAGATATACATACATTTGGAAAAAGTTCATCGTAATGAAGAGGAGGTGAAAAAGTTTGCCATATTGCCACCAAACAATAGAGAGAGAAGACAAGTTATCGCTGCAATAAGAAAACGAGGAGATTATTTTCACAATACACATAAAGAGTACAATACCGGGAAATTGATAGCTCCCAGGAGGCCACAGCCCCAAATGCAAAAAACAGGGGCGGACTTCGCTTATTGCGAGAAGTGTTTAGGCTCGTACTCGAAATCCGTCCTGCACCATCATTTTAAGGAATGTACTGGGCTAAGTGGGAAAAACGAAAGGATTGCGCGTAGCAAAGGGAGAAAAGTAGCTGCCCAGGTGCATGAAAAGGCCAGTGCTGACATACGGAGACATATTTTTCCTTACTTGCGTGAAGATGAGATTGTTCGAGGCATCCGCTATGACGAGATGGTCATCATATTTGCTAATAAACTGTGTGATAAGTATGGTACCCACCAACATCTTTATGGGATGATTCGTGGCAAAATACGCCTGCTGGGCCGACTGATGCATACCCTGAGGAACATGGGAACTACAATTCCGGATTTTGCAGGTATATATCAGCCACGAAACTACGATGTCGTTATTGAGGCAATACGAAAGTGTGCTGGATTCGAACCTGCTAAGAAAACCTTTCAGCACCCATCAGTTGCTTCCCATCTCATTACACTGATAAAGCAAGTTGGAGAATCGTTGCGTACAGAATATATTAAGAAAGAAAAGCCAGAGGAAAAAGAAAAAGTGCAAGAGTTTTTTCAATTGCTGGAAGAAGATGCCGGTACCAGTGTAAACAGAATGGTTACAGAGACACAAGCACAAAATAATCGTAGGAAGCAAGTTAAGCTGCCGAGTACAGCGGACGTGAAGAAACTGTATGCTTATGTGAAGGGAGAGAGAGATCATTATTATGCCGAATTGAAAGATGAATTTTCGTACAAGGCCTGGCTAAAATTGGCAAAGGCATCACTCACTTATCTACAGATATTCAATCGTCGCCGACCCGATGAAATGGAGAGACTTTACTTGGAGGATTCTCACAGATATTCTGCAATTGACGTGAAAGCAGATAAAGAGGCTTACGATGCACTAACTGCAGAGGGGAAAAAATGGCTAACACATATGTCAGAGTGGAGATTCGTGGGAAGCTTGGACGAAATGTTCCCGTCCTTCTGGATAAAGAGAGCCTGGAATGCGTGAACCTGCTCTTGGAACACAGAGGAAAAGCAGACGTGCCAAAAGATAACCCATATTTATTTGGTTTACCATCTGATGACGCCGATCGCTCAAAATATCTTAGAGCCTGCGACTTAATGCGAGATTTTTCGGGTCTCTGTGGAGCAGATATTCCTTCTACTCTACGTGGGATTCAACTACGGAAGCATATTGCCACGAAGTGTGTGCATTTACAGTTGACAGATGGACAGGTTGAAGATCTGGCCAATTTTATGGGACACGATCAAAAGATTCACAAGGATATATACCGCCAGCCTGTATTGCAGAAAGACATCGTAAATATTGCAAAATTATTGAATATCGCTCAGGGCATTGATGACGGTGATGACGCTGATCCCTCCAATCACGATGAAAATATCAGTGCTAATACTTCTCAAGAAGATGACAGTAACATGTCAAGTACCTCACGTGCTACGGGTAGTGCATACAGTACTCTGGAACAAAATGCGTCTCGTCAATCCTACCATTTTGATACTACTACGCCGAATCGATGGACAGCAGAGCAGAAAAGCATTGTGCTATCATCATTTCAGCAACACATCAACTGTGGAAAAATCCCATCGGGAGCAGAAATGCAGAAATTGATCAATGCGAATGCCTGCTTGAGTCGGCGCAATGTTGCACAGATGAGAACATGGTTACACAATCAGAAGAAGAGAATGCATAAGTAGAAACATTTCCCGAGCTCATTCACGTACTTCTTTCATTTAATCGAACGAAATAATTGGATTTTATATGAAAATGGTCCCTGAGTTTAACGAGTTTATTTTTTTTTCTCAACGATTACCACAAATACGATGTATGAGTTTATTTCATTTTTACTTACATTTGAGCTTCGAAATTATAATATGACACGATAAATAACTAATTTTGAAGATTCACCATCGCCGTAATTGTTCTTGTTAATATTTCTTCTCTAGTTCTTCAGTTATATTCACAAATAAAAAGACACTTTGATAAAATAAAGGCATGAATTTAATCATTATCCAATGATGTTATCAGTACAACAAGCCTGTATTCATATTGATTTGCACATGCTTTTGTTCTTTTAATATGAATCAATCTTGTGCTTTTGGTTACTACACTTGCTAATATTCTATCCCAAAAGACGAGTTTCTCGTCTAGTGTTCGAGGTAATGCGAAATGCTGTTCAGTCGTATGAGGATATTTGAGTGTATAATTTGTGTACAGCGAAAGAAATAATGAAAAAAAATAATGAAATAAAGCATAAAAATGAAATATTTTCCCTTGATTTTTCTGGAGTAAACGACCACACATGCAAAGAACGTTTTCTAATTACGTGCAAATGAAGAGAGCTCTGCTCAAGGAATTATTATTGTTGAGTGACATCTTTATTCTTTCTGTCACTGCATTTACCAATATTTTATTCGAAAAAATTCAGTGGACATCCAAAAGTGAGGTTCAATTCATTTCTTCTTTCACTACCATTTCTGTTTTTTCACTCATTGTTCGCATATATCGTTCAATGTAGAGGTCCTCAATGTATACAGTACGTATATTGTGATGATCACTGATATGTGGGACACGCTAGTGGAAGTCCTCAATGTATATAATATGTATATTATGGTGGTCTTGAAGTATGTAATACGTATATTGCGACGGTCCTCGAAGTATACAATATGTGTATATTGTGACAGTCCTTAAAATATACAATATGTAAAGTGTGACGGTCCTTAAAGTGTATGATACGCTGAAGAAAATTATATAATGTAAACTTTGAGAATCCAAGAACTCTGGAAAAATATAAACGAAAAGGTGGACTTATATTTGACCATAACATTACTGCAAAGTTCAATGAAGTTCATCTGCTTTTTCGAGCGATCAGAAAAATTGAAGAATCGAATTTGAGACCAAAAAAACCAGGAACCCCGACCGGAAGTCGAACCCGTGACCTCCAATGTCATGCCTGATTCCGCGCGGAATTTTTCATTCTATATTTGAGTGGGGAAGCGAAAGTGAAATTTGATTCATTTTTCCTGCAACAAATCTTTCCTTTCTTTTGATTCATAGTCCACATATTTGCATAAGCTGCGTGTATATCGTACAGTATAGAGTACTCAAAGTATCTAAAGCGCATATTGTGATCGTCCTCAATGTATATCATACATATATTGTGACGGTCCCCAATGTATACGATACGTCAGTGCGAGTCTTCAAAGTTTGCGATACGAAAATGGAAGTCTTCAAAGTATACAATACATATAAATGAATTATTTAATTTATAGTTTATAGATGTGGCAGAGGTTTTTCTACTCATCAAATGACTATATAGGAAAGATTTGGGCGGAATGGACATATAGGACAGAATGATCCAGAATTTTTTTTAAAGTTATAACTACTTCGAAAAATTTGGGAAAATTGCCCAACAATGTGGGCATGTTGAAGCATCTTTTCCTTCTCTACATTTTTCCGCGCAGTCTTCTCCAAACGGGATTCCTGAATTATTCGTGCGAGTAACGGGAGGTCTGCGCGAGACGAAATTAATTAATTCAATCGGGTTCTCCTTAAAATCTGACTCATTTTCCCCTTGATAAATCTTTTCTTCTCTTCATTTATCCGAAACGCATATCATGGTCCTGAATGTATACATTACATTAAAAAGGGAGCACCAGTCTCTCCTGGGGGGCACAGGGGCATTTTTATCACTCAAAGTGTCTCTGTATTTGGTACAGAGACTCTTTGAGCCACGAAAAAACCCCTTCCGCCTCCAAAAGAGAGGGGAAAGTTTCCCAGGTGTAAATAAATCAGGATTTTTCCCATTTTTTTTTTTAATGAATTTTTTCACTTTTTCCCATCTTTTTGATCGTTTAAGAATGACCAAAAAAATGGAGAGAAATGAAAATATTCATTAAAGAAAAAAAATGGAGAAATCCTGATTTTACGGGAGTTTTTCGAGGCGTCACATGACCTTGACGCCGCCGAGAACGGAGCACCAGTCTCTCCTGGGGGGCACAGGGGCATTTTTATCACTCAAAGTGTCTCTGTATTTGGTACAGAGACTCTTTGAGCCACGAAAAAACCCCTTCCGCCTCCAAAAGAGAGGGGAAAGTTTCCCAGGTGTAAATAAATCAGGATTTTTCCCATTTTTTTTTTTAATGAATTTTTTCACTTTTTCCCATCTTTTTGATCGTTTAAGAATGACCAAAAAAATGGAGAGAAATGAAAATATTCATTAAAGAAAAAAAATGGAGAAATCCTGATTTTACGGGAGTTTTTCGAGGCGTCACATGACCTTGACGCCGCCGAGAACGGAGCACCAGTCTCTCCTGGGGGGCACAGGGGCATTTTTATCACTCAAAGTGTCTCTGTACTTGGTACAGAGACTCTTTGAGTCACAAAAAAAACCCTCCCCCCCTCCGGGGGAGAGGGGAGAGATGCCCTGAGGGAGAAAAATGGGGATTTCTCCAATTTTTTTTCTTCAAATGAATTTTTTCACTTTTTTTTTCATTTTTTTGATCGTTTAAGAATGACCAAAAGAATGGAAGAAAATTAAAATGTTCATTAGAGAAAAAAAATTAAAGTAAATCCTGATTTTTCGACGGTTTTTCGAGGCGTCACGTGACCTTGACGCCTGGAAAAACGGAGCACCAGTCTCTCCTGGGGGGCACAGGGGCATTTTTATCACTCGAAGTGTCTCTGTAACTGTGCCCCCCAGGAGAGACTGGCTCTCCGTTTTTCGAGGCATCAAGGTCACGTGACGCCTCGAAAAATTCCCGTAAAATCAGGATTTCTCCATTTTTTCAATTTAATAAATATTATCATTTTTGTCCATTTTTTTGATCATTCTTGAACAATCAAAAAAATGAAAAAAAGCGAAAAAATTAATTTGAAGAAAAAAAATTGGAAAAATCCTGATTTTTTTTCATCTGGGAACCTTTCCCCTCTCTTTTGGAGGTGAAAGGGGTTTTTTTGTGGCTCAAAGAGTCTCTGTACCAAATACAGAAACACTTTAAGTGATAAAAATGCCCCTGTGCCCCCCAGGAGAGACTGGTGCTCCGTTTTTCGAGGCGTCAAGCCACTTTTTCCCATCTTTTTGATCGTTTAAGAATGACCAAAAAAATGGAGAGAAATGAAAATATTCATTAAAGAAAAAAAATGGAGAAATCCTGATATTTCGACAGTTTTTCGAGGCGTCATGTGACCTTGACGCCTCGGAAAACGGAGCACCAGTCTCTCCTGGGGGGCACAGGGGCATTTTTATCACTCAAAGTGTCTCTGTACTTGGTACAGAGACTCTTTGAGTCACAAAAAAAACCCTCCGGGGGAGAGGGTAGAGATGCCCTCATAGAGAAAAATTGGGATTTCTCCAATTTTTGTTCTTCAAATTAATTTTTTCACTTTTTTTTCATTTTTTTGATCGTTTAAGAATGACCAAAAAAATGGAAAAAAATTAAAATGTTCATTAGAGAAAGAAAATGAAAGTAAATCCTGATTTTTCGACGGTTTTTCGAGGCGTCATGTGACCTTGACGCCCCGAAAAACGGAGCACCAGTCTCTCCTGGTGGGCACAGGGGCATTTTTATCACTCAAAGTGTCTCTGTATTTGGTACAGAGACTCTTTGAACCATGGAGAAAGGTTCCCAGATGTGGAAAAATCAGGATTGTCCAATTTTTTTTTTCTTCAATTAATTTTTTCACTTTTTTCCATCTTTTTGATCGTTCAAAAATGATCAGAAAAATGGAAAAAAATGAAAATATTTATTAAATAAAAAAAATGGAGAAATCCTGATTTTTGGACAGTTTTTCGAGGCGTCAAGTTTTTGTCGGTTTTCCTGATGAACTGGGATAGGAGATGACCAAGGAATTGGGACAACATGCGACGTGCTCGGTAAAATCAAAATTTATTTTATATTCTTCGAAATTGGAGTATTAGTTCACATGCTCCGTTGGTTAATATGGTAAGGAATTCCAGGTAAGAATTACATAGAATTAAAAAAAAATAAAAAAAAAACAAAAATACTGAGAATGGAAAATAGAAGGTAGTAAGATAGGGATTTTGAGGTTTCTGAAAATCAGAGCAACTGCTCAAAATGTCCCCCCTCCCAACTTGGATGCATTTTTGCGCCCTCTCCACCAGATTCCTCCGCACGTTCGATAGGATTTCTGGCGTGATCATCCTCGCAGCACCATGCATTCTCGTAATCATCGTCATCTCGTCTGGCACCGGGACTTCGAAGATTTTCTCTTTTAGGAAACGCGACAAGAAAAAATCCAGAGGATTGAGGTCAGGAGATCTGACGGAAAATATGGAGTCATGTACTCATTCATCCCATACATAAATAAGATTTGTCTCACCGTGGAGACCAAGGCACTAGTCCATGCTTGCCAATCCACTGCTCCGGAAATGCCTCATCCAGAAATCGCCGAGCAGCTCGTGATGTGTGAGCTGGTGCGCCATCTTGTTGGAACCAGACAAGCCTTCCTGCTGGTCCTACCCCGACGATATCTGGAAGATTCTCAGCCAGAAAATCTCGGTAATTATCCCCCTGAAACAAAGGTGGAGGGATACTGAAGGGAAACAGGGAATGGAATCTTCAAGTTTGTTACAAGAAAAAGGACATTCAGGTGCCAGCTGTGAGGACAGGGAACATTTGAAGATAAGTCATGAGAGAAGTTTGAAGATAAGTATTTGGCAGAATTTTGAACCAAATATTTATGATACTTACTCCAAGTGGATCAGGAGCTAGACGTAGATTCACCTCATCGCCCAAAATGGCACCCCAGACGTTCACGCGTTGCCAATGATATTGAAAATTTGATGGTCTTGCAAGGTGAGGATTATCAATGCTCCAATGATGCGAATTGTGATGATTGAATAATCCTTGCCTGTCAAACATGCACTCATCACTCCAACACACGTGGTAGATAAATTGAGGATCTCTGCCATGTGCTGCTACCAAAAGTCGACAGAAATCCAACCTAGCTGCATGATCTCTCGGCAGCAATTCCTGAACGGGGGTGAAACGGAATGGATGGAGATTCTCGTTCTTGAGGATTCGGTGCACCTGACTGTGACTTGTCCCGATTGCTGCAGCAATTTTCCTGGTGCTGGTGGTTGGGTCATTCTCCACTGCGTTTAGCACTTCCTCCTCCAGGTGTACGCGATTTTGCCGAATGGGTCGTCCTTCACCATGCGGTGGGAGCACGTGTCCATCACCCAACCACCGATGGAGGTTTATAAAAGCACGAGGACCAGGATGATGAACACGATTCGGGTATCTATCAGCGTAGAACTGCGCTGCGAGATTCGCATTCCCATCAGCACGGCCGTACTCAAAGTGCATGTCACGATATTCCATGGCCGTTAACGGCATCGTATAGCTATTAAACGTACGGATACGACGGAATACAAGACTGGAAAAATGAAAGCTGACGCCGTGTTCGTCTCACGTTTTTTCTTTTCGCGAGGAGTGGGAGAATGAATTGACGAATGGAAACGCGAAACAAACGACGATCCTTGCGATATTTTCATCGGTGGAGAGGAGGGGGCAAGAGGGGCAGAGCGAACGGTGTATTCCCGGAAAAGCACCGTCTGCCATTGTGGACAATATGGAAAGAAAGGGAATCTGAAAAGAAAATCCCACTGAATGATGTTTTTCTTCATTTACATTTTTTTCCACTTTTTTGATCATTCTTGAACGATCAAGAAGATGGAAAAAAGTGAAAAAATTAATTAAATGCAAAAAATGGGAAAAATCCTGATTTTTTTGCATCTGGGAACCTTTCCCCTCTCTTCTGGAGGTGGAAGGGGTTTTCTCGTGGCTCAAAGAGTCTCTGTACCATGTGCAGAGACACTTTGAGTGATAAAAATGCCCCTTTGCCCCCCAGGAGAGACTGGTGCTCCGTTTTTCGAGGCGTCAAGGTCACATGAGGCCTCGAAAAACTGTCGAAAAATCAGGATTTACTTTAATTTTTTTTCTCTAATGAATATTTTCATTTTTTACCATTTTTTTGATCATTCTTGAACAATCAAACAGATGGGAAAAAGTGAAAAAAATTAATTAAAAAAAAAAAATGGAAAAATTCTGATTCTTTCACATCTGGGAACCTCTACCCTCTCTTCTGGAGGTGGGAGGGGTTTTTTTGTGACTCACAGAGTCTCTGTACCAAGTACAGAGACACTTTGAGTGATAAAAATGCCCCTGTGCCCCCCAGGAGAGACTGGCTGTCCGTTTTTCGAGGCGTCAACGTCACATGACGCCTCGAAAAACTGTCGAAAAATCAGGATTTACCTCAATTATTTTTCTCTAATGAATATTTTCATTTTTTTCCACTTTTTTGGTCATTCTTAAACGATCGAAAAAATGAAAAAAAAGTGAAAAAATTAGTTTGAAGAACAAAAATTGGAGAAATCCCAATTTTTCTCTCTCAGGGCATCTCTCCCCTCTCCCCCGGAGGGGGGAGGGATTTTTTTGTGACTCAAAGAGTCTCTGTACCAAGTACAGAGACACTTTGAGTGATAAAAATGCCCCTGTGCCCCCAGGAGAGACTGGTGTTCCGTTTCCCGAGGCGTAAAGGTCACGTGACGCCTCGAAAAACTGTCGAAATATCAGGATTTTTCCATTTCTTTTCTTTAATGAATATTTTCATTTCTCTACCTTTTTTCGGTCATTCTTAAACGATCAAAAAGATGGGAAAAAGTGAAAAAATTCATTAAAAAAAAAAATGGGAAAAATCCTGATATCTTTACACCTGGGAACCTTTCCCCTTTCTTTTGGAGGTGGAAGGGGTTTTTTTGTGGCTCAAAGAGTCTCTGTACCAAGTACAGAGACACTTTGAGTGTTAAAAATGCCCCTGTGCCCCCCAGGAGAGACTGGTGCTCCGTTTTTCGAGGCGTCAAGGCCACATGACGTCTCGAAAAACCGTTGAAAAATCAGGATTTACTTTCATTTTTTTTCTCTAATGAACATTTTAATTTTTTTCCATTTTTTTGGTCATTCTTAAACGATCAAAAAAATGAAAAAAAAAGTGAAAAAATTAATTTGAAGAACAAAAATTGGAGAAATCCCAATTCTTCTCTCTCAGGGCATCTCTCCCCTCTCTTTTGGAGGTGGAAGGGGTTTTTTCGTGGCTGAAGGAGTCTCTGTACCAAGTACAGAGACACTTTGAGTGATAAAAATGCCCCTGAGCCCCCCAGGAGAGACTGGTGCTCCGTTTTTCGAGGCGTCAAGGTCACATGACACCTCGAAAAACCGTCGAAAAATCAGGATTTACTTTAATTTTTTTTCTCTAATGAACATTTTAATTTTTTTCCATTTTTTTGGTCATTCTTAAACGATCAAAAAAATGAAAAAAAGTGAAAAAATTCATTTGAAGAGAAAAAATTGGAGAAATCCCCATTTTTCTTCCTCAGGGCATCTCTTCCCTCTCCCCCGGAGGGGGGAGGGTTTTTTTTGTGACTCAAAGAGTCTCTGTACCAAGTACAGAGACACTTTGAGTGATGAAAATGCCCCTTTGCCCCCCAGGAGAGACTGGCTCTCCGTTTCTCGAGGCGTCAAGGTCACATGACGCCTCGAAAAACTGTCGAAAAATCAGGATTTACCTCAATTATTTTTCTCTAATGAATATTTCCATTTTTTTCCATTTTTTTGGTCATTCTTAAACGATCAAAAAAATGAGAAAAAAGTGAAAAAATTAATTTGGAGAACAAAAATTGGAGAAATCCCAATTTTTCTCTCTCAGGGCATCTCTCCCCTCTCCCCCGGAGGGGGGAGGGTTTTCTTTGCGACTCAAAGAGTCTCTGTACCAAGTACAGAGACACTTTGAGTGATAAAAATGCCCCTGTGCCCCCCAGGAGAGACTGGTGCTCCGTTTTTCGAGGCGTCAAGGTCACGTGACGCCTCGAAAAACTGTCGAAATATCAGGATTTCTCCATTTTTTTTCTTTAATGAATATTTTCATTTCTCTCCATTCTTTTGGTCATTCTTAAATGATCAAAAAGATGGGAAAAAGTGAAAAAATTCATTAAAAAAAAAAAAAAAATGGGAAAAATCCTGATTTCTTTACACCTGGGAACCTTTCCCCTCTCTTTTGGAGGTGGAAGGGGTTTTTTCGGGGCTCAAAGAGTCTCTGTACCAAATACAGAGACACTTTGGATGATAAAAATGCCCCTGTGCCCCCCAGGGAAGACTGGTGCTTCGTTTTTCGAGGCGTCAAGGTCACGTGACGCCTCGAAAATCTCTCGTAAAATCGGGATTCCTCCATTTTTTCAATTTAATAAATATTTTCATTTTTTTCCCTTTTTTGATCATTCTTGAATGATCAAAAAAATGAAAAAAAGCGAAAAACTTAATTTGAAGAAAAAAAATTGGAGAAATCCTAATTTGTTTATTTTCAGAATATTCCTCCCCTCCCTCCCCTTCCATTTGAATATTTATACCTTCTCAGCTGACAGGAGACAGCTGACGATCGCCGATCCCTTCCACGTTACTGAGAGCGGGAGACTCGGTGGTTGTGGAGGGGATCGGTTACCGCGGAGTGGGGACGCACCAACACATCCGTGAATTGCTCACGGATGTGCGGCCGTCTATCGGTGGGCTCTCATTGGTCCACCTTTTCCCCCTCATATCTCCGTAGGGGTTCATCGGAGAGAAAAGTGGAAGAGGACTTTTCTGCTCCAAATGAACCCCTTTACCCAGGATTCCCGGGAGTACCTGTATTTCCGGTACACCCTGTATATTGGAATTATTTGAGAGTGAGAATTGGCGTGAGATTCTCGGAATTGAGGAGAATCCGTGACGGTGAGGTAAAGTAGTGGGGGACTCGCGGGACAATTGGTTGCGTTGGGCCTCGGCTCTGCCGAAATTGGGCGGAAACAGCCGAGGAAACCCAGTGCCAACTCGTGGGAGAGAAGACTCGTTCTTCTTCCCCCGGGACACCGTGGCAATCACATCGTATAGAGAAACGTAAAGATAATTGTAAAGAATTACGTAAAGAAAATTGAAGTAAAGAAAAATAAAGAGAGATCAACGCGGAGGAAAGACAGCACAGATCATGTAAGGTACGCGAGTCCCCGTACAATTAATATTTTGAGTTTAGAGTAAAGAATTTTTGAGTAAAGACTAAAAGTAAAGAATTTTGAGTAAAGAATTGAAAGTAAAGAAAACGTCGAGTTAGCGTGTGTTCCGGGTGAGTCCACCCGGCTAACATCAAAATTATTGTCGTTCATTCTGAATTGAGTTTAGAGTAATAATTCAGACGAATTAATTGTTATTGCTTCCGAATGGAAGCTTTGTAATCGTAATTTTTTTCGATTTTGAGATTTCATCATAATATGACTGCAAATGACCCAAAACGTCGAGATCCGTCGTTTTTAAAAAATGTCTGTGTGTATGTGTGTGTGTGTGTGTGTGTGTGTGTGTGTGTGTGTGTGTGTGTGTGTGTGTGTGTGTGTGTGTGTGTGTGTGTGTGATGACGCATTTTCCGCTTCACTCTGAAGTGGGGTTAGCTAGCCATCTGAAAATTTCACCATAAGTTCGCCATGCGTGCCCCAAGCTCTCACAAAAATTTCAGCTAATTCGGCCAGATAGTTTTTGAGAAAAATGAAAATGTTGAAATATCGTTTTTTCGACTTTTCTCGATGAAAAATGGAATCACAGCGTCCAGTCTCCGCGAGGAGATGCGCGTCCAAGAGCCACACCTTTAACCCCCGGGGTGGTGGGAGCTCAGAATTTTATTTTAGCCAGTAGAAAACTTTTGATAAATTTTTCGTGAAAATCTTGATTCCACGATAACTTAATAAATAATTGAGCTAGAGACCTCAAGTTTTGTGAGGTTATACATCTGATGAGCACAAAGGTTGGTATTGGAACTGGGCGGAATCGGTCCAGTAGTTTTTTAGATATTAGCATAGAAACATCAGAAAAAGCAAGCTATATCTTCAAAACTATTCAATTGATTATATTTGGAACAAACTCAACCCTCTGAGGCCTATTTTAGTTTTCGCATTCCACGCACAGATCAGTGATGCCATTTTTTTTTTTTTTTTTTTTTTTGGTGGAATGGAATATGACTCAAGATGTTCCAAAAAGTAGAAATATGACAATAAAAAAGAATTTCGTTACTCATAGCAAACGAGGGGGTTCTCATTATCTTCAGAACATTCAAAGAGATATCATATTTAACAAAAAGAACATGAATTGACGTGATTAATATGAATAAGATCAGTGATGGTAGATTTGAAATGAAAAAATCCATTCGGAAGCTTTCTGCCAATTGCATTGGCAGAATATCAGATGTAAGATTCTCAAATTACGCACAAGTAATGGGGCTCCTGCTTGTATTATTTATCAGAAGAAAATTCATAATTTCTTTGATTTAAATGTACATAAATAACTTTCTGTGAATATATCAAATTTATATGATTTGAGTTAAAATTTGTCAAGAGTTTTGTGTATAGTTTTTTGTCGTCACGAATACCCAAATAGAGGGTATCGTCCCCTCTCCCCCTCGGGATAAATTGAGAGTTTCATACAAAAAGCGGGTAAAATTAGAGTCTTTTTGGGGTTTTGTATTTTCGTTGATTTAGAATAAAACTTGGGGATTTGTCGTTTTCCCCCAAGCTCTTAAAGTTTCGAAAAACGACTGGCGCCCAGTTTAAATAAGGGGAAATTACTCGGAAGTAATTTGGGGAAAATTTTGGAGCATAAATTTGGGTCAATTTTGAGGAATTTCAGTGCATTTAACGCGTTGGCTCAAGGTCAGTCAAGCCAAACGTTACAATCTTCAGGGGATGATGCACTGATAGAATCTTCAGAAGGTGAGGAGATAATAGAATCTCCAGACGCTGAGGGGATAATAGAATCTCCTAAAGCTGATAAGGTGATAACGTATTTAGAGGATGATGGAAAAAGTAAACAGAGTATTTTGCGTGTTCATGAGAAGAGAGATGTTGAGAGATTGTTTATGAAAGAAACGTCTTTAGCTCACCCTAGAGAGAGAAAAATTGTTGAAGCCAAAGGAAAAGTTAGTAAATTACAGTTATCAATTTATTTGTCATCATTATAAACCCATGAATCTGGATGAATTATCTCAAATAGGTCAAGGCGTTAAAAAATCGTTATTTATATTTCAGAATTCTGAAGATTACAGCACTGGAAAATGCGTAACTAAAAAATTGAAGAGAGCAAGTGCACAGTTGAATTTGATTGAAGCAGCTTCAGTTGACGGGCAGAAATCGTCTATGATCCCAAAAAAACAACGCTCTACTTTACTACAAAAATCACCTATTGATCCTTTAGTTCTGCCAGGAAAAGAAGTATGTCCTTTTTTAATTCAATAATTCATTCAAAAATGACCGTACTTCAGATAAAACTATCCAATCAAGACGTCGCCATTCTGTGTAACCTCAAGTTACTAGCTATTGAAAGCTGAGCTTTTTTTTCGGATTGAATCAAAATAATAGTCACTAATTACATTGAATTCTGGAGTTCACCATTGTTCTTCAAGACCGTTGAAGGTGTTTGAAGAAAAATATCATTTTGAAACTTAAAGGAAATTCTCAGGCAATTTTTAACGCAAAAGGCCAATTAATGAAATTGGAGGCATTCCATTGAGGGAATGACTGAACATTCGAAAAATTTCCATGAAAAATGAACTGCATTTTATTAATCAATATTGTCTGTTGAGAATTTCTTAAAATCCCCAAAAACTTTAGAGTTTTGGTAATAAAAATATGAGCAATCCATGCAGTTTCTCCGAGTTGTCATCATTTGTTCTAAGCTTGCTTAATATTTTTGACGTCAAATGGTCTACAATCTGTCCCGTCAAAAGAACTATAAAAGAAGGATAGAGAATAAACAATGATTGTTTGGGTTTTGATGATTTACCTCAGATGTTGTAGCCGAAAATTGATGTTTTAAGTGGACAGTATTTTTTAATAGATAAAATGCCCCCAAAATAGCACCGACGCTGGTCTGAAATTGGGACAGGTATCGATAGAATAAAGAAGCCGGATTTGTATAAAAATAGATGTAATTTGCACTGTTGTTCGTTGGATAAAATACATATGATGATTGATATTGATATGAACCGTGCCGTTAATTAATGGATAAAGTAACCGATTGAGAATTGACCGAACCGAGACCATACATAAAAGGCCGTTGATTCACACGCGTTACATCGTGATTAGCCGTAAGATAGTGCCCATGCACACGGTTTGATGGATGAAAACCGAGTCTCTCTGGTGAGAAGTGAGCCCTCACAGTACAGCCAAATAGCACTGCTGGCCGACGCGAAGATTGACGAGTTGACTCGATGTCACTCGATCCGTCTGATAGCAAATTCTCAAACTTTAATGCAAAAGTCTGAACAATGATAATAATCAGTAATACTAAGTGATATTTATTTCATTTCTTTAGAAATCAAAGTGTTTCAATATATTGACTACAAATTCTCATAAAAGAAAAGCTTCTGCGTATAGCTGTTCAAACGAAGAGGGGGAAGAGATATTCACAAAAATCCGAAAAAAATCGGTACATTCAGAAGCCGAAGTTGACAATAATGTATGCAAAGTAATATTGTTCACCTATGAATCGTCAATATCTAGAAATAAATTGAATCAGATTGTAGTAGATCTCGAGAATTCATCCATGAATAATTATTTTGTTTTGCAGGAAAATACAAATTCTATGAGTGATGGAACACATTTCGAAATCAGGAACCGAGGCTCTCTGCGTAAAGCTAGGAGCAAGAAAATAACATCCCGAAACTCTTTAAGCCAGCCTGGAAATGAATCTCAGAGAATAGTATGCACGGCCTTTCCGTAAATACTGTCAGCAACTGTAACAATCAAGTTCAAATCAATGGAGACTAAGAATTAACTTTGCTATTTTTCAAATTTGCACGATAATCATAGAATGAAAATGGTCTAAAATATTTCATGAGATAGGTATTTTGACTGAATATGTACAATATTTTATTTCACAGACTGATCAAATTTCTGATGATCGTGAAGACGGAGTTATGCATACTTCCCATTTCAAACATTATTCAGGGACATCTGATGAAGAGAGGTCACCATGTTCAGACAAAAAAAGTCCTGATGTACAGAGCACGTTACTAGCCGAAGTATGTATGTATTGAGTGATTAATGAAAAAAATAATTTATTGACGTATTTGGTTCGAACTTGTATGTAATTCTGTTAATGTAGAAGAAAACGAATATTGAGTATCACTTGTGTCTTGTCAGCATTCTTTTGCAATTGAATCAGCTTCATTCACTCAACATGAAATTATAAATTATGATTTCTCCAATACTTGTGCAGTTTTGTGATGATTACCAGTCATCACCAAGTCCAGTTATCCACATGAAGAAACGTCACAGGCGAGGAAACTTTACATCTTCTGATGAAGAATTGGATGCCACCCTCTTCTCAGTAACTGCTGATGTCCATCAGGTATGTTTCTCAACGCCGTTCCTAGTATTCCCCTTTGTCCACTGCCCAATGATCCATAATAGTATTTGAATAGTACAGTGCTCTGCTGGTTAACCCATACACGCGAAATTTTGTCTCAATATCTATTTATTTCCAATGTTTTTATATGTGCTGGTTTTCTTAACATATCATTTTTACATTTTTATATCATCTGATTCGATTTGGCATTCTCGGTTTCCCAGACTTCACCATCTTTGAATTTTAATCAAGACACTGCGAGAATTGGCGACTTGAAAAAAAACGATAATCGGAGCGAAAATATATCTTTGACGAATTTTGTAGAAAGCCCAGTTTTTAGAGAAGAGATCTTGGTATCTGAGGTATGTAGAATATTTTTCAGTTATTCCATATTAATGTATGAATCACTAGTCGTTAATAGGTTGCATTTTTTTTTTCAATTTTCATTCAATTATTTTTGAATATCTGATAATGATGAGCAGCAATTTTTCATGAAAACTATGTTCACTTAAACTAAAATTTATGAAGCGGAATTTTCGAATGTGATGCGACATCTTAAATTTGATGTGAGATATTGAATCATTTAATCGATTTCGCAAAAATTATCGATTTTCAGTCTCATTGAGTTTGTAGCGGTTGGCTTGACTGATCTTGAGCCAACTCGTTAAATGCACTGAAATTCCCTAAAATTGACCCAAATTTATACTCCCAATTCTTCCCCAAATTACTCCCGATTAATTTCCCTTTATTTAAACTGGGCCAGTCGTTTTTCGAAACTTTAAGAGCTTGGGGGAAATCAACAAATCCCCAAGTTTTCTTCTAATTCAACGAAATCACAAAACCCCAAAAAGACTCTAATTTTATCCGCTTTTTTGTATGAAACTCTCAATTTATCCCGAGGGGGAGAGGGGACGATACCCTCTATTTGGGTATTCGTGACGACAAAAAACTATACACAAAACTTTTGACAAATTTTAACTCAAATGATATAAATTCGATATATTCAGAGAAAACAATTTATGTACATTTAAACCAAAGAAATTATGAATTTTTTCTGATAAACAATATAATAATTAATTCGTCTGAATTATTACTCTAAACCCAACTCAGAATGAACGACAATAATATTAATATTAGCCGGGTGGACTCACCCGGAACAGATGCTAACTCAACGTTTTCTTTAATTTCAATCTTTTACTTAAAATTCTTTACTTTTAGTCTTTACTCAAAATTCTTTACTTTAAATTCAAGATATTAATTGTACGGGGACTCGCGTACCTTACGTTATTTGTGCTGTCTTTCCTCCGTGTCGACCTTCCTTTATTTTTCTTTACTTTCATTTTCTTTACGTGATCCTTTACAATTTTCTTTACGTTTCTCTACACGATGTGATCGCCACGGTGTCCCGGGAGAAGAAGAACGAGTCTTCTCTCCCACGAGTCGGCATTGGGTTTCTTCGGCTGTTTCTGCTCAATTTCGGTAGAGCCGAGGCCCAACCCCACCACTTGTCCCGCGAGTCCCCCACTACTTTACTCCTGCCACTGGCTTTACTTAAATTTTTCTTAAACTAAACTAATTCCAAATAATGTTCAAAAATAATCATAATAACTCGGACAATAATTCCGCGACAATTCTAAACGGGAAAGTTTTGTCTTTTCATTCACTTTAGTCTTTTTATTTTCACAATTTTCGCTGTTCCCCACGATGATCCTGGTGATCTCCAACTTCCTTCACTGTTGGCCAACATTCTTCCTAGTTGGCTGAGGCTGGACCAAACGAGTGGATGCTGTTCCTTCCCAAGTTCCTCTTTGGTGTCCTTGGTGCCGCTACTTTTATCTTTGGGACTGGGAAAATTTCTCACCAGTCCTGATTCCTGACTTTCTCTCCATTTCCCGGAGTAATTTCAAACAAAAATAATTAGTGAGGTCACAAAATATGTTGACCTCACTCTGGACATTTTCTGTCTTGACTCAAAATGAGCCCTATCCTCATCGGGTACCACGAATCGCGACCAAAACCGTGATTTTCATGAAATTTCTTTATTATTCTAATTTTTATTGATCATGTGACGGTAAAAACCGTCACAAGTTCAATGGAATTTTATAAACTATCGATCTTGAGTTGATGTGATGGATTTTTTTTATATATTAGGAAAATCAAGAATTGATACAATTGAGAGCAGAGAACCAAAAATTGCTGAATCAAGTGAAAGAGCTTGATCAGTTCAAACGAAGGAATGGGGAACTTCAAGAGAGAGTCAGGGAGTTAGAGTTAGCTGTTGAACAGGGAAAAATACCGATTGAGCTATCACATGGATTAGTAAAGAATGCAGTTAAAGAGGCAATACGAGAAGATGGTGGCTCTAAAAATCCTCCAACGGTTCCATCACAAAAATCATTAAAAAACTACAAAGTAAGTTAGAGGGTATGTAACGATTATCTTTTCTAAATCGCGTTGACTGAGGAAGAACGTCAATATTTTCCATTAGAAATGTTCTAAAAAGTATTGCTCAAAGTTTCTCTGGCTGAATACTGTCTCAATACGAAATGACAGAGTTAATGTTAAGAATTAGATGCAGGATAGCAATGATAACTTCAACTGTGTAATTCTTCACTTTGTTAGTTTTCGGAAAATGATCAAGGATATTTATCACAGGCAAATAATCCTCAGATGAAAAGAGAGCAAAGCTCCTAGAATATCTTCAAGTAGCTTGCAGGCGTACTCCTACAAAGTGCAGATGATCTCTCTTTTGAGGGCGTTAATTTTGTATTGTATAAGCATTCAGAAGCTAGACAAATCTTGAAAAACTCCTACAATGTCCACAAGTTATTTGGGGGTGTAATCTGGCAAGATGTTCATTTTCTTGATCTCTCGGACTTCGGCCTAGCGTTTATTCACAATTTATCATGAACTCAAACGAGAGGTTTTTTATATATCTGATAACCAGTTTCTTTCGAGTAATCACAGTACTTCGCAGTGCAGTTTTTATTATAATAATTGAATACCATGTATTGTCATCTTGTTGGGATATCGGATTTTTCTAGAGCTTGTGTCTTCCTTTTCTGTGCTACACTTTGTAGATAAATTGCAATGACCCAGACAACAATCCGATATCTAATCCAGTTGTCCGTTAGATGACGCCCATCGCGTATCCTAATTGAAAATTCGATCCCACTCGTATCTCAATCGAATATTCTTTTAACTTTGATTAAAATGGAACGAATTTTTTTCGGAATCATTACAGATTGAAATCACCCCTGATCTGGAAGTTCTACTCACGACCTGGACATTGATTGTAAACAGAAAAACTGTACGACAAAGAGTCAATGACATCACCCTGTTAATTTGGCCAGATCAAAAAAGACGCTTGAATTTATACAAAGATCCCGGCAGAGTAAAAAACAATCCGAACGCAGAGTCATTTCCACCTGCAGATCTCCAGAAAATTAAAGGTGATATGAATCATCATGATAAGAATCATCCTGAAGAAAAAAAAACATGATATTGATAAGAGATGGAAGAATGTATTGAAGAATAGATTCTCGATTTAAAATTCTATTTTATACATTTCAATTTTTAGAAATGATTAATCGCCTGTAAGGATCGATGTTTCCAGTTTTAATCGATTCCTATGTTCATAATTAATTTCGATTGAGGAAAATTATAATCATTCAATCAGTAAAGCTGTATAAAGATTGTTTTTCATTTAAAACTGCCTCAGAAGGTAAAACGATGATGCGTCCAAAATATGTGTATCAAAATTCAAGTTGAAGTTTCATTTAGATAATGCCAATTTAGAAATCAAATTCTACGATTAATATAAATATTCGTTAAATTCTTCCAACGGAATTTCAATCGTGGAGCTTCCTCATATTTGAAGAAAAAGATTCTTCAAAAATCAATTTCATTTATAATTTTTTAGTTTTTTCATATCAACTTCTTATATTTCTGAATCTATATTGTGGAGATCTATTGATGAGGTAGAAAAAGAAATCAATTCAAGACTGTCTGAATTTTGGATGATTCTCATTTTTAAATGTCAATAATATGATTCTGTAGACGAATCAGAAAGTTGAAAACTAAGAATCCATTTGTAATCGACCTTGAAAATTATGAGTAGTCTCTTAATAATCGATTATTGTAATAGAATAGCCAATTTTCTAGGGGAATCAGAATTGATTTTGCCATCTCTTATGTTGATAACTCAATCACTCCAATTGCATCAACTATATTTGCAGACATTATAAAATTGACCCAAGAATATCGCCGAAGAGATGAATCCGACGAAGACTGCAATTGGGAGATGTATTATGTTGACTGGATTAATACTGAATTCAAATCAGACCGATATATCCACTGTAAGCTCGAAAAAGGAAAGGAACATTTAGGAATACTTGAAGATGAGAGTGATGATTCAGAGCCCGAGAAAACTTCCCACAAATCTAAGAAGAAAGTGCAGAAGAGATCCTGAAGCAAAACCAGTCATCAATAAATTAAAATGGACCACAAAGAAAAGCTGGAAACAGAGAGCATGTGCAAATGTACTTAAAAATAAAAGAAATCAGAACCAGCGATTTCGCATTAATTTTTTGGTCGTCACTGCTACTTTATTTGAAAAAGTTATGGAAATCACAGTTCACACGGTTATATTATTATTATTATGGGAAATTGATCACATAGAATCCATATAACAGGCCCTCCTATTGATTTTGTCGTTGCGTTTCAAAATCATTTTGGGTGATACAGGAACTTTGAAGTATTCTCTACTGTTCATATCATTGTTGCAATGATATGCAAAACAATACTCATTCCAAATAACTCGAGTGTCGATCGAGAGCTCCATCAACTGACAATCGACTGTTATGCTTTTTTTGCTTCCGAATGGAAGCTTTGTAATCGTAATTTCTTTCGATTTTAAGATTTCATCATAATATGACTGCAAATGACCCAAAACGTCGAGATCCGTCGTTTTTAAAAAATGTCTGTGTGTATGTGTGTGTGTGTGTGTGATGACGCATTTTCCGCTTTACTCTGAAGTGGGGTTAGCTAGCGATCTGAAAATCTTACCATAAGTTCGCCAAGCTCTCATAAAAATTTCAGCTAAATCGGCCGGATAGTTTTTGAGAAAAATGAAAATGTCGAAATATCGTTTTTTCGACTTTTCTCGATGAAAAATGGAATCACAGCGTCCAGTCTCCACGAGGAGATGCGCGTCCAAGTGCCGCATCTTTGACCCCCGGGGTGGTGGGAGCTCAGATTTTTATTTTAGCCAGTAGAAAACTTTTGATAAATTTTTCGTGAAAATCTTGATTCCACGATAACTTAATAAATAATTGAGCTAGAGACCTCAAATTTTGTGAGGTTATACATCTGATGAGCACAAAGGTTGGTATTGAAACTGGGCGGAATCAGTCCAGTAGTTTTTTAGATATTAGCATAGAAACATCAGAAACAGCAAGCTATATCTTCAAAACTATTCAATTGATTATATTTGGAACAAACTCAACCCTCTGAGGCCTATTTTAGTTTCCGCATTCCACGCACAGATCAGTGAGGCCATTTTTTTCTTCTTTTTTTTTGAGGTGGGAAAAATCTTACATGAGACACCCGCAGATGGGATGAAATCACATTACACAGACTTTGCCATCATCACCTTAGAAATGAAGGGGCGTGAATGTTGTTGCGGGCTACAACCCGTAAAACACGTAGATTTGAATAATATTTTAATCAAGAAAATAGTAGATTATTCGTAGTAATCACGGTTGCAGTTGTGCCCAAAAAATAAAAATAAGGGAACGGTGTGCCGCGGTAAAACACTGAAGTGTACCGATGTCGGAAGGACAGAGGTTTTCGGACAAAATAAGTTTATTCAAAAATAAATGCTATAATTTGTATATTTTCAACTAACACCAAATAATTTATTTGAGGATAAATCAAACGTCCAATTTGAGTCAATATGATAGAGAAAATTGTAATCGCTTCAGCGCAAAATTGAACTTACAGTTGGAATTGAAAGAAACTAACAGCGGTTTATGGTTGAAGTTGAACTGTTGGAATTCTAGTGAATGTTGCTGGCGATGCAGATGACTCTCTTGTTGTGCGATTCGGCTGATGCAGGATACTGGATTCTGATAGATGCAGCTCAGAATGCTCGAACGATGGTTGTTGGTTCATCGTAGAATGACTCAAAACGTTTCTTCTTGAAAATGCTTCTACTTTACTTTAAACTAAAGACTTGAACTTTACTCCGAAAGTATGAATAGTTTAGTTGATCGAGTAGATTTTGAGTAGAGTAACATTCTCGATAGAAGACTAGTTACTGGCGATGTTCACTCGAACAGAGTAACATTACTGAGTGCGTATTTGTTACTGCCAGCGATGTTCACTCGGACAGAGTAACCTTACTGAGTGCGTATTTGTTACTGCCAGACAGATTCTTCTGTAAATCACTTCTTATAAAGGAAAAAAAAAGTGGGAATTAATAGAGATGTCGGACTGTTTAATTTCAGGCGGGCCGCCGCCTCTTTCCTCCTTTCTTTACTTTTCCTAATCCGCCCGCGCCTCTGTTGACATGATGATGCTAATTCAGGTCAGCTAGAAGTTAGTTGATTTTATTGTTCTGACTAATTCTGTCGCCTCGAAATTGAAAGAAAAATCAAAATCAGAGGTAAAAGTGAAGTTTAACTTTGGCATGTGCGTGTCCCCTCTCAGGTGTTCCACCTCACGGTGTTTCTTAGATGCACCGACATCTTTTCTCTCTCTCTCTTCTAGCCACATTGCCTTATATCACTCTATTTAAGTGCGTTGAACTCGGCATGTCAATGTTTTTTATTATTTCCATTATAATGACTCCGGTCAATCATAATTGCTAGGGTTGTTTAGAAGTTCACTGATTTCAGGGCTCGTAACAATGTTATGCTCATAAACAGCACTTATATTTTGGTTCTGGTTCCTGTAAATGCTGTTTATAAGCATAATATTTACGCCCCTCTGTCTGTTAGGCATTGATTTCGGTTGTACAAGTGTTCAGTTCCACATCATCATAATTTGTTGGAAATTATTGTTAACGAACAATAATTTGAGAATAATTGACCATTCTACTAGGCGTCGGTACTCAGTAATTTTCCGCATTTTATGTGATATGATTGATTGTTGTGGTAGAAATATTTCGACTTCTGAAATGAGATAGTTTATATCAACTTGATTGATTCATGCTATCTATACATTATATTTTCCTTGTATCGATTTTTGGTAGCACAATTTTAGTATTGAGAAAAAATTCAAAGTTACGCAAATTTTGAGAATTTCTCATTGCAGAGAATTTTATCATAAGCAACATTGAATTAGGCTGAGTTTGGGCAAGGCTAAACTCGAGTTAGCTAACTTGACTATGAAGTTGAAGCTCAAGATTTCAATGGAATATGACTCAAGATGTTCCAAAAAGTAGAAATATGACAATAAAAAAGAATTTTGTTACTCATAGCAAACGATTCTCATCATCTTCAGAACATTCAGAGAGATATCATATTTAACACAAAGAACATGAATTGACGTGATCAATATGAATAAGATCATTGATGGTAGATTTGAAATTAAAAAATTCATTCGGAAGCTTTCTGCCAATTGCATTGGCAGAATATTAGATGTAAGATTCTCAAATTACGCACAAGTAATAGGGCTCCTGCTTGTTTTTATGGAAATCTGGTATCAGTCCAGTGTCGGTCGAGAGAGAGAGCTCAATCGACTGACAATCGACTGTTAAGCTTTTTTTCCATGAAAATCCGGTATCAGTCGAGTGTCGGTCGAGAGAGAGAGCTCAATCGACTGACAATCGACTGTTACAATTTTTTGTCCATGAAAATCCGGTATCAGTCGAGTGTCGGTCAAGAGAGAGAGCTCAATCGACTGACAATCGACTGTCACAATTTTTTTTCCATGAAAATCCGGTATCAGTCGAGTGTCGGTCGAGAGAGAGAGCTCAATCGACTGACAATCGACTGTTACGCTTTTTTTTCCATGAAAATCCGGTATCAGTCGAGTGTTGGTCGAGAGAGAGAGCTCAATCGACTGACAATCGACTGTTAAGCTTTTCTTCCATGAAAATCCGGTATCAGTCGAGTGTCGGTCGAGAGAGAAAGCTCAATCGACTGACAATCAACCGCTATTCCTAACCATCCATCGGTCGAGTCTCAGTCGAGTGACGGTCAGATGAGTGCACCACTCGACTCTATCGGTCGAGCGTTCTGCCAGGGATAGGCTTGTTGGAATAATGTCGATGGAAATTAGTGCAACAATAACGAATGGTCAATCTACTTTTTCATTTTATTTATATAATGGTAGAACTAAATATAATCGAATTGTGAATTTGGATGATCGCTTGATAAACGAATTTATAGGAAGATATCCAATGAATCAGGTAAGATATCTCTATGCATCAATCAATCAAATTACTGATTATGACCACATATTATGTAATTAAAATTTTATTACAGCTTGTATTCATACGCGATGCTATTCCTATTTTCAATCCCGAAGTTCCCATTAGAGTTAATCCTGATCTGGTCACTGAATTCGAATGGCATATTCATAATGCATTTCAAATGAATAAATTTGGGGAAATCGAATTATTCAGTCGCGTTCTCATTGAAAGCGAATATTAATTTTAATAAATGAGATGATCCATTCATTTTTTGATCGAAGCCATTTTTAAAAATAGACAATGTAATCTAATTAGCTTTATATCTGTTTTTGATAAATTTTAAAAATAATAAACTATCAGTTTATTGGAATAAACACTAATGAATGTTACAATCACCATGATTATTATTTGGGTAATCAAAAAATAAAATAACGAAGTGGCATAACTCCCAATCTTGAAATGATAGGGATGGATCTCCACACTTATGCCCTTTTGTTATTTTATTTTTGAACGCTCTATAATTGTTTATGTTAGAGTGAAGAGGACGTATCTCCGCACTTACGCCTCTTTGTTTTTATAATTTTTCCATCTCATGAAAGTATTTGGAGTTATGCCCTTTTGTTTTTAGGATTTCTCATCTATTGGCAGTTACCCCTCTTTCTTTTTAAAAAAATTTTTATAACACATGATAAGTTTTGGAGTTACGACCTTTCGTGTTTTCTGATTTCTATCTAAATAATAGCACTTATGACTATTTGTTTTTAACATTTTTTCATTGAATTATTTTTCAGGACTTACACTTTTTTGTTATTAGTATTTTTCGATGATTATGGAAAATTCCATAACAAAAAATAAAAACAAAGTGGCATATCTACGGCACTTACGCTTCTTTGTTAATAAGTCTCTCTACAGTAATTATGAAAAATTCAATAAAAAAAACTACAAGCAAAGAGGTGTATCTCCGGCACTTACGCCCCTTTGTTATTTCTGGGTGATACACTTATTTTTTTTTATGAAATACACTTATATTATTTCACTTTATTATAATTACGCCTATATGTTATTAGTTTATGTTTCATAACTAATATTGTATAAAAGGCCTTTTGAAGCCTATTGGAGCAATACTGGTGGAGATACGCCTCTTTGTTACATTAAAAAAAAAAAAATTTAAAATGACACTCATGCCCATTTCACTCTAAGGCGACGATATGGTCATAATAATTATCTTTTATTGAAATGATAGTTTTAATTAATTTAATGATTGATAAAAAAGAAATTTTGCAGTTGTGAAATTTTTATTTCAAATAAATTAATAAACAAGTTATTTTTTAGATTTGTTTTTCACTATTGTGAATTGGAGATTTCGAGAGAGGTTGTTGAACTTGATTGTGAATCATTATCACTAGGTTTCAATTCATGCAATTCACTATTTTTTTTTCCTTTTTTCGCCATATGTTGTTTCTTCCAATTCAATTGTGCTGCTCGAGCTTTAGCAATTCTCATTTTTCTTGCATCTCTTTGCTCTTCAGTACAATTTGTTTCAAAAATATATTTTCGGGAATTCTTATTCATTAATAAATTTTTAGATCTTAAGAAGAAATATAATGTTTTACGGAAGGCATTAGTATTTGATACCTGAAATTGTTTAAATATCATTAATATATATTTGAACATGATTTTTTCACTAATAAATAGAACTAGACAATCATTAAATAAATCATTATTGAAGAATATTGCTCAAAGTCAATCATTTTTTAATAAAGTGAAATTATAGTTGGGAATGTGTGGTAGAATAAATAAAAATGATGAAAAGGTCCTCAACTAAAAGTTGAGTTTAATCTCACTGACTCAGGTGGTTGTAATTTTTTTAATCCATTATCTCAAACAGATATAGAAAAAGAGATGATTTGAAAAAAATTTAGAGTAGTATCAATTTATTGGAGATCAGCTCATCTTCAATTTAAGATTAACAACACTACACTGCAATTGATGAAACTAGAGATATTATTTTTTTTAAATTGAAGCGGTTCTCTCCTAAAATTATTCCAAAATAATATAAATTTAGAAAAATGAATCATCTTACATATTTTTGATATGAAACTTTCGAAGTTGTTCAATGAAATTAAAAAATGATCTGAGTTTTGAATAGTTTAATTATAATCTGAGTTTCATAGCGCATTCACGACACTATAACATGAGAAATTTAATTACCATTCTAGCTTTAAAGTGAGCTTCTCCTTCAGTGCTTTCACAACTCTCCTAATATCCGAAATCAGTGTGTATAAGGCCTGAATTCATCAATTTAATTTCAATAATTGTTTGACAACCGACGTAGTATAATTTATCATTAAATCGAGCAAAATCTAAAATATAAACAATTATATTTTTGAATAAAAATTAATTTTTCATTTATCATTCAATAATAATCTAAGAATAATGGAATAATAGTACCTATTACTTGGTTGATAATTTTATGAGACCACTGGTTATCCCCAAAAGCATCATTTGCCAAATTTATCAGATTTGAGATACTGTCAGTTATATCTGGCTCCATTTTTGAAATCAATTCAAATTATTATAGAAATTAATCTTTCTATCACAATAAGGGAGTATTTATTCAATTGAATTGATGGAAATATATATATATTTTTGTTTGATCAATATTCCTCAATAACGTTACGAAGAATTCTTTTTTTTTAATATTTCTTTGTTTTCATGGAATTCAGAATGCCAAATGAATTTGTGGTGTATTAGATTTATAAGACTCGTTTATGGGACAACAGAAGAAAAATCACTACTTCTATACCCTCGCCAATACTTATACTTTTGTAAACCAGAATATTATGGATTGAACAGTGTTTTATAAAGTTCATGTACAATTGCTCTTTTTCATGCCTTTCGCCTATGAATTACAATTAATCGAGTTACGTTAAGTTATCAGCACTTTTATTATCAACAATTATCACTTCTACTAGTACTCACTAGAGAGATTTTATTTATTTCATGATATCGCATTCAAATTATTCTCAATTTTTATTTGATAATTTTAACCCATTAATGCTAACTATGTATTAATTTATTGTATTCAGTCATCTACGTAAATAAAATATCTATCTCGCCTTCAATATCGCTAGTCATTGACTATGATCTCTCAATAGTTCCTTCAGTAATGAGTATCGACTATTTTCTCTCATAATTATGCTCTCTTATGTTCTTTTAATTTTTTTCCATCTCATACAATTCGTTGTGAAGTATAATTTTTTATGTTTAATAATCTACTTAAAGACCACTAGTTAAAGAAAATAAATGAATGAATGAAAAATGGAAAATAAATAAAAATGATAGAATAAAAATTACAGTATGTTGTTCAGTCTCGCAGATATTGTCAAGAAAAGATTAGCAGACGAAATTAATTTCTAGAGCCTCAATTATTCATATTGTTTTTTCGTAATAAAAAAAAATTGAAGGAAAAACGTTAGTAATTTAACTTCTACAATTTCGATTAGTTGGTCTTGATTAAAAATAAATTAATGAAGAGTGAAAATATCAATTCGTTACAGATAGATATAAAGTTATGAAATATTATCTTTTAACTCAAATCGTAAATAATGTAATGAGTAAAGATTAATAATTAATGAAAATCTTAATTAATAAAAGTTATAAGCAGCCGATAAGCTTGAAGATATGATAATAATTCAATCATTTAAATGTAGATGCAGATGGATATCATTGGTTCCCATTCCTCGATAACTTTTTCCTTTTGAAATGGATTCATCACCATTCGGCTTATCTTTTCTAATATTTCCATATCTGAAAGTTATCAAAAATATTAACGAGAATTCATGTAATCAGTAATGAAGCGATAGAAAAAGGTGAATTTATTTTTTGAAATTAATTCAAAAGAACAAATTTAAATATATCTGGAGAAATTACGTTTTTTGTTATTGGAATCTTTCTTTTAGCGTTAATTTTTATTTATAAAAATGGTTTTCGTATAAATTGGGATATGTCAATTTTTTCAACCATTTTAGTAGAGATGAATTGCAAGAAAATAATAGAAATATGAGTTAAATCAATTGTAGTCATAAATTTTTTCTACCATCATTATTTTTTTTATAATTACCTTGCATTCCGATAATTTAAATAACGTCCAGCTCGTGTTTTGCCTGATGAACCATCATTTTTATTTTTATTATCATTAAAGGAAATTTTTTTTTTAGAATTATAATTGTTCTTGTAATAATTTGGATTATAATTTGCAAATCTTTGTAATCTCTGGTAATTTGTTTGCCGCTGTTGTTCATTTGGTGTACGCTGCTTATTTTGTTGTTGTACTTGAAATTGCTTTTGCTGATAATTACGTTGATTATGCTCGTGAAGTTTAGGTTTTTTTATTAATTGTTCATACTCAAATTCTCTATGTTGATAATCATCGAAATCTCGATGATTATTGATTGGACTTGCTGTATCTTCAGAAAACGTGATTATCGGTGAGTGCAGTGATTGATTATTGCAAGAAGATGCTCCAGATTCCATGAATCCTTCATCGATGAATCTCATACCAGCAGATGAATTGTATCGACCACTCATTGAAGTGTTCATTGGCTGCTATTGTTCATTTCATTGACCATGATTAGTTTGCTGTGGTGTTTGAAAATATTCTTTCTGATACTTCTGCGAATTATGACCTTGAAGGTTAAGTCTTCTTTTAAATTGATTATCCTCAAATTCTCTATGGTGATAATCATCGAAATCTCGATTATTATTGATTGGACTTGCTGTATCTTCAGGAAACGTGATTATCGGTGAGTGCAGTGATTGATTATTGCAAGAAGATGCTCCGGATTTCATGAATCCTTCATCGATAAATCTCATACCAGCAGATGAATTGTATCGACCACTTATCGAAGTGTTTATTGGCTGCTGTTGTTCATTTCGTTTACCTTGATTAGTTCGCTGTGGTTGAAAACGTTTTTGGGGATAATTCTGAAGATTTTTCTCTTGAAGGTTAGGTTTTCTTCTCAATCGCTCATACTCAAATTCTATACGTTGATAATTCTCGGAATTTCTATAATTATTGATGGGACTTGATGGATTTTCAAGAAACGTCATTATCGGCGAGTTCCTTGATTGATTATCACATGAAATTTCTCCAAATTGTATGAATTCATCATCAGCAAATTGAAGATCAGCACAGGAATGGTATCGACTACCTGGTGAACTGTTTCCAGAACTAGGATATCTGTTGTTCCAGACGGTTTTTCCAGGCAGCACTGGTCGAGGATTCTGTTCAACATTTTTTTGAATTCATTTTTAATTTCATTCAATGAGATTCATTGAAACAATAGATTATTGATTGAATATTCAAATAAAAAAAAAATTTTGGTGAAAGGAAGTTTTTACTCTATATTTCTATACTTGCTGGTGCTATCATTAATATTTGAAATATAGAATATGAAATTTTGTGACAATTACTCTTCATTTTATCAATAATTTTAAATTTAACAGATGGACAGTGTCTCTATTATATTTTTTATTTAATATGAATAATTATAATTGAATTATCATATTTTGGCAGAGTTTTTATTTTATCGACCGTGTATATACCGACCGTTCATATTATTAATTCAAGTATTTATTCAAAATTTTATTTCTTTTAGGCCTATTGTGAAATATATCATAGATCACACATATTATTATAAAATTATTATAAAAAAAATTAAAAGAAGGTTATATGGAATATTTGAAATAAATTCGTAGTTTAATGGAATAAATGGTTATATGGCTTTCTTTCATTTCCGGTCTCTGAGCATAAAAATAATCGTTAAACGGTATCGTTAAAGAGTCTGATAAATAATGAAAATGATTATCATATAAGTTCCTAAATTTATGGAACGTTGAAAAAACGGCTATATAATATGCAGACTGTGTATAATAGTTCTGAATGAGTGAGAGGGTTATATTATAGTACAATATTCATCAAATTGAGCAAAAAAAATATTAATTTTCAATAAATAATCTTAATGAATTGCGATAATGAGTTGTTATGTTCGTTAAATGAATTCAATTATTATAACAGACTTACCATGATCTACGATGAAATTTACTGTGATTTCTTTGTTGGAATTATGAATTTTCACTTTAATTGATGTATCAGTCACTCAATATTTCTTGAGAGAAAATTTGAAATTGTTATCCGTTAGTTCTTAACTTCATCCATGTATTATTTATATAGGACAAATCACAAAAAATACATGTAGTGAAGTGCGAAATTAATTCCACCAGCAATCTTCAATTTTTTTTTTATTAATAATGCACAATATGGTAGTTGTGAGAGTTATTTTGAAACGTGATTCCGAGCATTGATAAACAAAAGAGAATTTTTTCATCACGAATTTGTTACGGATTATGAGAAAAATGGAAGAATTTGAATATCGTAAGTGATGTTTGAATATGATTTTTGATATTTACTTATTATTATTGATATTGATATTTATTTAATATTTCATTATTTTTTCTTTCAAAAGTTTTCAACGACGGATGGGATGCAGCTTCAATTAAAGTATTGGAGGAATTTGAGGCTAATTTGCAAGGAGAACCTCCTATCGCTCCTGTTCAAACCAGGTGATTAAAAATAATATGTATTAATTCAGTCGTTGAAAGATGAAACAAGATGGGTAGATTTCGAGATGAATTTTGATTACTCATGCTAGAGTAATTAAAATAAATTTTTTAATTTTAATTATTTTTTTTAATTTACGTGTGTCATTTTACCTGCCTTATATTATGCCGTCAGGCTTTAATTTAAAAAAGAAATTAACATTTTTGTTATAGGTCATCATGTAAAAAAAATAGTAAGAAAGATGACAAGGATGACAAGGATGAAGGCAAATCAGGAGGCTCAAAGAAAATGAAATCATAAATAATATTTCAATAATAATTTATTGAAGATAATCAAAATTATAGTTAATTAATAATCAATTGAGACAATGTTTTCAATGATTTTCTCAAATGAATAAATTGTTTTTTGTATTGAAAAATTTGTCTGATGATAGTGAATTAGGTTCATTCATAATGAGGCATTTTAATGATTTTAAGTTTCAGGTTATCAAAATTGCTTCCATTGGATCGATATATAAACTCTTTGGAATTTTCGTAAGATTATCTATGGACAATAAAAAATTAATAGAACTGGGTAAACGGCATAATCTCACATCCACAACCTCACTCCCTCGACCCCGCACACCCCTCAAAATCATCCTCCAAACTCATTAATTTCTTATTGTAGAACTAATTTCGTATACTATTCTTCTTGAGGTTCTTGAAAAAATGTTTAAAAAAATTTGGCTCTTCAACTTTGGAGCGTTGTACCGGATTCTGGAGGAATATGTAGGTATCTCTGCAGTGTCATTTGGAATGAATGAACTGCAGTGTACAACAGTCGATAAAGTATATCATTTACGTTATCGACTTTTTCTATGAAATAAAATATCATGGCTGCTAACTGTCATTACGCTTTATGAATTTAAGTCTCAATTATTACCGAATGCATTTATTTCATGACGAAAATAATATCAGTGGATTTCATGAAGGATAATGAAAATTTCAATGTAAGTCACATATTTCTTGATTAGCTAATAAGGACGTGAGAGTAGCACAAAATTTAGCATGCATCCGTATATCTATATACATACTCTCGAGGCGCATTAATCAAATGATCACTTTTTCTTATCATTATCGTCAATTTCTTTATTGGAATGGATAATATTCTGCCAACTCCTTAATTCCTTTTTTCAGTTATTGAATTCGTGGAATCGTTATGATGGTAGACCACATTACATGAATAAATCAAGTCTATGGATACCGGATTTGTTAAGGCACCTCGAGGGAATGTATATAAATATACAAATGCATGGGAAACTTTGCGCCATTCCGACATCATATCGAATTATTAAATAAATATAAAACTTACATGAAAATTTTTTTAATTTTTTCCTGAACCGGCTAATACACATTCCTCGCGAGCTGTCACCGCGCTTTATTAGTTCAACTTACTATTGCTTTCGACTGTGGACGTTTTATCGCGAGAAATGTGTATTAGCCGGTTCAGAGAAAAATAAGATAAATTTCAATGTAAGTTTTATATTTATTTAATAATTCGTTACGACCTGAGAATGGCGCAAAGTTTCCCATGTATTTGTATATCTATATGCATTCCCTCGAGTCACCATAATAGGAATATGAATGTTTCTAAAGATAAAATTGAAACCAAGTTTATAGATAAGTAATTGCAGAGAAAAATGTATAAAATATAAATTAAAAGTAGTATAATTATTATAAATGTAGGGGAGGACCGGGCAAAATGACATAGGGTGGGCAAAATGACATACCCATTTGAAAAAATAATTAAAACTAAGAGAAAAATAATCGCAAATTTTTTATTTTGATAATTTTTTAAGTCAAATTAGAGAAATAAAAAAAATTAAGAGAGAAATAGTTCAAAATTTTTTAATTTAAATTTAAAAAATTAAAAGAATTTAAAGATAAAATCATGAAGAAATTACACGACAAACGAAATCGACTACGCAAAAATCACTCTTAGCACAAAAAGACTTCTACACTTTTTTCTCCTTTGTGAAATTCTCTATAATTTTGCTCGCAGCGGTTTTTCTTATCAGAGTTACAGCTCATATGATATAGGGCCGCAAACTGCGGAACCGCGCTTAGAGCCATCAGACCCTGTTCCTCATATAGGGGGAGATGGGGTAAAATGGACATTCTAATTGAACGTCTTGAGTTTCAAATTTTTCAATGATTCCATCAAAAAAATGAAGAAATTTTGGTAGGAAAACATGTGTCTGAATTTTTTTTTTCAACCATTAGAAAAATTCACTTTTTTGAGTCAAGTTTTAAGAAGGTTCACCTTATGAGAATCTAAAAAATTATCGTTTTAAAAGATATCTCCGGTTATGTTGGTTGTAGCAACAAAGGGTTTATCTCAAATGAAAGGTGAGCTCATTTTTCATCGATTTATGTGGTTCTAATTTTTTTAAATCAATTTTTCAAATGTGTACAGGCCATCTCCTGAAAATCAGTTTTTGTCCTACAAGTATTTGAAAAATTGATCATTTTTTTAAAACAACATAAATAGCTGGGAAATCAGGTCACATTCCATTTGAGTTAAATTACAGGCTGTTACGATTAATAGAACCAGAGATATTCCCTGAAAAATGAAATTTTCAGCGGCGGATGAAGAAAATAATGAAAAAATATATATTAATTGAGGCCATTATTCTGATATGATCAGCATAGCTCATAAATCTTAAGACTCGAAGTTTCATCATAAGAATTAATAAAGTGACTGATTTGCATATTAACAATAGATATTCATTGCAGATTCTTGATGTAATTCTATGAAGAGTTATTGGAGAAGGAAAAATATTGATGAAAATTTTCTGAGACTGCATGGTTTATTTTGAGAACGTTCCTGGGCGTAAATATAATTGAAGTTCAATTAGATTATCAATTATTATCATTTTTATTATTGACTCTTAATCTCGATAATATTTTTAAAATAATTATTGAGTAATAAGCTGAACTTTGATATTCTGCGACTGGTGATTTGCTGACTTTATGACTATCAACTCTTAAAACTTTCAGCCTTTGTGGCTGTAAATTATCAGCCTTCGTGGCTGAAAGTTCTCAGCCTTTGTGGCTGTAAATTCTCAGCCTTTGTGGCTGGAGATTTTCAGCCGTTGGGGCTGGAAATACTCAAAGTTTGTAGGTGCAGATACTGATTTTTTTAAACTATATACTTCCGACTTCCATATAGTCTGATTTTGAGAATTTACGATGATATATTCTTCACCTTGGTAATTATATACTTTGAGTCTGTATGGTCGGAATCTTTAGAATTAATTGATGAAGCAGCTATAATTTTAAAGTTTTATAATTCAGCTCTTGTGAAGATCGATACACGAACACGATAAAAGATTTACAGTCTTTTAAAGTGTTGAAGTAATTCAGCATTGAATAATTTTGGTAATTTAACATTTGTATACATTAGATTCAAATTCAAATAAATTTTTCTGAATTCCATATTAATCACAATATAAAAATATTAGTAGAGAATATTCAATCAAATTTATTAAAAAGCAATCATATATTTGTTAGCAATTCATATATTAGCAGTTAACTATGCCGAAAATTAAGAGACAGAGTCCTGAAATGAGAAGGAGTAATCAATTGACGTGTAAACGTATGAAGAAAATAGAAGAAAAGAAAAATGAAATTTCGAAAGTAGAGAGCAAAATTAAAAAAGTAAGGAATAAGAATAAAGATCATTCTTCACAAAAGGGAAAGGAAAAGTATGAAGCTTACAAAAAAGCTCACGCAGATGAAATGAAGAAAATAAGGGAAAATCAAGATTATAAAATGAAGGAGAATACTTTAAATTGTTTACGAATGAAAAAATTACGTGAACATGAAGATTATTGTACGAAAGAAAATGAAATAAATAAAATACATATGCATGATAAACGTTCTGACGATGAAGAATACAGGTTAGAAGCAGCAAAGAGAAATTCAAATGAAACGAAAAATAAAAGAAAAGATCGAGAATATGTTCTAGACGAACAAGTTCGTAATCGTCTGAGAATGCAAAAATTCAAGAAAAAATGGTGATAATAACTCCAAAGAAATAAAAGCTAATCGTGAATATATGAAAAGTAAAAGGAAACAATCTGATTACTATAACAAAGAACTCGAATCAAATCGACAGCGAATAAAACACATGAGAGAGACTCTACCATTTACTAATAATGAGAAATCGAAAGATAAACTACGAAAACAACGCATCAGGGATAATTTGAGTTATCATGTTTGGAAGGAGAGATTCGAAGCCATAAAACAGAAATGTAATAATAAAAATAAAGAAATCGATTTAATGAAATTTAAAATGACTTACAAACAATATAAGAACAAATATGCATCAAATATAAAATTTAAAGAAAAAGAATTGATGAATAACAGAATCCGGATAGAAAAGTATAGAACATCTCAATCTTTTGTTCGAGCTGAAAAAAAGGAGAACTTGAGAAGAGTGACGGATAAAAGAGCCGACAAAAATTATAAATGCAATGAAAATGAAAAAGAGAAACAAAGAAAAAAATGTATTCGTGAAAACAAAATTTTGAAATACCGTGAAAAATTTTCAAAGGAGATTAATGCGAAATTGAAAGATGATCCGATTTTTCAGGATGAATATTCATTAATCTCCAATTATATGGAAGATAGAAAAGTAGCACCGGATGTTGTTTGCGTTTGTTGTGATAATCTCTTCTTCCCAAAATCAATGATTATTTATGACTTCATGAAAATAATAAGGAAATTTAAGAAAAAATCTATCGATATCGACGAACTTAGAACTAAAATAGAGAATAATTCATCAAATTATATTTGTAAAAGCTGTTACAGATATGTGATTAGAGGAGATGTTCCAAAAACAGCAGCATTTGATTTGAAATTCCAAATTATACCGTATGAATTACTTGCTCTATCGCCTCTCGAAAAACGTATGGTTTCGCCTCATTTACCATTTATGCAAATTAGAGCTTTGAAACCTCATTGCTTTAAAAATCCGCAATTATCTATACATGGTAGTGTAGTGAATGTTTCTTTAGAAATTAATGATATAATCAATGTTTTACCAAGAAAATTTGATGATATGTCTACTGTACAAATTCAACTTAAGCGTCATCTAGACCATAAATCAAGTTATATGCACGAGACAATTAAACCTGCGAACGTGTGTCGGGCATTAACTTTCTTAATGAAATCACCACTTTATATAGAAAACAAAATCAATATTGATACTGATTTTTTTTCAAAATATAATGGAAAATTTCATTTGCATTTGACAGAAAATATTGATGAATTATGTTTCCCGAAAATATTTGCAGGAGAGCGTTTTGATAAAAGTAAAAAACTCACATATTCTCAACGTGCAAAATTCGAAATAAGAAATAAAGATCGTAGGTGTTGCGTACCTACGAGACTATTATTTATCGCAAAACAAAAATTAGAGAGAATTGTCATGTCATCTATTACAACGTGTTTAAGGAAGATGAAACAAACGGAGAGATTAACAGTTGGACAAATGAGGGATGAAAGTTATATGAATGATATACTTAGATATGATGATGGATACAACTTTTTAAGAAACGTACGACCATCACCTGCATTTTGGGAAGCTAAAAAAAAAATATTTGTGCAATGATACGACAATTAGGTACGCCAACATTTTTCTTAACACTCTCTGCATCAGAAATTAATAATGCTGAACTTATACAATTATTATATAAATTGAAACACAATAAGACTTTAAGTTTGACAGATAGTCTCGAACTGGATCAAGACATTAAGAATCAACTAATCAGAGATGATCCGGTAACAGTTGTGCGTTATTTAGATAATCGATTCAGTAAAATTCTGAATGTATTAAAAAGTCACCATGGGCCATTCAAAATAAATAAATCTGTTGATTATTTCAGTAGGAAAGAGTTTCAAGGTAGAGGAACAGGTCATGTACACATGTTGTTGTGGTGTCATAATCCTCCAGAATACGATCCAGATGATGAAAAATCTGTAAATGACGTTATAAACTTCGTTGATTCACATATAACTTGTGAAAATGATCAGAACAATCCATTCGTTGGATTTCAAAGGCATAAACATACAACAACATGTAATAAAGGTAGAAAAAATAAACGATCGTGTAGATTTCATTATCCACAATTTGTTATGAAATGTACTCAAATATTGAAGCCTCTTCAACGAGATGAAATAACTGGCAAAGAAAGAGACAATTTAAGAAAAATTAAGAAATTAATGGATGTTTATTTTAAAAATATAACAATGATAGATTTCAAAGATATGTTGAAGGAGTTGAATTTAACCGAATCAGAATATATTAACGCTATAAGAAGTACATTACAAAAGGAGAAATTATTTTTAAAGAGACGAAGTTCTGATGTTGCAATCAACAATTATAATAAAACAATTTCAACGCTTTTAGAAGCGAATGTGGATATTCAATTTGTACTAAATCCTTATGCCTGTGCTCAATACATCATCGATTATATATCAAAGCAGATTTCGGAATGTGTAAAATATTACAAGAAGCTGCCAATGATTTTAAAACGAATCAAAATAAATCTCTGCGTGAAAAATTAAGAACATACGGAAATATTTTCATAAATAGTAATGTGATGTCATCACAAGAGGCAGTATATCATATAATGGGATTACCACTTTGTAGTTCAAGTCGGAAAGTTGAATTTATCAATACTTGTCCGAAAAATGAAAGAGTACGAATCTTGAAATCAGTCGATAAACTAAAGAAATTAGATGATGACAATACTGATATTTACCAAGAGAATATTTTTGATAAATATGAGAAGAGGATAGCGAAATTAGAAAATGTTTGCTTAGCTGATTTCGTAGCATGTTATAATTCATCAAAAAAATTATATGATTGTGATAGTGATGATAACAATGAATCTGCACAAGATGATATAGCACAATCTGATTCAGATAATAAGAATGAGACAATAATGGAACGACGAAAAGTAAAGGTAATCAAATATTGTAGATATAAATTTGAACAAGATGAACATAACTTTTATAGAGAACAAATATTATTATTTCACCCATGGAGGAATGAAATGAGAGATGTTGAAAATATCAATTGTAAAATGGTATATGATGAACATTTTGTCAGTATAAAAGCGAACAGAGAAAAATATTCAATTTTGGGAAATGATATAATTGATGAAGCAATGGAGAATGCTTTGGAAAAAAATGAAAATACAGAAGAAGAAGAAATATCAGAATTCGAAAAGACGCAGCAAAATGAAGATATAGACATCTATAATCAAGCTGGTTTGGAAAGGAATCATAAAAAAAAATATATAAATCGTGTAACGATTCCAGAATTAATTGATAGACAAGATATTATGAATATGATGAATACGTTAAATAAATTACAGAGGCAAATCGTAATGCATATTCTTAATTGTTTCAAGACAAATCGTTTGCCTTTGAAAATATTCATCAGTGGATCAGCAGGTGTTGGTAAAACTAGAGTAATCAATAGCATTTACCAAATATTATCATTATATTTTAATGATATGCCGGGAGAAAAGGATGATTTAGTTAAAATTTTATTGTGTGCTCCAAGTGGGAAAGCTGCTCATCTAATTGGAGGAATAACCTTACACACAGCTTTTGCATTACCATTAACAGAATTCGGAGGCCAAATGCCACAATTATCAGCTGACTTAACGAATACTATTCGTGCAAATTTGGTGAAATTAAAGTTATTAATAATTGATGAAGTGTCCATGGTTGGTTCAAACATGTTGATGCGTATAGATTCTAGATTAAGACAGATCATGGGTAAAAATATAAGTTTCGGAGGAATTTCCGTACTTTTAATAGGAGACTTACACCAATTACCTCCTGTGAAAGATCGACCTGTTTACGCAACACCAACAGCAGGGTCACTTGGTTCGTTATCGGATTCAATTTTATGGGAAGAATTTGAATTTTTTGAATTAACTGAAGTAATGAGGCAGAAGGAAGATGAAGACTTTCTCACTGCTTTAAATAATTTAGTTTTAGGTCAAATGACTGAATCTGATATAGCTTTAATAAAGAGAAGAGAAGTAGATAAAAGCGAAGTTCCAGAAGATGCTATCAGATTATATTTTGAGAATAAAGAGGTAGACAAATATAATAAATTAAAAATAAAAAACATCCTGGGGAATGTTTCGAAGCAATAGCAGAAGATAGGATTGTAGGAAAAATCGCGAATGGTGTAAAAAAGAAATGATTAAAATCAATAAAAAAAGATGAGAATAAGAAAGAATGTAAAATTCTGAAACATCGTGTGTTATTAAAATTAGGAATTAATTATATGATTACTTCAAATATAAATGTTACTGATGGTCTCGTCAATGGTGTATGTGGAGTGTTGAAAAAAATTACTTTCAAAGCAAATTCTAAAATACCATCAAAATTATGGTTAGATTTTGGTGATGCTACTAAAGGTGTCAAGGAACGATCAAAGTTCATTAATTATATGAAAGAGAATGACATAGATCTCAATTTAGTGCCAATATCAATAATAAATTTAACCATATCTCCAAATCAAAATGGAACATATCAGATAATACGGAATCAATATCCAATAGTTCCAGCAGAAGCTATAACGATTCATAAAAGCCAAGGACAAACTTATAGTAAAGTATGCCTTGATTTGAGGCAAGCATCATTAAGTAGGCCTCTACTTTATGTTGGTTTGAGTCGAGTGTGTAAATTGCAAGATCTTTATATTATAGGTAGCTTTAAAGTGCCAAAATTACCAAAAAATGATGATCCAGTAATAATGGAATATAAGAAATTAGAAAAACGCAAATTGAAATTATCTTACATAATTGATATTCATGCTAACGATTTGAAAATTATCTATCAGAATGTGCGATCTTTCATCAAACATTCACAACATATTCAAAATGATGAATGGTATAATCAAGGAGATATATTGATATTTTCGGAGTGCTTCACACAATTGAGCGATAATATAGATTTGAAGAATTTCAATATTATATCAAGGACTGATTCAACAACAAGATCACATTCTAAAGGTATTTTAGTATTTTGTAATAAACGAGTCAATATTCAACATTCTATTTTGAAACATATCATGAGAATTGATGATAAAAATCAAAGTCACATGGATTTATTATTAATACAAATTAACGGAATACAGATCATCACGGGATATAAATCACCAAATTTTAATAACGCTTTATTTTTAAAAGACTTGAGAATTTTATTGCAACTTATTCCATCAAATGATCAACAGATATTAATAGGAGATTTCAATTTCGATGTCTATAATGATGATGATTATATAATAAACTATTTGACTAAGTTCAAATTTAGACGTGCAATTGAGCCATTTGTATCAACTACGGATTTCAATACTCAAATAGACATTGTGTTTGTGAATGAAAAAATTGAAAATCATATATCTGGAGTTTATGAAACATATTTCTCAGATCACAAACCAATATTCATTGGTTTATGTAATGAATCATGTCAATTAATTCATGAAAATGCAAAAAAAAATGAAGAAAAATTAGAATGTAGCAAAGGAATGGAATATGATGAGATAAATGATTCTTCGAGTTATTGTTACAAAGATCATTCTCAGAAGTTGTCAAATGATGACAACGAAATATCAATGAATGGAGATGATAATAAAACACATAAAATATTAAGAAATGGTAACTTGTGTGCGAATTTCAAAAGAGGATCATTTTCATATTTCCTGCAAAATACTTGTGGATTTGATAGCGTAATTCAAATATTTATATCTGCTTGTGATGATGAGGATTTTAAGAGTGTAATTGATCATTCATGCAGTTATGAATTTAATTTCATTAAAAAAATCATAGAAAAAGATATGATTGATGCAGACATATATGAAGCAAGGCTAGATATTTTTTTAAGAACAAAATATTTCTATGAAAATAGAAATATAATTAACGGTTGTATAACTCTCAATGCAGTCTGCAATGTAATTGATATCTGTGAAAGAATATTCTATAATGAACCTAGTTATACAATGGAAGCGCAATGTCCAAATTGTGAAAGTGTTATTATTAATAAATTGTTGATAACGCCAAATCTAGAAGCTATGTTCACATATAACTATACAAACTTCACTCATGTTTTGAACATGACAGTTGAAGAAAAAATAAGTACAACAGATATCGAATGTTCACAAGGTCACAATTGTAGCATTAAAGAAATAAACTTTAATAATCATCTTTTTATAGAATGTTTGTCTGATCATAACTTGAAAGTATCGTTGGAAAATTTTCCAAAAATATTGAAAATTGATGATGGAAAATATGTTCTAGCTGGAATAGTTAACTCTATGGACTCAGACATTATGAGCGAAAAAAGTATTGGACATTACACCGCGTATATTCTTAAATTTGACAAATGGTACAAAGTAGATGATTTATCACCTACTCAAATGAATGAAATAGATTCATCGGACACCGTAAATCCTCATCTCTGCATATATATAAAAGTCAGTAATTTCAGCTGAAAAAATATGTAGAAGTACAATAATTTTCAATAGCATTTAGAGTTGAAAAAATGTTATTATTGACACTATCCTGTATCGGTAATACTCCTCGTGATAGGTCATCCAAAATACGATTCCATACATTCTCGAATCATCTTGAACGCTATATTGATTCAAGAATAATTCACATAGATTGATGAGATAATTTAGCATATTTCTGGATCATCATTTGGGCTCTCGAGCGCTAATTAAGAAATTCGCAATATAATTAAAAAATTTAATTCTTTAGATTTTAATAATATAAATAGAAGAGAACTACACTTTTGGAGAGACTATATATTGGATGTGTCTCACAGGAAAGGGCGGGGCTGGTGGCCTTTCTAAATATTTAATATAATTATAAATTTATTTCTGCATTTAAAATATCATATTCTTGAATAATCATGTGGGCTCTATGTAGAGCCGCAGAGCGTATAGAGCGTTATGCTGATTCAAAATATAATTTCACAATGTAATTTAGAAATATAGTTTTTCATATTTTTAAATGATTAGGGGGAGTTTTAAAGAGACAATATATTGAATGTGTCTTACAGAAAAGGATATTTTATTCTTACTATCTTTATGCTAAATAACGCAAATTAACGTAATTCAGATGCATCACGGTAGTTATTGGCAGCTAATAAAATTGAAAACTACATTCGGAAGCTGTCTGCCAATTGCATTGGCAGAATATGAAATTTAAGCATAGTGCTGAAACTTACAAGTAACGCTCAGGGGCCGGCCGCCTGCTTGTTTATATATATATTTTTTTTTTTACACTAAGGGAGACATTGATGGCGGACGAACAGTATCATGTGTCGGCGCAAGTACGGCCACATTCCGGCTTTTTTGGCGCTAGCGTCAGCGTCAAATCCAGTCACGTGACATTATTTTGAATTTCCTGTAACCCGAGAAAAAATCGCCATATATGTCCATCTATGTACTGTGACGTAATTCTCGGGCCTAACGGTAAACCCGACAATCAGACACGCCTGAAAATAAAACCCGACAAAACAAGATGAATGGGCGCCAGGATAACCTAAAGTTATCCAACAAACTCAGTTATCAATTCAATTAATCAAACAAATATTAACAAAACGAAATACCTCCTTATTTGGCTCGACTAACTCAACGTCCACCCCATGGGTCGCTGTTGTGGGTTGAAATAAGGAAATAATAATAAAAGAAATAAATCATTCAAACACAAAATGTTTAGGGAAATCCAAAATGTAAATTTAATAAAATAAAATTGCTTTCTTGAAAAAAATAATAATAATAAAAAAAAATTAAATAAACAATTCAATAGTGCACAGCACGATATTACTTATTTATACGTCACGAGACGTTTTAATAAAATTTAGTTATTTTATAAAAATTCAGAAATTAATTAATAATTGAAGAGTTATTAATCAATTTATCGTAAATAAAATTAAAATTACAATCGGTTATACAAAATTTAAATTCAAATGAAATCTAGTGATATCCCGCCAAATAAAGTCACTATAATAAAATCACTAGAAAATTCCCTAGGGGACGATACAACGCTGTCCCTGATTTTCCCAAAAACATTGACCCAAAATAAATTTCACAATAAAATTATCATAACATGAAAATCAAAATAAATAACAAAAAATAATGACAATTAATTTGAAAGAAAATTTAAAAAAATATAATCTTTAGTTATGTTCGGCAACGACAGAAAATTCGAATGAATTCTAATTTCAGAAAAAATAGAATAATAAAAAAAAAACTTAATATAGTTGTCAACGAGAGATTTTCTTTATGAACGAAAATTTTAATATTTTAATTAAAGAAAATTTTCTTGACAAAATTGTCTAATCTCGGAAACAAACTTAAAGTCGTCACAATACGACAAAAAAAAATTTTTACAAAAGAAAATTGGCTCAACGAAAATTTTCCCTCTGACACAAGATTTAATAGTTTTCTTAATTCGCTCACCAGACGATAATTATCCCTTTTACAGCAATAATTTATATCTCAAAATGTTCAGCCAAATTTCCTGAACAAATCCAATATATTTTCCAAATTAAATTTTGAGTCTTCAGCTCAGTAATTATAAATTACAAAATTTAACCAACTAAACGAGCACGCGTCCAAAACGAGAATCACGCCATGTTGTTCTCGTTAGGTGAAGACGCCGGCCGGCACGAAAAACTCCAACGTGCAGGGCTCTGATTGGATGACGCTCGTGACGTCAACAGGTGACCTTTGATCATTAAAATTTGAATTCCAACTTCCAACGATGAAAGACGAGGAAAACTCCAAAACTGATATTGGAGGGATATCAACAAGAAGATTGATATCTACAATTACTGCTGGAACCTGCTCCAGTCTTCCCTCTCGTCTCTTCATCCGATGAAGAGTTAATCAATAACTTTTGTTCAATTGAAAATTCTGGCCCCTTTATATCGCTGAATTATTCGTCCGTGCAATGCTGCCATCTTCCTCTCATCACGGGAAATATCGCCGATGAGCGGTACAATTAAAATAAAAGAATCATACAAAATTTTATTAGAATAAACAAATTAGTAATAGTTTATCTCTCATTGACAAAAGTATTTGATTCACGTTTTGGATGCTTTCAATTTCAAACAATTAACGCGCCCAGACGACAACAAAGTAACGCGATGAAATATCACGTTACAACTTACCCCCCCCCCCAGACTGGAAGCGATAATTAACTTTTGTGTCATTTCATTCAACATCAAAACCGAATCAAAATTTTAACGAGATCAAACCCTTTTGTCAATTAGATCCATCGTGATCACAAAATACTAGGACACAATAAATAAACGTTTCGATTCCATTGTTCAGTCTTTAGTACAAAATATTCTCTGACAGAACTCTCCAAACAGCATTAAAAAAAAATAATACTGTCTTCAACAATATCTGACTCAGAAAACAAAAAAAAAATTAAAAAAATAATAATACTTAAGATAAAAAAAACAATCGATCAGATATCAGTAGTAATTCGTGCTTCTGGAAATAACGGAGTCGTGAGACTAGAGAGAAAGAAAAATTCGTCGCAAGACTGAAACTAACAATGGCAAATTCGTCACCTGACGATAAACAAAACTTTAATAAAGACTGTGTCGCGAGACTTGAATCCGTCCCGAGACAAACAAAAAGAAATAACCGAGTCCTAAACAGAATCAAAATAATACTTTAGAATAATTAACGAATTTATTCGTCATCATCGAGATTTTGTTGGACGTTTTCTTTATTTCGAACTTCACTTAAATCTTTAACGTGATGACGTCCGACTAAGACACCTTGCTCATTTACAATTTCATAAACTAAAGGTGAAACGACACGAGAAACACGATAGACTTCAGTTGAATACTTCCGAAAAAGTTTTGCTGCTTGTCCTTTCGCCGCATTAGATAACTGTCGGATCTTACGTCTCACACGATCACCCACGTTAAAATGGACTTGACGATGATGAGTATTGTAATATTTCGATTGCGTTTCAAATGCTTTATTCAAGTTTTCGAGAACTAAATCGTAAAGTTCCGCCATACGTTCCATACGTTTCGACCACGCCTTGGTGTTAATGTCAGGAACCGTAATCTCCTGCTCTTGCATTGTCTTAAAGAATAACGAAGGCCGAGGCTGACGTCCATATTTTAAGAATGCAGGCGACATATTCAACGAACTATGATAAGCCGAATTGTAAGCGAAACGAAATTCGGATAGATGAACATCCCACTCCCGATGATCTTGTCCAACGTAACAAATAATCATACTCGTCAAAATACGATTAACGCGCTCGACAGGATTCGCTGCGCGTGATAAATGGGAGACGTTATATGCTTGATCGAAAAGTGACTCGCTAACGCTTGAGTCTTCTTATTAGCAAACTCAGTACCATTATCAGTCTACAACTGAAGGTGTACCATAACGATGGATCACCATATCTTCGAAACATTTCAAGATACTTGGACCATCTGCCTTCTTCAATGGTGCTAATTCAATCATCTTCGAGGAGATATCCTAACAAACAAGCAGATAACGATAACCTTTATTGGACGGAGGAAATGGACCCATAATGTCCATCGCTACGAAACCCCACGGAACTTGAACAATACGTTGTCCCATCAAACCAGCAGGTTTATTCTGAGAAACTTTACAAGTTTGACAAATCTTACATTCACGTACAAACTCTTCAACATCATTTGTCATCCCTGGCCAGTGGAACGACAAAGCGACACGAGCACGAGTCTTTTCAATACCTAAATGACCCGCAACAGGTGGAATATGATTCTCAGAAATAATTGCTGTACGAGCATCTGGAAGAGGAACTAACTTCCAAGCATGCAGATCTTCTGCGATAACCGAGACAGAAGGATCAGGCGTGAAACGATACAATTGATCATCTTCAACCTTCCATCCTCTTCATTTACCGGGATTCTCACCAACTGCTTTCTTACGACGGTTGTACCAAACGACGTCAACACCACCAGTAGGATTCTCATTCTCAACATGTTCGGTATCCTGAACGAAAAGTTCCAACACCTCATTTTCAAGACAATCGTCTTCATACATGCGCGAAAGAGCATCCGGTACACGATGTTCGATACCCTGACGATGAACGACATCATAATCATAATTTTGAAGATCCAGAGCCCAACGACTCAAGTGACCCTTGGGATCCTTCAAATTATGCAACCATCTTAGGCTACTATGGTCGGTAACCACAGTAAAATGAAAGGTTAACGCTCTTTGCACAATGCATGAAAAAGTCACGCAAAGTATAATATACCAAAAATATGATTAAAATTTAAATTACTGCATGATGGGCAGAGGTGGGGGTATATACTGAGCGAGCGACTTATCAAGGCAATTCGAATGGAAATTTGGTATAGAACTGGATAGCTCAATCGGTAGAGCGCCCGACATGACATCGGAAGATCCTGGGATCGACTCCCGGTGCAGGACTATCCAATTTTTTCTGGAATTGTTTTTAAATGTAGGGTGCAAATAGCCAAAACCTTGAATTTATTCGACCCTGTTTGTAAATTATCTTATACTCGTAATCCTTTAGCTCAATCCTCCATCTTAAAAGCCTAGAAGTTGGGTCTTTTACATTATGTAGCCATACTAATGGGCGATGATCAGTCACAAGTGTGAACTTTCGTCCATACAAATAAGGCCGGAAATAATGTGTAGCATAGACGATAGCTAATAGCTCTTTTTCAATAGTAGAATAGTTATTCTCTGCTTTATTCAAAACGCGAGATGTGTCAGCTATAGGTAAATCCAATATAGGTAAACCAATATTGGTTCTTGAATCAGGCAGTCCCTCAAAATCTCGAAAGCGTTTTGTTGGGGTTCCCACCATTCAAAAGGAATGTTTATTTTTAATAGTTCTGTTAGGGGCTTCGCTATTTTTGAAAATCCGTCAATAAATCTCCTGTAATAACCAACCAGCCCAAGAAATTGTTTGATATTTTTCTGATTCTTTGGAACTGGGAAGTTTTTAACTGCGATTATTTTCCCTGGGTCTGGTTTTACTCCCTCTTCGCTTATAATGTGCCCGAGATAAGCGACTTGTGTCTTCAAAAATTCGCACTTATCCGGTTGCAGTTTTAAATTTGCTTCTCTAAGACGATTTATTAATTTATTGAATTTAATTCTATGTTCTTGTAGAGAACTTGCGTAAATAACTACATCGTCTAACAAGGAAACGTTTTCAGGTGTCCCCCTCCGATTTTGATGAAACTTCGGTATGTTATAGAGGGTCAAAATCTATGACATACGTATTTTTTTTTATCGGCCCAAACGCAGTTTGAAGGGGTGAAACACCCCTCCAAAGTTGACCACCTCCCAAGATGATTTTTCTGTTTTGCATACAAGGAGGGGATTTTGATAACTAATAATGATAGTAATAAATACCTTGTCAAAAGTGATGAAAAACACACTTCGAATATTCCCAAGAACTCTTTATTTAAGGGGCTAACTTGTATATACAAAGTTCACTTTTTACATTAGAAACAAGATGTTCATCGGAGCTCAATGAATCCAACAGCACTGTGAAGAGCATGCAAAAATACAGAATACGTGTTTTTGATTTTTTCCCAAAAACTGAATTCTTATCGACTTTTTTTTTCCAATTTTGCGGATTACGTCTAGTATTTAGCCATGAATCATTGAATAACATTGTTTGAGGCTCGCATCCATTCTGGCATCGCTCTCTTATCATTCTACTGTTTTATCATTTTTTTTCAAGAAACGTAAATATTTTTCATTTCAAGCAGACTATCAACTACTCGAAAATTCGATGTGTGTCATATGTAAACACGTCATATCTCTACCTGAATTAATTCTGTGGTACAGATATTTAAGGGGTGAGGGCTGGGAAAAAGATGAACAAAATACAAGTAGTAGTTGTTGGCCATTTTGCATTAAAAAAATGAATAAAGAAAATTATTTTTGTTACTTTGATTCATACACTTGTAAATAGTTTTGTACATAAATTACGTTTTTATATAATACAAAATTGTTGAATATGCTTATGATTCTACTTCCTCTCTACCGTGGCCACACCCTTTAAACAAAAACAAGTTCCAAATTTATCTATACATCGCTTTATAGATGATAGTCGGTACAATAATGATATTCATCAAACAAATGCTGTAGGCAAAGTGATTTTTTACACCAAGAACATCTGATTACTGCGACATTCGTACAACCTTCGATTTCACAGTGCGGATGAGATGACTGTCCAAATGCAAAATCGACGGGGTTATCAAATTCATCAGGTTTCTTTGCAATGAACCCGCTTTTATGCCACGCATAACGAAATAAATTATGATATCGCGGAGATGACAGTTGGTTGTGAACTAAAGACTGCAATTTTATTATATTATTCCTTAAATGTAAATTTAAATCATAATCAAGAAGAACTACGGTGTCTGAAAAATGACGAACATAATTTTTCCATATACGGAAGCCGAAAACATCGAGAGGTTGAATTTTTCCAGTGGTTCCTTTCGGTATCAATAACGTCGTCAACTTTTTGTCTGGGGGTGTGGTCTCCTGCACAACTCTAGAACAATGCCCACTCCAAGAATCAATTAGAAGTAGACTCTTCGGTCCCACTTTTGGGATAAACACTTCTTCTAACCACATCTTGAAATGCTCTGTAATGAATCATTGTGATTAATACCATTTTGAATATATGCATCGCGAAACAAGAATTATTGTACCTGAAGTAAGTTTTCCTGATTTGGAAGCTGTGATGAAAACATTTGGCGGTCTGAATAAATGTTGTTCAACTATAGGTCCGAACGTTCCGGATGGTTCTTTTAAAACAATAAATAAAGGAGATAATAATTGTCCGTCCGCTGAAATTGTAGGCTGTATAGTATAACTGTGCGTTGTTGAAGTTACTGATTGTACTATGCACGATACTTGTTTAGTTCCTTCTTCCGTTAACGTTCGTCCAGAATGAATCTCTATTTGGAAACCACTCTGATCAGAATTATATATATTTTGTAATCCATATTCGGAAATATAAGGTTCAACTCTTTCCAAAAATTCTTCAGCACTCTTGTGTAAATATTCACTATTTTCCACTGATTTTCGCGTGACGAATTTATTGATTTTTCTGCTAGTAATGCGATGAATCTTCTTAAAGTGAAGTAACCACGATGGCGATGCTTTAAATCGAAAATCCTTATGGCTGATAAGTCCTTGGGCCTGTAAAGCTCATCTTCGCAGATCCGTATCATGAACAATCAAGCCTGCCTCAATGGCATTTTTCATATTCTGCAATGTATACTCTGATATGCGAGCCAATTTTTCCATGTATGTCCCTCCCTGGTTGAATTGGTGTGCCCAACGACGCAATTGTCGTACTGATTTGACTCTTTTATATCTATGCCGAACCGTATCAATTGAGCGATTTTTTTTCGTCTTTGCACTTCTCCAATATTCAACAGCTCTTCTTTTATAATCGAAACTTAAAGGTTCGTCATCTTCTGAACAGCTATCTTCAGGTCCTTCGGAATGCACCTGAAAATCTGCATCTTCCACTGCGAACGTTTCAAAATTTTTGTAGGGCTCTTCAAAGTCAAGAGAATTTTCCTCAATCATTTCCACACTATTATATTCTGTCATGCTTTGTAATAAAATGTTTTGGAAGTTCGATGCTATTTCACGTTCATCATCTGTTAATGGGGACTCCGGTATATTCATTACTTCAAATGCTGCCCACAGAAGTTTAATAACGTTTATTGGATTCGATTTCATTGTAAACGCGAGAAGAAATTCAATAACTGCTCGAAGTTCTGTTATTAACGTATTAAGAAGCACTGAACGGTCTTACGACTTTTCATATCGAAAATAATCGAATGATACGCGTAATCGTTAAAAAAAAATATGTGCCATAGAATTAATTCAAGTAGAGATTAGAGATATGACGTGTTTACATATGACACACATCGAATTTTCGAGTAGTTGATAGTCTGCTTGAAATGAAAAATGTTTACATTTCTTGAAAAAAAATGATAAAACAGTAGAATGATAAGAGAGCGATGCCAGAATGGATGCGAGCCTCAAACAATGTTATTCAATGATTCATGGCTAAATACTAGACGTAATCCGCAGAATTGGAAAAAAAGTCGATAAGAATTCAGTTTTTGGGAAAAAATCAAAAACACGTATTCTGTATTTTTGCATGCGCTTCACAGTGCTGTTGGATTCATTGAGCTCCGATGAACATCTTGTTTCTAATGTAAAAAATGAACTTTGTATATACAAGTTAGCCCCTTAAATAAAGAGTTCTTGGGAATATTCGAAGTGTGTTTTTCATCACTTTTGACAAGGTATTTATTACTATCATTATTAGTTATCAAAATCCCCTCCTTGTATGCAAAACAGAAAAATCATCTTGGGAGGTGGTCAACTTTGGAGGGGTGTTTCACCCCTTCAAACTGCGTTTGGGCCGATAAAAAAAAATACGTATGTCATAGATTTTGACCCTCTATAACATACCGAAGTTTCATCAAAATCGGAGGGGGACACCTGAAAACGTTTCCTTGTAAGTAAACAAATAACTCATTCCCTTGCAATCCTGTCAAAGTTTGTTCCATCAACCGTTGGAAAGTCGCGGGTGCATTTTTCAATCCAAATGGCATTCTGTTATATTCATAATGCCCATGAGGTGTTGAAAAAGCAGTTTTCCGCTTATCTTCTTCATCCATTGGTATTTGATGGAAGCCTGACGCGAGATCGAAAACAGAAAAATATTTGGCGCCTCCTAACTGATCTAGTATTTCATTGATTTGCGGGAGAGGATACGCATCCCCAATCGTTTTTTCATTCAAGGCTCGAAAATCAATAACTAATCGCCATCTTTTATTACCCTGCGAATCATTCTTTCTGGGTACAACCCAGAGTGGTGAATTGTAAGGTGATGTGGATGGTGATATTATTCCCGAATCTAACATTTCGTTAATTTGCCTATTTATTTCTTCTTTGTGTGCTGGAGGGTACCTATATTGTTTCGCGTTTACGGGCAAATTATCAGTTGTTAATATTTTGTGAGTCGCGGCGTTAGTTGCTTGGAGTTTTTCGCCTGGTAAGTGAAAACTGTTATGTGTTTTTTTTATTAGTGACAAAACTTCAAATCTTTCTTCTGAATTTAAATGTTCTAATCTTAAGAGGGGAACAAGTTTTTCGTATCGTTCTGCTGCGGTATTGGTTTTTAATGTAGAGATCTGGTAACTTGGGTCATTTTTAATTGCTACCTCATACTCTTCTAATCGGATTGCTGGATACTGAGTTATCATTGTTCGATCAGAAGTATTAATAGCGTAGACGTATGCCCTGTTATTTCGCTTAGTTACTAATGCTTCCCCTATAAAAACCTTATCTCCCCAAGATAATTTAGGTAAATAGCCCTCACTAGGTGAATCTGAAGTAAGAGCAAGAGAGACAGCATTTCTGCTTCTTGGTGGTGTGACGTTGAAATTAAATTAATAATCCCAACGCACTGATTGAATTTTGATTAATTTATTTCTATACTGTTCGGGCCAATTACTCGTTTATCTAATTTATTTATTTCATGGTATTTCCCCGGAAAAAGGGAAATACAATGATTTCAAGTATTATTATTTTGTCATAAGGACACCAGGGTACTGTTCGGGCAAGAATACACAAAAGAACCCAAATTGAGATATTTTACAGGGGAACATTTATTAAGAAGCTAGTCAATCCAACTATTTGTTCGGGCATTAATATGTTTTTATTTCAATCCAACAATAAGTCTTCGCGTGAGACACCCGCTAACTTTTACATAAAGTGTATCAAATGTGGGGAATATGCTGCGTCCAGCGATATTCCCCCACTCCTCCACTCTCCGTCTCTCTCGCACTCATGCAACGCCCTATCTCTCGTTTGAATCAAGTTTTAACAATTAATATTCCCGATTCCGAATTAATTTCTTTTCTATCACTTGACAAATATTATTTGTCAAGTGACTACAGGCTTATTTTCTTGTTTTTATTAATATTTCACGAGAAACTTGAAAATTACAAATATTGTATGCACGTGTCTGCACTACTACTCAAAATGGCGTCGCCGGTGAGGCCGGCGACAACAGTATTTTCGCAATGATTTATTTCAGAATTCCGGGTACATTTTCACATAACAATAAATACTTATTGAAAGAAATTAGTCAATTCTAATTCGAACCCTTCGGGATTAATCACGCGGAATTAATTTCGGGCAATTTATCAATACCACGCGGTTATGCTAATTGTTAACACTTGCACACACACACACCTGTCACAATAACAATAGTGCAATTACTCACTTAACTTTGGGAACTTTGATCGATTAATCAGCTCGTTGCTGGATTCTGGGCGATTCTACGGGTCCTCTCGTCAGTCCACTTCACGTAATTTATGTATATATGAATAAATAAATTACGACTAAAATAATTGTGAAGCTGCTTCAACGAAGCCCAAGACCAGAGTAACGTTGTCTATGATCATGGCTGCCTTCGTCTTCCAGATCCCTCATCTTCGGCCAATCCGCGTGCAGTATTCCCCTTCGGGCTATCTCTATTGGTCAGCTGGTTTTCGGGCATCGATCGAGGTGCTCGGTGGCACTGATCAATACCATCGGACCAGTTATTCGGTCGATAACTGGGTCAATGCCAAACGACATATGGTAATTGTCGTTTGGCCTTGCTTTACCCATTTTTCTCTTTCCGGGTTCATTGCCCGCTCAGTTCCAGCTTTTTCTGGCGTTTAGCACAGTGTTTCGCCTTTTTCCGGGCCTCTACACGCTATCAGCTGTAGTTCCGGGAATTTCCTTGGATTTTGGCGGTTCCTGAGGGTTCCGGGTTGATGTTCTTTGTAGTGGTGGTCCTTCCAGCTTCAAGTTCCCTTGGCTAAAGTTCCTGTAGCGTATTCATCTCATTCATTCTCCATACCATTCATTCTCCATACAACTCACACACTTACTAATCGAAGCGGGGAGGATAGGGGAAGCACGCTCATTTTACCTTCTTTTTTCTATCATTAATTAATGGGCCTTCTTGCCCGTTACAGTGGTAACACGACGATATTTTTTGTATAAAAAGGAATTGTTATATTTTTGAAATATATATTATCAGTCTCGTAGTCTACCTTAGCACCGTGTGTTCTCAAAAATGGTGCCCCCAAGATAGCGTCTTGAGTGACAGCTATATGGTTGTCGACTACATGAAATAAAGTGTCTAAATTAAATAGTTTTATTGATATTTGCCCAAGTGTGCGCGTCGTATCATTTGCCACGCCCGTGATTAGACATGTTTGAGTAGTATCTACTTTATCGTTGCGTAATAATGCTTTTTCTTTGATAATATTAATTTCCGCGCCTGTATCTATCATTACTGTGAATGGTATTTGATCTTTGCCACGTTTAATAATAATTGTGGGGTTGAGTTTATTATTTAGAACATGCAAACGATGGTCTCCTCCCGAACATTGTTTTCCATTTCTTGGTTGGTTCCACTCATCAAAACGCGTACTTGAGCCTTCTCCCCCGCTGACGCGTCGATCGCGGAGGGGCACATCTCGTTTCCCGAATTCGTTTGGACTTGATTATTGTTAACTTGGTGATTTTTGGGAAACTTTCCAGCTTCCTTCCGCTTATTATCTTGGAACTTTTTCTTCCTACATTCATGGATCAGATGTCCCCTGAATTTACAGAATGAGCAAGTTTTAATATTATCCGGTATGCCGTATTTTTCCCAACAATGCTTCTCATCGTGATTAGTTTTTTTACAATAGTCACATTTCATTTTAATGAATCCAATTCTCGGATTATTCTTAGTAGGAGTGATTTTAACCGGTTGATAATCGTGAAGTTCGTCTCTAGCACGTTTTTCTTTTTCTAGATCTACTGCGGCTATTATTAATGCATCAAGCGTATTATATTGCCCTGGATTGATGTTAATTCCTTTTTATAATCCCCGGGAAAAGCAGCGCATGACTTCTCGCTCTGTATCCATTTGAAAATGCAACTGAACTCCCCCGGCATGTGTATATGCATCAAAAATTGATAGCATAAGATGGCGTACACGATTCCCATACTCAATTACTGATTCCTTTTTCCCTTGGACTAAACGACCTAATTCGCCTTGAAGCTGAGCCAGTGAACGGGTAGGAGAGAATAAATTTTGTAAAAACCCTATAAATTCTTCAATAGAATTGAAAACTCTCCCATGAATTGAATCTTTGGCTGGTCCGCGGAGTTTATTTCTTAACAGTCTCACTGAGTTAGGTTCTACAGTGGGCGTCAACATATTTCTAGCCTCTATGCAACCGTCTATGAAGGTGCGAAAGGGAGGGCTTGTCCCATCGAATTCTGGCACTGCTGATAACGCATCTTGCAGTGTGACTGTGGTGCCTATTGGGTAGGCGAAGATAGGAGTTGTTGCCGGATTAAACAACTGATAAGTCGTTTGGACGTGCCCTGAGGACGGTATCGCGTTCTGATGGAGTGCACCACTAGTTTGATTACGGCTTGTTATCACCTTATTGGTTTGTTTTATCCCCGCTTGAAAACAACAGGAAGGGAAATGCGTCCCCTTATTCTCAATATGTGGTGACTGATTTCCAAAACCCTGATTATAGGAAGACTGCGCGATCTCAGATCTCATAATTGGAATATTATTTGTTAAATTGAAATTATTATAGTCTTGTTGACTTGTACTCATTGTAGTCAATGGAAAATTATATTGAGTGTTTGGATTTCTCGCGGAAGGAGTGACAGTTGTCATGCTAGAACTCGTATATTGGGGCGCATTCTGCAAAGTAATTCCGCGATTGATCGGTTGCTCTAGTGATAGATTAGAAAAATCAATATCTTGAGAATCTTTCATTCGCGTGAGCAAAATACCGACCGCTGCTGAATTTGGGAATTTATTCATTAATTGCCTATCGGTTTCATTAATAATGCCGGCGTTTTCTATTTGATTTATAGTGTGTTCATTTTCTACTATTAAATTTTCCAATACCTCCAGCTGTCGGGGGAAACATTTTGTTTATCCCTCAACTGCTGGATTATTTGTGAATCGAGTCGTAAGTGTCTTAATTTTACAGGATTTTTTTGAGTTGGAGAAAGCAAGGGTAAAAACCCTTTTCGAATTGTTCCAGTCGTTGATGGTTTTGATTGCATAGTAATTGATTGACCCTCACTAATATTGAAATTGTTGGAAATGGTGATGGGAATTTCGGGTAGGTTCATTAGGCATTCCCTATTGAGTCCCTCTCTATTTTCAATTACTGGTGGTAATTCTTCAGGTGTTTCATTATTAATAGTACGAGGCGCGGCCCTTTCTGGTGGTGGTGTTCTGGGTAAACCAGCACCTTGTACAGGGACTGAATTTATTTCAGATACCGAATTTTCATCATCACGCGGTTTATTACTATTTCTCGTGGTGCGTTGATTTGTTTCATTTCCCTGAGCCATCGTCCTATTATTCAAAATAATTCAAATAATATGGTAAGAGAATCCCACCGCTGTCACCAAAAATGTTGCGGTCACAAATCGTTTATTTGAGATTGACTTATTGAAATTTAATTGATTTTTAATTGTGCAAAATCGTCTTTAGTCGCGATTTGATTTGTGAATGCAAAGAAAAATAATAATTGTGGATTCGTCTTACCGTGGCAAAACACTGAAGTGAACCGTTGTCTCAGGGAAAGGAGAATCGATTGCTTTTAAATGATAATTCACACACCTTTTGTTTATTTAATATATTCTGACAAATTGATTTATTCAATTATCATTTTACAGTTAAAAAGGTAAAATTTAAAGGCTTGGTCTTTCGATACCGGTCTATTTATGGAAAAATGCTCTGTATATGAGTACAATTGACTTACAGTAAAATGAGAGGGTATGTTGTTGGATGAGCTAGTCTGGGCCTCTGGTTCTCCTGAATCCTCCCCTAGAGATGCTTGATGTGTCACTCTTATGTAGTCGATGGTGAAGGTTGTCAATTTCGCAGTTGGTTGTCATGTTGATGAAATAATAAAACAAGGGAATATGCAAAACAGCCCGCGAATTTAACTCAGGTGGTTAAATGCAACTCGAGTCTCGACAACTGGGTGGTCAAATCTAATTGAAACAGAGCTTCAATGGATTGACTTGGTTAAAAAAATGACTGCAAGGGGTATGCAGTGGAACAGAGTGACGTTCTGGTGATGCCTCTTGGAGATGCTGGAGAGTAGAGTCACGTTCTAGGTCGAACTTGATACTGAGGATGAAGAGTTGTGGGTTAATCACCTTTTATAGTAAAAAATGGGCTGGGCGTATCCACGAAACTCTATTTGGTTCCAAAACTTTGTTTGATTTCAAATTTCCAGTTCTTTTTGGTACCGCCGTTTCGTAGAGGGAGAGGTCGTAAATGAGGGTTGTAAATTTCCCTATGATAAGGCGACCGCTCCATACCTTTCGCTCTCCGCTCAAACATCTTCGTTTGGTTGTGTCAACATTCACGTTTTTGGTTGTCGGCTTGTCTTTGATCTTTGAGGTAATAAAATTATAATTTCCTATGAAGTGATATCCGTGGGCTCTATTGTCCGCTTGAAATCGCTTCATTTGTTTCCTCCTTTTATCATTTTTTCTTTCTTATTCGTTGCCAAGCACAAAGAATGATAAGAACAGCAATGCAGTTTATCATTTCCGTTCTTTTCCTTGGCCCAGGTAGAATAATTAAAATCTATTTAGAAATATAATTTACACTGAGTTTATCGGGCAGGATATTTGTATTTCCCATGCATTTTTTCCTAACATCTCTGCGATGTTGTTGGGGATCGCAACACGTCCCTAGGAGCCCACCCTGTCCACTTCGCGACTCCAGGGTGGAGTCAACCCTCGAGGGCCGTTGGGGCCCTTGCTACAAGGTGGTGGACAACCACCCCTATCGAGTGCCTTCACTTGCCACTTCCAGGATCACGCTGCCAATTCGAGGGCCACCATGTGCTCTCGCTAAGGGATGATAGGGCAAATTCCGCCCTCGAGCACCGCCACTTGCATCATCCGCATCATCGCCTAGAGTGGAGGACTTCTTCGGCATCTTTGGGGCCGCAATGGTGTACCTCCATCTCCTCGGGTGTTCCGCTTGTTTTCGTCAGCCACGCCACTTCTATGGCCGTTTTGCGCCCTTGGAATGTGGAGGGTGGCTCGTTGTTCCTCGAGCCACCAGGCTTGCCTTCTCGTGGCAGATACGCCGCGCAGGAGGGTGAATTCACCCTCATCCTCAGGGACGTTTCTCGAGCCGTCCTGGCTTGCAACGGGATCCGGTGGACGCACCCCAGAGATGCTTCATCCCCTACAGACCTCGTTGCCGACTCCGAACGAGCGGGCTCCCAGAAGTCGAGCGGAGGACCCTCAGGCTGAGGGGCTGTAAGCCTTAGGACGCCGGACTTTTGGACCATCCACCCCTCTTATTTACCCCTTTCTTCATTAATAACACGTGAATAATCCAAAACCTTGTACATTTTTGAAGACAATATAGGGGAGTTATTTAAGTCGATTTTGTGTTCTGCGTGAGTTATTTCATCCCGTTTAATCCCATCTTTTGCCGAATTCACCCCTCTCTCCAGAACCAAGTACTGAGCTGCCGAGAGGCGGTTCCGTACCCTTCCACCCTCTCAAGTTTAGGTTTTAGGTTTCACGTTACGTTTTGGTTTTTGGTTACGTTTAAGGGTAGTTAGGTTAAGGTATTTTAATTCGTTGGCTGGAGTAAATTGCGGTGTTGGTCCGCCAAATCAGACCAACTGGCGCCCATTTTTAGCCCCTGCGGGGGAGGTTTAGTTTTAGGTTCATAGAGGGTGGGAAGGAACGAAGGTGTCGGCATTTTTCTGTTGAAGGGAAAAATGTCACGTCACAAATGGCGCCCAACGTGGGGCCTTAGTTTTTGCTGAACCAAAGTCACGAACACTTCGATTTTCTCATTTCGCCTGTTTCCTATTCTTCTCCTTTTATCGTGGTTAATTTGCTTATTTTTATGAATGAGGCTATTGTTTGCGTGTATTGTTCGTGCTGACAAAAGATACGGAAAATTACCATTATTAACTATATAATAACTATTATTACTCTCATCTTAATTGAAGAAAAAGAAAGCAACTGATCAAGAGAGCTCTGCTAAGAGACACCACACTGGTCACTTCAGGCGCTCCTCATCCGCAGTACGAGTTCACAGCATTCGGCAGAAAGTTTCGATTGCGATTGACACACGACAACAGTTTCTTTTCGCAAGACGTCAAAGTGCAAAGATGCAGGATTTTGGTGATGATGATCAAGTTCCGCCATTCAATTTGGCTGATTTTACTGTTCTTCCTACAAACCCCTTCGGCAACTGTATGTTCGAGTCAGTGAGTTTCTACATTTTTGGTACTCTGGAACATCATGCAACCTTGCGAAAGAAGATTGTGGAGAAAATCAAGGTGAAATGGGATAGTCTTAAGGACAGCTGCAATGCTGACTTGCCCGAAATCATGAAGCCGTACAGTTCCGCTGATGATTACGCAGTCAGAATGGGTAGAATCGGTGAATTTTGTACCACGTTTGAATTGTGCCATCTCGCAGATGAGTATCATCTAAATTTCAACATCGCTGTCATGGACGGAACGAATAACCATTGCAGCATCAAATATATCCGAGGTGCAGATGCAGACCCTGCAACTGTACACTGGTTATTATTTACCAGGTTGCCACACAGTGGACACTTTGAGTCACTGATAAGTAACACTGCTGAAGTTCCTAAATCTCGTCTCCATCGATTCTGGTATACTTATTTCAAGAATGTCGAGTTTGAAAAATCAGGATTTGTTGAAATAAATGATGCCGAGGACCTGGTTTCTGAACTCGCCGATCAAAAATCCTTATTCAGTCAATCCTTTCCGTTGTGATGTCCGTATGTTGGGGGTTTCAATTTGTTTAAATAATTGAACTTTATTTTAATTATTAAATTTCATTCTCCCAGTAATTCATAAAAGTAACCCCGAACACATTTGGATAACATGAACTAAATGCGACTCAGTCCCCATTTTTCCCCTAATCTTGCGATTAATAGGATGGAATGGGGAAAATATTGAGAGGATTTCTGTAAATAATTGGTAAAAGCTGAATTTTAGTTAAAATGGTCTTAGTAGACCTATATTTTATAAAAAAAAATTGAAATGCATACAAAATAATATTAAATTTGCCGACTTACGTAGTTCTACCGGTAACTATGGAACCTTATCCCTGTTTTACCCGGTGGATCGGTGTTACAGTTCCCTCTGGGCCTTATTCTGTTTTACCCAATGGGTCGGTAATACAGTTCCCTCTGGGCCTTATTTCTGTTTTACCCAATGGGTCGGTAATACAGTACCCTCTGGGCCTCACTTCTGTTTTACCCAATGGGTCGGTAATAGAGCTACCTCTGGGCCTTACTCTGCTCTACCAGATGAGTCGGTATTATCGATCCCTCTCCAATGGGTTTTATCCTATTTTATTGGTTGAACAATCGCTTCGAAAACGGAGTATTTGTGATATTTAACAGAATTCACTGTGAGAATTGATCACTCGTAGGTTTTTAGAACTCGCTTAGAAAATTAATTATTTACAATTTTCAACGGAAGTCACTTTAAAAATTAGTTATTTGTAATTCACTCCGAAAATTAATTATTTGTAATTCTTAACTGAACTTATTTTGAGAATTAGTCATTTGTAATTTTTGACAATATTCACTCCGAAAATTAATTATTTGTAATTCTTAACTGAATTTATTTTGAGAATTAGTTATTTGTAATTTTGGAAACTAAACTCAGGTTGAAATATTATTTAGTGGAAGTTTTGGAGAATTTCAATCTTTGAACTTGAAAAATTGTTTAATTTCAAAATTTTAGTTATTTAATTTTAGAATTTAACGAATTTCAATTTTTGATTTCCAGAAATACTCAATTTCGGAATTTAACGAGTTTCAAAAATTATTTAATTTTTTGGAAATATTCAATTTTGGAATTTAACGAATCTCAACTTGTAATTTTCAGAAATATTTGATTTCGGAATTCAACGAGTTTCAAAAATTATTTAGGATTATTTAATTTTCGGAATTTTAATGAAATTCAATTTTTAATTTTTAGAATTATTTAATTTTCAGAACTTTAACGAAATTCAATTTTTAATTTTTAGAATTACTTAATTTTCAGAACTTCAACGAAATTCACTTTTTCTTTTTTAGAATTATTTAATTTTCGGATTTCTAACGAAATTCAATTTTTTAATTTTTAGAATTATTTAATTTTCAGAACTTTAACGAAATTCAATTTTTAATTTTTAGAATTACTTAATTTTCAGAACTTTAACGAAATTCAATTTTTAATTTAACTTTCCTTTTCGCCTTCTTTTTTTTCTTGAACTTTTCACGGGAACTTCACAACTGACAACCGAAGCTTCCTTCATTTCGAAAGAAACCTCGGTTTCAGTTTTTCCCCAAAATTCCTCAAGGGTAGGGAAAGTCATGGCCAATGGCAGAGAGCCCTTGGCTTTGCTTCTCCTCCCTTTTCTGTCAGACCCAATGCTTCGGGGCCGCACCACCCCTCCACATGGGTTTCCTAATTTCACGTCGGTGTGTGGGAGGGATTTTCCCTCTCGCACACCAATGGCATTGCTTCGGAAATACCCAAATTTTTCCTCCACATTGCCCATCGTTATTTTTATTGTTTTATTTAAAAAAAAAAATTGTTTTATTATTTAAAATATTTTTGTATTTTATGTTTTTCCTTTTGTTATTTCCAGTCAGATTTTTTATATTTAATTATTTTCAATATTTTTGTCTTTTATATATTTTTTTACTATTTTTTATTTCCATTTTTTTTTATTAATTATTTCCAACATTTTGTATTTTATATATTTTGTGACGTGACATTTTCCTCCTCATCGGAAAAATGCCGACACCTTCGTCCCTTCCCTACCCCCTTCGAACCTAAAACTAAAACTCCCCCGAAGGGGCTAAAATGGGCGCCAGTTGGTCTAATTTGGCGGGACCAACACCGCAATTTACTCCAGCCAACCATTAAAATACCTTAACCTAAATAACCCGTAAACGTAACCAAAATCCAAAACGTAACGCGAAAACATAAAACCTAAACTGAAGAGGGTGGAAGGGTACGGAACAGCCTCTCGGCAGCTCAGCACACGGTTATGGAGAGAGGGGTGGATTCGGCGATGAAGATGGGATGAACCGGAAAATAACTCACACGGAATACCGAAATCAGCGACAATAACTCCTCTATATTGACTCAAAAGAGTTAATTACAGGATTTAATACGATTATTAAAATAATCTTATGAAAAGGGGTAAATAACGCAGGGGGGGATGGTCCGAAAGCCCAACGTCCAACGATCTTACAGCCACCCATCCGAAAGGTCCTCCACCCGATGGTTAGAATCCCGCTCGGTCTGAGCAGCGTCGACGAAGTCCATAGGGGATGAAAACTCTGGAGGCGCGTCCACCGGATCCAGTTACAAGCACAACTGCTCGAGGCGGAGCTCTGAAGACGTGAACAGGAGGGTGGATTCACCCTCCTGCGTGGCGTCTCTGCCACGAGAAGGCAAGCCTGGTGGCTCGAGGAACAACGAGCCTTCCTCCACTTTGCAAGGGCGCCCAACGACCCTCGAAGTGGCGTGGCTGATGAAACAAGCGGGAACACTCGAGAAAGTGGAAGCACACCATCATAGCCTCAACGATGCCGAAGAAGCCCTCCACCTTAGGCGATGAGGCGGGTGCTGCAAGCGGAGGCGCTCGAGGGCGGAATTCGCCCTATCATCCCTTAACGAGGGCGCATGATGGCCCTCGAATTGGCAGCGTGACCCTGGAAGGGGCGAGTGAAGGCACTCGAGAGGGGTGGTTGTCCACCACCTTGTAGCAAGGGCACCAACGGCCCTCGAGGGTTGACTCCACCCTGGAGTTGCGAAGCGGACAGGGTGGGCTCCAAGGGACGCTCCCAGGCGGAGTAGCGTCAGGACACCTCTCCCGTACCCCCGAACTAACTCACCCTCCAATGAAAGGGATGGTAGTGGAGAGGGTGCAGCCATATCCCCTGAACAGGGTAGTCCAGAAGGGATAGGAATCCCAGGGCTGAAAAGGCACGTGAAGAAAAGCCACGAGAAAGTGGGAAAGAGCGAGGGAAAAAGAGCGAGGGGAAAAACGAAGACTCGAGGGCAAAGAAAAGGAGAAAACACTCACTTGTGGGGTTGTAACCTCCCTGCCTCGACTCCGAGGGTTGTCCTGGTGGTCCTTTGGGGTGGAAATCCAACGGAAAATCCTCACGGAAATCCTTCACTGCACTCGAAGTCTCCTTCTCCACTCACGAATACTACGCGGCACGTGTTTTCTGGGAGCCCAGGGTACAGGTTGTTGCCGGTATAAGGCGTAAGACGCAACTGGTTTCACGCTGCTGTGTGCGAGAACATGGCGGCGTGTCTCGGGGTGCGTGCGCATTCTTCCGTTGCGTGCGCACTCTCTGCGTTGCGCACGCACTTGCCCTTCGGCGCGCGCACTTAGGGGGTTGTCGTATACCCCGAAGGATTACGAATCCTGCCCGCCGATATTTGAATGGGAGGAAGAATTGAATTCTTTCCCCATTCAAATAAAATTGGGATTTCTGCCGACGGAATTATTAGATTCCGTCGCAATTTTTTTATTATTTTTTCTATTTTTATTTTTTTATTTTATTATTTCCAATATTTTGTATTTTATATTTTCCTATTATTTCTATTTTGATTTTCTCTCTCTCTCTCTCTTTTTCCGAGGGCCCTGGGAAACCATAAAAGATGCGTTTCTGTTTTTTGGAAACGCAACGCGTCTCTCCCACGCACTCGAGGGCCAGCTGACCCAGTCATAAAACCGAGAGAGACAACACGAGTGGCACCGTTAAAATGTATCACGGACGCTCTGGGACTTGTCTCCCCAGTTTTACGAACCGGCCCTTCCGCGTTTTTCTATGTTAAAAAAAAATTCGTCTCAAGGCTACAAATGGTAGCCATAAAATTTTATCGTTTTTCCCCGAAAAAAAGAAAATAACTTTCAGTACTGGGACACTTGTGCATGCTGCACAGTATCTCCAGTACCTATTAAAATCTAAATAAACTCGAAAAATTTTAAGGAAACCATGGGAAAATGTCAAAAGACACTCTCCCAGAGTTTCCCAAATTTATGACATCCTCTTGTTCAAAATTCTGGAATATTCTTCCAGAATAAAAAACAGACGGATGTCACACCCCCCCCCCCCCCCCCCCGCTAGACGGAAGTACGAGAGAGTTTCTCGAACGAGAACGACGTATTTTCATCAGTACTTAAAACTTATCCAATATTTATTTCTAATTCACAATATTCTTAGCTACTCACCTATTGTGTAAGTCGGCATTACATATATGACCTAATTCGAATATACAAGATTTCCCGACATTAATTTTCGATTTCAGTCCCACGATTCTAGTTGAAGTCCTTGTGGCCATGGATTTTCCTTTTGCTGTTGTGGCTCTTCTGGTTCATCCCATGATTCAAGAATCAAGTTTTCTGGTGGTAATTCCTTAGTTGTTGACGGACTAGCAACTTGGTCTGTCCAAACATCGTGTCTATGTTGATAATTTTGCTGTTGCGCTCGATCCTCTTGTGCCCATCTATCTAACACTGCTTGTTTTCGTCTCTTTTTTCCAGCTTTTGTCATTTTGTATGGCCTAGGTTGTCTCCATGCTGGTGGTGCTGGTTCGTTGACACAGTCATCCCAATTTTCCAATTCTAATTCAGCTGACAGTGTTGCTTCTGGTTGTTTATGACTGCTCCAATTGTTTGGTTCCCTTCTTCTTGTTGGACGACCTGGTTCCTGAACAATACCATCGTCCTCCCACAGTTCCGGATTTCTGTGTCCTGACTTGTTAATCAGTTCTTCTTTGATTACCAGTTTCCTTTTGCTTAGAAACTTCTCCATGTTGTCCCAATATTTGTCAGCACACTCGAAACAATCTTGTGGCCTTTGTTTGAATAATATTCTGTTGCAAACTGTACAATTAGTTCTTGGTTGGATTTCAATTAAGTAATGGGCTGCTCCTATTTCCTTGCAGCTTGGAGTTGCGTGTTGTCTGCAGTAAATGAGTTTGTTTGTGTCCACGAAAATGTTGTCTTCTCCCCAGTTCTGCATACAGAATGACTTCCTGTATATTTTCACCAGGTCCGAATCATCACATACATCTGCTGTTAGTTGATATTTCTTGGGGAATCTATAACATTTGTTCCACTGTCCTGTACCTCTTGGAATTCCACTTGGGTTGTAAGTGCGGCTAATGATCCATCTTTGCCATTCTTCTGCCATTTTATCGATTAATTTGCAACAGAAAAAAGAAATAATTCGGGCAAATCTTCTATTCTATTAGTGATGCTTTTGCATGCTTTATTTAACAAAATATGTTTTCTGTTCAATTTCGGAGTTTTCGACCGTCAAATTCGAATACAAGTAGTGTAGTAAGGCCGGTTCTGGATCAACGATCCGCCATCTTGGATCTTCGACCAGGTGAGAGGGGGGTACCTGCCCGTTTTAGAACCCGTTAATTACAGGTGAGGGGGTGGTGGGTGGCAGGTGAGGGGGTGGTGGGTGGCGGGTGAAGGGGTGGTGGGTGGTAGGGGATGGTAGGTGAGGTGGGGTGGGTGGTAGGAGAGGGGGTGGTAGGTGAGGTGGTGGTGGGTAATAAATAATCATTTAGTTCAATATTAATTTTATTTTTCATTCCAATTATTTTGACAATTTAATTATCGAATGATTTATCGATTCATTCGATTATTTAGAAATGGATGGGTGGAAAGTGTGTGGTGAAGACAGTTGAGTTTTTTCTTCTTTATTTTCATGAATTTTAAAAGGAGTAAGATGAGAGGAGCACATCTCAAATTTTTTTTTCCCCCAATGTAAGGAAGCAGTGCAACTGTTATTTTAAAGGGGAGCGCACAGCTGTGTGCTTAGATAACACGTGCGGAAGGTCAGTGTAGGAAGTGCACTATGGAAAGAATGAGAAAAAGAGAAGAAAAACAAATTCTGTGCATTTTATATTCCTCAAAACTGATTCAGAGATGAGTGGGTGGGAAGTGGGTGGTGAATTCAGTTAAGTTTTTTTTTTCTACATTTAGGAATTTCCAACTGGAAAATATGTGAGGAACACATCTTAAAGATTTTTCCCCCTAATATAGGGAGCCAGTCCAACTGTTATTTTAGAGGGGAGAGCAACAGAAGTGTATGTTTAGACGACACGTGCGGTAGGTCAGTGAGGGGAATGCACCACCGAAAAGAATAAAGAGAAAAAAAAAACTCGAATACATTTTGATATTTATTAAGACACACTCAATTATACATACTATTATCATTCAATAGAAAAAATAGTTTTATACGAATTTCACACTCTCTATAATTTTTTCTCTTAATTAAAAATATCATACTTTCACATTCATAAAAAATCGAAATCTCTCAATTAACTACTATTACGAAGCGCATACTTTAAAAAAAAAAAAATTTACGTGGAAACGAAAGAAATCCCTGCTCATTTTTCGAATCGCGCATGACCCACACGTGTAATTAATGTTTTTCGACACTCAAGCATTTCATCTTCCTCACTATCACTGAAAACTTGACCACCATCTTCACGTGAAGATGGGTGTTCGCGAGGGTCCAAAATTATCGTTTCGTCGTTATCACTGTCACTTGTTCCCTGGTCACGTTCCTCCACGAATCGTTGTTCTTCATGCCTCCTTGTATGCTGCCGCATCCCCTCCCAGAAGGGTGCAAGATCCTCTCTTCTGAGGAAAGTCGCAACATTGCCCAACAAAACGTAGAATGCAGGAGGATGAAGTTGATTCACAACACCAATCCAGTCCGGGGATCCAACAGCTCCAATGGCACGCTGTTGAATTATGGGAGTGATTAGTACGCAATTCATGCATACTGTAATGTTGATGCCACTCATCAGGAATCATCCAGCGTTCTGATGGGACAATCGTATATCTTTCCATCTGAAAAATAAATTAATAGATTAATGATTTTTCCTATTCATGCAAAAATAATTTTAAGAAACATGAAAATGACAGGAATGCAACTTACCTTTTTCAGTTAATTTTCTTAAGTAGTCTTGACGACGTTAGCTGCACTTTTAACTTTTCAGGAACTGATTCACTTCTGACCAGTTGAAGAAGGAAACAAAAGAGATATCTCTAAAAAACCCCACTCCTTTAAAAAAAAAAAATTTTGGGGGAAAAAATTTTACTGCCTAGATCTCCATAGTGCATGCACATCCTTGGAGCGTCCAAACACTTGCAACACTCCTTGGATAAACAATCACACTCCCCCATCAGTTTAACTCCTTCACGGGATGCAGTGGCAGTGTAACGGCCGAAAAATGTAAACAGGGGTGGACTCATTTTTTGAGAGCAACGGAATTTATCTTTTCAACATACAAGTTTCATATTTTGAATAAGAAAAATTTATATTGCTTAGATATGAGTCCAACTGGTTGAATTCTACAAGATGTCACTTGACATGCTGTTTGGATAAATCACCACGCTCCCCTTATAGTTTTATGACTTTTTAACTGCATCACCGAATGCAGTATTGATGCAAGGGGAGAACAATCTAAGCAGGGATGTATTTTCATAGAGTAATAAAATCTTCCCTAAGATGGCTAAGACACTTGTTCATCCTTTAACCGTTGGAAAAGTCAACAGAATTTTCCAGTGTGTTTAGCCAACTGTAGAGCAGGAGAAAAAATTAAAATAAACTTTTTTGAGAATCTCCTTAAGGGTGGATCCATTCTGTAGGAGTAATTTCAAACCGAAATTCTCGTGTATATATGCGGGGTCACTTGGACTATCATCCACAGTTTCTCTGAAACAAATCTAGTGTCATCATGGACTCAAAACTAACGAAAAAGATCATTTCTATAATTGAGACCGCGTACAAACTAACGGCGAAAAATAAAAGGAATAAAAAACAACGCCTATATATCAAATATTGGGTTAAACGTATTAATTGGTATAAAAAAACAGGAAAAAAATTGTCAAAAGCTTCCAACAATACTGGGGAAAAATTCAAATATATTTCATTGCAGGAGCAATTGATAGGATTGAAAGATCAATTTGAATCGTTGCATGTTACCGGGGGTGGTCTAAAAAATACACTTTTGAGTAGAGTCAAATGGCAGGATGTGGATAGTGTTTTTAATGATCGTATCCGAACCGGCGTGATTATCAATCGGTGTCATAAAGAATTGAGTGATTTTTTAAACGATGCACGACAAATGTTTAAAGTACGAGTGAAAAATGTATTGAAAAATCGGGGTGCAGTGAAAGTGAATTCTACATTGCTGTATAAATTTCGTGCTTGGAAAGATAATGAGTATGTGGAAGAAAGGAAACATTTTTGCACAAGAAATGAAGTGATATTACCAACTACAGACCGTACAAAATGGTTCGATTTATACGTGAAAGAAAAACTGTTGCAGAAAATTGATGAGTTTATCGCGGTTGGTTCGGGAGGGACTCTTCGTGAAATAATTAACATAGAAATTTGTTTCAATCAATATAACCCATTACGTGGAGGATGTAGTGCTATCGAAGTTCCAGAATGGATAAAAAAGAAGAAAGCTGTTATCAATATAGACGCTAATGATGACCACTGTTTTTTATGGTCGATAATGGCTGCCAAGTGTAAACTGGAGATAAATAAAACAAGATGGCAATCCTCTCCCTCGTTCGCGACAGTGATAGAAAAGTATGGAATGTTCAAATATCCCATGGCGCTGAAAGACATTCCCAGATTTGAAAAATTGCATAATTTTTCAATCAATGTCTATGGCATAGAGACTGAAAGAGAAAAAAGTTATATAGTGCCATTATATTTGAGCAGGAATGCTTCTGAAAAGGAAGATGAGACAATACATCTCCTTCTAATTGACGATCCACGCACTGGAAAGTATCATTATACTTATATTTCGTCTTTATCACGATTACTCAGTTCACAAACCTCAAAAAATGACCATTCCAAATTGATTTGTGATAGATGCTTATGCCATTTCCACCTTCCAAAATCTTATCAAAATCATCGAGCAGATTGCATAACAATTAACAACTGTCAACCGATTCTTCCATCAGAAAAAGACAAAATCCTGAAATTCAAAAATCACAAACATCAATTACCGGCTCCATTCGTCGTATATGCCGATACTGAGTCTCTACTTGTACATCATAGTGATAACAGTGTGGGAAAGAAAGATATCAAAACAGTTGCATATCAAAAACATGTGCCATTCAGTGTTGGATATTATGTGAAGTGTAATTATGATGATAGTAAATCCAGTTATTATATGAAACGTAGTGAAGACTGTATCGAGTGGTTCGTTGATGAGTTATTGATGTTAGCAAAAAGTGTTGATTCAGAACTAAAACGGAACGAGCTGATGAAACTGACTCCAGCAGAACAAAGAGAGTTCTGGAACGCTAAAAACTGTCACATTTGCAGTGGTCTTTTCACACCGGACTCAGTGAAACATCGAGATCACTGTCATTTTACAGGCCGATATAGAGGAGCAGCACACAGGTCTTGCAATTTAAATCATCAAGAATCCTGTGTCATTCCTGTCGTGTTCCATAACCTTTCTACATATGATGCGCATTTTTATGTCAAAGCTCTAGCCAAGCAGTTTAAAGGAAATATGACAATACTGCCTGTAAATAAGGAGCGATGGATATCATTCACCAAATCAGTTGCTGGTACAAAAATGCATTTTCGATTTATTGATTCATTCCGATTCATGGCAAGCAGCATTGAGAAATTGGCATCATACTTGGAACCTTGTAAAATGACTATTACATCAAAACATTATCCGAATCCTGATTTATTCAAGTTGATGCTCCGGAAAGGTTTTTTCCCGTATGAATATGTCAGTGAATGGAAAAAATTAGAGGAAACCACTTTGCACGAGAAAGAAGACTTCTTTTCATCATTGTCCAATGAAGGGATTTCCGATGAGGAGTATCAGCTTGCCTGTAATGTATGGCAAAAATTTGGGATTCAGTCTCTCGGTGAATACTCGGATCTCTACTTGAAGACGGATGTTTTGCTCTTGGCAGATATTTTTGAAAATTTCCGTGTGAGCTGTTTTGCATCATATAAGCTTGATCCATTGCATTATTACACTGCTCCTGGATTAGCTTTTGATGCGATGTTGAAGATGACCGAGATCGAATTGGAACTTTTGACTGACATTGAACAGCTGCTCTTCATTGAGAAAGGCATACGGGAAGGGTTATCTCAATGCTCCAACAGATATGGAAAGGCTAACAACAAATACATGGATGAGAAAGACTTCAAGCAAAATGAAGAGACGTCCTATCTCATGTATTTTGATGTGAACAATCTGTATGGTGCTGCGATGAGCCATTCCTTGCCATATAAAGGAGTTACTTGGGTCGAGCAGGTCAAGACATTCGAAATCAGTGACATCTCAAAAGAACCTAATATAGGATATATTCTGGAAGTTGACATGGAATATCCAGAACATTTGCACTGGGAGCATAAAGATTTACCACTCTGTCCAGAGCACATCATCCCACCAACTCGTTCAGCTAAATTACCGAAGCTTCTGACAACCCTCAATGATAAAGCGAAATATGTGATTCATTATAAGACTTTGGAACAATATCTGAGTTTAGGTATGAAAGTGACGAAAATTCACAGAGTTTTGAAATTTGAACTGAGTCCATGGCTGAAAAAATATATAGACCTGAATACTGGGCTGCGACAAAAAATTCAAAGAACGAATTCGAAAAAAATTTCTATAAACTTATGAATAATGCGGTTTTCGGTAAAATCATGGAAAATGTCCGGGAACATTTAGATGTTAAATTAAAAACAGAATGGGATGGTCGCTGGGGGGTAGAAAGTCTTATTTCAAAACCTAATTTTCATAGTAGTGTTATTATTAGTGATGATATTGTACTTATTCAAATGGATCGAATAAAGATAAAATTCAATAAGCCAATTTACGTAGGATTTAGTATCCTAGATATTTCTAAAACCTACATTTATGATTTCCATTACAATTATGCTCGCAGAAAGTTTCAAGATAATGCCAAACTGCTATATACTGTGACGTAATTCCTGAGCCTAACGGTAAGCTCAGCAATTAAGCACGCTTGAAAGCACCCAATAGCCAAAACAAAATTCAAAACAAAAACAAACTCAAAATGGGCGCCAGGATGTATCTCAACATCCGATCAATCTTAAATTGATCTAAACAACAACAACAAAATCAAAAATTCAAATAATTAACTACAAACTCGAATACTCCCTTATTCAGCACGAACTAGTTCAGTCTCCCCCTCAGGGTCGCTGTTGTGGGTTTGAATAAGGAGTGCAAATAATTCCAAACAAAACAATTTAGGGGATAAAATAAAAATTTTATATAAAAAAAAATTAATTATAAATTATTAAACCCCTGCGTTACATCGGCGAGTGCGCAGCACAATAAATAAAAAAAATTATAAATTTCAAACAAATGAAACAATTCAAAATAAATAAACAATTAATTACAAACAAATTCTTTGAAATCAAATTTAAAATAAAGTTAATCAAATAAAAGAATTTAATTAATTAACAAATTGATTAATTCATTAATTAATCGTCAACGCATAATAAAGTAAACAATAAAAAAAAACATATTCAAAGAATTACAATCAAATTCAAATTCATAAGAAATTCATGTTGCTGCCACCTACAGTCATCTTTCGCAACGAAACGAAAGTAACTATTGTTCCCTAGCGCTAAGTTACTAGAAATTCCCTAGCGATATTCCCTAGGTGTCAAGGCCGACTCAACCATACTCAATGCATGAAATTAATTGAATTAATTTCATGAAAAATAAAAAAATAATTCATCAAACAAAATTTCTCAAAATATTGAATAATAAAAAAAAATAATTTCAAACAAAATTCAATATGTTTTACAAAGTCGCAAGACTAAAATTCCAAAAATAAATTCCAATTAATTATCTTTGACCATGACGCCAAAATATTTCCATTAATTGAAAATTTTCAATTCGCGACATTTTATCCAAACAAAAAAAAAATATTTTTCTAAAAAAAAATATTTTTTTTTTCCGAGAAACGAGCACGAGAGTTCCAAAAATTATTTTTAACAAAATTAATGTTTCCAATAAAAAAAATTATCAAATTAATTCGCCGATAAATGGTATTCGATTTCGTGGCGTCTTTTTATATGGCGTCATTACGCTAACAGAAAAAAAAATACAATTTTCACGACCACGAAATCAATTACTGTACAAAATTTAATTAAACAAAAATTTGCTCACCAGATTATGAAAAATTGATTTCAACGTAAACAATATTTTTTTTTTATTCAAATCAATTAAACGACAATTAATACAATTAATTCCAATGAATTAATTGTCCAAACGTAAAAATGGCGACTATGCAAAATTGTGCAGAGAGACACTACACAACATGTGTTTACTCTACGGCACACCAAACGAGAATCCTGCCGACAGCAAACGCTGTACTCGGCTAAGGCGTCTTTTCCGGGAAGGACTCTTCTCATTGGTCAATCCCAGACTACGTCAGTTAACACAGCTTAACCTGACAACAATAATTTCTTCTGTTCAATGACAATAAATTCCAACGAAGACAATTGAGAAACTCCAAGTCGATGACATTAGAGTTGGGACAATTTTATCAAGTCCAAGGATGCAACCAAAGTTCATCCAAACGTCTCAATTAATTCTTCCGATGAATCTTGTCATTGGCGCCAAAACTTTAGTCCAATTAACCGACTCCTTCGGTAATGTCGATTCCCTTCATCATCGTCCATCTGGTGTCTCCCTCTTCCAGTCGTGAGACATCAACTCAATTGACGACAATCCAATGAGCGTTAACATACAAAATTAACCAATCGGCATTAGTTTTACAGACTTTATACAAAAATTGAACTCTCGTGATTCGTTTGTTTTGATTCTCCCTTGGTGGTGCCAAAACTATTCAGAATTTAAAATTAATTACGCGCCCAGACGACAAAAAGTAACGTAATCGAAATATTACGTTACAATACAGATACAGATAGTTTAATTTATCATTTTAAAGTTGATGACATTTATGAGGAGATGAAAAAATCAATTCATATGTTTGATACTTCAGATTATCCGGCTGATAATAAATATAAGATGCCTCTTGTAAATAAAGAAGTTATTGGATTAATGAAGGATGAGAATAATGGTAGGCCTATGACCGAATTTGTGGGTCTGAGATCGAAAATGTATGCTCTGAAAGTATTGGGTGAAGAGAAGCATAAGTCTCGAGCGAAAGGAGTGAAGAAATCAGCTCTAAATGAAAGTACATTTGAAGATGATGTTGAGTGTGTGAAAAATCCTATGCTAAAGGTAAAGGTTACACAAAATTTCATTCGATCTGTTAAGCATGATGTATATACTTTTAGACAAGAAAAAAAAGGATTAAACGGCTATGATGACAAGAGAGTATTAATTCCTAATCGAACAGATACTTTACCTTATGGATTTAAGGATGTAAGGATGGAAATGTAAGGAATAAAAAGAATATATATATATTTAGAATAAACATGAGTTTTTATTCAAATACACAATTCATTATACCATTGACTCTTTGAAGATTACAATATGTCTTGATCTTTGCACGCACAGAGTAATTATGTAAAGTAAACCTAAAGTGCCTGATGCTAGAAAAGATAGAACAATCAACACATCTTGACGCTCCTGACCGTGCTTGTTTTCAAATTTTCTATATGATATCATTCTCAAACCTCGTAGGAGAGCAGGATATCGTGGATATTTCAAATCATTCGCATCAGCTGCCAGACTGCTTATATTTAATTTCAGAGGTTCAACTTGATGGATTCCAGATTTTAAAATATTTTGGCTACCTCTAATCATCATATCAGACGTTTCAGCATCGCATCCAGATTTTATTTGAAGATTTCCAGTTCCTGCTATTCGAATCGTTGTCTTCCACTCATCATCGCATGTTACAGTGACAGTCTCCTCTTCACCTTTTATGACATTATACAACCAGCTGCCATCATCAAGCTGTGTCCAATGTAATGCTTTCTCGGACGTAACCAAAATATTACAATCATGATATACTTGTCTTTTTCTTCTCTTCATAATTATGGCAGCTTCACAGATTGGTTCATTGGTTATATCATAAAGTTGATAATCAGCTCTACAGACATAATATTCCCCAAACTTCTGACATCCGTTAATATCCTGGGAATTTATCAATGTATAGTACTCTCGAGATAGTAAAATATAATCATTGCGTGGTTGAATCCATGCGAATACTTTTTTTCCATTTCTGAGCTCCTGATATGCTGGATGAGAGTACATTTTGAACAAGTCATATTTTTGAACGTCTAAAAGAGGGGTTTCAGCAACAATCATCAATACACCATCATAATAACCAACGTTTACTTGGAAAGCTACTAGTGGATTTCCTTTCAAATCCGGAAACCTGTATCTATGTTTCTCCAGAAATGGTATGATTCTACCCCCTGCTTTACCGACATATCCATTGAATAGGTTCTTCGGTATAGATTCCATCTTGAAGCATATAGCTGTCACTACAATCTCCAAAGAAGCCATATAATTGTCTAGCTCTGCTTCTAAATTCTTCAATGGCTGCTAAAGTATTGTTATTGAGTCTACATCGTCGGGCTATGACATATATGCCTTATATGAACTTTTGGTGATATTTCTGAATTGATCGAGCTCTCCATGTATCTTGTGGCGTTGCACTGGAATTACACTTCCTCTTCGGACATCCAATTCAATCTTTCGTTCAATCATTTGATGATAATCCTGTGCACTTATCATATCAAATGAACCAAACAATTGTCGATGCATATCTTCTTCTCCATTTTCGATGATGAGATGTAAATGGAAGAAATCAAAGTATTCTTGGATCTTTTCTTCTTTTTCAATGAGTTTATGAGTATGTTCAAAGATCTTCAAACAGGAGAGAGCATTCGTATGATTGAAACAGGTAGAATTCATATCATTCAACATACCCTCAAGATTCAAAAGTCGTTGCAGCTCGATATCTCGTGGAGTCAAAAATGTAACCAATCTCCATGTTGATTTAGTTAAATATACCGAGCCTTTCGATTCATAGAATAAGCCGCTGCTATTGTTGAATTGGGTATTGATATATTTCTGGTCTTGACAACCCACTAGACCTACACCGATCAGTAACAGTAAGCACTTGAGGCACATGGTGATTATTTGAATTCAAAAATCAAACTGGAAATCCTCGCAGCGTGACCCGCTTCTTATATGGCAGCCCCCTCCACTACTTTTTCACTATATCCCCGGCTGTGATCCAGCTGTTATGCGTATCATCAAAACCCAACCATTTGACGTACATTCTATTTCCAGATGTTCTCAAAATTTTTTCAATCAAGAAGATATCATGAATTTTAGTTTTCAAGAGCTCTTCTTCATAAAAACCCCCCTTCAAAATATTATTTCTACTATCTTTCAATATATAAGTGAAAGGATTGAAATTATTTATTTTGTGGATGGTAAAAATCTCAGTTGTCCAATCGGGTATATATCCTTTCTCGAAAACATGTTTTTCTTTGCTAATCCGGACTTTATCACCAACATTGAACTTCGGGACATTAGTAGTCACAGTTAAATTTCTATATCGGGCTTTTAATTCATGTGCATCTTGTGCAGACACGTCTCGCGGCTTCATATGAATAGTTCTATGTTTTGAGTCATTATATTTTCCAACAAGATTAGTCAAAATGTCAATCCACTTGTAATTGCCTCGGAAACTAAACTGTACCCACATTTTACTTTTCAGCGTTCGATTGAATCTTTCACAAATAGATGCTTTCATTGTACTGTATGTAGAATACATATTCATATTTTTTTTCTCCATTAATTTTTGGAAAAGTGAATTATAAAATTCTTTACCACCATCAACTTGTAGATTTTTCGGCACAAGACCTTCTTGTAGAATAGAGTTCATGGCATTTGTTACATCTTGAGCATTTTTCTTCCTCACAGGTCTAGCCCATGCAAATTTAGAAAAATTGTCTATAACAGTTAATATATAATGATACCCCTTATTTATTCTAGCATGAGCTGACATATCAACTAAGTCAGCTTGTCATGTTTCATCAATATCTCGTATGTTGAAATGACGACGAGGATAATTCTTTCTGGCAGGCGTATGTAATTCTAATGCAAGATTCAATTTTTCATTCGACATTATGCATCAGTTTCTTGTGTCTGGATATCCTGTTTTAAAAGCTCCAAATCCTTCCGAATTTTATCAATTTCCTTCATTAGTTCCATCTGGATAAATCCAAGTTCTAAACGTACTTCATTGAGTTCCTCTAGATTAACAGCATCATTCTGATGTATTGGCCTAGCAACATTACTCAAACGTTTGCTTGAAATGTCAAAATCACCTTCAGCAGTTAGTTTGAAACCAATTCCAGGCTGACCTCGTTTTAATTGCCCACCAGCCTTAATTGTCAAATGACGTCCAAACACATTGACGCTCATTGTTGAACTGATAAGTTTTTCATAAAGTACTATGTATTAATAGATTATTCTAGCTTCACGGAGTTCTTCAATTACAGATATAATCTCATTCGAATGACTGTGATTGCCTGCTTTTTGTGATGCAACAAGCAAGCGAAGGCGATCAACCAATTCATTCGGATCATCCCAATGAACATAATCAACCAGATAATTTTTTCTTGCTGTCATATAATCTATTGGTAGACCTCTTCCGGAAATATGACGTTTCCGTGCAAAATGTGCTATGTACTCATTGTATTTATGAGATCTTGTATCTCGGATACCCCCGTTTGTCTTCCAATTTTTTCTATGTCCATTCGTTGAAACGATGATGTCTTCATATGCCTTCTTATCATTTTCTGTAATCAATGTTTCATTGGGATTTTTCTGGAATAAAAGTTCTAGTAATCCAAGGGTCGCTTTATATTTCAAATTTTTCCCTGTAATCTCGTCTTCTCCGAAGAATATTGGAGAGTCACCTATCATGAAATGACGAGTCAATCGTCGAACACCATATGCTTTATCCCTACTGCGTGTATTGATCTTTGTTAAATACTTGAAAAAAATAGAATCCTTATCTACCATGTATTTCTCTAGGAGCGAATCATCATCCATTCGTGTAGGTGTTGACGTCACCAAAGATTTTTGAGGCAACTCCAACGTTTTTTCTCCTGCTTTAAAGCTTTCTCTTCTACTTCCATTAGTGACAGTCTGATTCATCTCATCATCCGGAAAAGGCAGAATTGCAGATTCAAATGTATCTGTTAGCGTAAGAGATCGTTCAACATCTTTTACACTTTTACCTGTTTCTCCAACATCATGTTCATTTTGATGCAGGTTAGTTAATTTCATTAGAGGTGTCACAACTGGTTTGAATACATCATTTAATGTTTGTTCCATTGAATATTCATTTTCTTTCAATAATCTATGCTTTTGTTGAATGGCTTTACGTGCCATATAAATCTGTTTTAACACTTCTTTTTGTCTACACAAATCTTTCGATGTGAGAGGCATGTTTGATTGTCAACAGCTGACGGATGACTGTTGAGGATACTACTTAGCTGCTTGTATAAAGCAGTCAAAATTTTTCCTATATCTCCCACCATTGATATCACTATCTTTATCTATGACAAGGAAACTATAATTATCTTGCCAGCACACTGAACACAATTCTTTGAATTTTTCAAATGTCATGTCTGTATTTATATGATCATTATATATATGCTTTAAATTCAAATCGTCTTGCTTGAATAGCACCAAGAAATTCATATTATCACGTACCAAATGTTTCGGAATACGGGCATATGATTGAGTTAGATAAAAACAATTAACACTGTTCAGACTTTTCTTGAAAGTCTGGAGATTTGATCACGAGACGAGTCGATGGACATCGGGTCAACTCGGCCGATCTCGTCTAGGCCACAGACTCAAGCCGGTAGTGCTACGGAGAAGCACTTGGCAGTCGATCTTACGGCTAATCACGATGTAAACGCGTGTGAATCAACGGCCTTTTATCTATGGTCTCGGTTCGGTCTATTATCAATCAGTTACTTTATCCATAAATTAACGGCACGGTTCATATCAATATCAATTATTATATGTATTTTATCCAACGAACAACAGTGCAAATTATATCTATTTTTATACAAATCCGGCTTTTTTATTCTATCGATACCTGTCCCAATTTCAGACCAGCGTCGGTGCTATTTTGGGGGCAATTTATCTACTAAAAAATACAGTCCACTAAAAACAACAATTTCGGCTACAACATCTAAGGTAATTCATCAAAACCCAAACATTGGTCCTTCGAGCCGGATCGGCCGGCTCACAAATAATCTAGAAATCATACATCGAAGGACATTGGTCCTTCGAGCCGGATTGGCCGGCTCGTAAAATATCAAAAAATCTCGGTGAATAAAAAACCACGTGGCGTGGTTACAGTGTCAGTGACATTATCGGACGAAAAACAATTCATCTAATTAAATTTATCAATTGAAACGGACAGGTATCGTGGTAAATTTATCCAAAGAAAAGTGTTGTGCATAAAAAAGGTTGTGCTGTGAACAAAAAGTTCGGTTGAAATCCAACGGACGCTTCTAGAATAATCCAGTGACGTCATCGGCTTCGGTTTCGGTTAGCAACAGGCATCGAATATTCTAGAATTTTATTTCATCATTTATTCGGAAATATTATTTGTCTCAATTTGAGGCAAAAGGGACAAACTGTGCGGTATCATAAACATTCGGTTTGTTTACATCGGTGTGGTCGGTTCAAAATCACGTGCACACAGTGTGAAACCCGAAGTGCGGTTCGGACAATTCCGTATCTCTTCGCGAGGACTCTATCTAGTTTGTATATCTATCTCTCTCACATCACTATCGGATCTTCACGGCATTCATCGATAATCTTCGGACCTGGCAGTATATCGTATCTACGGCATCAAGCGCGATCCATCCCCACTCCTTCAATTTACAAGCAAGTGGCTAACGGTGAGCCATGCAGGAGAAGGGGAAACGTATCGAAGACCAGGACAAGCTCTCAAAACAAAAGGAAGAGAACGATTATCAATACGGAGCGGCAATGTGAATTGCATCGACATCGTTTGCCACATTCATGGCAATGATTCATCGGCGGTTCCAGTTTATCAATAATTAAGCGGTGGTTCCAGTTTATCAATTATTTATCTTCGGTTTCAGTTTATCAATTATTTATCATCGGTTCCAGTTTATCAATTATCTATCATCGGCGGTTCCAGTTTATCAATTATTTATCATCAGTTCCAGTATCAATTATTTATCAACGGTTCATACTCCAAAATTCCATCATCGGCGGCGGAGATATTTTTCATCAACGGATCAAACATCCGACTCAGTGGGGGATCAACCAAATTTAAGTTGAGTATGCCTCTTGACAATTATCAATCAATTTATCAAACGGCTACTCAATCGGTTTCCCCCTCTCTTTCTTCACAGGTTTATCAAACAGCATGGACAATCAAATTATTATCCATACGGAGGCAACAGCAATATTGATTGCATCATCATCAGTTGCCACATTCAGGGCATTATAATCGGTAACGGACTATATCATCATCATCGACGATTCTTCAAGGCCAAGTTGTTCATACAGCTGGCCATTCTTCATCTACGGCGATTCTTCAAGGCCAAGTTGTTCATACAGCTGGCCATCCTTCATCTACGGCGATTCTTCAAGGCCAAATTGTTCATACAGCTGGCCATTCTTCATCTACGGCGATTCTTCAAGGTCAAGTTGTTCATACAGCTGGCCGTTCTTCATCTACGGTGGTTCTTCAAGGCCAAGCTGGTCTAACAGCTGGCTATCCTTCATCAACGGTTCCAGGTTATCAACTAATTTTCATCGGACATCGGCTCAGCTGCTTCCGTATCCACACGATGAAATTTACGGCTTCATTCGTGTGGCATCGGAAGGTGAAGCGCGGCGGCGAATACATCATCAACAACAGCGGCAATTGTCAATCTCACGACAATATCCATGGCAACGGCATCGGTATCAACGACATCGGCTACAATCAACGAATCCAATAATGAAACATCAATAGATGCTTATTATTGAACTCCAACAATCAATCTTCAAGCTTTCATCATCATCAGGCGGAAAAAGAAGCAAAGGTGCTTCTCGGCTCGGAAGATCTAGCAAGACCAGTAGTACTGCTGACAATAGCCACAGTCCAGGTGCAGCAGAAGGTACTACTAAACTACAAGCAAGAATTCTGATTGACAAGGAATCAGAAACATCTTGCAAACCGGAATCATAGGAACGGCGGTTACGGCTTATCAGAATGGCGGAATGTATCAATATCATCGGCATTGGCGGCAAGGCATCCATCACATCCAGAGGGGCAGCAACATGAAACTGCAGTCTCCTCATAATCCAAGACAGGAAGCAAGGATCCAAGCTTACTGAATGTCTGGATTAACAGCACAACTCTCGTCAATGAGTTGTGAGTCAGCATCCATTGACAAAACCAAAGGACTCAAGCTAGCAGATAGCAACTTCCTCAAAATCAAGGCAAAGGGATGACATCATCGGATCTGGGAATTATGCCTACACCGGGGCGGTATCAATAGGCATCGGCGAAAAAAATAGCTGCGCAGCTAACCATCTTCGGATGGAACATCTATGGGCCATCAGCTGCATCAATACGGTACACGGTTCTCTCTAGCGGCCGCATGAGAGTCCAGTACAGATCAGCTGTTGGAAATCACGGTGCCAAGAAGAAGCAAAAATCCAAACACATCACGGATACGGCTCTTGAACCCAGGAGAGCTAGAGTGCGAAGAATTCATCAAGGGCACACACATCGAAGAGGAATATCACACGGCTTCCACTCAAATCAAAGTTGGCTCTAGAAGAAGCTAGACCAAAAGTGGAGAAAGCAGAAGAATCAAAGGTGTGAGGTTTAATCTATACCAATTACAAATAAGGGATTAAGTATGAGAGTGTGAATGTATGTCTGTGTGAATCGAGAGAAACGATGATGAGTGAGTGACGTCAGTCCGGCGCTAGCCGTAACCGCGAAACGACCTGTATCGATAATTGGAAATAAAAAGTAATTGACATTAATTCAAGTGATTTAGTGATTCCTGACAAACCTCTAAGAGAAATACCTTACAAAGGAGAACATCAAAAAACTAGCAGGGATGCTGCATGGCGGGCGGCGTCCCACTGCATAAATGGGCATTCAACATCATCAAGAGGCCTTAATGGCTTAGAGACATCATCAAATCAACGGTCTACTTTATCAATCAAAAATCCAGCAGAAATGGCACATTCGGTCTCGGCGGGCGGCAAACTCATCAACACAATCAACTATCAACAGCATCAAATAATCAACGGATAAACTCGGGACTTATTCCTCAGCAATCAGGGAGGTTCAATATCCAAAGGAGACTTCATCAAATATCAAGAAGAAGCGGCATCATCAATAATCTTGGCACAATCATCATGGGACATGATAAAATCAACGGGAGCGATAACGGTTGCAAACGTTATTACACTCTAGGTGATATCGAGTCATTTAATCATCTATTGAATGTTACAGGTTAATCACATCTCCATTCAAGTATTCGGTCGACAGCTTACTCGAAAGAGATCCAGAATGTATCAATCAACGGAATCAGAGGCATCATTATCATCATCGAATTAGTTTCATCAGGTGACGAGGCGGGCGGTATGTTCAGACTTTTCTTGAAAGTTTGGAGATTTGATCACGAGACGAGTCGATGGACATCGGGTCAACTCGGCCAACCTCGTCTAGGCCACAGACTCAAGCCGGTAGTGCTACGGAGAAGCACTTGGCAGTCGATCTTACGGCTAATCACGATGTAAACGCGTGTGAATCAACGGCCTTTTATCTATGGTCTCGGTTCGATCTATTATCAGTCGGTTACTTTATCCATAAATTAACGGCACGGTTCATATCAATATCAATTATTATATGTATTTTATCCAACGAACAACAGTGCAAATTATATCTATTTTTATACAAATCCGGCTTCTTTATTCTATCGATAACTGTCCCAATTTCAGACCAGCGTCGGTGCTATTTTGGGGGCAATTTATCTACTAAAAAATACAGTCCACTAAAAACAACAATTTCGGCTACAACATCTAAGGTAATTCATCAAAACCCAAACAAACACTCTTATGTCGACCCATACAGAAATAAGCTTTGATGTTATTCTGCTTTTCACATACTACATCATCAAATATGAATAGGGAATTTTCTTTCGCGTCATCAACACTCACAACTTCATCATTGTCAGAGAAAGGGAAATAATTGATATCATTGAGTGGTTTCAATAGAGTATCCAATAGTTGATATTTCGGTTGATTTAAAGACTTTGAATAAACGTATATGTTGGAAAATCTCAAACCATTCGGATGGGTTATAAGGCTCAAAAGAGCATTAGTTTTCCCGCAATTCGAAGGACCACAAATTACCGCACGTATAGTATTTGGTAATAAAAAACCATGACGTTTAACTTTCTTTTGAGCTGTCATTGTTAATGAATCGAAATTCATAATCGGTAGCTTCGAAGCAAGTGGTTTCGACTCCATCCTGAAAAAGACTGATCAGTCAAGTATAAAAGCCTCCTTTTTAAAGAATCATTATTCAGTTCACCGTGGGATATGCAGTTCAACACAACTAAAGTGGCAGGCAAGGGTCTCTTGAATAAAATAATCAACACGCTACCATTTGAACTTCATCTTCCGGGTTATCAATATTGTGGACCTGGTACAAAATTAGCTGAACGTCTAGCGCGAGGAGATCCTGGGATTAATCCGCTCGATTCTACCTGTAAGGAACACGACATAGCATATTCAAAAAATCGTGAAGACATAAGTGCCCGTCACGAAGCTGACAAAGTACTTGAAGAAAGGGCTTGGCGACGTGTATTATCCCCAGACGCTTCTCTGAAAGAAAAAGCAGCAGCATCGTTTGTTACGAACGCCATGAAAGCGAAGACAAAGTTCGGGATGGGGGTGGAAATGAAGAGGAGGAAAAGACGAGTCGTGAAAAAGAAGAAGAAGAAAAAGGTTAATTCATTGAAAAAAGTTATCCAAGCTGCAAAAAATGGTATGAAACTGGATAATGGCTCTGATGTTGCTATAAAGACTGCTCTCAATGCAGCTCGGTGAGCAGTGAAGTCTGTTGGACGGATATCTAGAGTTGAGGCTCCTCGTGTGATCCCTGTTCGAGCCAGAATTGGTGGATTCTTACCATTCCTAGTACCAGTGTTGCTGGCTTAAGTGCTGCTGGGGCAATGGCTGGTGGTGCTGCTGGTATGGCTAAAGCTGTCAATGATGCCAAAAGTGCTAAAGATCAATTGGCAGAAGCCTTGCGTCACAATAAAACTATGGAGAGCATTGCTATTGGTAAAGGCTTATACATGAAACCATACAAAAAAGGTATGGGTTTGTATATGAGACCGTCAAGAAACGTAAATTGATGCTACCACATACACCCTTGACTGATGATGATATCAGAAAGTATGCTCACGTATTGAAAATACCATTCTTCAGAGGTGTATTCATGCGGAATAGTTTACCCAAATCAGGCTGCAGGCAGAAAGAATCAGCTATTGTAAATTTAGATGATAAAGATGGTCCAGGTACTCATTGGGTTGCTTATAAAAAAGATAATTCAGAAGTTTTGTACTTTGATAGTTTTGGTAATCTACAACCACCTCCAGATTTAATGAGCTATTTTGGTGATGTTGGTAGCATCAAATATAATTACAAACGTTTCCAAAAATGGAATACATATAACTGTGGCCATTTATGTTCGAGATTTCTAAATGGTGAGCTCTAATAAAAAGATATGAAATTAAGATGTGTGTCTCATTTCACCTCCGATGATGGATTCATTCACATTAACAGTTTCGGGTGTTTCATCTGTGTTTGATGTACAGTATTTTCCACCAATTGCATTATCACCAAATAAAAATTATGTTCTTGGTTTAGTGGAATTTCTAACATTCAATTCGGTGCCGAATATTCATGCTGGTAAAGACAAATTTTATTTTGGTAATGAAGTTATCAGGATTCCGACAGGGAGTTATGAGATTGAAGATATCAACTCTTATCTCCAAAACAAGTTGAAAGAGAAAGATATATCAATTGAACTGGTTGGAAATTCTAATACTCTATGCTGTGAACTGAAGTGTAGTGTGGACGTTGACTTTCGGCCTAAAGATTCTATTGGACGATTATTAGGATTCACTCCACAAGTTTTGAACGCTTATAAACACCATGAGTCTGAACTCCCTGTCACCATTCTGGAAGTGAACGCCATACGAGTTGAATGTAATATCACTACGGGTGCATTTCATAACGGTAGAAGAGTGAATACAATTCATGAGTTTTTCCCAGTGGTACCACCTGGATATAAAATTGTTGAAGTGCCATCGAATATAATTTATTTACCAATAGAAGTTGACTGTATTGATCATTTACAACTTCGAATTATAGATCGAGACGATAACTTGGTTGATTTTCGGGGTGAGACAATAACAATACGTGTACATGTTAAATCGCTGCAATAAAACCAATGGGAATTATCTTCAAAAACAATGGTGGGGGGAAAGTTGGAAGATCTTATAATACATATGAACCATACGTGAAACCCAGTAGTAAACGTTCAACTCTTAACAAGTTAACACCTGAGAACGCAGCATTTTTGAAAAGTTTGGGTTTTACTGTGAGACAATATGAACATGGCTGATTTGTTGAATATCCAAAAAGCAGTAGAATTTGATGATTCAATTGCTCATTATGAGCTGCATGCTCATCATCCCTATATATCAACAATCGACAATAATGATGATATTCGCATATCGATACAAAATCAGGATTTATGTGTTCTCCCAAATAAAAGCTACTTGCATATACCAGGAAAATTATCAATAACTGCAACTGATGCTGTGACAGCTAGAACGAATTTAGTTAATAATGCGATTCGTCACTTATTTGAGGAGATTCGTTACAAAATGAATGGAATTGAAATTGATAAAATTAAAAATGTTGGTATTACCACGTTGATGAAGAATTTTATATCATTGAACCCAAATGAGGAGCATATTATGCACAATGCTGGATGGATAGAAGTACAAGAACAACATCATATAACTGATACAGCTGGGAAATTTGATATTACTATACCTCTGCAAATTTTATTGGGTTTTGCTGAGGATTATCGAAAAATTGTGGTGAACACCAAACATGAGTTGATATTGAGACGATCCAGAAGTGTAACCAACTCCGTAATACAGACAGGGGAAGCTGAAGATGTGAAAATTACTCTGAGTAAAGTTGAATGGTTAATGCCATATGTGACATTGTCGGACAATTATAAAGTTGAATTTTTCAATTTGATTCGGAAAGATCCTGCTATACGAATGAGTTTTAGATCATGGGAACTTTAAGAATTTTCAATGTTACCTCAAACAACAAAACATTCATGGCCAGTGAAGACATCGAATCAATTGGAAAAACCGCGATATGTCATTATCGGTCTTCAAACGGATAGAAAAAATCAACTGACAAAGAATTTCAATCATTTCGATCAATGTAAGATCAGTAATGTGAAATTGTTCCTGAATTCTCAATGCTATCCTTATATAGATTTGGATATTGATTTTACGAATAATAAATATTCATTATTGTATGATATGTATGCTAATTTCCAAGCATCATACTATGGTTCTGATCCGAACACACTACTGTTAAAAAAACTTTTCAAAACATATGCACCATTGATTATAATTGATTGCTCGAAACAAAATGATACCTTGAAATTTGGATCAGTTGATGTTACTATTGAAATTACCGCTCATGAGAATTTCCCTGCCAATACATCAGCATATTGCCTGATTCTCCATGATCGTATTGTGGAATATCATCCATTGAACGATATGGTTAAGAAAATATCATAGAGAGAGAGATAGAGGGGGGTGAAGTTTAACCCATGTCTCAATATAAAGCTGATGTGGTTTTCGGGATTCTGATCAGTCATCATGGATGCCGTATGGGATGTACAAGGATTCCGGGGGTTCTTCAATAAATTCATAGTTAAGGAAATTTCAATACATTCTTTAGATGTGAATGATGAGAAAAAAAATCCATCAACTTATTTTTTCAAACCTCCAAGTGAATTGGATTGCGGATCGACGAAATATCGTTGTGTGAATAGCTGGCTTTAACGTAATTATCATGGGATTCCATGGACTTATGGCTCCATATCATATGATCAGCTTGGATTATTTATTATTGAAAAATTTGATGGAGTGAGTAGAATATATGTGAAAGGTCGGGAAAAGAAGAAATGGTTAGAAGAGTTTATTCATTTCGGAATATGTCCAGCTATAATTGATATCGATGAATTGTTTGAAAACTGTCCATCTCTTAGAAAATTGATTGGTCAAAAAAATAAAAATTGTACTTTCCATTCAAATATGCCTAAAATGATGTGTGCAGCGAGAAATGCGTCAATGATGAAACAATATTTGGAAAATAAAATAGAACCATCGATTGAGCGATCACTCTACATATATAATGATCTATAAGATTTAAGTCTGATGAATAAGGAAGATATCGCCTGCCTGCCGATTTCATTCATAGTAAATTTTGCCTCTCGCGATGTGGATAGAGCATGGGAAAAGTTGACCGATGAGATGAGAACCAATAAAAATATTGCCAGATGTAAGCGTTGCATCAAACACCATAGTTGTGGAAACTCTACTGAGGATATTTGCGATGGCATTGCTTCTATGATTAAGGATTGTAAGATGTGTGGAGTTTGAATGAAAAAATGGAAATATTTATGTAAAACCAAATTTATTGAATAAAAACTAATGAATACATGAAAAGATCTCGTTTTACTTTATTTATATACCTATATAAAATTGTCATGATTATTATGAGTACAAAATTACAAAAGATTATAATATGATGACGATGATGATGATGAAAAAATTATAATTATTATGATTACGATTATGAAGAATTATGAAAGAGTTATTTCGATGATGCTGCTGGCATCACTGGATCTGCGGCTTCTGCAGATATCTTCAAAAACTCATCCAACGGATCGTCGTATTCAGCCATTGGAGCTCCACTAATGTAGCCGAATTTTATGAAGTTGAAAGGGCCTGCTCCCACACATTGTATTTATAGATTCTTCAATTTTGCCTCCTTTTGTAGACGAATAAACTCATTGGGACTCCTTTGGAAGAAGTCCGTTAGTTTCTTCGGTAGAAACATTGTATGAGTATTGTTGATATTGACCATTTCTCTGACACCGAATCGTGTCTTTGCTTTGTATAACTCAACAACTATATAAAACTCATTATACAATCAGATCAGCCAGCTTCACTATCGGTAACAGTCCCCTCGGCTGGCAGATTGTGTTGATTTCATTGAGATCCATGATATTAGAGAACTAGTTTATTCACTTGAACACAAAGGCGACACAACTCACTTCTCGATTCAATTATCTTTTTCACTTCTTGTATATCTTTCAAGAGTACTTCAATACGTTTCTTCAAAATTTTTTGATGAATCTGTTTCTTCATCCTCTGGATGGAACTGTGAGCTCCTGAGGGTTTGTCCCCGAATATATAGTGATTCATCCCCACCATTATGCCTAATCTCAGTGGGAGACGGTATGAAAAACGGTTCCCACCGTTAAAAAAACGCAGTAGGAGGTCATTGACTCCCACCATTGGATAAGAAAAATGAAGGTCCAAGGAGGAAAAGCCAAAAAAGCTCACTTCAACCCAGATGTCAAAGTTCATCATATGGTTGTATGGTCCTATGCATATAGGGAAGCGCGAAGGAGTTCATTTGAGGCGTGTGATCGTCAACGATTCAAGCGACGGATCAATTTATTACAGACGCTTCTGGATCTTATCTTGGGTCCTAAACATCGTGAGCAGGTGCAGCACACTCGATTCAATATTTAATGTATAGAAAGAATTATCTGATGCAATAAAAAAAAGCTTTTAACCGAGATTAGTTGTGTTATCATTATTTGAAACAGATGTAATCACATGATCTGGTTTTCCCAGCTTGAGGCCCGTTATCCGTTAACCTCTTTGTGCAGCTGTTGCCCCCCCCCCTCGTTACATACCACCCACAACTTACCACCCGCCCCCACCCACTCACTCACCTGTAATTAACGGGGTCGAAGAAGGACAGGTATCCCTGCCACCCACCATCCACCCGCCTGTTGTTCACAGAGTCCGGAACAACCAGATACCACTAACACCCACAGCCCACCTCCCACCTGTAATCAACAGGGTCCAAGACGGCCGGGTACCCCTACCACCCACTCCCACCCCCCTGTAATTAGCGGGGTCCAAGACGGACAGGTACCCCTGCTCACACCTGGTCTACCAGCCAAGATGGCGGACTTGCCCCAGAACCGGCCTTACTTAACTACTGGCTCCGAAACCGTCGAGATCAACTAATTTACAAGTGTCAATCAGTTACAAAATGGGAAAGAAGAGAAAGAAGAAAACAGTTAAAAGTGGAATAAAAAATTCAAACATCATTTTTGAAAGTTAGTTATCGAATAAATAATAATAATTATTTCTTAAATTAAATTCAAGTAAATTCCAATTAAATGAAGAAGAGATTAAATTTAATTACAAGTGAAATTTTTAATCAAGTTTGAATCAGAATAACTAAAAATAACAAGTCGACAAAAGAGTTTTTATGTTTTGTAAAATCGCGGAACTAGTTAAAATATAAAAATTAATTCTTGTTTTTATTAAAACTCAAGTGTTTTTCTTTTGACTCCCCTATCCCGTTTCTAGTCGAAAGACTAGAACAAAACAGGGGAACCACTTCTTAAAATTTTCAAATAAGTTAGGATGTTCGGGGCTTCAATAATTAAGCTTTAATTAGTTAGAAATAATAATAATTTCTTTTTAACCTCCAACATCCCGACATAACAATTGAGGGCTCGTCAGTGGATTGAAGTTCAAGAGGAAAACACTTGAAAAATTAGAATGAGTTCATAAAAATAAAAAATAAAAAAATTCAAACAATTTGATGAAATAATTAAAAAAAAATTTTTTGTTTTGTTTAAAAATGAATAAATGAAAGTCGAAGAGAAACACGAAACAGTACAAAAAGAAGTGAAAAAAAATACGAAAAAACGTAAAGATAAATTTTAAAATCAAAGTCGCAGAAAAACACAAAATGATTAAAAATGTAAGTAAAAAAACAAAACGTGATAATAGAAGTTAATTGAAAATTCATAACAAGTTGAAAGGATTTAAAAGAAAAGTGATAAAACTTAATAAATACAAAAAGTAAAGAACACATTTGAACATAGAGACAATCAAAAGACAAATAATAATAAACATAATAATTTTCTGAAAAACGTAGATTGAAGAAGTAAAATAGGAAAAAATTAATAAAAATTTCGAGAAACGTTCAAAAGAAAATAATTGAAAGAAAATGATTTAAAAAAATAATTAACTGAAATAATTAATAGAATTAAAACAAGTGGAATGATAGATGAAAAATTAGAAAAAGTTTCGGTAAAAATTACTGTGTGTTTTCTTTGGAAATTCGGAAAGTTTCAATGAATCGTGAATAATTCATTGATTTATGTTTGTCCGTCAAATTAGAAGAAATTGGTAATTTTGTGAAAAAAATTCATTGAATTAATTAGTTCCATCAAGTTTGAATCTGTGTGTCACTGTGAAATAATTCTTTTGAAATTAAAGTAATTGTTCTTAATTGTATATTTAAAATTACAGTAAAAAATGGCCGAAATAAGTTTTGAAGCAGACTCTTCCGAAAATTGGCGGGATATTTATGATAAAATTCCAATTTTTGATGGGAAACCAGAGAATTTAAAAAACTTTGTCGATAAATGTGAAGAACTCGCGAGAATTTTACACGAAGACGCTGAACCGTACATCACCCGTTTTATTAAAGCTACTCGTTTGACACAATCAGTAAAAGTATATTTACTCGATTCATGGACAATATTTTTAACCTACAGGAAGCCATCCACTCGAGACTTAGAGTAGAAAAAGGCTCAGCCTTTGTGGTCTTTGTAGACTTCAAGGGCGCTTTTGATTCTGTGTCCCATGAAAAATTATGGTTGAAGTTACTGAGGCTAGGCATAAGTGCCAAGATGATACGGGTTATCAGCAACTTATACAGTGAAGCACACCTCAAGGTCAAGACAAATCAAGGTCTTTCCAAAGGATTCAGGATCACTGAGGGGGTTCTCCAAGGTGAAATCCTGAGCCCACTACTATTTTTGCTTTTTATTTCTGATATGGAACTCTTTTGCTTCCGAATGGAAGCTTTGTAATCGTAATTTTTTTCGATTTTGAGATTTCATCATAATATGACTGCAAATGACCCAAAACGTCGAGATCGTCGTTTTAAAAAAATGTCTGTGTGTATGTGTGTGTGTGTGTGTGTGTGTGTGTGATGACGCATTTTCCGCTTTACTCTGAAGTGGGGTTAGCTAGCGTTCTGAAAATTTTACCTTAAGTTCGCCATGCATGCCCCAAGCTCTCACAAAAATTTCAGCTAAATCGGCCGGATAGTTTTTGAGAAAAATGAAAATGTTGAAATATGGTTTTTTCGACTTTTCTCGATGAAGAATGGAATCACAGCGTCCAGTCTCCGCGAGGAGATGCGCGTCCAAGAGCCACATCTTTGACCCCCGGGGTGGTGGGAGCTCAGATTTTTATTTTAGCCAGTAGAAAACTTTTGAAAAATCTTGATTCCACGATAACTTAATGAATAATTGAGCTAGAGACCTCAAATTTTGTGAGGTTATACATCTGATGAGCACAAAGGTTGGTATTGAAACTGGGCGGAATCGGTCCAGTAGTTTTTTAGATATTAGCATAGAAACATCAGAAAAAGCAAGCTACATCTTCAAAACTATTCAATTGATTATATTTGGAACAAACTTAACCCTCTGAGGCCTATTTTAGTTTTCGCATTCCACGCACAGATCAGTGATGCCATTTTTTTTTTTTTTTCGGAGGTGGGAAAAATCTTACATGAGACACCCACAGATGGGATGCGGGTAGTGTCAGATTCTTACTGACTAAAAAACCCACCTCCGTGACATCATTCATGCACTATGCTGCACACCACTTTCGCTTCACTTTAGCATGGACATTGTCTCCAGACGCTGTGACGTAGCGCTCTGATGTCATCTTCTTTCTTATCAATCATTGTGTGGATGATTTCAGCTTCCCTTGTTGCTTGTTAGGCTGATCATCATGCTAATCTTATTGAATTATCGTCCGGTATGAGCTTTCAACTCAAAACTCTCTTCGTTTCATCTGTCGGACATAAACATCGTGTGACTGACATTGTCTATCATTCCGCGTCAAGGGCATTGGTCCGTCTCTGCTCTCTTCCTCCTGAATAGGAATTTTCTGAAGCAACTGTGTCCAGATAAAGCTTGCGGATTAATCCTCAGAGGGTTAAAAGGTCTTGGCTATGCGTCATTTGTGTTATAACATTTAGAATTCTTGAAATAATAATTCTAGGGAACCATTCACAAAATTGATCCTCCATGAATTTCCATTTTCCTATATGTTTCCCTGAGGAGGGCAATATATCTGAATTAATTATCGTGAAGTAAATCTTTTTTTATTGAAAGATGAACCCATTGTCGTTGTGACTCAATCATTTGCCAAATTTGAAGAATATCTTATATCCCAAATATATTGATATTTGCATAAATTCAACATTCTTCATTTATATTTGTTGAAAAAGTATCAGCTGCGTTGGTTAATAATCCCAGTTTTATGAAAGGTATGTTTTTGACGATAATATATTAATATATTCTAAAAAAAATCATTTCAATGATAAAATTGATGATAATTAATAACGAGATCAACTATATACTTTCTTTTTCAAAATTATAAGATTATTTTTAATCACGTTCTCTTCATATAATTTTCGTTCAATCACAACTACCAATTTTTATATATATGCATAAATGAGGATTGACTGAATCAGATGAATCTTTTCCATTCATTTGAGCAGGTGATAAATCATCTACTTCATACCACTCATCGAATTTAAGAATATACGCTGTGTAATGTCCAATATTCTCTTCACTTATGATATCTGAATCTATAAAATTCACTATCCCAGTTAAAATATATCGTTCATGATCGATCTTCAATATTTTTGGAAATTGGTCCAACGATACTCTCAAATTATGATCAGACAAACATTCTATAAAAAGATGATTATTGAAGTATATTTTTCCAATTTTACAATTATGACCTAGTGGACATTTAATGTGTCTCGTAGTCATTATTTCTTCAATCGTTATGTTTAAAACATGAGGGAATCTTGTATAGTTATATGTGAACATAGCTTCCAAATTCGGTGTAATTAACAACTTATCAATATTAACACTACCACAATTGTTACATTGTGCTTCTATTGTGTAGCTAGGTTCATTATGAAATATTTTTTGACAAATATCAATAACATTGGAAGCAATATTGAGGGTTACAGAACTATTCGTAATAATCCTATTATCATAAAAATAGTCTATTCTTGGAAAAATCTCCAGCGTTGCTTCATATATTTCTAAATCAATCATATCTTTTTCTATAATTTTTTTTATGAAATGAAATTCATAGCTATTTGAATTATTAATTACATTCTTGAAATTTTCATGATCACAAGCGGATATTAATATTTGAATGATACTATCAAATCCACAAGTATTGTTGAGGGAATATAGTGACGATTTTCTTCTGAAACTCGAGCACAAATTTCCATTTTTCAAGATAATATTTGTCTTATGATTTCTGTTTTCATCTTTTGATATCTCAACGTCAGTATTCGACATACTCTCTCGATAATTGTCATCGTCAGATTCTGATGAATTATACATTTGATCAAGTGTCATTTTTTTGTGAGATTGAAATGTTTCTTTATTTTTTGATTCATTTTCATGCATAGATTGATTAGAATCATCATTTAATCCAATGAATATTGGTTTGTGATCAGAGAAATATGTTTCATAGACTCCAGATATATGATTTACAATTTTATCATTTATAAATACGATATCTATTTGAGTATTGAAGTTAGTAGTTGATGTGAGGGGTTCAATTGCACATCTGAATTTAAACTTACTCAAATAGTTGATGATATAATGATCATTATTATACACATCTAAATTGAAATCTCCAATCAGGATTTGCTGATTATTCGATGACATCAATTCAAATAAAATTCTCAAGTTTCGTACGAATAGAGCATTATTGAAACTTGGTGATTCATATCCCGTAGTTATCTGTATTCCATTGATTTGTATTAACAATAAATCCAAGTGACTCTGATTTTTATCATCAATTACCATCACATGTCTTAAAATTGAATATTCAATATTAATTCGTTTATTGCAGGATATTAAGATACCTTTAGAATGTGATCTTCTCACTGTATCAGTTCTTGATATTAGATTGAAATTTTTTAAATCTATATTATCGCTCATCTGTGTGAAACATTCTGAAAATATCAATATATCACCTCGATTATACCATTCATCACTCTGTATATGTTTCGAGTGTTTCATGAACGATCGTATGTTCTGATAAATAATTCTCAAACCATTCGTATTAATATGGCTTATATAAGATAATTCCAGTTTTCGTTTTCCCAATTTTTGATATTCCATTATAACTGGATCATCATCTTTTGAAGATTTCGGTTCTCTGAAGGTACCCAGAATATAAAGATCTTCTAATTTACATACTCTACTCAAACCAACATAAAGTAAAGGTCTACTGAGTGATGTTTGCCTCAAATCAAGACATACCTTTCTATAAGTTTGTCCTTGACTTTTATGAATCGTCATAGCTTCTGCTGCAACAAATTGAGAGAAAAAAAAGAGGACATATCCATTCACCGGTCATATCTTCAGCTAGTGAATATAATTTGTTTTGGCTTGGATTTCTTTAAATAACTAATCTCCTGTCACATGTACACGATAGAGAGAGGAAAATAGTTACGACTATTTTTTAATTGAAATTTTCGAATGGATGTACAGAGAATCAAATATTTGATTTGTCTATTATTGAGAGAAATTACTGGTTTTTTCGCGAATTGTTTTTCAATAATAGGTCAACTGTGTGTGTGATATTTTCAGTAACTTCAAAAATTCGTATGTCATAAATTCCCCGTACGAAAATTATGAAAGAATTCAGATCCATGTGAAAAAATGTCATCTTCGATATGGCATCGAAGAAATAATGGGTTACGGTACTCAGTTCTCTGGCGTATTACCTCAAGCTTGGCATAATCTAAAAATATTTTATTATGTAATAACATTCCGGCTAACAGGACTTTCTTATTAATTTTTTCGTACTTTGTCATTCGAAAGCCATGATATGGAAGATATTTTCTCATTTCAAATTGATACTTCTGATTTTCCGAATACTTTTTTATTAATGCACTATATCAAAAATACGCGATAGTGTTTTGTGCCAAGTATATGTCTAGAAGCCCGAGCGCTCAGCTCATATTCTCCTGACAGAGCTTCCCCCCAGTCAATCAAGTAAGTTACCATTCAGTGGTAATAATCGACTTCAGGGGGAAAATTCAAGTTAAAAATTCAGAAATTGGAAAAGCTATGACATTGAGGGAGAAAAACGAAAACTCAAGTTTCTGTGAAAAATAGAACATTAAATAATTTTATATAGCTAGCTTTGTCAGGAAGGAGAACTATTCCACGAAGATTAATGATAAGAAAAAGTAACAAGTGTATACCATTGGATAGCCGATTCGATTGGATAGTAAATTATGAGAAGGAAAAATTCAGCATCTTAACCTTTTCGATTTTTATCAATGATTTCAAATCAGAAACGGCCGAGTTCCTCATTTTTCCTAGGATTAATTTCCCATCCAATCGCATTTGTGGCTTTTCCTCGTCATCCATATTCGCCGAATAGTTCCCTCGTTTGAGAAACTTATCTATTGCAAATTTTTTGTTTCAAACGGAGGAATTGACAGGAGCATATACTGTTAAAACTTGGCCAGGGCAATGAGTGCTCAAGGTCAGGAATTCGAACATTCCCGCCAAGGCATCCATCTTGCCATCCTGGCAATTTCACAATCGGCTCTACGAATACTCCCGAGAGGACTCGGTAGTTACAGACGCCCGAAACGGCGTCCTCACTTGGCTTTCGGCTTTCACACACAAAACGTGCGCGCTTCACCAAACGGTTAATTTCTTTCGAAAATTATATCCTGGCAATTAACGTCGTTTTTTGTGAGAAAATTAATGAAAATCATCACATTTATTTGTTAAAATTCAACAGTAAAATCACCGCTAATTAATACCAAAGATTTAGTGTAAACAATTAAGATTTAAATAAAACTCGGACGCTAGCCATCTTGGCTCAAAAAACGTGCAATTAAAGTTCATTTTCTTGACCTCGCCAATTTTCAGGCTCGTCAACGGGATTTTTCATCACCACTCACGGATCTGGGCATCACCGTCGAAAATCCTCCTCTCGTAAAATCACCAAGTTTTTAACATATACTTTGCCGTGTTTTTTTTAACGAAAACTTTGGTTTCAATGTTTCTCCCTATTCACATGTCATGTTTAACCCTCTCACGTGAATAAGGTGTGTCTCATGCTCAAAGACTAGCAGAACTAGCTTTACACCTCTTCTAGTTGACCATCTGAATGACGAATTTTTATACGATTGACGTAACAGGGTTAAAGTACGACATTATCGTTTCTAATTTCCAGGATATTTTTTCTTTCAGGTTTTATAAAATATAGAAGGCTATCCATCTACCCCCCCCCCCCCCCCGAATTTCAGTCATATTTTCGAAGACTTATTTCCATGAGAGGCAAAGAAATCGATTAGGAATATTGCAGTGATATGATTTTTTTCAACAATGAAGATTCAATTTATACTGAGCGGAAATTTCATCTATAGCACTTAGGTTTTTAATCATCTTCAATTCCTCGGATTGCAAGAAAATAGTTCATCACTGTGAAAGTAAAATGTAGGCGTTTTCAATCATCCTAGAAAAATGGTTCAAAAGAAAAAATTGACATCAGAAGAGTTTGCATTAAAACTTCGGTTTTTTTGTAAGGATCGAGACTTGCAAAAAACTTGGGTAATGTTGAACAGTGAGTCTTACAAAAAAAAAGAAGGAATATGGAATCAATTTTCTAAAAAATTTGTGACAAATACGAAGAGTCTCTCTAAATTTCAACAACAGTATTATTCGTTTTTCAAACGGAAGAAGGATGAAATTAGACAAATCTTATTCTGTATTAACAGTCGTTCTGAGCTCCCGAACGATAATTCTGATTGTCATCACGATGCTGGATATAATGGTCCTGGCAATGATTCTACGGGTAATTATGAATCGGATGAGGAAAATTCGAGTTACGCGGCTAATATGGGGCGGAAGAAATCATCTCCCATTACTGAAAAGCGCTCAAATGAGGGGTCCATTGGGAATGAATCATGTACTTCTGACACCGAATCTCCACTGATTTCTCCCAATTCCCCAGTAAAGGTATCCGTAAATTTTCCCCACATTAAGCGTACGAAATCTTTGCCCGCAAGATTCTCTAACATCAAATCGGAGTATAAATTGAGTTCTACGTCCGCAGTATTGAAGCAAAGAGAGCATGCATTTCGAAAACGATCGCAGGAAAATTTTAACGATAATAATATGGGTTTTTCACCTGTGAAAAGATTCATCCCTGATCCTTTACTGAGCACATCTTCACAAAAAAACAGGAGAGAATAATCCGTCTTCTACTTTCAGTACCACTGATATGTCAGGTGTTGATAGTAATAGTGTTCTCAAAAAATCTGTCGATATTAAAAGTAAGTATACGAATACGAAATCAGAAAAAGATGCTGTAAATACCCATAAGGATCCAGGTGTTGATAATACTGACGCCAGCTGCAATATCACGCTTAATTCTACTAGTCATAGAAGTAAAAAATCTCTCAGTTCTTGCGAGGACAGTCAATCGAATACGAAAGATTCTCCATGTTCTGACCCTAGTATTGATAACGCGAAAAATTCCGCCAGTCAATCGCTGAACATCAATGATATTTCATGTGAGGAGAATTTTGCTCCCGTAGGAACAAATAGTGATGATACAGGCTGTGGATTCGATAAAACGAAGGGAGTCAAGTGTAGCGATGGAAGCGAAAATGCTAGACGAGTCTTATTGGAAACTGAAGCAAGTGGAAGTGATTTTCGTCCTGGGAATAGTGGGCGGAATGACAAAGAATATGTTGGAAAGAAAGCAGGAAAGGGTGATGGTCATTGTGAGGAGAAGATTTCGGGTTTCGTGGAGAACGGTACTGATAATCAATACAATGGAGGTGATGGAATGATGAACGATCATCCATATAACAATCAACAGGACGAAGAAAGACCCCATAAATCTACTGCTTCTACTCCCCCTGCAAATGAAAAATTATTCGCAAGTGAGAGTAATAGGCCTTTTCCCAAGCAATATTCAGTTTCTGTGGAGAGCACTAGTGACAATGAAGACGATAAAAGTGATGAGACGATGAAGTGATGAAATGATCGTTCATGCAATAACCTAGAACACAAAAAAAGGAGTCACAAATCTACAGTGCCTGATTCTCCTTCAAATGTAAAATCATTCGTTAAGACGAAAGAGCCTCGTAGTACAATAACTGACTTCAAGGAAAGACAAAAAAAGAGTCCTCCACGAGAGACAATCAATGAATCTATTTTGCATCATCCCCAAAGTCAAAATAGTCCCCTAAATGAAAGGAAAATAACCCAAAACACGTCCATTAATCAAGGATCCTCTTCCAGTCGTAACATATCAACAATCAAATCACAATCAAATGCTTCTGATGAAAAAAATTAATCTGATCTCATTTTCAGTAATATTACCAGTATCAAAAATTACCCAGTCCCTGCTCAGTCAGTTATTCATGTGAAGTTACCGCATAAAGTTCAGTTTCCCACCGACAATAATAATAATGTCGAAGATTCCCTGAATATGAAGTGCTCAAAAAGTAGGGTCCCTCATAATAAACAACAGAAGGACACGCTGATTATTCTTCGTGATTTTTGGGATTAATATTTGACGAAACTTAAAAAATTGGCCGACGGAATGACGCTGGTGAATGGCATGATGATTTTCACGAGATATTCCAAAAGAAATACTCAATTTGTACATTGGCATTCACTGATCATCTATGTAATCCAAATCCGTCTCGCCCAAAAACTCCATATTTTCAATGTAAGGCCGAACGCCAACACACAGATTGTGCTTCTTTTGAATTCCATGTTTATGCAGTAATTGATGAACCTTTCACAGATACTCCTTGTACGATAACTCAGCTTGGAACTATCTTGCATAGAGATGAACACCATCGTCGATTTGTACGACAGTGGAAACGTAAGAAGCTGCAAGCAAAATTGAAAGGAGCAACGCCTTACGTAGTTGAAAGTGAAATGGTGAACGCAAGACCGGATGGACAAGTAGAAGCAGGAAATCTGACTAACGTCATAAATCAGCAGATTCTCCAGAAAAGATCTAGTGAAATGAACACAGCAATGAAAATCGATAAAGATCTCATGATAGCTCTACAAAAATTATGCGAATTATCGCATAAGTCCGGCAAGGAAAATTCATACAAGGCTATATACAAAAGATTGGGTTCATTCCTTTTTTCGTCATGTCATTTAGTGAACAACAATTAAGATACCTATTATCGACTCCGTCCGGGAAGAGACTAATTCACGTAGATGTGACAGGAACTATCATACGACAACCAGAATGGATTCACAAACCGATCTATGTTTATAGATTAGTTTTGCCTGGGTACAAGAATCACTGTGCATTATGCATAGCTGAATACATCTCTTCAGAACATACTACGCCTGCGATAGCTTTGTTATTTTCAAAATTGATGTGTTGTCTCAAAAAAATACCTTCAGCGATTGATCGTATACTGGAAAAAATGGAAACAGATTTCAGCTTTCCATTCCTCTACGCCGGAAGTCAAGAATTCAATGGAGTAACACTGTTACAGTATTTGAAAGATCGTTATAACGAAGTCATTGGGAAAATTCCGTACATCAACATCACAATTCTACATATCTGTTCATCACATTTGATTAGTGCAATAGCTAAAAAAAATTCAAATTTTTTTCCATTAGCAAAAGATGAAAACTTCAATGAAAAACAAAAAGTGAAAAAATATTCAAAATTGAAGAAAGTACTATTACCTTCAGCATCCTTACTGGTTCATAGTGAAACATTGGAGGAAGTGGCGAAAATCGTAGAGGATATGGTGATAGTTTTTGGGTTATCAAATCATAGTTTAGAGTTTGAAGAAAATTTAAGCGCGTTGGCTAAGACTGATCTCAATCCAAACCTTTCAGCAGTTTCCACCGATCAGGAAGACTTACAAAGAGGATGCCTTGATGATAAGTACGACCTTGAAGATGATGAAGTTTGGGGTGTCCGAAAACCATCACCATTCTTCTCTTTTTTCGATCAAATTTGACGGAGAGTAGAAAATGATACGACATTAACGGATACCCAAAATGAATTTTATTCTAAGCCATTCATTCAGTATTTATTTGATTTTTTATTGCCTTATTACCCACTATCGTCAGCAATAATTTTGAAACGCTTGGGCATTCAACGTGATTCCAATGCCTCGATTGGAAATGCTTGGAAGCAGTTAAAGAATAATATTCTGAAAGGACAAGAGCGTTTGTCAACGCAGCTCTACATTCAGAAAACTGAGCCATTCATCAGGGCAGATCTCTTCACGTGGAAGCATAATCTGAAATCAACAAAGTTGAAGGAGCCTGAGTCAAGAATAGAGGTTGATTCTGATCTTTTCTGTGAAGAAACATTCAAAAAGAATCGATACTACAAAGCGATGAAGGCCGTACGGCGATCAATTGCAATACAAACTGATGACTGTGAAATTTTTGATGAGAATACAGAGGTAATTAATGAATCCACTAACGCAGAGAGCTTTGAAGAGAAAGTGAAGAAGAAGATACCGAAGGCTAGTGTAAGACAAGATGGAAGCAACAGTGGAGAGGATGCTGAAAAATCTGGAGGCGAGGACAATGGAAATCATTCTACTCTCAATTCAGAAGAAATTCCTGAAAACAGTTCTTCTGACGTCAGAAATAGCCCCAGTAGTCGTTTTAATAAATCGAGAAAGGATATCAGGAACATTTTTGCGAATTGGATCTACCCAGAGAATTTTCCTAATCTCATGAAGACCATTTACTCTATAAGTCTCAATTCTGATACCTGGATCCAGCTTGAAGCTAATGAGTGGGTGAACGATAGCATCATAAATGCGTTTGCACTTGTCATGCAAGATGAAGCTACTGTATCAGATTCTTAGGTTTTGCCATTCGATTCTCTTTTGCTTCCGAATGGAAGCATTGCAATCGTCACTTTTCTCGATTTTGAGATTTCATCGGATTATGACTCCAAATGATCTAAAATGTCGGAAAAAATATTTTTTTTTCACATGTCCGTGTGTATGTATGTGTGTTCGTGTGTGTGTATGTGTCTGATGACACGATTCATCATTCAATGCGGAAACGGCTACATGTATCGATATGAAATTTTGAGGTAATATTCACTACATGAGCGCAATGCTCTCTACGAAATTTCAGCTAAATCGGTTGAATGGTTCTCGAAAAAAAGCGAATTGTCAAAAAATCGTTTTGTTGACTTTTCTCAGCGAAAAATCAATTTACAGCGTCTATCCTCCGCGAGGAGATGCGCGTGGATGAGGCGCACCTTAAACCCCGAGGGTGACCAGGGCTCCGATTTTTATTTATTTTTTAAAATTTTTTTTACTATTATTTTTGAAAAATCGCGGTTATTGTGATAACTTAAAAAACATTTGAGCTAGAGACTTCAAATTTGGTGTGTTTATACATCTTATGAATGCCAACTTTGCTATTGAATTTCAGCTAAATCGGTTCAATGGTTCTCGAGAAAAAGTGAATCATCAGAAAATCGTTTTTTCGAGTTTTCTTAGCGAAAAATCAATTTACAGCGTCTATCCTCCGCGAAGAGATGCACACGGATAGGGTGCACATTAAACCCCACGGGTGACCAGTGCTCTCATTTTTACTTTTTTTATTATATTTTTTTTACTGTGATTTTTGAAAAATCACGGTTATCGCGATAACTTAAAAAACATTTGAGTTAGAGACTTCACATTTCGTGTGTTTGTAAATTTTATGAGTGCGAATTTCGATATCAAATTTCAGCGTAATCGACCGAACCGCTCCTGAGATATTTTTGAAAAATCATTCCATGCAATGAACGTATATGCACGAGACTGCTTGTCTGACCATATCCAAGTTGAGCTTGAAAGATCAATTTAGATGACCATCACCAATCTCAAAAATTTCAGATTTTTCAAAGGATTCTTCTACAAGAATGCTGAAATTTTTTTTTTCTTCAGAAATTCAAAAATTTTTCAATTTTTTTTAAGGTCACTAGTATTTATCATTCCATCATTAGAAAGTAGATAATCTTTGCTAAATGAATAAGACCGTATTCATCTTGATAGAATAACGAGAAGAACTGCAAATGATTGTTGGTAATTAAAATGTAATTTCCAGATTTTTAATTTGAAATGAATCTCATATTTATTCTGTACTATATGTTATATTTATTATCCAAAGTCTTATTCAAAATAAAATCAACATTCAAAATAAAATAATTGAAGAATTAAGTTTCCCTTTCAATTACTGCACGGCCTAGTATATCAAGTTCCCCGAATCAAGTCATTTGATGAGCATGATGAACGTGCCATGCAAAGTCCGTGATCAAGTCTGGATTAACTCCATTTTGAATGAAACCATTAAAATGAGGTATAGCATTCTCTATGCATACAAACTGAAAAAGTAGTGTACTATGTTACAAGTCGTGGGAAGGCTATTTTGAGTATTGTGAGACATGCGTCTCAATTTCGTCCTGTGATGTGATCACTATCGTCAAAAATTGCCTTATAGATGTGTCTCATTTATAGTTTCAAAATCAACTATATGGTAATTAGCTTTATTCGCATTATTATTTTCATAATTTACTTGATTCATCCGATACCTCATTGTAAAATCATCGATCATTCTGGTATCAAAAATAACGATACGATTGACAAAAGTACGTCCATTATAGAGGCAGAAAGTGAAAGTTCGTTGAGAATTCATTACCGAGAGCCCAATGACTACAGACGTAATTCCGACCAATCTACAATAGATCATTCAATAATTACCAAATGAAGATTTCAATCTTTGGGGATTATTATTATGATAAATTTTTAGAGAATAGTTTAGAGAATGTTTTAAGACTAAATTAATATTGATGGAAACGGGCTGCACGGAAATATTCAGATAATGTCGAACAGATCTAAATTTGTGAGATTATCCTCCCTACTTCACCTTTACAATTGGATAAATTATCATACGTTTGAAGAAAAAAAATTATACAGGGATAATCATAATGTTACACCCGTTTAGTCATAAGGAAAGTGAGTAGGTTCGATCTATAGAGATCTCCTCTACAGTGGATAAAGTACTTTAACTCGGAGAATTAATAAAAATGAATTATGGTCATTATTATAGTAATGTTTCCATTTTGAGTAAAGAATTTACAGATTTAATTTATGTGAAATTATTGATTAACGTGAAATGATTTTAACAACTGACTCCCGAATATCGGTGAGTCTGATATTTATATTAAATTATTGGTGTCACATTATTACACGATTGAGTGTGTAAAAATGCTGAGTTTCCATAATATGTGAAGTAAGAGCAACTTCTTCACGTATTATGCAAATGATTACAATTGATAAATATTTAACGGGGTTAAATATTTCTTTTTTTTATATATACTATTCTGGGACACAACATTCCTCCCCGCCAGGGAAGAAAATTATTGTCTTCAGTAATAATTTTCTTTAATTTTATCTGCAACCGATAACAAATGGCAATCAAAATTTCTCAATTTATCTTATGTTTGTACTCGAAAAATTTTCTCTGTTTACATAAAAAAAAAACAACAATTTAGCTGTCCAACTATGAGAGTTTTAACTCGTTTCCTGTTTCTTCCCCCTTGAATTTTTTTTTCTCTCTTTTCTCATCGTATTTTGCTTGCCCAAATGCTGAATTCTTCTTGAGGTGTCAGCTAACATTGAGAATGCTGATTCTGCATCAGAATGCATAAAAATTTCTTTATTCCTTGGTTTTTCTTCACTCGAGTTTTTTACTTTTGTGGAAACAAGTGCTCCGTAATCAAGTAGTGTTTTAAAGATGTCCAGTGTCTCAAGAAAGTGTTCTTTATGTGGAGATTTATCCCAATGTACTTGATGAAAAAATGTCAACGTGCTGAAGTCCACAAGAAAAATTTCTTCTACACCCGTTATCCCCCGTGTCCTCAAGAAGAAGTCTTCAAGAAAAGTTTTTCCTACACCCGTTATTCCCCGTGTACTAAAGGAAAAGTCTTCAAAAAAAAAAAAAATTTCCTACACGCATTATTCTCCGAACTTTCAAAATTTCTCGTGGAAAACGAGTGACTAGTGAGTAGTGTAGTAAGGCTACTTCTGGGGAAGAGATTCCGCCATTTTGGATTTTCAGATCAGGTGAAAGGGGGGTACCTGGCCGTTTTCTACCCCGCTAATTACAGGTAAGTGGGAGGTGGGTGGTGGGTGGTAGTGGGTGGCAGGGGTACCTGGCCGTTTTCTACCCCGTTAATTACAGGTGAGGGGGGTTGTGGGTGGTAGGTGGGTGGTCAGTGGGTGGTCAGTGGGTGGTTAGTGGGTGGTCAGTGGATGGTCAGTGGGTGGTCAGTGGGTGGTCAGTAGGGGGTCTTAGTGTAGTAAGGCTATGGCAAGTCCGCCATCTTGGATCCAGGAGTCGTGTGGTGGGTGGAAAGTGGGTGGTAGGGGTACCTGGTCCCCTTAGGCCCCGCTAATTGCAGGTGAGTGGGTTGTGGGTGGTAGTGGGGTGAAGGTGGTAAGTGGGTGGTAGGTGAGGGGGAGGTGTGTGGGGGTAGATCCTAATGATAATAATAATTATTATCATTATTATTATTATTATTTTTATTATTATTTTTGATTTTATTTTGTTTTTTTCTTTTTTCAAAGTATCAGGAGCATAGGAATGTGGGGGAGGAAACATCTTGGAGATTTTCTCCCCCAATGTAGGGAACGAAGGAGCAGCTGTTGAAGGGGGGCTCAGGTTACACTCGCGTTAGGTCAGTGAAGGAAATAGACTAAGGGGGGAAAATGGATATAGGTCAAATAAAGAAAAAAATAAAATACATATATTCCATTGAAATACAAATTTATTTTTCTTTTCAAATATTTGAAAAAGGAAAATAAAAAGTTATACAATATTAAAATACATTTGTTTTCCACACTTACATATACACGCACACATTTCCAATAAAAATCTATATTTATAAAAATCACTTTGGAACATTCAAATAGAAAAAAAAAATACAGTTTTTTTCCCTCACACATACGTACACACACTCACACACGACTAAAAATCGTCATCACTTTCCCAATCAGTTTGATAGTCACTTAATAACACTGTCGATATATCACTTCCGGTGTCGTATCCGCTGTCATCTTCACTCGTTCCTTCGTCCATCTCCTCCATGAAGCGTTGCTCATCAACCCATAACTGGAATGCCCGCTGCTGATCCCAAAAGCGCGGAAAATCCTCGGGCTTGATGAATGCAGCCATATGACCCCACCTTATATAATATGCGATGGGACCAAATTCATCAACCCGTGCAACCCAATAAGGGGATTCGGGATCGCGATGTCTGCATCTTTCAATGATAGCAGCAATCGCTGCTCTCAATCCCGGCAGGTTGTAGTGGAGACACCACTCGTCTGGAACGATCCACTGCTCGACCACAAAGACTGTGTATCCTCTCATCTATAAAAAATAAATCAATTAATTAATGATTAATTACAGATAAATAAAAAAATTTACATGTAATAAAATATATTTCTATTATTAACTATAGTTTAACTTACCGTTTCCAGAGAATTTTTCTTCAAACACTCGAAAAGAAGAAGTCCTCAGCAATGTGTCCTTCGTTCTGGGGTTTTTTTTTTAAACTGATCTACATTTGACCAGTCTCAAAAATCAAAACCCCCACAAAACCCCACTACTTTAAAATTTTGATGAGAAAAATTTTTATTGCCTAGATGTTAGGCTCCCTAGCGCATACACTTGTACACCCTTCGCGGTGTCAAATTACTTGGCGCCCTCCTCGGATGCACCACCACGTGCCCCTTGAGTTTTATGACTTTTTAATTGTCTACAAGTGTAGAGGCAATGGAAAGGACGGAAAAAATCTAAGCAGGGGTAGAATAATCTTGTTAAGGTTGCAACCCGAAAAATACGTTGTTTTAAATGATTTTTCAATGGAGAAAATGAAAGATTATTCGTCTAATATACGGTTGCAGTTGTACCCAAGATTAAGATAATGGGGATCGGTTTGCCGTGGCAAAACACTGAAGTGTACCGATGTCTAGAGGATGCGGGTGTTTAAATAAAACTATGTTTATTGAGGATTAAATGCCCAGAACTAGTATATTTTCCATCCAACACCAAAATATTTTATTTGAGGATAAATCAAATGCCTAATTGATGTCAAAAACCAAGAAATTCGGAAGGAAGAAAAATAAACACTAATTATTGAATTATTAGGATGAACTTACAATCAGAAGTAAAAGAAACTAACAGTTGGAGCGGTGAGGGTTGATAGTAGTTGTTGGTGATGCGAGTTTTGTTCCTCCCGATTTAGTGAGGTGATCCTGGATGCTCCGCCTCGGCAGGTGACGTCTGGTAACGGATGATGAGTTGATGCGGTGATGTTGGAAGATGTTTTTGGTTCCACTGACTCCGATAGTTATTATTTCCCGTTTTTAGGAAGAAATGAGTTTCACTACTGTTTGGTAGTTCTTGAAAATCTCGATTTCCCTTTGAAAAAGGATAACCTTTTAAGATCGAGAGATGAAAATTCGGACAGAGTGACCAGTTAACGACTTGGAACTGAAGGTGATATCTCCAAAAAATGGAGCACCTTATATAGGTCAATTTCTTGGATCACGTGATTGCCCCTCCTCCAGGTGATGCATTGTCCGAGTCTGGCGATCTTTTTTCGGCAGCCATGTTGGCTTTTGATAACGAGACGATATCGGGGATTAGTGGACGTCCCAGCGTCCACCTCTTTATTCTTTTTTTCCTTTTATTGGTGCATCGACATCCGGTTTATATCTCTTATTGATTCGTTAAAAATCGTGAGACAAAGAGATATATTTTTTTCTTTTATATACTTAATAAAATAGTCGATGAATAATGTTCCGATTATTTCATTCGATCCCTTTTTGATTCATCCGGACTTGTCCGTAACAATCTCTTGAAAAGCAATAAAAAATTTTTTCTCAACATACAAATTCCATATTTGATGGAATTCTCCACATTTTTGTGAGAAAAATTTTTATTGCCTCGAAACTAGTTCAACTAATGTATCTTTCAGGATGTCAAATCACTTGACACACTCTTTGAGTGTACTATCATATCCCCCCTTACAGTTTTATGACTTTTTAACTACATTACCCAGTGCAAGGGAAGAAAAATCCAAGCGGGGGATGCATCTTCTAAAAGTCATAAAATTTTTTTCTTCTTTCCATTTAGCTAATCCCTTAGATAGTCAAGACACTTCAACTTTTGACCGTTGGAAAAATCAACGGAATTTTATGACTTTTCAAGTGTTTTCAACTGGAGTAAAGCATGAGAAAAATTGAATACAAACTTTCTCAAAAATCTAATCAGAGGATTCATTTTCGGGAGAGTCATAAAATTTTTTCCCATCGGTTCCAACCCAAGATTTTCGTGTATATATAAGGGGTCACTCAGACTGTCTTCCACAGTTTCCTTGGAACAAATCTAGCGTCATCATCATGGATTCTCAATTAATCCACAGAATCATTCCTGTACTTGAATCTGCGTACGAACGTATTTCAGGAAATGAAAGAAATAGACAACAACGTAAAGAGATCCGACATTGGCTGAATCGTATCGTGTGGTATTTAAAAAAAAGCAATACGTTTCAAAACACTGCCAGAAATACAGGAGAAAGATTGAGATATTTAACCTTACGGGAGGATTTGCTCTATTTGAAAGATCGATTTGAATCTCTGCAAGTTACCGGAAGTGGTTTGAAGAATACACTCTTGAGCAGAGTTAAATGGATAGATTTGGAAACTGCTTTCAACGATCGCATTCGAACTGGTGTAATAATTAATCGAAGTCATACAGACCCGAGTGAATTTTCAAAAGATGCACGACAAATGTTCAGATCGCGAGTGAAACATATATTAAAAAATCGCGATGCAGTTAAAGTGAATGCTACTTTAGTTGCCAAATTTCGCGCGTTGAGAGACAATGCGTATGTTGAGGAAAGAAAACATTTTTCAACGAGAAATGAAGTGATTTTACCGAGCACAGACTATGCGGAATGGTTTGATTTATATATAAAAGAAAAAGTGTTAAAAAAAATTGATGAGTTAACAGAGTCAGGTTCGGGGTGGTCTCTTAAAGAAGTATTGAATGTAGAAATTTGTATAAATAAATATCAACCATTACGTGGAGGTTCATCTAGTTTTATACAAGTTCCAGAATGGATAAAAAAGAAAAAAGCTGTCATTAATGTGAAAAATGAGGAGGAAGATGATCAATACTGTTTTCTATGGTCAATAATGGCGGCCAAGTGTCCAAATATCAAAACGAAGAAGAGTACGCAATCTTATCCATCATTCGGTACGGTGATAAAAAATTATGGAATGTTTAAATATCCCATGGCATTAAAAGACATTCCAAGATTTGAAAAATTGAACAATTTTTCAATTAATGTCTATGGTATACAAACGGAAAAAGATAAGAGTTGGATCGTGCCATTATATTTGAGTAAAAATGCTTCTGTTGAGGAAAATGAGACGATTCATCTCCTTTTAATTGAGGAAAATAACGGATCTGAAAGGCGGTATCATTATACATATATCGCATCTCTATCACGACTCCTCAGCTCGCAAATATCCCAACATCATACTCAATATTTTTGTGATGGATGTTTGTGTCACTTTCAACTCATAAAATCTTATAAAAACCATCGAGCGGATTGTATAGCAATGAACAACTGTCAACCGATACTCCCATCGGAAAACGATAAAATTTTAAAATTCAAAAATTATAAGCATCAATTGCCGGTTCCATTCGTTGTATATGCCGATACTGAATCTCTACTAGTGCCTCATAGTGATAATCGTGTAAATAAAAATGGGAAGAAACCGATAAAAACTGTTGCATATCAAAAACATGTGCCTTTCAGTGTTGGATATTATGTAAAGTGTAGTTATGATGACCGCAAATCCAATTATTACATGAATCGTAGTGAAAAATGTATAGAATGGTTCGTTAATGAATTGCTAATGTTAGCAAAAAGTGTTGATTCTGAATTGAAACGAAACGAGCCAATGAAGCTGACTCCTGCAATGCAACGAGAGTTCTGGAAGGCCAAAAACTGTCACATTTGCGGTGATCCTTTCACACCTGAGTCAGTGAAACATCGGGATCATTGTCATTTCACAGGTGAATATAGAGGAGCAGCACACAGATCTTGCAATTTAAATTATCAAGAATCTTGTGTAATTCCTGTAGTGTTCCATAACCTATCAGCATATGATGCACATTTTTATGTGAAAGCTCTAGCTAAACAGTTCGATGGAAATATGAACATATTACCCGTGAATAAGGAGCGATGGATATCCTTCACCAAGTCAGTCGCTGGTACGAAAGTGCATTTTCGCTTTATCGACTCATTTCGATTCATGGCCAGCAGCATCCAGAAGTTGGCCTCTTACTTGGAACCCAAAAAGATGACAATTACATCGAAACATTACCCTGATCCTGATTTGTTCGAGTTGATGCTTCGAAAAGGTCTTTTCCCATATGAATATGTGAGTGAATGGGAAAAATTAGAGGAAAAAACTCTACCTAAGAAGGAAGACTTCTTCTCATCATTGTCCAATGAGGGAATTTCGGATGAGGAGTATCAACATGCCTGTAATGTGTGGCAGAAATTCAAGATTCAATCTCTTGGTGAATATTCGGATCTTTATCTGAAGACGGATGTGCTTCTCCTCGCGGATATCTTTGAAAATTTCCGTCTCAGCTGTTTCAAATCATATGAGCTTGATCCGTTGCATTATTATACTGCCCCTGGATTGGCTTTTGATGCAATGCTCAAGAAGACCAACATCAAATTGGAACTGTTAACGGACATAGAACAGCTGCTCTTTATTGAAAAAGGCATACGAGGAGGTGTATCCCAATGCTCGAACAGATACGGAAAAGCTAACAACGAATACATGGGTGATGAATTCGATCCTAAAATCGAAAAATCATATCTCATGTATTTCGATGTGAATAATCTCTATGGTGCTGCAATGAGCCATCCCTTGCCGTATGGAGAATTCGCTTGGGTTGAAGAGCCTGAGACACTCAACATATGTAATATTGAAGATGATTCGGATACTGGATATATCTTGGAAGTTGATTTGGAATATCCCGAACAACTACACTGGAAGCACAAGGACTTACCACTCTGTCCAGAGCACATCATCCCACCAAATGGCAAAGCTAAACTACCCAAACTCTTAACAACTCTTAACAATAAAGAAAAGTACGTTATTCATTATAAAACTCTGAAACAATATTTGAGTCTAGGTATGAAATTAACCAAAATTCATAGAGCTTTAGAATTTAAACAGAGTGCGTGGTTAAAAATATACATAGATTTAAATACAAAATTGCGTCAAAATGCGAAGAATGAATTCGAAAAAATTTTTTACAAACTTATGAATAATGCGGTGTTTGGTAAAACTATGGAGAATGTCCGGAAACATTTAGATGTCAAATTGAAGACTGAATGGGAAGGTCGTTGGGGGGCACAAAGTCTCATCTCTAAACCAAATTTTTATAGCAGTGTCATTATTGGTGATGATATTGTACTTATTCAAATGGATCGAATCAATATAAAATTCAATAAACCAATTTACATAGGATTTAGTATTCTCGATATCTCTAAAACATACATCTATGATTTCCATTATAATTATGCTCAAAAATCATTTCAGGATAAAGCCAAAGTATTGTATACAGATACGGATAGCTTAATTTATCATTTCACAGTTGATAATATTTATGAGGAGATGAAAAAATCATTGCATAGGTTCGATACTTCAGATTATCCGGATAAGAATAAATATGGGATACCTCTCGTCAATAAAAAAGTCTTAGGGTTGATGAAGGATGAAAATAATGGTAAGCCTATGATAGAATTTGTAGGCTTAAGATCGAAAATGTACGCTCTGAAAGTAATGGGTGAAGAAGAAGAAAAACACAAATCGACCGCGAAAGGAGTGAAAAAATCAGCTTTGAAGGATATTACCTTTGATGATTTTATGGCATGTGTGAAAGATCCTACTAAAGAAGTTGTAATTACACAAAATTTAATTCGATCCGTTAAGCATGATGTATATACTTTTAGACAACTAAAAATAGGATTAAATGGTTATGATGACAAGAGAGTATTAATTCCTAATCAAACAGACACGTTACCATATGGGTTTAAGGATTTAAGAATGGAAATGTAAGAATAAAAAGAACTATATTTGAAATAAACATCGGTTTTTATTTGAATTCACCTCTACAACTTATTATACCATTGATTCCTTGAAAATGACAATGTGTCTTGATCTTTGTATACATAGAGTTATAAAGTAAAGTAAACCTAAAGTGCATGATCCTAAAAATGATAGAGCAATCAACACATCTTGTCGCTCCTGATCGTGCTTGTTCTCAAACTTTCTGTATGAAATTATTCGCAAATCTCGCAGAAGTGCAGGATACTTTGGAAATTCTAAGTCATTTACATCAGCAGCTAGACTACTTATATTCAATTTCAGGGGTGTAACTTGACGGATTTCCGATTTCAAAATATTTTGACTGCCTCTAATCAACGTATCAGACGTTTCAGCATCACATCCTGATTTGATTTGGAGATTCCCAGTTCCTGCTATTTGAATCGTTATCTTCCAGTCATCATCGCATGTTACAGTGACGGTCTCTTCTCCACCTTTTATTACATTATACAGCCAGCTCCCATCATCAAGCTGTATCCATTGTAATGCTTTCTCGGATGTAACCAGAATATTGCAATCATGGTAGATTTTTCTCTTCCTTCTCTTCATAATCATGGCAGCTTCACAGATTGGTTCATTGGTAAGATCAGAAAGTTGATAATCAGCTTTACAAATATGATAGTCACCCCAATGTTGACATTCACTGATATCCTGAAAATTTAGCAATGTATAGTATTCTCGAGAGACTAAAACGTAATCACTACGCGGTTGAATCCATGCGAATACTTTGCGTCCATCTCTTAGCTCTTGATCTGCTGGATGAGGATACATTTTGAACAAGTCATATTTCTGAGCGTCTAATAGGGGAGTTTCAGCAACAATCATCAATACACCATCAAAATAACTAACGTCTACTTGAAAAGCCTTGAGAGGATTTCCTTTCAAATCTGGAAACCTGTATCTATGTTTCTCCATAAATGGTATGATTTTACCACCTGCTTTGCCTACATAGCCATCAAATAGTTCCTTTGGTACAGATTCCATCGTGAAGCACATAGCTGTTACTTTTGTCTCCAGAGAAGCTATATAATTATCCAGCTCTGCTCCTAAATTTTTCAATGTCTGCTGAAGTATTGTTATTGAGTCTACATCGTCGGGTTGTGATATATATGCCTTATATGAACTTTTCGTCATATTTCTAAATTGATCGAGCTCTCCATGAATCTTATGACGTTGCACTTGAATTACACTTCCTCCTTGAACGTCCAATTCAATCTTTCGTTCTATCATTTGACTATAATTCTGTGCAGTTATCATATCAATTGAACCAAACAATTGCCGATATATATCCTTATCACCATTTTCAGTGATGAGACGTGAATGCAAATAATCGAAATATTCTTGGATTTTTTCTTCTTTTTCAATTAGTTTGGAAGTATGTTCAAAGATCTTCAAACAAGATAGAGCGTTTGTATGATTGAAACAAGTGGAATTCATATCTTTCAACGTGCCTGCAAGATTTGAAGGTTGTTGTAGTTCGATATCACGCAGAGTCAGATATGTAACCAGTCTCCATGTTGATTTGGTCAAATATACAGAGCCTTTTGACTCATAATATAAACCACTGCTATGATTGAATTGGGTATTGATATATTTCTGATCTTGACACCCCACGAGACCAATTCCAACGAGCAACATTAAGCACTTGAAATACATGGTGATTATTTGAATTCAACAATCAAACTGGAGATCCTCTCAGCATAAGCCGCTTCTTATATGATATCCCCCCCCCCTCCACTACTTTTTCACTATATCCCCCGCCGTGATCCAGCTGTTATGCGAATCATCAAAACCCAACCACTTGACGTACATTCTATTTCCAGATCTTCTCAAAATTTTTTCAATCAAAAAAATATCATGAATTTTAGTTTTCAAAAGCTCCTCTTCATAAAAACCACCCTTCAAAATATTATTTCTACTATCTTTCAATATATAAGTAAAAGGATTAAAATTATTTATTTTATGAATGGTAAAAATCTCAGTTGTCCAATTGGGTATATATCCCTTCTCGAAAATATGTTTTTCTTTGCTAATCCTGACTTTATCACCAACATTGAACTTTGGAAGTCCAGTAGGCACCGTTAAATTTCTATATCGGGCTTTTAATTCATGTGCATTTTGTACAGACACGTCTCGTGGTTTCATATGAATAGTTCTATGTTTCGAATCGTTATATTTCTCTACAAGATTAGATAAAATGTCAATCCACTTGTAATTGCCTCGGAAACTAAACTGTACCCACATTTTACTTTTCAGCGTTCGATTGAATCTTTCACAAATAGATGCTTTCATTGTACTGTATGTAGAATACATATTTATACTATTTTTCTCCATCAGTTTTTTGAACTGAGAATTATAAAATTCTTTACCACCATCAACCTGTAGATTTTTCGGTACACGACCTTCTTGTAAAATGGAGTTCATGGCATTCGTTACATCTTCAGCATTTTTCTTCCTCACAGGTCTAGCCCATGCAAATTTGGAGAAATTGTCGATTACAGTTAATATATAATGATACCCCTTATCTATTCTAGCATGAGCTGACATATCAACTAAGTCAGCTTGCCATGTTTCATCAATATCTCGTATGTCGAAATGACGACGAGGATAATTCTTTCTGGCAGGCTTATGTAATTCTAATGCTAGATTCAATTTTTCATTCGACATTATGCATCAGTTTCTTGTGTCTGGATATCCTGTTTTAAAAGCTCCAAATCCTTCCGAATTTTATCAATTTCCTTCATTAGTTCCATCTGGATAAATCCAATCTCTAAACGTACTTCATTGAGTTCTTCTAGATTAACAGCATCATTCTGATGCATGGGCCTAGCAACATTACTCAAACGTTTGCTTCAAATATCAAAATCACCTTCAGCAGTTAGTTTGAAACCAATTCCAGGCTGACCTCGTTTTAATTGCCCACCAGCCTTAATTGTCAAATGACGTCCAAACACATTGACGCTCATTGTTGAACTGACAAGTTTTTCATGAAGCCCTATGTATTAATAGATTATTTTAGCTTCACGGAGTTCTTCAACTATTGATATAATCTCATTCGAATGACTATGATTGCCTGCTTTTTGTGATGCAACAAGCAAGCGAAGGCGATCAACCAATTCATTTGGATCATCCCAATGAACATAATCAACCAGATGATTTTTTCTTGCTGTCATATAATCTATTGGTAGACCTCTTCTGGAAATATGACGTTTCCGTGCAAAATGTACTATGTACTCATTGTATTTATGAGATTTTGTATCTCGAATACCCCCGTTTGTCTTCCAATTTTTTCTATGTCCATTCGTTGAAATGATGATGTCTTCATATGCCTTCTTATCATTTTCCGTAATCAATGTTTCATTGGGATTTTTCATGAATAAAAGTTCTAGTAATCCAAGGGTCGCTTTATATCTCAAATTTTTCACAGTAATCTCGTCTCCTTCGAAGAATATAGGAGAGTCACCTATCATGAAATGACGAGTCAATCGTCGAACACCATATACTTTATCCCAACTACGTGTATTGATCTTTGTTAAATACTTGAAAAAAATAGAATCATCATCTACCATGTATCTCTCTAGGAGCGAATCATTATTCATTCGTGTAGGTGTTGACGTCGCCAAAGATTTTTGAGTCAATTCCAATGTTCTTTCACCTGCTTTAAAGCTTTCGCCTCTACTTCCACTAGTGACAGTCTGATTCATCTCATCATCCGGAAAAGGCTGAATTGCAGATTCAAATGTATCTGTTAGCGCAAGAGATGGTTCAACATCTTTTACACTTTTACTTGTTTCTCCAACATCATTTTCATTTTGATGCAGGTTAGTTAATTTCATTAGAGGTGTCACAACGGGTTTGAATACATCATTTAATGTTTGTTCCATTGAATATTCATTTTCTTTCAATAATTAGGGCCGGAGACTTTATTTTCGAAAACGGCCCATTGATCTGAAGTTGTTTCTAGTAGGGAATTGAAGTTCGGAATAAATAGGAATTTAATAATTTAAATGTTTATGATGGAAACGTCAAAACATTGAATTGATTCAAAGGTTAATCTGCGGGATTGTGACAAACTCAATTCAATAAGAAAGAAATAAGAAAGGAATAAGAGAGAAATAAGAAAGGAATAAGGAAAAGAAAGAGGTAAGAGGAATTCTCGGATTTGAATAATTTTTTTTTCTCATTGATTTCAATAATTTACCGGATATCTCGAACACTAAACGAAACGTTGCGATTTCATCCTTTTTTGCGAAGAATTCCGAAGCCTAAAAAAACAAAGCAAATAATCGCTCTATCTCACTTAATTTCCGAGATATTCTCAAGAAACAGCCAACACGAAAAATCGATTTATTTCATTTTTTTTAAATTCCCTTTACAGTTTTTATTCTTGACCACGCCACAATTTAACGAATATCTCGGAAACTATGCGAGATGGCGTAATTTCACCCTGGATCCTTTTTGTAGGAAACTCCAAGACCTAAAAGAATCAACAGAAACAATCGCTCTATCTCACTTAATTTCCGAGGTATTCTCAAGGAATAGCAAACACGGGAAATCGATTCATTTAATTTTTTTTCGAGTCCCTTTACGCTTTTTATTCTTCACCGCGTCACAATTTACCGAATATCTCGGAAACTAAGCGAGATGGCACGATATCACCCTCGACCTTTTTTGTACAGAATTCGAAGACCTGAAAGAAGCAACAGGAACAATCGCTCCATCTCACTTAATCTCCGAGATATTCTCAAGAAACTGTCAACACGGAAAATCGATTCATTTAATTTTTTTTCGTCTCTTTACAGTTTTTATTCTTCACCGCATCACAATTGACCGAATACTCGGAAAATAAGCGAGATGGCGCAATTTCACCCTCAACCTTTTTTGTGAAGAATTCAAAGACCTTGAAGAAGCGACAGGAACAATTGCTCTATCTCACTTAACTTCCGAGATATTCTCCGGAAAAAGCCAACAGGAAAAATCAATTCATTCAATTTTTGTTTTTTGTGATTCCCTTTATAGTTTTTAATCTTCACCGCGCCACAATTCAACGAATATCTCGGAGACTGAGCGAGATGGCGCAATTTCACCCTGGACCCTTTTTCGTAGGGAACTCCAAGATCTAAAAGAAGCACTAGAAACAATCGCTCTATTTCACTGAATTCCCGATATCTTCTCAAAAAACAGCCAACAGAAAAAATCGATTTATTCAATTTTTTTTTAATTCCCTTCACAGTTTTTAATCTTCACCACGTCACAATTCACCGAATATCTCGGAAACTGAGCGAGATGGCACGATTTCACTCTTAACCTTTTTTGTAAAGAATTCAAAGACCTAAAAAAAGCAGCAGAAAAAATCGCTCTATTTCACTTAATTTCCAAGATATTCTCCGAAAAAAGTCAACAGAAAAAAAACGATTTATTCAATTTTTTTTCCCTTTACAGTTTTTATTCCTCATCGCGTCACAATTTACCGAATATCTCGGAAACTCAGTGAGATGCCGCGATTTCACCTTTCACCTGATTTGTAGGGTATTCCAAGGTCTACAAAAAGCAAGGAAAACAATCGCTCTATCTCACTTAATTCCCGAAATATTGGAGAAAATCACACAACAATACGTCAATTCTTCCATAGCCGCATTTTTTTTATTGTAATTTTTCCTCTGATTTCTCCGCTTCCATTTTCTATCAAATATCTCGAAAATGAAGCAAGATAGCGTCATTTTCTGTCTACACTTTCTTTTAAAGAATTTTCTACTCTACAAACCGTCAATCCATTTAATACATCATGTCTTTTATTATTTAATTTTTTTCCAAAATTGCTCAAAATGCAGTTTCGCTGCAATACCTCGAAAATTAACCGAGCTAGTGCGATTCTGTTTCTACAGTTTCTCGTAGAGGATTGTGAGCTCGCCAAGAAATCTCTGGGACAAAATCGTTTCATCTCGTTAAGTTTCTGAGATATCACAGGAAAGCTCACTTCAAAACGTTCATTCATTCAATGTCGATTCTCTTTCATTGGGACTGTTCGTCTTCAATCTCTTTACGTCCCATTTCTCTTGATTATCTCGGGAACTAAGTGAGAAAGCGTGATTTTGTCGTAGCATTCTTCCATAGAGAACTTCAGTAGCCACAAAGAAGCTTCCGGACAAAATCGATTCCGTTTCACATTTCTGAGATAGTCTCGAGGAACTGAGGATAAAAATAATCGATTCATCCTGCTTTTTCGGAAATTCTCTCTAATTCTGACTATTTTTCCGTAATACATCTTTTTCAATTATCTCGGAAAGAGCCAAGATTTCGTGATTCCAGAATTATTATTTTTTTTTGAGAATTTTAAAGACTAAACGAAGCTTTTCGTTAGAATTGATGTATCTCATTCAATGTCGTAAATTATGACTGACTCATTAAAACACACTCACTTTATACACACTCACTTGACATGACAACTTCTATTTTTTCCTGCCATTGCCAATAATCCCATTCCTCCAACTTCTAGTTCTTTCTGTTGATCCTCCCAAAATCATTCAAAGTATATCACACAAGAGTCATGTGGTCACTGATTTTCTGGAAGGACAAGAGTACGAGTGTGGAATCTTCCAATGACGTAATCTACTCGGCCAAGGGAACCAAGATTCGATGGCAGGAAGATGGTTGCTTGCATCCTGGCCAAGTGGTTGCTCAGCATGGTGAGACATAATTTCAATATGCTCGTCTTGGAGTGAGAAGGGAGTGGAAGATCAGTAGATGTTCTATCTCGCCGCCTTTGTCCTTGAGTAACTGATAACATCCATTCAACTGGTTTTTTCTTTTTCAAACTCTGTCTATCAACCCTCTAACGACTCAGTTAACACTCCAACGATTGAACTAGAGTTTAATAACATTCAGCCTGTCTATTCATCTCCTATTCTATCCCAGACTTTCCTTTACAATCTATTACCTCTTTTGCTTATCCTAGATAACCAAGATTTTCTTCTTTCCTTGACATTGGACACGAATGGAGTATTGCAGTTCCCAGTCCTGAAAAATGCTTCCACGCAAACTACTGGGTCGGTTTCATCCGAACATGCTTCTACCCAGACCGTTGAGCAAGGTCCATCCAAATCTGAGCTACATTCGATAGATGCAAGTTCCCCTTGTACATCAAGCATCAGTGATAAGTGCTTGTCCTCTTCAAGTCGGTTATTGAGACATCAAGAGATCAGTCTTCCGATGTCTACTTCACAAGAACTTCCGACATCATCGATATTTTTCTCTCCATCATCCTCAAAATCACCGAAAAAGTGTACCAGGGAATATCCATCTTCGTCCATTGTTCGAAGAGTGGACTCTGTATCAAAGTCCCCTACTCTATCTATTGGAGAGCCTTCAACCTCAACGGGGACAACTCACAGACGTCATTCCAATATTCGTATTGGAAGAAACACATCGGAGCTGGATGACCGGAGTCAAGTTTTTCCAATTTCAAAGAGCTTCACTACAGTCACTCAAACAGTTCCAACATCATCACAGGAGACATGTTCTCCAATGATTTCTACATCGAAGGAAGACAATTTGGTGAAACTCATCGAAGGCTCATCTCTGGTTATTTCTAAGGAGAAACTTGATGATATTTTATTTTATCAAAAGGATAATCCTCGAGCTATGGTTCGGAAATTGCTGCTATTGTTTGTAGGAGCTGATGGATTGGTGCAAATGACACCATTCGGTGATCATCGCAGATCATTGTCAGCAATTCCAAATCATATCTATCGTGATGTTCGATGTACGCTTCCGATAATTCTATTTTCCTGAAAGTAGCAGTAATTTCATATACATCCTTGTTTGCTTCTAGGTTTTGTGAATTTCAATAACCCAAATCGCACTCTCGATCAGGCCGAATATCGCGAAGTTTGCAGCCTCCTTTGCAGAAGACTCCGGAATCCCAGACGTTGAAGAGGAGTCATTATTATGTTTTTATGAAAAGTTTTTTCATCTATTTGCCCACTGTTGTTCTTTCTTTCAACCAATTTTGTTTTTCTTTATTTTTTTCATCATCAGTCCGAAAACACACGCACACGAACACACACAAACCCACAAACATACACACACACACACACAGTGACCCGTGTATTATCTAATAAATCGTACTGTTTCTAATCATTGTGGTTTCTTTGATGTGTGGCAATTGCGTGGAGAATTTCAGGAACTACGAGTAGTAATTGAAGTGGGCTTGTCTCATCTTGCTGAGTTTCCATGATATCTTTCGAGAAAAATCATCAAGAACTGCATCAGTACATGATACAGAATGACCCCCTTTGCACTATCCTTGTGGGAAGAATGCCTTTTCTCCACTATTGCCTTCACTAGACTGAGACGCAGTTCCAGTCCCCTCACCTCGATTCATCATTGGTAACATAGAAGGAATGGGAATAGAAGAAATCGAAAAAATAGAGAACAGAGATCATGCGGAAAATTGTTGTATCTTGCTTAGTTTCTGAGATAACGAGTAGAAAATTTTTCCAGCCGCGAAAATTTCCATTTTTTCCTGTTCCATTCACCGGACTGCTATGTCTTGGAATCCGAGCGAGATAAGGCAAATTTACAAAAGACCCATTCTTTCCATTCCACCAAGAGAAGAAAAAGAGATGTCTTGTAAATTTGCTCTATCTTACTCAGTTTCCAAAATATCACATGCGGAAGAATTGCATGAAAAACTTGTTTTTTTCACTCTCGAAGAGATTTTCTGCTCATTATCTCGGAAACTGAGTGAGATACGACAACGTTCCAGGAGATCCTTTCCCTTCGTCTCGCCAAGAAAAGATCTCGAGCGGGTTTGCTCTATCTCACTTATTTCCCGGAAAAAGCTGTGACCGCCATTTAGTGTACGAGTGGAACCGAGAGAACTGTTTTATCTCTCTGCATTTGCTCTCCCACCTTTTCATGAACACAACTTTAACGTTTAATCATTTCAGAGACTAAGCGAGATGGAGCCAATTTTCAAGAAACCATTTTTTTTCCATTTTAATGAAGCAAGAGAAATCGGTATTTCGAAAATATGCTCTATCTCGCTCAGTTTTTGAAATAATTGGAAGTTATAATTATCAAAAAGATGAGAGGGTGAATGAGTGCCTCTAATGCAGCTCTTTCGGTCTCACTCGCACAACTCACTTCTTCCGCGACTTTTCTCGAAACATAAGCGAGATAGAGCATTCTATTATGAGACTTCTCCTGCTCAACTCGTTGAGATAAATTTTTAAATTACAGATGCAAGTATAATTGGAGAATAGGAGAGATAGAATGATTCAAAACAGGTTCTCAGTTTAGACTCGAGGATTTGACCAGAAAATCTCTTCTGATAAAAGGCTCTATCATGTTTAGTTTCCGAGAAAAGCAGTGATAAAGACTGGCTGTGCGAATGAGACCAAGAGAGCTGTATCATAACCTCTTACTCATTCTCAGACCCTTCCATACCGCTGCTTCTCCACTTCTATTATTTCGGCAACTAAGCAAAGTGGAGAAAATTTCCAAGAGATGGCTTCTCTTTTTTTACTGAGGTGACCCAATGTGGCCAGTCACAAATTTCTTTTTACCCTGCATTTTTTTCTTGTATGATTTGCACTGAACTTCTCTATAGAGAATTCCAACAGCTACAAATAATTGCAAGAAAAAATAAAAATTAAAAATAATTCTAAAATGATCTGTTCAATTAAATTTCATCCAACATAATGTTTTTCTTTTTATTTTTTTCAAACAATGACTACCAATTACAACAGAGTAGATCAATCCACGAAATAAAAAGATGAGAACACTATGTATTGAATCTTCTGAGTTCTACTTGGAGACCACGTTGAAATCCCTGGATCTCTTGTAGTCTCTCCACGTGGTTCACCACAGCAGCTGGAGATGGAGAATGAAGATCAGACAACAATCTTGCGAATCACATGTCGAGAGGAGTCGAGGATTGACACAATGGGGTGATCGGATACACAGAATATCTGTAACGCCCAAAAACATGAAGCTCTCAACAACAAAAATGAAAAAATCAATTCCAGCACTTGTTTTCATGCCAAAATTCCTCTAGCTTTCCGCATGAATCATCGAAAAACATCCATCTCCAACCATTAACATTCCAATCTTTATTGTAATGCTGAAAGGAAGATTGAAATGATAACGGTTGGAGATGGTATTTCTTTGACGATTCCATTAAGAGGCTGGAAAAATTCGAGCTGACAATTATATGCCACAACTCCCCATTTGTCTCGAGGATTCGAATTTTTTGTTTTTTTTTAGGGGTCAAAACTCTTTTCCCAGAAAAATTTCAATTTTCTGGAAATATCTCTGGTTCTATTGACTGAAGTGAGCTGGGATTCATTTTATATGGAAGGTGGAATAATTTGCCATCGATTTATCGCGTTTTGAATTCCAAAAAATTCATTTTCCAGGTAGTTTGAAATTCTCTACGAAACAAGCCGAAGTGCTACCATCTGTGCCTTATTTACAAACCTTACGCTTCGTGCGGAAAATACTGTTTTGCCAATTCGATTGCATCAGAAACGCACTTGCGACGCATCAGCTATGTATCAGCAACGCATTTACGAGGCATCACCAACGCATGAGCAACGCACTTGCGACGCATCAGCTATGTATCAGCGAAGCACTTGCGATACATCAGCAACGCACTTGCGACGCATCAGCCATGTATCAGCGAAGCACTTGCGACGCATCAACAACGCATGAGCAACGCACTTGTGATGCATCAGCAAAGCACTTGCGACGCATCAGCAACGCACTTGCGACGCTCTTATGACGCATCAGCAACGCACTTGCGACGCATCAGCAACGCATTCGCGACGCATCAGCAACCCACTTGAGACGCATCAGCAACGTTCTTGCGACGCTCTTGAGATGTTCTTGCGACGCTCTTGAAACGTTCTTGCGACGCTTTTGCGACGCTCTTGAGACGTTCTTGCGACGCTCTTGTGACGCACTTGCGACACATCAGTGATGCATCAGCGACGCTTTTGCGACGCATCAGCAACGCACTTGCGACGCATCAGCAACGCTCTTGCGACGCATCAGCAACGCTCTTGCGACGCATCAGCAACGCTCTTGCGACGCATCAGCAACGCTCTTGCGACGCATCAGCAACACTCTTGCGACGCATCAGCAACGCACTTGCGACGCATCAACAACGCATGAGCAACGCACTTGCGACGCATCAACAACGCATGAGCAACGCACTTGCGACGCATCAACAACGCATGAGCAACGCACTTGCGACGCATCAGCAACGCACTTGCGACGCATCAGCAACGCACTTGCGACGCATCAGCAACGCACTTGCGACGCATCAGCAACGCATTCGCGACGCATCAGCAACGCATTCGCGACGCATCAGCAACGCATTCGCGACGCATCAGCAACGCACTTGAGACGCATCAGCAACGTTCTTCCGACGCTCTTGAGATGTTCTTGCGACGCTCTTGAAACGTTCTTGCGACGCTTTTGCGACGCTTTTGCGACGCTCTTGAGACGCTCTTGTGACGCACTTGCGACACATCAGTGATGCATCAGCGACGCTTTTGCGACGCATCAGCAACGCACTTGCGACGCATCAGCAACGCTCTTGCGACGCATCAGCAACGCTCTTGCGCCGCATCAGCAACGCTCTTGTGACGCATCAGCGATGCATCAGCGACGCTCTTGCGACGCATCAACAACGCACTTGCGACGCACTCACGACGCATAAGCAACGCACTTGCGTCGCATCAGCTACGCACTTGCGTTGCATCAGCAACGCACTTGTGACGTATAAACAACGCACTTGCGACACCTGAGCAACCACAGACCGATTGCAGAGTTCTGACTAGTCTCCACTGCACTCTAGAATATCAGACAGAAATTGAAGAAAACTCTAAACTGACAGAGGATTCTTAATACGACAGTGGGTCTCCTTCGAAAACACAAAATATAAAGTTGTTGATGAATAAATTTTTGAATGTTACTCAGTTTTCTCTCGGAAAACTCAGGAAAAGTTCGAAATACAGAAGTTTCCTTCATCCCCGCACATACTCCAGCATTCGTTCATCAAATCCGGTAATCAGGAAGCGTGTTCGGACTTATCACTGAGAAACACCAAAAATGGTCGTGAATGCTTCCCTCGGGCATTGCAGAGAATGTGTGAAAATTGACGACACGTTGAAAAATCGACGAAAATGAAACAGTATTTGTTTACGAAGGAGACTCACGCCTCAGGTTCTATGAGAATGGCACAGGATCTCGGGAACAGGAAAATCACTCTGGGATACATATTGCTTATTCTTATTGTTTGTCTTTCAAACATAGAAAGAGACATCAATTTCTGCACATATAGATCGACGAAGAAATCTGATAATCGATCTCTTGGGGCGGTTATCCAACCAATTTTCCCTAGAGAAACATCATGAAAATGCGCAGAGATCATTCTAGTCATAGACTCGCGAAGAACTTCAGTAGGAAAACCGAGGCCGGAAAATCGAAAAATTCACTGATGCAGCCTTATTCAATTGATTGCCAAAAAAACTTATTGGATAGAAAAAACTGATTTAGTTAAGATATTCCAGTCAACCAGTCGTCACTATTCCCCAGGTTACATCCACACGTGGTCTTTGATTCCTTGACATATCATACTGATGACTAAATCAAGCAAAAGAAATCGGAACTGCAAGACTTTAATTATTATTGTCATTATTATTTATAATAATCAATCAATTGATAACGATTCCTTCGGAATCAGGGAACACGTGCTTGCATGAGAATACAGAAAAAAATTTTCTTCATAATCGGCACCCAGCTGGGGTATGAGAGCATATCCCGTCTCAGATGAGGCTAGGAATGTGATGAGAGACAGCATTTGACCCGTGTGACCTTCAAGAATATTTGACCCTTCTAGTCACTCCACTCATCTCTTCCCAAGTTCTATCCTCTCGTGTTTTGAACGTGAGCATCTAGGAAGGAAGAATACAAAAAAAACTGAAGAAATATGTATGTAGGGATTTTCAGAAAAAATAGATGAATAGAGATAATTGTGTACCAAGATCGAATTTGAGTTTTGTTTTTCCATGAATATTTCCATGAAATTCATAGAAAAATAATCATGCCAGTCACTGGTCGTCATTGATGATGGGATAAGACATAACTGATTGTGGCTGGTGACTAGGACCCAACAACGCATCGCCTCGCTGTTATTGATAATAGAGGTGAAATGCTACGCGAGATCTGACCTCAAGTTCATTGGAATCCACTCGACAGTTGATTCAAAAGATGCGTTGATTTGACAATGCGCTGTTTTTCCGCATGAACTGCAGTTAGTTACACTAGACAATAACTATAATGCTTGAGGAAAACAATTGACAACCACATGCATCGCCACATGCTCTTGTGTGAAACTTTGTCGATCGTTGGCTAATATTTTCTTGTAGCGACTAAAGGTTCTCTCAATTTCTACAGACGTGATAGGCGCGTATCGTGCCGCATGAAAGTCAGCCTCTGACCAATCTGGTAAGTCTCCATTGCGCTGCCCTGTCTCTAAGTATCGGCTGACAGCTTTCATGGTCGTATAACCCTCGTTGTCTTCGAAGACATTGAACATTTTCTCAGTCACGGGGCGTGGGACCCCGAGACTCTCCACGATCTCCCTGCGCATATTTTCGACCATCTGGATTGAGTCATGGAGCAGTAACTCTCGAGTTTCCAGTTTCTTCATCGTCGTGACGATTGAAGAGTAATCGTTGCAAATGATCTCAAAAACCTCGTCGATACCTGGCTCTTCAAACAGCTCTTGCGCTTCCTCCACACATTCAGCATCCGGTTCGAGATCAGCAATCACCCGAGCAACCACGTGAAAGTTGGCTGCGTAGTAAATTGCGGCTTCAAGCCATGTGCACCAGCGTGTGAGCACTGGCTCAGGTGGGAGAGGGATTCCAGGAGCCTGCTCGTGAAACTGACGAACACGATTCGGAGCTTTCCGGAAAACTTTCTTGGTTTCCGAAATAATGCCATTAGCCTCAGGATATGTGTTTCTCACTTCTTCCAAGACTAAATTCCATGCGTGAGCAACACATATACAATTGACCATCTTGGGGAATTCCTCACTCAAAAGTCTGGCAGATCGTTTCATGTAACGGGCACTGTCCGTATTATACACCAGCAACCGGTCGTGATGAATTCCATTGGGCCAAACGATAGCCAATGCATCGTCGACGAAAGCTACAATTGATTCGCCATCGGCCTTTTCTATCTCACCACAATGAATCAAACGAGGAGTCCCTGCGTGATCGGGGAGCAAGGGCGTAACAACGGCATTGACTACACATCGGCCAGTCTTGTCTGTAGTCTCATCTACCGACAACGCAATCGGGTTATCTCCAATTTCCTCCCGCATCTTCTGGACTTTGGCTTCATAGATGAGATCTACGTACCCATTGCGTAAGGTGGTTGGATCAGGTATCGTGTGTCTCGTCCATTTCTCCAAGAATCTGCGAAAGAAAGGATTCCGGAGTTTGTCCAGGGGAATATCGGCCAAGAGAAGACTATCACACAACTCTGTCCAGAAAGCACTCTGGCGCGGAGATGAAATGGCACACGCACCTTGGGTGGGATGTGGAGGTGTCACGTTGAGTGCAGCAGCTTCTTGATGTCTCTGCGATTCGTCGTGTCCTCTGATAACCTGTGTGGTGATCGTTTGCAATACTGTGTCGCAGTATTGGCACATGACTCCCTGGGGGCTGAAAACATACACCTGATTTGACAATTGCAATTCGTCAAGGATACGACGATAAGCTTCTTGTCGAGGGGCTTCGGGATCGTTAACAGCTGCTCTTGCCGCTAGGTGTTTGGGGCGGTTGAGATGGAGAGCTATCTTGCTCTGCGTAACGCCCCTGAGCTGCCTGTTGCAACATCTGCAGTATACGCTATCATCATTAACAGTGAATACATTTCCTTCAATATTTAGATTCTGTGCAATACGCTGCCATTTCTGTCTAAATGATCGGGGACCTTCCATTTACGAAATTCGCATGAAAGACTGCTATTCAAGAGTGAACCGGGGATATTTCAAATGGACAGTTCTGCTTCCAAACTTGGACTCACTGATGAACGAAGCTCTTTGAATTTTAGGGTGTTTTAGTGGTTGGGAGGGTAGGGATGAATCTGGAATGAGAATGAGGAAAGATGGTTTGTTAGAAGTGGTATGGGATAAAATGGAGGAATAGGGAGGATGGAAAGCTGCAGTGCGATGACAATAACAGGGCACAATGAAGAAGCCATTATGGAAGCCAGTGTTCCGCGCGAGTAAAGTGTCGATGCAACAATCAATTTAATAAGTCAAGTCATCTATTATTTTTTTTGTGATTCTACTGTTTCTCATATAGAAGGGGAAGCCCTCGTGGAAATCGAGTCGTCAGATTCTGTAGAAAAATGACAGAAGCTGTAGAATTCTGTGGAAATACATCAAAACTGGCTGACAATTTATGTCAGATTCCGTCAAGGTTCGATCATATATTGATCTCATTTGACACTTTCGATCAAAAACTGACGATTTCTATCCGTAAATTGGAACATGCTGTTGGATTTCACAAAAGCTGTTGGCTTTTTCCGGAGAATATCTTGGAAATTAAGTGAGGTAGAGCGATTGTTTCTGTCGCTTTTTTTAGGTCTTGGAGTTCCCTACAGAAAGGGTCCAGGGTGAAATTGCGCCATCTCGCTTAGTTTCCGAAATATTCGTTAAATTGTGGCGAGGTGAAGAATAAAAACTGTAAAGGGAATTCACAAAAAAAAATTAAATAAATTGATTTTTTCTGTTGGCTTTTTCCGGAGAATACCTCGGAAGTTAAGTGAGATAGAGCGATTGTCTCTGTTGCTTTTCTCAGATCTTTAATTTCTTTATAAAAAAGGTTAAGAGTGAAATCGTGCCATCTCGCTTAATTTCCGAGATATTCGCTAAATTGTGACGCGATGAAGAAGAAAAACTCTACAGGGAATTTTGAAAAAATTAAATAAATCGATTTTCCGGGTTGGCAGTTTCTTGAGAATATCTCGGAGATTCAGTAAGATAGAGCGATTGTTCATGTTGCTTTTTTCAGCTCTCTGAATTCTTTACAAAAAAGGTAAAGGGTGATATCGTGCCATCTCGCTTAGTTTCCGAAATATTTGGTAACTCGTGACGCGGTGAAGAATGAAAACTGTAAAGAGAATTAAAAGAAAATTAAATAAATCGATTTTTTCTGTTGGCTTTTTCCGGAGAATACCTCGGAAGTTAAGTGAGATAGAGTGATTGTCTCTGTTGCTTCTTCCAGGTCTTTGAATTCTTTACACAAAAGGTTAAGAGTGAAATCGTGCCATTTCGCTTAGTTTCCGAGATATTCGCTAAATTGTGACGCGATGAAGAAGAAAAACTCTACAGGGAATTAAAAAAAAATGAAATAAATCGATTTTCCGTGTTGGCTGATTTTTGAGAGTATCTCGGAAATTAAGTGAGATAGAGCGATTGTTGCTGTCGCTCCTTTTAGTTCTTTGAATTCTTCACAAAAAAGATTGAGGGTGAAATTGAGCCATCTCGCTTAGTTTCCGAGATATTCGTTAAATTGTGGCTCGGTGAAGAATAGAAGCTGTAGAGGGAATTCACAAAAGAAAATAATTAAATAAATTGATTTTTTCTGTTGGTTTTTCCCGGAGAATATCTCGGAAATTGAGTGAGATAGAGCGATTGTTTTCTTTGCTTTTTTTAGGCCTTGGAATTCTTTGCAAAAAAAAGGGTGAATCTGCAACATTTCGTTTAGTGTCCGAGATATCCGGTAAATCATTTAAATCAATCAAAAAGAAATTATTTAAACCCTAGAATTCTTCTTACCCTCTTTCTTTTCCGTTCCTTTATTCTTTCTCTCTTATTCCTTTCTTATTTCTCTCTTATTAAATTTTCACAATCCCTGCAGATTAACCTTTGAATAAATTCAATCTTTTGACGTCTCTGTCATAAACATTCAAATTATTCAATTTCTATTTATTCCCAACTTCAATTCCCTACTAGGACCAACTTCAGATCAATGGGCCGTTTTCGAAAATAAAGTCTCCGGCCCTATCAATAATTTATGCTTTTGTTGAATGGCTTTACGTGCCAGAGAAATCTGTTTTAACACTTCTTTTTGTTTACACAAATCATTCGATGTGAGAGGCATGTTTGATTCTCGACAGCCGACAGATGACTGTTGAGGATACTATTTAGTTACTTGTATAAAACAGTCAAAATTTTTCCTATATCTCCCACCATTGATATCACTATCTTTATCTATGACAAGGAAACTATAATTATCCTGCCAGCACACTGAACATAGTTCCTTGAATTTTTCAAATGTCATGTCTGTATTTATATGATCATTATATATATGCTTTAAATTCAAATCGTCTTGCTTGAATAGCACCAAGAAATTCATATTATCACGTACCAAATGCTTCGGAATACGAGCATATGATTGAGTTAGATAAAAACAATCAACACTTTTATGTCGACCCATACAGAAATAAGCTTTGATGTTATTCTGCTTTTCACATGCTACATCATCAAATATAAATAGAGAATTTTCTTTTGCATCATCAACACTCACAACTTCTTCATTATCGGTGAAAGGGAAGTAATTGATATCATTGAGTGGTTTCAATAGACTATCCAATAATTGATATTTCGGTTGATTTAGAGATTTTGAATAAACGTATATGTTGGAAAATCTTAAACCATTCGGATGGGTAATGAGACTCAAAAGAGCATTAGTTTTCCCACAATTCGAGGGACCACAAATTACCGCGCGTATAGTATTTGGTAATAAAGAACCATGACGTTTAGCTTTCTTCTGAGCTGTCATTGTTAATGAATCGAAATTCATTATCGGTAGCTTTGAAGCATGTGATTTCGACTCCATCCTCCAAAAGACTGATCAGCCGAGTATAAAAGTCTCCTCTTTATAGAATCATCATTCAGTTCATCGTGGGATATGCAGTTCAACACAACTAAAGTGGCTGGGAAGAGTCTCTTGAATAAAATAATCAACACTCTACCATTTGAACTTCATCTTCCGGGCTATCAATATTGTGGACCTGGTACAAAATTAGCTGAACGTCTAGCACGAGGAGATCCTGGGATTAATCCACTAGATTCTGCCTGTAAGGAACACGACATAGCATATTCGAAAAATCGTGAAGATATAAGTGCCCGTCACAAAGCTGACAAAGTACTTGAAGGAAGGGCTTGGAGTCGTGTATTATCCCCAGACGCTTCTCTGAAAGAAAAAGCAGCAGCTCTATTTGTTACGAACGCCATGAAGGCGAAGACAAAGTTCGGGATGGGGGTGAAAATGAAGAGGAAGAAAAGACGAGTCGTGAAGAAGAAGAAAAAGGTTATTTCATTGAAAAAAGTCATCCAAGCTGCGAAAAATGGTATGAAACTGGATAATGGCTCTGATGTTGCCATCAAGACTGCTCTCAATGCTGCTCGGCGAGCAGTGAAGTCAGTTGAACGGGTATCTGGAGTTGAGGCTACTCGTGTGATCCCTGTTCGAGCTAAAATTGGTGGATTCTTACCATTCCTAGTACCAGTTTTTGCTGGCTCAAGTGCTGCTGGGGCAATGGCTGGTGGTGCTGTGGCTATTGCTAGAGCTGTCAATGATGCAAAAAGCGCTAAAGACCAATTGGCAGAAGCCTTACGTCACAATAAAACTATGGAGAGCATTGCTATTGGTAAAGGCTTGTACATGAAACCATACAAGAAAGGTATGGGTTTATATATGAGACCGTCAAAAAACGTAAATTGATGCTACCACATAGACCCTTGACTGATGATGATATCAGAAAGTATGCTCAAGTATTGAAAATACCATTTTTCAGAGGTGTATTCATGCGGAATAATTTACCCAAATCAGGCTGTAGGCAGAAAGAATCAGCTATTGTAAATTTAGATGATAAAGATGGTCCAGGTACTCATTGGGTTGCTTATAAGAAAGATAATTCAGGAGTCTTGTACTTTGATAGTTTTGGTAATCTACAACCACCTCCGGATTTAATGAACTATTTCGGTGATGTTGGTAGCATCAAATATAATTATAAACGTTTTCAAAAATGGAATACATATAACTGCGGCCATTTATGTTTGAGATTTCTAAATGGTGAACTATAATAAAAAGATATGAAATTAAGATGTGTGTCTCATTTCACCTCTGATGATGGATTCATTCACATTAACAGTTTCGGGTGTTTCATCTGTGTTTGATGTACAGTATTTTCCACCAATAGAATTATCACCAAATAAAAATTATGTTCTTGGTTTAGTGGAATTTCTAACATTCAATTCGGTGCCGAATATTCATGCTGGTAAAGACAAATTTTATTTTGGCAATGAAGTTATCAGAATTCCCACAGGAAGTTATGAGATTGAAGATATCAACTCTTATCTCCAAAACAAGTTGAAAGAGAAAGATATATCAATTGAATTGGTTGGAAATTCTAATACTCTATGCTGTGAACTGAAGTGTAGTGTGGACGTTGACTTTCGACCTACAGATTCTATTGGACGATTATTAGGATTCACTCCACAAGTTTTGGGCGCTTATAAACACCATGAGTCTGAACTCCCTGTCACCATTCTTGAAGTGAACGCCATACGAGTTGAATGTAATATCACTACGGGTGCATTTCATAATGGTAGAAGAGTGAATACAATTCATGAGTTTTTCCCAGTGGTACCACCTGGATATAAAATTGTTGAAGTGCCATCGAATATAATTTATTTACCAATAGAAGTTGACTGTATTGATCATTTACAGCTTCGAATTATAGATCAAGACGATAATTTGGTTGATTTTCGGGGTGAGACAATAACAATACGTGTACACGTTAAATCGCTGCAATAGAACCAATGGGAATTGTCTTCAAGAACAACGGTGGGGGGAAAGTTGGAAGATCCTATAATACATATGAACCATACGAGAAACCCAGTAGTAAACGTTCAGCTCTGAACAAGTTAACACCTCAGAACGCAGCATTTTTGAAAAGTTTGGGTTTTACCGTGAGACAATATAAAAATGGCTGATTTGTTAAACATCCAAAAAGCAGTAGAATTTGATGAATCTATTGCTCATTATGAGCTGCACGCCCATCATCCCTACATATCAACAATCGACAATAACGATGATATACGCATATCGATACAAAATCAAGATTTATGTGTTCTCCCAAATAAAAGCTACTTGCATATAACAGGAAAATTATCACTAACTGCAACTGATGCGGTGACAGCTAGGACGAATTTAGTTAATAATGCGATTTGTCACTTATTTGAGGAGATTCGTTATGAAATGAATGGAATTGAAATTGATAAAATTAAAAATGTTGGTATCACGACGCTGATGAAGAATTTTATATCATTGAACCCAAATGAGGAGCATATTATGCACAATGCTGGATGGATAGAAGTACAAGAACAACATCATATAACTGATGCAGCTGGGAAATTTGATATTACTATACCTCTGCGAATTTTATTGGGTTTTGCTGAAGATTATCGAAAAATTGTGGTGAACACCAAACATGAGTTGATATTGAGGAGATCCAGAAGTGTAACCAACTCTGTAATACAAACAGGGGAAGCTGAAGATGTAAAAATTACTCTGAGTAAAGTTGAGTGGTTAATGCCATATGTGACATTGTCGGACAATTATAAAGTTGAATTTTTCAATTTGATTCGGAAAGATCCTGCTATACGAATGAGTTTTAGATCATGGGAACTTTATGAATTTCCAATGTTACCTCAAACAACAAAACATTTATGGCCAGTGAAGACATCGAATCAACTGGAAAAACCGCGATATGTCATCATCGGTCTTCAAACGGATAGAAAAAATCAACTGACAAAGAATTTCAGTCATTTCGATCAATGTAAGATCAGTAATGTGAAACTGTTCCTGAATTCTCAATGCTATCCTTATATAGATTTGGATATTGATTTTACGAATAATAAATATTCATTATTGTATGATATGTATGCTAATTTCCAAGCATCATACTATGGTTCTGATCCAAACCCACTACTGTCAAAAAAACTTTTCAAGACATATGCACCCTTGATTATAATTGATTGCTCGAAACAGAATGATACCTTGAAATTTGGATCGGTTGATGTTAGTATTGAAATTACCGCTCATGAGAATTTTCCTGCCAATACATCAGCATATTGCTTGATTCTTCATGATCGTATTGTGGAATATCATCCATTGAATGGTATGGTTAAGAAAATATCATAGGAGAGATAGAGGCAGCGAGATTTAACCCATCTCTCAATATAAAGCTGATGTGGTTTTTGGAATTATGATCAGTCACCATGGATGCCGTGTGGGATGTACAAGGGTTCCGAGGGTTCTTCAATAAATTGATCGTTAAGGAAATTTCAATATATTCTTGGGATCTGAATGATGAGAAAAAAAATCCATCAACTTATTTTTTCAAACCTCCAAGCGAATTTGATTGTGGATCAACGAAATATCGTTGTGTAAATGGCTGGCTTGAACGTAATTATCATGGTATTCCATGGACTTATGGTTCTATATCATATGATCAGCTTGGATTATTTATGAATGAAAAATTTCATGGAGTGAGTAGAATATATGTGACAGGTCGGGAAAAGAAGAAATGGTTAGGAGAGTTTACTCATATTGGAACACGTCCGACTATAATTGATATTGATGAATTGTTTGAAAACTGTCCATCTCTAAGAAAATTGATTGGGCAAAAAAATAGAAATTGTACTTTCCACTCAAATATGCCTAAAATGATGTGTGCAGCGAGAAATGTTTCAATGATGAAACAATATTTGGAAAACAAATTGGAACCATCGATTGAGCGATCACTCTACATATATAATGATCTGCAAGATTTGAATTTGATGAACAAAGAAGATATCGCCTGCCTGCCAGTCTCATTCATAGTACATTATGCCTCTCGCGATGTGGATGGAGCATGGGAAAAATTGACCAATGAGATGAAATCCAATAAGAATATTGCCCGATGTAAGCGTTGCATCAAACATCATAGTTGTGGAAACTATACTGGAGATGTTTGCAATGGCATTACTTCTATGATTAAGGATTGTGAGATGTGTGGAATTTGAATGAAGAACAAAAATATATATGTAAACCAAAATTTATTGAATAAAAACTAATGAATACATGAAAAGATCTTATTTTACTTTATTTATATACCTATATAAAATTTTCATGAGTATTATGATTACAAAATTATAAAAAAAAATTATAATAGTTATGATGACGATGATGATGAAAGATCATGATTATTATGATTATAAAAGAATAATTATGAAAAAAGTTATTTCGATGCTGTTGCTGGTTTCACTGGATCTGCGGCTTCTGCAGATATCTTCAGAAACTCATCCAACGGATCGTCGTATTCGGCCATTGGAGCCCCACTGATGTAGCCGAATTTTATGAAGTTGAAAGGGCCTGCTCCCACACATTGTATTTGTAGATTCTTCAATTTTGCCTCCTTTTGTAGACGCATAAACTCATTGGGACTCCTTTGGAAGAAGTCCGTTAGTTTCTTCGGTAGAAACATTGTATGAGTATTGTTAATGTTGACCATTTCTCTGACACCGAATCGTGTCTTTGCTTTGTATAGGTCAACAACCATATAAAACTCATTATGAATCAGATCAGCCAGCTTCACTAGCGGTAGCAGCCCCCTCGGCTGGCAGATTGTGTTGATTTCATTGAGATCCATGATATTAGAGAACTAGTTTATTCACTTGAACACAAAGGCGACACAACTCACTTCTCAATTCAATTATCTTTTTCACTTCTTGTATATCTTTCAAAAGTACTTCGATACGTTTCTTCAAAATTTTCTGGTGAATCTGTTTCTTCATCCACTGGAGGGAACTGTGAGCTCCTGAGGATTTGTCCCCGAATATATAGTGATTCACCCCCACCATTCGGCCTAATCTCAGTGGGAGACAGTTTAAAAAACGGTTCCCACCGTTAAAAAAACGCAGTAGGAGGTCATTGACTCCCACGATCAGATAAGGAAAATGGAGGTCCGAGGAGGAAAAACAAAAAAAGTTCACTTCAACCCAGATGTCAAAGTTCATCATATGGTTGTATGGTCCTATGCATATAAGGAAGCTCGAAGGAGTTCATCTAATGCGTGTGATCGTCAACGATTCAAGCGACGGATAAATTTATTACAGATGCTTCTGGATCTTATCTTGGATCCTAAACATCGTGAGCGGGTGCAGCATACTCGTTTCAATAATTAATGTATAGAAAAATTATCTGGTCCAATAAAAAAAGCTCTTAACCGAGATTAGTTTTGTTATCTTTATTTGAAACAGATGTATTCGCATGATAAGTTTTTCTCAGCTTGAGGTCCCTTATTCGTTAACCACTTTGTGCAGCTGTTATCCCCTCTACTGAAAGATTTTCCTACACCCCCCCCCCCCCGTTATCACCAACAACTTACCGCACACCACCACCCACTCCCCTGTACTTAAGAGGCTCGAAGAAGGACAGGTACCCCTGCCGTCCACTACCCACTTACCTGCAATTAGCGGGACCTAAGGGGACCGGGTACCCCTACTACCCACTTTCCACCCACCACCCACCTCCCACTTACCTGCAATTAGCGGGGTCTAAAACGGTCAGGTACCCCTGCCACCCACTACCACCCGCCACCCACCTCCCACTTACCAGTAATTAGCGGGGCCTTAAGGGACCAGGTACCCGTACCACCCACCTTCCACCCACCACACGACTCCTGGATCCAAGATGGCGGACTTGCCATAGCCTTACTACACTAAGACCCCCTACTGACCACCCACTGACCACCCACTGACCATCCACTGACCACCCACTAACCACCCACTGACCACCCACTGACCACCCACCTACCACCCACAACCCCCCTCACCTGTAATTAACGGGGTAGAAAACGGCCAGGTACCCCTGCCACCCACTACCACCCACCACCCACCTCCCACTTACCTGTAATTAGCGGGGTAGAAAACGGCCAGGTACCCCCCTTTCACCTGATCTGAAAATCTAAAATGGCGGAATCTCTTCCCCAGAAGTAGCCTTACTACACTACTCTAGTGGTTCAACGGGTAGAGTGAAGTCATCAGGACCAGCTTCTACACGCTGTTCTGTAGTTTCAAGATCTTGGGATCCTAAAGTAATTATCCAACGTTGCACTCGTGCGCCTTCGGTGAGTTTATTCTTGGTCATCCATGCTAGTATATATTTTTCTTCAATAATTGATTTTTTCTCATGATAACTTTTGAATTTTTTATACAGGCGATGACGTTTCAAAGAAACTTGGGAAATTATTTCGACTTGTGGTTGAAACTCCTTCATTCACTGATGGCAGGTTCTTCTCGTCGTCCTTGCCACATCCCATAGGCTCCTCTGGACTGGAGATGTGACGTTTGTGACCGATTTGTCTGGGATGTTCCATGATTCACTGTAGTGGACTCTTTCTAATTTGTTCATTCCATTAATCCAATTGTCATTGCACTGTACTTTTGTCACGTCACATTCAATTTTTGTTTCCAAAAATAAATGGAGTATTTTTAAGTTCTTTCGATGCTTCATTGTAATGAGTGCTGTCCTGAGTCCATCTCCTTCCTTGGTCACACCCTCATTCTTTCTATTAAGATTACGGAGGGTTAAGATCTCTCCAAATTTTCCATCGTGTATTAGGTTTTCATAATTGTGTAGGTCGATTTCTTGAACTCGCACAATTTTAATTCGTTTTATTTTCATTGTTGATTCTCTTTGGCCTATCCATTCCTTACTGAATTCGACGCTGCCGTCAACTTGACCGTCAAAGAATGCATGCGTCAGCAACCTTGACTCGGTGCGTCAACCACTTGCCTGCTGTTAACTCATTCGACCTATGTTGTAATTCGACGCCCGCTTCACCTGATTCTTTCTTTCGAATTTTTGACGAAATTAAATTTAATTCAATATTCATAATACTTGCTAGCTCCTTCAGTGACATTGTCCCCTGATACCCGTGGAAGATTTTACGCAATGTTTTTCTTATTTTTAAGGGTAACTGAGGGTTGTTTCTCTTCAATTGAAGCACATGTTGTTGGTCTCCAGATGATTTCTCCTGAAATACATATACTTCGTTGATGTATACGTCCACTGCATTAATTAACCATCTTTTATCAATGTTGCAAGTTGAAGTTCCTTCCATTTGTAGTCTTGGAGATAACTTTAAAGATGCTTTTCTACAACGACTGTTCAAATTATTACTTTTTGTACAGGTCTTCGCGTTCTCCATTGGCGTATCTGTCATACTCGTCACCTGCATTCTTCTAGTACTCCGATTTCTAATATTTTTTGAAGGTAACTTGATAAACCACTCCTGTAATATCTGATTGTGCCCTTCACAACTTATGCTTGCAATTTCTGTAAGTGTTGAAATCATTGAATCTCCCCATGAGATCCAATCTGTCTTTTGAAAATCACAAATTTCCTTACTCCTCAGAGCAGCCCTTTGCTCAGGTATTTTCAGCAGAGCTGTTCTCCAATGATCGCTTTTTAGGCGAATGTCCACCTCATGCAGCATCTCTGGGAGTATCTCATCGGATTCAGACAGACTGCGTGATTCTTCCAAATGGATTTTTTCATCCCTGCATCCAGTTTTGAAAGGAAAATGGAATTTTCTCCACTTTGATCTTGATGTAGCTCCTTCGTTATTGAATATTTTCCAGCAGCTCACATTGAGAGCTTTCTGTGTTCTACTTCTGGAATTTTTTCTCGTCTTATTTCTTCTGTAACTGACCACAAACATGGCAGAATCGCTTGTAACTTCATATATTGAGCATATCACCTCTTCCGGGTATATGGTATCCTGATTGCATAACAACTTACTCAACCGTGTACGATTTTCTGCTCCTGCTGACAGTAGAAGGATCCATTTCAATCTTCCACTCGTTCCTATCCGGGTTAAGATGAACATTTCCAATGACGTAGGCTGTAGAGTATCTTGGTGAAATATTATGTTCACCATTTTCCCTGATTCAGTTATCTCCACACCCGCAGTACAAACGGATATTTTAGTTGTGGTGAGGGAAATTACATCAGTTGGTGGAATGACCTCCACTCGAATGTCATACTCAGTTCGTTTACTCCACACGTCATTTTCATCTTTCTGCTGAGCTTGCAGCACGATATGTCTTCGATCATTTTCTTTCTTGGTCAATAACCTTGAATTGTTTTTTCGGAATACCAACTCGTATTTATGCTGTCCTAATACTCGGCCTGAATTTGTAATTTGCGTTTCTTTGTTTTGAGCACTTTGCAGCCCTTTCAAGGGTTCATAACACATATCCATGCTGGACCAATGTAGCCGTACTCTTCCCGGTACTCTAATTTTCGTGATCCTTGGTTCGTGATAAGTTCTAAATGGTCCCATATTTATAAAATATCCGTTCATTAACTCAGACTCAATATTCCTGGTCCAAGCTGTCAGATCTCCATCCTCTAGACCAAAATCAATGCGAGATGTGATGTGACGCATTGGTCTCAACTGATCAGGAATTAACCATTGGAGTCCTACAGACAAAATCTTGTTCCATATCTCGTAATTAGCCTCAAGGTATTTGAAAATATCCGCTGAATCATTTTCCGATGAAGACTGATTGTCTTCTCTGTTGACTTTTTCCTCAAGGTAATAATCCAAATCTTCATACCAGAACTTTTCCTTACGTTGACCCGAAATTTTGACAGCTTCTTTTCACTGTAGTACAAAAGTCTATTTTCCTCCCTTAGAAAGTATCTCCTGTACCTAAAAGATCCCTGGAACCTCGTTGAAGTGCAGCAATGACTGCTAGCATTACTCAGAATGTCGAGATAACTTGGGTTATTGAATTGATCCCAATCATTCACCGATGATCCTAGGAAATTCCCCTCTTCCACATTAAAATCTCGAGTGTTATCAGCCTGCGGAAACTGTAGAAAATTCCTCTCCGAATAGTCGGAATTAGTTATTCTAATAGCAGTTGTGAGATACCCTTGCTTCAACCCTTCAGAGATCATTTTAGCCGTCCTTTGAATCAAACTAATCTCAATCCCAACGAGATATCCTGCAACTGACCTCTTTCCGGTGTTCTGGTGTATACGTAAACTTCTTTCAGCTTCTGTATGATGGCTGTCAACCATCGTGACATTGTCTGCATATTCCATACCTTGTAGTTTCTGCCTCTTGGTCAGTATAGAATTCCTCAACTGATACTGAACTGACTCTATATCAAACTCGAGTAGTATAATTCGTTCTGAATGGCTAAAAGTTTCAATTCCACTTCTTCTAATATCCTCCTCGAATAAAAACCATCCCCTTTCCATCGTGAGGCCCATTATGGACGGATCTGTGAAGAATAATTGACAGTTTCTCTTATCTAACATTCCAGGAAATTCCAGTAATGAGAATGACTTCCATGAGTCTCCAATGAACTCCTCATTTTCTCTCATTTTTCGGATATTCATCTCGTTATTAGTCGCTTTTTGCAACTTCTCGTTAATCACTCCTGTCCTCTTCAGAAGAAAGAGAAGTTCTTCCAATACGAATTTCTTCCGATAATTCTTCATATTCAATTTTCTTTCCATTTGAAGTTGTTCTCTTTTGACATTTCGGAGTGTTGACCTTTGTGATACTTCAATACCTGTCTGGATTATACGAGAATCAATGTTGTCTCTGCATGTAATGGTAATTTGCATCATACTTTTCGTTTGCTGCGTCAGGCTTTTTGTGACTTGTGCAATACTTTTCATTGAACTCATTCCGCTACCTGCTGCGACTTAATGCAATTTGAATATTTCATCCATTGCTTCTTCTTGTCCGGGATGTTTCCACGCGTAAATAGGTTCTCGTGTATTCCTAGGACAATTTTTATCGCTCGCCTTATTGGATTTCCAATGTGATTCAAACTTCTGAAGATCTGAAGTTTTCGTTCGTTGAAGTTTCATTTGAACTCCGTCTAATAAGATATATTTTCCAAGATCAATTTTCACATCCAAGTCTTGAGACTCTAGAAAATCTCCTCCGAGAATTCCTCCTGAACATGGAAAATCGTTTGGTACTAGATGAAATTCATGACCCAATCCTACGTCTCTGATTTTCAAATATATAGTAACTTTTGCAAGTGTTTCCATGTTTTGTTGGCTGATTCCCTGCAGTAAGACTGTGTCAAAGATGATTGGAATTTCAGGTTGCAGTTTGCCGATCTTAATCAATGAAACAGCAGCCTCTGTATCAACTAGAAAATATGTACGCTTCCTGAGCTCATTTGCGGTGAGAACAATATGATTTTGAAGTGAAACTTCTTTTGGGAGGGTACCAACTTTTTTCTCGCGTCGCGAAACGAGTGTAAGACTTTGAGGGGAACGTGGTAGTAGAGTAGTGGGGGGAAGGGGAAATTTTTGCTGCTGCCGTCGGGTCGCTATCTGGGTGGTGGGGGAAGCCTGTGTTTTTTTTTAATTTTTTCTTTTCAATACACGGAGAGAAAAATTTGGAAATTTATCTAAATTATTTTTTAAAAAATTACGGAAAATTGTCATCCAAAGGAGGAGTTGTCATGGAACACGACTGAAAAATATTTATGCTCCACCTCATAATTTTTGCTCTTTATTTCTTTAAAAATTGCCATTTTACACTTGGCTTTGGATTGAAATGTCTCGAAAACTATTCAAAAGTTATCGAGACATGCTGTGAATGAAATTTAGAGGGAAGATTAACGAATAGATAAGCAAGCCTCCGTTTTTTCACGACTCGTAGTTATTAAGATATCGATTTTTGAATGAAATATTCAGAAAGGACGTCCAAGCGCTCATTTATTTGCTATCGGGCCTTATCCATTGTTTCTGAACTACTCATTCAAAAAATGATATCTCGGAAACTACTGGTCAGAGAAAAACAGCGTTCTTCTTATTTTGTTCGTCAATCTTCCCTCTAAATTTCATTCACAGCATGTCTCGATAAATTTTGCATAGTTTTCGAGATATTTTAATCCAAAGCCAAGTGTAAAATGACCAATGGCTCATGTATAAGAAGTTTCACTTCTGTCACGTGGGTTCCACGCACCCTCTTTTTAATGTTCTCCATCTTGGCCGGTCGCAACATCTTTTGCCTTCTTGATGGCTGTTCTAAATGATTTAGAATTTCAGCTGATTGACGGACAATTCCAAAAGCCATCGTTTGACGAATGTTCTTCAAATGCCAGGCTGCATCGGCATTTTTCTTTAATGTCTTCTCAGTCTGTTTGGAATGAACTATGCTGATGTTAGCAGTCTGTTGACCTTTATTAACGCACGATAATTTCCGTATGTGTCAATTCCTTTTCAATTTGCTACATTTGAAAATATCATGACCACTCATTTTGCAGTATTCGCCGTTTTTCTGCAGCTTATGGTTGTTTTCGTTTTGTTTGGAATTTGGTCGGGTTATCTCTTCAATTTCTTGGTTTACCAATAACTGATCGCATTCTGCGGCTGTATGTCCTTCATTTGCACAATTCAAACATATGTTGAATCGATTGAATTTTTGATGTTTTAGTATTGTTTCTGTCTTATACTCATTTTCCTTCATAGTATTCTCCTCAATGCCTGCCATTCTTATTGAACCATCGTTCTCATGAATATCTTCTTTAAATGACACATATTTCCGCGGGTCCCAATTAGGTTTTTCCCCGGAGCTCAACAGTATTCCTCCCTCCTGAATCATCCCAGTTTCCTGGTTCATTGTAACCGAATTGTAATATTGATACTTCTCAGGCTGTATATCCTCGGTTGTTGAAGTTCTCGATTGCCATGGATATTTTCCATTTTTGGAGAGCTTCCCACAAGAAAGGCTGGTTCTACCCTGTATTGCTGAAGAGAGTTCCTTCCTCCCATCTGGTACAGGTTTCTCATTTTTTTGTTGAGCAAAATTTCTTGATTCTTCGGGAGAGACTTCTTCCTGCATGTCTTCCACTGAATCTTCTACACGATCAAGAGAATACAGAAGTCGTTCCCAACTTATTGTGTTCCGACAGGATTCCGCTAGCGTCTTGTAACTCTGTGAATCCTGAACGTCACTCAATGCGTCTTGGATTCTCCTGTTGATATTTCTAAAGAAATCCTATCCTGAGACAGTTTTTCAACAGATATCTCGTCCTTGAATTCCCCGAATTATTCTTATATTCCACTGTAGTCGCCGACGAAGGTTGATCAGGCCCTGCCGTTGAAAACTCCGCTGCCACCAAAATGTTAGACCCGTTTAGTCATGAGGAAAGTGAGTAGGTTCGATCTATAGAGATCTCCTCTACAGTGGATAAAATACTTTAACTCGGAGAATTAATAAAAATGAATTATTATCTTTATTATCAAAATGTTTCCATTTTGAGTAAAGAATTTACAGATTTAATTAATGTGAAATTATTGATTAACGCGAAATGATTTTAACAACTGACTCCCGAATATCGGTGAGTCTGATATTTATATTAAATTATTGGTGTCACATTATTACACGATTGAGTGTGTAAACATGCTGAGTTTCCATAATATGTGAACCAAGTGCAACTTCTTCACATATTATGCAAATGATTACAATTGAGAAATATTTAACAAGGTTAAATATTTCTCTTTTTTATGTATACTATTCTGGGACACAACAATAATAAAAAAAATGATGAAGATAATATGAAAAACTATTGAATTCTGAACAAATACAATAGTCATCATATTTTGAATTTTCAAGTTATAATCAGTTTATTATCAATGGGAGAAAATTTTTCATAGTAAGAGTCTTGGTGAATTACGTCGTGACAACTGAGTTTATAAAAAATCGATACTTTTTTAATTGATTTAAATTTAAATTACATTTGGGGAAACGATCCTGCTATGATCGAAGAGGGTGATGAATTTGGAAATTCCAGTGTATCCATTTTGTTGATTCTTAAATTAATATTCAATCAGTAATTGAAATGGGCTAATATTGGTTAAAATTCGTATGCTTCATTATATTCTGTGAAGTTCTTCGAAAGTATATATAAGCTATTTACCTAGACCTATTTAAATGATCTAGTAATTCCTATAGTCAGTTCATTATGAAAACTGATAAATCAATATTCTATGATCATGAAACTGTATTCTTTAATTTTCAATTAATTTTATTGAATAATTTAAAATTGAGAAATAATTTTAAAAAAATATTCAACAGAATTCTAAACAATCACTGTTTGGACACAGCGCTGCAACAAGTAATCGACAGAATTCATGTGCTGACATTGGATTTCTCCATGATGAATACATGCACTTCGAACAATATCTATTCAATGACCAATCAGTAAACTCGCCGATAATCACGTTCCCTGATAGTCCATTGAATCCGAATAATAATTATCAAAATTGTGATAATGACCAGGACGTAGTAGTTGAGGAAAATCAATTGAGCACAGGACCTGAACTTCAAGAGCCATATGAGTATAATTATCAGTATGAACAGTTAAGAAGAAGACAAAATTATCAGCGAGAACAATTGAGAAAGAAGCGTGAATTAGAATTGCAAAATCTGCGCGATCATCAGTGAGAACAATTTAAAAAAAAGTGAATTAATAGAGCAAAATCTGCGTGATTATCAGCAAGAACAGTTGAGGAAGACACGTGAACTGAAAGATCAAAAACAGCGTGACTATCAACGAGGACAATTGAGGAAAAAGACGTACTCCCTCTCAACAAAATGAACGTAATCATGCACAAGAACCATTCCGACAACGAGAAGAAATTGATCAACAACGAGGAGTCTACCCAAGATCACATAAATTTACAAATTACCATACAAATTATAATGGAAACAATGCGAATCGTTGGATAACGTGAAAGTTCTCAGAATAATAATGATAATTCAAATGCATGCTCGTCAAGAAAGACACGAGCTGGACGTAATTTAACTTATCGCAATGAAAAGTAATTTTAAAAAATAACATATTATTTACAAAAAAAATCTGTGATCAAATAGTATATTACTTAACAAGTGTGGCAAAGTACTTTTCTGACGAGTGTGAGCTTGCAAAACGAGTTGAATACGAGTTTTGTAATCACACGAGTCTGAAAATCTTTACCACACGTGTAAGGTTCTGTTTTTTTATGCACAACGTGTGGAAAGTTGTGCACGCTACGCGTGCAGTCAGTGGCTACTCCATTTCATTGTTTTACTCTTTATTTTACGAATTCTCATTGATAATTTAAAAAATTTTCAGATATGGAAATTCGATGAAAAATGAGTCAACTGAGATTGGATTCATTTTCACTAAAAAAAATAATCAAGCAATGGGAACAAATGATTCATCCATCCATCTTCATCTTCATTTGAATAAGTGAATGAATGACGATCTCGAAATTAATTCATTGCCTCTTAAGTTTCATTAAATCTATTTATTTAATAAATACTTAATACTTGAGTGATTTATATTCTTTTTTTCAATTCATTCATTTTCAATTCATATCCAGTAATTCAATTTCTTCAATTTTAATGTTTCCAATGAATTAGATTTTTTTTATCTTAAATTTTCTTTCTATTTTATTAAGAAAAGAAGAATAGAGAACAAACTGTTGATATTTATACTCGATAAATCTATATCCTTTGCCAATTATTTCGTAAGAAAATTCCTTAAAAAAAACATAAACTACATATGGATATTTTGATCTAAATTTTTTTTTTGAAAATTCATGAATCATTGTTCTATCTAACTTATTTTCTAGAGCGGTAAAAAAAATATTTTAACAAAAAATTAAGAAAAATTTGAAAAAATAAAATATATATTTCAAATATTGAAATTAATCGTTTCCAATAAATGAAATAAATAACTATTTTTTAATCCATTGAATATAACTAGTGGCGTTTCAAAAAAATTATCCATACTATGTCTGTATTACTATTATTGCATGACCTTAGAATGAAAAGGGCGTAACAATATAGAAAACCTATACTATTCATGCTCTCCCCACTCTTTCAGCATAACACACTATAGAACAGAAGAGACTCATAAATTATAATTGCACCCATTTCACAATACTGAAATATATGAATAACACTTTTATTTTTTTATAGTAGTAGATCCTAATAACCAGCAATATTTTTTTTTACTTTTCATTTTTTTACTCTATTCCCAAATTATTATCTACTATCCTATTGACCAACCACTTTAGGAATTGTTTATGAACATAGAAGCACAAATAAATTTTTTTGATCAGAATGATGAGTAAATTATTCACTGTGATGCTGGAAAATGTGAATGTTCATGATTTCATTCAATTTGTGACTATGTGATATATTTTGGCAGATTAAATAAATTTAATAGACAAGGCCAGTGTAAGATGACCACCGTTTTTTTTAAATGAATGCCGATACATATGCGTTGAATTCCTCACTTAAAATATTTCATGGAGATTTTATAATGAAATTAAATAACAATTCAATGAAAAATTAATCTACTACAATTAGGGGAGAGTGGGGCAAAATGGACATCATAATGAGACGGTTAGAGATGGATTTTTTTTTATGATTGTACTGGAAAGCTGAGGAAATTTGAGCTGGAAAACGAGTGTCAGATGTATTTTTTTCGATATTTTTGAAAATTCTATATTTTTTGGCATGTTTAAGGGTTAAAAGCCTTTTCTTTAATGAAAATTTTCATTTTGTTGCAAATATCTCTGGTTTTGTTGGTCGTAGCGATTCGGGATTGGTCTCAAATGAATAGTGAGCTCATTTCCCATCGATATAAGGGGTTCTGAATTCAAAAATATCGATTTTTAGGATAGTTTAGGTCAAAAAGAGTTTCACAAAACTGTTCCACAGAAATGCCCATAAATATCTCAGAAATCGATATTTTTCAATTGAAAACCTTCTGAATCGATGGCAAAATATCTCACCTTCCATTTCCCATCAAAATTTTTGCCCTACGACAAATAGAACCGAAGATATCCTCAAAAATCAGAAAATTTTCAGAAAAAGGAATGGTTTTACCCCTCTAAAATGCTCAAAAAAGTCAATGTTTGGGTTTTTGATAGCTTACCTTAAATAACGCACCGAAATTGATGTATCGAGTGGACTGTATTAGAAGTAGATAAAATGCCCCCAAATTAGCAGCGACGCTGGCCTGAAAATTGAATAGGTTTTCGTTCCCAATGAAAAGTCCGGATTTGTTTAAATTGCCATTTAATTCAATATGTTCGTGGCTTGATTATTTACACTGTAATTGGATAACTAAGCCGACCGAAGCCCAAATGGATAATTGATAGAAAAACCGTTACATTGATACGTCATAGCACACAATAGATATTTTCGAAACCGTTCTGCACTATTACTTGATGAAGAGTGAAGTAAATCGTCCCTTTGCCTTATTCCTTGATGGAGAGGCCGGCCCACCCGAGTGTGACCGGGACTGTCCGACCTACCTCGACCGGACTTACCTCTTTTCTCAGGATTTTTGCTCAAAGCCTGAACATACCGCCCGCCTCGTCTCCTGACGAAACTAGTCGGCCTCTGATGATGATTCTGATGCCTCTGATTCTGATACCTCTGATTCTGCTGATGATTGATGCCCTTCCGTTCTTCTCTGATTTTCTGCCACTTCGATTTCGATTGGATTAATTGGCAAGAGTACCAGTTTGTGGATGGCTCTGGTTGTTGTCCTCTTTTTGATGAAGCTGTACTTGGCAAGATACAGCTCAGCTACCCTTTCATGACCATCCGGGCCATAAAATAGTTTGGTTACTCTGCCAAGTAGCCATTTGCCTGGAATCATAGAATTATCAGTAAGTAGCACGAGGGATCCTACCTTGATCTCGTTTGATGATTGTTTCCACTTCGATATCGATTGCTACCGCTGAAGATACTCCCTGGTCCATCTTTCCCAGAATTTGCGTGTCCTTTCCGTGATAATTTGCCACCGTGTTAGGTGTTGGATGGGTAGTTCTTCCAAACTTGGCTCTGGGATTAAAGTGGGAGGACCGCCCATGAGAAAGTGTCCTGGAGTCAATGCTGATACGTCTTCTGGATCATCCGATAGTGGGCACAGTGGCCTGGTGTTCAAGATTGCCTCGATTTGTGTCAACAACGTGGCTAATTGATCGAAGGTCATCTGCGTGTTGTTGGCGATACGTTTGAGATGATACTTCGTCGATTTAACCGCCGCTTCCCACAGGCCGCCGAAATGAGGTGATTGTGGTGGATTGAACTTCCACCTTGTCCCATCTGCCTCAATGATAGCCGCCATGTCTTGATATTGCCGTGATGCTTGATTGAAGAGTTGAGAGAGCTCTTTCCCTGCCCCGACGAAGTTTCTTCCACAGTCACTATACAGTGTGCTGCAGATTCCCCTTCGCCCGGTGAACCTTTTGAATGCCGCGATGAAGCCTTCCGTGGATAGATCTGCCACTAGTTCTAGATGTACCGCCGAAGTAGCCATGCAGATGAATACTGCGATGTAGGCTTTGAATGTACCGGGTGATATATTTGCCCTTGTGCTATTCTTCCACTTTAGAACCGTGATTGGGCCCGCAAAGTCTACCCCAGTTTGGAGAAATGCTCTGGATGGTGTGACCCTTGGAGCTGGCAATTGTCCCATCAATTGCCTTGCCCGTGTTGCCCGGTGTCTTGCACAGATCACGCATTTTCTAGTGAGTGACCTGATTGGATTTCTGCCACCGACAACCCAGTATTTTTGTCGAGTGTATGACAATGTGAGTTGATTGCCGCCGTGGAAGGACCGTAGATGAGCTTCATTGATAACTAACCAAGTTAATCTTGATTTTCTCGGTAGAATAGCTGGATTGATCTCCTCCGGATCCAGTAATGAATTCTTAAGCCGCCCGCCGAGACGAAGTATACCATCTTCGTCCAGATATGGTATTAACCTGGACAATGGATGCTGATTCCTCAAGGGACGTTCAGTCCGTAACTGCTGGATGACTTCTGGAAAGTATTGTCCTTGAGCCTTCTTTATCCAGTATTTTCTTGCTGCTTCAATTTCTTCTGCCGTGATGATTGGATTATCTGGAACCGGGAGTCTTTTTAATCGGTTGATGAATCTGGATATCCTGGCTGATACCCTCAAGGCCTTTGATAAACTTGAATATCTTTCCAGGAAATCGCCTTCTAGATCTTGATGAACCGGGAATGACTGTGCCGTTTGTGGTCGTTCTTCTAGAGCCACCTCTGCTGGATTCTCGACTCATGATGTAGGCCATTGATTTGGGAGAGATCTCAACCAGTCGGGACCGTTCAGCCAAAGTTTGTGCTCAGCTAGCTGGATTGGTGATAAACCTCTAGAGGCACAATCCGCTGGATTTTCCGTGCCACTGATGTGCCGCCAACTAGCCTTAGGGATGGTCTCTTGGATCTTGATGACTCGGTTCTGGACAAATTCTTTCCATCTTGATGGATGTCCTTTGATCCAGGCCAAAGCCATAGACGAGTCTGTCCAAAGATGCACTTGGATGTGTTGATACTTTAACACTTGTTGGATGTGAGCCGTTAATATATTGTGAGCCGATAGGGTGTCCAATTGTCCAAATGTCTCTCTAAATTCCTTCCAACGTTCAATGAAGGCCATGGGCAATTGATCGTCCCAATTAACCTTTAATAACCACAATTCCTGGATGAAGATCTTGGCTCTTATGACCACTGGTGCTATGAGACCCAGTGGGTCATAGATTTGAGCAATCTCCGATAAAATTTCCCTTTTTGTTGATGCCGTGGTAGTATAAGTTTTGGACTTGTACTTGAATGTGTCCGTTGATGGGTGCCAACCGAGGCCGAGAACCTTAATAATTGATTCTTCAAGTCCTCTGATTGACGATGAATCTCCTGTAGCTAGATTCAATTCTTGAAGAGTCTGCGGGTGGTTTGATACCCATTTTTGAGGAGGGAAGCCGCCCGCCATGCAGAGCTTCTTCAAATCCTTCATGATATTTTTCAATTCTTCAGCCTTTTCCGCGCTGCCATAGTTATCGTCCATGTATCTCCCCTGAGACATTGATGGAATTGCCAATGGATATTTTTCACCTTCGTCTTCAACTAGTTGATTGAGTACTCTTAGTGCCAGGAATGGAGCACAGTTCAGTCCCTATGTGACTGTTGATAGATGGAATGACACTGGATTTTTGCTGTCGTCAAACCAAAGTATTCTTTGTAGGTCCCAGTCTTCTGGATGTAGTCGGATCTGCCGGAACATTTTCTCAATGTCTGTGCCGAAGGCCAACCGATGGATTCTGAACCAGGTTAAAACATCTGCCCCTTCTAGTTGTAGATTAGCGCCTGGATGTAGTATATCATTTAGTGATGTACCAGTAGATGTCTTGCTGGATCCATTGAACACTACCCTGAGTTTGGTAGTGATGCTCTCCTCTCGCAGTACTCCGTGATGTGGTAGATAGAATACTGGAGAAGCTGCTGATGATTCCGCCGATTGCGGAACTTGATACATGTGGCCCATTTCTTGATACTCTTTCAAGAAGTCCGTGTATAGTTGATTGAAGTCTGGATGGATTGATAATTTCCGTGCTGTCTGTTGAAGAAGACGTAGGGCCTTGGTTCTAGATTCGCCTAGCGCCAAGGTGGATGACTTGAGTGGAAGCTGAACGATGTATCTTCCTGATACATCTCTTTGGTGGGTATTTTTGAAATGTTCTTCACACTCCTGCTCTTCTGGATTCAAGAGCATTTTCCGTGATAGTGTTGGATGTTGTTCCTCTCGGCACCAAAATTTTCTCATGAGGTCCAGGAGCTGTTCGGCAGTGGATTCTCGTACTGCAGTTAGAGATTTCCGTGTACCAGGATTGCAACAGCTAACTGGACCGTAGATAACCCATCCGAAGATGGTTAGTTGCGCAACTATTTTTCCATCCGAAGATTTTTTGATGCCATTTCCGATTATGCGTCCATAATTGTTCGCCCCGATGATAACGTCAATTTGCCGAGGTTTGAGGGAGTCTCTGTCTGCGAGTTTGAGTCCTTTTGTGATGTCGATGGATGTTGACTCACAACTAATCGACGGGAGTTGTGATGTGAGTTTCAGCAATATGTGAGCCTTGATTTTCACTGCCTTTCCTGGATCGTGCAGAGCTTGTAGTATTACCTCTGCAGTCCCTCTGGATGCTATTGATGATTTTCCGCCGATACCTATTATGTTGAGGGATGTGGCCGCCCTGTCCAACCGTAACCGTTGCACCATTGATTCAGATATGCAAGATATTTCTGATCCTGTGTCGATCAGAATTCTTGCCGGGGATGTAGTACCTTTTTGTGCCATAGCCTGGACTCTGGCTATAGCTAGGGGTACTACTGAATTTGCTGGATCGCTGGAACCGTGATGCACCGCCGCATTTTCCGCCAGATGATGTTGTAGGCTTGAAGAATCTTGCTGGAATTCATTCTCTTTGGATTGAAGATGAATTGAAGTCATGGATGCTGGAACCGTTGATGATGCTGATGTCGGTGAATTCAAAATGGATGCCGAAACCGTTGTGGATGCCATTGTCACTTGGATACTTGACACCTTGTCAAGCTCTTTTGATGTACCTGTGGAGAAAGGGGGAAAACCGGTTGAGTAGCCGTAGATAAATAGATAGTTAATTTTTTAAAGGCATACTCAACTTGATTTTGGTATATCCCCCGCTGCGTCGCCTCCAGATCCTGGTGATTTGGCATCGCTGTTCTCTGAAGATGGATCTGATTGTTGTTGACCAGGTGCACCCTGGTGGATCAAGGTGTGATGCTTGCCTTTGCAAACGAGGCATCGATATTTGCTTCCGCAATCTCCCACTGGATGGGGACCGAGACAGTTGTAGCATCGTTTAGCTTGTCTGATGTATTGTCTCCTGCTCATGGGATTCTTAGCTGTAAACGCTGAGCAAGCTGGAACCAGGTGATGAGAGCCTTCTGCTCCCCCTTTGCTCTTGGGTTTCTTGGATCGATTATCTTGAACCGCTCCGTGATGAACCTTGACGGATTGATTGGATTTGGATGTGGATTTGTCTTGTTGGGAGTGCTCAATGGCTCTTGCCCGTGCTCGAATGAACGTAATAAGCTGCTCGAGAGGAGGGAACTCTGTTAAATATCCGATTTCCACTTCCCAGGCCTCTCTTGTCTCTGTATCGATTAATTCCCTCAATCGATAGGAAATGATGGAGTCCCAACTCTCGACTGGTTCACCAAGTGCCTTCAGAGCATCCAGCACTTCAGTGAATGTCCCGATTAATGATTGGAGCCCGCTTGCAGATTTCTCCGTTAATGGTCGAAGACTTGAGAGCCTGGAGAATTGAGCATTTTTTATCCAACGAGGATTTTCGTATCTGTTGGTCAATTTTTTCCAGGCCACTTCATAGTTGTCCCTCGTGTGACTGATATTCTTGATCAGGTCTGCTGCCTTTCCGGTAACCGCTCCTCTCAGTCTCGCCAATTTCTCTACTGGAGAAATTGTCTTCACGTTGCCTACAAGTGATAGAAAAAGATCCGAAAAGGCCTTCCTTTCCGAATATTTCCCGGAAAATGGAGTTATTTCGATTCTGGCTAATGAACCGGATGGTTTAGATTGTGTTGATGATGAAGGATCGCTGAGTCTCGTAATTTCATTAATCTGGCTCCGAGCAGTTCCGATTGTCTCCATAATTGTAGCGTAAAGACTCATCACCTGACCGTGGATGTCTTCCTCGATATACCTGGATGCCATGAACTCATCTGTCGCTGTCTCGCATAAGCGCTCATGACATTGAGAAAATTGAATCCAATGATCATTGGCCAGTTTCTCCCAAGCTTCCAAATCACCTATGTTCTGTGTTGATATTTGAACTCAAGTCGCCTTTTCAAGCAATGTCTCGAGTGCTGCCCATCGTGTGCTTTGATTTTTTATTTTTAATGCAGTAGCATGGCTGTTTGGTGCCTTTTCTGTGCTGGTAGAAATTGATTCTCTTTGCCCCGCGGTTCTATTTAAATTAGCTGCATCGTCTTGGATAATCTCGTCGATAGGTGCCAGTGGGGGTAACCCCCCTCCCGCTGGAGTGAGAAGAGTTTCTGCGTCCATTTGCTTCTTTCTTCTCACTCTCTCCCGTTTTTCCCTCTCTTCCTTCGCTTGCTTCTCCCTCTCCTCATCCATTTTCTGCGCCTGAACCACTTGCTCTGCCCAGCTGGACAAATTGTTCTCGTCCTCTGTTCCTAGAGGGGGGGGGGGGTATTAAATGGTTCTCCTTCGTCGTCGATATTTTTCTCTGTATTTGACATGTGTCCCCCCGCTAGTCACTTGCTCGTGGCTTGAAGGAGTGGGGATGGATTTTAGTGACTGCCGTAGATACACTACACCGCCGAACCCGAAGTTTATCGATAAATGCCGTAGGAAGTCGATGACGATGTGAGAGAGAGATGGATATATGCACTGGATAGAGATCTCGCGAAGATGTGCGAAAATATCCGAACCGGTCTTCGGGTCTCACACTGTGTGCACGTGAATCTGAGCCGGCCAAAGAATGTAAACAACCGCTTGTTTACAATCGCTTGAGAGATTTGTCTTTTTGTTCTTGAATAGACCCAAATTTTAACTTGATATAAATTCACTGATATTCACGATGCTTGTTGCTACCCGAAAAACCGAAGCCACTGACGTCACACAGAATTTTCTCGTAGCGTCTATTCGAAAATTCGTTTGATTTTTGGATTTTTTATTAATGGATACCGCGAAACCTATTCAAAAGTTTTTTTCTCAATTTGATTTTGATGGAATTAATGTCCGAAATTCCTAGTCTCTAAGATAGTTCACCCTTAGATGCACCACTGCACTACACCCGGTATTATGCACTGAGCCCTTTTTCTTGGATTAACGAGCCGGCCGATCCGGCTCGAAGGACCAATGTTTGGGTTTTTGATAGTTTACCTTAAATAACGCACCAAAATTGATATATCGAGTGGACTGTATTAGAAGTAGATAAAATGCCCCCCAAATTAGCACCGACGCTGGCCTGAAAATTGAATAGGTTTTCGTTCCCAATGAAAAGTCCGGATTTGTTTAAATTCTCATTTAATTCAATATGTTCGTGGCCTGATTATTTACACTGTAATTGGATAACTGAACCGACCGAAGCACAAATGGATAATTGATAGAAAAACCGTTACATTGATACGCGATAGCACACAATAGATATTTTCGAAACCGTTCTGCACTTTTACTTGATGAAGAGTGAAGTAAATCGTCCCTTTGCCTTATTTCTTGATGGAGAGGCCGGCCCACCCGAGTGTGACCGGGACGTCCGATCTATCGCGACCGGACTTACCTCTTTTCTCAGGATTTTTGCTCAAAGTCTGCACAGTCAAAATCGCCAAAAATTCAAAAAAATTAATTCCGGCACTGGTCTCCTGCCTGAAATATCCTTAACTTTTCAATACAATCACGAGGAAAAATCCATCTCTAACCGTTTCATTATGGTGTCTTTTTTGCCCCACCTGCCCCTACATCATCATCATAAGGCTATGAAATGATGAAAGTCTTAGTCAATTGATTAAGACGTCTTCACTAACCTTTATCATGAAAATTGATAATTTCTAACGGAAAAATAAAAATGAAAAAAAAAAATGGGTGATAATTTCACCCGGGATTCAAAAAAAATTCACACACATGACGAAAATGACAAACTGTACTTTTTTTATCATGACAACAATGCCATGAAACTCAACATATTTTATTCAAATTTCCCAAAATAAATTCATTGGCAAAACAGTACAACAGTATGAATCTTCTTTTTTTCTTATATGCATGAAGTAAGCGTTAGTATTACTCTCTCAACTTTTCTATACATACCACTGAATTTTACTATTTTGTAAACGTCGTTTAAACCCAATATTATACCGTTATATAACTTTATAATTAATTAAAACTAATAATTTACAGTTCTTTCATTTCATATCATTTACTATTTATATTTATTATTATTTATAACTCTCTAATACATAATGAATGCCGATATAAGCTCTATTTTCCCAAATCTGATAGGAATAGCAAATAAAGCACTAGGATATGATTGGTCTCTTGAAATTTGTCTGCAATCAATCGGTAAATATTTGTTATATTTTCCTGATAACAGCCATTTTTCTTATTATGTTGAATATGATTTTTTCAGATTTCAGTGAGCAAAGAGGAAAATTTTTTATTGTTGGATGTCAAACCATAGGGAAAGTTTGGGTTAAATCAGGAGTTTCCCATAAAGATTCCGGATATTTTGAAAGCTGTGAAATGACTCACCGTCAAGCATTTTTCAAAGCACGAATGGTAATTTTTTTATATTTGTGTAAAGTCCATAAGAAAATGAATTAGGGGAGAGGGGGGCAGAATGGACACTATAATGGGATGGTTAGAGATGGATTTTTTTTTATGATTCTATTGAAAAGCTGGGGAAATTTCAGCCGGAAAACAAGTGTTAGATGTATTTTTTTCTATCTTTTGAAAATTTGATATTTTTCGGCATTTTTTAGGGGTAAACCCTTTGTTAATAATTTGAGTTAATTTTTAGGACCAAATTTATTGGGAAACTCACGGAAGTGATTTATCTCGCGGTTCCGTTGCCCTGACTCAATTAGTGGACTGTATAATAAGAATTCCAAAGATGTTGGGAGGAATTATAAGAAAAAAGTGAAGGTGTGCAACGGGGAATCGTCCAATCCCGTTACACTTCCGACCATCCCTTTCCACACACACGAATCGATAGCATGCGCGCCAGTTTATTCTTTACCGGAGGAATAAACAAAACTCACTGTGTGCTGGTTTTCCCTGGGCTCACCACGCTTAACCTTTTAGGGCGGTTTCGGGCTAACCTGCTGAACCTTCGGCAGTAATTACTCGGGGAATTACTAACCCCAATGGATGGCATGGGCAATCCATTCCCGGTAACCCAGTGTGCTGGTTATAGTAGAGGGGCGTGGATCTAATCACAGTCCCTCTAGCGAGAACAAGTCGGAATTGGGGTATTCCGCGATAGCCTCTGGATGAGCCCGTCCCCAGTATTCCTCTGATCTATCGTCACCCAGAGAATACCAGACGTCTCCATCCACACGAGAAACGCAACGTAGCCACGCTACGGGCAACCAACGATAACTCTCACCGAAGTGAGCGGTAGAGGATCCAGGGACGTCTCCCGATCCTCTCGAGTCTGCCGCCCAAGGCAGACTAACTGATCACCGTGTCTTTGGGTCTATTTATATCGGCTGAGGCTGCTTCTCCTTGTCTAGAGGTCTCCCCGCGCGCCTGCGTGATTCTTCCTCTCACAACACTGCCAGGCCCGGAGATAACTCCGACATTTCTAGTGGAGCGCCAGCATTTCAGCTGGGCTTCTGCCTTATCCTCAGCCGCATATAAAACCCACTGACGTGTCAGTTAGTTTCCGATAACTTTAAGGTGTCATCTTACGCAGATGGCACCGCGGTAGTATTTTCTAGCTGTTCATGTGTGTGTCTCGTCGAGCTCTTCACTTGAATAGCTTCACCCGAAGGTGGCATAAGCCGATGCGATAGCCGTAACGAGAAACCTCGTTACAGGTGTTAATTAAAAAAACTCAGAATTTATATTAATTATTATTACATGTATTCAGAGATCTTTTACCCTTTGGTTTTCAAGCTAGTTTTACACGTTAATTGTCTCTCAATTGTTCGTAATAGTCACTGATTATTGTCTTTGTTAACACTGTAATTAATTCCCGGGCGTAAATCGTTAATTAATCACTGACTCTAGTAAGCGTCTCTTAGTGTTAAATTTTGTCACTTGTTACAAAAACTCTGAATGATGCAATTGAGTCTAGACAATGTAAAAAGACTCTCAAATTGTAGATTGACTCTAATTCACGTAAAGTTACTCTGACTAACCGGAGAACTCTTCATTTCCCTCAACATGTGTCAAAGGACGCGGCGACGGTTAAAGTCGTTGATTTTCACGGAAATTTTAAGTCACTCTTTTCTCTGATGTACTCTGCGGCGTCTCTAATAGCCAAGTGCCGCGTAAGATGCGAGGCTTTTGTCTCTGGACACACGCTGATGTCCAGAGCCTCTGATGTTATTTAATTTATCGTTGTGACTATTTGCACGAGCCACGGGTCGACGGGTGTCCATAGAGGACATGAGAGCGAGCGAGAAAGAAGAGAGCTGAAACAGAGTCTTTCTCACTCGCTCTCATATCTCCCACAGATACCCGTGAACCCGTGGCTCGTGCAAATAGTCATTTCGTTAATTTATTTATGATCCTGACCTTCTTGACCGATAATTTCAGAAACCAGTCGATAAGTTTAGCTGGATTTGTAACGTCCCGCCCGCCGTCGACGAACCCCTGGATGTCGACCTAGTCTTGATCTTCCTCTTGCTCTTCTGGTGCTGCTGCTTCTTCTTCTACGTTGAGTGGAAGTGGTACCAGAGTGTGTATAGGTCTGATGATAATTCTCTCTGCTGTTTTACATCTTACGACGCGTACGTGTTCATCTCTTGCCACGTATGGTGCTATTGCTCTTGCTAGTGGCCATTTCGATGGTGGATAGTTTTCATCAGCTATGAGGAGGAGTGCTCCAACCTTGATGTTCTCTTCAGGCTTCATCCACTTGGTCATGGCTTGATATCTCTGTATGCATTTTCTATGCCAACGATCCCAAAATTGTTGGAGACGATAAGCAATCGTTTGCCATCTGTCTAGTGTCTTTGGTTCTCTCTCTAATAGTAAAGGTTCTGGAACACTGGTCAGTGGGTGTCCAACTAAGAAGTGTCCTGGTGTTGATGCTTCACAATCCTCTGGATCATCCGTCAGTGGACATAGTGGTCTTGAGTTTGTGATGTCCAAATTTATAATTTTGATGAGATAAAATTACTCGTTAATACGTTCTTCCAATCAACCCTAATTTACCTTCCAGAAACCCTACGTATTGCCTGAATTTTAAAACCGTTTTATTCCTTGGAAAGCTTTCGTGGATTGGGTGGATTAAATGAAATTGTACACTCACTTTTATTTGATTTTATAATCCAGTAATAGATATATATATATATATTTTTCCTTTTAAGTTCACTTGATACACAGGTTTATTTGAAACTACACTAATCGTCTATTGTTGTTGGTTTATTTTATTTTTTTATAATAGTCCAAATTTTGTTTAATTGAAGCTGGTTTGTTTTTTAGCTATGATTTATATTATATACTAACAAGGAAACGTTTTCAGGTGTCCCCCTCCGATTTTGATGAAACTTCGGTATGTTATAGAGGGTCAAAATCTATGACATACGTATTTTTTTTTATCGGCCCAAACGCAGTTTGAAGGGGTGAAACACCCCTCCAAAGTTGACCACCTCCCAAGATGATTTTTCTGTTTTGCATACAAGGAGGGGATTTTGATAACTAATAATGATAGTAATAAATACCTTGTCAAAAGTGATGAAAAACACACTTCGAATATTCCCAAGAACTCTTTATTTAAGGGGCTAACTTGTATATACAAAGTTCATTTTTTACATTAGAAACAAGATGTTCATCGGAGCTCAATGAATCCAACAGCACTGTGAAGAGCATGCAAAAATACAGAATACGTGTTTTTGATTTTTTCCCAAAAACTGAATTCTTATCGACTTTTTTTCCAATTCTGCGGATTACGTCTAGTATTTAGCCATGAATCATTGAATAACATTGTTTGAGGCTCGCATCCATTCTGGCATCGCTCTCTTATCATTCTACTGTTTTATCATTTTTTTTCAAGAAATGTAAACATTTTTCATTTCAAGCAGACTATCAACTACTCGAAAATTCGATGTGTGTCATATGTAAACACGTCATATCTCTAATCTCTACTTGAATTAATTCTATGGCACATATTTTTTTTTAACGATTACGCGTATCATTCGAATATTTTCGATATGAAAAGTCGTAAGACCGTTCAGTGCTTCTTAATACGTTAATAACAGAACTTCGAGCAGTTATTGAATTTCTTCTCGCGTTTACAATGAAATCGAATCCAATAAACGTTATTAAACTTCTGTGGGCAGCATTTGAAGTAATGAATATACCGGAGTCCCCATTAACAGATGATGAACGTGAAATAGCATCGAATTTCCAAAACATTTTATTACAAAGCATGACAGAATATAATAGTGTGGAAATGATTGAGGAAAATTCTCTTGACTTTGAAGAGCCCTACAAAAATTTTGAAACGTTCGCAGTGGAAGATGCAGATTTTCAGGTGCATTCCGAAGGACCTGAAGATAGCTGTTCAGAAGATGACGAACCTTTAAGTTTCGATTATAAAAGAAGAGCTGTTGAATATTGGAGAAGTGCAAAGACGAAAAAAAATCGCTCAATTGATACGGTTCGGCATAGATATAAAAGAGTCAAATCAGTACGACAATTGCGTCGTTGGGCACACCAATTCAACCAGGGAGGGACATACATGGAAAAATTGGCTCGCATATCAGAGTATACATTGCAGAATATGAAAAATGCCATTGAGGCAGGCTTGATTGTTCATGATACGGATCTGCGAAGATGAGCTTTACAGACCCAAGGACTTATCAGCCATAAGGATTTTCGATTTAAAGCATCGCCATCGTGGTTACTTCACTTTAAGAAGATTCATCGCATTACTAGCAGAAAAATCAATAAATTCGTCACGCGAAAATCAGTGGAAAATAGTGAATATTTACACAAGAGTGCTGAAGAATTTTTGGAAAGAGTTGAACCTTATATTTCCGAATATGGATTACAAAATATATATAATTCTGATCAGAGTGGTTTCCAAATAGAGATTCATTCTGGACGAACGTTAACGGAAGAAGGAACTAAACAAGTATCGTGCATAGTACAATCAGTAACTTCAACAACGCACAGTTATACTATACAGCCTACAATTTCAGCGGACGGACAATTATTATCTCCTTTATTTATTGTTTTAAAAGAACCATCCGGAACGTTCGGACCTATAGTTGAACAACATTTATTCAGACCGCCAAATGTTTTCATCACAGCTTCCAAATCAGGAAAACTTACTTCAGGTACAATAATTCTTGTTTCGCGATGCATATATTCAAAATGGTATTAATCACAATGATTCATTACAGAGCATTTCAAGATGTGGTTAGAAGAAGTGTTTATCCCAAAAGTGGGACCGAAGAGTCTACTTCTAATTGATTCTTGGAGTGGGCATTGTTCTAGAGTTGTGCAGGAGACCACACCCCCAGACAAAAAGTTGACGACGTTATTGATACCGAAAGGAACCACTGGAAAAATTCAACCTCTCGATGTTTTCGGCTTCCGTATATGGAAAAATTATGTTCGTCATTTTTCAGACACCGTAGTTCTTCTTGATTATGATTTGAATTTACATTTAAGGAATAATATAATAAAATTGCAGTCTTTAGTTCACAACCAACTGTCATCTCCGCGATATCATAATTTATTTCGTTATGCGTGGCATAAAAGCGGGTTCATTGCAAAGAAACCTGATGAATTTGATAACCCCGTCGATTTTGCATTTGGACAGTCATCTCATCCGCACTGTGAAATCGAAGGTTGTACGAATGTCGCAGTAATCAGATGTTCTTGGTGTAAAAAATCACTTTGCCTACAGCATTTGTTTGATGAATATCATTATTGTACCGACTATCATCTATAAAGCGATGTATAGATAAACTTGGAACTTGTTTTTGTTTAAAGGGTGTGGCCACGGTAGAGAGGAAGTAGAATCATAAGCATATTCAACAATTTTGTATTATATAAAAACGTAATTTATGTACAAAACTATTTACAAGTGTATTTAGTGCATGAATCAAAGTAACAAAAATAATTTTCTTTATTCATTTTTTTAATGCAAAATGGCCAACAACTACTACTTGTATTTTGTTCATCTTTTTCCCAGCCCTCACCCCTTAAATATCTGTACCACAGAATTAATTCAGGTAGAGATATGACGTGTTTACATATGACACACATCGAATTTTCGAGTAGTTGATAGTCTGCTTGAAATGAAAAATATTTACGTTTCTTGAAAAAAAATGATAAAACAGTAGAATGATAAGAGAGCGATGCCAGAATGGATGCGAGCCTCAAACAATGTTATTCAATGATTCATGGCTAAATACTAGACGTAATCCGCAAAATTGGAAAAAAAGTCGATAAGAATTCAGTTTTTGGGAAAAAATCAAAAACACGTATTCTGTATTTTTGCATGCTCTTCACAGTGCTGTTGGATTCATTGAGCTCCGATGAACATCTTGTTTCTAATGTAAAAAATGAACTTTGTATATACAAGTTAGCCCCTTAAATAAAGAGTTCTTGGGAATATTCGAAGTGTGTTTTTCATCACTTTTGACAAGGTATTTATTACTATCATTATTAGTTATCAAAATCCCCTCCTTGTATGCAAAACAGAAAAATCATCTTGGGAGGTGGTCAACTTTGGAGGGGTGTTTCACCCCTTCAAACTGCGTTTGGGCCGATAAAAAAAAATACGTATGTCATAGATTTTGACCCTCTATAACATACCGAAGTTTCATCAAAATCGGAGGGGGACACCTGAAAACGTTTCCTTGTAAGTGTCTATATTCGTTTTATTTAATTGATTTTAAATGATTGAAATTGTTCTTTAATAGTTAGTATCCGATATTTGATTTAGAAAATGAAATTATTTGAAAGAACATTCGGTTCTTGGAAGGCAGCAATTTGTGTTGCCCTTTTTAACCGCTAGATAATGAGCTAATTTTAATTTTAGGAATTTATTTCCCTGCGAAGATCACGGCACTCTATTCTTTACTCCATTCAATAATAGATCGACGTACGGTATCACGATTCCTTGAATTACCGTGTGTGAAAGTCCGTTGATTTTCTCTGATCAATTTCACTCTATTATCCACGAAGGAATTGCCTTTCTTCCAAAAACCGACGACTTACATTAAAGGCCGAAAAAGGAGTGCCTTCTTTATGAAATTTATTCATAAAGAAAACTCGGTAAAGAGGGAGTAGAGCTCTGCCAACTAAAAATATTCAATTTTGACATTAAAAATCTGAATTTTTTGACCAATTTTTAACCATGTCTAGTTTCAACTGTCGCATTGACAATAATCACATGTAAATTCAATTTTGTAAATTTCAAAATATCATTTTTGAATATTTCCCTTCGAGCCAAATGACTTGAAGTGATTTCATTGTTTTCAACAAATCAATGAATTAATTTCGATAATTATTCAATTTTAACTCTTGAAATAGTAGAATAATAATAACTTGTCCCATATACGGTTTATTTTCATGTTTTGATTGAATTTGAAAGAGATAGTGAACCTGATGAGAGGGGAAGAGGTAATGAAATAATCGATTTCTTCCTGACAAAGACAGTTGGTGTGAAAACACAATGATAAACAGAGACCAATGGTCTTAAGAAAACGGTAAATTTGGTAATTCAACCAAATGAGCCTTTTCTAGACCAGTACAAATTTGGTCTCTGCGGTGAAACATCAAAACTGTGTGTTTTGTTTTAAAAGCTAGTTGCCACCACTGCGTTTGGGTTTTTTTTGGAAAATCCAGATTTCAGATGAGTATTTTGAAGTTTTCATTTAATCCGTATTAAATTTATTGAGGGTTTTTTTTCGTCTTTTTTCTTTTTTCTCGTTTCTATTTTTCATTGACATTTCAAATTGAAATTGTTCCACGCGAAGTGTACAAATTATTGACAAACAAAGGAAAAGGTACATTTAAAAAAGCACAATGTGCAAGAAGTACTTGTTTCCGTGTAATATAAAAATTAAATTTTTATGCCCAATGAAGGTGGGCGGAGGTTGTTGTCAATACATTCTTCATCAAAAATCCCGAGTGTCGTTAATAGGATGGGTCGTGATAGGTTCCTTTTCGAGGCCTATGCACCACTACGTCCTCGTCGTGGACTTGGGTTACGCCAAACGTGGTGACAATCTCAATTTTTTCATTTAATTGTGGTTTTTTTTTTTTTGGTTCTATTGGTTAGTGACTTCCAACAAAAGTTCGTTGTTTTTGTGAAAAATTTAATTAGGATTTTGTCTCTTTGCCCTTGAATCTTGTGACCGATCTCTCATCAATTAAAATACATCATATTATAGCATAAAAACCCAAAAAATATCAAGAAATTCAATTTTGGTTGGCTGAGTGAAACTACCCATTTACCCTCGAGGGTAAAGAGGGAGTAGAGCTCTGCCAACTAAAAATATTCAATTTTGACATTAAAAATCTGAATTTTTTGACCAATTTTTAACCATGTCTAGTTTCAACTGTCGCATTGACAATAATCACATGTAAATTCAATTTTGTAAATTTCAAAATATCATTTTTGAATATTTCCCTTCGAGCCAAATAACTTGAAGTGATTTCATTGTTTTCAAGAAATCAATGAATTAATTTCGATAATTATTCAATTTTAACTCTTGAAATAGTAGAATAATAATAACTTGTCCCATATACGGTTTATTTTCATGTTTTGATTAAATTTGAAAGAGATAGTGAACCTGATGAGAGGGGAAGAGGTAATGAAATAATCGATTTCTTCCTGACAAAGACAGTTGGTGTGAAAACACAATGATAAACAGAGACCAATGGTCTTAAGAAAACGGTAAATTTGGTAATTCAACCAAATGAGCCTTTTCTAGACCAGTACAAATTTGGTCTCTGCGGTGAAACATCAAAACTGTGTGTTTTGTTTTAAAAGCTAGTTGCCACCACTGCGTTTGGGTTTTTTTTTGGAAAATCCAGATTTCAGATGAGTATTTTGAAGTTTTCATTTAATCCGTATTAAATTTATTGAGGGTTTTTTTTCGTCTTTTTTCTTTTTTCTCGTTTCTATTTTTCATTGACATTTCAAATTGAAATTGTTCCACGCGAAGTGTACAAATTATTGACAAACAAAGGAAAAGGTACATTTAAAAAAGCACAATGTGCAAGAAGTACTTGTTTCCGTGTAATATAAAAATTAAATTTTTATGCCCAATGAAGGTGGGCGGAGGTTGTTGTCAATACATTCTTCATCAAAAATCCCGAGTGTCGTTAATAGGATGGGTCGTGATAGGTTCCTTTTCGAGGCCTATGCACCACTACGTCCTCGTCGTGGCCTTGGGTTACGCCAAACGTGCCGACAATCTCAATTTTTTCATTTAATTGTGGTTTTTTTTTTTTTTTTTTGGTTCTATTGGTTAGTGACTTCCAACAAAAGTTCGTTGTTTTTGTGAAAAATTTAATTAGGATTTTGTCTCTTTGCCCTTGAATCTTGTGACCGATCTCTCATCAATTAAAATACATCATATTATAGCATAAAAACCCAAAAAATATCAAGAAATTCAATTTTGGTTGGCTGAGTGAAACTACCCATTTACCGAAAACTCTGTTTCTCAGGTATGGGGGTTAGTGTCCCACCTGGTTGCAGTATATTTCCTCTTTTTTTTTTATTCCAAAAAGAGTACAAAATTGGTGATTCTTAAATTCTATTGAGTTCGTCAATCTCGGATGGCCGTCGGCCTTACGGGCAACGAACTCCTTGATTGGCGATTTCAAGGCCTTCTCTCCGCTGATTCAATATTTAGGCTAAATAAATATTTGAACATTACAGCCCCCGCTCAATATTTTGATTTTATAGAAGAAATGCAATCACAATTTTGAGGATAAGTAGAAGATAATAAATATATTTTAGAAATGGGCAGCCAGGACTGACCGCCGCCGGCAATGACCAGCACCATTTTTCTATCTTTGTAGTACAAAAATGTCACTACAAGTGTTGCAACAGTTAATGAGATTTACCAGTGACCCATTTAGTGCACCAATGTGGTCACTAGCGGAACGCTGATTCATGCACGACGCCGTCCACCCCTGGCTCCCTACTCAACGACCTACCTGCCATCACCTGTTGAACTATAAAACAGATCCAATATAAAATCGATGAGGATTTTGAAGCCGGCAACAAACATGCAAAACATGCCGATTTGATAATTTTGGAAACATTTTATTTTTTTAAAAATAATTTTGAACTCTCGTTGTCGTTTCTCGGAAAAAACTTTTTTTTTTTTTCAAAAAAAAAATATTTGTTTTTTTCAAAATAAAAAATATTTTTTTTTTCAAAATAAAAAATATTTTTTTTTTCAAAAAAGAAAAATGTTTTTTTCCGAGAAACGACAACGAGAGTTCAAAATTATTTAAAAACAAGCAGGAGTTCCACCCTTTGTGCGTTATTTGCAAACCCCACTCTTTGTGTGACATTTAATATTTTGCCAATTCGATTGGCAAAATGCTTCCGAATGGGATTTTACCCATAATCAATCGAATCTCTATAAAAATGAATATCTTTTCAATCGCTCAAAAAATAACATTATTCTCGCAAGAAATACGCACTTATAGATCCCTACAAATCTCAGCTCAGAATAATCGATTAAATTGCAATAATATCACATGGTACATGAAAATTCAATATTAGATGAAAATTCAGATCCTATGATGGAACACAAAAATTGACGTTCGGTTTCTAAATAGGATTTCTATTCTTTGTGATTGTCGTCAGGATGAAAAGGTACTCATTTTGTAGAAAAAATTGTCTACTTTCGAATGGTGAAATAAAAAATAGTAGTGTTCTTAGGGAGAAAGCTAAGAAAAACCGTGATTTTTGAAAAAACTAATTTATCGAACATCCTTACAAGAGACTTCTTCTGAAAAATCTGAAATTATCACTATTTGTGGGGCTCATTGAGATGAATCTTTTAAGCTGAACTTGGATATAATCGCTTGGATAGTTTTCGAGATATAACCTCTTTTCATAACATGGGTTTTGGCCAATATCTCAGAAACTACTGGAGCGATTTCGCCCAATTTCAATACCAAACTTTTCGCTCCTTAGATGCACAAACTGGCGAAATTTGAAGTCCCTAACTCAAATAGTTTTTGAGCTATCGTGTATAGTAAATTCAGGATGAAAAACACTGTAATTGAAATTATCTGCAAACGAAAAGTCTGAGCAAAATTTACCCCGAGTGAAAATTGTGAGTTCAAATGAGATGTATTTCATCGCTGAGTGTGGGGGCTGTGAATCAATTTGTCACGGAGAAAAGTCGAAAAAACGATTCTTCAAAAAATTGAGTTTTCTCGAAAAGTACTCAACCGATTTCGCTGAAATTTCACTGACAGCAATTTGCATGGGGAGGGAAAGTACTGTTGAATTTTCAGCTCACTAAGTATTACCGTTGCTGAGCAATGAGCTGATATCTGTCACACATACACACACACACACCCACACACACACACACATACAGACATTTTTTAAAAATGTCATTTCTCGACGTTTTGGATCATTCTGAGTCATATTCCGATGAAATCTCGAAATCGAAAAAAATCGCGTTTACAATGCTTCCATTCGGAAGCAAAAAATAAAATGTTTCCAAAATTATCAAATTAATTCGCCGATAAATGGTATTTGATTTCGTGGCGTCTTTTCTACATGGCGTCACTACGCTAACAAAAAAATAAAATTTCACGACCACGAAATTAATAACCGTACAAAATTTAATTAACCAAAAATTTGCTCACCAGATTATGCCAAATTAACTTCCATGTGAACAATATTATTTTTCAAATTTTAATTAAGCGACAATCAATATAATTAATTCCAATGAATTAATTATTCCAAACGTGAAAATGGCGGTTACACAAAATTGTGCAAAGAGACACGACAAAACATGTGTCTACTCTACGGCACACCAAACGAGAATCAGCCGACAGCAAACGCTGTACACCGGCTAAGGCGTCTTTTCCGGGAAGAACGTTCTTTATTGGTCAATCCCGAAATACGTCGTTCCATACAGCTTAACCTGACGTTAAGTATTTCCCTTTTTCAATGACAATAAATTCTAACGAAGAAAATTGAGAAACTCCAAGTTGATGACATTAGAGTGGGGACAATTTTATCTAGTCCAAGGATGCAAGCAAAGTCCATCTAAACGTCTCAATTAACTCTTCCGATGAATCTTGTCATTGGCGCCGAAACTTTTGTCCAATTAACCAACTCCTTCGGTAATGTCGAATTCCCTGATCATCGTCCATCTGGTGTCTCCCTATTCCATTCATGAGACATCAACTCAATTGACGACAATCCAATGAGCGTTAACATACAAAATTAACCAATCGGCATTAGTTTTACATAATTTCTACTAAGATTGAACTCTCGTGATTCGTTTGTTTTGATTCTCAGTTGGTGGTACCAAAACTATTTGAAATTCAAAATTAATTACGCGCCCAGACGACAAAAAGTAACGTAATCGAAATATTACGTTACAATACATATGGGGCATTAGTAGTAAGTGCGCGTTTTTAGCGAAAAGGGGCGTGGCTTCCCCCCTTCCCCCTCTATTGTGCGTCGGTCCCATTGTAGTCCCCTCTATTGTTAGGGTGCAGGTGTTCACCTGCTGGGTGATTTATGGGTTTTTCGGCGTGAGAAAGATTTTCTCTGAGGGTGGGTGGCCGAGTTGGGTCCGCAAGATGGCGGAGGGCTTAGGGAGTGGGTAGTGGGAGGAAAATAGGGTGGCGAGAGGAGGAAAATAGGGTGGCGGGTGGCATGTGGGGTATCTTTGGAAAGGGGAGAATGAGGGGAGGAGGGTCGTGAAATAAAATTGTACAAAAAACGATATTTATGAATACGATAAAATTTATTCAAATTAAATCTTAATACTAGGATACAATTAAGCGGGGTTTAGCATATTGATTAAAATGAGATAACCCTTTACCAATCAAGTTCTGGAAAGTGTTTCTCCTATTGCGACGCTTTCCTTTCATCTTATGAGTAATAGATTTGAACATTTTAATAATTATACGATCGTTCCGTTTTGAATCATTAGTAAATAATCTATGAAAGGAGTGTAAGTCCCCATTATTGCGAAGCCAGTGAAGCATAACAATGCAGTACTGGCCGCAAACATCAGACGATATGTCTTGGAGTCTTTTCTCGCTCCATTCAAATATACGGCTATTTCTCCTAAGGCTTTGAGTGATTCCTGAGTTGAAGGGTGGCATTCCGAAGCTGTCGAAATAGACTCCACGGCCATTGGGACCGAGATATATGGCCACCCAGTGTGTTCCTGGCTGTGTGTGATTATCGGTGTTGACAATGATCGCACAAGGCCTCGTCCACGTCCAGGGAACTCTGTCCGCAGGGTAGACACCTCCGATACCGACATTAGTAAACGGTAATGCTTTTCGCAGTTGTAGGGTATTCATAAAAGGAGGTCTACAGTTTGGAGCAATAAGCCGTGCTGCTTAAAAGGATGCTCGTATCTTACTGACGTATGTATTAAACCAAGATCATAATATATAGATGTTTCTTTTTAGCCGCTGTAGTCCATTATAACTTGTCTCGTAAAATCAATTTCTAATAAGTTGTCGTATTCAGCATATACAACGCAATTTACATTTTGTGTTATTGTTTCCGCGAAGCCTACCTCGATACGGACACATCCGCTCTTTACAAGGTTCCAATGACTTGCACAGCTTGCTGATAGATCTGGTGTTAAATCGAAAGCAAATAAACAGTAGCCGTCTGCATATGAGGACTGATTGATGCCATTGCCGTGATCGCTAAAGTGTGTCCCGGTTCCACGAAATACAGTGTTAAACGCTTCCACTGATGCTGAAATATCCTCAGTGAATTTCGGTTGAAGGGGTTTTGTAGGTATTTGACGGCCATCAACGTTCAGACAAAGGAAAATAATACCAAAATTTCGGAAATTGAATGGATTCTTCTTTTTTGTAGCATTGAAACTGGCATTTTCCACAAAGCCTAAGATTATCCTTTTAGGTAATTGTCCTAAAATTACATTATCGATAGTTTCGCCAAGAATTCCGTTGTGAAGTACAAATGATTTTACTTCAACACGCGTTAATGGATACTTTGCAGTGGTTTTTGATAAGGTCTTCGCATGGGCTATCAGGATTCCAGGGCTGAGTTTAACACGCCTGACAATTAGTGATGCTTCCATAATTTGAAGCTTGTAATTATGAGCTGTATAATCCATCAGACAAAAACTATCCTTGGCGCGGATAAAGCGAACCCTCATCTCCACACCATTCAATAAAAATTTATCTTGATTGAAAACATCGCAATGCAAATGTCCAATCATATCAAAAGTTTTGCCTCCTTTTGTAAAATTGTGTCTAGCAACGAGCCCCTCATTTTTGTTAGTTGCTGCAGCAACTTCTCTATCCATTGAACCAGCAGTATCCGACATCCATAACCCCATTTGAAGATGAGAATTTTTAGCATCCTCTCCATAATTCAATAGTGTTTCAATGTAGGCTCTGTACGCATATAAATTGTTAGGGGGCGTGACAATTTTCTGATTGAAGAACACGTCCACTTGATTAAACATAGAATGTAAGAAATTATTCACTGGTCCAACGGAGTCTGCATCCACGGCAGTACCGTCAGGCTTCACTATTTTAGCCTGTATTTTTATCATAGTGTGAGCTAAATCTAGATAGTCTTCCCCATGACCGGGTACAACGAATTCAATCGGAGCATCCTCGCCTATTGTTGAAATCGGGTTGTAATAAACGCATTGCGATTGTTCAATACTTGTTTGCGTTGGGGGCAGCGTAAAAAGGTCCAGCTCAGATTTTGCACACTCGGAGGAGTGAGAATGTAAGAACGACATTTTTGTTTATTGAAAAATATCGTAAACACTGCGTTTCTTATTCTTCTTCTTTAAAGTCTTCTTTGCCGTGTGTTTCTTCTTTTTGATTGAAGCACTCTTCTGTTTCTTCTTACTCAATCTTTTAAGGTTGTTGACACGACTACGACCAACTCGTTTCTGGGTGTTTCGACGTTTTCGCTTTCTTTTATAACCCGAGCCCTGCATCATAGACGATATTTTCTCCGCGGCCTTCCTTTTCAAGACACGTCCTGACTCGGTTAATCGGTTCTCGAGCGCCACCTTCAGTGGTACTCTATTGCCCACATCTCCTATTACGTTCAAGCCTGCACTGAGGGCTTCTTTACTGACAGTGCGTGCAGCGCTACCAAAAAGAGGTAGAATACGTCGAAAAAGTCCTCCAAGGAATGCCCCGATTCCATGGCCCCTTTGATAAGGGTTTCCAACATAAACTCGCCCAAAATTGCTGAATTTCTCAGCAGCCCCTCCTCCTGCCTGATGCTCATAATATTCAAGATAAGGTGTCATAATTAATCGATTTTTTTGAAATGAAGTGTCACGTTTAAAGGTCCGTACTCAAATGGTATAGCATCCCCTCGGTTATCTCTTATATCTATTTCTATTGTGGGGAAGGATGATCTCATGATCGGTATATAATGAGGTCGTGAAAATGTTACACAGCTTGTACTGCCATAAGCATATTTAGCAGCATCCAGAGGAATGACGCATAGCAGTGATGACACAACATCACCTGTGACATATGGTGTACACAAGTCTGAATAAATGAAAAGGTTCGAAGGAAGTGCACGTAGCAGACTTGCTGGTCGTCTGGCTCTCAGCACACGATTCTTATCTAATCTGAAATGAGTGTAGTCAAACCCGAATATATTTGCCATTTTTCGAGAAATCCTCAGAATATGGACCATTGGAGTGCATTCTGGCCTCTTGCAGACACGTTGTAATGTAATGAAATTGGTTTTAGCGTCCCATCTAAACTGCAGGTGTTCTGCCATTACACCTATTCTATTTAAGGTCTCTACCAAATCAGGAATAGAATTATAGAGTGCTGACTGAAGAGGGACTTTAGCTGAATTAACACTAGTTGCTTTTAGCTTCGTAGACGTGGATATTTCGACAAAATCTTTATCTACGTCGATATGTAAAAAACTGCAGGGAAATTGAATCTCGCTTAATGCTACCACCCACTCCCCATTCAATTCAATTTGACTGGGAAGAAGCGTAGTAAGCTTCGATGCTGTATTAGATTCATAGTAGTCCATACTGCTATCACTGGGCAATACAACGTAAAACTCATTTTTCGTCATTTTTCCGCTATATTCTGGATGTTGACCGCAGGTATCCAAGAATTAAATTTGTCGGGGTGTCCTTCCCACTTCACAAGCACTTCTTTATTCTTCCCCTTTCCTCTAGAGCGGATAACACGCTCCACTATGAATTCCTCTTCTTCAATGTTTTTATTCACAGGAACTAGCTCTTGTTCATAGAAGATCCCATCAATTTCTTCCGAAGCTAAATCTTTCAATTCATATATTGGAAGAGATTGTTTCAGCAGACATCTATGTATTTCAAAAATTTCTTTGCTCCAATTATTCTCATATCCTTTCTCGAAGACGCCCTTAGCCTTACTGATGCGAACATAGTCTCCAACCTTATATTTAAAGGATTCTTTAGGGGGTTTTTCATTAATAAATCGTTTTTGTATATTTCGCCATGCCTGCGAAGCATTATCAACAGTAACTGCAGCAGGCGTCATTTTTATTGAAGAATGTTTCGAATGATTATAAGCATTGACAATTTTTTGTAATACATCTACATATTTGTAAGTTCTAGAATACGTGAAATAACGCCACATTCGTTCTTTCAAAGTTCGATTAAAACGCTCTACAACAGCAGCTTTTATATCGGGATTTCGAGCAATCCGAAATTTGATGTCATTCTCCTTAAAAAATTTTTGAACGCTACTGGCTATAAATTCTTTCCCTTTGTCTGTTTGTATGGCAACAGGCACACGACCATCACTTCTTTCCAAAATCTTTTTGAAACCGTCAAGCACTTGTGACGCTGACTTATCCTTCAAAGGTTCAACCCACGCATATTTACTCAGAACATCTATAACTACCAATATATAACATATATCATTATTATAAGTTTTCAACGATCTAAGTTCTACCAAATCAGCCTCCCACACATCATCGATATTCGTAACAGCATAATGTAAACGGGGGAATTTCCGTCTTATCGGCCTATGCAGAGTGTACGTATCCTGAACATTCAGCCAGTTCTTAACATCATCTGCAGGGATTTTACGTTTATATTTCTCTAGAAGGTTTCGAGCCCCCGTGTATCCTACAGGTTCTGAGGGGGTATAATACGATTTTGACAACTTCTTTAGAAGAGGAGCCATTCTCTCCTCCTTTTCTTCTGAGTCGGGGGTGATGAGGGTGGTGAGAGCTCTTCTTCTGCTCCTTGTAGATTGTCCACAGGTGGCGGTGGTGCTGTGAATACACGTCTGAACACTCCAGCTTGGTATTTGGGGTTACCCATAAACTCCAGAGGTGTGTTTATCTCCCGAAGAAATTTAGCAAAGGCTCCCCAGCCCCGAGCGTGATGATTTTTTCTAGCGCGCAGGGCATCCTGCACAAGATCAATTATATTAGCCCCGGGAATCGACTGGCCATCCAACGTCACTTGTCCACGTTCATCCCATTTCAATCTCCTCCCTCCATCAATATGATCTATATGCTCCAGCAATCCTGTAGCTTTCCGTTTATAAGTTTTCGGAATAGTTGCTACGATTGCCTCCGCTTTGTGTCGCGATTCGGGTGTTGAATCCTCTATTATTTGTGGATGCTCTGCTTTATTCTTGCTGTAAAACAAGTAGCGTCGTAAAACATCATTATACAATTTCCACTTTTCATGATCATCTGTACGACTTTTCGAATTCAAAATCTCCAGCAGTTGCGCATCGAGACGACTCGTCGCATCACCAGGTGTTTGGGCTGTGGACTGAATTTCTTGGATAACAGGTTGCAGTGTTTGCTGTGTGCTCTGATGAGCACCTACAGTTTGCTGATGCTTCAAGTGTTCCACCCGATTTTCAGGGACAAGAACCATTTTTTGAGCATGCATCATGACCGGTAGCAATTTTTTTCATTCCAGTTTGTCAAACTAGAGATGAAATGATTGTACTTATTATAGGGCCTAGGAGCAATGGTAGAAGGGCACCACCTTTTTGATTGATGATTTTTTTCTTCTTTCCAAGAGGTTCTTTTTTATCTGCTAATTTTCTTAAAATTTTCTTATATTTCCTCAGATTTGCTTTCTCAGTCTCTTTCAAATCAACGTTCCCGTGCAATAAATTCAAAGCGCACTCGCAGATGCAACGAATCAAATCTTTATGAGCGTGTTTCAATAGAGCGCGACGCAGTTTGGGAGGAGCGTGAACGAGCGCGTACAACAAGGATGTATTTTTTTCACCCAGCGACTTACGAATGGAGCTGGATCCACAGTGACTTTTCTCAGCCATTACAATCTCACAACTGGTACATCCGTCGAGTTACCTCCTCCTTTTATAAGTGGACTCTTTCGCGGGACATAAACATAATGATAGATGTCGCTAGGGAAGATGCAAGTTCTGAATCTACAATTTTCTGGTGTCGATTGTTTGAGATCGAGTAATAAATATCCATGCGCAGGTGTTGTAGCGTCAAAATACGCTTCTTGTAAAAATTTCGGATCCTCAGGATATATCTGTCGTGCCAAGTGGGCAATTTGAGCTCGATCACGGGGGTTCTTGAAAACAATTATGTAATTAGTGTTTAATGAAATATCTCGCTGACCTTTACCTTGATGGAAAAGATTCTGCGACAGAAACATAACACTCAGATTTTTATGATGGCTGCCTTTAGTGAATAAATCCACAATGGCGCCATTCGATGATTCACGCATTAGATCATCAACAACTACGAGTTTTGGGAGGTTATCATCGAAATCACCAGATTTTGGGATTCCTTCTCGAAATTCAACGAAATTCTTATCATAATCCATATACGCACTCTGCCATTCAGCATAATAGAATATCACTTTTTTTATTTCCGTGTTACAAATTTCCTTAATTTCTTTCAAAAAACGCTTGACAAAAAATGTTTTCCCACAACCTGTAGAACCACATATCATGGATGTGAAAGGATGCTTCCATCTCGAATCCATTTTCACATATGAATAAATTTTATGAAAAACACTTCTTTTATAAAAGAAATCGTATAATTCTTAAGGGATAGTCCAGCATCCGAAATTTTCTACCTGGGAAGCGCGTGGGGGGTCCGGGCGCCAGCCGAGGGATCTACCTGCGACGGGCGACCCATTGTTGTCCTTTACCAAAAGAAAACCCCAATAGTGGGGGTTGATGCATTTTTCCTATGCACGCCTACCGAAAATTTGGGTTTTCACTTTTCTTCTAAGATGCTGGGATCAGTTTGAACTTCGTTGTTGACCATGTCACAACATCCCGAGTTTCCCGAGCAGAGCGGCTCCGGTGATCCAACCTTTTTGGCGTACGACGATCCTGGAGTTCAACAGGATGCGTACGATTATATTGAAAATTTCAATCCAGATTTATTTGCTGAGTCAAGTGAAAGTGAAGTGGAAAATTTATTAAGTGATGCACGAATCTCCGAAAACGCTGAAGAATACATAGAAAATTTTGATCCTCAATTATTTGACCAGCCGATGAGAATTGACCAAGCAGTGAATAGTAAGTATCAAAACAAACTTTATTTTAGAGGTTGACAGAATCGCAAATTAAATGTTTCACACATTACAGATGTTCAACCTGTTGAGGAAGAAGAAAGTCATTCAGCCCTGAGAGTATTACGCACATCGCGGGAGCGTCTTAAGCGCTTCAAACTGGACACACATGTGATGGAATTTCGAATCAATCCATTACCTCGAGGTGCTACTCCGGAAGATTGGATTGAATGTGCTTTTCGTGAGGTTTACAATAAAATTATTGACGCGGGTAGAGATGGCAAGAACCGTATGTGCTTGTCATTCAATTTTGCTAATATGCAAAAAGATAATGCTTGGGTGAGTCCTCGAGTTATTAATGGATATGAATTTGAAGATTTATGGAATCTTGTTAGTTCTGTTGCGCAAAGTGCTAATGGTTTTGATTGCGCTGATACTTTTTGGATAGAGCTCCATGTAGCAGAAGTGCCCGCAGGAATGGCAGACCCTGACACAGGGAGAAAAATGCGGAAACGGAGCTCAGGCGTGATACAAATTCTGAACACTGATAATTTGTGCCTACCGCTCACTCGTTGTTACAAAAATGCATGTCCAAAAGACAAATTCTAGAGCTGATTCAGGAAAAATGAAGAAACAATGGAATGCTATCCGGCAAGTCAAAGGGAAATTGCAACGAGAGGAAGCAGTAAAATTGACCGAGGCAGCCGGGGTAACGATACCAGAAAACGGATGTGGCATGGAAGAAATCAAACAATATCAGAGGTATCTTGCTCAAGAGGGGTATGCTATTATAGTATATTCATTGAAAAGAAACGGTAACCTACGACCCATCCTCTATGACGGCACTCCCGAAGTTACTGCTAATAAAGTGGTCTTGAAAGGCACTTTGCGCATTGTATATTATGAGGAAAAAAAGCACTATGAACCGATTGTTTTTATTCATGCGTTTTTTGGTTCTAAATATTACTGTCAACACTGTGAGAAGCCATACGAATCGCCTGGTCACATATGTGACAAAATTTGCGATAGATGTTTGAAAAATCCTCCGTGTGATAGCACGATTGTGAATAAACTGATATGTGAGACTTGTGCCCGCGAATTTCACGGACAACAATGTTTCGATCAACATAAATTGGCGGGTTCATACAGTGGGAAAAATCCAACAGTGTGTGCTAACATTCAGATATGTAAGACGTGCAGCACAAAGTTCTATCCTATCAAAACTAGACATGAGTGTGATAAATATATGTGTTCTACATGCCATCAAATCGAAGACACATCCCACATCTGCCATATGCCTCCATTGAAACCTACGAAACGTGGAACCGTGAAGCGTGTTGCGTTCGTTTTCTACGATTTTGAAACACGCCAAGATGACACAATGGACGGTAATGAAAAAGTGAACATACATGTGCCAACACTCTGCGTGGCTCAAACTGTATGTGATTCTTGTGCTGAGGAGAATGATGATGATATTGGTGGGGTGGCAAGGAACAGTCCATGTGAGGTTTGTAAAAAACGTGAAAATATTTTCGACGGAGATGATCCTGTTCGTGGATTTGTGGATTACATCACATCGATGGGAAAGCTCTATAAGAAGGTGGTCTGCATCGCACATAATGCAAAAGGGTATGATTCTCAATTTATTTCACGAGACGTTATAAAACGGATAAATAGTGAAATCAAAGGTATCATTAATGGAACTAATATAATTTTGATGGAATTTAACGAAAATAAATTTATCGATAGCTTAAATTATTTCCATATGCCTTTGGGTAAATTGCCGGAAGCTTTCGGATTATGTGGTATAGGGAAGGGGTATTTCCCTCATTTTTTCAATACTCGTGACAATCAGAATTATGTAGGACCTTGTAACGGTTGGCTTGACTGACCTTGAGCCAACGCGTTAAATGCACTGAAATTCCTCAAAAACTGACCCAAATTTATGCTCCGAAATTTTCCCCAAATTACTCCCGATTAATTTCCCTTTATTTAAACTGGGCGCCAGTCGTTTTTCGAAACTTTAAGAGCTTGGGGGAAAACGACAAATCCCCAAGTTTTATTCTAAATCAACGATAATACAAAACCCCAAAAAGACTCTAATTTTACCCGCTTTTTTATATGAAACTCTCAATTTATCCCGAGGGGGAGAGGGGACGATACCCTCTATTTGGGTATTCGTGACGACAAAAACTTTACACAAAACTCATGACAAATTTTAACTCAATTGATATAAATTCGATATATTCAGAAGAATTAATTATATACACGTAAATTGCAAAAAAAACATGAAATATTCAAAGTAACTTTTCGTGATTAATTTTATAATTATTTCACACTAATTATTAACTCTAAACACAACTCAGAATGAACGACAATAATTTTAATATTAGCCGGGTGGACTCACCCGGAACAGACGCTAACTCGACGTTGTCTTTACTTTCAATTCTTTACTCAAAATTCTTTACTTTTAGTCTTTACTCAAAATTCTTCACTTTAAACTCAAAATATTAATTGTACGAGGACTCGCGTACCTTACGTTATTTGTGCTGTCTTTCCTCCGTGTTGACCTCTCTTTATTTCCTTTACTCCAATTTTCTTTACGTAATTCTTTACAATTTTCTTTACGTTTCTTTACACGATGTGATCGCCACGGTGTCCCGGGAGAAGAAGAATGAGTCTTCTCTCCCACGACTTGGCATTGGGTTCCCTCGGCTGTTTCCGCTCAATTTCGGTAGAGCCGAGGCCCAACCCAACCAATTGTCCCGCGAGTCCCCCACTACTTTACCCTAACGTCACTGGCTTTACTTGAATTTTTCTTAAACTAACTAATTCCAAATAATGTACGAAAATAATCATAATAACTAGGACAATATTTTCCCGACAATTACAAACGCAAAACTTTAGTCTTTTCTTTCCACACACGTAACTTTAGTCTTTATTTTCACACTTTTAATTTGAGTCTTTTCTTTCCACTGACTCCAATGCTGATCCTGGTGATCTCCAGTTTCTCTTGCTGTTGGCCAGTATTCCCCCTAGTTGGCTGATGCTGGACCAAACGAGCGGATGCTGTTTCTTCCCAAGTTCCTCTTCCGTGTCCTTGGTTCCGCTACTTTTATCTTTGGGACTGGGGAAATTTCTCACCAGTCCTGACTCCTGACTTTCTCTCCATATTTCCGGAGTAATTTCAAGCAAAAATAAACAAAAATAATTAGTGAGGTCACAAAAATTGGTTGACCTCACTCTGGACATTTGCGGTTCTGACTCTAAATGAGCCCTATCCTCACCGGGTACCGCGAATCGCGACCAAAACCGTGATTTTCGTGAAATTTCTTTATTGTTCTAATTTTCATTGATCCTGTGACGGTAAAAACCGTCACAACGCCCCTTATTTGAATTAGCCCTCCTGGGCGTGTAACTCAAGTAAGTGGATACCACACAAAAAGGCTAACGAGTCCCAATAACAAAAAACCAAAACAAAATTTTCCTTGAGAATTTACCAAAACAAAATCAAAATTTCCCCCGAGTCAGCAACTGTCCAGAGTAGTCATCATCTTCATTTAAACAATAAAACAAATAAAGTGTTTCTGAAAAAAAAGTAATTATCCAAAAATAAATATTCAACACAAAATTTCCAATAATTATTGTTGTTCCCTCTGAGTTTTATCTTGTTACTTTTCAGAGGGCTCGAACCCACACCCTAATCCCTAAAATTCCTTTAAACTTAACTCTTCAATCTTTAATTTCTAGCTGGGGTCAATGACCCTTGCTAATTTTCTGATTGGGTTGGTCTGATTGTCATTGCTGTATCAGCATCTCCAATCACACCAACCCTATATACTTTACTTATGTACTCTCTATGTACTCCTTATATACATGGACACCTGGTACTTTTCTGATTGTCCAGGTGTCCTCTACTGGGTCTCCAATCGCATCAGCCGTGATGGAGAGTTTTTATGCTTTCTCAACTTATTTTCTCGGTTGAGAGTGAACCTTAACTAAATTTCTATGATCTTTATTTATAAATTTTTCAACAAAATTCTCGGAGGTGCTCTCTCGAGTCTGACGTGAACGGTGATGTGCCTCAGCCACATTCACGTTCGTCCCTAATTTTTCTTTACGGTGGTCTCGGCTCAAAGATGAAGAGTCGATGCTCCTCATGCCTTAAATTGATGAAATCCTGCAGATTTCGCCTTACGTTCTTTACCCTCACATCATAATCATTACTGTCCATTTTTTCTTCCAATACCCTCACAATTAATTCAAGATCTTCGTCTTGATCTTCTGTACCTCTGGGAAAATTTACATTTTCCCAGTTTATTCTTGACGACTTATCTGGTGCTTGACTCAACTGTGCTTTCGCTGACCGAGCTCTTGCAAGCTGAGCTTTTCCCGACTGAAAGTTACCAGATTGAGCTTTTCTTGAGCAAAAGTCACTAGATAGAGCTTTCTTTAACTGGAAGTCACTAGACTGAGCTTCACTTAACGAGATTTCCCTAGACTGAGCTTGCACAAGCTGAGCTTTTTCGAGCTGGTTTTCCTCGAATTGAGCTTTTTCAGGCGAAGCTTCCCTGGACTGAATTTTATTCGGCATTACTTGACTTGAAACTGATTCGGTGATCATCTCATACTCTTCAGGGTCATTTGGCCCTGGACCATCATCAGAAAATGAATAAACATTGGAGCTACCATCTAGACTCCACTGTTCTCTATCACCAGTACCAGCCATTTTCGGCACTTTTGCTAAACCTGAATGTTGAGCCTTAGAGGAAGAAGAATTTTCCTCTTGAGAATGAATCATCATTCTCTGACTTGAATTCACAGATTGTGGAATTGGAAGAATTATTTCTTCCAATTCTTGAGATGAATATTCCACCACATTGCTGAATTTTTCGTCATTTTTTACTTGACAACTTGGATTCTCAGGTCTAGCTGGTATTTTCAAATTATTCTTTACCTCTTGACTTGAATTTTCTGGATTATTATCAGCCAAACACCGATCATCCTGACTACTACAAACAATTGAACTCTGACCATTATCTCCACAAATTCCAGCACCTTCACCCAGACTGGCTTGACCTTGACTAACTTTACCAGCTATACCTTGACAAACATCACCAGAACCTTGAACAACATTATCATGACCGTAACTAACATTACCTTTACCGTTACCAACATCATCAAGACTCCGACCAACATTACCATGACCACTACAAATTCCATCATCTTCACCTTGACTGACTCTACCATGACAACCCTCACCATCTTCACCTGACTGGACTTGACTAACTGTACCTTGACGAATATCAACAGAGTTCTGAGTAACGATACCTTTACCTTGACTAAACTGACCTTTACCTACGTTACCAGAACCCCAACCGACTTCACCATTACCTTGACTGTCTTTACCAACACCTTGACTGACTTTACCAACATCTTGACTGACTTTACCAACATCTTGACGTGCTTCACCAACATCTTGACGTGCTTCACCAACATCTTGACTGACTTTACCAATATCTTGACTTACTTCACCAACATCTTCACTAAAAGACTCATAATCTCCACCAACATCACCAAGACCTCCACTAACATCAACTTTACCTTGACCATCATCGACTTTACTTTGACTGACATGACTAACATCGACTTCACCTTGACTGACATGACCTCCACTAACATTACTTTGACTGACATTAACTTTACCATGACTACCAGAAACTTCATTAATATTACCTCGAGTGAGATTAACTTGACTTTGACTAACTGAAACTTCACTAACATTACCTCTAGTTTGACTGACATCATCTTTACCTGGACAAACATGACCTCCACCAACATTACCTCGACTGACATTACTTCCACCAACATTAACTCGACCGACTTCAACTTTACCTTGACTATCATCGTGACCTGCACCAACACCTGGACCTCTGCTATCATTACCTCGACTGACATGAACTTTACCCTGACTATCATCGACTTTACCTTGACTGACATTACCTTCACTAGCATTAACTCGACAGACTTCAACTTTACCTCGACCATCATCGTGACCTGCACCAACACCTGGACTTACGAGCCCCTTATTTAAACTCGGCTCGGCCGTGGAAGTTTTCCTCAAGTGGACCTCTTCGCATTTCCTCGTTGGTAGACACCTGGACTTGTCTCTCACTCCTGCAGTATACTCAAATGCTGGTTCTTTTATTTTTTGTTGTCTCCACCTGATTTTCTGTTGGAGAGCAACACCAGCTCTCCCGCCTACGAATATAGCCAGGAACTGACACTCGAAATCTCTCCAACTCATATTGGAGATATCCTCACACCTGTACCAACTCAACGCTGCACCTTGCAAGACCTCAGACAATATTTGAAATCTGTCTTCATCTTTAATACCTCTATCATCACACTCTGTGATAAAATCTACGAAAAATTGTCCTGCATCTTCGAAAGGTTTTCCGGAGAATTTAATTCCCCACTCACAAGCTTCCTCCACTGCTCGACTCAATGCTGATTGATATTCAACATCCTGAACATAACCTATTTGTGTTGGTGGGTACATTGCCCACTGACTTGACCTTACTGGTGTTCTTGATGGCATTGGGGGATACCCCCAACCATAATTCTCATGAGGAAAAAATTGATTCTCTTTTTCCTGACGATACTCTTTAATTTTTTCATGACAAAATGTCTGCCACTCTTCTACTAATTTTTTTCTTAATTTTTCATCTTCTGTAATCTCATTAATTTCGTCCAAAATTTTTTGCGTGAGAATCATTTCTACTATTTATCATTATTCTTTACACTTGACTCAATTTAATTCAAAGACTTCAATTTTTTCTCATTTTACTCAACACAATTCTTTACCTTTAACTCAATTTAATCTAAAGACTACACTTTAATTTTTTTCTCAATTTAATTCCAAAAATTCTAATTACTTTTTCTCGCTTCATTTCCGAGAATTTTCTTTACTTATTTCTCGCCTTACTTCCGAGAATTGTCTTTACCTCTCACTCTCACCACAACCGTGCGACTGAGAACCCTCTACCTTTACTCTATTAATTTCAATCTTAATTGATTGAGCACCACTGCTGTGCTCTGTTTGTTTTGTCGCGAATACCCAAACGTGAGCCCCACGCGTTGGGCGCCATTGTAACGGTTGGCTTGACTGACCTTGAGCCAACGCGTTAAATGCACTGAAATTCCTCAAAAACTGACCCAAATTTATGCTCCGAAATTTTCCCCAAATTACTCCCGATTAATTTCCCTTTATTTAAACTGGGCGCCAGTCGTTTTTCGAAACTTTAAGAGCTTGGGGGAAAACGACAAATCCCCAAGTTTTATTCTAAATCAACGATAATACAAAACCCCAAAAAGACTCTAATTTTACCCGCTTTTTTATATGAAACTCTCAATTTATCCCGAGGGGGAGAGGGGACGATACCCTCTATTTGGGTATTCGTGACGACAAAAACTTTACACAAAACTCATGACAAATTTTAACTCAATTGATATAAATTCGATATATTCAGAAGAATTAATTATACACACGTAAATTGCAAAAAAAACATGAAATATTCAAAGTAACTTTTCGTGATTAATTTTATAATTATTTCACACTAATTATTAACTCTAAACACAACTCAGAATGAACGACAATAATTTTAATATTAGCCGGGTGGACTCACCCGGAACAGACGCTAACTCGACGTTTTCTTTACTTTCAATTCTTTACTCAAAATTCTTTACTTTTAGTCTTTACTCAAAATTCTTCACTTTAAACTCAAAATATTAATTGTACGGGGACTCGCGTACCTTACGTTATTTGTGCTGTCTTTCCTCCGTGTCGACCTCTCTTTATTTTCTTTACTCCAATTTTCTTTACGTAATTCTTTACAATTTTCTTTACGTTTCTTTACACGATGTGATCGCCACGGTGTCCCGGGAGAAGAAGAATGAGTCTTCTCTCCCACGACTTGGCATTGGGTTCCCTCGGCTGTTTCCGCTCAATTTCGGTAGAGCCGAGGCCCAACCCAACCAATTGTCCCGCGAGTCCCCCACTACTTTACCCTAACGTCACTGGCTTTACTTGAATTTTTCTTAAACTAACTAATTCCAAATAATGTACGAAAATAATCATAATAACTAGGACAATATTTTCCCGACAATTACAAACGCAAAACTTTAGTCTTTTCTTTCCACACACGTAACTTTAGTCTTTATTTTCACACTTTTAATTTGAGTCTTTCTTTCCACTGACTCCAATGCTGATCCTGGTGATCTCCAGTTTCTCTTGCTGTTGGCCAGTATTCCCCCTAGTTGGCTGATGCTGGACCAAACGAGCGGATGCTGTTTCTTCCCAAGTTCCTCTTCCGTGTCCTTGGTTCCGCTACTTTTATCTTTGGGACTGGGGAAATTTCTCACCAGTCCTGACTCCTGACTTTCTCTCCATATTTCCGGAGTAATTTCAAGCAAAAATAAACAAAAATAATTAGTGAGGTCACAAAAATTGGTTGACCTCACTCTGGACATTTGCGGTTCTGACTCTAAATGAGCCCTATCCTCACCGGGTACCGCGAATCGCGACCAAAACCGTGATTTTCGTGGAATTCCTTTATTGTTCTAATTTTCATTGATCCTGTGACGGTAAAAACCGTCACAACCTATACCGGATAAGGAATATTATGGGTGTAACACAATGATTGTGAAAGATCGTGAACATTTCTTGAAATGGTACGATGAGCGAGTAGCTCAAAATTATGAATTTGATTTCAAAAAAGAGATTCTACATTATTGTAAGCTCGATGTAACTATTTTGAGACGGGCGTGTATCAAATTCCGTCAATTGATTCTAGGAGTTAGTAATGTCTGTCCTTTAACGGAGTGCGTGACAATCGCCTCAACATGTATGCGAATATATCAGACGAATTTTCTGAAAGAGAAACAAATTGGTATCATACCGCAAGGGGGGTACCGTCTTAGTAAAACGCAATCTAGAGCAGCGATCGAATGGCTATTATGGCGGGAGCACGAAGAAAGACATAAGATAGTTCACGCAGGGAGGGTCGCGAGCATAGGGCGGAATCAGGACACCGCTTAGATGGGTATTGGAAAAATGAGTACACGGGTATAAAATATGCATATCAATTCCACGGGTGTTACTGGCATGGCTGTCCACGCTGCTTCAAATTTAATAGAGATAAAAAATTATCCCACAATGACACGTTAGAAGGGCGTTATGAAAGGACTGAATCTACAACTCGAAAACTGCAAAATTTAGGCTACGAGGTTATTGAAATGTGGGAATGCGATTTCAATCGTGGGAAAAAGAATGACCCTATATTATCAACATTCTTGAGCGATACTAATCAACAATTATTCGTACCGCTAGATCCCCGAGAAGCTTTTTTTGGAGAGCGTACAGGGAATACTGTTACACATTATGATGTGAAAGGAAATGAAAAAATTCGGTACGTTGATGTGTGCTCATTGTACCCGTATGTGTTGAAAACAGGTATTTTCCCTCTAGGCCATCCTGAAATTCATGTTGGAGATGCATGTAAGAAAATATGTCCAAACAATGATGTATCGCGGATTGAAGGGCTCATAAAATGTCGAGTTTTACCACCGAGGCAATTATTTCATCCTGTTTTACCTGTTAAAGCTCATGGAAAGTTATTGTTCCCACTTTGTCGTTCTTGCTACGAAGGATTAGTGCAAGATGATTGCCCTCACGACCGTCCTCAAGACCGTGAATTTCTGGGCACTTGGGTATCAATTGAACTACGTAAAGCTGTAGAAGTCGGCTATGAAATTCTAGAGATTAGCGAGATTTGGGAATATAAGAAAACAACACGCTATAACCATGTAACACGCACGGGAGGCTTATTTGCAGGCTATATCGATATGTTTCTGAAAATTAAACAGGAGGCATCCGGCTGGCCTGAGGAATGCGTGAATGAGAAATCGAAAGAGAAATATATCGCGGAATATGAAGTAAAAGAAGGCATTAAACTAGATAAAGATAAAATTGGAGAAAATCCAGGACTAAGGGCTGTCGCTAAACTTTGTCTGAATTGTTTATGGGGGAAGTTCGGGGAGCGAGAAAATTTATCAAAAAAAGCAATAGTTCGTTCTTATCAAGAATTTGCAGAATTGATGTTTAACCCTGAAGTAGAAGTAACAGGGCTGGTTCCAGTTGACAATGATACACTCTTCATGTCCTGGAAGCATTTGAGAGAGGCAGCAGAGGTTTCTACGAAAGCGAATGTTGTGATTGCCGCGTATACAACAGCTCACGCGAAATTAAAGCTTTATAGCTACTTGGAGAAGCAGCAAGACCGCGTTTTATATTATGACACAGATTCGGTCATTTATGTGAGCGATGGGAGAAACGATTTACCATTAGGTAACTTCCTCGGTGATTTAACCGACGAAGTAAAGGGCTCCAAAAACGGTAGTTATATCAAATCATTCGTTTCCGGAGGCCCAAAATTTTACACCTATCGTGTACAAAATCCGGACGGTTCGATCGTTGAAGTTTCTAAAATTAAAGGAGTTCGCTTAAATTATGGAACAAGAGAGGAAATAAACTATGATTCAATCCGAGCCCTGGTAGTCGATAAAGCGAAAGAGTTTAAGATCTTTTACAAAGGGATACGACGTACAATGTACCACGACGTCGTTACAAAGCCTGAGAAGAAAAAAATTAGAGCCACGGGGCCCAAACGACGTTTCGACGAGGGCGCCACAACTCTTCCGTATGGGTTCAAAAAATCACGACAGAATTAGTCAAAAAAAAAAAAAATGGGGAAGTACAGAAAAAAAAATTGATTCAGATGATCAATAAAAATAAGTGAAGCAAAATAGTAAAACAAAATAGCTTCAAGAAGAAGAAGAAGAACGATGAATTTTATGAAGGTTAAGCTAGATCAAAAAAAAAAATGAATTTGAAAATTAATATATAAAAATCTTAAAAAATCTTGAAAAATTGAGAAAAAGATTTAGAATTCAACAAGAATAAGGCAGCTTCAGAGAAAGCAATGGATGCTATGAAGTATAAGGTAGATTAGGAAATGAATAAATGAATAGATTCGAAAAAAAATATGTATAGAAGAATTTGAGGAAATTTGAAAAAAAATTATAAAAATACCATTATTAGAAATTTTCTGATGGAAAAGCAATAAGAAAATTATGAAAAAAAATTAATCTGAAAATGATTTTAAATTTTTTGAAAACTCATAAAAATAAATAAAGGTAACAGAAAAGAATACTAGAGTGAAATAAATTTAAGAAAAGCGATAGATTTCAAGAAAAATAATGCAGATCATATAACTAAATAAAATTGTAGTATTACTATTTACTGTAACATAGTTCTACACATGACAATATCTATGTATACTGTACTTTACAAAGAGTTCATATTTCATGTATTTCTGAATAAACCCTAATAGGGTTTGGAAGAATTAATAAATAAACATAAAAAATATACCTAAATGAATGAATAATTAAATAGATCCTAAAAAATATGAGGAAAAATTGTGACACATTAAACAAAAATGTGAGATTCCAGAAAGAAAAAAAAAAGGAGAAATATTGGATAGACGGGAAGAAAATTAGCATAAGGTTGATTTGAGGAAAAGAAAAACCATAAATTTTAGAGAATAATCTAGATTTAAAAGAATTTATCAATTTAAGTAGAAATAATAATAATAATAATAATGAAAGAAAATAATTTAAGAAAAATAGACTTCAGGAAAAGTAAATTAGGTTTAACTAAATGTAATGTAGGATAAATAAATTTAACGTGAAAAATAATTGGCATTTCTCATGTATATTTTTTTTTTTATTATATTTTCTCATGTATATTTCTGTGAAAAATAAAAAACTTTGAAAAAATATAATAAAAACACTGTAAATTTTATTTTAAATAGGAAAAAATGATGAAATTTCATATATAAATCGTTAAAACCCTAGAAGAATCGGTCAACTTCGCGGAAATCGTGCATATTTTTCTGAATAATCGGAAAATAGTACAAAAATATAATAAAAACACTGTAAATTTTATTTTAAATAGGAAAAAATGATGGAATTTCATATATAAATCGTTGAAACATAGAAAAATTGGTTAAATTCGCGGAAATCGTGCATATTTTTCTGAATAATAGGAAAATAGCACAAAGATATAATAAAAACACTGTAAATTTTATTTTAAATAGGAAAAAATGATGAAATTTCATATATAAATCGTTAAAACCATAGAAAAATTGGTTAAATTCGCGGAAATCGTGCATAGTTCTCTGAATAATCGGAAAATAGCACGAAAATATAAAAAAATCTATAAATTTGACTTTAAATGTAAAAAAAATGATGAAATTTCATGAAAAATTTGAGAAAATGCAATAAAAAACATTAAATAATGGATATTCCAGTGAAAATGCATGAAAAAGCGAAAAATGATCAATAGATAATAAAGATTCCATCCGGGATCGATAAAATTGAGGGAAAAAACAGCGGATAATGAAGATTCCATGAAAATCAATACAATTAGAAAAAAAACAATAGATAAAGAAGTTTCCATGGTGAATCGATAAATTTGCGGAAAAATTCGCGAAAAATCCGCTAGGGGGCAGTGAATTCCATTGGAAATCGATGGAAACTGCAAAAATCCATAAGTTTTGCGAAAAATCCGGGAGAGGCGGTGAATTCCATTGGAAATCAATGGTAATTGCAAAAATTGAGGAAATTCGCGAAAAATCCGATAGATGTCGGAAAGTGTACGAAAAACTACCGAAAATTGATAAATTTTGCGAAAAATCCGGGGCAGGCTGTGAATTTCATTGGAAATCAATCACAAAAATGGTAAAGTATCTAATAATAATAATATTTATCATTTCTTAGAATAGCAAAAATAGAATTATGGCTAAAATCTGTAGCAGTTTATATATATATAAATATGTTTTTTACAGAATAAAGACTGCAGAATTTTTGAAAAGAGGTGTCTTTATTTATAATTCCTATGAATTCATTTTTCCTTTTTCTTCTTTTAAATATATTATATAATTTTTTTATCGTTACAACTTTTTTTCAATTTCAAATTTTTCCCTTTTAATTTTATAATTTTAATTTTAATTTTTTCCTCAAATTTTAATTTTCGAATTTGAGAAAATTAAAAGGAAAAAAAGCAAGGGTTCTTCTGAATAATGATGAAAAATTATCAATTTTTAACAGTTTTTTTATTCAAATGAACCTAAAGCTACTACAAAATAATTTCATTGTTTCCTTTTTTCTTATAATTATTATTACTATTGTTATTACTATGATTATTATTACTATTATTATTATTATTATTATTATTCTCATTTTGCGGGGAGGGTGGGATTAATCCCAGGACTCCAGGTCCCAATCCTCTTGTGGAGTTTCGGGGGCTGGTGAGGCTTCTCCGAAGAGGCTCCGCAGGTTCCAGTGGTCCTCCAGGTCGTATAGCGTGGCAGCGGTTTCTTCCTCATGGTTGTTTTGGCGGGCTTCCGCCCTAAGGTCCGCAATCCAGCGGGCTCTGAGAGTATCCGGCCCTATTCCTCCGGAGAACTGTTCACCGCGCTGAAACAGAAAAAAATAAAATAAAAGTATTAGATATAAAAACACAAAAAAAAAGGGGTAGATATTGGAGAAAAAATTTAACAAAAAGTCCTTACCAGGTATGCCTGCTGCTCCAGCTGCCGCTGCACTATCTCCGCCCTGGAGAAGAGCTCCCCGATGCCCCACACGTCTCCCTCAAACGTCTTCTGTTCCAGGTCCGTCCACGAAAACCACTCGTTCATGGCCCGGTCCATGCCCCTCTGACGACGACGCTCCTGCATCTGCGTGGAAAAAAAACACAAACACATTATTATTATTCAAAAAAACACCATCACCAATATCACACAAAGAACCACTGGAAGGGTAGTACAAAACTCACCTCAAACAAGAACAGCACTCTGATCACAGCTAAAATAGCAACGGCCATTATTTTCACTTTTTCTTTTTTTTTTTTTACACGTAAGGAAGATTTGAAGTTCCAAGCTGCTTGGAAAACTGATTGTGACAACCAGAGTTTCCGAGCAGCTTATATATCCGGTAAAAACCCGGATGAAGAGGGGGTGGCAGCCTCGAAACCGTGATCCAAAGGGAGACCTCTTGGAGAAAACGCAAAATAAAAGAGGTGCAGTTTCATGTTTTTCAAGGTTGAAAAGAGACGAGAAGATTTCCATGTTTTTCAGGTAAACCTTCCCTCTCCTTGCAGAAAACCCTCGGTGGCCAACCACCATGAGGAAGGAAAGAGAGAGAGAATGGATATTTATCCGGGAAAATTTCTTTTTTTGTTTTTCATGTTTTTTTTGAACATTTTTTCTTTATTAATAAAAATGATTAATCTATATATTATTTCTATGAAAATGAGTAGCTTCGACGCTAATAAAAATGTCGCAAGAATCTCAAATGAATGTTATTTGAGAAAAAAAAAGATTTTTTGAAATTGAATGAAAAAATTTTAATTAATTGAATTTTTTATAAGAGTTGCGTGAGACTTTCATAGTCTATTCCCTGACGCAGAATGTTTTCATCTTCGTTATCAGCGATCCACATATTCATATCAACCCACTCCTGTGAGGTGAAACGTGGACATCCTTCCGAAGGGGGTGTGGCGATTAACGGTAGACGGTCAGCTGTAGCGGAAAAAAATGAAAATTGGTCATTTACATTAAAATTTCACTCAAAAAACATTGCAAAGACTCATTATAATTAATATTTACCGTAGTCAGCGAACTGTTGTTCATCGAAGCACTCCGCCATGCGCGATACAACGTCTAGCGCAGCTTTTTTTTCAATTGATGCTGCATGTGGTTCTTTTTCTTCTTCCTGGTGAAGTTGATCGCGGGCGAGGAACTCTTCTTTTTTTTTCAGTGCCCTTTTAACCCGTTCACGCCTTTCTTTCTGCCACCGATACATCACGCCATGAAAAAAACGATCGTTACCGTCATTGAACACTTTTCTGCCCTCCGCAGAGATCCTTCGTCTCTTCCTCACAACCCCCCCGCTGGCGCTTTGTGAGTTTATTGCAGATTTTATTACACTTGGTTTTGGTAATTTCACTTGAAGGCCTTCGACAGTTTGCGTCCTTGTAGGGAGCCCCCCTGGGGCCACTTCATTGTTCTCGACACTCGCTGTCACATTTGATTCAAACGGTTGAATCCACTTTCCGCCGGACACTTTTTTAATCACTTTATTCACACTATTGACTTTTATTTGCACTTTTTGCTCCATATCGCGTGATGCTGATGCTCTGCTTCTCGAAATATCCAAGGGGTTGTAAGCCATGGATAAGCTGCTGCTGCTCCTGAAGACGCAAGATGATGATGCCATTTTTTCAGGTGGAAACTGTACCCCAAATTTCAGATACTTTGCCAAACTAGCCCTAATTTTCCCGTATTCGGAGTACGGAAAATTCACGGGAGTGGGGATACGCAGGCCCGATTTTCTCCAATCGCAGGGGCGCTGAAAGCCATCCGCAGTGGGGAGGCGTACTGCCCCCTTTTTCGCTAGAAACGCGCGGGCGAGTGAAAATTCAGAGCACGGAGTGGAGGGGGGTTCACGTGTGTGTGGTCTATTTTCCCTGCAGTTTCCCGAGGGATATTTTTAAAAAACCCCTGCTATAAAAAAGGTTCCGACGGCAACTAGCGTCAGTTCATCCTTGACTTCATACCTGCTGTGAGACCATGGCCACCAACAAGTCAGTGTCTAGTAGTGCACCCGAACAGCATGTGGTATTGGCGCAGTTAGTGTCCTTAAATAAATCCGACACAAAACAACTTCGTGTCGGTTTACAATGGAACGCTGTAAAAGAATTTGGGCAGACAGTCCAGATTATTGCGTCACGCCCGCATCGTGCGGTAATCCCGTTAAGTGGCGAAGAATGGCACCTGCTGTGTGAGGATCTCCCTTACCTACAACGATACTTCGAGGCGTCGGGACGTTCAACGGAGCTCCAAGGGCAATTCCACGAAAAGATTTATGGAAAGCTGAATGTGCAATTTACAAACAGTTTCCAAAATCGTTCCATCACATTTTCCCACGCTGATGGTGAACAAAAGATTGTGATGTTGAAATCAACAATCATGGAACTGAAAAGGAAAGCATCGTGGGCCAGTCAATGGCTGAATCACTTGAACAATTTGCCGATTGTTGCATACAAGGATTCTCTTCTTGATATCACCACACGTGTCGTGATGAAGCATATGCAGTATAACACCTTACCGGAGGCTGCTCAGCTACGTGAATACATCCAAGCCGATTTTGAGGACATCTTCAAGGGCAGTTATGCAGATCTACGCGAACGTTTCCCCCGATATAATTTGGAATATTTATATCAATTCTTCGGTGAATTATTCAATTTCGATTTTAATAATTTAAGCTACGCGTTAGGCGTTCCTGTTGAGGTGCCGGCCTATTATCGTCCATATGAAACATATGTATGAAAAAGAATTTGAAAGAAAAAAATATATGTAAAATTTTAATCCTAAAAAAAAAAATACTTTTTCCTCATTTATTTCAACCAATCTTGTCCTTTACAACCTTCAGTTGTTTTCCTGGGAAGGCGGTCAGAGAAAGAGAGAGAGAAAGAACTTTTGGGGTTTTCTTATGGCTTCACCCTAAATAATAGAATCCCAAAGACGGACTCCCGCAGAGAGAGAGCGCGCGGAAAGAATTTTTGGGTTCTTCTCTGAAACACTGTTTTTTCAGAGAAAAATTTATGCTTCCTGTGGAAAAAAAAAGGCATTCTTCTGCATCGGGTTCTTCCTTGTTTGGGGTTCGAGGGCATCTGTAGAGCGAGAGAGAGAGAGAGAGAAAAGGAGAGAGAATAACTTCCTCGATCCTTTTAGGTTTTTCCTGTAAAAAGAGGGGACCATTTCGCATTTTGTTTTTTAAACCTTGGGACCAATTTATGTTCCGGTGGAAAAAATATTTTTTCTTGTTGCGGGGTTTTTAAGGACAAGGCACCCTGTAGAGCATGAGAAGGCGTGAGAAAGAGAAGGAGAGAAAATAACTGTCTCGATCCTTTCGGGGTTTTTTTCAAAAAGGGCCTTTTCAATTTAACGATTTTCTACTCGCACCTTGGGGCAATTTCTGTTTCCGCTGGAAACGAAAAGAAAAAAACATGTTTTCTTGAGGCAGAGTAGAAGGAGAAGAGGTTGAGGAGAAAACATGAATGTTTTTTCTTTTTCTTTTTCATTTTTCACGGGAGAGTTTCGAAAAATGAACTCTTAGTGTTGCGAGATTTTTTCTCGCTTTCGAAATTTCAAATTTCATGCCTCCCCTCATTCCCCCCTGTATCCTCAAAATTCACCCAACACCCACCGCCCCACGTTCTCCACTTTCCCCAGACACCTCACACGCCATCCTCCAACCCTTTTCACCCCCTCCTGCCACCCACCACCCTATTTTCCTCCTCCCGCCACCCACCACCCACTCCTTAAGCCCTCCGACATCTTGCGGGCCCAACTCGGCCACCCACCTTCGGAAAAAATCTTTCCCACGCCGGAAAACCCATTAATTTTACAGGTGAACACCTGCACCATAGAAGGGCCCTACAATGGGCCCGCCATCAATCATCCCGCCGACAATAGGGACCGGAGGGGGGCGATAGGGGGGAAGCCACGCCCCTTTTCGCTAAAAACGCGCACATACTACTGGCATTCCACGCCAAATCGGACACCATTTGGCTTTTGCATCTCGGATATTTTTCATAATTTTTCATATTATAGTATCAATTGAAAGAGGCCTTCCTGAATTTTTTCATTTTTTTTTGTAAAGCCGTTTCTGAGAAATCAATTTTTCAAAAAAAAAGATACTTTTTTTAAAAATGCCCATAACTTTGCGAAAAATGGTCCGATTGGGACGTTTTTTTTTAAAGTTTGTGGTTTTGAACACAGTCTGCAAATAAAAAGTCGGAAAAATTTTCGAGACCGTATTTTTATAAAATTTTGAAGTTTTTAGTACAAAATGTCGATTTCTGAAAAACACGGACTGATCGATTTTCTTGCAAATTTTTCCTAAAAAACTGTCACTCATTCCGCAACTTTTGAGCCTAGTCTGATGATGGGATAATGATGGGATCTATTTTTTTCGAATTTTCAAAATTATTTGAGAAAAAAACTATACACAAAAGCTCTTATTGAAAATTGTCTGATATATTATGATTATTCCAAGTTTATATATCAGTTTACACATTTATCGTAAGCAAAAGATAGTAGTAGTATAAAGTTTTTATCATGTTTCGTTATTTTTTTCACTGGATAGCATTCAATTCCTTACACGTTTGAATATTTTCTGAATTTGTGATTCTGAAGAAAACGGAAATTCTTTGAATCTCAAAGTTCCTTCTCCGTCCGGAATTACACAATGGTATTTTTGTGTGCCTGTTATTGTTTTCGCTCTCATGTATCGTTTCTCTAATGATTCTTTAGCCTGGAGATATTCATCATTAGAGGAGAGTCGAGCATGAACATTCGGCAAACAATTTGGTTTTACCGCCCAGTCGTATAATTGTTGAGGAGTTGAAATTTTTTCATCATATGGAAATTGAAGGCTTGCTCGTGCTGCCATCCTTTTGACAGTGCCCCCTACTCCATCACAAGGCCCTTTGCCATGAGCTGTTGCGAAATAATGCCATCCAGCTTCTAGTCCAAAGTCTTTTTTATGGTAATTCAGATTCACAAAATTTTTATAATTTTTAAATCGTTGAGGCGCTCCATCGGAGAAGTGAAAAACTTTCATAGCATCTTGGGATAGTGTTTTGATGAAGTTAGTCGTAATCTTAGTGAATTCATGAACAGCAACTGCGTCGTGAGATAAGCAATCTGATATTATAACTACACTGTTGTGAATGCGTAGATTATTTTCATTGTAGTAAATCACGACTGGATAGACTGTTGCCTGATTGTTATTCCAATGAAATCCAGACGCCGCACTCTGAATAACGAAGGCATAATTTTCCGCGAAATCGCAGATCACAATGTACTCATTTTCTTTTAAAGATTCTTTTAACGATCTCAAATAGTTTGCTTCTTCTTTAGCAATATGATGATGTGGTGAAAGATCGGTTATATTCTCACAAAAATTGTCAACAAAATCTGTTGAGTTTTTCACAAATGTCTTCAAGCTTGTACGAGGCTTCGAAATCCAATATTTGTAAGTTATTTCATCAACTCCATTTTGATCAAGCACATCCAACAGTAAATATTTCAAAGTTTGTACTCCTGGGCACTCATCACATTTGGAAAAATAATATTCAGAAGCTGGTTGCTGACACATAATTATTCTAAAGCAATCACTATAAAGCTTTACTGGAGTAGCTAATTGGCTTGTTAAAGTTGCTAAATTACACCCTGCAATAAAAGATCATGATTATTCTTCGACAAAAATTTTATTAATAAACACTCACCTAACATCATTAGCTTGACGTTTTGATGCATACAACAAACGCAAATAGTGTGAGCTCTGCTAGAACCTGCAAGTACGCAGTGTTGAGGACGTAATGACGCAAATTTAGAGAAACCGACGCGATAACCAGGATGTCGTTCTTTAAAAAGTTCATATAATTCGCGCAAGCTGGAGAGAATAAGTCGTTTCTGGATATGTTCACATTTTCCCTCATCATTTCGTATGGAAAGATAATCTTTCATCCCAGGCATATCGTACTGATTTCGTCATCAACATATAATTCCAAAATTTGAGATTTGATATCACTCGATAATGGGCAACCTAGAAATTAAAAATTCAACTTATCTTCACTGAATGAGAAATCAATGAGTAGTTTTCATCTGGGAAAGTTCGTTAACAACCTAACTTCGCAATTGGTGTTGAAAGCATCCCTTTCTCCTCACGGAGATTTCTAGCTAAAGATGCCATGTATCTTGAAGAGCCCATTAGGTCACATATTCAGGATATACCCCACGTTTCAGGAAGAAGTGTGAGGATCTGAATTTTTTCAGATCCTGTTGTATTATTATCGATAAATTTCATTTTCAATTTTTCAATCATCTCCAAGAAGTCCTTCGAATTACTTGCATCGTCAGTGTCTCTTGATATTCCTAAAGTCGTACTCAAATCATGATATACTTTTTGCACTCTGTTTAGCAAATAAGATTGATTATCAACTTGTTTTTGAACAATTGGAGATTGATTCAATAATGCCATTGCATCATTAACTACAGGCAACACAATTTCTAAGCTCAATTGAGACAGACTACTAGTTTGTGAGGTTAGCTGTTCATCTGCATCTCCTAATTGTGAATAGTAATGGGATCAATCATTTATTTCAATTTAAAAAATTGTTTTGATGAAATAAAAAAAAAATTGGAAATTCTCAACAATGTTTAATTGATCTTACCAGACGTCGTTGTTGAAATTGATGAAAGAGTCCTCTGAGTGACAGCATCTTCGACTTCACTTTCAACTTCATCATCATTAGCAACAGGAGCAGTCTTTATTGAGTCCAATTCCTTTCTACACGACGTGCACAGAAAGTCATCATTACTTAAATTATGTAAATTTTGTTGAGTAACAGAAGCACGTCGGAGACTTTTCTTCACTCTATGATTTTCCGATTGTAACGGATTACAGCACAAATTATACATCCCGAAATTCGACATCGTACAAATTTTCACAATGAATTGTTTTCTTCCAAAAAATGAATAGTGGAAATCCACAGATATTTCTTTGGAAGAAGTTATTGTAGGTTAGGAGACACTGTGAATACGGGAATAAAAACAACACTCCTATTCTTATCTTGATATGGGGTCGGGGAACGATACTCAGCCGCTAGGTTATCCAACGCAATTTTCATTACCGACCGTAATCTAAGGCTGCAATTGATTTTGGAAAGCACCAACTTTTAAACGCACATATGAACTGGACACTTTCAAAATTAGTTATGTCCTTCAGAAATCGATTTGAAGGAATGGAATGAGAATTGATACATAATCATATGTTGTAATATATTTAACTGAAAATTAATGGTCATAATTATGGAAATTTGGATCATAAAAATTGAAAAATTCGAAAAAAATAGATCCCATTATTATCCCATCATCAGACTAGACTCAAAAGTTGCGGAATGAGTGACAGTTTTTTAGGAAAAATTTGCAAGAAAATCGATCAGTACGTGTTTTTCAGAAATCGACATTTTGTACTAAAAACTTCGAAATTTTATAAAAATACGGTCTCAAAAATTTTTCTGACTTTTTATTTGCAAACTGTGTTCAAAAACACAAATTTTCAAGAAAAAAAACGTCCCAATCGGACCATTTTTCGCAAAGTTATGGGCATTTGTAGAAAAAGTATCGTTTTTTTTTTAAATTGATTTCTCAGAAACGGCTTTACAAAAAGAAATGAAAAAATTCAGGGCGGCCTCTTTCAACTGATACTATAATATGAAAAATTATGAAAGATATCCGAGATGCAAAAGCCAAATGGTGTCCGATTTGGCGTGGAATGCCCCATATATTTATACAAAAAAAAACATATAATTTTTTGAGATTTAATTATCTAGTATATCTTCATTTTAATAATTATATAATTAAGAAATGTAATTGAGTAGGAAAATTAATTAAATGAGAATGAGAATTTTTCATTTTTTTTTATAATTAATTTTCCTCATTACTACTATTTAATAATAAATTTACGCAATCAATTTCCATTTCATCTAACTCTATCGATGACTGATAAAATTGCCTTGCTTTTCTATCCATTATCTGTTGTGTATTATTAACTATACCCTCTAACGCATGACCGTATTTAATAATATTAATATTATTTGGGCATTTGCTTTTATTAATTTTTTCTAATAAACAAGTCATGTGCTGCATTTTATTACTACTATTATTGCTCCCCCCCTCCTTATCAAATATTATTTTAACTTTACTTTTTTTATATTGATGATTCTCAATCGATAAACTATTACTACTCAAATAATTGAAATCACTCAGAGTTAGCTCTGTTATTGTTGTTGTTGTTGATGTACATGATGAGGATGCATTTTTTCTTTTTTTCCTATTTTCTAATATCTGCTCGCTCAAATTAATTTGTTTAAAATATTGGTCTAGTTGTATTCCTTCTTGTTCCTTGGTAGTGCTGTTACTGCTATTGCTACTTTCATGTTCCATTGTCATGTTGTTAATTAAGCTCTCTTGGCTCTTATCTGACATGGCCTCCAAATCTGACAAAGTCAACATGTCCGATAGTGTCATAGTAGTTGCACAGCTACTAATACATATTGATTTGTCCAATTCACTTGCATTCCATAAAATACTCGAACTTGAAGATTGAATTGAAGTAGTTGACATTGTTTCCGTATTGAAATCAGTAATGGTTAATTCTTCTTCTTCTTCTTCTTCTTCTTCTTTCTGTTTGTGGCCCAAATCCATTGACATGTCCTTATCAATCATAGTATTACTTGTTGATAGAGTTGTTTCTGTAAATGAAAAGAAGAAAAAAATTAAAAACATGAAAACCAAAAGATTTGTTTTTTTTTTGTTGTTTTCATACCCAAGCCGATCATCATGCTGCTGCTGCTGCTACTGGACAATTCCATTGTTGGATAACTCAATATGCTTTTATTATTTACACTATTGATTTTACACCAATAATTGTATCCATTAATTTTTTCTTTAACCATTTTATCTCCAATGAAAATTGCTAGAATTGCATTTATATCTTGTTGATTGAACGCCATCCAGAGTTTCAATTGTAATGTCCTGCTTTTGCACTCATCATTTGTCAATATGGCATTCTTGATTAATATCCCTAGACGATTTTTCGGCTGTATTACTGCATTACACACATTGAAGTAATCAATATTATTACACCATGTAATTTCCTTTTTGGGATTTTTCTCTGCATAATTCTTTATGAATTGCTCATTCAGATTTTTTTCAATTTTCAGATTTAGGCTTGCTCAATTATCATCAAGTCCAAATTTTATTGGATAATAACAATATAATTTTACAATTAAATAGGCTTTTTTCATTTCATTAAACTCATGAATATTATTAACGTTATCATCTACATTAATGTTCAATTCAATGCTCTCCCAATTATTATTTGGTAATAATTGATTGAAATAATCCAAGAGATAATTATTACTTTGTAATTGTTGTTTGATACATGTCAAACACAAATGTTCTTTTCTTATCTTGACATTTTCAATAACAGCCCATGTAGATAATGGTGATAGAGGCCAAATTGTTGCATCAATTTGCCTTTCATAGCACAAAATTTCATACAATTGTGCTTTATTGTATGGTTTTTCAATTGAATTGAGCTTTTCTATTATTTTTCCATAAGGCTGCTTTAATCTTTGTAAATAATTGAAAAATAATGCTCCATGAAGAATTGTAATAACATTATTATTGAATAAATCATTTAAAACTGTTTCACGATATTTTTTTACTGCCTTGCATTTGTTGAGAAAATGATAAATCTTCATTTTAGCTCAAAATTAAATTATCCAATGTAAAGACAGCCTCCAGTCTCAAAGCTGAACATTGCTCAATTGATTTAATATAATTACACAAGTTGGCCAATTTCCAACTATTCAAAATATTTTTATCACAGCTTCCATTTAATAATGCAGTGAATATACACCTAGCAAAAAAATTAAGGGAATAGTAAATTTTGCCAGTTTTTTGCCTGATTTTCAAATAGCTGTAACTTCGCCGAAAATCATCGTATCAGAATAAAAAAAGATGGTTGAAAAGCTTGACGTCTCTACTTTCGAAATATTGAGATGAAAATTTTTTATGACAATTCGTTATAACGAGATAAGAGAGTTGAAACCGGAAATTTTTTTTTCCTTTTTTTTTCATTTTTTCAAACTGTTCCACGGACTTCAACAAAATTTTCTCGATGCAGCCCTTATCAGAATCGTGTAACCTGATCTTTCAGCTTCATTTTCTTTCCCCCCCCCCCTACGACCCTTTGTTGCTAAGATATCGTCGATTGAATCAAAAAACACCCTATTGTCTTTGATCATCGGTATCTCAGGAACTACTGATCGCACAGCGAGCGGGTGATGAGATTCGTAAATTTCAATAAATTTCCTGTAAGATTCTTGACTTGCTTGATTGAAAAAAAATTTCCTTCCAATTTTAATTGGAAATTGGTTCGAAAAAGTACCAAAAAATTGCGTTTTTTTGCTTTTTTGAAAATTGCCCTGCATTTTGCGAATTTTGCGAAAATTGAAAATGTTTCAACGTTCGTCTTTAGTTTAATGTGTGGTGGAACACCCTCTAAATTTTCAAGCCAATCGGTTCGACCATTTTTTTCCCCGAATGAACATAGTTTCAGCAAGAATTAAAGGAACACTTTTTTGTGCCCTAAACACCAATTAATGAAGATTAGGGCCGAAAATGTTTTTTCTCCGTTATTTTTCCGTGATTTTTTGTGCAAAATTCGTTGAATTTCATCGAAAAATAAGAACAATGAGAAAAACAATAAAAAATTGGGCTTCAGTATAGCACGACTGCCCCTAAAATAAAATTTAGTGTACTCGTTTTATTGGAACTTTTTCCATATTTTTTGGTTGTCTAGGGGTCAGTTACCCGGCGTGAGGTCAAAACAACATCCTAATAAAAAATTTTGAAAAATTACAACCAACCTTTTCCTGGGAAGTATAACCCATATAAACGAAAAACCAAAAGTTATAAAATTGAGATTATCACCACGTTTTGCATTACCCGAGGCCACGACGGGGACGTAGTGGTGCATAGTCCTCAAAAGAACCTACACAACCAACCCTAATGCGACACACGGGATTCTGTTGAAGAATTTTTATTGACAAAAACCTCCGCTCACCTTCTTTAAGCTGCAAAAATTTAATTTTACTTTTTCTGGAAAACAAGTACATTGAGCATAAAAATGCGTACTTTTGTCTACCCTAGTCAGTAATATGCATGCTTCGCGTGGAATAATATCAACCGTTTAATTTTTAACAATCAATTCAAAAAAGGAAATTCATTTAATTCGAAAAAACTTATAACTTTAATACGGATTTGAGAAAATTTCGAAAATACTCATCTGGAATTGAAAATCCAACAGTATTTAATGGAGACAGTACACTCTTTTCTTCATCAAGAAGAACAAATGAAAAGTTAACCACACAGTAACACCAGAAAACTCACTGGACATGAAGAAGGCTCAAATGGTTTACAATGCCAAAATTGCCCCACTCCAATGCCACTGGTCTCTGTCTTACCAATGTAAATGTTTAATACACACTTTATTACGCAAAATAATCGATAATTTTCGCTCGTTGCTTCACCCCGCACACCGCGTTCCCTCTCCCTCAACAATTCAAAACACTGAAATGAATGGATGATTTCAGACTCTGATTTTTCTGCGATAATTATATTTTCAAACTATTTTGAATTTATTGTGAATGTATATGTTATAAATTATGAAAATTGATAGTGAAAATTTAAATTCTTGGAAAAATTCATGAAAAAACTGATTTTTTGAGAGGGGACAGCTGTGCTCTACAAAAGCCAAAAATTGAAATTTTGTTTTTCATTAATCAATAAAAAATTCGAATTTTCTTTTTTAATCAATAAAAAATTCAAATTTTTTTCTTAATCAATGGAAAATGAGAAGTTTTTCCTTCTTTTGAAAATCAATGAAAAAATCAATTTTTGTTCTCAAAAATTCAGTAGAAAACTTAGAAAAAAAATTTAAAAAATGAAAAAAAAAACACCGGAATCGCATTTGATTTGGAGAGATTGTGACTCAGCAGATTTTTTCAAACAATTTTTTTTTTCGTTTAAAAAAATTGTTTTTTTGATTTTTTTATCAATTTTTCTTCTTTTTTCATTGTTCTCATTCTTCGATGGAATTCAACAAATTTTGCAGAAAGAATCACGGAAAAATAACGGAGAAAAAACATTTTCGGCCCTAATCATCATTAATTGGTGTTTAGGGCACAAAAAAGTGTTCCTTTAATTTTTGCTGAAACTTTGTTCATTCGGGGAAAAAAAACGATCGAACCGATTGGTGTGAAAATTCAGGGGGTATTCCAGCACACATTGAACTAGAGAAAAATGTTGAAACATTTCCAATTTTCGTGAAATTCGCAAAATGCAGGGCAATTTTCGAAAAAGGAAAAAATCTCAATTTTTTGGTACTTTTTCGAACCAATTTTAAAATTGGAAGAGAAATTTTTTTTCGATCAAGCAGTGCGAGAATTTCACAGGAAATTTATTCAAGTTCACGAATCTCATCATCCGCTCGCTGTGCGATCAGTAGTTCCTGAGATATCGACGATTGAAGACAAAAGGGTATTTTTTGATTCAATCGACAATATCTCAGCAACAAAGGGTCGTAGGGAAAAAAAAAATTGAAGCTGACCAAGCTACACGATCCTTATAAGAATTAAGTCGAGAAAATTTTTTAGAAGTCCGTGGAACAAGTTGAAAAAATGAAAAAAAATGAAAAAAAAAAATTTCCGCTTTCAACTCTCCTATCTCGTTATAACGAATGGTCATGAAAAATTTTTATCTCAAGATTTCAAGAGCAGAGACTTCAAGCTTTCCAACGATTTTTTTAAAATTCTGATGTGATCATTTTTGGCGAAGTTGCAGCCATTTGAAAATCAAGCAAAAACCTGACAAAATTTACGATTCCTTTATTTTTTTCGCTGGGTGTACAATTGGCATGCTCATTTAATAATAAATGATTATTTTGTAAATAACAATGAGCATAGCTCAACCAAGGCATTAATACGTGTCCATAAACATTGCAGAATGTTCCAAGGCTCGATTTCATACAAATTCCCTGCCCTTTAAAATTATTTTGATTAATTAAAAATGAGCTGCAATTGATAAAATTGTTGCGATTAATAAAAGCAGCTTGCATTTCATGTGCATAAAAATTTATTCCACTATGGATCTGAATGAATGTTATATCTTTATTTATAAATAAAGCACTTGGAAAATTTTCATCATAGGAATTTATATTACTGCAGCTCACCAAACATAATTCAATTGTTTGTATAATATCTGAATACACATATGGTGCATCATTCTTTAATACAGATGGTGATTTATAAATAATGCTCTTAAGATTATGCACGCACTTGTAAAAATAAAAAACCATATTATTATTTTTATAATTGCCATATCCATATAATAAATTGGCCAGAGCTCTTTGGAGAGTTGAAAAGAAATCAAGCCAATCATCACTAATAATTTTATATAATGAATTATCTTTTATACTTGATAATTTAGCATTACTTAAAAAAGTTTTACTTTTCACAGGCATTGGGCTGATGGTATTTTTTACAGCCTCCATAAAGAAGCCACGTAAACCAAACTTTTTTAAAATTTCATCATTAATTGTTGTACAATTCAAAATTACATAAATTTTATGTGGATCACTACCGCCCAATGTAAAATCAAAAGTGTTATCAATTGTCCAATTTTTCATATTATTCCCTTCTTTTTTCTTCAATTCACTAAATAATTTGATATTTTTCATGGGCTTGGCTATATTTATATTTGGATAAATATCAAAGCTCAAGCCTGGATTAAGTCCCTCCAATGATCTACTAACAATAGCAAAAGAATCAATATCTTGATTTATTTGTTTAAATTGATTCACGTTATTTACAATTATCACTGATGATTGTTGTTGATTATTACAATTAATTTCCTCCATTTTTAATATATATATATGTAAACTCATTAGAGCTCACCAAACACTACACACTTCCAAGCTCGTCTATGCACGACGCCTAATCCTCCAATGTGAAAAATAGAGCTGTAATTTTTGTTTCATCCTGGTAGATGACCGATAATAGTAGTAATATAGTAACAGATATATCCACAAGAATTTTTTCCAAAAAAAAAAAGTTGACAGGAAATCCATTGGTTTTAAAAAATCCAAGCTAGTTGCAGATATTTTATTATTATTATTATTATTAGTATTTGAATTCTCGATGAAAAAATTATTTTCAAAAATAACTAGTGTAACGGGTTTTCGTCCAATCCCGTTACACTTCCGGCGATCCCTTTCCACACACACGGTTCGATAGCATGGGCGCCAGTTTATTCTTTACCGGAGGAATGAACAAAACTCACTGTGTGCTGGTTTTCCCTGGGCTCACCACGCTTAACCTCTAAGGGCGGTTTCGGGCTAACCTGCTGAACCTTCGGCAGTAATCACTCGGGGAATTACTAACCCCAATGGATGGCATGGGCAATCCATTCCCGGTAACCCAGTGTGCTGGTTATGGTAGCGGGGCGTGGGTCTAGTCACAGTCCCTCTAGCGAGAACAAGTCGGAATTGGGGTATTCCGCGATAGCCTCTGGATGAGCCCGTCCGCAGTATTCCTCTGATCTATCGTCACCCAGAGAATACCGGACGTCTCCATCCACACGAGAAACACCACGTAGCCACGCTACGGGCAAACAACGATAACTCTCATCGAAGTGAGCGGTAGAGGATCCAGGGACGTCTCCCGATCCTCTCGAGTCTGTCGCCCAAGGCAGACTAACTGAGCACCGTGTCGTTGGGTCTATTTATATCGGCTGAGGCTGCTTCTCCTCGTCTAGAGCAGAGATGGGCAAGTTTCAGGTAGTCGGGATCCCAGAGTCTTAATCCCATTAATACTCCTCGTACCTGAGGCCATAAACTGCCCCCCTCCCAATTGAACAATTACGCATTTTTCCAAGTACCGAGGGTGAGTGACGAATCGCGCGGCCTTACATACTTTATTTCATTTTTTTTTGCAAAAAATTACGTTAAAAAAACAGAAAATGACAAAAATCTCGCTTCGTTTCCGAGATATTCTAAAAAAAATATATATTTAAAAATTTTAAAAATGAATGAAGAAAGGGATTTTCAGTCAATTTAATTTTATTCGATTAGTTTTTCTCAAATATTTCGAAAACCATGCAAGATAAAACGATTTCATCTACAGCTGTTTTTTAGAAGGAATTTCAAGAGCTACAAAAGTAGATTAGGACACAATGGCGGTATTCCACTCAGTGTCCAAGATATCCTTAAAAATCTGATGCACAAGTCGAGGATTCACAAAATAAAAGATTTTTAGACGAATCGATTCTATTCCATCAGTTTTTCCCAAATAGCTCAGAAATCGAGCGAGATAGAGCGCATTTACCTGAATCCTTTTTTGTAGCTCTTAAAATTCTCTACTAAACATTCTTTGGGCAAAATCGCTCTATCTCCTTCAGTTTTCAAGGTATTTAAGAAAAACTGTTAAAAAAATTGACTTTCACCTCTTTACTACGAAATTAAGGTGAAATGAGGTCAAATGGATATTCTAATTTGGTAGTTCGAGATGGAGGTTATCCAATGATTCTGTTGTGAATCTGAGAAAATCTTAGGCGGAAAAAGAACTAATTTGCCTACTCTTGGCTAACATCTAATGGATGCTACTCAGAGGAAACCACGGGAAGGTGGTAGGCGTCTTCCATCAGGAGGGGGAAGGAAAAAGGATTGGAAAATGGAAGGTAAAAAAGTACTTCTCGTGAGGGTTAAAATTGTAAAGTTAGAGATTCACGGGGACATGTGAGAGCGTCAGTTTGCTGCGACAGTTTTCAAGTCTGGCTGATAATTACTGAGAGAAATTAACATGGCTTCACGGAGACTTTCGTCTGATAACAACGATCGATTTAATGATTTAATGTATACTGACGAATCGATTTTCTTCCATCACTTTTTCTCAAATATTTCGGAAAACAAATGAGATAGAGCGAATTTAGTTCAATGCTTTTTTGTAGCTCTTGAAATTTTCCCCAAAACATTCTTAAGACGAAATTGCTCTATCTCGCTTGGTTTCTGAAATATTAAAAAAAAAAAATCGACTGAAAAATTAAAAAATGTTAAATAAGTCAATTTTTTTGCCAGTCAAAATAAATCAGTTTTTTCGAAATATCTTGAAAACTAAGTGAGATAGCGTTATTTTACCTCAATCTATTTTTATAGCTCTGGAAATTCTCTACAAAACAAGCTTTGAGCAAAATCGCGCTATCTCCTTCAGTTTCCGAGATATTTAAAAAAAACTGTAAAAAAAAATTACTTTCACCTCTTCACTACTGAATTAAGAAAGAGTGGGGAGAACGGAGGTGAGGTGTAATTTTTGAGGGACTGCACCCGACCCAGGTAACAGGATTAACGCCGAGTATTGTCCCCCCTAATGAAGGTCGGGAGCCCAAGGATCCCAAAGATCCGGATTTGCCCATCTCTGGTCTAGAGGTCTCTCCATGCGCCTGCGTGATTCTTCCTCTCACACCACTGCCAGGCCCGGAGATAACTCCGACATCTCTAGTGGAGCGCCAGCATTTCAGCTGGGCTTCTGCCTTATCCTCAGCCGCATATGAAACCCACTGACGTGTCAGTTAGCTTCCGATAACTTTAAGGTGTTATCTTACGCAGATGGCACCGCGGCAGTATTTTCTAGCTGTTCATGTGTGAGTCCCTTCGAGCTCTACACTTGAATAGCTTCACCCGAAGGTGGCATAAGCCGATACGATATCCGTAACGAGAAACCTCGTTACACTAGAGTAGTAAGTACACGTCCTGGCGAGACAGCGGGTACCCCCTCCACTGCCCCACTGGCGCCAGTGAACACGTGCACGCTGGACCCAAATCTCTGGGCCCAAATATAGATCTCGGAAAAAAGGGGCGGGGCTTGTTGGAAAAAGAAAACTTGGGATTTGGGAAAATTGATAATTCATTCCGAATCCTCAGGAATAAGACACAGGTTTATTCCTCAGGAATGAATAAATCCAGATATTGGAAAAAGTCCAGATATTTATTAGATAATTTGTTATCTATCGAATTTACTAATTTCAAAATGATTAAACGAATTTTTCATAGAATTCGATAATTCCTAGGGATTTTCAGAATTAGGTCAGAATCATAATTTTCTAATAAATTCCTGATATCATAATGAAAAATCAATCTCATGAACGAAGGTTTCTATGACCAATAATCCCATTGAAAAGTGATGTCACGAAAGAATAACGATATACCCGCAGTCGGTAAAATCAAATTCTAAGAATCAATCATCTTTTCGAGGTGGTTTTATGAAAAAGGGGTAGATTAGAATTGAGTACCGGCCCTCTATGAAGAGGGCTTGCAGTCCATAGTTGATACATCAATTTTCCTTTTGTTATATCGAAAATCCATTTATTCGATATCCCCACATGATATTATGCTGTATGCACATATCTAAACATTTATTGCACATATTGGATAGTAGTGCACACACACACACAACTATGCCAAATGATCAATCACGTCTGAGCTGCGGTCAGTTCTGTTCAGTCGTTGATTTTGCTAATTTTTCCAATCTTCAGAATGAGAAAAAAATATAACTGGTAAAGAAAAGTTGAATTAACTTTCAGCTACTCCAAAATATTCAAAGAATTCCTATATATTTTCAAGAAGAATTCATAGGTTGTGCTTTGAAAAAAAAATCTGCTGAATGTTACTGAGTTTTTCGAGGTTTCTACATTTGCTCTGTATTGATAGTCAGAACTTTGAGTTTGAGAATTCCATGGTGAAATTTTTTAAAGTTTCCACAGAAATCGGAGATAACATAAATAGTTATTTTCCAACATTCGGAGGAAGCCCACGAATGACATGAAGTCTCCTACAACTACCTCAAAACTAGGCTAATATTAATAGCTTGGCATGGAAAAATGGATAAAATTCCGAATTAGGGAGAATTTCGGATTATTATCGAACTGAAAAAAATTCATGTGAAGAACAGAAATAACAATTGAACATAAGGATCCGATTATAATCAATCGAACCAAATATTTATGTCAATGAATATCTTCAGAATCATAATTTTCTTTTGATCTTTTTCATTCAATATTGATCGAAATGCAAGATCAATTCCCGGTCTCAAGAAAAAATAATTTAATGCCATTCTAGTTCATGATATTTGTTTAAAAATAAAAATTGGAAGAAAAAGAAGTTCCGACGTTCCACTTCCTCAATCGAACGGATGTTTGTATCTGAAGAACATCCCTGTTACAGATTTCCGTGTAACATTTTCCAGACCGTCACATGGACCTGTTTCAAGGAATCATCCCCACCAACTAATTCAAGGTTTTCCAAATTTCCGTTAGCTGGAGGGAAGTCAGCCTAGAGAAAGAACAGTATTTTCGTTTTATCAGTTTTTCTCTGACATCCAAAAGAAACATGGATGCTCATGCATATGACATGCCTGCTTGTCGAATAACCGTGGACTTAGGTACTATACAGTGTACAGAAAGACAAACTCCACCATCACCACGAATTTCAGACAGTCTATATGAAGTAGACAATTGTGATTATTCATCGATTGATTATCGTTTAGAATCAGCAAGGCTTGCTAGCTATAAAAACTGGCGTGTGATGCTGATCGCGTTAAATGTTTCGAATGTGGAGTTGAGATTTTTGAGTGGAGTGAAGGGGATAATCCGATCTCTGATCATCAACGTTGGCGCCCGATCTGTAAGTTTGTACGTAAACTACCATGTGGGAATGTTCCAATTGGCGTTGATCCTGATACAGTACCAATACCATCACCAAGGAGTAGAGATGTTAATTATGGGGAAGACTACAGGCTAAGTGCCTCACCAGATTTCCGATTTTCTCCTACATCCAGACTTAGCATTTCGGGCTTGGCTGACACAAAGAGCGTAACGCATCCAGAATACGCTGGCTATGAATCGGAATTGAGGACATTTCATAATTCACCAAAATCCGAAGAACAATATACTGACGATGGGAGAATATGTGAAATCTGTTACAATGAAGAATTGGGGATTGTAATTTTACCCTGTTAACACATGGTTGCATGTTTTAAATGCGCACTTGGTATCAAAACTTGTGCAGTGTGCCGAGATAAAGTCATAATGACTGTCCGTGCTGTGATATCTTAGTTCTACGCATTGAATTTTCTATTGTTTCCCAAGCAAAATCAACAACAATTCTGAATTGATAGGGAAAGAATTGGGAAACAAATCATACTTGAACGATAAGTTTTCTATTATGAAAAATTAATGATAATATTAAAAGAAAACAACTGAATTCGTAGATTACAATTCTTCTGAATATCTGAAAATGACATGACTCATTAATTTAATCGACTCCAGATACAATTCCATGCTCTCCAATGGTAGTTGAATATCATTTTTTTGCGTTACACATCCAGAGTATCAATTCAATTATACCGAACTTGAATAATGATTTCTTCATTTTTTCTATTTCGTTTTCATTCCACTTACATTGAATTTCAAAGTGTATCAGTACCCGAGAAGAATGGCTAATTTCATACTACGTTAAGAATTGATTATTATATTTCCTGAACTCAGGAAAACTATGAGTAAAAAGTGGAATTGAATATGCATTGTCTGTAGATCTAGTTCATTTCATAATTATATATGACTTGTATGCTAACAATTACAATTCAGATCATTTATCAGTATATGTAAAATATATCAGAGATATATTTTTCATATATTTGTGATATACCTATGACATATAAATTTCATCTCTTTAAAAATATATATTATGCCGCGAGGGAAATTTTTTTTTTAAACTCCGAATAGTATGATTGAGAAATTTGCCAAACGAATTTCTCTCGTCATCCTGAAAAAATTCAGAGAATGAAGTCTCCTTGTGATAAAATATTTTGAGACAACATAGCTTCTCAATAGTCCTCTGCAAAAAAATAATAACGAATAATTCCATCATAATTGCATGGCAATACAATGTGCAACAATCGGACACCGTACTCAATTCATTATGTTTTTAATATGGATAAATGTTGAGGATATGTGGATAGTAAATAGCCATTAAACAAATAAATTTATTGATAAATTAATTTTTATTAATAAATTTTTTAGAGAATCAAATTCCGGAAAAAATATGTAATGCGCAAGCAGGATTTGAACCCGAGACCCTCTGATTACATGTCAGGTGTATTGATGGGGTAGCTGGTTCAATATGATCAAATCTACTTGGTCATTTTGGATCATGAAGATATGATTCTTGTGATATCACTCTGTCACGCAGAGACTTCCATCAATATAATCCCATAGTTGCTCATATCAACAGCCTATGGGTCAAGTACCGTGGGGTCATATTCTATCAAATATTCTATGAACTTCGAGAAATAGTCGAATTGCTATTTCATGAGTTCCGTTCACCTTCAACCTTCGTCAATCACAAAAACTCTTCAAATTTAATTTTTCCAATATTTCGAAGAGTCAAGAATATACCTGGTGATCCACATAAATCCTCTATTACTGAGAAGCTGATCAGTGTGACTGGCAATCAAATATGGGATAAAATCGAGGACAGACAGTCATTATTGTCATGTCAGAATAATCTGATGTGGAATAAGGAATCATTGGAGGAATCTTCAATTGTATGCAAAATATCAGGAAAAAGTTGTCTACATACATCGTTCCCTTCATGTCCTCCAATTTTGGTATCCTGGTGGAATTATCGGAAAACTCAATTGCGGTGGAATGATTCCCCAGGCAGCAGTGCACTTATCTGAGTGCTCTGCAGCCGGACCCATAGATTCGAAAGATATGCAATCATGAGAGTCTGAGATGAAGCGTCTGCAGAAGTGGCTCGTTCAAAAAAAATTCCTGACTTGTAAATAAATTGCACTTCTCCAATAACTCAAGACGGTTTGAAGATAATATTCATTTTGGAAGTGGGCTGAAAATTGATTGAGAAATAATTCAAAAATGTTTTCCCATCCGAAACTGCTTCAGAATGATTCAGCAATCATCCAAATATAATATCTCATTCGAAAATGAATTTCAAAATTTATTCTGAAGTAATAAAAAAAACGTTCAAAAAAAAATTATCTTTCGAAATTTTCCATTCAAAATTAATTCATAAATAATTTTAAAAAAGCTAGTTAAAAATGATTCTTCATCAGCAATTCAAATCAAAGACCGTGAAAAAATTCTAATATTATATAAAAAATCGCATTCGAATTTTTTTTTTTGGAATTAATACAAAAATGATTCAAATGTCATTCAAATAAATTTCAAAATTGATTCCGAAATAATGAAGAGAACGTTAAAGGAAATTTTCTTATCTAGTTTTTATTTGAAATTCATTCAAAAAATATTTTTAAAAAATCACTCGAGAGTAATTTCCTCTTGTGAAATTTGATTTAAAAAAAGATTTGATAACTCTATAAAAATAATTTTATTTGAAAATAAATTTTTAAATTGCATCGCAAATAATTCAAACATAATTGACTTGTCGAAGTTTGAATTCGAAGTCGATTCAAAAATGAATTGAGAGTAACTCAAAAATAATTTCTCATCTAAAAATAAATTTCAAGATTGATTCAAAAAAGATCCAGAACAGAAAAACAATTCAAAAATAATTTCTCCTTCGGAAGTTTTATTCAAAATTGATTCTGAAGTAAGGAAAAGAAGGTTCAGAGAAAAAAAATCCCTTCCGCAAATTTGTATTCAAAAATAATTTTTGAAAAACTAGTCGGAGAAAATTTTTATATCTGGAATTTGATTCAGAACATATTCAAAAATAATTTTTAGAAAACTAGTCGAAAATTTTCTCATTTAAAATTTAATTCACAAAATATTACAGAATAATTTCTCCTTCGAAAGTTTTATTCAAGAACAATCCTCAAGTGATAGACAAAACATTAAAAAAAAAAATTCCCTTTCGAAAATTCTTATTTGAAATCCTTTCAAAAATAATTTTTCATAAACTAGTTGAAAAAATTTTTCTTATTTGGCATTTGATTCAGAAAATCCTTGAAAATAATTTCTCTTTCAAAAGTTCCATTCGAAATTGATTCAGAGATGATAAGAAAAAATACAGTGAAAAAAAAAATTCCCTTCGAAAACTTGTATTCAAAAATAATTTTTGACAAACTCATCAAAAATAATTTTCTTCTTCTTGGAAATTCGATTCACAAAATACTCAAAAATAATTCTCCTTCAAAATGTTTTTTCAAAAGTGATTCGGAAGTAATTCAGAAACGATTCAAAAACTATTTACTTATCCAAATTTTAATTCAAAAATAACTTGAAGATGAGAAATTCTCATTCGAAAATAAATTTCGGAATCAATTCTACAATGATAAAAAAAACCACTCAAAAAATAAATTCTCATCCGAGAATTAATTTCTACATTAATCCAACAACGCTTGGGGAAAGAAGAGAATATTCAAAAATAATTTCTCATTTAAAAATGTTATTCAAAATCCATTCTGAAATGCTAGAACAAACGATCAAAAAAGAAGGTCCTTTTCAAAATTTTCCTTATTTTTTTTTTATTTTTTCTTTTGTTTTTTCATCGTTTTTTTTCGATGGAATTCAACAAATTTTGCATAAAAAATCACAAAGAAATAACGGAGAAAAAACATTGTCGGCCTCAATCATCATTAATTAGTGTTTAAGGAACAAAAAAGTGTTCCTTTAATTTTTGCTGAAACTTTGTTCATTCGGGAAAAAAAAACGGTCAAGCCGATTGGCTTGAAAATTTAGGGGGTGTTTCAGCACACATTGAACTAAAGAAAAACGTTGAAACATTTGACATTTTCACAAAATTCGCGGAATGCAGGGCAATTTTCAAAAAAGAAAAAAAACTTCATTTTTCGGTACTTTTGCGAACCAATTTTAAAAGTGGAAGAAAATTTTTTTTCAATTGAGCAGTGCAAGAATCTTACAGGAAATTTATTCAAGTTTACGAATCTCATCATCCGCTTGTTGTGCGATCAGTAGTTCCTGAGATATCGACGATTAAAGACAAAAGGGTGTTTTTTGATTCAATCGACGATATCTCAGCAACAATGGGTCGTAGGGGAAAAAAAAAAAAAAAAATTGAAGCTGAAAGACGAGGCTACACGATCCTGATAAGGGTTAAGTCGAAAAAATTTTTTTGAAGTCCGTGGAACAATTTGAAAAAATGAAAAAAAAAGAAAAAAAATTTTCCCGCTTTCAACCCTCTTATCTCGTTATTACGGATGGTCAAAAAAAATTTCCATCTCAAAATTTCAAGAGTAGAAACTTCAAGCTTTCCAACCATTTTTTTTCATCCTGATACGATGATTTTTGGCGAAGTTACAGCCATTTGAAAATCAAGCAAAAAACTGACAAAATTTACTGTTCCCTTAATTGTTTTGCTGAGTGTATATTATTATAATGATACCTCTTAACATTCACTCATAATTACAGGTTGCCACGAAAGGAATCAGCAATAATCATTTGGTGTGGGTTCCATCAAAAATCGCTGTTCATAGCAATTCGGTTATGAATAAAAATGATGTCATGCGTGCACCAGAGAACGTAAGTTCGGTTTTAATTATCTACTTTTATCATGACATTTCATTATGATATTCTACAAGCCTGCAGATGACAAATATATTTGAATAAGACCTTGAATACCTAGTACACGATAAATTGAGAAGCAAATATATACCAAAAAATAAAAGTATTAAGACCTGTGAGATCCTCAATTCTGTTTTAGAACAGCTGTAGCTGGTCAGAGTAGACTCCCAGAGACTTTTTTTAAAAACTAGCATCGGAATTCGATCGAATTTGTTAATAATTTAGTCATTTACTAATTTTTCATTCTATATATAATTTTACAAATTGAGAGTACAAGATACTTGGAAGCTGTAGCTGGTCAGAGAAGACGCCCAGAGACTTTTTTAATGACTTGGATGTGGAATTTTTTTTATTTGTTAGTTTTTTGCGATTTTCTGCACTTTGATACCAAAAAAAAATTTTTACGCTGAAATTGTATGATTACAAAGTTCTGTCAAAAGTTACGGTGACTCCTCTGGAGTAGACGAACCAAATCTCATTTTTCTCATTCAAGTTCGTTTATTTTTCCCAAATAATAGCAATTCAAGTGATTAGTCGCGCGAAAAATATATGTATTTCGTCCTTGGCAGCTGCCATATTAGCCATCAATTTTTAAACGCTAGCTCCAATTTGATAATTTATTGTTATATGCTTGTCTTTTTAAACAACCATTGTGTGAAATTTTCCATTGTTCAAGGTGGTTGATGATGAATAAATTATATGATATTGTTATAGATGTCTGCTGATCTAAGGCTCTCATCAGTGACGCCAATGTTGATGGGAGCAGCGCTAAACATTGACACACAGGTAACAACGTTATATATTATATAATGAATACCTCTTAACTTTCTCTCATGATTACAGACTCCCGAGCAATATATCAGCAATAGTCATTTGGTGGGGTCTCCATCAATGCTTATTCCTGATAAAGTAGTTTTTACCCCCGAAAAATGACCAAAAAAAAGATTCTCAAAAAAATTCGAAAAAATGAATTTTCATGCTCATTTTCCGCTTCAAATTTTGTTCCCGGAGAATTCTACCATTTGAATTCAGGATTATTTTTCAGGATGAAGGTCTTAATGGAAAAATCTGAAAAAATTGGAGAAGATGCGAAAACATGTCTCCACTATAATGTCATTTTTTCAGATTTTTCCATGAAGATACATATTTTCTGAAGAATCCCACAGAATAAAAAAAAGAGTCTTTTTGTCCGTCAAAATGGACCTCCGAGGCAATAAAATTCATAATTTCGTTTTAGGGTGACAAGCTTGACGAAAAAATCTGAAAAAAATTGTAAAGATGCTCCAACGTGTCTTTATTATTGTGTAATTCTTTCAGTTCTTTCATAAAGATGCCTATTCTCGGAAAATTCCCAAAAAAATTTGACAATAAAATTTTCTTGAAAATCGTCTTTTCCCTCTTAAAAAATAAGTCGAAACATCAAATTCTCTGAAAATGGAAAAGAGTTTTTCTGATCATGCCATTGGAAAGCTAAGGAAATTTTTATATTTTTATTCATTTCCCATATAATATTTTTACAGATGCCAGATTCGAGCGAACTCCCAAATATCACTCTTATTGCGGGCAATGACGTGGAGGCCGGCGATCAGTCACAGTCGGAACAAACTGATGTGGAAAGCTCTAGGAATGAAGTTATTCCACTATCCACCCACTCAGAATCCTCTGATAGCACAGCGAGCTATTCCATACCGATTAATCAGAAGGAACAAACTGATGTGGAAAGCTCTAGGAATGAAGTTATTCCACTATCCACCCACTCAGAATCCTCTGATAGCACATCGAGCTATTCCATACCGATTAAACAGAAGGAACAAACTGATGTGGAAAGCTCTAGGAATGAAGTTATTCCACTATCCACCCACTCAGAATCCTCTGATAGCACAGCGAGCTATTCCATACCGATTAAACGGAAGCTAAAGGTTAGGAAAGTTCCATCAAGTTCTGATGAAGATTCAGAGACAAGTTCCCATTCCATCCCTGAGAGTCTACATGACAGTTCTAAATTTGAAGGCTCCACTGCCACCAAAGAGCAAATAGAAATCCAACGAGAGATGAAAGATATAGAAAGTGTGGTCAAAGGCTGTATTCAGCTAAGAGAATTACCGATTGATGCACTGCGAGATCGCTTGAGTTTAGCCACTATGTCGCACGATGGCCTCAATCGTAGATACAGTTACAATAATGAAACTATCTACTGCATCCATCGAACGCCACCAAGCACGCAACGCCATATTTCTCTTGTTCATGAAAACAAACGCAAATATTATGTTTGTGGAAAATGTCATCATCGCACTAGTAGCAGGCGATCAACCAAAGAGCATATGCTCGTTTCTCATTACAACATTCACTATGTATGTCCCATTTGCCGAAAGCGATATAACAGTTCTGCTAATATGAGCATGCAAAAACATATCGTTCTCTGCATCAGCTTAGCTAAGCAATTACTCTGTGAATTAGAAGCATCATCAGATGTGAGGGCAGTTGATGATGGAGCTGATGATGAAGATGATCATGAGAATGATGAGGAGAAGAATGATGAGGAGAAGAATGATGAGTTTGATGATGAGCATGATGATGATTGTATTCAATAAAAACATTCCAGTCAGTAATTAGATCCAGTCAGATCCAAGTCGGATCAGATCTGTTCATATCTAGTTAGATCTGATCAGATCTAGTTGGATCCGATCAGATCTAGTTAGGTCTGATCAGATCTAGTTGGATCTGATCAGATCTAACTACTATGTGGCCCATACAATCTCTCTCATGATTCTCAAGAACAGTAGAACGTCAAAGAATTATATTCAATATAAATAACCAACTCATATCTCAATCAATTCTGTAGACCAAAAATCATTGAAATGATCTGAAATTTTGTGCGCTTGCACTGAGAAAAAAATAATAGTAAAAACAATAAAATATTGATGCTATTGGTCCTTACAAAATATTTCTTTGAAATAATTGAAAACAGCTGTTGAATTTACTGAATTTAGTCAATTCAACTAGTTAATCTGTTTGAATTAACTAAATTCAATAAATTCAACCAGTTCATCTATTTGAATTAACTAAATTCAGTAAATTCAACAGTTTCTTAAATGATTTCAAAAAATCTCTATCCCAAACCGCTCAATTAAAATCTCCATCCCCCCCCCCCTATTCCCCCATAAAATTTCCCATATTTTTACTATATACTTTTTTCCTGTCGATATAGCAATTTTCTCTCAAGCAAAGGGGAGGAATCAGAAGACGAATGCATCAATTTAAATGATCCTCCATAATTTCCCGCAATATCCAATTTTTACGATTTAAATAATTTTTATCACCGAGAAAGTATGAAAAAAGCCCAAAAAAAAAAAACTCAACGATCTTCAGCAATAACGTATATTTTACAGTTTCATTATTTCATTCCATTTTATCATTTCCAAGGGAAAAAAAAAAGAAGAAAAAAAAGATACTCTACCGCTTATTTCGGTTGATCGCACGACGATGGTAAAAGAGAGAGAGAGAGGTTACTACTCCGTGAGAGTAGAATATCCCCTCATTCGTCAGGCTGTCGCAATGACAGAAAGAAGTTTCCGTCGGGGAACAAATGGCCCGGGCAATCGTAGGTACGCCGTTGAAATACCGAATCGGATTGTAGCCTCCACAAGAAGCCCCTGTATCATCATATTCACAATTTACTTGGTCATAGTATTTCTTCCCTCTCCCCCCCCCCTCTTCTGCTCCACCCCTTTCCCCCTTTTTCCCTCTTTTTCCCCTTTTCCGTCTCACTCTATTTCTTTTTCTGAAGAATAATACTATTATGGAAGTAACACTGTCTCTTTTTCTCCTTTTTCTGTGATACAGATGCAAAAGGGGGGGGGGGGGGATGAAGTGGGGGGGGGGAGAGGGAAGAAATACTATGACCAAGTAAATTGTGAATATGATAATACAGGGGCTTCTTGTGGAGGCTACAATCCAATTCGGTATTTCAACGGCGTACCTACGATTGCCCGGGCCATTTGTTCCCCGACGGAAACTTCTTTCTGTCATTGCGACAGCCTGACGAATGAGGGGATATTCTACTCTCACGGAGTAGTAACCTCTCTCTCTCTCTTTTACCATCGTCGTGCGATCAACCGAAATAAGCGGTAGAGTATCTTTTTTTTCTTCTTTTTTTTTTCCCTTGGAAATGATAAAATGGAATGAAATAATGAAACTGTAAAATATACGTTATTGCTGAAGATCGTTGAGTTTTTTTTTTTTGGTTTTTTTTCATACTTTCTCGGTGATAAAAATTATTTAAATCGTAAAAATTGGATATTGCGGGAAATTATGGAGGATCATTTAAATTGATGCATTCGTCTTCTGATTCCTCCCCTTTGCTTGAGAGAAAATTGCTATATCGACAGGAAAAAAGTATATAGTAAAAATATGGGAAATTTTATGGGGGAATAGGGGGGGGGGGATGGAGATTTTAATTGAGCGGTTTGGGATAGAGATTTTTTGAAATCATTTAAGAAACTGTTGAATTTACTGAATTTAGTTAATTCAAATAGATGAACTGGTTTAATTTATTGAATTTAGTTAATTCAAACAGATTAACTAGTTGAATTGACTAAATTCAGTAAATTCAACAGCTGTTTTCAATTATTTCAAAGAAATATTTTGTAAGGACCAATAGCATCAATATTTTATTGTTTTTACTATTATTTTTTTCTCAGTGCAAGCGCACAAAATTTCAGATCATTTCAATGATTTTTGGTCTACAGAATTGATTGAGATATGAGTTGGTTATTTATATTGAATATAATTCTTTGACGTTCTACTGTTCTTGAGAATCATGAGAGAGATTGTATGGGCCACATAGTAGTTAGATCTGATCAGATCCAACTAGATCTGATCAGACCTAACTAGATCTGATCGGATCCAACTAGATCTGATCAGATCTAACTAGATATGAACAGATCTGATCCGACTTGGATCTGACTGGATCTAATTACTGACTGGAATGTTTTTATTGAATACAATCATCATCATGCTCATCATCAAACTCATCATTCTTCTCCTCATCATTCTTCTCCTCATCATTCTTCTCCTCATCATTCTCATGATCATCTTCATCATCAGCTCCATCATCAACTGCCCTCACATCTGATGATGCTTCTAATTCACAGAGTAATTGCTTAGCTAAGCTGATGCAGAGAACGATATGTTTTTGCATGCTCATATTAGCAGAACTGTTATATCGCTTTCGGCAAATGGGACATACATAGTGAATGTTGTAATGAGAAACGAGCATATGCTCTTTGGTTGATCGCCTGCTACTAGTGCGATGATGACATTTTCCACAAACATAATATTTGCGTTTGTTTTCATGAACAAGAGAAATATGGCGTTGCGTGCTTGGTGGCGTTCGATGGATGCAGTAGATAGTTTCATTATTGTAACTGTATCTACGATTGAGGCCATCGTGCGACATAGTGGCTAAACTCAAGCGATCTCGCAGTGCATCAATCGGTAATTCTCTTAGCTGAATACAGCCTTTGACCACACTTTCTATATCTTTCATCTCTCGTTGGATTTCTATTTGCTCTTTGGTGGCAGTGGAGCCTTCAAATTTAGAACTGTCATGTAGACTCTCAGGGATGGAATGGGAACTTGTCTCTGAATCTTCATCAGAACTTGATGGAACTTTCCTAACCTTTAGCTTCCGTTTAATCGGTATGGAATAGCTCGCTGTGCTATCAGAGGATTCTGAGTGGGTGGATAGTGGAATAACTTCATTCCTAGAGCTTTCCACATCAGTTTGTTCCTTCTGTTTAATCGGTATGGAATAGCTCGATGTGCTATCAGAGGATTCTGAGTGGGTGGATAGTGGAATAACTTCATTCCTAGAGCTTTCCACATCAGTTTGTTCCTTCTGATTAATCGGTATGGAATAGCTCGCTGTGCTATCAGAGGATTCTGAGTGGGTGGATAGTGGAATAACTTCATTCCTAGAGCTTTCCACATCAGTTTGTTCCGACTGTGACTGATCGCCGGCCTCCACGTCATTGCCCGCAATAAGAGTGATATTTGGGAGTTCGCTCGAATCTGGCATCTGTAAAAATATTATATGGGAAATGAATAAAAATATAAAAATTTCCTTAGCTTTCCAATGGCATGATCAGAAAAACTCTTTTCCATTTTCAGAGAATTTGATGTTTCGACTTATTTTTTAAGAGGGAAAAGACGATTTTCAAGAAAATTTTATTGTCAAATTTTTTTGGGAATTTTCCGAGAATAGGCATCTTTATGAAAGAACTGAAAGAATTACACAATAATAAAGACACGTTGGAGCATCTTTACAATTTTTTTCAGATTTTTTCGTCAAGCTTGTCACCCTAAAACGAAATTATGAATTTTATTGCCTCGGAGGTCCATTTTGACGGACAAAAAGACTCTTTTTTTTATTCTGTGGGATTCTTCAGAAAATATGTATCTTCATGGAAAAATCTGAAAAAATGACATTATAGTGGAGACATGTTTTCGCATCTTCTCCAATTTTTTCAGATTTTTCCATTAAGACCTTCATCCTGAAAAATAATCCTGAATTCAAATGGTAGAATTCTCCGGGAACAAAATTTGAAGCGGAAAATGAGCATGAAAATTCATTTTTTCGAATTTTTTTGAGAATCTTTTTTTTGGTCATTTTTCGGGGGTAAAAACTACTTTATCAGGAATAAGCATTGATGGAGACCCCACCAAATGACTATTGCTGATATATTGCTCGGGAGTCTGTAATCATGAGAGAAAGTTAAGAGGTATTCATTATATAATATATAACGTTGTTACCTGTGTGTCAATGTTTAGCGCTGCTCCCATCAACATTGGCGTCACTGATGAGAGCCTTAGATCAGCAGACATCTATAACAATATCATATAATTTATTCATCATCAACCACCTTGAACAATGGAAAATTTCACACAATGGTTGTTTAAAAAGACAAGCATATAACAATAAATTATCAAATTGGAGCTAGCGTTTAAAAATTGATGGCTAATATGGCAGCTGCCAAGGACGAAATACATATATTTTTCGCGCGACTAATCACTTGAATTGCTATTATTTGGGAAAAATAAACGAACTTGAATGAGAAAAATGAGATTTGGTTCGTCTACTCCAGAGGAGTCACCGTAACTTTTGACAGAACTTTGTAATCATACAATTTCAGCGTAAAAATTTTTTTTTGGTATCAAAGTGCAGAAAATCGCAAAAAACTAACAAATAAAAAAAATTCCACATCCAAGTCATTAAAAAAGTCTCTGGGCGTCTTCTCTGACCAGCTACAGCTTCCAAGTATCTTGTACTCTCAATTTGTAAAATTATATATAGAATGAAAAATTAGTAAATGACTAAATTATTAACAAATTCGATCGAATTCCGATGCTAGTTTTTAAAAAAAGTCTCTGGGAGTCTACTCTGACCAGCTACAGCTGTTCTAAAACAGAATTGAGGATCTCACAGGTCTTAATACTTTTATTTTTTGGTATATATTTGCTTCTCAATTTATCGTGTACTAGGTATTCAAGGTCTTATTCAAATATATTTGTCATCTGCAGGCTTGTAGAATATCATAATGAAATGTCATGATAAAAGTAGATAATTAAAACCGAACTTACGTTCTCTGGTGCACGCATGACATCATTTTTATTCATAACCGAATTGCTATGAACAGCGATTTTTGATGGAACCCACACCAAATGATTATTGCTGATTCCTTTCGTGGCAACCTGTAATTATGAGTGAATGTTAAGAGGTATCATTATAATAATATACACTCAGCAAAACAATTAAGGGAACAGTAAATTTTGTCAGTTTTTTGCTTGATTTTCAAATGGCTGTAACTTCGCCAAAAATCATCGTATCAGGATGAAAAAAAAATGGTTGGAAAGCTTGAAGTTTCTACTCTTCAAATTTTGAGATGGAAATTTTTTTTGACCATCCGTAATAACGAGATAAGAGGGTTGAAAGCGGGAAAATTTTTTTTCTTTTTTTTTCATTTTTTCAAATTGTTCCACGGACTTCAAAAAAATTTTTTCGACTTAACCCTTATCAGGATCGTGTAGCCTCGTCTTTCAGCTTCAATTTTTTTTTTTTTTTCCCCTACGACCCATTGTTGCTGAGATATCGTCGATTGAATCAAAAAACACCCTTTTGTCTTTAATCGTCGATATCTCAGGAACTACTGATCGCACAACAAGCGGATGATGAGATTCGTAAACTTGAATAAATTTCCTGTAAGATTCTTGCACTGCTCAATTGAAAAAAAATTTTCTTCCACTTTTAAAATTGGTTCGCAAAAGTACCGAAAAATGAAGTTTTTTTTCTTTTTTGAAAATTGCCCTGCATTCCGCGAATTTTGTGAAAATGTCAAATGTTTCAACGTTTTTCTTTAGTTCAATGTGTGCTGAAACACCCCCTAAATTTTCAAGCCAATCGGCTTGACCGTTTTTTTTTCCCGAATGAACAAAGTTTCAGCAAAAATTAAAGGAACACTTTTTTGTTCCTTAAACACTAATTAATGATGATTGAGGCCGACAATGTTTTTTCTCCGTTATTTCTTTGTGATTTTTTATGCAAAATTTGTTGAATTCCATCGAAAAAAAACGATGAAAAAACAAAAGAAAAAATAAAAAAAAAATAAGGAAAATTTTGAAAAGGACCTTCTTTTTTGATCGTTTGTTCTAGCATTTCAGAATGGATTTTGAATAACATTTTTAAATGAGAAATTATTTTTGAATATTCTCTTCTTTCCCCAAGCGTTGTTGGATTAATGTAGAAATTAATTCTCGGATGAGAATTTATTTTTTGAGTGGTTTTTTTTATCATTGTAGAATTGATTCCGAAATTTATTTTCGAATGAGAATTTCTCATCTTCAAGTTATTTTTGAATTAAAATTTGGATAAGTAAATAGTTTTTGAATCGTTTCTGAATTACTTCCGAATCACTTTTGAAAAAACATTTTGAAGGAGAATTATTTTTGAGTATTTTGTGAATCGAATTTCCAAGAAGAAGAAAATTATTTTTGATGAGTTTGTCAAAAATTATTTTTGAATACAAGTTTTCGAAGGGAATTTTTTTTTTCACTGTATTTTTTCTTATCATCTCTGAATCAATTTCGAATGGAACTTTTGAAAGAGAAATTATTTTCAAGGATTTTCTGAATCAAATGCCAAATAAGAAAAATTTTTTCAACTAGTTTATGAAAAATTATTTTTGAAAGGATTTCAAATAAGAATTTTCGAAAGGGAATTTTTCTTTTTAATGTTTTGTCTATCACTTGAGGATTGTTCTTGAATAAAACTTTCGAAGGAGAAATTATTCTGTAATATTTTGTGAATTAAATTTTAAATGAGAAAATTTTCGACTAGTTTTCTAAAAATTATTTTTGAATATGTTCTGAATCAAATTCCAGATATAAAAATTTTCTCCGACTAGTTTTTCAAAAATTATTTTTGAATACAAATTTGCGGAAGGGATTTTTTTTCTCTGAACCTTCTTTTCCTTACTTCAGAATCAATTTTGAATAAAACTTCCGAAGGAGAAATTATTTTTGAATTGTTTTTCTGTTCTGGATCTTTTTTGAATCAATCTTGAAATTTATTTTTAGATGAGAAATTATTTTTGAGTTACTCTCAATTCATTTTTGAATCGACTTCGAATTCAAACTTCGACAAGTCAATTATGTTTGAATTATTTGCGATGCAATTTAAAAATTTATTTTCAAATAAAATTATTTTTATAGAGTTATCAAATCTTTTTTTAAATCAAATTTCACAAGAGGAAATTACTCTCGAGTGATTTTTTAAAAATATTTTTTGAATGAATTTCAAATAAAAACTAGATAAGAAAATTTCCTTTAACGTTCTCTTCATTATTTCGGAATCAATTTTGAAATTTATTTGAATGACATTTGAATCATTTTTGTATTAATTCCAAAAAAAAAAATTCGAATGCGATTTTTTATATAATATTAGAATTTTTTCACGGTCTTTGATTTGAATTGCTGATGAAGAATCATTTTTAACTAGCTTTTTTAAAATTATTTATGAATTAATTTTGAATGGAAAATTTCGAAAGATAATTTTTTTTTGAACGTTTTTTTTATTACTTCAGAATAAATTTTGAAATTCATTTTCGAATGAGATATTATATTTGGATGATTGCTGAATCATTCTGAAGCAGTTTCGGATGGGAAAACATTTTTGAATTATTTCTCAATCAATTTTCAGCCCACTTCCAAAATGAATATTATCTTCAAACCGTCTTGAGTTATTGGAGAAGTGCAATTTATTTACAAGTCAGGAATTTTTTTTGAACGAGCCACTTCTGCAGACGCTTCATCTCAGACTCTCATGATTGCATATCTTTCGAATCTATGGGTCCGGCTGCAGAGCACTCAGATAAGTGCACTGCTGCCTGGGGAATCATTCCACCGCAATTGAGTTTTCCGATAATTCCACCAGGATACCAAAATTGGAGGACATGAAGGGAACGATGTATGTAGACAACTTTTTCCTGATATTTTGCATACAATTGAAGATTCCTCCAATGATTCCTTATTCCACATCAGATTATTCTGACATGACAATAATGACTGTCTGTCCTCGATTTTATCCCATATTTGATTGCCAGTCACACTGATCAGCTTCTCAGTAATAGAGGATTTATGTGGATCACCAGGTATATTCTTGACTCTTCGAAATATTGGAAAAATTAAATTTGAAGAGTTTTTGTGATTGACGAAGGTTGAAGGTGAACGGAACTCATGAAATAGCAATTCGACTATTTCTCGAAGTTCATAGAATATTTGATAGAATATGACCCCACGGTACTTGACCCATAGGCTGTTGATATGAGCAACTATGGGATTATATTGATGGAAGTCTCTGCGTGACAGAGTGATATCACAAGAATCATATCTTCATGATCCAAAATGACCAAGTAGATTTGATCATATTGAACCAGCTACCCCATCAATACACCTGACATGTAATCAGAGGGTCTCGGGTTCAAATCCTGCTTGCGCATTACATATTTTTTCCGGAATTTGATTCTCTAAAAAATTTATTAATAAAAATTAATTTATCAATAAATTTATTTGTTTAATGGCTATTTACTATCCACATATCCTCAACATTTATCCATATTAAAAACATAATGAATTGAGTACGGTGTCCGATTGTTGCACATTGTATTGCCATGCAATTATGATGGAATTATTCGTTATTATTGTTTTGCAGAGGACTATTGAGAAGCTATGTTGTCTCAAAATATTTTATTACAAGGAGACTTCATTCTCTGAATTTTTTCAGGATGACGAGAGAAATTCGTTTGGCAAATTTCTCAATCATACTATTCGGAGTTTAAAAAAAAAATTTCCCTCGCGGCATAATATATATTTTTAAAGAGATGAAATTTATATGTCATAGGTATATCACAAATATATGAAAAATATATCTCTGATATATTTTACATATACTGATAAATGATCTGAATTGTAATTGTTAGCATACAAGTCATATATAATTATGAAATGAACTAGATCTACAGACAATGCATATTCAATTCCACTTTTTACTCATAGTTTTCCTGAGTTCAGGAAATATAATAATCAATTCTTAACGTAGTATGAAATTAGCCATTCTTCTCGGGTACTGATACACTTTGAAATTCAATGTAAGTGGAATGAAAACGAAATAGAAAAAATGAAGAAATCATTATTCAAGTTCGGTATAATTGAATTGATACTCTGGATGTGTAACGCAAAAAAATGATATTCAACTACCATTGGAGAGCATGGAATTGTATCTGGAGTCGATTAAATTAATGAGTCATGTCATTTTCAGATATTCAGAAGAATTGTAATCTACGAATTCAGTTGTTTTCTTTTAATATTATCATTAATTTTTCATAATAGAAAACTTATCGTTCAAGTATGATTTGTTTCCCAATTCTTTCCCTATCAATTCAGAATTGTTGTTGATTTTGCTTGGGAAACAATAGAAAATTCAATGCGTAGAACTAAGATATCACAGCACGGACAGTCATTATGACTTTATCTCGGCACACTGCACAAGTTTTGATACCAAGTGCGCATTTAAAACATGCAACCATGTGTTAACAGGGTAAAATTACAATCCCCAATTCTTCATTGTAACAGATTTCACATATTCTCCCATCGTCAGTATATTGTTCTTCGGATTTTGGTGAATTATGAAATGTCCTCAATTCCGATTCATAGCCAGCGTATTCTGGATGCGTTACGCTCTTTGTGTCAGCCAAGCCCGAAATGCTAAGTCTGGATGTAGGAGAAAATCGGAAATCTGGTGAGGCACTTAGCCTGTAGTCTTCCCCATAATTAACATCTCTACTCCTTGGTGATGGTATTGGTACTGTATCAGGATCAACGCCAATTGGAACATTCCCACATGGTAGTTTACGTACAAACTTACAGATCGGGCGCCAACGTTGATGATCAGAGATCGGATTATCCCCTTCACTCCACTCAAAAATCTCAACTCCACATTCGAAACATTTAACGCGATCAGCATCACACGCCAGTTTTTATAGCTAGCAAGCCTTGCTGATTCTAAACGATAATCAATCGATGAATAATCACAATTGTCTACTTCATATAGACTGTCTGAAATTCGTGGTGATGGTGGAGTTTGTCTTTCTGTACACTGTATAGTACCTAAGTCCACGGTTATTCGACAAGCAGGCATGTCATATGCATGAGCATCCATGTTTCTTTTGGATGTCAGAGAAAAACTGATAAAACGAAAATACTGTTCTTTCTCTAGGCTGACTTCCCTCCAGCTAACGGAAATTTGGAAAACCTTGAATTAGTTGGTGGGGATGATTCCTTGAAACAGGTCCATGTGACGGTCTGGAAAATGTTACACGGAAATCTGTAACAGGGATGTTCTTCAGATACAAACATCCGTTCGATTGAGGAAGTGGAACGTCGGAACTTCTTTTTCTTCCAATTTTTATTTTTAAACAAATATCATGAACTAGAATGGCATTAAATTATTTTTTCTTGAGACCGGGAATTGATCTTGCATTTCGATCAATATTGAATGAAAAAGATCAAAAGAAAATTATGATTCTGAAGATATTCATTGACATAAATATTTGGTTCGATTGATTATAATCGGATCCTTATGTTCAATTGTTATTTCTGTTCTTCACATGAATTTTTTTCAGTTCGATAATAATCCGAAATTCTCCCTAATTCGGAATTTTATCCATTTTTCCATGCCAAGCTATTAATATTAGCCTAGTTTTGAGGTAGTTGTAGGAGACTTCATGTCATTCGTGGGCTTCCTCCGAATGTTGGAAAATAACTATTTATGTTATCTCCGATTTCTGTGGAAACTTTAAAAAATTTCACCATGGAATTCTCAAACTCAAAGTTCTGACTATCAATACAGAGCAAATGTAGAAACCTCGAAAAACTCAGTAACATTCAGCAGATTTTTTTTTTCAAAGCACAACCTATGAATTCTTCTTGAAAATATATAGGAATTCTTTGAATATTTTGGAGTAACTGAAAGTTAATTCAACTTTTCTTTACCAGTTATATTTTTTTCTCATTCTGAAGATTGGAAAAATTAGCAAAATCAACGACTGAACAGAACTGACCGCAGCTCAGACGTGATTGATCATTTGGCATAGTTGTGTGTGTGTGTGCACTACTATCCAATATGTGCAATAAATGTTTAGATATGTGCATACAGCATAATATCATGTGGGGATATCGAATAAATGGATTTTCGATATAACAAAAGGAAAATTGATGTATCAACTATGGACTGCAAGCCCTCTTCATAGAGGGCCGGTACTCAATTCTAATCTACCCCTTTTTCATAAAACCACCTCGAAAAGATGATTGATTCTTAGAATTTGATTTTACCGACTGCGGGTATATCGTTATTCTTTCGTGACATCACTTTTCAATGGGATTATTGGTCATAGAAACCTTCGTTCATGAGATTGATTTTTCATCATGATATCAGGAATTTATTAGAAAATTATGATTCTGACCTAATTCTGAAAATCCCTAGGAATTATCGAATTCTATGAAAAATTCGTTTAATCATTTTGAAATTAGTAAATTCGATAGATAACAAATTATCTAATAAATATCTGGACTTTTTCCAATATCTGGATTTATTCATTCCTGAGGAATAAACCTGTGTCTTATTCCTGAGGATTCGGAATGAATTATCAATTTTCCCAAATCCCAAGTTTTCTTTTTCCAACAAGCCCCGCCCCTTTTTTCCGAGATCTATATTTGGGCCCAGAGATTTGGGTCCAGCGTGCACGTGTTCACTGGCGCCAGTGGGGCAGTGGAGGGGGTACCCGCTGTCTCGCCAGGACGTGTACTTACTACTCACTAGGAATTTTAACGTATTATTCTTTTGGTATTTTTAATTATAAAAATATATATATTGTAACGCCATATTTGCGTTACTATCTATGTTTTTTTGTGTGAGACCGGTATCGCGTTGAAAATAGTTTTTTTCATTTATTCATCCACCAGAACGGAGAGTACGAGAAACGAGAAACGACAATTATAATTTTTTTATTTTATTGATTTATTTGATTTTTTTCCACCTTGAATATTCCCGCTCTTGCCGGAGTTTTTCTTTCATGATGGAAGGAGGCGCTAGCGGACGGACGAGTCTCACGGAGAGCTGCAGGAAGTTATCGACGCAGGAATTGGAAATCGATGGGAGGAGCAGTCCGTTGGACTCTGGATTTTGATTGGCGGAGAATTGAGGAAATCAAGGACGTCTGGAAAATCATAATTAATTCTATATTAATTGATTATGATAAAATTTGATCAAGAGATCATCATAGAAATTTTAACGGAATTTCTGACATGGATCTATAAGATTTATTCTTTTATTATTCATTTAATTACCGGGATAGAAGTAAAACAATACCGGCGATAAAAGAAAGTCTTAAATGTCATTGGATGATTGATTATGGGAAGAGCCACCTGTGGTCTAATTTTCGACGCACGCCGGCGTCTTCTCTCACTTTCCGTTTTGGTGGCGAAATATACAGACGTGTTTTTTTTCGCTGTGCAAAATTTTTATCGTTGCAATACAGCAATTAATAAAGTTGCAACTAATATAATTGAGATAACCTTTTACCGAGGATTTGGAGATTACCGGGGTGGAAGGAGAGCTGGAATTTTGAGACTGAACACAACACTCCGGTAAGCGTGTGTTTCATTCTCGGCAAAGTGTTAGACATTTTTTTTTGTTCTCACGTTGTGTTAGCGTCTCACGACGCCGGTAACCGCCATTAGCGATTTTCAATGGCGTGTTAGATTTTTTAAAATTTTTTTAATTTAATGAAATTTAAATTGGGAATTCTTGTTTCTCGTAATTTTTTTTATTTTATTTTTGTTTGTTAATTTCGGAAAATTATTGTCGGGAAAATTAAATGAAATTTGTGATTAATTTTTTTTTATTAAATTGTCGGCATTTCATTTCCAGCGATAATAATTTGTTTTATGTGACGATAATTTTTGGTTATTATTTTTATTCATTCAATAACGGCGATTGTTTCGTCTAATTTTTTTTATATTATTAACTTCCCGATAAGGGAAGTTTATGTAATGGCCCCGAAAATGAAAAATCGATTTTTCGATCGATCTTCATGTTTTAAGACCTCCCCAACATTTTTTGATAGTTTTCACGATCATGTCTGTGTGTGTGTTTGTGTGTATGTGTGTGTGTATGTCCGTGATCAATTTTTTCGTTCACGTTTTCTCATAAATCAATAATGTGATCGAGGTGATCGATGTCGTAATCGAAGTATCTTGGCACAAATTCGCGGTCATTAGATTTTGATCGGAATCGACCCAGTACTTTCTTAGTTTTTTATGAAAAACATTATCAAGTTGTTCTTAATTTCCCAAAAAGAGGAGTCTGTGCACTACCCCCGAAAAGGAAAAATTGATTTTTTTATTGATCTCCATATTTTGAGATTTCCTCAACATATTGTGATAGTTTGCACGATCATGTCTGTTGTTATTTATCGTTTTTATCATTCATTATCTTTTCTAATGGTGACGCGTCCAATAAATACAACTTCGACGTCGAGTGAACATAATGTACCGACTATCGAGGTGATTGTAACGGCGAGTTCAGGTACTTCAACGTCGACTGTACAATCGACTGTTAATCCTATCGCTAGTACCGGACGAAGAAATTTGAATGCGTCCATGTTTAATTCGACAGTTTCGGGTTTACCGTTGGGTTTTCAGGTACCGACTGTTCCATTGTCGAACTCCACTTTGACTAGTCCTCCTCAGGTTACAAATGCCGGTGGTGTAAGACCACAGCATTCTGATGGTTTTTTGAATAATTTGGTAAATAACGGTCGTCCATTACAAACAAATGCAACAGACGTACCGATGAGTACATCACAGCAGGTTCATCCATTAATGTTTCCGGCTGCGTTGTATGAGCTACTTCACGTTAACGGTGTACCAATGTTTGCGCCAGTTTCGGCGCCTGTTTTAAACATGGAGGATCGTTTAAATCATCAAGGTCGTACTCATTTGAATTTGGCGGCCTACGATCGAGTAAAGTCTTGGAATCTGAAATTTGCTGGACAGCAAAATGAGAGTGTCAAGGTTTTTCTGAATAGTGTCGAAATCTGTAGACAGGCTTGTGGAATGGCAGATGATGAATTGTTCCGTGTGATGCCGATTTTGTTAAAGGGCATTGCAATGAATTGGTGGTTGGAACATCAGAATTCATGTCGAAATTATGAAGAGTTTCGACGGGGCGTGATTCATCGTTTTTCAGATCCTGAAATGGATAAATGTCGTATTGTTCGTGACATTATTGTTTGTACACAAGGAGAGTTAGAGCGCGGTCCAGATTATGTCGATAATGTGAGGCGAGTGTGGAGTCTTTCCGGAGATGAAAATTTTTCAAAAGGAGCAAGATTAGATGTCGCGTATTTCAATTTACGACGCGAATACATTCAAGTTATTGCTCGAAATGAATTCCGGACATTTGAAGAGTTCGGTGAATTGGTTAGAGATTATGATCGACGTCGTAATTTACCCAAGCTCTCAGTCCCACCTGCTGCGACTGATACGATTTATACAGATTGCGCTTATGTTCCACCTAATGCGAACAAGCGTAATGCTGGTAATCAAGGGCCGCTGGGTAGTGAGATTAACGCCCTCAGTTTATCGATGACTAATAAAAATTCTTCGGAGAGTAATGGGGCACCGGCGCCACCTAAGAAAAAACGGAAAAGTCAGAAGTCTGGTACTACCGGTGCAAATAAAGAAAATTCTGCTGAGATAAACGTGAATGCGGTAACGACTGTTAGACCATCAAATAAAGGTGGTAGTTCTACTAAACGGTGTTACGGTTGTGGACAGGCTGGCCATCTTCGTAGCCAGTGTTCAAGTGCTACTCTACGTCAAGGCGTTTATTGTTTCGGTCGCGGTCGTCCTGGAAAGGTTGTAACCAACTGCACCCCGTGTAAAGCACGTCGGGAACAGGGAAACTTCCAGAAGAGTCAGTAGACGATCCCGTACTGCTTCGTTATCCTTCAGGGGTCATGTGTTTGGATGAGGATAATTTGACGAAGCAATCGGTTGGTTTGTTTGAAGTGCAGCAGAATGGTTTGGATTTATCGATCCCAGTTTCGGTGGTTACAGGTGAAGCACCAAGTTCAACATCAAGTATCGAACCGATTAATGAAATTAACGCAGATCTACCTCGCGTCGAGATTGATGAATGTTCGATCCGAGAGTCATTAAATTCACGGATTTAGTTGCCAATTTCGATCGGATTGGCAAGTTTTTACGTGTTGTTCGATCCGGGTGCACAAAAATCTTGTATTCGTAACGTACCGGTAAATTGGATTAAACGTTTGGGTCTTAAGGTGTCTTGGACCAATCAACCATCGGTTTCGATGGCGAACGGTAGTCAAGAGACCGTACATGGTAGCGTCGTCATTCCAGTCCATATTAAAGGCGTTATAAAGAATGTCGAATTTTTTATTATGCCTGGGTTAACACAGAGCATGCTACTTGGTATCGAAGCACTCGGGATTTTTGATTTAGGTTTTGAGAATCATACGAACAGTTGGTGGTTGTATGATCTGGGCATTTGATACCCAATAGAGACTTGAGATAATAATCCACCGGTGGAGATCGCGGGATTACAAGAGACTTCTGACGAAGAGCGCCAGAGAATTGAGACTCTTGTGAGAAAATATCGGTATCGGCGTACTAAAGGAAATGCTTTTACGTCCCTTACGGAACATGATATTATTATTCCGCGTGATCATTCGCCCATAAGGCAGCGAGCTTATCCAATGTCGCCGCCTGTTTTATCGGCAATGAGGGAACAATGTGACGAACTTATTGAGATGGGAGTTATTGAACCATCTAATAGTCCGTGGAGTAATCCGGTGGTAATGGTTCGTCAGAAAGATAAGTATCGAATGTATTAGTATGTGTATCGATTTTCGAAAATTGAATAAAATAACGAAGAAAGATGCTTATCTTGTTCCTAATTCAACGAGTATTTTGGATAAATTACATTCCGCGAAGTATATTACGACGCTTGATTTACGGAAGGCTTATCATCAAGTTGCGTTAAGCCAACGTTTTCGTGAATATACAGCATTTTCGGTTCCGGGAAAAGGTTTGTTCCAGTACGTGGGTATGCCGTTCAGGTTAACTAACGCTCCGGCGACATTCCAAAGAATGATGGATCAGGTTATCACACCTGATCTAGATCCGTTCTCGTTAGCGTATCTCGATGACATTATTATCGTCACGGAAACTTACGAAAAACATATGGAAGTACTGGAAAAAGTTTTAATTAAATTCCAAGACGCTAAATTAGAAATTAATCCCGATAAATGTGTATTTTGTCGTCAGTCGGTTCAATTTCTCGGTTTTATTGTTGATGGGGATGGATTACATGTCGATCCGAATAAAGTTTCTGCAGTTTTGGATTATCCGGCTCCTCGAAATTTAACGCAATTACGGCGTTTTCTTGGAATGTCGGCTTGGTATCGTCGGTTTATTAAAGATTTTTCGACGACTGCAGAACCGTTACATTTACTTCAGAGGAAATCGGTTCGTTGGCAATGGGGACATGATCAACAGCATGCTTTTGACACTTTAAAGATGGCGTTAACTACCACTTCAGTCTTATCGTGTCCAGATTTTAACGCACCATTCGAGTTGCATACAGATGCAAGTGCTTATGGTCTCGGTGCAGTGTTGTATCAAAAGATCGAGGGTGATGATTATGTTGTCGGTTTTGCTAGTCGAACGATGAATTGCGCTGAAAGAAATTACTCGGTAACGGAGAAAGAATGTCTTGCGGTACTTTGGGCTGTTGAGCATTTTCGCCGCTATCTTGAGGGTTATCACTTTACTGTGGTTACGGATCACAGTAGTTTACGGTGGTTGCACAATCTTAAAAACCCGGCTGGTCGTTTAAGCAGGTGGGCATTGGGGTTGCAGAATTACGATTACGACATTGTTCATCGGAAGGGTACCGAGCATCGAGTACCTGATGCATTGTCTCGGATGTTTGAGGATGAGTGTCTCGACCAAGAATTTTAGAAATTTGTGTTACGAACGTTGAGTCAAATGAACCGAAAGTTCATACAAAGACATCTGACGATGTTAGTGATTTTTGGTATAATAGACGTTTCGCTGATGCCGAGAAACATCCTAATAAATGGTCTGGTTGGCGGATCGATGATGGTCAATTGTACCGCTATCGGGCAAATACAATTGTTGATACCGTGGCTGATGATTTAGACGCGTGGAAACTTGTACCGCCGCGCGAGTCACGAGAGACTATTATCGGCGAAAATCATATTCCGCCAACTGCCGGTCATTTTGGTATGGAAAAGACGTTAGCTCGCGTAGCTTTGTCGTATTATTGGCCAGGAATGTCCAAATATGTTGAGGAATTTGTAAGAGGATGTGTTGTGTGTCAAACTTGCAAAGTATCACAGCAGAAACCTGCTGGGTTGATGGGTCAACGTTGTATTCAAGAACCTTGGTTTTTGTGGCGACGGACATTATGGGTCCATTTCCGCCCTCCAAAAGTGGTTATCGATATTCGCTCGTTTTTCAAGACATCTTCTCGAAGTTAATTGAATTGGTTCCACTGCGACGTGAGGATGCATCTGCGATTTTGAAGTCGTTTGAAGATGTTATCGTACATCGTTATGGCGCTCCGGTTGTTCTTTTGACGGACAAAGGAACGGAGTTCTCGAATAAGAAAATGCGCGAGATGGCCAAGAATTTTGGTATTGAACATGTAACGACACCACCTTATCATGCACAGGCGAATCCTGTGGAACGGGTTAATCGTGTTTTGAAAAGTATGATTATTTGTTACATTGGTCAAGATCATCGTGAGTGGGACGTTCATTAATCGATTTTACAATTCCGCTCATCATAGTACATTGAATATGTCACCTGCGTTCATTAATTATGGACGTCAGCCTAGAGCTTCTTTGTTTTTCCGAAAATTGGCGGAGAAAGATGCACCAATACCGGTGCCAGATACAAAGTCGTGGGCGAAGCGTATGGAGAGAATGGCCGAATATTACGACTTGATAATTGATAATTTGGATAATGCATTCGCGCAGCAGTCTAAATATTATAACACTCATCATAGAGAGGTGTATTACAATGTCGGTGATAAAGTCAGACGTAAAATTCGGCAATTGTCTAACGCCGCAAAAGGTCAAGCTGCGAAATTGTTCCGGAAGTACTCTACTGACGTTTACCGTATTTCGAATGTAATATCACCGCTTGTATATGGAGTTGTGAACGATGATGGCGTCGTTGTTGGTCGTCATCATGTTAAAGATTTGGTTTTGGTCGAGTCTGTATCGGCGGAAAATCCCGTAATTATTGACGATGATGAATGAAATTGGAAAGTTTAAGTTCAGTTATTCGAGTTTTATTGTTGACTGTTTTCATTCATCTATGTTTTTTTTATTTTTGATTACGCCGATGTAGTTCTAGGATTCCTAATCCATAAAAACAATTTGAGACACAAGGATTCGCTGAAATATTCTTATTTTAAGGATAAAGATAATTTTGGGAATTGTGAGGAGGATCTATTAGATACCTTGAAGGGTAGTCGAGTACTTGATTTATTTCTTACAATAAAAATAGATTTGACAGTCTAGTTATATATAACGAGAATAAATGCTAAGATCAATGAACTATTCATCAATTTGGAAGGTAGAAGTGGTCCAGATAAAGCTCTCACACAAGGAACATGTTTGATGCAGAGATCATTGACTAGGCGGGTAGAAAATGTCAAAAACGGACTGATTGACGAGAGCACCCAAACGACCATATCCAAGATAAATTCTCTACTCTCCTTACTCCAACAGAATATATCCAGGCACGCCATGATAACAGCCATCACACAAGATGCAGTAAGGTGGAATAAATCCTTTTTTGAGGAATCGCCGTACACTTAGCAGATGGCAAGGAACAGCCACTTTCTGACTCGACAGGAGTCGACAAGAGCGAGTGATTTTGGCAGGTTCTCATTCTCTTTCTTGGCACCAATCACTAATAGCAGAAAAAGAACTTTGCGGCTATCGAGTGAAGCCCTATAACAAGTGAGATGATTATTATTGAAGAGGCAAAATGAGAAAGGACCATTTTGATTCTGCTTTGAAAAACTCACCAAATCGTTTGCCCTAACGCATTGGAAATTTTGACAGTAGAAGCGTATATAGCCTGGACAACAACGAACTAACAACCGAAGATGACGTTGTACTGAACGGTGTTCGAGTGATCCTGACAGCGCTTATTCTTTAACTGGAGGCCAGATAATTTGGGGATACTCTTTGCAGATGTGGAGATTACTAGCACATACTGAACACTTCTCTAAGATATAACTTATCTTAATTCACTACGGATGATTAGAGCACTTGTTTACATGAAAATACGGAAATCAAATTTGCCAGAAGTTTTCATTCATTTCAATGCGCTGTCAATAAAAGCTACGTACATTGAAATTCAAATGGTAGCGAATTCCATCGAAATCACACCAATTTATATTTGGAAACTTAATTGATAATGCATCTAAAAATAGTAAAGGTCCAAAGTCAAATTCAATGTTAGGAAACATTCCTTTCAAAAGGGGGAAGAAAAGGAATGAAGCTAAGTGCAGAGTTACTTATATCCAGGAATTCTCAGTACAGACATCAAACTGATCATCTCCACGGAAGCTGTATCTGAACAGGTCAAGAACAGTAAACATGATCACCTACAGTTCATTCATTTTTTGACATGAAAAATTTGCATGTATGACGAATTCGGCGACGCAGAAGTTCATTGTTCAGCTAATTCAGCAGAATGATCATGTCAACGACACCAAGGCCAAGTGCACGATAGCACTTGTACAACAGCTGGAGCAAATTGATGAGCTCAAGAGTACATCAATAAACGCGAATGGATTTCTTTCTATCATCTGAATCTACAGAAACATTTTTCAACAGAAACGTCCTACAGGAAGATGCAGTTGAAGATAGAAAAAATACCGACGAAGAATTTCAATCAAAGAATCTGTAGTGTCAGTCAAGAGAAGTAGAGACTCCAAGTCTCCACCATAGAGATTCTAAATAGAAATTTGATCGCAATTACCACATAAAAAAAAGAGAGAATATATACAGGGTGTACCGGAAGTACAGGTACTCCCGGGAATCCTGGGTAAAGGGGTTCATTTGGAGCAGAAAAGTCCTCTTCCACTTTTCTCTCCGATGAACCCCTGCGGAGATATGAGGGTGGAAAGGTGGGCCAATGAGAGCCCACCGATAGACGGCCGCCCATCCGTGAGAAATTCACGGATGTGTTGGTGCGTCCCCACTCCGCGGTAACCGATCCCCTCCACAACCACCAAGTCTCCCGCTCTCAGTAACGTAGAAGGGATCGGCGATAGTCAGCTGTCGCCTGTCAGCTGAGAAGATATAAATATTCAAATGGAAGGGAAGGGAGGGGAGGAATATTCTGAAAATAAAAAAATTAGGATTTCTCCATTTTTTTTTCTTCAAATTAATTTTTTCGCTTTTTTTCATTTTTTTGATCGTTCAAGAATGATCAAAAAAATGGAAAAAAATGAAAATATTTATTAAATTAAAAAAATGGAGAGATCCTGATTTTACGGGAGTTTTTCGAGGCGTCACGTGACTTTGAAGCCTCGAAAAACGGAGCACCAGTTTCTCCTGGGGGGCACAGGGGCATTTTTATCACTCAAAGTGTCTCTGTACTTGGTACAGAGACTCTTTGAGCCACAAAAAAACCCCTTCCACCTCCAAAAGAGAGGGGAAAGGTTCCGAGATGAAAAAAATCAGGATTTTTCCAATTTTTATTTTTTTTAATTAATTTTTTCACTTTTTCCCATTTTTTTGATCGTTCAAGAATGATCGAAAAAATGAAAAAAAAATGAAAATATTAATTAAATAAAGAAAATGGAGAAATCCTGATTTTACGGGAGTTTTTCGAGGCGTCACGTGACCTTGACGCCTCGAAAAACGGAGCACCAGTTTCTCCTGGGGGGCACAGGGGCATTTTTATCACTCTAAGTGTCTCTGTACTTGGTACAGAGACTCTTTGAGTCACAAAAAAAACCCTCCCCCCTCCAGGGGAGCGGGGAGAGATGTCCTGAGGGAGAGAAATGGGGATTTCTCCAATTTTTTGTCTTCAAATGAATTTTTTCACTTTTTTTAAATTTTTTTGATCGTTTACGAATGACCAAAAAAATGGAAAGAAATGAAAATATTCATTAGAGAAAAATAATTGAGGTAAATCCTGATTTTTCGACAGTTTTTCGAGGCGTCACGTGACCTTGACGCCTCGAAAAACGGAGCACCAGTTTCTCCTGGGGGGCACAGAGGCATTTTTATCACTCAAAGTGTCTCTGTACTTGGTACAGAGACTCTTTGAGCCACAAAAAAACCCCTTCCACCGCCAAAAGAGAGGGGAAAGGTTCCGAGATGAAAAAAAATCAGGATTTCTCCAATTGTCTTTTTTTAATCAATTTTTTCACTTTTTCCCATCTTTTTGATCGTTCAAGAATGATCAAAAAAATGGAAAAAAATGAAAATATTCATTAAATTAAAAAAATGGAGAAATCCTGATTTTACGGGAGTTTTTCAAGGCGTCACGTGACCTTGACGCCTCGAAAAACGGAGCACCAGTCTTTCCTGGGGGGCACAGGGGCATTTTTATCACTCAAAGTGTCTCTGTACTTGGTACAGAGACTCTTTGAGCCACAAAAAAACCTCTCCCACCTCCAGAAGAGAGGGGAAAGGTTCCCAGATGTAAAAAAATCAGGATTTTTTCAATTTTTCTTTTAAATTGATTTTTTCACTTTCTTCTATTTATTTAATTTGTTCAAAAATGATCCAAAAAATGGAAAAAAAGTGAAAAAGCTAATTTAAAAAAGAAAAATCAAAAAATCCTTATTTCTAAGCAGTTTTTCGAGACGTCACGTGACCTTGACGCCTTGAAAAATGAAGCACCATTCTTTCCTGGGGGAAAGGGTATTTTCATCACTCAATGTCTGTGTACCAAGTACAAAGACACTCTCAGTGATGAAATTACCCCTTCCCCCCAGGAAAGAATGGTGCTCCGTTTTTGGAGGCGTCAAGGTCACTTGACGTCTCGAAAAACTGCCCAGAAATAAGAATTCCTTGTAATCATTTTTTTCCAGATTAAAATTTTCAATTTTTTTCATCATTTCAATCAATTTTAAAACGATTAAAATGATGATCCAAATGAAAAAATTAATGCCAAGGAAAATTCTCCCTTTTCAGCACCAATGGACAATTGATGCTCGAGAGAGAGAGAGAAATGGAAAAATGAAAGAAGAAATAAATACGTAATCATGCATTCAGAAGGTAAGTGTATATTGTTTATCGATAATTCATTCTTTTTCACATGCAGGTCTTTCATTAGTTAAACGGAGCAATATTAAAGAAAAGAGTCAATTAGTATTGAAAGCAAAGTCATGAAAATGTGGGAATCGAGTGATTAATGAAAAAAAAAAGCTATTAACATTGTTGTAAGGAAAAAGCTTCCAGTTAGAGAGACAAAAGCAGTCGATTTTCATTATAATAATAAAAAAAAAAAATTGTCATTATAATAACTGTTCAAAGTGTCCTCCTCCAGCTTCTATGCATTTTTCAGCCCGCTCCAATAAGCTCAACCTCACAGCTTGCAGCATCTGTGGCGTGATGAGCTGCACTGTGGCATGCAGTCTGGCAATCATTGTCAATTCATCGGGGACAGTCGTTTCAAAAATCTTCTGCTTCAAGTGCCCCCAGAGGAAGAAATCCAGAGGACTCAAATCAGGTGATGTGAAAGAGAAGAAGCAAGAGTTAGCTCTGATATGATTGCATCATTTTGATTGATCTTACCGTGGAGGCCATGGTACTGGTCCGTATTTTCCTATCCACTGCTCCGGAAATGTATTGTTTAAATATTCACGAGCAGTCGAGGATGTGTGTGCTGGGGCGCCATCTTGCTGAAACCAGACCTCCCTATCTCCTGGTCCATCACCAACGATGTCCGGAAGATTCTCGGCCGAAAAAGCCCGGTACGTATTTCCCTAGAAAAATGGTGCAGGAAATATTGAGGGAATATTAAGGAAGTTATCTCTGGATGATTGTGTCTGGGGATATGGAGCTTTTGGATTATCAGGATAGGAGAATCATAAATAAATTTGTAATTTTCGAGGCAGTAATTAAAATTTTTGGACTACTTACTTCAAGTGGATCAGGAGCCAGTCGGATGTGCACATCATCCACCAAAATAGCACTCCACACGTTCAATCGCCTCGATATGATATTGGAAATTCGTGGCTTTCACCAGGTGAGGATTATCAACTGCCCAATAATGTTCATTATGGACATTGAATAGTCCTTCCCTGGTGAAAGCACACTCGTCGGTCCAGCACACATTAAAAATGAAATGGGGATCTTGACCATTCTGTTCAATCAAGAACCGACAGAAATTGAGCCTCGCCGGATAATCCCTCGGTAGCAGCTCCTGGACGGGGGTGTAATGAAACGCATGTAGATTTTCATTCCGGAGAATGCGATGCACCTGAGTGTGACTCGTTCCGAGCTGATGAGCAATCCGTCTGGTACTGGTGGTAGGATCCTGCTCTATGGCATCAAGGACTTCCTCCTCCATGTGGATACGGTTTTGAGCAACGGGGCGTCCTTCTCGCCGCGGGAGTACGTGTCCCTCACCAAGACGACGATGGAGATTTATGAAGGCACGAGGACCAGGATGCTCAAGGCAATTTGGGAAAGCTTCTTGATACTGTTGCGGCTGAGTGAAAGAAATAATGACAAAATAAACTATTCAATAGCGTTAAAATTCGACGGTCAACATTATTCCCTTCAACCGCGGATAGAACTATTAGATCTAGGAAAACTAGAATATCTATTCAATTCTTCTCCAATTATTTAATTTGTATTTAGGGGACGTGATTGTTCGGGTTGAGTATTAAAATACACGACGGTCAAACGCGAGGAACGAGAGAGAAATCGCTATATTGATTGGAAGAAAGTTCTAAGAAAAACTTGTTAGTTAATTAATGGAATTGAAAAAAGATTTATTCAAAACTATTTAGATTCTACAGAGAATAATTTTTATTGGAAGTAAAAATCATTCATAGACAGATCCGTGAAAAACCCATGTGTTATTGGGAAAGGAGTAGGATTTCTGAATAGTAATAAGGGAAAAACAATTATTGTAAAAGTAAAGGAAAAATAATATTATGAAACTTACGGTTGTTGGATGAAGTAAAGAAAATTGGGTTGTAGGTGAGGATTTCTGCGGTGAGAGTGAGCAGTGATGCTGTCCCTTGGTAGGCGGGGATGATTTCACGGATGCTCCCTCGGTTACACGGAGTGGTCAGGTGTTGAGATGAATCTCCGCAGCTCTCAGTGGTGGTCCTCTGTAGTTTCTCGTTCGAGTTGTCAAAAATATTCACGAGTTTTTATTTTAACTGACTGTATTTTCGAGTAAAAGATGAAGAGAGATTCGGTGTTGATCCAAGGAAAATTAAGATTCGACTGATACCGATTTCTCCAGGTTTTTCCTTTATATAGAAGATTTCGTTAATGGGGGTGGTATACTGCACCCCTTCGTGCTTGGGTTTTTTCCTTTATTGGATGAATCCAGATGATTTCCTGGAAGTTCTTCTTTGCGGCCTTTTTAGAATTAAATATTTTCTAATAAAGGTTTCACGCATAAAACTACCCATTCTTCTGTAAATTTTCTCAGCTTCGTGATGGGCGTTTGCGGCAATTGTCGTATGGTTTCTACGAATTGGTATCGTGGCTATTTGAAATTTTGGATTTTTTTATTGCGTGATGACCAATCGGAATAGTTCTCTCATTTTATAGGGGAGTATTCCTAGTCCGCATTATTTTCCTCTCCGAGCAGTTCAATTAAGAATTTCGGTTTTATGTCATTTCAACCAATAGCAATGCAGTCACCTTTTTCCCTGCATGCTATCGTTGAGAGCAGCCTGTTCGATGGGTACCTTTCAGTCGAAGGTACCGTTTCCCCCTTTTTCCTGGTGGGTGGTCCTCCCTCGTCCAGTTTTTTTCCTTCGATTTTTACTCATGCCTTTTCCCTTTGATTATTTTGTACAGAGATTCTTTTCCCTAATTTTTTCTCTTTTTCTTACTCTGCTAAAATTTTTGTTGAGTACACAACACCTCCGGGGGGGAAGAATAGCGAGGTCCTCCTCGCTTTCCCAAGATGAAGAAATCTCCTGGCTGATGATCTCTCACTCTCACTCTCTGCAGATGGATAAAAAGGGAGGATTCGGGTTTTTTTTTTTTTTTTATGAGATGCAATCAAATACAATTTTTCTGTTTACATAGAGAGTTCTAAAGATATGTTCTAAAGCTAATTACGCTATTTTAAAGTAAAATATTATAATTATTCTATCGTACATTCACAATTTTCGCTTACAATTCAGATTCGACATATTTTTTCAGTAGTAATGTCGCATATTTCGGATTGCACGGCCTTGGTGGCGGTAGTTGATCATACAGCGAGGTTGTAAGAGGTTTCATGACAGTTTCCGGGTAATCAAATAAACTAAACTGTATACTAGGTGCTAAAAGTTCGTGTAATTCTTCATTATTTTCCTCTGGTGAGTTCTCATGCAAATCTTGCCCACCAGCCTCGATCATTTTTCCTGATTCTAATTTCCTAAATTCATAATTTCTCTTGCATATTCTTACTGACTCATGAATGATCAGGATGAGGCCAATGACACATGCTGAAACTGCCATGATTTTCCAATACCAGATAGGCTCGATCTTCTCAATTATCGTCACATATTTTCTAGGTTTTGGTAACTGGTTACGCACTAATATTGACAAAGAGATCGGGGACATTTTCCCCCAATTTTCATCAATTCTAAACACATCTACATATTGATTAATTCCTAGGAATAATTCTTGTACATCTAGTGTCAAATTCGGCGAAATATCTCTTACACTAAAGGTGTTAAAACTATGATTTATATTTGTTAAGACAATCTCCTCTGTTTTGAGGGAACAACCCTCATCTAAATCTAATCTACCGTGTTTTTGGAGTGGTAAGTTAACTACTGGTGATTGTAGACATATAAGTTCACCAGCCATTGGCTTTTGTATAACATACAGCCAGCTACCTGATCTCTCCAAGGGGCTCCATATGTTTTCTGTTGCCACGGATAAAAGTATATCGCAATGGGAATATGGCGTCTCATTTTTGCTTTTAAACAAAGAGATTTCACAAGCTTTAGAAGAATTTAAATTATAGAAAGTGCGAAATAACGTGCAAATCAAGTGCGTTCCTGCGGATGTGCAAAATTTCTTGATTTCATCTCGTTCTAAACCAACATATACATGAGCGTAGGATGAAGCGATAAGGTAATTAAAGCTAGGTTTTACAGAAGCGAATATTTGCGTTTCATTCACTAGGAATTGTGGAATTGGTTGAGCATGCAATTTGTACAAATTAAAATCGTCATTTTGTAACAAAGGAATTTGTAAAGAAATTATCACCCTTCCTTGATATAAGATCAATTTTGTAGAAGTCACATCTCGTAATTGCGTCAAGCTAAAGTCTTGTGAGGGGAAGAGGTTAAATATGGGATTATGTTTTTTTGCAATTTGCAGTAATTCTTGACGCAAGAGTTCTGATAAAAACGTTAAGGGATGTATTAAACCCGTTTGTGTATAGGCAATAACTTCATTTATTGTTTTTAAAAGTGATTTGCGATGGTCAATTGTATTATCTATTAATTGAGTCAATTGGGCATAATCGCGAAGCAAATCGTGTGACGAGAGTGTCGAATCCGTTGTATTTTCAAGGACTTTATTTATTTCATTATGGGCAAAGTTCAATTCCTCGATTAAAATGTGGATTCGCGAAATGATATGTGAAGTTTTATTAACTGTGTCGTGTTTCATGCTGTCGAGTTTTGAGGGTATTGCCGTGGTTAAAGTTTCTATCTCTGTTTGAGTCAAATTATACGAATAAGTAGAGTAATTAGCATATCGCGATATCCCGAATGGCCTTATATAACCCGTTATTTTTCTCCAAAGAACACTTATATCTGAGTCTGCGGCTTCCCATTTCCTCTGCCGGTCCCAATAAAAAGCGCAAAGAATATCATATTCCTTGCAGAGGTCTGCATATTTATTACCGATTATTTTCAGGGAATCAGTATGAAGAAAAATTTCATGAAGGTTGAAAGCAGTGTAAATCGTCCAGTATTCGTTGATGAATCTAACAGGCTTAATTCCTTCAAAATATAGGCCAGAGGAGAATATTTCTGGGACCTCAGGACTCGTAGTTGTGTTTCCTATTATGTAGAAGAAATGCAGCATCAACAGCCCGTTGATTATCCTCATGGTTGACCTAAATGGAATATTTCTTATAATTTTGTTAATATTAATATTTCCTCCTGGTGAATTGCTTTACTGAAAACAGATTGGTTTGTTGATTAGAATATAATAGGTTCAAAAGAACAAGAAAAAATTCTTTTAAGATACAGTTACATTCTACATGACCTTTCCCAACATCTATTCTTTTCAAAATTTGTGAAATACCAGTGTTGGAGGTTTTTATTCTATTCTTCCCAAAAAAAAATTCATGGTGTAGGTCAACTAAAGATTCTCAATTTCAAGCGTTTTCTCTCTCTTACCAACGTTTGGGTCATCCCCTTTCGGTGAGGCGACTTTCAAGCGCCCGAGGTTTTCATTGCGGAACAAATTAGGTTTACGACCTTGAAAGAATTTTGGGTTTTCAACTGGATATGAATATTAAGAATCAAAATGACTTGAGTTTTCAAAATTTTCCTATCCTGGATTTTGGTATTTTTACTAAATTTTTAAGAAACAATTGAACTGAAAATTTACACATGTCATGGCTACTCAGGCGTGAAATTATTCGAAAATTAATAGTGCGTTCATATATTTTTTTTTTTTTTTTTTTGTGATGTGGTTATCTGAAACTCTGTAGAAATGTGACTTGATTGGAATTTCCGGGATTTCGCACGGAAAATTCAGATGAAAACAGTGAATATATTTTGATATTTTTCTCTTGCTCCCCCCTTTTCCCCTTTTTTTCAAAGAAAGTCGTTATTTTTCAGTTAGGGATAGGGCATTTAAATGATTCGGTAAACGTATTGAAATGAACAATTTTTTTTTTTTTTTATTTGACACACGCAATATCCCCCTTTTCCATGGCTACAAAAGTGCTTAAGCTACCTTACATACTATTCCATGCTCGTATTTTATTCTATTATTACTAATTTTATCTATTTGTGATATTATTATTTTTTTTCATACATATTCGTAGACAAGTATCCATATATATATATATATATTTTTTATTTTTATATTGTTTTTATGTGTTTTTCTTCTTTTCTTCCTTTTTTCCTTTGCAGATCAATGATTTTCCTTTTTTTTCTTGACTTAATTTATGTTTAGAGCGAAGACAAATTTTTACTTTACTGATAAAAATAGAAAAAACATGTGAAATTCACACCTTACAATTTAATTACACACACAAATGACAAAAGTTTTCCATTAAAATAATTTTTTCTTTTTTTTCTTTTTTTTTTTTTGACAATTTTTTCTTGTTTTTTTTCCACACAAAAATTTGCATCAATAACACACACGTGCACCACTTCAGTCTATTCTTCTCCTTTTCGTTGGTTGCTCTTCCCCGGTGCTCCATTGTTCCTGGTTTACCTGCTCGACTTCCACGACTTGTTCCTCGGACACAGTGTCATACCGCTCATTTTGTGGGATCAAGGTCGTATTGACACCATCGCTCTGATGGAAACCTTACATCACTAGGTGCTGTTTCATACTCTTCCCTATTGAAGAGCAAATTGAGATTAAAGATATCAGCAAGTGGTTCACCAGCGTCACGTGCATTTTCCCTCGAGCTGTCAAAGCCCCACAACCACATTAGGCGATTTCTGCGTGCTTGTCTTTCCATGCGTTGTACCACTGCCACTTCTTCTATGTGGTGTCGCAAATCATCCCTCAGGTATGTCATCCATGCGGCCAGATCTTCGTTAGTTCTTATCTCTGGCCAACTAGTTGGGTATTGTGGGTCTATTTCGCGTGCCAATTGTTCTCGTACCCTGGTCCAGTGTAATTTGTTCAATGCTCTCCGGAATAATGTTTCCCTCAACAATTCAGTAAGAGCGAGAGCTTTTAGTGTTGGCACCATTTTCACTCACTTTTATTCACCACTGGGGAAAGAGAGGATTTTCACTGGATTGAGATCTTTCCGAGGTCAAGAGAGGACTGTGATGTAATGTTTAGAGCAAGGATGAATTTTGGGTAGGATGTGGCGAGGAGGAAAACCTCTTGGAGGGGGAATGCATCTGAAGTGAAGAGTCACCGATCGGTCTAAGAATCCGTAGGCGTGTCAAGGTGCTAGGCGGTATTACACTAAAGGAAAAGGGGCTCACAATATTAAAAGAATAGGTGCAAGGTAGTGACATAATGCCTACAAGTCCAAATCAGTCAATTCGTATTCGAATTCAACTTGGGGATAACTAGCGCCTGCCGTTTTTGGACGATCTTTTCCTCTGTCTTCGTCTCCTGCGGGTGGTCCCACGATGTTGCTGCCTGTTTCTTCATCTTCGTCTGGTGTGGCAAAAGGGGCATTTTTGTATCCGAAAAGGCTGTTACTCCCTTCACCAAATTCTTGAAAATATACGCTAGAATTTGGTGTGTAAAGGGAAGCACTGCTAGAGCTACTTGAGAGCAGGTGCAGTCGTTCTATTTCAAAGCATGGAGTGGGTAGCCTGCCATGAGATGTAGATGGGATTATCTGCACTTCTTTCTCATCCTCAAAAGGTTTTTTATTTGCATTTAGTTGCTGATCGCTAGCCAGTTGATTTGATGAAACGGGCTCTTGCACATCTTCCGGACTATTAGTTGGGGTTACGATTCCTGATTCATCTATGTATTGACTCCTGAAGTCGACCCATATGTGAGGAGAGAATATCGGTGGTGCTGCTCGTCTTTGCCAAATGTGTAGGATACAGGTTACACATTTATCTCCGCTTTTCAATTCCCCCAAAGTTTGTCGTTTGCAAATATGGCAAACTGGCAGATGAAGATCCCAAGGAGGTGGAAGATAGTGAATGCTATTACGCACTAAACGATTTTTCTTCGATTCTTTTATTACGCAATCGTCGCAGTAAAGACGTGATACTTTGTAATCGGCGAATCCTGTCATCGTTATGCAGACGGAGGCAGCTAATTCACTCCATAGGGTTTGTATCTCGGTTATATCAGGAATATTGAAGACCAGCTGGGCCAGATATCGTTGAGCCTGTCTGCTGGCGTTATTTTCCATGGTCTTGAAATCCTGTCAAACAAGGTTTATAGGAGTTTTTCATTTTTTTTCAGCAAATTTTCTCCCCTCAGCAAATAATTGTTTGAAAGACATCAATTAGTAAAATGTCACGTGATTAAGGGGATAATTTAAATTAATTAATTTTAATTCACTCGCGTTAACCTATATTCGAATAATTACAATGTTGATCGATTACTTAATTTAACAGTAGTTTTGTGCGTCCGACTAGCAAAAATTCACACGTGCTAAACATGTATATGTATAAGAATTTCTTGAAACGTTATCCCAAAATCGTAGCCGGTTTTTTCCCAAAATAAAACAAATATTTATACCCTTTTTTTTTATTACAGAATGGTATAAAACTAGCAGTTTCTCTCATAATACGTCGGTATGGGCTTTACTATATGTAAATTAGGGTAAAGTGTATCCGAATTACTTGTCTCCCTTGGTGCTGACACACTTGGTTGTAACGGGGCTATTTCTTTCTCGACTTCCCCAATTTTCTCTTCATCATTTTCGCGGCGCTGTTTGAAATGTAAAAGGAAATTCGAAACTGAATCCCATAAGGCTCCGAGAAGCCACAAACTCCATCCAAAAGCTTTATGCAGTGCTACTCCATGAATCACCGTATCTACTGCGAATTTAATTAATTTTATTATCATGAAGACTCCAATCATTCCAGCACTTAGGGTCCCAAATCCCGTCAACCATCCCCATAACTTGGCTGATGCCCTTTCGGCGATTTTTTCCAGTGAATTATTATCCAATAAGTGAGCGAAAGAAACTCCGGGGCTATTGATTTGTTGACCTAGCGATCCGCGGGCTAAAGTGTCCAAGATGGCTGTTTGTTCCTCGGCAAACATTAAGTGGTCTTGTAATTTCGTCAAATCTGCAGTTGAGTAGATCCCTGAGACTGCCAAATCCTTGATGCTCTCGTATTTCCAGGTGGGCTTCGTCATAGGTCCCAATTCTTCAGGGGTGAGTGCGCGGCTTGGTTCTGGGTTGAGCTTTATCCAAAATCCATCAACTCTATACATTGGCGAAATGAATGGATTGCAATCAATCCTCGGACTTCCCTTCAATAAGATGTGCGTATACGGAGTCACGAACATCGTCTGGTTGTTGAGAATCACTGGTAAATGGCTATAACATTCGGTTGAACGTGCGAGTGTCACTGGAACGGGAATGCATTTCACTATATGTACTACTCCTCCAGCAAGATTAGCCATATAACCTCGTTCTCGCATTATCCTCAGTGCAAATTCAGTTGGCTTGGAATGGGCAATTAATAAAGAATTTTCTATGACTTCCCTCTCTAATTCGCATTTTTGAGTGAGAACGTCCATGTATAACCTCTTGAGTTGCTTCCCGAAGTGTTTTTCAATGTAAACGAATTTACTGTTCACATAGGCCATCAAGTCCAGATTATTTACTGAGATTGATGTTTGGGTTTCTTTCATATTTTCTTTTTTGATTTCCATTATGAACAATTTGGGGTGCTCTGTACGGATCAGTTGACGATCACAGACGTATTCCGAACCTCGTTTTGCCAACCCAAAGGCTATCTCACCATTCTTTATAGAGTAGATCTCTTCTGCGTCTTCTGGACCGGTGGTATTATCATAAACTCTTTTTACTGGTCCTTCATATAATATTTCATACTTGGAGAAAGAGCATTTATCATGAGGTACGGAATTCCATAAAATGCTGCTTCCCTCGTGATCTTTGCAAAAGTTTTCGGTGAGCTTACAACGATCCCCCTGACGAAGATACACCTGATTTTCATCTAGGTTCACTGGTGCGTAGTAGTCCTGTAGCATGATCTCAAATTTTGCCTGAGCTACTACATTATTCCAGGAGCCTTTATGATCTGAATACGAGGCACCGGTACAAGCTCCATCAGACTGTACAGTTCCAGCTATTACTGCGGTCGGATAAACTGTACTATTGGGCTTTAAACTGGTGAAAAGAGTTTGGGCAAATCGATAACTTTTATACTGATGCATGTCATGACAAATTTCTCGTGTTATTTCATCAAAATATTTCGCTAAGCCGTTGTGAACTATTGAATTATGCGATCCTTGCCCACAATTGTAAATAGTTCTATCTATAGAGACACGACAAATTTTAACATGGACATGACTAAATCTAGACAGTTGTAATAGTCGCACATAAGTTTCGGTCACTATCGGGTTCCTCGCTGATATTTGACATTGTTTGACATTCAGCAAAGAGATAGTCGTAATATTGGCATTAGGTGCTCCACAGTCGTAGGCTACGAAGCTTCTGGCAGTTTCAAAGATAATAATCATTGCAAGGATGTGTAGTATCCTCATCTGAAACAGAGGAGTATGATCCTTCTCAGTCAGGATTTTCCTGTTTTAACCATGTCCGTAAAGTGAGTTCTTTTTGTAACACATGTGGGATTTTCTCGAATTTGTCTTTAGTTGTTTCAAGCTTAAATATTGGAAAAAATGTACAGTTTCTTTATACCACTGTTCCGTATTCTGGTTCCCGCGGAACTTCATAAACGTGTTCATACTCCTTTACCCAGCGGCGTAACCTTTCCGCTCGATTAAGGGAACATTCATATCGACCTCTACGCTGTATTCCATGGAACAGACATTGTGTTTCAATGGTGGGTAATTCCGAAATCAGCGGTGCCACAGAGATACTTTCGATGATTTTACATGACATAAATTGTTCCAAATATTCAACATTATAGGGGCCTTCTACGTAGAGTCTGGTAGTAGTGTGGGCCATTGCATGAACGAGTTCTTCTACCGTGGCTAAACTTGCTTCTCCATCTGTCCATTCGATTCCATGATGTAATCGCGTTTTCATTCTGTTTTTTGAAAGTATGCTGCGTGGTAGATGGTCATTGGGATGTGGTGGTTTGAGTATCCAATGAGTATTATATGAATACTCAACGGAAAGAATTGCAATCTCTTTGGGGTAATAATACCCATTCTTATCGGTCAGTGTCTGTATGTCAATTACGTATGACTGCATTGTTTTCCTGTTAAAAAGAAATGAAATTTTGTGTTTTTTTTTCTAATTTCCTCTAGATTTTTCGAGTAAGACTGAGAGCCTTAAAATTTTTGTTAATGGACAATTAGAAGAGGCATGCCAGGAGTTTCTTTTGGGAAAGGTCGTTTGTCCTGATGGCGAAGGCATTTCTGCTGATACGACGCACGATACGTGGTTGACCAACCACATTAGAGAGTCTCTTCCAGAAGTATGAATAATTTTACAGTTCAATGTCAATTTTTGTATTCTTTCAACAGTTTCTTTATAGGTCAGACTGTCGTCGGGTCTCTGAATCTTGTGTCTTCGTAAAAATAGCCAGCGTTGCATGTGGGTATAGATGCTTTCTCGCAGGGTCAACGGGCGTACGAACCAATGATGAATTTCGTAACGTTTCGTTGAGAGGATCGCTACTTCTTTGAGAAAATTTTCTTCGTTGAATCGCAGTTCTATGTAGATTTTGCCTGAGTTCATTGCCTAGTAGAAATAATAGCATTGGTGATTTTTCTTATTGTGAAAAGAAAATATATATATATATGGACATATATAAATTTTCTAATTTTTATGCTCCCCCAAATAATTTTTACAAGTAGGGCAGTAATGTTGAGTTCCCAAGCAGGAATCGTTACAGTAGAGACAAGGCACAAAACAACAACACCCAATAATAGAAATCAATATAGCGATGGCATGAGTTCTGAAAGATGCTTTTTTCTTCGTTCGCGTATTCACATAGCTTCCGCAAAAATCACAGAATTTCCAGATAGGTTTTGGTCCAACTGCTGTGGTGAGATTACTGGGGTTACTGTTTATTGCTCTCGCCCTCCCTGATGGGCCAGGTTCCATCACAGTGAAGCCTATCGGGTTGGACATCATGATGTGATTTGATCCCTGAATGGGCTGTGTTTCAGGTGTGGTTGGACTCATGATGATTCTGCAATAGGCGAATAAATAATACTTTTTCATAGGAAGTTGAGGTAAAGTTGACAGTCCAATTACTACGTACACGCAATTACTAAAAGCTCTATATTATATTAAAACCATTCTTTAAATGCATTCAAAGCTTCTTCCCCGCTTTCGTGATGTATCATCGTTATTTCAAATCGTTCTGAGTGTCTTAAAAGGTAAGGACAGTTTGGTCTGTTCAGAAAGTGTTTTTTCATTGGTTCTTCTTTTAGCTCTTTCCATAAAAAACTAACTCCACATTGGAAACAAAGGGCCGATTCGCTCGTGACTGGGAAAAATCCAGCCGTAGCCAGTTCTTCTGCCCGGAGTGTATTTCCTATAGCATAGAGCCAACTACTTTCTCGAGTGCTCAGTTTTTTCCATTGAGGAAAAGCTGCATATCTAGGGGCTGACAAAATAAATGCCTTGTGGGGTTCAGCTGATAGAATTTTGTCATTATTCTTTCTAAGAATATCGTCTGCAAAACCTTGAGGAAGCAGGTTGCGTCTCATGGTGTAAGAATGTTCTGTCCCTTCTTTTTCTCTGAAATTAACGACAATACATTTCCCTTTTTTTTTTTTTTAATTCCTCATTAACCTACATCCAGAGTTAGTTTTGAAATGTCTTATCCTAGCATTATCCCCAGGTAACCAGAGTCCCAAACTGATTCCGCATTCATAACATTTGACTTCATCGTCAAAGCCCGAATAAAAGAAACCGTTGCTCACTAATTTTTTTGGTGTTATTGTATCAGACGGCCAATTGAAGAATGAATGTATGCGTGTATCTTCGCGCCTGAATTCAGGATGAGCGCATCCTCTCTCGTCGATTGCGAAATCGGTTGATACAACGAGGGGAACAGGATTAATCTGAGGAATTCTTGGGGCTTGCGTTTGTAATAAAAACTGTTTCATTTTCTGTACGTTTTCCCAAGAACATTGAAAGTTCCTTCCATTCTTACACAACTCCGTATGCATAGGACATTTTGGTTTCATCCACACCCCAACCTCAAAGTGCGGTAACGATTCACTCAGGGCTATAAATCTCTGAACAGGCGACGCTCGGATACTAGTACAAAGTGCCTTATTGTAAACATATACTGTATTTATTTCGGCTGGGATCCCCAAGCACAGTCTGTTTACATAATTCGGGTTTATTCCAGGCAAGTTCCAATCTAATCCATGTTTCTCTTTGATCAGCCATGAGTTCGTTATTCGGCTTCGGCAATCGAGATCCTCCCAATTATAAGGTGATGCTAAAATAGTATGAATTTCCATTGTTGAGTCTAGAGTACTCCAAGCGACTTCTTTCGGTACCATGTACCCCTGATTATCTACAAGTCCTCGGATATCGATGATTATTGCTGAATGTACCCGTACGAAGTCCATTTGTTCTGTAATTCGAACGAACGAAAGAAAAAAAAAATTGACGCTATTTGTTTGCGGAAAAAGAAAAGAATAAGGAAAAGTATATAATTATATTATTATTTTTTTTTATAATCCTGCGTATCCTTGGGGGACATACGCGATTTTTAGGCGATTGGGATGAATTAACTTCGTTTTGTTAGTTTTAATTTGCAATTTTACATTGCCATTACTCATCATTTGTTTGATTTGATAAGGACCGGTATAATGATCATCTAGTTTGCCTTTTCTGGCCTCTTTTAATAAATATACCCAATCTCCGGTTTTAAATTCTTGAATATTCATTTTTTTGTCATAATACCTTTTCGATTTTTCCTTGGCTTTTATCAAATGTTCCCTGGCCATATATTAACGTCTTGTAATTTAGTGATCAAAGTTTCAACGTGGTCATGATAAGTTTTTAACCTTTTGTATGAAAAGCGGAAGGTAATCGAGCGGTCCGCCCGTAAAGCAGTTCGAAAGGGGTGAATTGAGTAGCCTCATGCATGCTGGTATTATACGAAAACATCGCGTAATTTAACCACTCGTCCCAGTTTTTCTCAGTTGTTGTGAAATGTCGCAAATAATCAGCCAATACACGATGTGATCGCTCTAGTGAGCCGTTAGTTTGAGGATGATAGGCAGTGGTACGCAGTTGTTTTATTTTAAGACATTTTGCCAGAGATTTCATTAGACTACTCATGAAATTCGTGCCCTGATCGGTTAAAATAGTATGTGGTGCTCCATGCAATGATATTAAATTTTTCGCGAATGCATCTGCAACTGCTGCTGCACTGGCTTCCCGAAGCGGGGCTGCCATACAATATTTAGTTAAGTCATCTTGCATAGTTAATATATAAATGTTGTCGGCCTTCGTTCTTGGTAGGGGTCCTACAATGTCTAGGGCAACTTTATCGAAAGCATCAATGGAAGTATCAGTTATGATCATTGGCTGCTTTGTTTTCATTCGTAACAGTTTTTTCTTTTGACAACTGGTACATGCTTTGATGAATTCTCTAACTTCTTTCTTCATTCCGTCCCATCGATATTTTTGTTTTAAGCGTCCGCATGTTTTCGTTACTCCCTTGTGTCCTCCAACAGTTGATGAATGGGCTTCTGCAATTATCTCAGCCCTATCCTTCTTATCAGGAACTTGCATAATATTGAGGCATGTAATGATTTTAATTTTTCCATCTTTAAAGACTTCTGAAATTTTTTCTCTTACTTTCGCCCAGCTGTACGTATAGAGTCCATCTGGTGAGATGGACACGTTGAACGATTCGCCTCTATTCTTAATTAGTAAATTCTTAAAATCATTCAGGACCAATTCTAGTGGGATTTTACCATTCCAAATGATTTTGTAGTACGTCACATGCTTTTCTCGCTGCATCACTATTTCTCCGGGATTTATTTCGTTTATCTTAACTTCACGTAACTTTTTCTGTTGGTTCAGCAGTTGAGCTCCCTTATCTAAAGGTTCTCCTGTAATAGTGAGAAAGCATAAAACGTGACCAACTCTCAATGTTATATTATCATTGATTTCAATCTTTTTTGTCTCTTCATTAATTGATGGATCCTCAAATATCTCATCTTCCTCCTTCTCTGTATCAAAATTTTCGTCTTCGACTTCTTCTTCATTTATTACGGGCATGCTTGGTTTTTCTCTTCTAGTATATTTTCGGGATTTCTTTTGTTTGCTTCCTGTGACTGGGGATTCGGTTTTTTCAGATGTGGGCTCTTTTTTACCTTGAACGCGAGACCTAAGCCTAGACGCAATCGGTTCGCTGTCCATGGCAGATGGTGTTTCTACTGGCTCTACAGTAGCTGCCCCGCCTTTATTGGCCGTAAAGATTACACCACAAGTAAACAAATTTACTGAATGCCCAGTTTGGTGGCTAGTTTCCACAATTGGGTTTCTTGACAAAGCATCGGCATTTAAATTGATATTTCCCTTCTTATATATGATTTTGTAATCATATTCCTCTAATTTGATTCGCCACCGTAACAAACGAGATGTCGGATCTTTTACACTGTGAAACCATACTAAAGGGCGGTGATCGGTCACCAATAAAAATTGTCTTCCATAAATGTATGGTCGAAAATAACGAACCGCGAATACTATAGCAAGCAATTCTTTCTCAATTGTTGAGTAGTTTACTTCAGCTTTATTCAAGATACGTGAAGCATAGGAAATAGGTAAGTCTTGACCAACTTCCCCCTGGCTTAACACGGCTCCAATTGCGTAGTTTGAAGCATCTGTTGTAACAATGAACTGCTTCGTGAAATCTGGATACTGCAAAATTGGTTCAGTGATTAGTTTGTCGCGAAGTATATTAAAAGCTTCCTGCTGAGATTCTTTCCACTCAAATGGAATTCCATCTTTGAGAAGCATAGTTAAAGGTCGTGCTATTTTTGAAAAACCCTCTATAAATCTACGATAATAACCCGTGAGACCCAAAAACTGTTTAATATTTTTAGGGTTTTTAGGTATCGGAAAATCGCGTACGGCTTTCAATTTATCAGGGTTTGGTCTGACTCCATCGTTACTGATAATATGACCTAAATATGCTACCTCTCGCTTTAGAAATTCACATTTATCTGGTTGCAATTTCAAATTCGCGTTTCTCAATCTTTCAACTAATTTTTCAAATTTAACACGATGTTCACTCAACGATTTAGCGTAAATCACAATATCATCTAAGTAAACGAACATTTCATTTCCCTGTAACCCAGTTAGAGTTTGATCCATGAGGCGTTGGAATGTCGCGGGGGCATTTTTCAATCCAAAGGGCATTCTAGCGTATTCATAATGCCCATATGGTGTTGAAAAAGCCGTTTTTTCCTTATCTTCCGGTTGCATTGGGATTTGATGAAATCCTGATGCAAGATCGAAAACTGAAAAATATCTCGCGCCTCCTAATTGATCCAGAATTTCGTTGATTTGAGGTAATGGATACGCGTCCGATACGGTTTTCTCATTCAGAGCTCTAAAATCAATCACTAACCTCCACCGCTTGTTACCGTGGGAGTCATTTTTCTTAGGCACAATCCATAAGGGTGAATTATAAGGAGATTTAGAGGTAGATATTATACCAGTTTCCAACATCTCTGTAACCTGCCTGTTAATTTCTTCCTTATGTACGTGAGGGTATCTATACTGTTTAGCATTTATGGGAATAGGATCTGTAGTGATTATTTTGTGTGTCATTGTGTGAGTAGCACCCAAAGGTTCCCCCGGGATGTGAAAGACATCATGATTTTGCTCGATTATTGAATGTACTTCATTTCTTTCTTCTTCGTTCAAATGTTCAAGTCTCAATAGGGGTTTCAACTTTTCTACTCGATTCATTCCTGTTGAATTTACATGGGAAATCTGATATGCAACTTGCTGGTTTTCCGTTTCGTCATATTCTTCGAGCTTTACTGGGGAGCATTTAATAACTACCGGGTTTGTCTCTGTATTAATGGTTTTCAAATAAATTCTCCCGTGACAATTCGCAAATATTGCTTCCCCCAAAAATACTTTATCTCCCGTAGGTAATCTGGGCAAATATCCCGATACAGGTGAGTCTGATGCTAAAGTTAGATAAACCATTCTTTCACTTCGTGGAGGAAGGACTATCACGTTCTTCGTATAAAATGGAATTTGCATTCCCTTCAACTCTAACATTTCTGTAGCATAGTTAATCCTTGCCGATTGTGAACTCAAAAGCGGAGTTCCTATAATCCCATCTTGTTGGGTTGCCAAATCATTGCTAACTACGTGAAAGGGATACTCTTGCCCAAAAAGTGGAATTTTCACTACCCCCAAAGTAATCAATGCTGTAGAAGCAATCCCATTTATTTGACAGACTCTTGATCTGTCAATTCGATCATTTGGGCCTAGAGCGTCTTCCTTAATTAGATTTATTTCAGCACCTGTATCAATCATTAGTGTAAAAGGAGTTGCTTGGCTTCTTCTTTTCAACACTATGGTAGGTGTATTTAGGGCGTTATTTAAATTGTAAAAATAGTAATCTCTTCTTTTGGGTTGGTAATCGTCGTGGCGCAGAGTGCGGCCTTTTCCTCGGACCACGCGCCAGCTGTCGAGGGGCGTTTCTCGTTTCCCTGGTTGTTATACCTATTTTTCTGGGCCTCTTCTTTCTTCCTATTTTCCTGATACTTTCTTTTGTGACAATCGTTTATATCATGCCCTTTATTTTTACAATACTTGCAAATTAAGGACTTAGGAGGGTAGCCATGCTTCGCCCAACACTTTTCTTCAGTGTGGTTGTCTTTTTTGCAAAAATCGCAATTTCTCCTCTCAAATGTTACGTGAACTCTTGGATCGTTCGGTTTTTTCATGAAATTTCTATTTCTAAAATGTTGTTGGTCTTCCCCTTTTTTAGGTATTGACCATTAATTGGAATTTAGCGGAGTGTGATAGCCGTGCAATTCATCTCGGGCTTGTTTTTCTTTCTCAGATAAAATTGCATCCTGTATCGCCACGTCAAGACACGGGCACCTATGCACGTTAACGTTTATTCCCGTTTTTAATCCCCGGACAAAACAACGTATTGTTTCTTGTTCGGTATCCGCGCGAAAACTCTGCTGAGTGCCGCCACTCCGCAAATAAGCATTAAATATACTTAGCATTAATTGGCGAGCCCTATTACCGTAAACTACAACAGGCTCATTCTTGCCTGGTATCAATCGTCCTAATTTACCCTGTAATTGAGCTAACGATTCTGACGGTGCGAATAAATTTTGCAAAAATGTGACTAAATCTCTCACAGATGTAAATTGACGTCCCTGTATCACGTTTTTCGCGGGCCCATGTAACTTATTCCTGATTAATTTTGTTAGATTCGATTCCATTGTAGGATCAATTAGATTTTTCGCCTCATCGCAACCTTCTGCAAAAGCCTCAAAAGAAGCTGGATCTCCCTCAAATCCCGGGACTGCTGAAAGAGCGTCCTGTAAGGTCACCGTTGTTCCTTGCGTGATTATGTAAGGGATAGGGGTTTGATTAGTAGCTGCTGCTACTGAATTCGGAGGTGCTTCAGCACCATTGACTCCCCCCGATAAATCGATTAACGGCCCAGTAAACAATGGGGCTGATTGACCGTATAGTGGGAACGGATTAAGATCTCTCCTATCAATTCCTTTAAATCGCGATCGTTTCTCAAAAGGACTCGAGAGGGGCCGCGAGTTTGAGTATGAATTTAGTATTTTTGTGGCTCCCTGAGGACTTGCGAATTGATTTGAATTCACGTTAGGAAAATTGTTCAATAAATTTGAGTTCGTCGTAAAAGAATTAGTAGCTTGGCCTTCAGTTGTCATGAAAAGTTTTCTACTAATACTCGAAACATGAGGAATATTTAAATTTGTATGATCGCTTCTTGATTTTGCAACAAAGTTTAAGTCATTAGGATTAACTGTGTGACCAGGCAACCGATAATATTGATCATCGTCCGATGGCACTTCGTTTAGATTTATATCACTGATATTAAACATAGACTCATGAATTTTAGAGGGGGTAAAAATGGTTTCTCCCTGAAAGGGTTCCAGGCTATTCTGATTTAACGGTTCCCTCCCTGTATTTGGGGTTTTGTAAGAATCTTCTACACCTCGAAGTTCGAGTAATTTAGCGCGTACTTGTGAAGCTACCCCTGCCTGATAAATTTTTGCTATTGCTGTTTTATCAGTGTTAATATACGTGTCAATGGCCTTCAGCAATTCTATTGGAATTTCGCGATCTTCCTTCAAACGTTTTAAGAAGGTTTCATTTTTTAGAAGTGCTTCGCCCTTTGTTGCTAATGCAGTATCCTCGTTTTGAGGATTGTCTGACTTAGCTTCCGATTTTTTCAGAGTACCTGTCGTTGCGTAATTGGAGATTGGATCTGACAAGAGGGCCTGTGCACCTTCGTCATTTAAATTTATTGTATCGGAATTATCGTTTTGTCTTCCCTTTTCTGGCGTTCTAGCAATCCTATCTCTACTTTGCATTGCCATTTCTTCGGGTATGTCTTCTAGACTCGTTTTTCCCTCTAGTTTCTTCATTTGGGATCGCGTGTTAACCATCTCCCTTATTTAAAACAATTCAAGTCCCTGTTCGGGCGCCAAAATTATGTTGCGGCTGAGTGAAAGAAATAATGACAAAATAAACTATTCAATAGCGTTAAAATTCGACGGTCAACATTATTCCCTTCAACCGCGGATAGAACTATTAGATCTAGGAAAACTAGAATATCTATTCAATTCTTCTCCACTTATTTAATTTGTATTTAGGGGACGTGATTGTTCGGGTTAAGTATTAAAATACACGACGGTCAAACGCGAGGAACGAGAGAGAAATCCCTATATTGATTGGAAGAAAGTTCTAAGAAAAACTTGTTAGTTAATTAATGGAATTGAAAAAAGATTTATTCAAAACTATTTAGATTCTACAGAGAATAATTTTTATTGGAAGTAAAAATCATTCATAGACAGATCCGTGAAAAACCCATGTGTTATTGGGAAAGGAGTAGGATTTCTGAATAGTAATAAGGGAAAAACAATTATTGTAAAAGTAAAGGAAAAATAATATTATGAAACTTACGGTTGTTGGATGAAGTAAAGAAAATTGGGTTGTAGGTGAGGATTTCTGCGGTGAGAGTGAGCAGTGATGCTGTCCCTTGGTAGGCGGGGATGATTTCACGGATGCTCCCTCGGTTACACGGAGTGGTCAGGTGTTGAGATGAATCTCCGCAGCTCTCAGTGGTGGTCCTCTGTAGTTTCTCGTTCGAGTTGTCAAAAATATTCACGAGTTTTTATTTTAACTGACTGTATTTTCGAGTAAAAGATGAAGAGAGATTCGGTGTTGATCCAAGGAAAATTAAGATTCGACTGATACCGATTTCTCCAGGTTTTTCCTTTATATAGAAGATTTCGTTAATGGGGGTGGTATACTGCACCCCTTCGTGCTTGGGTTTTTTCCTTTATTGGATGAATCCAGATGATTTCCTGGAAGTTCTTCTTTGCGGCCTTTTTAGAATTAAATATTTTCTAATAAAGGTTTCACGCATAAAACTACCCATTCTTCTGTAAATTTTCTCAGCTTCGTGATGGGCGTTTGCGGCAATTGTCGTATGGTTTCTACGAATTAGTATCGTGGCTATTTGAAATTTTGGATTTTTTTATTGCGTGATGACCAATCGGAATAGTTCTCTCATTTTATAGGGGAGTATTCCTAGTCCGCATTATTTTCCTCTCCGAGCAGTTCAATTAAGAATTTCGGTTTTATGTCATTTCAACCAATAGCAATGCAGTCACCTTTTTCCCTGCATGCTATCGTTCAGAGCAGCCTGTTCGATGGGTACCTTTCAGTCGAAGGTACCGTTTCCCCCTTTTTCCTGGTGGGCGGTCCTCCCTCGTCCAGTTTTTTTTCTTCGATTTTTACTCATGCCTTTTCCCTTTGATTATTTTGCACAGAGATTCTTTTCCCTAATTTTTTACCTTTTTTCTTACTCTGCTAAAATTTTTGTTGAGTACACAACATTCTTTTCTTCGAGGTAAATTGTGTGGGGAATCAATGCATGAGTGAGTTTTGTGTATAGATGTTGGTAATTGTACAACGATTTGATGGACCCAATACAGTAGCTAGAATGAGACGAAGATTAAATTGATGTCCAATGACATTCTGCCGTCAATAGGTCTCATAATTTGCTCTGAATCTCCACAACTCGAAGAGAGATATGATAATGAATAAAATTTAATTTAATATACCTTTTACGATGTTCGGCTGTTTTCGACATTAGGGTATGTTCTTCTTCTTCTAGGTTATTGGTTCTGACCTAGTTCACCCGGCCGTCTGGGTCGCCCACCACTATACGAGCATCGTAGTAGGGGAACTGGGCTCCCAACGTTTCCCATGTTCACGTTCTCATTAGTAATAGGTACAACTAAAGTCCTCCCCGCCAAAGAAGCCCCCTCCGAAGGTGAAATTCACATGTTCTTGGATAGGATCCGAATATTCCCGTGGGCCCTTCTTTGGCTGGGAAGACTTTATATTTGCACGAACCACGGTTCCACGGGAGTCGACGGGTTGAAACCCGTCCCTGTAACACAAGGACGAAAATTATTCGGCAACGCTACGAGTTCAAGCCCGTCTCTTTAACCCGTCAGTGGTCGCGCTATGAGCATTTCCCTCACACTTTTCTTCAAGGTATAGGAAAGTACGCCAAAAAATGCACAAAAATGACCGGGGATTTTTGGTATGCCTCCCAAAACTCTTCTAGTTTATTTTAGTGAAAGAAAAAATCATCCATGAGTTGTTGAGCAGAAAACAAATATTTTCTACGACGCCGTCGAAATTTTCACGTGTTACGCGTACGGTTTCTGCCGAGATTTTCATGGAATAGCGCCGCCTGTGGCAAAATTTGGCAGCATTCTTCCATGAGAATAACACGGTGAGAGAATCCCTCACGGCGCGACTGAAGAACGCTAGTGAAATAGCGCGACCGCTGACGGGTTAACCACGCACCCACTGCCCTCGCTTCCACCCCCTTCCCTTGCCTGGTTACACGTAGAGATGTAAAATGGACCGTAATTTATGGGGCAAATTTTTTTTTTATCTTCCGTAATTATGTTTTAAGCTAAAAAATCTGTTCCACACACGGCAAACGGGTAACCAAGCTCGAATGAATAAAATTAATATATAAATCTCTCCTCGATATGATTTTTTGATCTTATTGTAAATACTACTCCGAAATATCGTATTGCTAATAACAATTTCCGATCGATTACTCGTGATACAAAGCTGTCAAATTTATTTCTTAATTGATTTAATTTGCCGTATGAAGGACGGTGGTGGTATTTGTTTGAGTTTGAGAGAGAAATTCAGTAGTTCCCCGGTAGCTCAGTGGAAGAGTATCCGGCGCGAAACTGGAGGGTCCCGGGTTCGACTCCCGGCTGGGGCGCTGAGGTTTTTTTCTCTCAAATTTATTTCTTAAATGATTTAATTTGCCGTATGAAGGACGGTGGTGGTATTTGTTTGAGTTTGAGAGAAAAATTCCGTAGTTCCCCGGTAGCTCAGTGGAAGAGTATCCGGCGCGAAACTGGAGGGTCCCGGGTTCGATTCACGGCTGGGGCGCTGGGGTTTGTTTTTCTCTAATTTATTTCTTAATTTTTTTTTTGCCGGCAAATATATTTGACAGCTTTGTATCTCTATAGAGACCGTCTTGATTGCTGCTGATGTGTTATTGAATTTAGGTATGCTTTTGTTTAGATTTTGAATCCGTCATAAATCTCCAGTAAATTAAACCCAGTTCAGATATTCCATCTATCCATCAAAACTCGATTTTTCTCATTTAAATTTTGAAATTCAATTAAATTTTATTTGTTAAAAGGAAATCATGGCTTCTAAAATTCATTTCGCCGCACAACCCGCAATTTATGAAAAATTAATTCAAAATTTAATACCGTATTTGGCTACTTTAGAGCGAGATCAGGCATTTCCAACTGATCTCTTGCGACAAGTGATAACGAATACGTGGAAGAATTTTCCTGCGAATAAACTTCATTCCCTCAAAACATTTTTCGCTGTCTATAAACCACAAATCATTGCGCATGTTAAAGGTATTTAGAAAAAGATTTGCTTGCACATTTCCTATTTTCTTCCAACAATTTGATTGTGAGATTTGCAAAATTTTATAAAAAAAGCCCCTGAACCATAGATTTACCGAATCAGGAGATTGGCCCAATTGTTCCCGTTACTTTTCTTCTCTGTTTCTCATGAGTTTTCATTATTATCCCAGCCCGCTCGAAGAATCCCAATTGCAAAATTGAACATGCTGCCATTACAGCATCAACAAATGAGATAATGCTGTATGCTCGGTATCTATTACCATTTAGAGAAGATTTAGAAGGCGTGACCGTGAAACGCCAATTTATTGAGCATGTGCATAATGAGTCAAAGCCTCGCAGTTATCGGCCCACGTCTCCTTTCCTAAAAAAACGTGTAGAATGGGTTCACACGAATATTGACACTATTCTCCATTTCATGGATTTGATTGAAGTGAGTCCCTCAAATTATTGCATCACAGAGAAACGAAATGATTTTTCCTCCCTAGGTGAAAAATATACTAATGCATCCTATTTTCACTACGAAATCTTGAGTTAAGGATATCCTTGTGGTTCGGGCAATCTATTTTTCCTTCCCAATTTTGGTCACTTTCGAAAGATAGCATAAGTAGATTTTTTTAAAATTCTGTTTATCCCATGTTACCGAACAAATAAGGCCAAAATTAATTTTTGAAAATAATTAAATTAACATTGAAACTCCATAAGTGAGGTTCAGTTTCACTGCAAAAATTAATGGTTACAGAGCTATTTTTTCTTCATATAACCTTATATGTTTTTTCTTCGTCAGAATATCTATTTTTTTTGAAATCATGAAAAATGTACGTTACCGGACATATGACGACGATTAATTCAATTAATTGCATGAAAACATCAATGGCGGCCATATTGGTATTTAAAATCCGAGAATCCTCCAATCCCAGTCCTCGACGCTGGGGCGGCTTAAGTCAAATGCGGAACAATATTGAATATTCATAATATTATTTATTAACAATTTATCATCTTGGACATCGTTCTAATATCGATAAAATGTTGAAAAATCGAAATACCCGGGCAGATCACTCGATTGGGGGCGGTCGACTTGTGCGCTCACCTGATCGCTAGTCAATGGTAACATGAATAACGAGATGACCTGCGATCAGCTGAACATTGGGTCAGTCGGTCGATCCCAAGTGGAAAACTCGACTCGACTAACGATGGACCATGAACATTTTTTGAGCACTTTTCGATCATGTGTTATGAAGAGCTTTTTCGATCCGCGGCTGACTACGTATGGAGTCGATTGTTAGTCGATCCATATACCCAATCGACGACTGATCGAATGATGAAATTTCTGGAGTGCGTGTGGATTGTAGGTGATGAAGTGGCCTATCGACCAGCAATCGACTATGTGTTGAGTCGATCGCTGGTTGATGATATCGATGAAAGCATCGAATCGACTCTTGACTGACCACTGAAATTTCTTAAGTGCAGATCGATTGTGGGTCATGAATTGCTTCATCGAAGCGCGATCAATTGAGTGTAGAGTTTATTGTGTGTCGATTCCGATTCCCCGGATATTATGATTCATCGTGATGAGTTACTTTACGGGTTCCCTGAAAAGTTCCTCTGGAAGTTCCCCTGAAAGCTCCTCTAGAAGTTCCCCTGAAAGTTTCTCTGGAAGCTCCCCTAAGAATTTTGAACGCTCATAAAATCAGTCTGACGTTCATAAATGTCAATTTAACATTCATAATCATTCAGAATGTGTTCGATTCATGTTCAACTTCAGCTTAGATCAAACCGTACACCAACGTCTCGGCCCTACATATGGATTATAAGCAATAGAGTGGACTATCGAATCTACATTAATAGAATTTCGAGTTGACTGCCAGTCAATTTGCGTTGATGCGAATCTTCAAACGATTCAAGGTGGCGATTGACCTGGAAAACCGAGAAAAGTCAGGGAATTTTAGTCAGGGAAATTTGTAGTTCATTTTTGCTTATCCCGATGTCCGTTGAAATTATAGATATTGTTTAATGGGAAAAAATTAAACTTTCCGATTAGTCGACAATCTGCAAAAAGTTTAACAGAAAATCACAGTTCTAAAAATTCAACGCAGCTCAGGGTCTTATTGTCAAGTTCTAGTAAAAAAATGACTTTCAGGAATAACTAACCATTTTAACGTAGGGGAGGATGGGGTAAAATGAACACTCAGATTGTGTTTGGTTATGGACCAACTGTCAGCTGGCCCATACACTCACACACACACACGTAGACTACTCTGCCTTATCGGTCATCGGCCTCTCGGCACTGACCTATTTATTTTGGGCACCTGAGGCGCCACTTGATGGACAGGTGTCTTGGCACGCGCCAAATTAGACACCTGCCATCTTGATTGGTTTTCTCCCTCTCACTCTGTTCTAGGAACTCTCAAATTACACGTCGTGACAAGTGTTTCTAAGAATTCTAATAACGACTCATTAGAGTAATAAAATCTCGAACTTCTCATTTAATTAATGAAATCAATTAAAATCAAACTTAAATTATAAGTGTTAAAAAATAATAGATAGATATATTTTATTATTAAAATAAAAGTGTTAGTTAAAATATCTAGTGTTCGCGCTCGTTATTTACACGCTCCACACTCCTACACAAAATCCAAAGTCATCTCATTAATCTAATTAAAAATATATCGAGATCCAGATCTCTCATCGAACAAAGTGAAACTGAAAGTTGAAAATTTTTATAATGACGATGAGTATAGTGCTCCGATGCCGGGCATGACGGACTTTGTTTCAATTCGGAGTGACGATGGTAGTCGAAGACACGTCCAGAAAAGACTTATCCTGTCTAACTTAAAAGAATAATACCAATGTTTCCGTGAAATAAACCCTGCAGAGAAGATTGGATTTTCGAAATTTGCTTCTTTGAGACCGGAACATTGTGTGTTAGCAGGAGCAAGTGGAACACACACCATCTGTGTATGTACGATCCATCAAAACGTAAAGCTAATGATGCTTGGTAATTATCAAATTAATTTATAGTTATGAATACGTCGATCTTCAGTTAACTAAATTACGTCTATTTTAGGTGCAAATGTTCATTCTTTAACGGAAAATGCGGAAAAATCGCTGAAACACTACAGCGATTGCTTGAGCATGATTATATGTGAGACTCCATCATTTCAATGTTATTTGAGTGGGTGTGGAAACTGTCCAGGGGTAGATGAGCTGAGTAACATTTTACTGACCAGTTTCGAGAACAACGAAGTCGAAAATATTACGTATAAGCACTGGATATCGAGACCAAGAAGTAGTTTGAAAACTTTTATCAAGCCAACAGAAGAATTTGTGGAAGACTTTTGTAGTGAATTAAAAAATCTTCTACCTCACTCATTTATTGCTAAAGAACAAGCCAAATATCTGAAATCATTGAAAGAATCATTAAAACCAAATGAATTCATCATCATTTGTGATTTTGCAGAGAACTATGCTTTCGTAGTACAGAATGCGGCATCTGGGTTCCACTGGAACACTGATCAGGCGACGATTTTCCCGGTCGTTATTTATTATAAAGTGAATAACAGACTTGAACACAAAAGTCTAGTAATTATTTCAGATTGTAAGAATCATGATGCCGTTGCTGTTCATGTTTTCATCAAAATAATAACTGATTTCGTGAAAGGTATTACTGAACGTGTTCACAAGATTTATTATTTCTCTGATGGGGCTCCTCAGCAATTTAAAAACTGTAAAAACTTCGTAAACTTATATTACCATGAAAATGATTTCAACATTCCTGCTGAATGGCATTTTTTCGCGACTGCCCATGGCAAAGGTCCGTGTGACGGTATTGGTGGCATCCTCAAGCGACATGCAGCGAGAGCAAGTCTCCAACTAGCAGTTGATAACCAAATTACGACAACAGGAGAACTTTTTGATTGGGCTTCTGCACCGGACAGGCTTCCAAATATCACGGTCAAGTTTTCCACAGAAGAAGATTATGATACAGCAGTGAATCAATTGAGTGGTCGATTCTCGATAACGAAACCAATCGCGGGAACTCAACAATTACACTGCATGATTCCTGACAAAGATGGTTGTTTACATGTGGAAACCTTTTCAAACTCAAACGAACACAAAATATGTAAAATTTTCAAACGCCAGAGAAGAACCTAATAAATGATTTGGTCCATTATTTTTAAAATTATTAAATGTTAACTATCTCAAACATGCATCCTAGTCATTACAGTTGTACAGTGAAACTAGGAATCGAGTATATAATCCTGTGAAATCGTTCCATTGCATTGATTTTACTGTATGAACAAAAATTCTGAAAAAAAAAAATTTTATGAATTTTTTTTTTTCAATCAAATAAATAAAATAGGAAGAAACGTCGGCCCACTCTAGGATTGTGGGCATAATGACAGGATTGATTGAAGTTTTTCTTGAAAGAATAAAAAAAAAATCAAAAATGTCGAACTTGGAGAAAATAACGGTTTTCCTCAAAAAGGGCAAAAATGTCATTGAATTTATCATTTTTCATTTTTTTTGAATTTTTTTCTGGAAAGTCGATTTCAAAACAAGAATTTTGAAAAAAACGTCCCGATAAGTTAATTTTCAAGAAAGTTATAGCTATTTAAAAATAAAAAAGCCATTTTTTTGAAAAATTCATAACTTTTTTTGGGTTGGGTGAAAAAATTTGAAAAAATTCTGAGCACCGTTTTTCATAAGATAAAAACTAATAAAAAATCGCCAGCCAAATTGAAAGGGATCAGGGTCAGAAGTGGTCGATTTGGTATGGAATACCCCATATACTGTGACGTAATTCCTCAAACAAAATTTCTCAAAATATTGAATAATAAAAAAAATAATTTCAAACAAAATTCAATATGTGTTACAAAGTCGCAAGACTAAAATTCCAAAAATAAATTCCAATTAATTATCTTTGACCATGACGCCAAAATATTTCCGTTAATTGAAAATTTTCAATTCGCGACATTTTATCCAAACAAAAAAAAATATTAAAAAAAAAAAATATTTTTTTTTTTTTTTTTTTTTTCGAGAAACGAGCACGAGAGTTCCAAAAATTATTTATAAAAAAAAATAATATATTTCCAAAATTATCAAAATTAATTCGCCGATAAATGGTATTCGATTTCGTGGCGTCTTTTTATATGGCGTCATTACGCTAAAAAAAAAATACAATTCTCACGACCACGAAATCAATTACCGTACAAAATTTAATTAAACAAAAATTTGCTCACCAGATTATGCGAAATTGATTTCAACGTGAACAATAATTTTTTTTAATTCAAATTAATTAAATGACAATTAATACAATTAATTCCAATGAATTAATTGTCCAAACGTGAAAATGGCGACTATGCAAAATTGTGCAGAGAGACACGACAAAACATGTGTTTACTCTACGGCACACCAAACGAGAATCCTGCCGACAGCAAACGCTGTACTCGGCTAAGGCGTCTTTTCCGGGAAGGACTCTTCTCATTGGTCAATCCCAGACTACGTCAGTTAACACAGCTTAACCTGACGACAATAATTTCTTCTGTTCAATGACAATAAATTCCAACGAAGACAATTGAGAAACTCCAAGTCGATGACATTAGAGTTGGGACAATTTTATCAAGTCCAAGGATGCAACCAAAGTTCATCTAAACGTCTCAATTAATTCTTCCGATGAATCTTGTCATTGGCGCCAAAACTTTAGTCCAATTAACCGACTCCTTCGGTAATGTCGATTCCCTTCATCATCGTCCATCTGGTGTCTCCCTCTTCCAGTCGTGAGACATCAACTCAATTGACGACAATCCAATGAGCGTTAACATACAAAATTAACCAATCGGCATTAGTTTTACAGACTTTATACAAAAATTGAACTCTCGTGATTCGTTTGTTTTGATTCTCCATTGGTGGTGCCAAAACTATTCAGAATTTAAAATTAATTACGCGCCCAGACGACAAAAAGTAACGTAATCCAAATATTACGTTACAATACATATCGTTACCCTAATGACAGAGTAACGCTTTCTATAAGGATTTTATAGCACTGACATGACTCTGTTATTGAGGGGACGATAGAATATTTTTCATCATATCATTTCTTCACATTTTCAATTTTTTTTGCTGATGAATCTTTGATGATTCGAATTGAATTATTCTGAAATACTTTGAAATTTAATTTCGGAGACTTAAAGTCCGCTAGACTGTCTTCGTTACTTGGTGGAGAATTTCAAGAGCTATGAAACAAGATGGGAGTGAAATGACTCTATCTCGCTTAGTTTCTGAGATATTTTTAAAAACAATTAAAAGAAAGAATGGATTCATCCAATTTTACTTTTCCACTGGATTCATTCAATTATGGATATCTTGGAAACTGAGTGAGATAGAATAATTTTGCTTGAATCCTTCTTTATTTGTAGAGGATTTCGAGAGCTGAAAAAAAGTTATGAGTAAAATCACTCTATCTTGCTGGGTTTTCGAAATATTTCCAAAAACAACTAAAAGAAGAAATAAATTTATCCAATTTCACTTTATCACTGAATTGATGTGTCTTAGAAAATCTTGGAAACTAAGCGAGATAGAGCGACTTCGCCTGGAGCTTTTTTTATGGACAATTTCAGAAGGTACAAGACAAGAGGAGGGTAACATTGCTCTATCTCGCTTAGTTCTCCAGATATTTTCAGAAACAATTGAAAGAAAAATTCGATTCATGAAAATTTCACTTTTTCACTGCATTTTTTTTTTTTTAATGTCTCGGAAACGAAACGAGATAAAGTAATTTTGCCCTCATGCTGTTTTGTAGAAAATTTCGAAGGATGCAAAAGAGTATGCAAGTAAAATCACCCTATCTCGCTTAGTTTTTGAAATATTTTCAAAGGCAATTTCGTAAAAAATCGATTTATCCAATTTAACATTTTACTAGATTTATTTTTTCATAAATATCTTGAAAAGTGAGCAAGATAGAGCAATCCTGCATCGATCTTTTTCTACAGAGAATTCCAAGAGCTGCAAAACAAGATGAGAATGAAATCGCTCTATCCCGAGATATTCTCAAAAACGATTTCCAAAAAAATCCATTCATCCAACATCACTTTGCAGCTTCATTCATTTTCTTTCATCAATATCTCGAAAATTAAGCGAGATAGAGCAATGTCGGCTGAATCTTTTTTTATGAAAAATTTCAAGAGCCGTAAAAAAAGATGGGCATCACATCACTCTATCTCGTTTTATTTTCAAGATATTCTCAAAAGCAATTGAGAAAAAAAAACGATTTATTCAGTTTCACTTTTTCGCTTCATTCATTTTTTATGAATGTCTTGGAAATTAAGCGGGATACAGCTATTCATCTCGCTTAGTTTGAGATATTCTCAAAAGCAATTGACAGGAGAAACTGATTCAACCAATTTTACTTTTTAATTCATTTACCTATGAATATCTTGGAAACTAAGCGAGATATAGCGATTTCGCCTGGAGCATTTCTTATGGAGAATTTTAAGAGCTTCAAAACAAGAAGAGAGTAAAATCGCTTAGTTTTCGAGATATTTTCGAAAGCAATTGAAAGAAAAAATCGATTCATCCAATTTTACTGTTTCACTGGATTCATTCTTTCATGAATATCTTGGGAACTAAGGGAGATAGAGCAATTTTACTCCAGACCTTCTTCATGGAGAATGTCACGAGCTGCAAAACGAGTTCAGAGTGAAATTACTCTACCTCACTTAGTTTTCGAGATATTTTCGAAAATAATTGATTGAAAAAGTCGATTTGTTCAATTTGACTGTTTCACTGGATTTTTCCCTTTGAATATCTTGAAAAATAGGCGAGATACAGCAATTTCGCTTCGATCCTTTTGGTAGTAAATTTTAAGATCTAAAAAAAAGAATTTGGACAAAATCGTTCTATCTCGCTTAGTTTCCGAAATATTCTCAATAATGATTAATAGAAAAAATTGATTTATCCAATTTTACTTTTTCATTGAATTCACTTATTCATGGATATCTTGGAAAATAAGTGAGATAGAGGTATTTTCCTTGGATCCTTTATTGTTTGTAGAAAAATTTCAAGAGCTACAAAACGATTCGGAAGTGAAATCGCTCCATTTTCCTTAGTTTTCGGAATATTCCCAAAAACAATTGAAAGAAAAAGTAGATTTATTCAATTTCATTTTATCACTGGATTTATTTTTCTTTGAATATCTTGGAAACTAAGCTAGATAGAGCAGTTTTGCCCTTGCGCTGTTTTGTGGAGAATTTTGAAGGCTACAAAAGAGTATTGTTTTGAGCGTGTGAACTTTTCGTGGATTTTCAGGGTGGATTGTGGGAGGCGGTTTTATGAAGATGAAAAAGTAATAGTTGAAATTTACACTGAGCCGCAAGGCAAAACCGTTTTATTAAACGGGAAAATCCCGCTCGTCGAAAATTAATACACTTATCAATAAATAAATTAATTGTTGATTTGACTTAGATTTTAATGTTCTTGTTGAGATTCAATAAACTTTGAATAGAGAAAATGAGATAATTAACACTGTAATTAACTTGAGAAAAACGAATTAACTTCGCGATCAAACGGATACCACGCTGCGTCCAATTTGACCGTTCGGTTTAGAGTGCGTAGAATCTGGAGGGGATCATTCGCGTCTTGACCCCCTCTTGACCAGTTGTCTGTTGATTGGTCAACTTTACCAGCGGGAGTTTGATTACGTTTCAAATATACTCCCCCCATTCAGCAGTGAGAAGCTGCTGAATTACCTCTTGATGACTTTCTGTTGATCCTCTTCTTGTTGGTCTCCTTCTTGATGATTCTCTAGTTGTGCAGATGCTCCCTGGACTAGGTAGTTTAGTTGATGATTTCTGTCACGGGAAACCACCCGTGTGACAGCCTTGTTGGGTGTTCTAGAGATGAGCATTGCAATGTTGATGTTTCTGCTAACAGTTTTGATCGTTGAGTTCTGATCTTGATACATTGTTAGCAAACACAATTGAGAATTGCTGGACAACTTCATTCTTGATGATTTGCCCGTAGTTGTCAGCTTTTTCGATTGATGTCTTCGTTGTTGACGTCTTCGTCGTTGATGTCTTCTGAGTCAGACTGGAGATTCGCCTTCTTCGGCTATTTGGAGACCTGTTGAGTTGATCGATGTTGATTTACACGGGAATGATGACTGTCCATTGAGTATATGGGCGCTCAGGTGTGGCTTCTGAATAGAGTAGTCGCAAGAGTGTGACTGTCACCTGGTCTTCTCGTGTCTTCTGACTTGTTGGATTTCGGTTGCTCAGATGACCTTGAAGGGCGCGGAAATTCCTCAAGGTCATCTGGAATCCCGTTGATGAGACTGTTGGTGACCTTCTTCGTTGAGATTGTCGTTGGTCCATGATGTTGAGCCTCTTCATGGAGTACGACCTTTTAGTTGATGACTATGAAGAAGTCATTATCTTTTTTCTGAGGATGTCCACGATTTTATTGGAGTGAATTTGTTGATGACTCGATCATGGTCTATTGTTGATCCCGTTGAACCGAGATTCATTGATGTGAGAGATGTGCACAATGACTTGTTGTTTCAACATTCTTCGTTGAATGACTGTTGCACAGATGACTTGGATTGATGTTCAAGCTATCTGCATCTGTTTCTATTGAGTGGGTCTCCGATTTTTCATCCAGTAGTTGAATGAACTCAGAAAGCCTCTCTCTAGTTGTTAATTTCCTTGAGGTGGTTGAGGTGTTGATTCACTCTGGTTGTAGTATCAATGTGTACTAGTTGTGTTTCTTCATCATTGAGTGCCACAGTCTTCAGTGGGATGCTCTGGAGAATCTTCATTGTTGTTGAATAAAATTCAGACATTGTTCCCCCTCGTTGGAGAACCTGAGAATTTTCTGGAATTAATTCTCCCTCCGTGGAGTTTGGTGAATGTCTGGATGATGAATCGTTGATGACTGTGGTTCTCATGTTGTTGATATCTCGACTCATGTTGGTATAACTCTCTATCGCCTTGTTGGATAAATTTTCGTTGGATCACGATTGATTCTGCGTGTCCTCGGATAGATGGTAGAGCAATCTCTGATGACACCTGTAGAATCTCTTACAATTTCGTTCAATTTGTTGGATTGCATCATTATCTGTCATTCTGAAAAGATAATAGAATAATGAGTAAGATAGATAGATAGATAGAGATAGTATACCGCGTGATGTCGAGTCTCAATCAGCTGTTATGAGAAATCAATAACTGGGCGGAGCTTGACACTCAGCTCTGCCGCGTTCATCGAGGATAGTTGAAGGAGAGGGGATAGAGACCGCTCGTACTTTCGACGATGTCCGAAGATGCCCGAAATTCGTAGAGAGAGATATTAGATTTAAGTCTCTCTTTTCGTTGGTTTTATTCGTTGTTTTATTTCTCAAGTGAATTAAATTTAATTCCAAGTGAGAGATAAATTTTAATCCGAGAATATCGATCGGTGTGACTTGTTTTGTTGTCCTCTCTATTGTTGAGCGTGAGCTGCCCTGTTAGAGAATGTGTTGGTGTCCAAACGTAAACACTGTTGGAGACCTTGATGCTACAGACGCAGCAACTCACTCACAAATATAATATTCGTTGGGTTTCACATTTATCACACCAATTTTAATGTCTTTGAAATAGCTCGTGTGAACCCCGAAATTTGTTCACCACGAGGCGTCCCTTTTTTCACTTCACAAAATGCACTTTATCTCGTCCCACATATCCGGCTACTCGAAGCACCAATGTTTTGAGCGTGTGAACTTTTCGTGGATTTTCAGGGTGGATTGTGGGAGGCGGTTTTATGAAGGTGAAAAAGTAATAGTTGAAATTTACACTGAGCCGCAAGGCGAAACCGTTTTATTAAACGGGAAAAAGCCCGCTCGTCGAAAATTAATACACTTATCAATAAATAAATTAATTGTTGATTTGACTTTGATTTTAATGTTCTTGTTGAGATTCAATAAACTTTGAATAGAGAAAATGAGATAATTAACACTGTAATTAACTTGAGAAAAACGAATTAACTTCGCGATTAAAAGGATACCACGCTGCGTCCAATTTGGCCGTTCGGTTTAGAGTGCGTAGAATCTGGCGGGGATCATTCGCGTCTTGACCCCCTCTTGACCAGTTATCTGTTGATTGGTCAACTTTACCAGCGGGAGTTTGATTACGTTTCTAACAAGTATAGACGTAAAATCACTTAATCTCGCTTAATTCCCGAGATATTCTCGGAAATGATTGATTGGAAAAATCGATTCGTTCCATTTGACTTCTTCATTGGATTTTTTTTTAAATATCTCGAAAACTGAGTGAGATCGAGTGATTTTGCCGTGATACTTCTGTGTGGAAAATTCCCAGATTTACAGAATGCCTTATCTCACTTAGTTTCCGGAATATTCTCGAAAAACAATTGATAAAAATTAAAACAAACTCGACACGATTTTTCTCCGGCTATACACACAAGAACAAAACAGTCGGTGAGGTTAAGCAGTTGACGCATGCGTGAAGTCGTACTGGCCAATGGAGTAACCTCGGAAATATTCGGCTCCTATGCTACAACATGTAAATTTCAGCTTCGGATGGACAAGAGATGACCTCTTTGGCTAGTTCGACAATACTGCGTACTCGAGCACAGTGCGCATGCGTCAACTGCTTAACCTCGCCAACTGCATTGTTCTCGTGTGCGGCCGGAGGAAAATCGTGTCGGGTTTGTTTCAATTTTTATTAATTGTTTTTCGAAAATATTCCGGAAACTAGGTGAGATAAGGCATTTTTCTGTAAATCTTGGAATTTTACACGCAGAAGTATCACGGCAAAATCACTCTATCTCACTCAGTTTTCGAGATATTAAAAAAAAAATCCAGTGAAGAAGTCAAATGGAACGAATCGATTTTTTCAATTGATATATATTGATATTTATTGCATTAAGACTCCAGGCAAATGCCCATCGGAGCCAGATGAAATACATAAAGTATATAATAGTAATACATTCGTGGTTGAGCAACATTATAAATTCCTAAATTAATAACAAGTTTTCAATAACGATCATAACAAAACTCCAATATCAGTTAATAGTTTACCAAAAAATTATCAAATTAAACATTCTCAGAAAAATATTAATAGGAAAAAACGCTAAAAATAAATAGCCAAGAAATATATAAAATTAGCAATAAGAGTATCCAATAATTAGAATCACAGATGTCTTTTATGGAACAGTCTCTTTATCAGTAGTCTCTATTATGGAATAGTCTCTTTCATCAATAAATAATTTGAACACATTTCACTGAAAACTGCAAGTGTGTCTGTTGATCTGATAACTTCAGGCAAAGAATTCCAGAAATTTGTAAAAGTTACTATGAAAGACCGATGATAAATCTCAAGCCTTGCGAATGGAACATTCAGAATATCAGATTGTACAGCTCTGCTTCTCAGATTTTTGTATGATGCACGTGGTTGAAGGTCGTTTCCGAAAAGACCTACATGACCAAGTTTCACTGCCTTGAAGATAAAACAGGCCACAAAAAGAAGTCTACGATCAGTAACTGTCAGCCAGCCGAGTTGACGCCTTTCATCAGAGATTCGATCATATCGACGACGACCTGTGATAAAACGAACACAGGCATTCAGAGCCCGCTGGAGCCTGATATTATTGTGCTCTGAAATATCAGTTAGAACAGCACAACAGTAGTCCAAAATTGGAAGAATGAGAGCAGCTACCATACGTCTTCGTAGATCCTTGTTAAATAAATCACCATTTGCCCTGAGTTTCCAGAGAGCTCCGAAAATCCCAGTCTAAAAATTGGGATAGCATCACACCTAGGTATTTCAATATTGAAGTTCTAATGAGCACGTGATTTCCGAGAACAACATTAGGCCAACTGTCCATTTCTATGAATGAAGACTGCTGATGAAGATGAAAAACCATGAATTGTGTTTTATCAGGGTTGCAGCGAATACCATTCCTCTCACACCAGTCAAGTAGTCTGGCTAGATCTTGATTCAGATCGATAATTACCTGGTCCACTCCCCATAGAGCACAAGTTATATAAACGACTGTATCATCAGCATCAGAGAGGTGCTTACATGAACGGAAGCACTTCGCCAGATCAGAGGTGTAAAGCGAAAAAAGAAGCGGTCCAAGTACACTACCTTGTGGAACACCCGATGATATTTCTCTCCAGCATGACTTGTCATGTTCGTTTACCACTGATTGAGTCCTAGCAGTCAGATAAGATGCCATCCATCGAACAATTGAGGAACTTAAACCTTGTTGATGTAATTTCTCCAATAAGCGACTGTGGATTACCGAGTCAAATGCCTTTGAAAAATCAAGAAAGACAGCGAGAGTAATTTGCTTTCTATCGAAGCCTTTCCGAACGTCTTCTACTAAACGAAGAACTGCATCTGCTGTACCAAGATGAGGTCGAAAACCCGTCTGAGATTGATCCAGAATGTTGTTCTCCTCAACAAGAGTCAGGAGCTGATTGTAAACTACCTTCTCTAGAATTTTTGATAATGCTGGAAGCAATGATATTGGCCTGAAATCCTGTAAATTAACAGGATTTGAAATCTTGCGCAGTGGTTTTACAAGAGACTTTTTCCATTGTTGTGGAAATTCACCTGTAAATAGTGAATTGGTGAAAATGACTGATAGCGGATGAGATAGTAGTTCGCCGAAGATTCGATGAATTTTGATTGGTAGTTTATCTTCACCCACAGCATTCGATGTCATTGAGGAAAGAGCATTAAGCACTTGTGGAGGATCAATCAACTTCTTTGAATGTCTGAACGTCATTCACTGGAGGAGGCTGAAGAGAATTAATCAGGTGATCAATATGAACGCTATCTGTGCAGGATGAAGAATTAGTCCCCATGGTAACAGAACAATCATTCAGAGCATTCAGATCGAAATCCGGTGGAACCCCAAATTTAGACGCCAATCGACTGCGTCGAGTGAGACCTAGCTGGTCAATTTGACGCCACAGATCTCGTGTCGGTCGATGTCTCTGCAAACAGCGCAGAAGATTCTTCTGTTGGATACTTCTAACAGTTCGTTTAACTCGGATACGACACTCCTTATAAAGATCATAAAAAAATATATTTTTTGTACGTCGCCAGGATCGGTAATATCTCTTCTCATCCGAAATTAGAGATTTCACTGAGTTATCAATACCAGGTACTACAAACCTTCGGCGAGGCATTGAGCGCAATGGTGCTTGTTCATCAACAATTGAGCAAATAGTTTTGTTGAAATTATCAACCATGCTCGAAGTCGTGTTATCAGGCTCTAGAAAAGACCAGTCAACATTCAATAGCTCGTTGGTTAAAAGTTGACGATTTATTTTATTCCAGCAACGATCTTCAAAATGATCTGCGGCTTCCATAACAGCTGTATCAATGTACTGGAATTCTAAATAAATCAGATCGTGTCCTGACAAAAATGGTACATCTGATTGTCCAGCGGAACGAAGTCGACTCTGATCACTAATTGCTGCAGTGTCTATCCAGGTATCTGAGTTAGCACGGTGATGAGTTGGCCCATACGGAACAATATACAAGTCTAGTTCGTCAAATAAAGAAACTAAACGGCGAGTGTAGTAGAAATCGGGATCTAGGAAATTAAGCATTGCAGTCTCCCATAACTACCAGATGACGATAATTAATTGATAACTTAATCAACTCAATTATTTCCGAGAATATCTCGGGAATGAAGCGAGATAGAGTGATTTTACGTCTATACTTGTTTTTAGCGAGATGATTTTTCTGTTGGATTTCAGGGTGGATTGCAGGAGGCGGTTAATGATAGTGAAAAAATGATAATAGTTGGATTTACACTGAGCCGCAAGGCAAAACCGTTTTATGCGGAAAAAAGCCCGCTCGTCGATAGATGATATACAAGTTTCAATAAATAGACGAATAGTTAACTTTTACACAATAGTTGAACTAACTAGTTGAATTGAACTACACTTGAGACAAAACGTTGAGAATATAGAGAATATTAACACTTGAGATAATTAGAGAGTTTTTCACGATTAATAAATCAGTTGATGCGTCTTGATTGAGTGTTCAAACGCAAGTGAGTTGGAGGGGGCAGTTTTAGTCTTCTAGCCGAGGGCTGAGGTGTCGCTGACCCCCTCTCCCCCGGTCAGGTGACTCTTGAGAATTTGATTACGTTTTAAACATCCTCCCCCCATTCAGCAGTGGAAGGCTGCTGAATGTCTCTTGATGACTTTCTGTTGATCCTCTTCTTGTTGGTCTCCTTCTTGATGATTCTCTAGTTGTGCCAATGCTCCCTGGACTAGGTGGTTTCATTGAAGATTTCTGTCACGGGAAGCCACCCGTGTGACAGCCTTGTTGGGTGTTCTAGAGATGAGCATTGCAATGTTGATGTTTCTGCTAACAATTTTGATCATCAAGTTCTAATCTTGATAGTTTGTTAGCAAACACAATTGAGAATTGCTGGACAACTTCATCATTGATGATTCGCCCGTAGTTGTCAACTTTTTCGGTTGATGTCTTCGTTGTTGACATCTTCTGAGTCAGACTAGAGAAGTGTCTTCTTCGGCTAGTTGGAGACCTGTTGAGTTGATCGATGTTGATTTACACGGGAATGATGACAGTTCATTGAGTATATGGGCGCTCAGTTGTGGCTTCTGAATAGAGTAGTCGCTAGAGAGTGACTGTCACCAATCTTCTCGTGTCTTTTGACTTGTTGGATTTCGGTGGTCTCGGCCGCTCAGATGAACTTGAAGGAGGCGTAAATTCCTCAGGGTCAGCTGGGCACCTGTTGATGGAGCGTGAACTTCCGAGTTGATGACCTCTTGAGCTTCCAGGGTGTGGTTTCAAGTTGACCTTGAAGGAGGCGTAAATTCCTCAAAGTCTTCTGGATCCCTGCATCATGTCCCTAGATGTTGATGCTGTTGGAGATCATCGTTGAGTCCCATCAATTCCTTCTCTCTCTATCATTTTGAGAGATGACAGGATGTGAGTGGAGAGTGAGAGAGATAGAGGTACTATACCACGCGTTGAGTCGCGTCTCAGTCAGCTGTTGTTGGAAATCGATGAGTAGGCAGACCTTCTAACGTTTCTGCCGCGTTAATCGACTAAGTTGATGGAGAGGGGATGGAAGACCACTCGTACGTCCGAAGATGTCCGAGCCTCGTAGAGACGAGCCTCGTAGAGAGAGAAACTCGATTTAATTTTCTCTCCTCGTTGGTTTTCTTCGTTGTTTTATTTCTCAAAAGAATTAAATTTAATTCAAATCGAGAGATAAATTTTACTTTAGAAATATCGATCGGCGTGGCTTGTTGTGTGTCTCTCTATTGTTGAACGTGAGCTGCCCTCTTCGAGAATGTGTTGGTGTCCAACTGTAAACAATGTTGGAGACCTTGATGCTAGAGGCACAGCAATTCACTCACAAATATAATACTCGTTGGATTTCACACAATTTCAATATCTTTGAAATAGCTCGTGTGAACCCCGAAATTCGTTCACCACGAGGCGTCCTTTTTTTTTTCTTTCACTTCACAAAAACTGCACTTTTTATCGCCCTGCACATCCGGCTACTCGAAGGACCAATGTTTTGAGTGGATGAATTTTATGTGGATTTTTTAGGGTGGATAGTAGGAGGCGGTTTTTAGATGAAGGAAAAAATGATGTTGAACACACTGAATTACACTGAGCTGCAAGGCAAAACCGTGTTATTAAACGGGGAAAAGCCCGCTCGTCGAGAGTTAATACACTTCACTAAATAAATTAAATTGTTGATTGACTTTAATTTTAATGTTCTTGTTGAGCTTCAATAAACTTTTAAAGAAATAATAGAGATAATTAACACAGTAATTAATTTGAGAAAAATTGAACAAAACTTCGCGGACAAAGGATACCACGCTGCGTCCAATTTCACTATTTGTTGTAGAGTGAGGTAGTTGGAGGGGGGAGAATTAGTCTTCAAGTTCGGGCCCAGTGTCGCTGGGCTCGGTTGACGAATTGACCAATTGTTGGAGCTCAAATTTCGCGGTAAAAATAGCTACGTTTTGAACAATACTCTTTTGTAGCCTTCAAAATTCTCCACAAAACAGCGCAAGGGCAAAATTGCTCTATCTTGCTTAGTTTCCAAGATATTCAAAGAAAAATAAATCCAGTGATAAAATGAAATTGAATAAATCTACTTTTTCTTTCAATTGTTTTTGGGAATATTTCGAAAACTAAGGAAGATGGAGCGATTTTACTTCCAACTCGTTTTGTAGCTCTTGAAATTTTTCTATAAACAAAAAAGGATTCAAGCGAAATACCTCTGTCTCACTTATTTTCCAAGATATCCATGAATAAGTGAATTCAGTGAAAAAGTAAAATTGGATAAATCAATTTTTTCTATTAATCATTATTGAGCATATTTCGGAAACTAAGCGAGATAGAGCGATTTTGTCCAAATTCTTTTTTTCAGCTCTTAAAATTTACTACAAAAAGGATCCAAGAGAAATTGCTGTATCTCGCTTATTTTTCAAAATATTCAGAAGGAAAAATCCAGTGAAACAGTCAAATTGAACAAATCGACTTTTTTAATTCGTTAAAAATAAAATTTTAACTTTTTTAATCAATTATTTTCGAAGATATCTCGAAAACTGAGCGAGATAGAGTAATTTCACCCTGGACTCGTTTTGCAGCTCGTGACATTCTCCATGAAGAAGGTCCAGAGTAAAATTGCTCTATCTGACTTAGTTCCCAAGATATGCATGAAAGAATGAATCTAGTAAAAAGTTAAATTGGATAAATCGATTTTGTAAGAAATTGCCTTTGAAAATATCTCAAAAACTAAGCAAGATAGGGTGATTTTACTCGCATACTCTTTTGCAGCCTTCGAAATTTTCTACAAAACAGCATGAGGGCAAAATTACTCTATCTCGTTCAGTTTCCGAGACATTAAAAAAAAAATCCAGTGAAAAAGTGAAATTTTCATGAATCGAATTTTTCTTTCAATTGTTTCTGAAAATATCTGGAGAACTAAGCGAGATAGAGCAATGTTACCCTCCTCTTGTCTTGTACCTTCTGAAATTGTCCATAAAAAAGGCTTCAGGTGAAGTCGCTCTATCTCGCTTAGTTTGCAAGATATTCTAAGACACATCAATCCAGTCATGAAGTGAAATTGGATGAATTTATTTCTTCTTTTAGTTGTTTTTGGAAATATTTCGAAAACCCAGCAAGATAGAGTGATTCTACTCACAACTTTTCTCAGCTCTCGAAATTCTCTATAAATAGAGAAGGATTCAAGCAAAATTATTCTATCTCACTTAGTTTCCAAGATATTCATTGTAACGTTGAAATTCAATCACTGATCCCAACGCACTGTTTTACTATTTCTTGACTTATTTCGATATTTTTGTTCGGGCCAATTACTTGTTTATTTCAATTATTGAATATTTTCATTTGACTGTCCGGGCTAAAATAATTTAATTGAAATCCTGATGCTCACCTGTTAATTCATTTATTTGAGCATATTTCCCCAGCAGGGAACTACAATTATTCCGGATTTTACTATTTTATCAAGAGGAGACAAGGGAACTGTTCGGGCTAGTATTGGGGTAAAAGAGTTTGAATTGAGATATTTTCTGGTTGACAATTTATTAGCAATCCAATTAACTCAGTCATCTATTCGGGCAACAATATCAATGTATTTTACTAATGCTAATAAAAGAAGAGTCTTTCCATGAGACACCCGTTAACTCATACATCAAGTGTTTCAATCGTGGGGAATATGCTGCGTCCAGCGATATTCCCCCCCCCCCCCCCCACTCCTTCACTCTCCGTCTCTCTCACACTCATACACTTTCCCTATCTCGCGTTTGAATCAAGTTTTAATAATTAATATTCAAGATTTTAACTTAATTCCTTTTCTATCACTTGACGATTATTATTCGTCAAGTGACTACGGGCTTATTTTCTCAAGTTTATTGTTATTTTGTGAGAAACTTGAATTTATGTGAGTGTTGTGCACGTGTCCACACGGCTACTCAAAATGGCGTCGCCGGTGACGGCTGTATTTTCTCAACACTTTATTCTCACTTTTCCGGGCGCACTTGATGACCACATAATAACAAACAAAAAACTGATACTTCTCGGAATTAACTTTCAAATAATGACTTGGGCCCCGCGGAATTAATTACACGGGATTAACTTCGGGCATTAGGTTGTTACCACGCGGTTATGCTAATTTATACACTCGCACACATACACACCTGTCACTGTACAATTTCAGTGAAATACTCACTCAATACGCTCGATATCGCCCTAGAGAATATTTCAGCTCGTTGCTGAAGTTCAGGCAGTCCTGCGGGTCCTCAACGTCCAAATTCACCACTTATTTATTAACTTATAATTAATAAAAATAGATGTTGGGTGAAATACGGGACGTTCGTTGTTTTGACCAGGACCAGAGTGACGTTGTCGGTGGTCATGGCTGCCTTCGTTTTCCGGGTTCCTCATTTTTGGCCAATCAGCGTGGAGAATTCCCTTTCAGTCTTTTCCTATTGGTTGAGGCATTCTTCGGGCATCGATCGAGGCGCTCTGTAGCGCAGATCGATATCCTCGGTTCAGTTATCCTGTCGATAACTAGGTCAATGCCAAACGACAGATGGTAATTGTCGTTTGGCCTTGGTTTCCCAGTTCTTTTTATCCGGGTTCATTGACCGCCAGTTTTGCTGTCTTGTAGTAATTGATGCGGGATTTCTCCTCTCTCCGGCTGTCCACATGCTCTAGACTGTCTCTCTGGATATTTCCGGGGATTTCTGCGGCTCCTGAGGCTCCCGAGTAGATGACTCTCGCAGTGATGCTCCTGCAGCTCCATTCTTCCTCTTCGGGCATTCCTCGAGCGTATTGTCCATTCGTTCTTGTATATTTCACACATTCATACATTCATCCATTCATCATTTACGGAATAGGGAGGGAAGGGGAAGTACGCTCATTTTACCTTTTAAACATAATTAATGGGCCTTTAATCCCATTACAAAGCCCCCCCTAAAATGATGCGCACCTCTCCAACCTCCGTACTCGACTCTGACCTGTATTAACGCAGCAAAATATAGTTATTTACCTGAGCAATGAGCTTTTCAACATTTCCTGTCCCTTATCTCTCGTCTGGTGTTTGTCAGGTGTCCAGGGAATAGGATGCCTCTTTAAGAGTTACAGTACGGGGGTACATAGGATACCATTTGGTTAAATGTGAATTTCGGGAACTTTTCGGGAATGTAGCATAAGTATTTGGGAATAGACTCGGAGCACGAGCAATCGTAATAATACGCGATAACAATTAATCAAAGTTTTCTCTTTATTTACTTGTACTTTCTCATTTGTGCGTCATACAATTAATAGAAATGACAGATTTTTCCATGTTCTTACATTTGCGTAGTTGCGGGTCGAATACCAAGAGAAGATGATTGGTATTACTGAAAAGAAAGGAAAGAAAGAAAGGAGCACAAAAAAAAATGAAAATGCTTGTTAAGAACCGCGAGATTCTTGTGTATTCCTCTCCTGTAGTTAACGACTGTCAAGAGGGAAGAAAAGAACTACGAAAATAAAATTAATGTAGATATGCATATAACAAAATGATTGACTCCTACGCCTGGTGAAACTCGATGTGATCTCGGTCTCCAAAAAAAAACTTAGTATCAAAACTATAGTTATCTTTGTTAATCAATGTACTCCCACATGACTATTCTTGACTATTCTGTCAATTTGACTTTTTTCGGGAGACTTCACGTACATAATAATACTGTACCGATAATAATAATCCCGATGAACAACGGGCGAAAAGAAGGAACACAAGAAGGAGAGAAAACAAAAAAAAAGTGATACCTCATGAAAAAAAAGGAAAAGAAAAAAAACTTATGCACAAATATGCTGTGGATTGAGCTGACGAAAGAGAGCTGTCGTCATCCCGCTTCTCGTTGCCTCAGTCTTCATTCTTTTGGTCTTGGTGACCAGTAAGGTCCACATTGTGGGCAGGTGCGGATGGTATAGCCCTTCCATCCGCACAAGTAGCAATATGGAAAAGTGGGAGCACCAGTGCACTGTTGGTGTGTGTCCTTCCTTCTCGCACGTCCAGCATGCGTCGGCTGGACCCATTCTCACGATGTTTGGAACCTTGGTTGGACGATCCCCATGTGACGAATGATCATGCCGATATGGGCAGTTTCCGGGATTTTTGTTGGGTTTCGGGCTGTTGCGTTTGGACGACTGGTCCTGTTGGGCATTGTTCTGGCCAACATTCCGGGCACCTGCTTGATCCTCCGTCTCCAACGCGATCCCCAAGGGATTCCAGTCGCTCGAGGTGGACGTGGAACATGAAGAAAGAGATACCCCAGTCTCCGGCTTCGCTTCCTTCATCAATGGCTCTCCAATAGCTCTCGTGGGGTCTCATTCTTCCCCCTCGGGGCTGACTGAGCGGGCTGATGGTGGCGGCGTGAGGGATGGAGAAGAACTCGACCTGATCTCCATCACTGGACTCAGGCTCCTTTTCCTCTGTATCTGTGTCCTCTTCATCGAATGGAACGGGAGGATCCCAAAGTCCTTCCCAGTCACTTTCATGGAGTCGCACTTCTTCGGGGGAGCAGAACTCTGCGAGGACTGCTGTGGTAGTTCTTGTTCTCGTTCGGAGTCTCCGAGGGCTGGGCTCAGGCATGATGACCTGCTGTTTTCGGGGCCGACCTCTGCCTCGGTTGCCTCCACCGGGGTGTGAGCCTCCGGTACTTGTGCTCGGTGACTCAGAATTGATGGGTGGAGGATGCGACGGCCTCTCATAGCTCCCCGATTCATCACTGACACGATGGCTCGTTGGGCCGGCATTAGTGGGATTATCCTGGTTGGGAGGATCTCTGCGGAGATCAACCGACGGCCCCTCAACGCTCCTCTCCTCAATCTCTCCATTCTCAGCCTCGGCTTCTTCGGGTTCTACGTCTGCGGGCTGTATTTCTTGGGCACTTCGGGTCGCTTCTCCGGGTACTCTGTCAGAAACATCAGAAGAATTAGTGACATAGGGCATAAGGTCTTTCACGTGAATCCGGGAGTACTTCTTCCCCTTTTCGTCAACCAGGTCATAACATACAGGCGAGTGTACTTTGCTGACTTTATACGGCCCAATGAACTTAGGGGCTAACTTTAACGTATAATAGTCTCCAGCTTGTGACAATTTATAATTTCTTCTCCATACCTCATCTCCAGGCCTGGAGAGTACTTCTCCTTGACCTTGATTGAAATATGCAGCCTGTTTCATTTGAGCTAGACCTAATTGACGAAAGACCAAGTCGTGCAAGTGTTCGAGCTTCTTCATCCGCTCTGCCCATGCGACTTCATCTCCGGAATTCATCGTTGCTGGTTTCTCAATTTGCCTGAAATAATCGTTAATCAATTCCGGGCTACGGGCCATATTAAGGAAAGCAGGGGAATAACCAGTGGAAGATTGTACAGCAGTGTTTAGTGCGAATGTTAGTTCGGGCAAATTTACGTCCCAGTCTTGCTGGTCTTTCTTGCAGTAAATACCCAAAAGGGGTTTTAACGTGCGATTCACGCGCTCTACCGGGTTTGCTTGCGCGGTATACGGAGAAGTGGTAATATGGGTGATTTTATGGATCCGCAATTGCTTGCACAAGATTTTCCCCAGAAGTTCTTGGCGTTGTCTGTTAACAGGAATGTGGGGCAACCCCACCGACACAGCACTTGTTGACGAAACGCCTCCCATATTATGGGTGTCTTTGCAGTTCTTGATGCACATATCTCCACATACTTTGTAAACACATCTTGCATCACCAAGATATATTGACTTCCCTTCTTAGAGCGTGGGAATGGTCCCATAATATCGGCGGCAACAATCTTCCACGGATACTCTACTGATCTCTCCTGCATGATCCCCGGAGGTGGTTTCTGTGAGTACTTGTATATCTGACATTTTGGGCATCCTTTGACATATCTCGCTGCGTCCGTGTACATTCCGGGCCAATAATAGTGGAGGTACAGCCGATGATACGTTTTTTCGATCCCTAGGTGTCCAGCTTGGGCATCGCCGTGTGAAGTCTCCAGTATTTGAAATCGAAGTTCGGGAGGTACCACCAATTTCCAGGCATTCAAATCAGGCATAAAGGGATCCAAGTCGATATCTGGCCGATGATAGTATAATCTGTCCTCTTCAACATGCCAGTCCGGGTACTTGCTCGGGTTCTCCTTGACATTCTTAAGACGTTGGAGGTACCACATATCATCGGTAGCGGCTAATGCAATAGAGATCTTGGTATCATCTTCATACATACGGGATAACGCATCCGGGATGATATTTTCTGACCCTTTCTTGTACACAATCTCAATATCTTGGGACTGTAAAGCAATTGACCATCTCAACAATCGCTGATTGCCTTCCCGCAAGTTCCAAAGCCATTTTAAACTCGCATGATCCGTTACCAGCCTGAATCTCATGCCCTCAATGTACTGCCGAAATTTCTTCAACGACCATACGACAGCCAGCAGCTCCTTCTCCGTTGTAGTATAATTCCGCTCTGCTGGTTGTAGTACTCGTGAGGCAAAAGCAATCGGTCGCTCTCCTTCGGGTGTTTCCTGGGTGATCTTCGCTCCAATGGCGAAATTGCTCGCGTCAGTGTGGATGGTAAACATTTCTCTGAAGTTTGGTCTTACCAATACGGGTGAGTCGATTACTGCATTTCGGAGTTCCTCGAATGCAGCTTGCTCTTCAGGGCCCCAAACCCATTTAGCATCCTTCTTCAACAACTTCAACAACGTTACCTTTTTCCGGGCTACCTCGCCCAAGAACCGAGAATACCACCCAATCATACCCAGAAATCGCCGAAGTGATGTTGGAGTTCTAGGTGGTGGATACTCCAGTATGGGCTTCAATCGATCCGGGTCTACGGACAGTCCATTTTTGCGGATTTTGTATCCCAGGAATTCTACCTCCCCACACAAGATTCGGCTTTTCTCTCGATTGATGGTTAGCTTAGCGATCTCCAATCGCACCAAGATCATTTTCAATATTTCGTGGTGTAGTTCCAATGTCGGCGTGATGATAATTATATCATCAAGATAGGCGAACACGTACGGGTACAATTCGGGTGTGATGATCATGTTCATCAACTTCTGGAAGATGCCCAGTGCATTGGACAACCCGAACGGCATCCGGATCCATTGGTTCAGCCCTCGACCTGTAACCCAAAAAGCAGTAATCTCTTTACTCTCTTCCTCCAATGCTACATGGAAATATGCCTTACTCAGATCCAATTTGGTGATGAAGTAGGCTTTGCCTAAGCCATCTAATACCCGTTCCAAATGCTCAATGTGATATCCCAATTTCTTTATTTTATTATTCACCGCCCGGAAGTCGATGCAGAATCTAGCCTTGCCCTTATCATTGATGACCACCACAGGACAGCTACGCCAATCACTCATAGATTGTTCGATGTAGCCTGCTTTAACCATGTCATCCACATGTTCCTGCATGATGGCTAGCATCTTCGGGGATGTCATTCGAACCGGTTGTCTCACTGGCGTTGCATCAGTCAACTCTATCTTGTATTTCATCAACGGCGTAATTGGTATCACTTCGGGTTCTTCGGGTAACCAGCGGAGTAACTCTTCTCTCACCACATCCAAGTTGATCTCTGGTGGTGTTGTTGACGTGATTTGGCTAACCCAAATTCTAAAAGGCTCTACGGTTATTTTTGGATACTGGAGTAGTCCAGCTTCCTTGCTGATGAATTTTCTTTCTGATTGTCCGGGTAATGTGTATGTATCTTCTTGAGCATTGAGCATCACTCCCATCTTCTTCAGGAAGTCGATTCCCAAGATACATTCTTCCTCTAGGGGATCCACAATAAATACGGGTACCAACTGGACAACGCCATCCCAATTGAACTCCAACGCTGCTTGATCCCTTACTGCCATCGCTGACCCATTAGCAGCATAAACTCTTCCTGAATAATTAATGATGAAGCCCAACAACTGGCTTCCCAGTTTCGGGCTGATGCAAGTACAGGCAGCCCCTGTGTCCAACAATGCTCTCCTCACTTTCCCCCGTAATTCTATCGCAATATACCATCTCTTCTGTTGCCTCGCCGCAGCTGTTAACTTCTGCAAATCTTCTAGAGTAATTGTCCTTGGAGGTAATTGTGCTGGTAATTCGGGTGATTGTTCAATCCCGAATAACATGGTCTTTATTTTTGTAGGTTGTAGGAACTCCCAGCCATTTTCAAGGACGTGTAAGGTTAATTGCGGCTGATGAGTGCCACCTTGTGAATACGGGATAGCCGGTGGCATTATTGCTGCTCCCGTACGTAGTTTTCCGGGTAATCTTCAGGAAATATGCTGTATACATATTGCATCAATCCTTCTTCGGATGGGAGACTGAGATGCAGGCTTACAGCTTGAAGTTTTTTGTGACGTTCCAAGAATTCTTGTTGGCTTCTTTTGATGACCTCGTAATTCTTCGGTTGTGTGCACACTCTCCAGCCATGTCCGGGTTGCCCGCAATTAAAGCAGGGCTCGGTGTATCTCAAGGCTGGCTTTGATGGTCCAGGTGTTATTGTCCGCTGTGGCTCACTTGGTTGTGCAGTTATGACTGGATCAGGTGATGTTCGCTCTCCCTTCTCAGTTGGAGCGGTTGGTGGACGAGGTGTCCATATTCTTTGCGGGTTGCCATTACTAGTACCGGGTCCAGCAGGGATGTATGGGCGGTTCTGAACATGTTGGGGCACTTGGATTTGTGCTATCAATTGTTGCAGATGCCGTGGATCCAGCAACTTCTCCTGCTGTGCCTTCAATTCCTGCACTGTTAGCCAAAGCTCTGCTGCATCTTCAGGTTGCGGTTCACACTGCTCACTAGCTTTTCCCGTCGACGTTAGTTCATTGATCCGGGGTCGATAATTGAAGCTCCTTCCAACCGGCTTTGGCGCCTCTCTACGGGTTAGGTGGCGGTGCTCGAGCCCGTATCTATCCACAGCTGATGGCGGTGGAGGACGATAATTATTGGCATATTCCAAGTCATCTTCTCGTAACTTGACTGCATCAATCAGTTCCATCACTGTGTAGAAGCGTTCTCGGTGTAATTCGTGTCGGACTTCCGGGTACAATTTGGAGAAGATGAATTTGACCTGTTGTTCCTCAGTGTATCCCAAATGTTAAAAATCTAGCGCGATTTTTATGACGCTCACTCAAGTTACTTATGAGTGACCGTGGAGATTTTCGATGAAGTTCAATTAAAGTGGACTGTATTTGATGTTAATGGATGATTGATGAATTTCAGGATAGTTTGAGGAATTTCAGGATAATTGGCGATGGTTTAACACAATGATAACTCGCGAACTTTATCAAAAATATACTTTAATTTTGACTAGATTGCACTCGATACATGGATAAATTTCACTGATAATATTCTGATAATTCACTCGATAATTGTCTCTTTAATGTTCTTGATAATTGTCTTTGATTCACTGGTCTTGGATGATTTATCAATGATATTAATTAATAATCTGAAGGATTATTGATGATGCGCGTACGAATTATAAGAAGATAATTCGTCTAGCGTTAATTAAATGATAATTGTCAGATAACTTCGATAGTTTAACAATGATAATTAACACTGATTCTATTCGATAGTTGATAACGTTCGTTACTATTCGATGATCGCATTTCCCTGCCGGGTTGTAAGGCCGGTCTTACATCGAAATGCTAGATAATGTCTTTAGTTAAAGTTGAATGTCTCTTTGATATGTAACAACCGAATGAAAACCCTTCACGTTACACTATTCGCGTCTATCGACTATAGCGTCGGTTTATTACACCCGAAAAGTCTCTAACGATTAAGATAGATAAATTTCTTGATAATGCACGGATTCACGAAGAATCTAGCTATTGATGATGCACGTATTCACTAAGAATGTAGCTATGGATGAGTGACTGATTACGCGAAAACACGTCTGTACGGTTCCGCGGCTCGATGAAGAAGTTTTAATGATGATTGACTGATTACGCGAAACACGTCTACACTGTCCCGCGGCTCGATGCCTAAGATCGTCTCGTGCCGAGACAATTGGCCCCATCGGTGTCGATGACGCCTTGGGTGATGTTTGGGCATCAATTGAACTAATTGATGACCCCTGATCCGCGGGTAACCCTGGCTCAGTCGATAAAGTAGCCAGGATTTTTAACACCAAATCCATCAACTTCGGGACCACGTCGGAATAATATGTAATAATTCTCTCGCCCCTCGCTTGAGTCCGGGAATGTAACTTTCGTTCCAGCTTGGACCTCCAGTCACTGGTGGAATAAGCTCTTCTGAATGCGTATAGAAAGTCATCGTAAGTATGAATGTCCTTGCCTGTTGCTTGATACCATTCAAAAGCATAATGTCTCAGTGTATTCGGAATGGTGGCCAGGATTTCCTCCTCTCCGACCCCTTGGCTCCTGATGAAGAGAGCAATTTGCGTCAAATATCTTTCGGGATCCTCTTCTCTCGTTCCCGAAAATATAATATCTGCTTTTTTCAGAGCGTCTGCGGTCTTAGAATATCTTCCACGCAAATTTTCGGCTCCTTGCCTGAATGGATTAGTTCTCGACGTCATATCGAAATACTGGTAACTGTCTTGGGCACCCGTAGTTCGGTTTCCACTATGAGGGGGCCGTCTGTCTCTCCGAGGGTCATCAGGCTCCCTCTCTTGATTGTTGGAATCATCTTCTGGTGGTGGGTCATCACCTCCTGGTCCAGGGCCTCCAACTCCGGGTCCTCCTTCTCCACCACCGGGTCCAGAACCCCCACGTCCGGGTCTTCTTCCATCACCTGGTCCACGGCCATTACCAGGTCCCTGACCATCACTAGGTCCTCGACCATCACCAGGTCCTCCTCCACCACTAGGTCCTCTACCGTCACCAGGTCCTCCTCCACCACTAGGTCCTCTACCATCACCAGGTCCAGGGCCTCCATTTCCGCGCCCTCTGCCACCACCAGGTCCTCCACGCCTGGGACTTCCATCATCATCACCATCCCCATCATTTCCAGGTCCTCTTGCGGGATCTGGAGCTCGATAGGACCCATGTGTTCCTGCGTTAGTGGAAGTTGGTTCAGTAGGCGCTGTTGGTCGTGGCGTCTCAAAATTATAGGCTGTCGAAGACCCTCGTCCGGGAAATCCAGCTCCGGGCATATATGCATGACCTGGTGGATACGGTGGAGCAGGGTATCCCCCATTTCCAGTGCGCGGTGGTTGACCATTGGCTCGTCCGGGTATTCCCGTATCTGCTTGCCCTGATTCTTGGGCTTGTTGAGTAGGCGGTGGCCTGGTGTTGCCTGGTGGCTCGCATCCAGCTGGGGCTGGTGGTGCCGTGTGCTCAAATCCAGCTGGGGCTGGTGGTGCCGTGTGCTCAAATCCAGCTGGGGCTGGTGGTACTGACTGCGGCGGTGGTGGCACGTGTCTTGGTGGATTTTGATTCTGGGGCTCTGGTTCAGCTCCGGGTGGTATTTCAATAATCACGGGTCTCCCCGTACGAGGCATTTGTGTTGAAGTGCTCGTACAGTTGGTGGCATTAGCCTGTGTTGACCAGTCGAATCCCGTCTGATCCTCGAACAATTGCGATGGTGGCACATTGAAATATAATCGGGGCCCTCCATATCCAAACATGGGTGAATTCCAGTATGGTCCTCCTAACGGCACGGGGTTCTGAAGGATTGGATTCACCAAATTTGGGTATTGCGCATTCATCCTCGCTCCTGGCTGATTTTGAGGCCCTACGTTTTGGCGTAATATTGGTGGTGCTGTTATTTCCGGGGTTCCCACGGGATTAGCGGGCACACTGTCGTCCGATAGGACTGCTCCTGCTGCAGAAATCCCGCAATTATTTCCGGGCTCGGGGTTTACGAAATTCCCCTCCGCTTCAACTCCTCCTCCGGGTCGTGTTGGGGTCTCTTGGTGCACATTCGGATACCTGACAGTCACCTGAGGTTCTACAGGAACGACTGGAACCACCCCCTCCGGTACTCTACCAGAGTGTCGCTGATAACGTCCATCGATCACTGATCCCTGTTTATACACTGTAGTAGTAGATGTTGGGGTGAACGTAGGTGCTGTTGGACTTAACGTTGAAGCTGGCTCCGAAGAAACAGGAGCCCCCTGTGTAGTTACGGGGATTTCGGGTACAATTGGAGTCCTGCTGTTATCCGAAATTTCTTGCATCCTTTCGTCCAATTCCAAGGATTGAATTGGAGGATCAGCTGTTCCTGACGGGTCCAAGGTGCTAACCCCCGAAATATCTTCTGCTTCGGTGTGTTCTGCGATCGATGAACCTGCTGTAAGATTTGCCAATGGTGAGTGATGACCATCGACATTCAGCAGTGGAGACGACGTTCTACGGGTTAACAGTCTGGCTTGTCCCGTAGAGGTTGGTCCAGGAGGTGTTCCTGATGGGCGTCGATCCAGCTGTTCATTCACCTCGGTTATCGTCACTGACGGTCGTGTTGCTGATGTGAATCCCCCGGGGCCGGTTGTCTGGATTCGGCGCAAGAATTGGCCGAGCGTACTTTGGGCAGTTCCGGGGGTTACTCCAGCTGAGCCAGATGCCGAGCTGCTGAATGATAGCATCAGTGGATCCGGGTACACATTATTCGGTGATTGCCCCGTAGGAAGATACTGGGAGTGCGCCACATATTGTCTCAACGCATCCATGTACGGTGTATCTTCTGGTGTTCCGGGTAGAGGCTCAAACTCTAGCCCCATCAACGCACGAATTCCTCCCACAGTGTATGCTACTGTGTAGGTGAAGTCTCTGGTGTCGCACCAGCTCGATGCCCCTCTGCCACATCTCAGGATCATCTCATACCGGAATGCTCGATCCGGCACATCGAGGCGGCTCTCAAATGCAATTGTCAGGCCCACTATATCCATCCTGACCAATAATAATCCGTACGCTAGTCTCTGTAATCCATCCCGCAAATGCTCTACGGGCACTTCCTCTGAAATCAGCCGCATGCTGAATGTGAATCGCTGCACTGGTCGGTTAGCCATGTTGGAGTTGAGTCTTCTTCTCTGCTTATGACGTTGGTGATTGACTGAAGTGCCCTGGGTTGCCAATTGTCTCAACGTCTCTCTCTCTCGCCAGCGAACATCACAATTTCCTTCTCCTGCGAATTTATATTGCCAATTACTATCAATGAATCTTAAAAGGAGAATCAGCGGTAATTCGCGGAAGCCGCAATTATGAAATTCGCGATCTTATATCCGGGGTCACGCAAGAGAAAAAGTCGCTAAAAGTGTTGCGAGGGAGGAACTTCAAATCCCTCAAAACCGCAACTTATTATTTCCAGAATAACACAAAAGAGAATCCACAAGTTAGTTTAACAAACATTAATGAATTCGGATTGTTCCGAATATTCCAATCCAGAGGCAATTACTATTGCCAATGCTCAGTGTCTACATAAGGAGAATTGGGAAAGGAAGATAGAGGGTGTAGCCCGAAATTGAATAACAATTATCCAGTCTGTCAGAATTTAGCACTACTTAAATTCAACACAGTGACAGGTGTTTCTACGCTCACACACTCACACTCTCCGGGCTCACCCTGTCCCAACTCGTCTTGTCTTGTCTCTAATATTATTTGACTTTTTTTATTTAGACTTTTTCCTTTTCAGTCAACCTGCCGCTTAATTCGGGATTCAAGCTCCGGGAAAACTCAGCCTCACTTCACAAGTGATTATGGCAATTTCCTCAAGTCTACTCTTTGAGCATTCCCGTCTCTTTTTCCTAACTCTTGTTTTTAATTAATTGCTAATTCCCTCTTGAACCTGAAATTACTTTCCGGGAACTTGAATCACAAGAATTCTTCTGATTGGGGACAGAAGACGTTCACAGTAACTTTCTATCACCTATTATTTGTTCTTTATACTGCGTATCAAAAAAAACCCAAAATTAACAGAAAATATCTCAATTCGTCATTCCATTTTCTTGGAGCTAAATGAGCTAGCTCTTAGACTGCAATCAGAGTGATTACGTCTTTGAAAACTGTTCGGTATTTACTACTGGAGCTAGGTAAGCAAGCTCGTAGACTGCAACCAAAAGGGTTACGTCTTTAAATCTGTTCGGGCGCCATTTGTAACGTTGAAATTCAATTACTGATCCCAACGCACTGTTTTACTATTTCTTGACTTATTTCGATATTTTTGTTCGGGCCAATTACTTGTTTATTTCAATTATTGAATATTTTCATTTGACTGTCCGGGCTAAAATAATTTAATTGAAATCCTGATGCTCACCTGTTAATTTATTTATTTGAGCATATTTCCCCAGCAGGGAACTACAATTATTCCGGATTTTACTATTTTATCAAGAGGAGACAAGGGAACTGTTCGGGCTAGTATTGGGGTAAAAGAGTTTGAATTGAGATATTTTCTGGTTGACAATTTATTAGCAATCCAATTAACTTAGTCATCTATTCGGGCAACAATATCAATGTATTTTAATAATGCTAATAAAAGAAGAGTCTTTCCATGAGACACCCGTTAACTCATACATCAAGTGTTTCAATCGTGGGGAATATGCTGCGTCCAGCGATATTCCCCCCCACTCCTTCACTCTCACACTCATACACTTTCCCCATCTCGCGTTTGAATCAAGTTTTAACAATTAATATTCAAGATTTTAACTTAATTCCTTTTCTATCACTTGACGATTATTATTCGTCAAGTGACTACGGGCTTATTTTCTCAAGTTTATTGTTATTTTGTGAGAAACTTGAATTTATGTGAGTGTTGTGCACGTGTCGACACGGCTACTCAAAATGGCGTCGCCGGTGAGGCCGGCGACGGCTGTATTTTCTCAACACTTTATTCTCACTTTTCCGGGCGCACTTGATGACCAAATAATAACAAACAAAAAACTGATACTTCTCGGAATTAACTTTCAAATAATGACTTGGGCCCCGCGGAATTAATTACACGGAATTAACTTCGGGCATTAGGTTGTTACCACGTGGTTATGCTAATTTATACACTCGCACACATACACACCTGTCACTGTACAATTTCAGTGAAATACTCACTCAATACGCTCGATATCGCCCTAGAGAATATTTCAGCTCGTTGCTGAAGTTCAGGCAGTCCTGCGGGTCCTCAACGTCCAAATTCACCACTTATTTATTAACTTATAATTAATAAAAATAGATGTTGGGTGAAATACGGGACGTTCGTTGTTTTGACCAGGACCAGAGTGACGTTGTCGGTGGTCATGGCTGCCTTCGTTTTTCGGGTTCCTCATTTTTGGCCAATCAGCGTGGAGAATTCCCTTTCAGTCTTTTCCTATTGGTTGAGGCATTCTTCGGGCATCGATCGAGGCGCTCTGTGGCGCAGATCGATATCCTCGGTTCAGTTATCCTGTCGATAACTAGGTCAATGCCAAACGACAGATGGTAATTGTCGTTTGGCCTTGGTTTCCCAGTTCTTTTTATGCGGGTTCATTGACCGCCAGTTTTGCTATCTTGTAGTAATTGATGCGGGATTTCTCCTCTCTCCGGCTGTCCACATGCTCTAGACTGTCTCTCTGGATATTTCCGGGGATTTCTGCGGCTCCTGAGGCTCCCGGGTAGATGACTCTCGCAGTGATGCTACTGCAGCTCCATTCTTCCTCTTCGGGCATTCCTCGAGCGTATTGTCCATTCGTTCTTGTATATTTCACACATTCATACATTCATCCATTCATCATTTACGGAATAGGGAGGGAAGGGGAAGTACGCTCATTTTACCTTTTAAACATAATTAATGGGCCTTTAATCCCATTACATCATAATTAAATGAATCCAGTGGAAAAGTAAAATTGGATGAATCCATTCTTTCTTTTAATTGTTTTCAAAAATATCTCGGAAACTAAACGAGATAGAGTCATTTTACTCCCATCTTGTTTCATAGCTCTTGAAATTCTCTACAAAACAGGATCGCAGCACAATTGCTCTATCGTGCTTCATTGCCAAGATATTCATAAAAATATGAATGAAGTGAAAAAGTAAAATTGAATGAATCGATTTTTTCTCTCAATCGTTTGTAAGAATATCTTGAAAACAAAGCCAGATAGAGTTATGTCATACTCATGTTGTTTTATAGCTCTTGAAATTTTCTATAAAAAAAGATTCAGCTAAAATTGCTCTATCTCGCTTAGTTTCCGAGAAATTGAAAAAAAAAAATCCAGTAAAAAAGTGAAACTGACCGAATTGATTTTCTATTTTTATTATGGTTGGAAATATCTCAGAAACTAAGCGAGATAGAGGGATTTTACATTCATTTTGTTGTTGGGGTCGTCAATATTTTTGGTATTCTTTGCCAGCTATCCAGTAAAGCTGAATAAAATAGAGAAAAAAGGAGCATTGGACCGAGTCGATCTTACTAAGTGAAGAGGGGAAATTCAAAAAATTAATGATGCAAGATACATTTTGAAGTTCGGCTATTCTTAATTACAAGAAGAAGCAAGAGGATGAAGAGATTCAAAATCCTGAAGTTCACTCGACCAATTGAATCGAACAAATTATTATTGATTGATATGAAAAGATGTCATTAGAGTTGGATAAATCGACGAGGAGTGCGAGTAGACTGCACTTGAGAATAACAAAAGAAAAAAGTGGAGATGATGATGATAAAAAACTGCTAGAAACTACAGATTAGCATTACCAAGTAACGAAGACAGTCTAGCGGACTTTAAGTCTCCGAAATTAAATACCAAAGTATTTCAGAATGATTCAATTCGAATCATCAAAGATTCATCAGCTAAAAAAATTGAAAATGTAAAGAAATGATATGATGAAAAATATTCTATCGTCCCCTTAATAACAGAGTTATGTCAGTACTGTAAAATCCTTGTAGAAAGCGTTACTCTGTCATTAGCGTAACGATATGTATACATTTCATAGAAAATATCTTCATAAAATGCCTTCATATGAAAAAAAAACTTAATAAGAAATCATTTTATGAAGAACTTCTTTATCAAATTCGATTTCATGAATACATTTTTCCACAGAAGTATCTCTATGGAGAAATTTGCACTAATACTCTGAGTATTAATGACATTACAATTTAAGGATTTTTTGATAATCATGAAAATTCTATGATTGTGAAATTCAAACATCACACAAATATCCACCAATAAATTTATGGTTGGAGCAAATTTGTCCATGGCAAATTTCGCATTGACAAATTCCACGATGGAGAAAATGCAATGGAAAAGAATACGATGAAAGAAATCGCCATGGAAAAAATCGCCATGGAAAGAATCACCATGGAAAGAATCACCATGGAAAAGAAACGCCATGGGAAAATAAAGCCATAGGAAGGAAAGCTTTCGAAAGAAACACCATGGAGAGAATCGCCATGGAAAAAAATGCCATGGCGAAGACCTCCATGGAAAGCGGCAAATTCGTTATGGCAGCCGCCATCAGAATTTTTCTACGTGATTTGTTGGATTTTGTCACTAAAACAACGAGAATTCAACTTTTCATAACTTTTCTATTCACAAATAATCCATTTGTACACCAAACAATCAAAAAAAATATGAAATGATTCTTTTTCAGGGAGCACATAATTTTTATATAAGTTATAAGCTCATTCAATGACTGCTATCGAGAAAATGCAAAAAATGGAACTTCTCATGAGTTCAATGCCATACGAGCCCACAGAAGTAATTCCCTTGCACACTGTATATTCTGGAAAAATATTGAGTGATTTGTTTTTATCGAGCACATAATGTTTCCATTATTTTCAAGGATATTTGTTGGATTTTGTCACTAAAATCACGAGAATTCAACTTTTCATAACTTTTCTCTCCACAAATAATTCATTTGTACACCAAACAATTGAAAAAAATATGAAATGATTCTTTTTCAGGGAGCACATAATGTTTATGTAAGTTACACGCTCATTCAATGACTGCTGTCAAGAAAATGACAAAAAGTGGAGCTTCTCATGAGTTCAATTCCATACGAGCCCACATAAATAACTCCCTTGTACACTGTATATTCTGAAAAAATATTGAGTGATTTGTTTTTATCGAGCTCATAATGTTTTCATTATTTTTAAGCATATTCGTTGGATTTCGTCACTAAAATAACGAGAATTCAACTCTTCATAATTTTTCCCTTCACAACTAATTCATTTGTACCCCAAAAAATTAGGAAAAATATGAAATAATTCTCTTTCAGGGAGCACATAATGTTTATGCAAGTTACAAGCTCATTCAATGACTGCGGTCGAGAAAATGCAGAAAGTGGAGCTTCTCATGAGTTCAATGCCATTCGAGCCCACATAAATAATTCCCTTTCACACTGCATATTCTGAAAAAATATTGAGTGATTTGTTTTTATCGAGCACATAATGTTTTCATTATTTTCAAGGACATTTGTTGGATTTTGTCACTAAAATAACGAGAATTCAACTTTTCATAATTTTTCCTTTCACAAATAATTCATTTGTACTCCAAAAAATTAAAAAAAATATGAAATGAGTCTTTTTCAGGGAACACATAATTTTTATGTAAGTTACAAGCTCATTCATTGATTGCTGTCGAGAAAATGCAAAAAACGGAGCTTTTTGCTTCCGAATGGAAGCTTTGTAATCGTAATTTTTTTCGATTTTGAGATTTCATCATAATATGACTGCAAATGACCCATAACGTCGAGATCCGTCGTTTTTAAAAAATCTCTGTGTGGATGTGTGTGTGTGTGTCTGTGTGTGATGACGCATTTTCCGCTTTACTTTGAAGTGGGGTTAGCTAGCGATCTGAAAATTTTACCATAAGTTCGTCATGCGTGCCCCAAGCTCTCACAAAAATTTCAGCTAAATCGGCCGGACAGTTTTTGAGAAAAATGAAAATGTTAAAATATCGTTTTTTCGACTTTTCTCGATGAAAAATGGAATCACAGCGTCCAGTTTCCGCGAGGAGATGCGCGTCCAAGAGCCGCCTCTGTGACCCCCAGGGTTCTGGGAGCTCAGATTTTCATTTTAGCCAGTAGAAAACTTTTGATAAATTTTTCGTGAAAATCTTGATTCCACGATAACTTAATAAATAATTGAGCTAGAGACCTCAAATTTTGTGAGGTTATACATCTGATGAGCACAAAGGTTGGTATTGAAACTGGGCGGAATCGGTTCAGTAGTTTTTTAGATATTAGCATAGAAACATCAGAAAAAGCAAGCTATATCTTCAAAACTATTCAATTGATTATATTTGGAACAAACTTAACCCTCTGAGGCCTATTTTAGTTTTCGCATTCCACGCACAGATTAATGATGCCATTTTTTTTTTTTTGGAGGTGGGAAAAACCTTACATGAGACACCCGCAGATGGGATGCGGGTAGTGTCAGATTCTTACTGACTAAAAAACCCACCTCCGTGACATCATTCATGCACTATGCTGCAAACCACTTTCGCTTCACTTCAGCATGGACATTGTCTCCAGACGCTGTGACGTAGCGCTCTGATGTCATCTTCTTTCTTATCAATCATTGTGTGGATGATTTCAGCTTCCCTTGTTGCTTGTTGAGCTGATCATCATGCTAATCTTATTGAATTATCGTCCGGTATGAGCTTTCAATTCAAGACTCTCTTCGTTTCATCTGTTGGACATAAACATCGTGTGACTGACATTGTCTATCATTCCGCCTCAAGGGCATTGGTCCGTCTCTGCTCTCTTCCTCCTGAATAGGACTTTTCTAAAGCAACTGTGTCCAGATAAAGCTTGCGGATTAATCCTCAGAGGGTTAAAAGGTCTTGGCTATGCGTCATTTGTGTTATAACTTTGAGAATTCTTGAAATAATAATTCTAGGGAACCATTCACAAAATTGATCCTCCATGAATTCCCATTTTCCTATATGTTTCCCTGAGGAGGGCAATATATCTGAATTAATTATCGTGAAGTAAATCTTTTTTTATTGAAAGATGAACCCATTGTCGTTGTGACTTAATCATTTGCCAAATTTGAAGAATATCTTATATCCCAAATATATTGATATTTGCATAAATTCAACATCCAACATAATAAGCATTATAAACATATATTATAATATATAATTCAACATTATAAACAGCACTTATATTTTGGTTCTGGTTCTTGGAAATGCTGTTTATAAGCATAACATTTACGCCCCTCTGTCTGTTAGGCATTGATTTCGGTCGTGCAAGTGTTCAGTACCACATCATCATAATTTGTTGGAAATTATTGTTAGCGAACAATAATTTGAGAATAATTGACCATTCTACTAGGCGTCGGTACTCAGTAATTTTCCGAACTTTATGTGATATGATTGATTGTTGTGGTAGAATTATTTCGACTTCTGAAATGAGATAGTTTATATCAACTTGATTGATTCATGCTATCTATACATTATATTTTCCTTGTATCGATTTTCGGTAGCACAATTTTAGTATTGAGAAAAAATTCAAAGTTACGCAAATTCTGGAAATTTCTCATTGCAGAGAATTTTATCATGAGCAACCTTGAATTAGGCTGAGTTTGGGCAAGGCTAAACTCGAGTTAGCTAACTTGACTATGAAGTTGAAGCTCAAGATTTCAATGGAATATGACTCAAGATGTTCCAAAAAGTAGAAATATGACAACAAAAAAAAAATTTGTTACTCATAGCAAACGGGGGGATTCTCATCATCTTCAGAACATTCAAATAGATATCATATTTAACAAAAAGAACATGAATTGACGTGATTAATATGAATAAGATCAGTGATGGTAGATTTGAAATTAAAAAATTCATTCGGAAGCTTTCTGCCAATTGCATTGGCAGAATATTAGATGTAAGATTCTCAAATTACGCACAAGTAATGGGGCTCCTGCTTGTTATTACTTCAATTCCGTACAAGCTGTAGGCAACTAATACCCTCATGTACTACTGATTCTAAAAAAATATTGAGTGATCGTTTTTCATCGAGCACACAATGTTTATATTATTTTCAAGGTCATTTGTTGATTTTTGTCAGTGAAATACTGAAAATTCAACTTTTCTTAACTTTTCTGTTCACAAATAATTTATTTGAGAACTGAAAATTCAAAAAAAATTTGAAATCATCATTTCTCATAGAGCACATAATGTTCTTGCAAGTTGCAAGGTCATTCGATAGCTGCTGTCTGGGAAATGCGAAAGGTGGAGCTTTTTATTCCTTGAAACTCGTGCAAGCCTATACAAATCATTCCCTTGTACACTTTAAATTCTGAAAAAATATCAAATGATCTTTTTTCATTGAGCACATAATGTTTTCATCATCATTGAGGACATTTATTGAATTTTGTCAATAAAATAACAAAAATTCAACTTTTCTTAACTTTTACCTCCCCAAATAATTTATTCAAGCGCCAAAAATTCTAAAAAAATATGAAATAATCTTCTTCCATTGGGCACATAATATGCCCATTGATTTTAAGCTCCATTTGTGGACTATTGTCAACAATTGAATCAATGGATATAGCTTTTCATGACTTTTCCCTCCATATATAATTTATTTTCGTACCAAAAATTTGAAAAAAATATGGAATGATTTATTTTCATGGAGCACATAATGTTTCTGTAAGTTGCAAGCTCATTGAACCATTGCTGTCGGAAAAAAGCGAAAAAAGGACCTTTTTATAACTTCAATTCTGTATAAGCCGACATAAATAATTCCCGTGTGCACTGTAAATTCTGAAAAAATATGGAATGATATTTTCTTATCGAGCACATAATGATTCCATCATGTTTGGCGTCAATTTCTGATTCTTGTCAGTTAAATGACAAAAATTCATTTTCCCACAACTTCAACCGCTTCAAATCAGGTGAAGCCAAACAGCACATAATTTAGGAATTCCACAAATAATTAGCACATAAATAGCACATAATTCAGAGATAAAAAAAGTCCCCAAAAAAACACTTCATTGTGCTAACTTTATGGAGGTGTCAAATCATTATGAGAATTCGTTGAATTACGTAAAAATTCTCGAGAATCTCAAAGAAAAATTCACTGATGAAAATTCGACTGGAAATGAAGGAATACAAATTTTGACATTATTACCTGCTGATTGAAGCATTAATCAGATTTGTGATATCACAGGTGCCACAAAACACATGGCAATAATGTCAAAACACTTAAAAGAAAAGAGAGGAGTTATGTCAATGCCGGAGAAAAAGAAAGGTAGCTATGAAAATTTGTTTGTTAGTTATGCGGACTTGAAGTAATTTTTCATTTCATCAATCAACTAAGTTTTTTAATTTTTAGGCCGATTTTTATGTGACAATATAAAAAAAAAATTCTTGACTTTTATACAAGTAATGATGTCAGTGTCAATTTGCCGGGCAAGAAGGATTTTCTTTCCGTGCGAAATGATAATGGGGAAAGACAACACATCCAAAAAAAGCTCATTTTATGTAATTTGAAAGAATTATATCAAATGTTCAAAGAACAGTATGCTGACTGCTGTGTCGGATTTTCAAGTTTTGCATCATTGAGACCTGCACATTGTGTACTTGCTGGATCTAGCGGTACACATACTATTTGTGTGTGTGCCACTCATCAGAATATCAAACTTATGATGTTAGGTAAATATAAAGAAAAACTCAAATTTTATGTCAAGGTCAAATGATTTCATTTTGTGACAGGTTCTAATTTGGCTGCATTAACTCAGGATCAAACAGTACTTTTACAACAATACAGTGACTGCTTCAAAATTATTTCATGTCCTCATCCCACATCTGAGTGCTATTTTGGAAAATGTGTGAACTGTCCAAGAATCCATGTTCTTCAAAATTTATTAGAGACCTTGTTTGATGAGAATGACATCGAAATAATTACTTATAAATATTGGATATCGAATCCTCGATGTAGTCTTGAGACACTCGTTAAGAGTTCATCAGAATTTGTAGAGACATTTTGTACCCATGTCGTCAATCTTTCAACACATGATTTTATAGCCGAAGAACAATCGACATTCCTTAAAATAACTAAAGAATTGTTGCAAGATAATGAAGTTGTAGTGATCTATGATTTTGCTGAAAACTATGCATTTGTGATTCAGGACGCAGCACCGGGATTTCACTGGAACAACAATCAAGCGACGATTTTCCCAGTGGTAATTTATTTCAAACAGGACAACGAACTTACTCATCGAAGCTTAGTTATAATTTCTGATAGCAATAATCACGATTCCATTGCTGTATCCGTTTATCTCAATATTATTACCGATTTTGTGAAAGAGTTACTATCGAATGTAACTAAAATTTTCTACTTTTCCGATGGTGCTCCACAGCAGTTTAAAAATTTTAAAAATTTTGTAAACATCTATGATCATAAAGAAAATTTTGGGATTGACGCTGAATGGCATTTTTTCGCCACAGCTCATGGGAAGGGACCATGTGATGGCATTGGAGGGATGGTCAAAAGAATGGCATCGAGAGTAAGTCTCCAATGTCAAGTACAAGATCAAATAACAACACCTCAAGAACTGTATGAATGGGCGTCTAAACCAGGTAGTTTACCAAACATTACAGTCAAATTTTCACTTGCACAACATTATTTTGATGCAGAAAAAAAATTGAGTTCACGATATGCAACCGGGAAATCAATTCCAGGTACGCAAAAATTGCATTCTATTATACCAAAAGATAATGGAACCATGAGTGTAAAAGATTATTCTCGATCAAGTAATGATAATGTGTATAAAATTTTCAAAAGAACACGAAAGTAAATAAATAACATTTTTTTTTTTTTTCTTGAAACAGAAACTGGTAATCCTTTCAAAACTCCTTTTGATGATAGAAATCTCTCTAAATTCATACAAAATTACTACAAAAATAAGAAAATAATAACAAAAAAGATTTTTAATAATGGATAAAACCGAAAAAAATTTTTCAAAATTTTTAAAAATAAAAAAAAAATAGTAATTTCCCGAAGCCCACGATCAACCGGGGCTCAAAATTTCGAGAATTGATAGAAGTTTAACATAAAAAAATTTCAAAAAAATTAAAGGGTACAAACAGTTTTAAAATCGCAATTCAAATCTTCAATCTCATAAATCATACAGAAAAACACTTGGCATAATTTTTTTGTATTTTTTTTCGAAAAGTACATGAAAAAACGAGAATTTTCAAAAAAAAACGCTCAATTTGGACCATTTTTATGGAAGTTATGAGCAAAAAACCATAAAAACAGCTGTTTTTTCAAAATTCGATATCTTTCGAATCGATGATCAGAAAAATCTCAAATTTGGCCGAAAAGTGTATTTCGATGGATACAACAAAATGTCAGAAAATGGAGGAAATCAAAAATGCAAAGTTGGAAAACTGTCCGATTTGGCGGGGAATGCCCCTTACATAAAATAGAAGGTCATAAATGAAAGCAATTGATAGGAGAAGGTGGGGTAAAACCGACTAATTTGAGCCTTCATGCACATATTATGACAAAATTTACCAAATCAATAAAAATACAGAAGATGGATTTTTTAGATGATTGAATTAAAAATCAGAGGTCATTTCAGGCGGGAAATGAGTACCAAACGTAACTTTTTTTATTTTTCTGGGGAATTCTATTTTCTTAAAACTCGAAAGGCTATCAAAACTTTATTTCTATTGTCATTCGTTTTTTTCACATGCACTCGGAACCTAAGTGAGATAGCGCGATTTTCAAAGATAATCTTTTTGTTGAGAATTTCAGGAGCTACAAAGAAGCTCTCCTGGAAAATTTAGTTATCTCACTCAGTTTCCAAGATATTCTTGAAAAACGCTCATTGGGAAAAAAAAATTTAATCTCTAAAAAATTTCAAAAAAAAATTGAAATTGTCAACAAATTCAAATAAAATACTTCTAGCACTCGTTTCTCGCCTAAATATTCCTCAGCTTCCCAATGGAAACACATTAAACGTGTTTAAAACGCATCCATTGTCCACCCATTTAAACCCCGAACCCTCACACTCTTGAAGTCACTCCGAAGAACAACCGCTATGATCAATGAAACCGTATAAGTCAAGCCGAAACTTCCCCAAATGATAATCACTTAAAAAGGTAAAAAAAATAATTAAAATCGCTTCTTGATATCATATCAAAAAAAGGGGTTTGAGAGTGGTTCTAAATTAAAACTAGCCGTGTACAAATAGGGTCACATCCTGATTAAAAAGTCGTATCTGCATGGCGTTCGACTTAAAAGGATCTAATATGTGGTACATTCTAATCATAGTAATCAATTATTTTGTGTGACAAATGGAACTGATAGTCAATTGATTTGTAAATTCCACTGTGGTTCAACATATGAATTTCATTCAATTAATAGAAATTATAAGCAGTATCCAATAAATGATCCATCAACTAACTACTGTCCCATAACCTAGAACTTCACGGCATCCCGCATCCTTCTCTTCTACTCAGTTTGTTCAACTGATGAACTTTCCCAATCGATATCAATTTCTTCCTGTTTGATTTCTTGTTTGATAATGGCTCCAGCCGTATCACAGCCAAGTAGAACAATTTCGTTGTCTATGTCTCTCAATAATTGTCCTCTCTGAGTACGGATGAAAGTACGAATATATTCAATTCGTCCAGCTGAAGGAGGTCGCTTATATATTTTTTTGATAATCTCTCTTAGAATTTCCATGGGAATCTTCTTTTCTTCGAGGTAAATTGTGTGGGGAATCAATGCATGAGTGAGTTTTGTGTATAGATGTTGGTAATTGTACAACGATTTGATGGACCCAATACAGTAGCTAGAATGAGACGAAGATTAAATTGATGTCCAATGACATTCTGCCGTCAATAGGTCTCATAATTTGCTCTGAATCTCCACAACTCGAAGAGAGATATGATAATGAATAAAATTTAATTTAATATACCTTTTACGATGTTCGGCTGTTTTCGACATTAGGGTATGTTCTTCTTCTTCTAGGTTATTGGTTCTGACCTAGTTCACCCGGCCGTCTGGGTCGCCCACCACTATACGAGCATCGTAGTAGGGGAACTGGGCTCCCAACGTTTCCCATGTTCACGTTCTCATTAGTAATAGGTACAACTAAAGTCCTCCCCGCCAAAGAAGCCCCCTCCGAAGGTGAAATTCACATGTTCTTGGATAGGATCCGAATATTCCCGTGGGCCCTTCTTTGGCTGGGAAGACTTTATATTTGCACGAACCACGGTTCCACGGGAGTCGACGGGTTGAAACCCGTCCCTGTAACACAAGGACGAAAATTATTCGGCAACGCTACGAGTTCAAGCCCGTCTCTTTAACCCGTCAGTGGTCGCGCTATGAGCATTTCCCTCACACTTTTCTTCAAGGTATAGGAAAGTACGCCAAAAAATGCACAAAAATGACCGGGGATTTTTGGTATGCCTCCCAAAACTCTTCTAGTTTATTTTAGTGAAAGAAAAAATCATCCATGAGTTGTTGAGCAGAAAACAAATATTTTCTACGACGCCGTCGAAATTTTCACGTGTTACGCGTACGGTTTCTGCCGAGATTTTCATGGAATAGCGCCGCCTGTGGCAAAATTTGGCAGCATTCTTCCATAAGAATAACACGGTGAGAGAATCCCTCACGGCGCGACTGAAGAACGCTAGTGAAATAGCGCGACCGCTGACGGGTTAACCACGCACCCACTGCCCTCGCTTCCACCCCCTTCCCTTGCCTGGTTACACGTAGAGATGTAAAATGGACCGTAATTTATGGGGCAAATTTTTTTTTTATCTTCCGTAATTATGTTTTAAGCTAAAAAATCTGTTCCACACACGGCAAACGGGTAACCAAGCTCGAATGAATAAAATTAATATATAAATCTCTCCTCGATATGATTTTTTGATCTTATTGTAAATACTACTCCGAAATATCGTATTGCTAATAACAATTTCCGATCGATTACTCGTGATACAAAGCTGTCAAATTTATTTCTTAATTGATTTAATTTGCCGTATGAAGGACGGTGGTGGTATTTGTTTGAGTTTGAGAGAGAAATTCAGTAGTTCCCCGGTAGCTCAGTGGAAGAGTATCCGGCGCGAAACTGGAGGGTCCCGGGTTCGACTCCCGGCTGGGGCGCTGAGGTTTTTTTCTCTCAAATTTATTTCTTAAATGATTTAATTTGCCGTATGAAGGACGGTGGTGGTATTTGTTTGAGTTTGAGAGAAAAATTCCGTAGTTCCCCGGTAGCTCAGTGGAAGAGTATCCGGCGCGAAACTGGAGGGTCCCGGGTTCGATTCACGGCTGGGGCGCTGGGGTTTGTTTTTCTCTAATTTATTTCTTAATTTTTTTTTTGCCGGCAAATATATTTGACAGCTTTGTATCTCTATAGAGACCGTCTTGATTGCTGCTGATGTGTTATTGAATTTAGGTATGCTTTTGTTTAGATTTTGAATCCGTCATAAATCTCCAGTAAATTAAACCCAGTTCAGATATTCCATCTATCCATCAAAACTCGATTTTTCTCATTTAAATTTTGAAATTCAATTAAATTTTATTTGTTAAAAGGAAATCATGGCTTCTAAAATTCATTTCGCCGCACAACCCGCAATTTATGAAAAATTAATTCAAAATTTAATACCGTATTTGGCTACTTTAGAGCGAGATCAGGCATTTCCAACTGATCTCTTGCGACAAGTGATAACGAATACGTGGAAGAATTTTCCTGCGAATAAACTTCATTCCCTCAAAACATTTTTCGCTGTCTATAAACCACAAATCATTGCGCATGTTAAAGGTATTTAGAAAAAGATTTGCTTGCACATTTCCTATTTTCTTCCAACAATTTGATTGTGAGATTTGCAAAATTTTATAAAAAAAGCCCCTGAACCATAGATTTACCGAATCAGGAGATTGGCCCAATTGTTCCCGTTACTTTTCTTCTCTGTTTCTCATGAGTTTTCATTATTATCCCAGCCCGCTCGAAGAATCCCAATTGCAAAATTGAACATGCTGCCATTACAGCATCAACAAATGAGATAATGCTGTATGCTCGGTATCTATTACCATTTAGAGAAGATTTAGAAGGCGTGACCGTGAAACGCCAATTTATTGAGCATGTGCATAATGAGTCAAAGCCTCGCAGTTATCGGCCCACGTCTCCTTTCCTAAAAAAACGTGTAGAATGGGTTCACACGAATATTGACACTATTCTCCATTTCATGGATTTGATTGAAGTGAGTCCCTCAAATTATTGCATCACAGAGAAACGAAATGATTTTTCCTCCCTAGGTGAAAAATGTACTAATGCATCCTATTTTCACTACGAAATCTTGAGTTAAGGATATCCTTGTGGTTCGGGCAATCTATTTTTCCTTCCCAATTTTGGTCACTTTCGAAAGATAGCATAAGTAGATTTTTTTAAAATTCTGTTTATCCCATGTTACCGAACAAATAAGGCCAAAATTAATTTTTGAAAATAATTAAATTAACATTGAAACTCCATAAGTGAGGTTCAGTTTCACTGCAAAAATTAATGGTTACAGAGCTATTTTTTCTTCATATAACCTTATATGTTTTTTCTTCGTCAGAATATCTATTTTTTTTGAAATCATGAAAAATGTACGTTACCGGACATATGACGACGATTAATTCAATTAATTGCATGAAAACATCAATGGCGGCCATATTGGTATTTAAAATCCGAGAATCCTCCAATCCCAGTCCTCGACGCTGGGGCGGCTTAAGTCAAATGCGGAACAATATTGAATATTCATAATATTATTTATTAACAATTTATCATCTTGGACATCGTTCTAATATCGATAAAATGTTGAAAAATCGAAATACCCGGGCAGATCACTCGATTGGGGGCGGTCGACTTGTGCGCTCACCTGATCGCTAGTCAATGGTAACATGAATAACGAGATGACCTGCGATCAGCTGAACATTGGGTCAGTCGGTCGATCCCAAGTGGAAAACTCGACTCGACTAACGATGGACCATGAACATTTTTTGAGCACTTTTCGATCATGTGTTATGAAGAGCTTTTTCGATCCGCGGCTGACTACGTATGGAGTCGATTGTTAGTCGATCCATATACCCAATCGACGACTGATCGAATGATGAAATTTCTGGAGTGCGTGTGGATTGTAGGTGATGAAGTGGCCTATCGACCAGCAATCGACTATGTGTTGAGTCGATCGCTGGTTGATGATATCGATGAAAGCATCGAATCGACTCTTGACTGACCACTGAAATTTCTTAAGTGCAGATCGATTGTGGGTCATGAATTGCTTCATCGAAGCGCGATCAATTGAGTGTAGAGTTTATTGTGTGTCGATTCCGATTCCCCGGATATTATGATTCATCGTGATGAGTTACTTTACGGGTTCCCTGAAAAGTTCCTCTGGAAGTTCCCCTGAAAGCTCCTCTAGAAGTTCCCCTGAAAGTTTCTCTGGAAGCTCCCCTAAGAATTTTGAACGCTCATAAAATCAGTCTGACGTTCATAAATGTCAATTTAACATTCATAATCATTGAGAATGTGTTCGATTCATGTTCAACTTCAGCTTAGATCAAACCGTACACCAACGTCTCGGCCCTACATATGGATTATAAGCAATAGAGTGGACTATCGAATCTACATTAATAGAATTTCGAGTTGACTGCCAGTCAATTTGCGTTGATGCGAATTTTCAAACGATTCAAGGTGGCGATTGACCTGGAAAACCGAGAAAAGTCAGGGAATTTTAGTCAGGGAAATTTGTAGTTCATTTTTGCTTATCCCGATGTCCGTTGAAATCATAGATATTGTTTAATGGGAAAAAATTAAACTTTCCGATTAGTCGACAATCTGCAAAAAGTTTAACAGAAAATCACAGTTCTAAAAATTCAACGCAGCTCAGGGTCTTATTGTCAAGTTCTAGTAAAAAAATGACTTTCAGGAATAACTAACCATTTTAACGTAGGGGAGGATGGGGTAAAATGAACACTTAGATTGAATGGTTTGAGATGGGAATTTTCTGATGATTCCATTGATAAGCTGAAGAAATTTAGACGGAAACATGTGAAAAATTTGTCTCACAATATTTTTGGAAGAATTTCCTTTTTTGGTCAAGTATTGAAAGGGTTTCCGTTTTGGTGTACGGTTTGATCTAGGCTGAAGCTGACTATGAATCAAACACATTCTGAATAATTATGAATGTTAAACTGACATTCATAAACGTCAAACTGATTTTATGAGCGTTCAAAACTCTTAAGGGAACTTCCAGGGGAACTTCTAGAGAAACTTTTAGGGGAACTTCCAGAGGAACTTTTTAGGGAACCCGTCAAGTAACTCATCACGATGAATAATAATATCCGATGAATCGGAATCGACAAACAATAAACTCTATACTGAATTTATCCCGGGTCGAGGAATCAATAATGGACCCACAATCGATTTGCACTTAAGAAATTTCAATGGTCAATCAAGATTCGATTTGATGCTTTCATCGATATCGTCAACCAGTGATCGACTGAACACATAGTCGATAGGCCACTTCATCATCTACAATCAACACGCACTACAGAAATTGTATCATTTGATCAGTTGTTGACTGGGTATATGGATCGACTAATAATCGACTCTATGCATAGTCAGACGGGGATCGATGAAGCTCTTTATCATCCATGATCGGAAAGTACTCAAAAAATGTTCATGGTCGATCGTTAGTCGAGTCGAGGTTTCCACTTGGGATCGACCGACAGTCAGCCCAATGTTCAGCTGATCGCTGGTCATCTCGTTATTCATATGACCATCGACTCAGGCTCGACAGGTGATCAGGTGAGCGCACAAGTCGACCCCCCAGTCGAATGGCGATCGAATAGTAATCGATGGATCCGCCAGGGAATGGTCCATTACAGGCTGCTCCATTTTCAATTGAATTTAATCTCTCATTTATTAAATTAACCATTATAGAAAATCGATTTTCTAATTTTGAATATACTACGCATTTTTCACATGAATTGTTAGTCATGCTCCTACTACTACTACTCTCATTCCTATTACTAGTATAACGATTTTTATGAAACTGATAATCATTGATATCTAAAATATCTTTTTCAAACGAGTAACTTGTACTCAAGGTATCGTTCTTATCAATCATTTTATTATCATTATCATCCACCTCCTTCTCCTCCTCATCATCATCATCATCATCATCATCATCCTCCTTCTCATCATCACCATCATCATTATTATCATCGTTATCAATCTGGTTATTTAATAAGTCGTGTATTTCAATGATTGAATTATTTTCATCCACAGGAGCATCTGTACAATTATTTACCTCAATAATTGCAGTAGTTGTATTTGCAGTAGTACTGTCGTCTCCTCCTCCTCCTCCTTCTCCTCCTCGTTCCATGTGAATGTCTGTTTTTTTATAATTTTCTGTCATTGTTGTGAAAATTAAAAAAATTGATTCTGTAAAATGAAAAATATAGATAATAATTATACATAATAAAAAAAAAAAATTTATTCAACATATGTTTAATAACCACACACAATATTTATTATTATACTAATTTAATTGTTTTTAATTGTTAAAAAAAATATATGTGTTGTGTGTGGTTATTTAACATATGTTGAATAAATTTTTTTTCACCTGTAAAAGATAGAAATAAAGAAAGAAAGGAAGAAAAAAAGAAAGAAATGAGGAGAGATAGAAAGAAAGAAATAAAATCACTCCAAAATTCTTTTGTGGTGATCAAATTGTGAGGAAAAAAAAATTATAAACGAGGCACAACCATCACCACAAAAACACACGCATTTCCAGGAATATGATGTTAACCCAAAACCAAATGAGTCATCATCAACTGAAATTTTTTCGATTTATTCAATAAAATATTTCATCATATTCCTGGAAATTCTAATACAAGTATCAAAAACACTCTCGTGATACATGCAAAGATGGCAAAAAAACCACACACATCTCCTATTATACTAATTTAATTGTTTTCAATTATTTAAAAAAATATGTGTTGTGTGTGGTTACTTAAAATATGTTGAATAAATTTTTTTTCAATAGTAAAAGATCGGAATAAAGAAAGGAAAATAGAAAGATAGAAAGAAAGAAATGAAGAAATAAGGAAAGATAGAAGGAAAGAAATAAAATCACTCTAGAATTCTTCCGTGGTGATAAAATTGTGAGGAAAAACCAATTATAAACGAGGCACAACCATCACCACAAAAACACACGAATTTCCAGGAATATGTTAACCCAAAACCGAATGGGTCATCATCAACTGAAATTTTTTCTTTTTGGATTTATTCCATCGAATATTTCATCATATTCGTGGAAATTCTAGTACAATCATCAAAAACACTCTCGCGATACATGCAATGATGGCAAAAAAAAAGAAAGATGAACAAGACAGACAGAGAGAGACCAAGGCAAATCTTTATACTACACATTCCAAACTCACACAAGAATTCGAATAAAAATTTTAATATATAAATATTTACTGTTATTTATTGCCTACAATAAAAGGATTTGTCCCTTCCGAAAAAGGTCTGCCTAGGTAACCAACCTTCTCAGTTTCCAGTTTATGGCTGCTGTAAAAGCAGATGATGACGTGAGGCACCTGCCGCTGTCGCAAAATTAAAAAATTTTGTTTGACTGCTTTTCCATTATAAAAATGGAGAAAACAGGATTTTTTTCTTCAAACATGATAGTTGATTGTTCAAACTATCAGTCAGTAGAATTCGCCACCAATCCATCCCCTTTGAAGGCTATTTATATGCCCTCAAAAACCGCGAATTTCGTGTAAATTAAGCAAATTTTTTTCTACTAAAAAACGTTGTAACAAACAGAAAAAAATATTTCTTCGTTTCAAATGTTGTGTGACGACCTCCGACAGAAAAGCTCATAAAAATTCAGTTAATTATGTGGTGAAATAAAAATGAAAAGCTTTTCGGAGTATTTCCTATGGAAATTGTCATTATAAAAACAAACAACAATTGCGGCCCGATGAAAAGTATTTAAAAATCCAGAAAAATTCACATTACTCTATTATTTCATAAACTTTCATTTTCGAGGATAAGCAAGTTGAGATTCAAATTTTTTTTTAAATAGGCCAGCCTAATATATATTGTCACGTATTTTCTAACCCACGGATAATTAAAATATTCGTGAAACTCAATAAAATCCAAATCTCAAATAAAATCAATAAATTCAAACAACATTAATTGTTGGGCGCCAGGACGACCTTTCGTCCGAAAATCCAAAACAAACAAAGAAAATCAAAATTCAATTCCCAGGTGATTATCCGACTAGTCAGTAACAAAAGGATTTCAAATCCAAAATCCTAATGACCGCGGAGGCGGCTGGGTTCAATAACTCACCTGTAATGTATTGAAAAGAAATACAGAGTTCTAAATAAAAAAATTCAATTTTGTTTTATAATTTTACTTCAGAGCGATATCTCTTTTAACTGTGCTCTTTGAAAAAAATATTACAATATAATAAAAAATTAAATATTTAGTTACTGAATTTAAATTTGGTTAGATAACATGAAAATTTCAATCAATGTCGGAACATAACAAATTAAAAAATTTATTCAAGATTCTATATAATTTTATTTATCAAGAACAAAAAAAAATAATAATCAGAACTAATTCAAAAGTCTCGACAAATTTTACGAACACGACAAAACAGTAATTAACAACACAATTCAATTTGTCGTTAAAAGAAATAGTCAAAGAAAATTTAAAAGTCAAAATTTGAATTAATTCTGATTCACGCGACAAGCACCTTAAGGCTCTTTCGCCGCATGGACGATCGGCGTCCTTTAAAAATACACCTTTATAATTCCCAGCGATAACTCGAAATAAAAAAAATCATAATAATAAAACAAAATAAATTAGACGAAACAATCGCCGTTATTAAATAAAACAAAATAATAATAACAATAATCAAAATTATCGTCTAAAATTATCGCTGGAAAATAAATTAAATGCCGACCAATTTTAATGAATAAAAAATTATTTAAATCACAAATTCTCAATTAAATTTCCCGACAATAATTTTCCGAAAATAAAAATAATTAGCGAGAAACGAGAAACATTAAACCATTTGCGTTTATTTAATTTCGCGAATAATACAAAAAAAAAACTATCACGCCACGGAAAATCCCAAAATGGCGGTTACCGGCGTCGCAACGACGCTAACAAAAAAAATGTCCAAAAATTATGCCGAGAATAATCACACGCTTACCGGAGTGTTGTTGATTAACCTCGAAGCCAAATTCCCTCTTCAATCTCCAATTCCCCGGTGATCGTCCAATAAAATCTTTAATTATCCTCGATAAGTGTAATTTCTCCAAAAATTTTAATTACAACAAGTATTGCGATTATTGCAACGGTAATTAATATATTTTTTTCCTACAGCGAAAATCACGTCTGTACTATTTGCCACCAAAACGGAAAGTGAGGGAAGACGCCGGCGTGCGTCGAAAATTAGACCACAGGTGGCTCTTCCCAAATTAATTGGCCAATGACGTTAATTCCATTCTTTTATCACCGGTATTATTTTACTTTAAATCCGGTAATTAAATAAATAATAAAAGAATAAATCTCATAATTTTACGTCAAATATTCCGTTAAAATTTTCTATGATGATCTCTCAATTAATTTTCATCATAATCAATTAATATCGAATTAATTCTCATTTTCCAGACGTCCTTGATTTCCATTTTCGCCAATCATATGGAAGAATCCGAAAGAAAACCTCCTTCCATCGATTTCCGCTATCTGCGTCGATAATCCATCTCAGCAGTTCCCTGTTGTCTTTGTCCGTCTGCTAGCGCCTCCTTCCATCTTGGACAGAAAACTCCGGCAAACGCGGGAATATTCAAGGCGGAAAATTCAAAATAAACGAATTAATTAAATAAAATATATTTTTTTCTCGTTTCTCGGGACCTTCCGTCTTGGTGGTTCCAATAAATTAAACATTCACCGCGATACCGGTCTAAATCAAACAAATATTTGTAACGGCCAAAATATGGCGTTACAATATATAAATATACAGGGTGTCCCAGGACTACTAGTCGACCCTGTAAACTTAGGTTCAGGATGGAATTCTGGATCAAAAAGTCCTCTGCGACTTTTCGATCTGAAGCACCCCTGCCGAGTTATTCAGGGTTGAAGTGTACCCAATAGGGGCACAGAGTAGAAGAGAAATGTGTGAGTGGGAGAAATGGGCGGAGCTTAGATCCCCTTCTACCACGAACACATTTCCCTTCAACAAAAGAGGGTGAAAGAGAGAGAGAGAGAGTATTATTCTCTCTCTCGTTCTAAATTTGTTTTTTTTTTGTTTTTCATTCGTTAGAAAAAAAAAAAAATATTAATTAAAAATCATCTCAGAAACTAAGCGAGATAAAGTAATTGTGCAAATGATCCTTCATTCTTATTATTTGAAATGAAAATAAAAGATCCCTTGCAAAATTACCCTATCTCGTTTAGTTTTCGAGTTAATTCAGACTGAAATTTGCCGATGGCAAAAAAAATTATCAATTTTTGTGGAGATTTTTTGAAAGAAAAAATCTCGGAAACTAAGCGAGATACAGCAAAAATGACTCTAGACATTTTGCTGTATCTCGCTTCGTTTCCGAGATTTCTTTTTTTAAAAATCTCCACAAATATCGATGAATTTTTTTGCCGTCGGCAACTTTCATTTTGAACTAACTCGGAAACTAAGCGAGATAGGGTAATTTTGTAAGGGATCTTTTATTTTTCATTTCAAAAAATGGAAATGAGAGATCACTTGCAAAATTACTCTATCTCGCTTAGTTTCCCAGATCAAGACAGCGAGCAGCTTGTGTCGCTCATGCGATGCTCTTCGAGTATCGCATTGAGCTACACGAAATGACAGCGTTTCAGACACTGAAATGCAACTCTCTCCGTCTCATTTGCACAGCTGACTTTCCTCACAGCTTTTCTTGGGAACTAAACGAGATAGAGCAAATTTACAAGAGATCTTTTTCCTTCATTTTCGGTAAAAAAGAAAGAAAAAAAAGGATATGTAAATTTGTTCTATCTCGCTTATTCTACGAGAGAAGCCACGAGGAAAGTCAGCTGTGCGAATGAAACAGAGAGAGCTAGATTTTAGTGTGTGATGAAACGCTCTCTCATCTCTGCATTCAAATAATGAATGGAAGTGTTTGATTTTGGGAAGACCGGTGGCGAAAGATGAAGAGCGTTGTCTTTTTGAATCGGAGGATCCGAGTTCAAATCCAATGTGATTATTTTTTTTTAACTTTCAATTAATTTGAAAAGTTAGAAAAAAAATTGATCTCATTGGTTTTGAACCCGAATCGTCTGGATGAAAAAGATAAAACTCTCCACCTTTCGCCACCGGTTCTTCTGGAAATAATTGTGATTAAAGAGTCCATGATTTTCCAGCCCGCTCCCTTCGGCTCATCCAAATGATTTCTCCCAATTCATTTTATGCTTATTTCATTAATAATTGTATTGGAATTATTAATGAAATGAGAAGAATCAATTGGGATTAATGATTCGGATGAGCCGGGGGAATCACAGGGGGAAGCTCCAAGAGCAAGCGGCTCGGTAGATTATTTGTGCATTAATGACCTTTAATTTCATAAGAACCGGTGGCGAAAGGTGGAGAGCGTTGTCTTTTGCAGTCGACCGATCCGAGTTCAAACCCAATGTGATTGATCTTTTTTTAACTTTCAGTTAATCTGAAAAGTTAAAAAAAAAAAGAATCGTTGGTTTTGAACCCGGATCGTCTGGATGAAAAAGATAACACTCTCCACCTTTCGCCACCGGTTCTTCTGGAAATAATTGTGATTAAAGAGTCCATGATTTTCCAGCCCGCTCCCTTCGGCTCATCCAAATGATTTCTCCCAATTCATTTTATGCTTATTTCATTAATAATTGTATTGGAATTATTAATGAAATGAGAAAAATGAATTGGGATTAATCATTCGGATGAGCCGGGGGAATCACAGGGGGAAGCTCCAAGAGCAAGCGGCTCGGTAGATTATTTGTGCATTAATGACCTTTAATTTTATAAGAAGCGGTGGCAAAAGGTGGAGAGCGTTGTCTTTTGCAGTCGGACGATCCGAGTTCAAATCCAATGTGATTATTCTTTTTTTAACTTTCAATTAATCTGAAAAGTTAAAAAAAAAAAAGAATCTCGTTGGTTTTGAACCCGGATCGTCTGGATGAAAAAGATAACACTCTCCACCTTTCGCCACCGGTTCTTCTGGAAATAATTGTGACTAAAGAGTCCATGATTTTCCAGCCCGCTCCCTTCGGCTCATCCAAATGATTTCTCCCAATTCATTTTATGCTTATTCCATTAATAATTGTATTGGAATTATTAATGAAATGAGAAGAATGAATTGGGATTAATCATTCGGATGAGCCGGGGGAATCACAGAGGGAAGCTCCAAGGGCAAGCGGCTCGGTAGATTATTTGTGCATTAATGACCTTTGATTTCATAAGAACCGGTGGCGAAAGGTGGAGAGCGTTGTCTTCTGCAGTCGGACGATCCGAGTTCAAATCCAATGTGATTGATCTTTTTTTTAACTTTCAGTTAATCTGAAAAGTTAAAAAAAAAAAAGAATCTCGTTGGGTTTGAACCCGGATCGTCTGGATGGAAAAGATAACACTCTCCACCTTTCGCCACTGGTTCTTCTGGAAGTAGAGGCGAATAAAAAGTATATCATTTACCAGCCCACTCCCTTCGGCTCACCCAAATGATTCCTCCCAATTCATTTTATGCTTATTTCATTAATAATTGCATTGGAATTATTAATGAAATTAGAAGAATGAATTGGGATTAATCATTCGGATGAGCCGGGCCAAGGCTTTTTTTCCGTTGGACACATTTTGAAAACTTTATCTCGGAAACTAAACGAGATAGAGTAATTTTTCAAGAGAAAAATAATCTTCTGCAAATTTTCTCTACCTTGCTCAGTTCCCGAGACAAACGCCGACGAAAGTCAGCTGTGCAGGAGAGATCGACTGAGGTGGATTTGACGTTTCCTCTCTCTCGCACTCACGATCATTTTTGTATGCAAAATATTATTAATTCATTATGTCGGAAACTAAGCAAGATAGAGCGAATGCCCAGGAGGTATTTCTTCTTCATCTCAATGCGAGAAAGAAAAATTTCCTTTTATACATTTGCTCTATCTCGCTTATTTTCCGAGATAACTGAACATCAACGTTTTGCTTATAAAAATGACTGTGAGTGCAAGAGAGAGGGAACGTCAAATCCACCTCAGTCGATCTCTCTTGCACAGCTGACGTTCTTCGGCGTTTATCTCGGAAACCGAGCGAGATAAAGGAAATTTGCAAGAGATCATTTTTCATTATCTCAGTGAGATAAAGAAAATTGATTTCTTGAAAAATTACTCTATCTCACTTAGTTTCCGAGAAAAAATTTTAAAAATTTGTCCGACGGCAAAAAAAATTTTTTGTTTTTTCCACGGCGCTATTCTCACGGCTCCATCTTGGAAACTAAGCGAGATAGAGCAAATTTGTAAGGGACGTCTTTTCTTCGTCTCATTGAGGAAGAAGAAATGACCTTTACAAATTTGCTTCATCTCGCTTAGTTTCCAAGATGGAGCCGTGAGAATAGCGCCGTGAAAAAAAAAAAAAAAATTTTTTGCCGTCGGACAAATTTTTAAAATTTTTTCTCGGAAACTAAGTGAGATTGAGTAATTTTTCAAGAGATCAATTTTCTTTATCTCACTGAGATAATGAAAAATGATCTCTTGCAAATTTCCTTTATCTCGCTCGGTTTCCGAGATAAACGCCGACGAAAGTCAGCTGTGCAAGAGAGATCGACTGAGGTGGATTTGACGTTCCCTCTCTCTCGCACTCACGATCATTTTCGTATGCAAAATATTATTAATCAATTATGTCAGAAACTAAGCAAGATAGAGCGAATGCCCAGGAGATATTTCTTCTTCATCTCAATGCGAGAAAGAAAAATTTCCTTTTATACATTTGCTCTATCTCGCTTATTTTCCGAGATAACTGAACATCAACGTTTTGCTTATAAAAATGACTGTGAGTGCAAGAGAGAGGGAACGTCAAATCCACCTCAGTCGATCTCTCTTGCACAGCTGATTTTCTTCGGCGTTTATCTCGGAAACCGAGCGAGATAAAGGAATTTTGCAAGAGATCATTTTTCATTATCTCAGTGAGATAAAGAAAATTAATTTCTTGAAAAATTACTCTATCTCACTTAGTTTCCGAGGAAAAATTTTGAAAATTTGTCCGACGGCAAAAAAAAATTTTTTTTTTCCACGGCGCTATTCTCACGGCTCCATCTTGGAAACTATGCGAGATAGGGCAAATTTGTGAGGGACGTCTTTTCTTCGTCTCATTGAGGAAGAAGAAATGACTTTTACAAATTTGCTTCATCTCGCTTAGTTTTCCAAATACATCGCGAAAAATGCAAATTCTGCGAATGACACTCACAGAAAGCTGTGTCATCACCCGGCTCGCAGAATGTGAGAGAGAGAGAGACGGGAGAACGATGAAATGCTCTTCGCGTCACACTCGCTGTCTCTCTTTAAACAAACGAAAAGCGCGCTTTTCGTTTGTCGTGGCCGCTCTTCATTTCCTCACTTTCTTCGTGACTTTCCATAAGTGCAGTTGTCATCGAAGTATTCTTAGAGTGATCGAAATGTTTACGGCTCACGAGTATCGCGACATGCATTTTTATTATGGGGTGTGTGGGGGAGATGCCCAAATGGCAATGGACGCGTACGCTCGTGATTTCCCCAACCGTCGCCATCCCAATCGGCGTGTTTTCATCGATCTCCATCGACGAATGGCAGAAGAGAATCGTCTTGTGCCACGACGCGGTGGAGAAGGTGTTGCTGGTGAGAGGATCGCCATGGAAGAGCGCATCTTGGAGGAAGTGGAGCTAGATCCCACAACCAGCGTTCGAAAGATCACTCGTGAAGTGGGATCCAGTAAGTCTACCGTGCATCGTGTACTTCAAAAGGAACAATACCACCCTTTCAAGTACACGCCCGTTCAGGAACTACATCCTGGCGATGAGAGAGCACGGATGGCATTCTGCCGATTCATTGTTGACCAGAGTGCCTTCGATCCTCCTTTCATCAGCAATGTTTGTTGGTCGGATGAGTCGTGTTTTGACAGAACAGGCATATTTAATTCGCACAATTCACATGTCTGGTCGCAGGAAAACCCGCACGCATCCCGCCAACGAGCTTTCCAGATTCAGTGGCAGAGACTGAATGTCTGGGGAGCAATCCTTGGTGATGAAGTGTTTATTCGCTTAGCTCCAGATCCTCTGAACGTAAGTTATACTAAATTGTCTCACTTCAGGAGAAAAAAGATAAGATCCACTCAGGTTCAATAATTATTGTTGCGTTTCTTTGCAGGGAGACAATCATTTAGCATTTCTGGAGAACACCTTGCCGGAAATCATTGGTGATGGTCCAGGTGACCGAGCCGTTTGGTTCCAGCAAGATGGCACTCCAGCGCACTACGCTGGAAATGTTAGGCGACTGCTGAATAATTGGTTCCCCGAGCAGTGGATTGGAAGGGGAGGACCAGTCGCGTGGCCAGCACGGTGAGCTCCACCTTAAGAGTCTGAATTTTCGTAATTACATTATCTAAAATAGAACTGTTGATGACTTACATAGTACCACCATCTGAATCATCTATTGATAATGGTGGCGTTGCAAACAATCAATAGTTCTATTTTCGCGGACGATTCGGACATACCACTTCCATATTCCTAATTCTCCATCATTGGTTTCCTTTTCCTTTTCCTACATAGATCCCCTGACTTGACGCCTCTCGATTTTTTCCTTTGGAGTTACCTAAAGGAGCAAATTTATGGGCCAAACTTGCAGGATGAGATGGAGTTGGTTGCGCGATTGCATGCTGCTGTTGCGACAATCACGCCCCAAATGCTACGCCAAGTGCATGCAGAGATGCTTGATCGTGCTCAGCTGTGCTTGCGGGAAGGTGGCGGGCACTTCGAGCACCTTTGAGTCCCTGTAGGAGTATCTAAAATGGTTCTTTTCAGAACCAACATGTGGATCGGCCAATTTCAAGGCGTTCCAATCAATGGCCCTTTTCAGGGCCACATTTTTAAATAGTCTCACGTCGGAAACTTCATTTTTATATGCTATGTGCATACAGTTGTCTTGCAGCGAATACCTCCGTGATAGTGTTTTCTGAACGGCTGCTGCTGTTCAGTCATTTCCTGATCAATTTCTAAGATGGAGAAAACGGCGGTGGGTTGGAATATCAACCAATAACTTATTTCATTTATTTGAAGAATCAATGGCGAAGGTTGGAGTGCGTTGTATTTTCGATTCTGAAGATCTGAGTTCAAAACTTATGTGATTATTTTTTTGCTCACTTTTTAGATTAAATGGAACTTTAGAAAGAATAATCACATTGGTTTTAAGCTTGGCTCATCTGGCTCAAAAAGACCACACTCTCAACCTTTCATTACTGATTCTTGGAAAAGATGAGGTAATTAATTGATAATTAATTAACCGAGCCCTTGTTCTTAGAGTTTCCCCCTGTGTTCCCCCGGCTCATCCAAATGATGAGTCCCGATTCGTTCTTCTAATTTCATTAATAACTTCAATGCAATTATTAACGGAATAAGCATAAAATGAATTGGGAGAAATCATTTGGATGAGCCGAAGGGAGCGGGCTGGAAAATCATGGACTCTTTAATCACAATTATTTCCAGAAGAACCGGTGACGAAAGGTGGAGAGTGTTATCTTTTTCATCCAGACGATCCGGGTTCAAAACCAACGAGATTCTTTTTTTTTTTTAACTTTTCAGATTAACTGAAAGTTAAAAAAAGATCAATCACATTGGGTTTGAACTCGGATCGTCCGACTGCAAAAGACAACGCTCTCCACCTTTTGCCACCGCTTCTTATGAAATTAAAGGTCATTAATGCACAAATAATCTACCGAGCCGCTTGCCCTTGGAGCTTCCCCCTGTGATTCCCCCGGCTCATCCGAATTATTAATCCCAATTCATTCTTCTCATTTTATTAATGATTCCAATACAATTATTAATGAAATAAGCATAAAATGAATTGGGAGAAATTATTTGGATGAGTCGAAGGGAGCGGGCTGGAAAATCATGGACTCTTTAATCACAATTATTTCCAGAAGAACCGGTGGCGAAAAGTGGAGAGTGTTATCTTTTTCATCTAGACAATTCGGGTTCAAAACCAACGAGATTCTTTTTTTTTTTAACTTTTCAGATTAATTGAAAGTTAAAAAAAAATAATCACATTGGATTTGAACTCGGATCGTCCGACTGCAAAAGACAACGCTCTTCATCTTTCGCCACCGGTCTTTTCAAAATCTAACACTTCCATTCATTATTTGAATGCAGAGATGAGAGAGCGTTTCATCACACACTAAAATCTAGCTCTCTCTGTTTCATTCGCACAGCTGACTTTCCTCGTGGCTTCTCTCGTAGAATAAGCGAGATAGAACAAATTTACATATCCTTTTTTTTCTTTCTTTTTTACCGAAAATGAAGGAAAAAGATCTCTTGTAAATTTGCTCTATCTCGTTTAGTTCCCAAGAAAAGCTGTGAGGAAAGTCAGCTGTGCAAATGAGACGGAGAGAGTTGCATTTCAGTGTCTGAAACGCTGTCATTTCGTGTAGCTCAATGCGATACTCGAAGAGCATCGCATGAGCGACACAAGCTGCTCGCTGTCTTGATCTGGGAAACTAAGCGAGATAGAGTAATTTTGCAAGTGATCTCTCATTTCCATTTTTTGAAATGAAAAATAAAAGATCCCTTACAAAATTACCCTATCTCGCTTAGTTTCCGAGTTAGTTCAAAATGAAAGTTGCCGACGGCAAAAAAATTCATCGATATCTGTGGAGATTCTTAAAAAAAGAAATCTCGGAAACGAAGCGAGATACAGCAAAATGTCTAGAGAGTTATTTTTTTTATCTTACCAAGATAAAAAAAAATGATGTCCTGTAATTTTGCTTTATCTCGCTTAGTTTCCGAGATTTTTCCTTTCAAAAAATCTCCACAAAAATTGATAATTTTTTTTGCCATCGGCAAATTTCAGTCTGAATTAACTCGAAAACTAAACGAGATAGGGTAATTTTGCAAGGGATCTTTTATTTATATTTCAAATAATAAGAATGAAGGATCATTTGCACAATTACTTTATCTCGCTTAGTTTCTGAGATGATTTTTAATTAATATTTTTTTTTTTTTCTAACGAATGAAAAACAAAAAAAAAACAAATTTAGAACGAGAGAGAGAATAATACTCTCTCTCTCTCTCTTTCACCCTCTTTTGTTGAAGGGAAATGTGTTCGTGGCAGAAGGGGATCTAAGCTCCGCTCATTTCTCCCACTCACACATTTCTCTTCTACTCTGTGCCCCTATTGGGTACACTTCAACCCTGAATAACTCGGCAGGGGTGCTTCAGATCGAAAAGTCGCAGAGGACTTTTCGATCCAGAATTCCATCCTGAACCTAAGTTTACAGGGTTGACTAGTAGTCCTGGGACACCCTTTATATATATATATATATATATATGTTCACATATGACATGATATCTATATACATATTTTTTTAAACTGAAATTAGAACTTATCTTCAAATATACGTTATTCACAAATTATTTATAAAATTATCTACATTTTTCAGAAACTATTTCTATAGATGAAAAAATTATTTACAAATTATTCGTTTAGTTTACTACAGGTTCATCATTGTTTTAAATAAATTATTAACAAATTATATACATCATTTACAAGTTATATATACATTATTTACAGATTATCTTGCAGGAAAAAAGAAATGAAACTATTCCTGCTTCTAACAAATTTCAAAGAAGAGAAAAGAATTAGATTATTTTTGAATTAAGTTGAGTATTCCTACTTCATTATTTTAATACTTAAATCCCGGACGAGAGAGACAGAGTTTTTCAATGAGTTTAAAATTTTTCGCCGGAGCCAATCGCACGAGTGGAAAAACTCTGATTCTCGCGCTAAGAATACAATATTTCATTCCCACAAATTATCTACAAAGAGGAAAGCATTTCAAAATGTATTTCCTCAGTGAAGAAGAGAGTGGTGAAACAGACTGGCTATTTTTCCTTTGAATTGAGCCATTTGGAGCACGAAAGGCAATTTAAAGCAAAAAACGAATCTTTCATTAACTCAATTTTCCGATCCATATATTTCAGGCGTCGGAACTCTGCCCATCTGGAACATATGCTGCATTGGAACCAGTCTATTGGATCCTCGTCGTTGAGTCCATCAGATCCACAGTACAGGCAGTTGTTAGAAACATCAGATGATGTGCTGAGAATGAGATGCTTCAATTCTTGTCGCTTTTCCTGAGGATTTAAATTTTGAATTGAAGAAATTTTTCCACGAAGAATTTCTTCCATAAAATGGATTACGAAGATTCCACAATTGAAGCCGTCTTGTTGGCGTGGATATGCACACTCCTTTCTCTTCCATTTAATCGTAGAATCAGGGTGAACCTGCAAACAATGATAAAGTATTGTTAATTTGTTGCTACGAATACACAAATTTCTTTAGTTTCATAAAATCATCCGAAAAAGCTTACGAAAATTGATGAAAGAAAATTCAAGGCTCGAACAATAGTATATTACCTAACAAGTGCGGTAATATACTTTTCTGACAAGTGTGAGATTGCACATGTGTAATTTGTAATTACACAAGTCTGATAATCATTATCGCATGTGTAAGGTAAAGTTTTTTTATGCACAACGTGTGGAAAGTGCTACAACGCGCACTGGCTACTTTTCAGACGGGGTCTGAAAAACATAAATTTCCGACACTGAATTCACTTTCTATATAGAGCAAACTAATACATGTTTTTCGCAGGCTTACCTTCTCATGAAACTCGATGAAAATGATTCCAGAAATTTGGCAGAAATCAGTCTTCTTTCCTACTTTTTTGCTCTTTGCTATGCCTCCATTTTTCTTACTCCTATCACTAGCTGAGTCGAAATAATAAATGGCACCATCTCCAATATCAACATAAATTCCCCCCCCCCCCCCCAATGATTTCCGCCTACGTGGCACGGCGGGAAAATTCCATTTTTACCATCAACAAGTGTTTTGATTGAACGACAAAAATCATCAGAACGATTACCCTCTAAGAGGTATTTGCTTCTTTCGCAAACAATATACGCAACTTCATTTTCTCGCTCTAATGAATTCATTAATGCGTATATCCAGTAATCTATCAGGAAATTTGACAGCCATTGTGAATTGAAGAGAGTGCCGTAATCTTCTGATGATAGACATATATTTTTTCTATTGACATCATAAATATCTACCGTGAGTACAACGGTCTGAGCACGGGGTGCATCTGGAGTAAAATAATAATCGGGATCAGTTATTGTATGATTGGAATTGAATCTTAACTTTTTCTCATTCATCTCAGTGGCAAGTTTTTTCAGATTTTTCCCTTGTTGATATGTGTATCTTTTTTTTTGTTTCTTCGCTGGGCCTCTGTTCCAATATTCTTCAGATTTTGGATCATCAGGCTCATTCACTCTCTTGCGGGTAGTTTTAGTTTGCAGATGATTTTTTGGAGCATCCAATGATAATTCTTTAGACGCGGCCAGTACCTGCTTGTAATTTTTATCAATAAATCTCCCAATTTTTAAATTTCCCTCGTGCTCGATTTTTTCAAATCGGAAGTGATTCTCTGCTGGAGTATTCACGATATGTTTTTTTCCCGGAGTGATAATCGTCGTCCAAAAGGGAACGTATGGGAGTAAATTTTTCATCAAGTAGTCGGCAAACGGAATTGAACTGAATTCATTATTTTCCTTCCATTTTTTACATTTTTTAACTCGTTTTGCAACTGACTCATGAACAGGTTTGAAGTGCCTCCAGAATGGGCTTCGTTGATAATTCGGCTTCTTCTTTGAATCATCAGGACTCTCTGCTTCTTCCTCTTTCTCTTCTTCTCCCTTTTCAATTTTAATTTCTGTATTTTTCTCCATTGCCTCTGATAACATGCTCAGTTGTTGGATAGTATTGTCAACTTCATCTGTTCTTTTGGGAGATAGCAAAATGGTGAAAAACAATTCCACTCTGTTCGTCATTTCCCTTAGATTTTTACTGTGGCTGATGAGTGCCATGGCCTCTAACGCTAATGTAATTGCTTTATCGTCCAATTTCAATGATCTTAAATAACGTGAAAGCATTTTCATTAAATGTGCATAACAAATGAAGTGGGGGGTGAAATTTGTTGGGCGTGGGATATTATTCAGAAGCTCTCCATATATTGTATTTAGATAATCTGCGACGGATAAATTATTAGAAAAACTGATTAAGGCATTAATGTGTAACGGTTGGCTTGACTGACCTTGAGCCAACGCGTTAAATGCACTGAAATTCCTCAAAACTGACCCAAATTTATGCTCCAAAATTTTCCCCAAATTACTCCCGATTAATTTCCTTTTATTTAAACTGGGCGCCAGTCGTTTTTCGAAACTTTAACAGCTTGGGGGAAAACGACAAATCCCCAAGTTTTATTCTAAATCAACGATAATCCAAAACCCCCAAAAAGACTCTAATTTTACCCGCTTTTTTATATGAAACTCTCAATTTATCCCGAGGGGGAGAGGGGACGATACCCTCTATTTGGGTATTCGTGACGACAAAAACTTTACACAAAACTCATGACAAATTTTAACTCAAATAATATAAATTCGATATATTCAGAAGAATTAATTATATACACGTAAATTGCAAAAAAAACATGAAATATTCAAAGTAACTTTTCGTGATTAATTTTATAATTATTTCACACTAATTATTAACTCTAAATTTAACTCAGAATGACCAACAATAAATCCAATATAGCCGGGTGGCCTCACCCGGAACAGACGCTAACTCGACGTTTTCTTTACTTTAAATTCTTTACTCAAAATTCTTCACTATTAATCTTTACTCAAAATTCTTTACTCTAAACTCAAAATGTTAATTGTACGGGGACTCGCGTACCTTACGTTATCTGTGCTGTCTTTCCTCCGTGTTGACCTCTCTTTATTTATCTTTACTTCAATTTTCTTTACGTAATTCCTTACAATTTTCTTTACGTTTCTCTACACGATGTGATCGCCACGATGTCCCGGGAGAAGAAGAACGAGTCTTCTCTCCCACGTCCTGGCATTGGGTTCACTCGGCTGCTTCCGCTCAATTTCGGTAGAGCCGAGGCCCAACCCAACCAATTGTCCCGCGAGTCCCCCACTCTTTTACTCTCGCCACTGGCTTTACTTAAATTCTTACAATAATTCGAAATAATGTACAAAAATAATCATAATAACTCGGACAATATTTTCCCGACAATAATAAACGGAGAACTTTAGTCTTTTCTTTCCACACACATAACTTTAGTCTTTATTTTCACACTTTTAATTTGAGTCTTTTCTTTCACTGACTCCAATGCTGATTCTGGTGATCTCCAGTTTCTCTCGCTGTTGGCCAACATTCCCTCTAGTTGGCTGATACTGGACCAAACGAGTAGATGCTGCTTTCGTCCCAGTTCTCCCGAATTGGCCTTGATATCCGATGAATAATCTCTGGGACTGGGGAAACTCTTCTCCAGTCCTACCTCTTGACTTTTTCTCCGTTTTCTCGGAGTTAATTTCAACGAAACAAACAAAAATAATTAGTGAGGTCACAAAATATGTTGACCTCACTCTGGACATTTGCTGTCTTGACTCCAAATGAGCCCTATCCTCACCGGGTACCGCGAATCGCGACCAAAACCGTGATTTTCATGAAATTTATTTCTTATTTTAATTTTATTGATTCTGTGACGGTAAAAACCGTCACAAATGCTAGCCCAGGACATATCAGTCACGGTAGCTTTAAAAGCTGGCCACATGACTCCGTCTTCATTCCAATAACGCTTGATGAAATTGAGAAAAGAAAGGATAGAATGAGATGTGTGATCATTCGTGATCAAGGCTGTTAAAAACTTGGTGATTTTTCGAGAGGAGAATTTTCGACGGTGATGCCCAGGTCCGTGAGTGGTGGTGAAAAAAGATGTTGACAAGCCTGAAAATTGGCGAGGTCGATAAATGATTGTTTAAATGCACGTTTATGAAGCCGAAATGGCTATTGTCCGTGTTTTATTGTAAAAACCTGAATTATTTACACTAATCTTTGGTATTGTTTATCGGTGATTTTACTTGTCGATTTTTAACATATAAATGTGATGATTTCCGTTAATTTTATCACAAAAAAAACCACGTTAATTTTCCGAAGATTATTTCGAAAGAGAAAACCGTTCGTTGAATCGTGTACGTTCTCGTAAGATAGCCGAAAGCCAAGTGAGTATGCCGCTTCGGGCGTTCGTTACCTCCCGAGGCCTCTCGGGAGATTCCGTGGAGCCGATGGAGAAGTTGCCAACGTGGCAAGATGGATGCCCTGGCGGGAATCTTCGAATTCCTGACCTCGAGCATCCAAACCCTTGACCAAGTTTTAACATACCGCCCGCCGTCGTTGACCACGCCTGTGGCAACGACCTGTTGATGATGAGGTTGCTGATAGACCTGGTGAATTTCCACTCTCTGGATGCTGTACCGTAGTTGCGGGTTGATCTTTGAGTTTTTTCCAATAGGTGACTCATCTCGATGAATTTCCAAGAATAGGTGCCTGAGATGAAGTTCTGGAACTTGATAGAAAAATTAGGAACCGTTCGAACAACCTGGAACATTAAATACATGTATTATTCAATGCTCGGAACCACGAGGAACCGTGAAAAACCGTTGAATTTGAATATTTGAATTTGACCGTTATGCTGAATTCGGTAGAGGCAGATTTGCCGATCAGCTGATTGTTGATGCTGGCTCCTTGGCTAGCCTGATCAACTGGTCCATGAAGACTGATAATTGCCGTTCCATTGGTGATAGCCTTGACCTGGTGATTCGGCTGTTCGTCTCAGTCTTGGAGGAGGCGTAAATTCCTTCAAGGCTGGTTGAACCCCTGGTGAGACCCTTTGATCGTGATGCCCATGGTGACGATGTTTGTTGCTCAGGGCGCGGCTGTTCCTGATGCTGCTGCTCCGGTTTTTCTGCTTTAGTTGAGATTTTTTGTTTGGTGATTGGTCGTATTGTTTTCCGTTTAGGTGGTGACTCCGCAATTTTGCCGCTTTATCGTCTAAGATGTGTGCTGTATGGTGAATGTGGTCCTGAGGATGAAATTGTCTCAACCTGACAGAGTGTATTCCATCTTCCACAGCTTGTTTCGTTGGATTGTTCCTGAAAGATTCGTACTGATTTGAAGCTTGATGAATTTCCGTTCCTGTTTATTGTCGGACGTATTTCTTCCTTCAATGGTAATCGTCATGCCTTGAGCTCATTAGGCATGAGGAGTAGCGTTGATGATGATTCTCGTCCTGATTTTGTATCTACCAATTGCTGAATGCCCATTGAACGCATGATGAAGAAACTCGATCGTTGTTTCAACTTCACTTTGGTAGATTTCGATTGTTGCTTGCCCAGAGTTCCGTCTTTGCCTTTGATGCTAAACTAACCGGTGGTGGATCTCGTTGTCCATGTTGCAGCTCTTTCCAGTTGATGAAATGTAGTTGATTTCGCTTGGATCCTGTGATTCTGTTCCACGATGAATTTTGAATGTAAGCTGCGATGCCAAATGCCAAGTTTGATGAGTCAGGTTTAGCCAAATGTAGTATGGCTGATATGTTTAGCTTGTACCTGTCCGGCCATGATATCCACCTAAAGACCTTGATGGTCGGTGAGCATCCCTCTTTTGTTGCTAACGTTCCATTGCCGCCCGCCATGAAGAAGTCGTTCACTGGCTGATAATGTTCCGTTATTGTTCTCAAATATTGATGGTGGTGCTGGTAGATGTCCCCAATTGGTGTTTGCTGCTATCTGAGAACAATTGATGAAGTTGAGAATTCAAAATTCCGATGGAGATGTATTGTCATTGATTTCCAGTTGGCCCCGAAGAAGTCGTAAATTTCTTCAGGCCAGTTGATCCTTTCAATTGCCAATACTAGTGATGAGAATTATATTAAATTCTCTCCGATGTAGCTGTTGAATTGGATGAAGAAGATTTTTAGGGCCTTGAGTGATGAAAATCCGAATTTGTTGATAACCTTATTGTCCAATTCATCAATTGCCTTTGCTTTAGGTGATTGTCTACTGATCTTGATGATGTATCTGGATGATGAATGTCCATTGGAGATGCATCAGAATGCTGAATGTCCGTTGGAGATGTGCCAAGTGTTGTTGATGTTCGTGGAGTCGTTCCCAAGATTTTTCATCGATGAATATGTTTCCGTGTGTTGTGAATTGACTCAATTGCCTGCTGAAGAGCCCGATTCTCCTGTTGGATCTGTTGGCTCCCATGATTGCCATGATGAGTCGCCCTTCCTCGCGGGAAAGTAGGTGGAATCATGAATCGAGGTGTGATGCTTCGATGGCTTTGTACAACGTAGACATTTCTTCCCCGAGGAGCACTTATTAGCCCGATGAGTGCCCAAGCAGTTGTAGCAGAGTTCTTTCTCCTCCAAGAACATCTTCCTCTCATTTGGTGTCATGGCCCGATATTGTGGACACCCAAAACCGATGAAGTGTGGCCCTTCACATTTGGCACACTTCAATTCCCTGTCTGGAGGGTTCTCCAGTGGTGATTGTCCGGCTACATTCACTCGAGCAAAGTCTAACGACTCCGTTGAATCTCTCGTTTCATCTGATGAGTGCCCCGGTTTTTTATTTCCTTTGTTCGTCTGACTCGCTCGGTATTGAATCTCGCTTTCAATTGATTCTAAAGCTCTGGCTCTTCCTTTCAGCCAGTCCATCATTTCTGATAGCTTTGGAGTGTCCGTCCGTTGTCCAAGGTGGAGCTCCCATGCTTCACCAGTCTCGCAGTCGATGAGTTTCCGGATCTGGTGAGTTAGCAGCATATCCCAATGTTCAACTGGAGCGTTGAGTGACTTGAGGGACTCCAGTGCCTCGTTCACGGTGTTGATCACGTGCCTCAATCCTTTTGATGATTTTCCTTGAAGTTTCGGCAGATCGTAAATTTTATCGATCTGTGCCTTGATGATGAGCCGTTTATTTTCGTAATGAGCCTTTAATGTGGCCCATGCCGAATCATAATTAGCCGCGATGACTTGTACGTTGGCGAGGACCCTAGCTGCATCTCCCTTCAATGCAGCCATCAGACGTATCAATTTTTCCACCTTGGGGATTCGTCGACTGCCAACCATCGACTGGAAGAGATCCGAGAATGACTGCCACTCAGAATATTGTCCCGAGAATTCCTTTACTTGGAGGCTGGCTAGACCAGAATTTCCAAATGCTTCGTCTTGTGCCGCTTGTTGAAGTTCCTTTTCCTTTATTCTGGCCTTGAATTGTCCAATGATGTCAACCGCTTCGTTATAATGGCCCAATGCTTGACCAAAACAGTCGTCCTTGAAATAATCATGCTGCTCCAGTGCTGGATCAGCAGTCATACACAATAACGAGTGAAATCGTTCCATGTACTCTTCACATTGTCCAGTGAAGAGTCCAACTCCATGATGGTGAAAGGCTTTTGATGAAATTTCTGAAGCTTTTCGATGGTATTCGTGATGATTGTCCACCTGTTGTACTGCATGCGTAATTTAGCATCTGCAAATACCGCTGAACTTCCTGATGTACGTTGACTACCCTCTCTCTGATTGTCCATGTTGACGTCCAATGCTTTAGCCGGGTCGGTGATGGTCTTCGTCTTAATCACCGGCTTGATGATTTTCTTTTGAATTGCTCCTGTGGAAAGCGCAATGGTTTCATTAGAATTATTGCCAATGAGAACTTCAGAGAATAAGGGAACTAGGCTAGGGAAGGGTTCTGAACCCCCCTCTGATTGATTCTCCACTTGGAGATTTTCTTGATAATTTTCCACCGATTCCCCGTCTTGCAATATAGCGCCTGTTCCATTTTCCTGCTCTTGCATTCTTAAAATTGCCTGAGCGTCAGCGTCCAATTGCACTAACATCCGATTATTTCGTTCGAAAGAGTCCATTTTTTTTAATACGCGAGCGATAGTAGAAAATAAAGGAAATTAAATGTCAACGTACCGCTTGTGCAAGTTTATACTTGCGTTATATATATATGTATATATAGTTGAGTGTGCCGCTTGGTGTCTCACACGTGTGTGCCGCTCTGCCTTGCCTGGCAGTGGTGGGGGAAGCTCTGCTGTGAGTGAGAGAGATCGCTGCCCGAGATCCCACGATGCTTTCCGAAGATTTCCGATGGAAACTGCCGTTGGTGGGGATAGCTGAGAGCTACGGCCGATGACGTCACAGAGACTTGCCGAAACTCGAACCACTGTTGATGTCCGAAATGTAAACAAACACTATTGTCTTTTCACACTTTATTTTTCACACAAAGGATTTTGGATACTGTCCGCGCTAATCCTTTTGTGAACCCCGAATGTTCGATTTTAACGACCACGTTTTGCACCAATTTTATTCCACTGAATTTTCACGCACTCTTTTTAATAAACTCACGATCCGGCTACTCGAAGGACCAATGTTAAAAACTTGGTGATTTTTCGAGAGGAGAATTTTCGACGGTGATGCCCAGGTCCGTGAGTGGTGGTGAAAAAAGATGTTGACAAGCCTGAAAATTGGCGAGGTCGATAAATGATTGTTTAAATGCACGTTTATGAAGCCGAAATGGCTATTGTCCGTGTTTTATTGTAAAAACCTTAATTATTTACACTAATCTTTGGTATTGTTTATCGGTGATTTTACTTGTCGATTTTTAACATATAAATGTGATGATTTCCGTTAATTTTATCACAAAAAAAACCACGTTAATTTTCCGAAGATTATTTCGAAAGAGAAAACCGTTCGTTGAATCGTGTACGTTCTCGTAAGATAGCCGAAAGCCAAGTGAGTATGCCGCTTCGGGCGTTCGTTACCTCCCGAGGCCTCTCGGGAGATTCCGTGGAGCCGATGGAGAAGTTGCCAACGTGGCAAGATGGATGCCCTGGCGGGAATCTTCGAATTCCTGACCTCGAGCATCCAAACCCTTGACCAAGTTTTAACAAAGGCCATTACGAGATAAATTTTTTTTCCAATGACCACCACCCCAGCATAATAGTAAACTCTCTTCGATTGGCTGTAAGGCTTTCTAATGAGTCCTCCCGTAGCGTCGAAATGTAAAATCAAATCCCTACGATTCTTTATGGTTCCTATTTGCTCTTGAGAGCAAAGATAAACTGTGAATGGTGAAATTAATTGCCGGATGTAAGGATGATTGTTATTAGCCTCCCGAATTCTGAAGAGAATATCGGCTGCATCATCAGAATGCCGATCATTCTCCGATGATTTTTCGGATTTTACCTTTCGCAGAACATCTTGGGAATGAGCAAATTGATAATTCTTCTGATTCTTAGCGAGATCGACATTCATTTCATTAACTAAATGACAATGCATGGTGCTAGGCTTCATGTGTACCATTTCTGTTTTCAGATCTGTCCTCCTTTCTGCACGACACTGGTACACTAAGGGTTCTGCATGCAGCCCTTCAACCGAAGCTGAATAAATCTGTAATTCAAGATGGCCACCCGCTAAAATTCCATGAAATTTGAATTTTCGCTTGCAATTTGGTTACTTACAACTGGCATAATCCCGCAATTTGTCATTCTTCAAAAATTTCAACCCTTCGAATTGTAGGAAACACGATATTCCTAATTCATTCGGCAGAATCTCTCTCAAATGAGAATGAAGTAGATTACTTGACACGAATTCATCACGAACGATCTTTCTCGAGGGAATCTGTATGGAATGGTGCACGTTATAATGATTTTTAGATAATTTGTTGTCCTGCGAATCTTCCTCATCGGGTGAGGATATTGGGCTCGACTCACTCATAGTTTCTTCCAATTCTGATGTTGAAGCATCTTCACTCGAACAATCTTCAACTTCAACTCGATACCCATTTTCTTTTCTTTTTTTCCTGATTCCTTCCAGAACTCGTGTCTGAAAATCTCGAAGATTGACACGCCACGCCAAAGACAGATTTCCCCGAAATTTCTCTTTGAAAGTTTTTCTGATTTTCAAATACTCACAAATTTGGGGAAATATCAACGGATTCGTGGGCCCTTTCTCTAAGTCGCTGAGTTTCTTCACACAATTCACGATTGCTTTCGCTGTTTTGACATCGTTGAATTTTACCTTCTTCATTCTTAATTCTTCTTTACAAAATTCGTACTTCAGTAATGAATGAATTAAAATTCGCAGGAGTCCCTTTACACTGGCTGTCTATTTACGGGGCCCTCATATACAGGCTGTCTCAATTATTTACAATTTCGTCAAAAAATGTAACTGAATTGCTTAAAGAAAAAAAACAGAACTCATGCAGTAATCAAAATAATCCTTTTTGTACCTATGTATTTCTGAATAAACCTGAGTGGTTTGGAAGAATAAATAAAAAAAAAAATCGCAGGAACGTCTTTTAAGAGTTCCAACAGCTGAATTATTGCAATCTATTTGTTTATGTGAAAACTCAGAATTTGATTAAAATACAAGAAAATTTAGAGAAATAGTAATTAATAGAACTCCCAAATTTACAAAGAAAGAACAGGGAATGGAATTATATTATTCGCAACAAATATTATTAATAATAAAAATTGGACAGATGGCGTTAGTGTTAGGAACAGAGATTTTGAATTCAAATTCAATTTTAGTAACATCAAAAACATGTGACAGATGGCGTGTCAATTCCGGTTATCATTATTCTGCAAAATAATTTCATTGCCCCAGTTGAAAATTAAGATAATTTCTTTTCCATTACTGCTGCTGCGTTGATTCATCCGAGGAAAGAGTTTTCCCAGGGCATCCGAAAAACAAACCCTTTGTCAAGCTTGAGAACGTAACCTCACTACTAAAAAATCGTATTCGTGACGCGGGAATCAGAGTGTTTCCATTCGTGCGATTGGCTCCGATGCCAATCTTAAACTCATTGAAAAATAAGTAAACTTAAAAATAACGTTGAATTGAAAATAAACTCATTAAATTAATTCAAAAATAATCTAATTCTTTTCTCTTTTTTGAAATTTGTTACAAGCAGAAATAGTTTCATTTCTTTTTTCCTGCAAGATAATCTGTAAATAATGTATATATAACTTGTAAATAGTGTATATGAGATATTCCACGTGGAAACGGCGGACTTTTTCCCTGACCTCTGCCAATTCGGTGCAGTTTTTTTTGTATGATTATATCAAATTCAAGAGACACCCCAAAATTTTTTCAGATTTTTCTAGATAACCCTTGTTGAGAAAAAAAAATTTTTACCTAAAAAAACGCCCAAATTTAAAAATCTGAAAAAATTCCAAAAAATACCTAATTATATGTAGAAATTTTCAAGCCATCGTTCAGAGTGGAAGTACAATTCTTTCTGTGTTCTACGAGATATTTATGTTGAAATAATTTTGAAAAATTCGAGAAAAATTCACTTTGGGCAGATTTTCGATATTTTGGTACCAAAACCGAATTTCCTTGCTATTTTCTGAATAATCAAACTACAAGTATGAATTTTGATCAGCTAGCAGCTGAAAAGACCTGCTATTAATTCGAATTCGAAAGATCTTACCTTACTCAGTCGATGGCATTCGACTTTGACCCTCTACGATTTGTTGCATTATTTTTCAAAATATTCAATCTGCAGAAGAACCTACTCTCATTTTGTTCCACTCTTTGTGAACCAGCCAGCATCTCAAAGAAAATTCATGGTCGCGTTTTTAGGAAATAAACGCTCGTACTTAAGGAAAAATTTATTTTCCAGGAATTCACGGAATGTCAGGATCACAGAACAACGATTCTGAGTTATAATACATAGTAGGAGTATTTATTCATTTGTTTTGTTTGATATTAGAAAACAGCAATTCAATGTCATTTTTGTTCATAAAAAAGAGTTAATTGTCTTTCAAAATCTTATGGGATCTGTGGTCTTCACAAGCGGAAAATGGCTTCAGCAAAGATAATTCCATCTGCTTGAGGAAGTACACAGTGGATCTTCTGAGTTCCCGGTATTGGTCTGCCGATTTTGTACCGATTCTCGAGCATGTCTTTCGCCACATCGTAATCTCCCTTCGGAGAAAATTTGACTACAATATTCGGCAAATTGGTCGGTTGAGGGGCCCAGTTGAATAATCCTTGTGGAGTCGTGATTTGACGATCAGGTGGTAGTTGTAAGCTCGCACGAGCAGCCATCCTCTTGACAGTACCACCAACGCCATCACAGCCTCCTTTGCCATGCGCAGTCGGGAAATAATGCCACTCTGCATAGATGCCGAAATCAGACTCATGATGATACACATTGAGAATGTTGTTATAATTCTTAAACTGCTGTGGTGCACCATCGGAGCAGTAATAGATTTTGGAAACATTCACATCAATCGATTTTATGAGAGATTATCTTTGAGACATTCTCTCACCGATTTCACGAAAGTTGATTGTGCTTTCGCGATGAAAGAATGTGGCAGAAGAGTTTCGACTTTCTCACAAAAATCAACAACGAAATCAGATGTTTCTTTGACGGCCATTTCGAGACTTGTACGAGGCGTAGAAACCCAATGTTTGTACGTGATACTGTCAATTCCATATTCGTATAGTATTCCCTCAAGATAGTCACGCAAAACCTCGATTCCTGGACAAGCAGTGCACGTTCCAAAGCAACACTGGTGATGAGCTGGAACATGTTATGAAGTCCAGGCAATCAGTGTAGTGATTCAATGGCCGGAAATCCTTCGTGAGAACTGTTAATTGACTTCCTATAAAAAAAATAAACCTTGCAGGATATTCCTTCATACGTACAACAAAATTCACAGAATAATAAAAACACTGATTCTAGACAACAAAAGCAATCAATCATTGATCAAATTTTAAACTCTTACCTAGCATCATTAATTTCACGTTCTGGTGGATTGAACATACACAAACAGTATGGGTACCACTAGCTCCTGCTAGCACACAATGCTTAGGACGTGAGGACGCGAATAGCGAAAAACCTATCACTGAATCCGGATTTTCCTCTCGAAAAAATTGAACACTTCTTTCAGGTCCGAAAGAACTAATCGTTTTTGGATATGAACTCGCTTATTGTCTTCGTCACGAATAGAAACATAGTCCTTTATGCCTGGCATATTGACACTGACACGATCGTCGTTATAAAATTGAAGCACCTTTGTTTTCGTATCCTCTGGAATCGATCGGCCTGTAAAGCAGAGAATATTTCGATAAACCTATAAAATCTTGGAAGATCATGCAAATTTGTTCAAATCTATGATTTATTAGTTTCTTCCACACCTCGCTTTGCTTCTGGCATAGATAATATTCCATTCGTCCTGCTGAGCTCTCGCGCTGTGTTGGCCATGAACTTGCTTACATCCATTACTTGACAAAGTTTTTCTGTACTCCAATGCAGAGGGAATATGGTCAGTATTTGAATTTTCTCAGCTCTGCTCGTGTTTTCAAGATGGAGTTTCTCTTTCAATCTATCAATAATATCGTGTAAATCACGACTATCGATCTCAGAACTTGTTTCGAGCTCTGAGACTCCTAGTGACCGTTTTAGAGTATTAGAGCACTGTTCTACCTTGTTGCGAACCCATTTTTCGACTTCCAATTTCTTCTTTGGAATTGGTGACTCCTCAAGTAACTTCAAAGCATCGTTCACAACAGACAGTCGGGTATTAATGCTCAGTTGAGATGAGAGCTGCTGTGATAAAGATTCACATGGACATGAGCTTTTTTCCGATGTCGATTGCCGTGTTAACGATGATGCTGTTCCAAGATGTTGCGATCCCCAACAAAATCATATAGATGCTAGGAAAAATGCATAGGAAATACAAATAACCTGCTCGATAAACTTAGTGAAAATTATATTTCTAAATACATTTTAATTATTCTACCTGGCTTGAGAAAATGAACGGAAATGATAAGCTGCATTGCCGTTCTTATCATTCTTTGTGCTTGGCAACGAATAAGAAACAAAAAATAATAAAATGAGGAAACGAATGAAGCGATTTCGAGCGGACAATAGAGCCCACGGATATCACTTCATAGAAAATTATAATTTTATTACACCAGAGATCAAAGGCAAGCCGACAACCGAAAACGTGAATATTAACATAACACAACGAAGATGATTGAGTGGAGAGCGGAAGGTGCGGAGCGGTCGCCTTATCATAGGGAAATTTACAACCCTCATTTACAACCTCTCCCTCTACGAAACGGCGGTACCAAAAAGAACTGGAAATTCGGAATCAAACAGAATTTTGTGAATACGCCCAACCCATTTCACTATAAAAGGTGATTAACCCACAACTCTTCACCATCAGTACCAAGTCTCATCTACAACGTTACTCTGGTTATCAGACCATCAGTACCAAGTCTCATCTACAACGTTACTCTGGTCATCAGACCATCAGTACCAAGTCTCATCTACAACGTTACTCTGGTCATCAGACCATCAGTACCAAGTCTCATCTACAATGTTACTTTGGTCATCAGAGCTTCAGTAACAAGTCCACACTCAGTAGTGTTACTCTGTCCGAGTTAATATCTCCAGTCACTAGACTTCTATCTAGAATGTTACTCTACTCAAATTGTACTCGATCAACTCAAGTATTCATACCTTCGAAGTAAAGTTCGAGTCTTTAATTCAAAGTCAAGTAGAAGCATTTTCGAGAAGAAACGTTTGAGTCACTCCACAATGAACCAACGAATATCGTTCGAGCAGCCTGAACTTCATCTACTGGGATCCAGTATCGTGCATCAGGCCAATTGCACAACAAGAAAGTCATCTGCATCGCCAGTAAACATTCACCAGAATTTCAACAACTCAAACCGTTGTTAATTTCTTTCAATTTCAACTGTAAGTTCAATTTTACGCTGAAGCGATTACAATTTTCTTTTATCGTATTGACTCAGATTAGACGTTTGATTTATCCTCAAATAAATTATTTGGTGTTAGTTGAAAATATACAAATTATAACATTTAATTTTGAATAAACTTGTTTTGTCCAACAACTTCTTGCTTCTGACATCGGTACACTTCAGTGTTTTACCGCGGCAAACCGATCCCTTATTTTTTATTTTTGGTTACAACCACAACCGTGATTACTACAAATAATCTACTATTTTCTGTATTAAAACATTATTCAAATCTACGTGTTTTTCGGGTTGTAGCCGTAACAAAGAACATGATCATTATCTTCTCCAATATCATTTTTATCATCATCATCATCATCATCATCATCATCATAATTATCCATATCGAGTGGTAACAACTCGTCGTTTTGGGGAACATTCACATCGAAATTTTCAGTTCCATGAGTTCTCACTGGTTCTGTATTTGTCAAAGTCAATCTGCAAGATGGACACAAGAAGTGATTTTTCGTCAAAGACCACTTCGTGCATAAATGTTCAGAGGCTCATCGTAATCCTTGAGATTTCCTGTGATTCTTACGGTTCAGTGGGTTACAACAGCGGTCCCATCGGTTCCCCATTTGAATAACCTTCTGAAAGAGACAAAAAGTTACAAAAGCTGTAAAAACACTCATAAAAATCAATAGTTGAAATAATAAATGAAATTTTCCGAATTATTCAATCGAATACTGTGACCTTATCCCAGGGCCTGACGGAAAACCCAGCAATTAGCATGCCTGAACCAAATTACCAAAAATTCATAATGATAACCCCTGGGTGCCAGGATAACTCCGTCATCCGGCAATAAAAATCGAAACAATTAGAGCACTGAATACTCCCTTCTTCAGCACGGCTCTGTTCAGCTTCTCCCAGGTCGTTATTTGGGTAAAGAGAAAGAAGTTTCAATTGAGTAACGCAAATAAACCGTTTGGGGAATTTGACAAAGGAATTCAACTATCGAGAAATTATTTTCTCGATCAACAAAATGAAGAAAAATAAGAATTGAGTTCCCCTTGAATGTGCGGAACACAGAAATATAGTTTTACCGAAAATAATAATACTAATTTGTTAGATGATTTAATCTCGGAATCAATCAATGATTTTCAAGTTATTAATTGATTCTCCAAGAAAATTAAGAACAATCAGTAATTCAGCTTTTGAATGAAAGTAGCACGATGTGCTGCCACCTATGTGGCGAAACGCTATACTAAGAAATTCCTCTCATTGGTTGAGAACAAAATGAAATGTTTGGGAACCACTGCGCTTCACTTGGAGGTTAGTACAATAGGATTGTTTTGAAAGAAAATAAAATGTATAACATTCAATTTTAGATAATTTGAATAAAAATTTTAAGCTTTACGAACAATTATAAGAAATCGATTTATTTGATACGAACGGTGGTGGGAAGACGCGTGGGTTCATCATTATTCTCTTTCGTCCGAAACAAAATACTAACGGCACCGGGATTCAAACTCGAATAAATTGATTAATTAATGTCACGGGAAAAAGTCAAACAAGGAATGGATTAATTAGAAATTTCTACGAGAATTAGCAAACGTGGGTTTATATATTTATGGCACAACGACTCACCAAATCACTCGGCTTCTCCTCACTCAGCACCTTTTTTTCTTCTTCCCTTTCTCCTATCTTGCACCACTCCTTGTCCTATTTTTTTATTGATCCTCCACGTCCTTGCACAGTCACACACTTACACACTCACTTTTCTCTTTTTCTTTAAAAAATAAACTAATTGACTGCACTTAATAAATTCAACGGAACGAGTAGCCCACGTGTTGCATCTTTGTTTACGTTCGATTGTACTTACGAGCTTCACGTGCTCGTTCGGCTAAGCCAACTCATGCCCCTTTTCGCCGTCAGGGCGCATGACACTCGCGTTCACGACGGGACTTTCGCGCGGTTTTATTCAAATTGAGATTTGAATATGAATGAGTTTTATTGAAATTAAATAAATTTTCATTACTCTTTTTCTCGCGACCGAGCTATTTTGTGGAGCGCTTTTCCGGGATTCTATACGCCTTATGACTACAATAATTATTTGAACACGGATATTGACTGCCCCTGCCTCCCTAAAATTAATCGGGACCTAATTCTCAAAATTTATACTATAACTTAACAAAAACATTTAGCAAACTTAATCATTAAGGCACGGTACTGGTCCGCTCATGGCTCCTGATACATATCCGGGCCTTTGATCCCCCAAAAAATCTATCAATGAGTCAAAAGAGTCAATTTTTTATCCAAAGTGAATTTTTCTCGAATTTTTATAAATTATTTCAACATTAATGGCTCGTAAAACACAGAAAGAATCGTACTTTCACTCTGGACGATGGCTCAAAAATTTCTACATATAATTAGGTATTTTTTGGATTTTTTTCATTTTTTTAAATTTGGGCGTTTTTTTTAGGTAAAAATATTTTTTTCTCAACAAGGGTTATGTAGAAAAATCTGAAAAAATTTCGGGGTGTCTCTTGAACTTGATATAATCATACAAAAAAAACTGAACCAAATTGGCAGAGGTCAGGGAGAAAGTCCGCCGTTTTCACGTGGAATACCTCATGTATAACTTGTAAATGATGTATATAATTTGTTAATAATTTATTTAAAACAATGATGAACCTGTAGTAAATTAAACGAATAATTTGTAAATAATTTTTTCATCTATAGAAACAGTTTGTAAAAAATGTAGATAATTTTATAAATAATTTGTGAATAACGTATATTTGAGGATAAGTTTTCATTTCAGTTAAAAAAAATATGTATATAGATATCATGTCATATGTAAATATGTATATATATATATATGTGAAAAAAGTGAAAAATACTTCATTAGAGAAAAAATTTCAGTTGAAAAAACACGTTCGTTAATTTTTTACTGTTCTTTTAATTCTATGATGCGAAAAAAAACAAAAAAATACCCCGAAAAGAGAAATTTGTGACGAATTCATTCGTTTTCGAAATTTGTTTCTATGATATTCTATATAGGAGATATTACATGTCAAAGATTTCCAATGAGTTTTGCACTTTTTCAATTAATTAGCTTTTTAGGGTGGTGGGAAAAAAAATAAAAGAATACCCCGATTAGAGTAATGTAAAATAAAGAAGTACGATTTTTTTTTGTTTTATTCGGATGATTTTTACGCATAATATGCTGTGTCAAATATTTTTCCCATTCGGATTTTTCGTATAAGTCATCCGTAAATTAATAATTTACATTATATTTGGATAATAAAAAACACCCCGACCAAATTTTTTCATGTGCAATATATTTTTAACGCTAAAACCGAAGGGAGGTCGGTGAAGGAGAAAAAAGCTAGCTTTCCGATGAAAAAGTTGGATTTACTCGGAAAATAAAATTTATTAATAAAAATTAATTAAACCTTAAAAATTTATTAATATAAATTAATTTATTAATAAACTTATTTGTTTAATGGCCACATTGCCTCGTGGATGGGAGGTGGAGAAAAGATGTGAGAATCAAAAATTCGATGGTAAATATAGTAACTCGCAATAGCTCAGCGGTAGAGCACCTGACATGTAATCAGAGGGTCGTGGGTTCAAATCCTGCTTGCGCATTACATATTTTTTCCGGAATTTGATTCTCTTAAAAATTTATTAATAAAAATTAATTTATTAATAAATTTATTTGTTTAATTTATTAATAAATTTATTTGTTTATTTGATTACATGTCAGGTGCTCGGAAAATAAAATGTTATATTTTTTCATGAATTCCTATTTTACTCACACTTGTACTGCCTAAAGTCTCGTTCTCTTCAACAGTATCCGTGGTTAACAACGCAGAAGGTTCATCAACTAACCACAGCTTCAATAACTATCTCAACGCGGCAGCACTCTATCAATCAGTAGAGGACAATCGACTGAATGTGCTATTGACCACGGCCTTGGCTAGAGCACACTCATCAACGGGCACTTATACAATGGCACGGCTTCTGATTGACCAAGGCTCGGAGTTAACATTCATCGCTGAGAGTCTTTTCAATCAACTCAAGCTGCAACAACGGTCTTCAACAATTCACTTGACGGGTATTGGCAACACAAACTCTGGTCACACCAAGGGAGTGGTCTCGATACGGTTGGCTTCAAGACATGAGCCTCATCAACAAGTTAACTTCAACGCACACATTCTTGGGAGGTTAACGACGAGATTACCATCATTTACGGCATCTTCAGTGAAACTAGGGGCGCTACGGCAGCATCAACTCGCTGACGAGCACTTTCTACGGCCTGGACCTATCGACATTATAATCGGAGCTGACAACTACTGGCGGATAGTTCAAAATCGGTCGCTTACCACAAAGAATCTTCAACTAGCTGGCCAACTAACCATTTTCGAATGGACACTATGTGGTCCGTTAACCAGTAGCGGTGCTTCAACGAGGAATGTCTTGACTACAGTGAGACATGAATCGTATGAAGAGCTGCTACAACTTCTGTCGAAATTTTCGGTCCAGGAAGAGTTGCCGAGATACAACGGAAGCATCACAAATGATTTAACACCTGGAGAACAAGAGTGTGAACAACACTTTGTCTCCACACATACCAGGGACTCAACAGGACGTTACATCATCAAGCTTTCCTCTTAAGGCATCGTCTTCAACGCTGGGAGAATCCAAGGCCACGGCTTTACGCCAAGCTTATTCGGTCAATCGACGATTAAAGTCTGATGCTAACTACCGGCAGCTTTATACAGAATTTATCAACGAATATGAGTCTACTAGTAACATGCGGAAGGCTCCAACGGCTCCAGAACCATCACCATGCTATTATTTGCCACATCCCAGGGTTTTGAGGGCAGAGAGTCTCACAACAAAATTGAGAGTGGTATTTAACGGCTCTTCAAAGATTTCAACGGCAGTGTCACTAAATGACATTCTTCACACGGGTCAGGAACTGCAGGTGAACGCTTCGGATGTTCTTACATGGATGAGAACACATAAATTCGTCTTCGGCACGGACATCTCCAAGATGTTCCGCCAAATCAACGTCCATCCAGATGACTGGGACCTGCAGCGAATACTCTGGATCAACGAGGAAGATGTGGTTATTCCATATCAACTCAGAACGGTGACGTATGGGTTCAGCTGTTCACCATGGCTAGCTCTACGGGTTCTTCAACAACTAACCATTGATGAAGGACAACAATTTCCACGGGCAATACAGTGCATCACCAAGGGTCGTTACGTAGATGACATCTACGGTGGAGCAAACACGGAAGAGGAGTTGGAAGGAATAATCCAAGATCTTCAACACCTATGCAGGGCGGGCGGCTTTCCGCTCCACAAGTGGACCAGCAACAAACCTGAGATTCTCGATAAACTCGGACTATAGCAGGCTACACCAACAACAGTCGCTTTCGAGGAGTCTTTGGTTAAGGTCTTGGGACTATGCTGGCAGCCATCAATGGACAATTTCCATTATAAAGCCCGGGAATTCAGCGGAACGGATCTGTCAAAGAGGAAATTACTGTCAGAGTTCGTTCAAATCTTTGATCCACTCGGTTTTCTCGCTCCAGTCATCATCAAACTCAAGATATTGATCCAGGAACTTTGGTGTCTCAAGCTTGATTGGGATGAGCCACTTCCAACAACTTACGTCAAACGTTGGGATATTTTTCAGGAGGAATTGACTCAATTGGATCAGCTGGTAATTCCATGGTGGCTCGGAACAACGACAGATCGAGAAGACTATCAACTACACGGATTTGCTGATGCCTCAACAGCTGCGATGGGCGCAGTGGTCTATCTTCGTACTTAGTCTATCAACGGAACACCAACAGTCGCTTTAGTGTGTGCTAAAACCAAGGTAACACCACTGAAGAGATTGACAGTGCCTAGGCTGGAGTAAACAGCAGCATTATTACTCACGGAATTGGTTCAACACACTCAACGGATGCTGGAGATTGATAATTCACGGATCCTTCTCTGGACTGACTCGTCCGTGACATTGGCATGGATAAACAGTCATCCGTCTCGTTGGAAAGAGTAAGTGCACAACAGGGTGGTAAAGATCCAAGAATCTTTACCTAATGCACAATGGAGACACGTCAGTGGCACGGAGAACCCTGCAGATTGTGCATCACGCGGAATTTCCACAACACAATTGGTAAACCATCCATTGTGGTGGACAGATCCTTCTTGGCTTCGACTACCAGAAGAAGAATGGCCAAAAGGTGCAGGTACACTTACTCAACGAGAGGAGACACTTGAAGAAAAACCAACAGCATCTCATCCAGTAGCAGCGCAGTCAATCAACGAGTTCATTGCAGTGATGGATAGATACACTAGACTATCCAAACTACTTCAGGTTACAGCAGCGGTCAAAAGGGCAGTTGAGAGATTCAGGAGACGACCAGTTCCTGATTCTCCAATTCTAACCACAGCAGAACTCAACGATGCACGGCTGTTCCGAGTGAAATTAGTCCAACGTCAGTACTTTCAACCGGAACTCCGACTACTTAGTGAAGGCCACCAACTTCCACGAAATAATTCCCTGCAGAAATTAACACCAATCATTGATGAATTTGGCATCATGCGGCTTGGCGGGCGGCTCACCAACGCTCCCCTCAACCCTGACCAAATTCATCCAATGATTCTTCCAAAGGAATCACAATTATCTGAGCTAATTATCAAGAACGCTCACCTCAAAACTCTGCACGGGGGAAATCAACAAACTCTGGCCTATGTACGCGAAAAGTACTGGATCATCGGAGAATGCCCAACAGTTAAATCTGTCATACATCGCTGTTTCAGATGTACCAGATTTAGAGCTCAACGTGCCTATCAACTCATGGGACAGCTTCCGGCTTCAAGAGTCACACCATCCAGGCCATTCCTCCATACTGGAGTGGATTACGCGGGACCAATTCCAATTTTAAAGTGGACTGGACCAGGATCACAAACGTAACCAGGCTACATCGCTGTCTTCGTCTGCTTCGCCACTGAGACGATTCACTTTGAATTGGTCTCACTACAATCAACGGAAGCCTTGGTCGCAGCGTACAAAAGGTTCTCTGGGCGAAGAGGGATACCAGAAGTAATGTACTGTGACGTAGAGAAGTGGGGGGAACAAAAGACGGGCACGAACTCACGCAAGTGGGAGTGCCAGGGAGTGGGGAGAAGGAAGAGCGCGCAAGCGCGGGCCGCGCTGCGAGTATATAAGGAGCTCGCAGCGCAGAAACAGACACTTGATCCCTGCCAACGGTGGCACCAACACCCACGGCAGCCAACGAGACTCTCAGTCTCCACGGCATTCTCCTCTCCTTATAGTTGTTAAAAATTAGATTTGCTTACTATCCGGATGATCAAAAACTCAAACAATAAACCAACCAATATTTCAATTACTGATTATTGGCATACTTAACACTGTCATAAATAGAAGTATTAATTTTCTATTCAATGGATAACTAAAAATCTACAATTTTTTTTATGCCGATCACTGATTGCAGTACACTCAAGTTCATTTGGTACTTATTTCAGGCAATGAGCAAAAAAAATATTTTCTGCAGTTTTTTTGAAGTAACTTTGTCTGTAGAGTGGAGAAACGCATAATCATACCCTTCGCTTAGCAGTACTTTCAGTACCTACGCTATGAATTTCAGAATTGAATTGGAGTTATAATTAACTGTGAAAAAGAATTTCAACCACCACAATGTTTAGGAAAATATTGCTATGGCGATACAATAAGAATTTAGCCCTTCTGTCGTTGTCTAAAAATTCAATGATTGATTATAAAGTTTTTTCAAGAGAATAGGAAGATTTCATAAAGGTAGAAGACGAAAATAATTACTTTCCGCCGATTTCTCTAGCTGAAATGGTCTTTTATATGCGACGGATTCAATTCGTTCTTTAAATCTAATGTCGCTCCAGTTGATTCTCTGAAACTATATTAGTGGTTGGAATATTATACGCACTGTATGGGCTGATAAAGATGATTCTAGTACTATTACTTCGGAAGATAAAAGAAAATTAAGATCACTGAACATTGCAACACATTTTTCTGTTCTTAAGTCATAGTTGCGAAATTTCAAAAAAAACTCCGGGAATATGAAATTCCAAAATTTGGGATATCTGCAAGTTTTTAAAATTTTATCTTTGGTTTCAACATCAGAATTTTAACTCAACAATGATACCGTTAAAGTAGACAATAGCATAGATCTTCTTACCTGTAATAATGCATTTTTGTTGATTTTATATTGATTTAAAAAAAATTTAGATTTCAAATTTTTTTTTTTCATTGTTTTTTTCTGGTCAAATTCAACAAATTTTGCACAAACAATTACGAAGAAATAACGGAGAAAAAACATTTTCAGCCTCAACCATCATTAATTAGTGTTTGAGGAACGAAAAAGTGTTCCTTTGATTTTTGCTGAAATTTTGTTCATTCGGGAAAAAATGGTCCAGCCGATTGGCTTGAAAATTTAGGGAGTAGTTCAGCACACAGTGAACTAAAGAAAAATGTTAAAACATTTGCAGTTTTTCCCAAATTCGCGAAATTCAGAGCACTTTTCAAAAAAGAAAAAAAAATTCATTTTTCGGTACTTCTTCGAACCAATTTTGAAAGCGAAAAAAAATTCTTTTTCAATGAAACAGTGCAAAAACTTCACAGGAAATTCATTTAAGTTTACGAATCCCATCATCTGCTCTTTGTGCGATCAGTAGTTTCTCAGATTTCGGCGAGTAAGACAAAAGGGTATTTTTTGAGTCAATTGACGATATCTCAGCAACAAATGATCGTAAGAAGAAAAAATGAAATGAAAAAATAATGAAAAAGAAATTCCGCTTTCAACCCTCTTATCTCATTATAACAGATGGTCAAAAAAAATTTCCATCTCAAGATTTTAAAAAGGAGACTTCAAGCTTTTCAACCATTTTTTTTTATTTCGATCCGATCATTTTTCGTGAAGTTACAGCCATTTAAAAATCACGAAAAAAACTGACAAAATCTACTGTTTCCTCAATTTTTTTGCTGCGTGTGTATATATATTTCACAGAAAACATTTTCATGAGATTTTATTTTGTAAAGACGTTTTTTTTAGAGGCACTTCTGTGGGATAGTTATCTCACAGAAGTATCTCTTGTAGGAACCTCATACCTAGTTTATCAATAATTAATGAAAAAAAAAATAATAGTAAATAATGAATAAATGAGAAAAGGAGAATAAAAGGTGCAAAGAAGAAGAATTAAATTGAAACGCGAGGAAGGAATGAAATTCAAAGGGCAGCGCCCAACGTCAAAATGAAAGGGAACTGTAGTACCGCCGCGGCCGATAGGTCACGCACCGTCGGAATCCCGTCCGTAAGCGGAGTTTGACAAAAAGTACATATAATCGAGATCGCGGCGCAGTTCGACACAGTTATCTGAGGAACAGACTTTCTTGCTATTCAAAACCGGACACGGCTCTAATGGCTAAAGTCTGAATTTTTGTTAAACCGCTCGGGGTTTTCCATGCAGCTATTTTTCGAAGGATAACTATTCAACTGAGAGATAAAATCTTTGTAAAAAGTCAATTTATAAGAAATGTCTCTATAGAATTCTACTTTATTAAGACATTTTCTATAAAGAATGAATTTATAAAATAGTATTCACAAAAAAAATATTGATACTATTGTATATCTTTTGCTTCTCTCTATGGAATTTTTTTTATAAGAAGCGCCTGTATAAAACAAAATTTGATGAAGGGTAGCTTCCTGACAATATCACTCTATAGAGAACATTATCAATGATCCTATCGGATCAAACTGCGTTTTTCTAATTCAGAAAAAGTTTATAAATATTTTTCCTATAAAAACTTTTTCTATAGAGCTACAATAAAAACTCCATAAGAGAATCTTTATAAGAAACATTCCAATTTCTTATAAAACACATTTTATAAAGAATTCTTTATAAAGACTTTATAAAGTATTTTCATACGTGAATTTCTAGAATTTCCACAGTGGCATTAATCATATTTCATATTGATCGTATAAAAATATACGTTTAATGATTATGGTATTTTCCTCATGAAAATGATGTCACGAATAATTTATTTAAGGGGTAACACTACTGTAAAAGTCTAAAAAAGGCGTTTTTTGGCTACTATTTTTTTCCATAGAAAAAAGGATAATTTAATAATGACATTTGGGGGAGTCATTGAGCATATATTTGAGTCTCCAGAAAAAAAAAGTCATAAAAAGAATTTTAAAAAAATAAGACGCAAGAGCCATTCTTGCGAGGCCCCTCCAATTTAAAATACTCTGCGGCACGCAGTATAACTGGTGCAAATTTCAATTGCAAAAAAATAGGCTCAGTCTACATGTACATAGCTACAGAAATATGTAGAAGTATCAAAAATACTGTTTTTTGTGGGATTGGTGACCATTTGAATGAAAGAATTCGAATTTCGGCCAAAAAACCGGCAGTTTTTTATCTGCAACAAATGTGCAAATCATTTTTTTGAAAATCTCCTACGTATTTCTGTTAGAAATATTGTTTTCAAGATGCTGTGGGACATTGAAATGAAAATCATGAAAATTATTGGAGTTATGCTGCGTGCCAATATGAAAAATCGTGTTTCGAGAAAAACACGATTGAAATTGTGATTTAGGCTATGAATATAAAGGAATGCCTTGGGAAAAATTCAAAATTTCATATAAAATAGGTTTCAGGTGATAATTTTCCCTGCTCGTCTTCTGGAAGGCCCAAACTGATTTTCAAAGCAAGAAAAAAATCAATTTTTTTGGAAATTCTACCGTGGTGTTACCCCTTAATTATTTGTGTTGAATTGGGCCATGTATTTCAATTCCAGGTATTCTAACACTGCATTAACTCATTAGCAATTTTTTTTATCATCTACATGATTATTATTATTTATTATTGATATTAAAAATCCCAATACCTCTTATTTCGCAGTAACTCGATAAAAATAACCTCAAAAACACAACAATTTATCATTGTCCGCCGGGAATCATTGAATTATTGGAAAATCAACTTTTCCCTGAAGATTAATATCGTAATCGAACTCGATTAACTGAGTTCGGTTTGAGGAAAAGTAAATTTTCAATAATGTAATTTAATTGTCAGCTACTCGAACACTGTCAGAAACCGGAGCCACCACACATAATCAATGAAATTTGAATAAAAATCCATTAGCAGCTATTTCCAGCCTCCAAGTCCCATCTAGTGGTATGCTGCTCAACTGACTCTAACGCTCAACGTCGATAAAACAGGTGGGTTCGCGAGTGTTACGGCCACAACCCGAAAAACACGTGAATTTGGATAACCTTCTAATGAAGAAAATAGTAGATTATACGTAATAGTCACGGTTGCGGTTGTACCTATAAAAAAAATAAGGGAACGGTTTGCCGCGGTAAAACACTAAAGTGTACCGATGTCTGAAGGGCAAAGGTTTTCGGACAAAATAAGTTTATTCGGGAGTAAATGCTATAATTTGTTTATTTTTAACCAGCATCAAATAAAGCATTTGAGTATAAATCAAACGTCTCATATGAGTCAATACGATAGAAGAAAATTATAATTGCTTCAACGTAAAATTAAACTTACAGTTCGAATTGAAAGAAACTAACAACGGTTTATAGTTGAAACTCGGTTGTTTGAATGCTGATGAATATCGCTGGCGATGTAAATGACTCTCTGGCTGAACAATTGGGCTGATGCAGGATGCTGGATCCCAGTATATGTAGTTCAGAATGCTCAAACGATGATTGTTGGTTCATCGTAGACTGACTCCAACGTTTTTATTCGAGAATACTTCTACTCTACTCTGAACTAAAGACTTGGACTTTTCGCCGAAAGTCTAAATACTTCAGTGGATTGATCAGAATTTGAGTAGAGTAACATTGTAGATTCGACTTGGTACTGATGGTGGAGAGCTGTGGTGCATTCCCCTTTATATAGTAGAAAAAAAGTTCATGGGCGTTAACCAGAAGTCTTATCTATGCCTCAGTTTCCTTGTCGGGGGGAAACTGGCACAGGAAAATCGGCAGAAGAGTACCCTTTTCGGTGCAACGTGAACTCGCGTCGTTATCTTGTTTGTCGTCCGTCGGCAGTTTCGGGTGTTGGCATATTAATTCAATCTTTATCATTTGTGTAATTACATAAAGATAGAGTTTCTCAGTATTACTCACTGCAAGTACGGAAATGCCACTCCGTTTCAACTCTTTGTTGATTTAATATCCCCTCATATCATTTCTTTCTTGTTGCTTTCGGCAGCAATGAAAAAATGATACAAAAAATTAGAAGTAAGAAAATCGTGTACCTGCGGTCGTACACGTGTAACCTGTACCGCTCTTACCAGATGACCCATTTACTTTTCCCAAGCCCTTCTAGGAGCCTTCCGTATCTCTAGCGCTGCGCTGAGATTTTCTCGCCTTGTTTGCGGCGTTATCTCTACGAGTTCCAGCTGCATTTTCCTAACCCGTGGAATATTCGTAGCTAGATAGATTTGCGGGACCGTAACACGAGGTAAGTGGATGATCGATAATGCAGATTTAAAATGTCGTGAGTTACCGACGGTACCTCCGATTTGAGGACATTTAATGTCCCGGAATTGTTAATTGTGGACAAATTTGTACCCACGTACAAATTTGTCCCCAGAAAAATGTGGACATTTGCAATTAAAATGTCCCATTGGAACCTGCAAAGAGGGAATTGGTGGCAAACGCTCCAACGTTTGCGGACAATTATTTATTGAATGTTACGAAAAGTACATTTAATGTCCCTCACAGATAATGGTTGAGGACAAACTATTTTTGAATTTTCCCGGGGGGCATTTGTGCTGAGTTTGTCCACAATGTGGCATCTGGGCGGGACAATTCAAATCCGGATTCTATTCTCGATTGAGATCAAACTCAATGAGATTGTTCCGCTGGAAAAAAAGGTTTTGCATTAAAATGAACAGGCACGTGAACGTTCACAAATCGCAATCAACATTTGACCAAATTGCTGACAGATATGTATACAATGGGGGGTTTGCGGACATTAAATTGCCATTATGGGACAAACTTTGTACCTCATTTGTGAACGTTCACAGAACATAGTGGGCCATCTATCGCTCAAATGTATCATGCGAGGACACAAATCTACACAAACTCTTATACAATGTCATCATGGGGACAATCTCATTGAGAACAAACTCGGTTGGCCAGTTCTGGCATGGCGAGTTTTATCGGGAACGAGAACAAGTATCCCAAGTTTTGAATAACTTCGCGCCACTGAGCTGATGACGAATTACCATCGATCTGTTTTATCGAGTCCTAGATCGATAAGAAGTCCCTGCTAATGATAAAACAGAGCTCTTCACAAGTCCTCCTTCCCAATGTAGATGCCGCTGAGGTGTCGAGGTAATGCGTTGACGAGAGAGAGACAGCCAAGAAATAGAAAAGGATAGCCAGATAGATTTTGCAGGTTATACTTTCTGAGCAATTTGGTAAAAATGCAGCAAATAAGTAGTAGATGCAATTAACAAGCTTGATTTATCACTCCAAGTGTCAATTGCAACAGGGCGCATGCAATAAGCTGTAACAAGCAATCGTCCGTGGGCACCAATTATGCAGAAAAATAATTCAATTGTAGTGTGCAAAAACAAGGTGTCAAATTACTCACAGAGAGAGAGAGAGAGAGAGAGAGAGATTGATCGATTGATTGATTGGTAATTCATTTGTGTACATTATGTTGTACAACATGAAATATAGCATACATAATTGAGAATTAAAAATAGCCAAATAGCAACCTGTAGTAAAGATCCTGGTACATGAGCAGTTTTTATAAAGATACGACATAACACTAATGGTAAGAATGATCAAAAAGATGACGCCGATAATAGCTGACACTCACACTGTAAGATAATTAATCCAATTGAAAGATAGAGATAATGATAAAATAAAAAAATAATAAAAAATAATATAATTGTAATAACAGTGATGCAGATGCCACCTGGCACACATTCATTCACTCCACGCATCATACTAATACTCATGTTCATGTTCATACTCATACTTATACTCATACGGGGCTCCCATTAGTTCATCAGTAGGATGAAAAAGTTGCTGGAGAAAGCCAGCAAGAGAGAAAGCTCGATAGATGAAGGAAGAGAAGAGATGGAAAACAGAAAAAAGCAAGGAGAAGAAAAAGAGTGATAGACTCTTCTTACTCCTCTAAAAGAGTAAGGAGCAGCGCAAAAGAGAAGAAAAGGAAAGGAAAAGAGAAGAAAAGGAAAGGGAAAGAGAAGAAAAGGAAAGGAAAAGCGAAGGAAAGGAAAGGAAAAGAGAAGAAAAGGAAAGGCAACGACAGGCTCATCCGCCAAGGCCAAGTTCGTTATCACTGCTGTTTAGGAGGAAAGTGCGAAGGTTTACTTTGAAGGAAGGAAGCGAAGGAAGGCTGCGCACAGAATCAGGCAGCGAGTTCCACAGATACGTCACCGATACCTGGAAGGAACGGCGCATGACCTCATTCCTAAAGGGCCTCACCACAAGGGGAATCATCTCTCCCCTCACCAGGCGCACACTCTGGTTGGCCACAAGAAGGCTCGTCAGATAACCAGGTTCACCAGCTCGGAGCAGTCTGAACACCAGACACGCCTGGAAATACATCTTGCGCATCCGACAAGTCATCCAGCCAAGCCGCCCGCGATAAGGGGAGACATGCTCATCCTTCCTAGCCCCGAAGATGTGTCTAATCCCCACATTCATTAGACGCTCGACCTTGAGGGACAGCTCCTCAGAGAGCCCATTCCAGACCAAACAACAGTATTCAATGATGGGGAAAACCAGGGCAAGCACAAGATGCTTCCGCAGCTCGAGAGTGGTACTTGCCCGGAAAAAGCGCAGGCGATACATGACCAAGTGAACTCTTTGCGAGACACTCCGAACATGTTCCCTCCACGTCAGCTTGCTATCAAGCACCACTCATAAAATGCGTACCGAAAACTGTAGCGGTATCCTAGCGCCACCAACAGAGACCCCAGCGCCTGGCAGAGAGTAAACCTCATTGACGAAAAATTGTGAGCCAAACACTATGGCTTTCGTCTTAGCCACATTCAGATTTAGGTTATTCCTCAATGCCCACGCAGATACACGGTCCCCCGCGCTACCCATCATAGCAGAAGCATTGTCTAAGTCTCCCCTGGAGAAGTGCAGGTAGATCTGAGGGTCATCCGCATACATTAGATGGTGAATTCCCGAAGGAAGCCAGTCACCCACATCATTCACGAACAACAGGAACAGCAGTGGACCGAGAACCGAACCCTGAGGAACTCCTCTGCTCAGAGGACGATATGACGACTGACCACCTGCACTCCCCAGCGTTGCTTGCGTGTGCCCCATAAGGTACGACGCTATCGACCTGATCGCAGAGGTGGAAAGCCCAATGTTCTGCAATTTCCGTAGCAACAATACATGACCCACCGAATCGAACGCCTTGCTGAAGTCAAATAGACGGAGCATAGCCATCTATCGCTTGTCTGTAGCAGTACATATATCATCCGTAGGCTTGAGCAGTGCTGTCTGCGTACTGTTATGGGGTCGAAAACCAGTCTGGAGCGGATCTAATATAGCTCGCTTGGCAAGTAATCCAAGGATCTGCAAGAAGGCCAGCCTCTCCAAGACTTTAGACAGGAAGCACAATAAGGCAATGGGTCGATAGTCATTCGGTGATGTAGGGTTTTTCACCTTGCCAAGCGCTACTATAAGCAATTTTTTCCACTCAGGAGGAAAGGAAGTGCTAGCAAAGGAGCATTAAAGACTTGTTGAAGATGAGGTAAAAGTACCGGCAGTGAGGCAAGAATCACCGACCTGGGAATCCCATCAGAACCCTTGGCCTCCGTTGAGAAATGAGCGATTGCCTCATTCACTTCATTGACAGTCACTGGTCTGAAGGAAAAACCCACCTCAGTGGCACCACCCCCCCCCCCCCCACCCCGCAGCAGAGAAGACAAGAAATCATTCACAGACGGATCAGAAGCATTGAAGGAGACCCCAGCAAAGTGCCCATTCAGCTCATCAGGATTGAAGTCGGCAGGTGCAGTATCAGTACGCGCTACCCCTAAATGCCTAAGCTCTTTCCAAATCACCACTGGGTCACTGAGTGACCCCAGCTTCATCTGAAAAAACTCCTGCCGCACACCCTCTACCTCTCGGTGAGCCAGATCACGGGCTAAACGATACTCAAATAGCGCCGCCCGCGACCTAACCCGCCTATAAATCCTGTATTTATGGTCTTTTGCTACAATCAGCGAATCAATGCGCTCAGTAAACCACGGTTCCCTCTTCGACTTCCCACCCACAGTCTTCCAAGGCACAGAGGTCTCAATGGCTTTACTCACATTAGTACTAAGACTGTCCACCATTGCCTCGGCAGATGAAGTGCCATCAAACCGTGACCAATCGCTACTCAGCAGTTGTCTATTTAGCAGATCAACATCTAGTGCCCTGAAATCCCTGTAGCGTATTTGTCTTTCAGCTTCCAAAACCGGTACACCTACAAGTATCGTAGCAGCAATGAGGTCATGGCCATCAACGAACGGCACATCCGTTTTCCAGTACGAAAGGAGGATGTCCTCAGAGTCAACCAAACAGAGATCCAACCAAGTGTCAGACGCACTGGTGTGATGAGTAGCCCCATGAGGTACAACTTGGAGATTATTGTCAGCACAAAAAGCACGCAGAAAAGCAGCGTCATCATTAGCGTCCGACAGTTGGTCGGCATTGAAATCCCTCAGGATGACCTTCGAACTGTACTCCTGTAAGCAGAGAGAGAGAGAGAGAAAAGCGCTTATTAGATGTCCTGGGATGAAAATATCCCCTAAGGACAATAAAAAAGTTACATAATTAATACATTTATATTACAACTAGTCATTATTATATTGAATTTTCATCTCATTTTTTTTTCTTTTCTTTCATTCCATAATAAAGTATTTTGTCAACAAAACGAGGTATAAACAATGCAGTCAAATAAGATTAGGACGCAGACCAAATTCATGTCTAAAAGATGTAACGGGTTTTCGTCCAATCCCGTCACACTTCCGGCCATCCCTTTCCACACACACGGTTCGATAGCATGGGCGCCAGTTTATTCTTTACAGGAGGAATAAACAAAACTCACTGTGTGCTGGTTTTCCCTGGGCTCACCACGCTTAACCTCTTAGGGCGGTTTCGGGCTAACCTGCTGAACCTTCGGCAGTAATTACTCGGGGAATTACTAACCCCAATGGATGGCATGGGCAATCCATTCCCGGTAACCCAGTGTGCTGGTTATGGTAGAGGGGCGTGGGTCTAGTCACAGTCCCTCTAGCGAGAACAAGTCGGAATTGGGGTATTCCGCGATAGCCTCTGGATGAGCCCGTCCGCAGTATTCCTCTGATCTATCGTCACCCAGAGAATACCGGACGTCTCCATCCACACGAGAAACGCCACGTTGCCACGCTACGGGCAACCAACGATGTGAGCGGTAGAGGATCCAGGGACGTCTCCCGATCCTCTCGAGTCTGCCGCCCAAGGTAGACTAACTGAACACCGTGTCGTTGGGTCTATTTATATCGGCTGAGGCTGCTTCTCCTCGTCTAGAGGTCTCTCCGTGCGCCTGCGTGATTCTTCCTCTCACACCACTGCCAGGCCCGGAGATAACTCCGACATCTCTAGTGGAGCGCCAGCATTTCAGCTGGGCTTCTGCCTTATCCTCAGCCGCATATAAAACCCACTGACGTGTCAGTTAGCTTTCGATAACTTTAAGGTGTCATCTTACGCAGATGGCACCGCGGTAGTATTTTCTAGCTGTTCATGTGTGAGTCGCTTCGAGCTCTACACTTGAATAGCTTCACTCGGAGGTGGCATTAGCCGATACGATAGCCGTAACGAGAAACCTCGTTACATACCTCCCTCCGTGGAGAAAGGATTCGACCCGAATCCGATTAGTCATCAGACTCTTCGATTGGGCCAAGCGATAGGTCGGGTTTGTACGGTTTGAGGTCCTGTATGGACATCTTTCCCTTACTGTTCCCTGCGAGATCCGCCAATTCGTAGACAGTCTTCGATAGCTTCTTCGTGACTGTATAGGGCCCTACGAATGGCTTGTTTAACGCGGCTGATCTGTTTTTGCCTGCGTTCGATAGCTCGCGATTTCTAGATAACACTAGATCGCTTTCCACATACTCTCTGTCTCGTCTCCGTAGATTATACGGTTGAGACTGACTGTCGTGAGCCTCTGCGAGAGCGTGCTTGGATACTTTTCACAAAGTGTCCAGGCTCTTCCGATAACCCTCCTCTTCACCTCCTGCATCTACTGCTCTGCTTTGGTCCCTTAAGAATCTCTGACGAAATTCTTAGGTTCCTTGTATGCCAAACTTGGACATACAGCAGTTTCTGCTGGTGGAGGGGGACAGTAGTTTCGGGCACACTCGTAATTCCACTCATTACGTAGTGCCTTCCGCTCGAGATCCTCCATCGTTAACCTTCGGTCAATATCGATTCCGGCTCGATATTTCGGTAGCATGTTCGTATATGCAGTGTATACTTTGGCTTCTTCGTCCAAAGGTGGCGTTATTTTCAAAAAATAACCACGCACACTACGCATATACTCGGCCCCAGGCTCATGTTTGCCTTGTGTGCGCCCATACATCTCATTTCTGAGACGGACTTGGTAGTCTAGGCCTCCGAATTGCTTTCGGAACGCTTCTTTCGTGTCTGACCAATTAACGAAGCTCATGCCGCGGTACCACGTGAGTGCTGAACCTTTTAACAGACCCCTAAGGATGTGTATGAGGTCTACCTCACGTATCGATAACGAAACGCGTGCGTCTTCAATTGAGGAAATGAATTCCTCGACGTCTTCTCCGCGTTTCCCGGAAAACGATATCCCCCACCTTTTCAGGTGTTCGTGCGCCTTGTGCGCCATGACTGGGAAATCCTGTCTGTCGTGTGCCGTTGGGGCAGTGTGCCCCTCGGCCACAAGTGGCGTTGACGGTAACCCAACGTTAGCTGCCTCGTCCAATTGCATTCGCAATTGTCCCAGCTGCTCTGGCGTTGGTGAGGTGATTCTCACTGGGCGATTAGCCTCAGTGTCCCTCCTTCGACCTTTCGGTCGGTTTTCCGATACTAGCTCTGCAATTTGCTGTTGCATTGCCTTTACGATAGCTGTCAGCTCCTCTAATGAGAGAGCTTCACTAGTAGCCGGCGTGGCTGCGGTAGATGGCATAGTGCCGTCGTTAGCCTTTTTCTCTCGATTTCTCAAGGAAAACGTTTCGGTAGCCAGAGTGGTTGATCAGACCAACTCTCCCTCGAGAGCCGATTGCTGCTCCTTATATACTCATTTTCCCCATGGAGGGTGAAAATTTCGGGTGGGGAGCTCATCCTCCCACTATTTCTGCACAGCGCCCTCTTTTTGACGACTGTACGAGAGTTTCAGCAGTGGATAACTCTGAATATACGATAAAATGATCTTCTGATGACTTTTAATTAATTTCAGTACATCAGGAGCCATCTCTCGGATTTTTCGAGAACCTATTACCTTCCGTAGTCGGTAATTGCGATAGCTGTACTGGGTCCACGACGTGCTGCCCCTTCGCGGATTAGTTCAATCACGCGCGATAATTTGAGTCATTTGAATTCCCAAAATTCTCATTTCGGGTATTACTGACTCAATTGAGGTATCATTGACACAATCACGGTATTTTTGAATAGATTACGTCACACAGTAATTAATTCACTTTCGAAAACTGGGTTTTCTCGCTAGCCTTACTGTAGTCGTACTACACACGTTGGGCGCCATTTTGTAACGGGTGTTCGTCCAATCCCGTCATACTTCCGGCCATCCCTTTCCACACACACGGTTCGATAGCATGGGCGCCAGTTTATTCTTTACAGGAGGAATAAACAAAACTCACTGTGTGCTGGTTTTCCCTGGGCTCACCACGCTTAACCTCTTAGGGCGGTTTCGGGCTAACCTGCTGAATCTTCGGCAGTAATTACTCGGGGAATTACTAACCCCAATGGATGGCATGGGCAATCCATTCCCGGTAACCCAGTGTGCTGGTTATGGTAGAGGGGCGTGGGTCTAGTCACAGTCCCTCTAGCGAGAACAAGTCGGAATTGGGGTATTCCGCGATAGCCTCTGGATGAGCCCGTCCGCAGTATTCCTCTGATCTATCGTCACCCAGAGAATACCGGACGTCTCCATCCACACGAGAAACGCCACGTAGCCACGCTACGGGCAACCACCGATAACTCTCACCGAAGTGAGCGGTAGAGGATCCAGGGACGTCTCCCGATCCTCTCGAGTCTGCCGCCCAAGGCAGACTAACTGAACACCGTGTTGTTGGGTCTATTTATATCGGCTGAGGCTGCTTCTCCTCGTCTAGAGGTCTCTCCGTGCGCCTGCGTGATTCTTCCTCTCACACCACTGCCAGGCCCGGAGATAACTCCGACATCTCTAGTGGAGCGCCAGCATTTCAGCTGGGCTTCTGCCTCATCCTCAGCCGCATATAAAACCCACTGACGTGTCAGTTAGCTTTCGATAACTTTAAGGTGTCATCTTACGCAGATGGCACCGCGGTAGTATTTTCTAGCTGTTCATGTGTGAGTCTCTTCGAGCTCTACACTTGAATAGCTTCACCCGAAGGTGGCATAAGCCGATACGATAGCCGTAACGAGAAACCTCGTTACAAAGAATATTACATATTTGGTATTAATTCAGTTAATATATCTTTGGTTTTGTATTTTTTCATTCATTCTTTATCATAATAATTTATCTATTAAATTCTAATTATATATTGTGACGTAATTCCTGAGCCTAACGGTAAGCTCAGCAATTAAGCACGCTTGAAAAGCACCCAATAGCCAAAACAAAATTCAAAACAAAAACAAACTCAAAATGGGCGCCAGGATGTATCTCAACATCCGATCAATCTTAAATTGATCTAAACAACAACAACAAAATCAAAAATTCAAATAATTAACCACAAACTCGAATACTCCCTTATTCAGCACGAACTAGTTCAGTCTCCCCCTCAGGGTCGCTGTTGTGGGTTTGAATAAGGAGTGTAAATAATTCCAAACAAAACAATTTAGGGGATAAAATAAAAATTTTATATAAAAAAAATTAATTATAACTTATTAAACCCCTGCGTTACATCGGCAAGTGCGCAGCACAATAAATAAAAAAAAATTATAAATTTCAAACAAATAAAACAATTCAAAATAAATAAACAATTAATTACAAATAAATTCTTTGAAACCAAATTTTAAATAAAGTTAATCAAATAAAAGAATTTAATTAATTAACAAATTGATTAATTCATTAATTAATCGTCAGCACATAATAAAGTTATCAAATAAAAGAAATATTCAAAGAATAACATTCAAATTCAAATTCATAAGAAATTAATTTTGCTGCCACCTACAGGTATCTTTCGCAACGAAACGAAAGTAACTATTGATCCCTAGCGCTAAGTTACTAGAAATTCCCTAGCGATATTCCCTAGGTGTCAAGGCCGACTCAACCATACTCAATGCATAAAATTAATTGAATTAATTTCATGAAAATAAAAATAAAAAAATAATTCATCAAACAAAATGTCTCAAAATATTGAATAATAAAAAAAATTAAAACAGAATTCAATATATTTCACAAAGTCGCGAGACTAAAATTCCAAAATAAATTCCAATTAATTATCTTTGGCCATGACGCCAAAACATATCCGTTAATTGAATTTTCTCAATTCGCGACATTTTATCCAAACACAAAAAAAAAATATTTTTCTAAAAAAAATATTTTTTTTTCGAGAAACGAGCACGAGAGTTCCAAAAATTATTTTTAACAAAATTAATGTTTCCAAAAAAAAATTATCAAATTAATTCGCCGATAAATGGTATTCGATTTCGTGGCGTCTTTTTATATGGCGTCATTACGCTAACAGAAAAAAATACAATTTCCACGACCACGAAATCAATTACTGTACAAAATTTAATTAAACAAAAATTTGCTCACCAGATTATGCAAAATTGATTTCAACGTGAACAATATTTTTTTTTATTCAAATTAATTAAACGACAATTAATACAATTAATTCCAATGAATTAATTGTCCAAACGTGAAAATGGCGACTATGCAAAATTGTGCAGAGAGACACGACAAAACATGTGTTTACTCTACGGCACACCAAACGAGAATCCTGCCGACAGCAAACGCTGTACTCGGCTAAGGCGTCTTTTCCGGGAAGGACTCTTCTCATTGGTCAATCCCAGACTACGTCAGTTAACACAGCTTAACCTGACGACAATAATTTCCTCTGTTCAATGACAATAAATTCCAACGAAGACAATTGAGAAACTCCAAGTCGATGACATTAGAGTTGGGACAATTTTATCAAGTCCAAGGATGCAACCAAAGTTCATCTAAACGTCTCAATTAATTCTTCCGATGAATCTTGTCATTGGCGCCAAAACTTTAGTCCAATTAACCGACTCCTTCGGTAATGTCGATTCCCTTCATCATCGTCCATCTGGTGTCTCCCTCTTCCAGTCGTGAGACATCAACTCAATTGACGACAATCCAATGAGCGTTAACAAAAGAAATTAACCAATCGGCATTAGTTTTACATAATTTATACAAAAATTGAACTCTCGTGATTCGTTTGTTTTGATTCTCAATTGGTGGTGCCAACACTATTCAGAATTTAAAATTAATTACGCGCCCAGACGACAAAAAGTAACGTAATCCAAATATTACGTTACAATATATATCTACTTTTTTTTGTTTTTCTTATATATTTATTATTTTTTTTGTTCTCATTCCATTCAATTCATCCATCCATACATTATTATTTTCATTCCTTGAGTTAATGTCTATATAATTTGTTGTTTTGGTTTTTTTTTCTCTCTTATGTCTACACGTAAGTGCTAAGGCATTAAGTCATTCATACGCATTATAATTGAAATATTCTTACTGGCATTACAGTGTAGTTTCTACTTCGTATCTCCAAGAATCGTTCTGGATTGTTTAATCAATAAGAATTCATAGAGGTGCTCACTAAAAGTTCGCATGGACGAGCTCTCACGTATTTCAAGCGGTATTGAGTTCCTAAATTCGGGCGCAGATGCAGAGAACGATGATTTTCCGAAGTTAGTGCGAGAATTAGGGATTTGGAGGTCAAGATAGGTATCATGATTCGATCGCTGGTTTATCGTAGACCTCATTATCAATTTATCTGCCAAGTAGGCCGGCCGTCCCTTTCGAATAACCTGATAAGTTAATTTGCCGAGAAGGAAATTCCTCTGAAATGACGGCCATTGGAGGGTAATGTAAAAGCCGCTAATCGATACATCTCGTTTTAAATTAAAAACGAAGTGAATTCCGCCGTTCACCATTTTCTTCAATTTCCGATCCACCTCCTCAAAGCAACCCGTTAGTGCTACCGAGCAGTAGTTGATATGAGGATAAACTAGGCTCCTCACTGAAAACGTTCTCAAATCCGAAGAGAGACAGCCTTTGTTTTTCCCGAGTTGGTACATGGTGGAGTTAACCTTTTTGTTTGTCGCCTGTGATTGGTCATGCCATTGGAGTTTGTTGTCAATGACGAAGCCAAGAATAGTGACTTTGGTAGAGTAGCCGATTTCTGAAGCATTAACTTCAACCTTGGGAATATCATTCAAGTCAATGGCATTAATCAAGTTTTTCGATCCAATAGTGATCGAGTGGGTTTTATTATCATTTAGATGTAACCGATTTAGTTCTACCCAGTCACAAAGCTCCTTGATATCATCATTGACATGGTCAATAGTCCGTACGAGTTCCGAAGGAAGACAGTGAAGGTGAATTTGTAAGTCGTCGGCATAACTGATATGCCTGACGTGTCTGAACTGGCAACTAAGATCTCCTGAAAAGCAGATGAAGAATAGCGGACCAAAAATAGTGCCTTGAGGAACACCCCTGTTCACTGTTATCCATTCAGACCTCGCCTCCGACTCCCCAATGACCGCCTGCCTCCTATCTACCAAGTACGAGCGAATCCAGTTAATAGTGGATTCTGAGTAGCCTAAGTTTTCTAGTTTTCCAATCAATAAGGAGTGATCCACCATGTCAAACGCCTTAGAAAAGTCGAATAGGACCAGTACTGAGATCATCCTGCCCTCGATGGCGAGTTTCACATCATTCAGCAAATTTAGCAACGCCAACTCAGTGTTTATCCTCCCACGAAAACCCGACTGAAATTTATCAAATTTATTGTTACTTTCTAGAAATTCGATCATTTGTACTGAAATCATTTTCTCGAAGAGCTTCGAGAGGATGCAAGTCAACGCAATGGGCCGATAGTGTGAACATTCAGTCGGACTCTTTCGTTTGGGGATGGGCCTGATCAGTGCGTCTTTCCAGACTGTAGGAAACGTTTCGCCAAAAATGGAGGTGTTGAAAATATGCATGATCGGTCGCGCAATCATAGAGAACGAGAGTTTTATTATTGTAGACGATAAGGAGTCAGGCCCGACTGAACTCGATTTAAGGAATTTCATATATTTTTCAATGTCATTTAGGTTAATTTTCTTAATGCTGAAAATTGGGTCAGTACAATGCTTTACAGTCGCTGAGTCCCCCCGCGAGGATACCGAAGTGCCAGTCATTCCACTACTATCGTCAGATGAAGAAGCAAAGTATTTCGCCAGTACCTCTGGTTCAACGGACAGTTTCGAGTTAGAGCCCTTTTGTTTGCATAGCCCTATGTGTTCGAGCTCGCCCCAAAGTGTTTTGGAATCTTTAGCTCTCATAAATCTACCCTTGAAGTAATTCGCTTTCGCGCGGCTGATAATACCCTTGATTTCGTTCCTGAGAGTCTTGAAAGTGTCCCGCAACGACCGATCACCGGTGCAACGCAATCTTGCGGGTATCACATCACGTTTCTCTATTTTCTCTGGGGTGATCCATGGAGCAGCTTTAGCCTTAATTGTTTTAAAGGGTGCAACTTCATCGAGACATTGTGTAACTGTGTTATTCAAAAAAGACACCTGTTCGTCAACAGAAGAGAGCTTATAAAAATCACGCCATTCAGCATCAGCGAGCTTATCCAAGAAAATTTTCTGATCAATGTTTTTGAGGTTTCTAAAAGTGAAAGTTCGTGGTGATGGTTTAGGCATCTTGAGTAGAAATTCCACCCCAATGAGATCGTGACCGAACATTGTGGACGGGAATTGGAAAGATCGAAGGAGCTTATCCGTGTCGCTAACCAAAATAATGTCTAGCCAGGTATGCGAGGTACAGGTGTGATGGGTAGGATTAGAGGGCACAATGGAGAGGTTGAGGTCATCTACCGCACGCCTCAAGTGTTTGTTATCGTCCTTGAGCTCACCATTACACTTGACATCATTCAGGTCCATATTGAGATCACCAAGGACTATCGTGAATTCATAGGAAGGGCTCAGTCTCAACAAAGTTTCGCAGAAGGCAGTGGGGTATTTGAGGTGCGGTGGTCGATAAATTGCACTTATCAGGGTGTTGGTGAAGTCGTGTCCACTAATTTGCAGCGTAAGGAATTCGGGAATACCAGAAAAGGTGCTGGAAGATGTGTCGATAATTTTGACCGTGAGATGTGACATTACATATACTGCCACGCCACCACCTTCCTTCCCCTCCCTGTCATTGCGATAGATATCATACCCTAGATATTGTACAGAGGTATCAGATATGTGAGGCTTAAGCCAGGATTCAGAGATAGCAATTACGTGATAGTTATGATTTTGTGTAAGATTAATTATGACAATGTTCAAATTTTCCCCCCAACGTCAGTCCCTCGGGAGCCGCGTCAAGCGAACGGTGAGGGCCTTTTCGGTCAAGTTCGGTATTTGTCAAATGTGAGAAACGACCAATTGAGGGCGACACCCAATTTGGTCAACTGAGTTGCGTGGCGTAAAGAGACTCACTTCTTCTCGAGACACCCAAAAGGCCTAATACCTTGTGTTATTTTGTCACTGATATAATTTGCATTATTAAAATAAAGTTATACTATTGTTTCTGTCAAATATTGTTTGTCAAATTAATTATTACTGTCACATATTATTGTCAAGGAAATATAATTTATAGAAAGGAAGGAAACGGTTGCCGAGGATTAAAGTAAGTAACCTATATATCTTGCTCGTCAATTTGTTCTTTCTCTCTCTAACTTTTCTTCAGGGTCACCAAAGTCGGAATTCACACCCGTATAATTAGAGTTTCATTTTTACTTAATTGTCAAATTTAATCAAAGTTGTCGGACTTAAACCGACTGGCGCCCAATCATCTTAATTTAACTATTTTCTTTTGAGCCCCGACAGTTTCGACCCAAGCCGCGTCGGGTGAGATCTTTTGTTATATCTAATTCTCTTTAAATTTATCAAAATAATATCCAATAAAAAAGATCTTGTCTCATAATTAGGTCTAACCAATGACAGGGAAGAGACTGGCAGTTCACGTGACATACCTTAAGGTTATTTCCGAAATTACTGTTTACATTGCTGTTTGAATTGTAAGTCTCTGATTGTTATGCCGCAGGCTTCTTGGTCTTTCTTGTGTTGCGCTTCGCTGGAATCCCCTCCACTTCGTTGATGTCTTCGCGGTTCTTTCTCTTGCCCGTTGAGTCAGATGCAGATTGTGTCGAAGCCGGTTTCCGGCCATTTGCCCGGGGCTGCGAGGAGCCATGTGCGCCATTGGTGTTGGTTTTCAAATTTGCCTCAGTACCCCTGGTGCCACCCATAGCCTCAAGATCATCAGCATGAGCGAACACTAGCACCGGCGATCCGTCCGTGACGCGACCATAAATAATCCCATTTTTGGTCCACACGTACTTCAGGCGATCCTCCTTCTTTTCTTTACGTGCAGTAAGGAAAATGCGCCGTTGGTACGGAGTAAGCCGTGCATTGACATAAATTGTCCCAACAGCATATTCCGGCAGTTCAAGGTCAATTGTGGTGATAGGCTTTCCATGATCTTTCTTTTTTTTTAATAATGGACATTCGGTGTCCTCCTCACGAAGTCTACGATGATAATCGGATAAATACATTCACCATTCTCGAGTTCTCTCACACGAGTACCGAGTTGATAGGAAGTGCTGATGTCCACCAATTGCAGATCCATCTTGAGGATGTTAGATAGCCGCAGTACTAAGTTCGGGATATTTTCGTCACGGTGAACAGGAACTCCACTGTTGCTTCAATTTCTCAATCTGAAGCTCAGCTTCTGTGAAGTTGCGTTTTGACATAGAATTCTCTGAGGTCAGTGTCTCAATCCTCTCCACGTTGTTCTTGTCACTCTCTTCTGGGGTCATCAGGCGTTCATTGTGTGCATCCATACGAGTACCAACGTTAACTATGTCTCTTTGCATCTCCTTCAGGAATGACAAAATCTCTGCATTTGTTGTCTCCCCCATTTGGTTAAAGATAAGAAGTAACAGAGTCAATAGAGTCCGAAAAAATGTCACCACAGTGATGAGCTTTCGTTCTTTCCCTTCCCTAGCGGTTCCGAAAACGCAGTATAAACATCGTGTAAACACTGTGTTAAAAATCAGCCTATCTTTTAGGTCGATTCTTACGGAGAATTTTGGAGCAGCTCGCCAAAACCCTCGTTGATATTCTCGTTGTAGTGGACTGTATTTGAGGATTAGCTGGTAAATGATTAAAGGAGTTTGAGTGGATTTTCTCGATAATTAATGACACGTGATTTATATAAAAATATATAAACTCTTTAATGATTGGACTAGAATACACTCATGATACTTTGACCGCACTGATTCTAGATATCGTCTCTGATTATTTCACTAGATATTTGCACAACTGATTTAAATCCGGTTGTGAATCGTAATTCAACAGATATGCTGATACTTTCACAATGAGGATTTCGCTCTGTTCACTGGAGAACTATACTATTCTCGCGACGCATCCTTTAAACGGTCACAGTGAACCTTGATGATGTAGTTGAGGATCTCAAAAGTATGTGTAACTCCTCTCGTCAAGATACACGAAGCGCCTGTATCCACGCTTTCAATAGCAACTGTCTTTGTCAGGAAGAAATCGATTATTTCATTACCTCTTCCCCTCTCATCAGGTTCCCTCTCTCTTTCAATTCAATGAAAACATGAAAATATACCGTATCTGGAACAAGTTATTATGATTCTACAATTTCAAGAGTTAAAATTTGCAAAATGATCGAAATCAATTCATTGATTTGTTGAAAACAATGAAATCACTTCAAGTTATTTAGCTCGAAGGGAAATATTCAATAATGATATTTTAAAATTTGCAAAATTAAATTTCTATATTATTATTGTCAACGCGACAGTTGAAACTAGACATGGTTAAAAATTGAATACTTTTTGTTGGCAGAGCTCTACTTCCCCTTTATCGAACTATAAATGACGATCTGAAAACTGTTTTTGAAATAAAAAGCTACATGATGGGTAGCGGTGTTGTTGACAGGTTTTGATGTCATTTTGTGACGTTAAGACCCGGAATTGACGATCTGAAAACTGTTTTTGAAATAAAAAGCTACATGATGGGTAGCGGTGTTGTTGACAGGTTTTGATGTCATTTTGTGACGTTAAAACCCGGAATTGACGATCTGAAAACTGTTTTTTTTTTTTTTTTTTTTATACTATTCTCGGGACGCATCCTTTAAACGGTCACAGTGAACCTTGATGATGTAGTTGAGGATCTCAAAAGTATGTGTAACTTCTCTCGTCAGAATACACGAAGCGTCTGTATCCACGCTTTCAATAGCCGGTTTTTGGTTGTAATTCGGCACCAGGAACAGGCGCTCCTCGCGACAATTATGATAATTTTTGATACGTCCGTTCTTCTTAACCGCTCACACGATAATTGATTGAGACGGTCGATAAATTTAGCAAGATTTATAACACACTGTGTTTACACCGTTTCTCTGTGCAGTTTTTCCACAGTTTTCACACGGGATATACACAGTTTTTCGACGGAAAGTACACAGTGCTTACACAGTTTTTAAACGGAATTTACACAGTTTTTATACAGTTGTTACACCCCTAGCGAATTCGTTCCGACCTGAAAAATACCTAAATTATCCTCCGAATTTGGGTATATTTTCAGTGATTTTCCTGTATAATGCTGAAAAAAGTAACATTTATAGTCACAATTTTATCGCCACTTAGAAACTCAGATATAAGAAAAATGGACCATGGAGTATATCGTCGCTTTTGGAACAAAAGGGCGTAAATCCTATGTATAAGTACAGCACTCGCGCCTCTTTGTTTCTATGGCGATGATATTCGTACAGAATAATTGAACAGACCAATACTTGTGTGAAGTTGCCACCCGACTTTTAAAAAAACAATTTTTTGAGGCATGATTTTCGAAGGATTTTTTGCGTAGATGATTGTAGTTATAATTTTTTTGTATGTAGTTGAAACGTAAGAACGTAGATAGTTTTTGAATAACAATTAGGATAGAATTACATTGTAGATTGGAAACTTCAGTGGATTCTCCCTCAGAATTGTTTGTAGTTTTTTGTAGTTTAAGCAGTTTTGCAATAGTTTAAAATTTGAAGGGATGGTGTACATTAAATTGAGGAGAAGGAGTAAATTTATCAGGAGACCTCAATCAAGGTTACATTTCTCAAGGAATTTGTTCGTAGTTTTTTGTAGTACACGAAGTTTCGTGCTGATTTGAGAAGTGAGAATGTGAGTAGTTTTTAAATAACAGTTACGGTCAAACTGAATGCTGAACTCGAGACATTAATAGACTTTCACCTAAAATTGTTTATAGTTTTTTGTAGTTCGTAAATTTTCTCGTTTATTTGGAACGCAAAAAAAAGGTTTACATTTTATTGAAATCACTCACTCAAAATTGTTTGTAGTTTTCTGAAGTTCAAGCAGTTTTGCGTTAATTTACAAATTGAAGAAATGGTGTACATTGGATTGAAGAGAAGGAGTAAATTTATCGGGAGACCTCAATCAAGGTCACAGTTCTCAAGGAATTTGTTCATAGTTTTTTGTAGTACACGAAGTTTCGTGCTCATTCGAAAAGTGAAAATGTGAGTAGTTTTTAAATAAGAGTTACGATCAAAAACTGTTGAACTCGAAACATCAATAGATTTTCACCTAAAATTGTTTGTAAAATAGGCAATTCTGCTCTCTACAATCAAATCGTAGCGTGAAAAAGGACCGGAACTGAAATGAATATCCATAATATCAGCAATGAGTCGAAAAATTGCCAATGACAGCAGCTATAAACTAATTTCTTCTCTCACAATATTCTATGAACGCTGCTATCCTGAATTCTGTTGACGATTCTGATGAAATATTTCCTTCTTGCATTATACATGAAATATTTTTGAATTTTTTTTACTACAAACTCATTATCACTTCCAGAAAGAATTAACCATAATCAGTTCATTGATAAATTCAACTACAAACTTCCCGGGAAAAAATCGTCATATATAAACATATATGTACATATATGGGACATATATGAACATAAATGTGACATAAATGTACATATATGTCACATATATGTACTGTGACGTAGAGAAGTGGGGGGAACAAACGCCAGGCACAAACTCACGCAAGTGGGAGTGCATGGGAGTGGGGAGAAGGAAGAGCGCGCAAGCGCGGGCCGCGCTGCGAGTATATAAGGAGCTCGCAGCGCAGAAACAAACACTTGATCCCGGCCAACGGTGGCACCAACACCCACGGCAGCCAACGAGACCCCCAGTCTCCACGGCATTCTCCTATCCTTATTCTAAGGACCCACGTGGACAACGAGTGGATAACTCCGCGTCAACACAACGGTCTATAAAGCCTACCTCTACCACCTCAAAGCACAACGGTGATTTACCCACGTGTCGTCCTGGCGAAGAGTCCGTTCCGAGCCTCATCCGATCCCCGGTAACGGCTTCTGGCCCGCACCTAACCTTAAACAAGCAACGGGCTGTCCCTGCGCCATATTAACCAAAACAGTTGATTACAGATGTGAACGAGAGCCCCAGGAGAAGAAGGGAGACCCGAAAGTCACTGAGGGTGCGTCAGGCCACGACGGGCCTTAACCGACGATCGGTAACAAGGAGAGCTTGTGTCGCAAAGAGTTAATATCATTTGGATTTGATTGTAAAGAGGATAAGTGCTCCTCTCAAAGAAAAACTGTAAAAAGGCTAATAAAATAGAAATTGATATTCTAAATTACCCACTGATTCGCCTACCTTCTTTCACACTACCTCAACCTCTCTCTGGTTCGTGGTTCACCCACTCATTCATCGAAGGAATCGTATCAAGGAAAAGTGATACGTTACAACTGGCGCCCAACTTAAAGGGGCCCGAACAGAGAGAGAGTGGTGTGAATGAACGGCGAAATGGGACGTAAAAGGAAGGAGTCGGGAGAACAACCCAACGAAATACAGGAACGAATTATGCAAGCCCTGGCAACCCTACAAAAAGAGATTGGAGAACTCAAACTAAGGACCGAGGAGCCATCACGAAATCAACAAGCCGTCCACCAACTACAAGTGGGGATCGACACTTTACAAAGAGAAATACAGCAACAGGAAGAAACAATAAGGAACATCCGCCTAGCCATACCCGTCATACAAAGAAATCTGGACATCAAAACACCATCTTTTGACCCAAGCAAGAAAGAACGCCCCCACAAGTATTTAGCTGATTTAAAAAATTGTTTGGAGGTAAATAACGCGAGAACAACGCAACAAATACACAGCATCATCAACGAAGGGCTGAAGAATGCAGCGAACGAATGGTGGTATACCATACAAACGACGGTCGAAGGATGGGAAGATTTCAAAGAGAAATTTCTAAATCGGTTTTGGAGCCAGGAAACTCAAAGAAAGATAAAAAGGAATCTGTATACCGGTCGGTACAATTGGGACGGAGGACTATCACGAGTGGAGTATGCGACAAGAGTATTCAACAACACAAAAGACCTCGGCATGGAAGAAAATGAAATAATCATCGCGTTAGGGGAACACTTCGATAAAGAGACAGCCAATGCAATCTGGGGCTGGAAGATTAGCACGCTAGAAGGCCTCATACAACTATTAGAAAGAGCGGACAATAGGAGGACAAATTCCTCAGCCCAGAGGACAGAACAGTCGGCAGACAATCAAAATAATAAAGGAAAAAATTGGCAAGCGCCGAAAAACGAGAAATCCGCAGGAGCAAAACCATCAACATCGGGACAGGGAAACTAATAACCGTTACCGAGGAAGTGAAACGACCAACTGTAGCTCACACGGTAACGGAAACAGAAAGCAACCTCCTACAAAATATCAGAGAAGAATTAATATCGGAGGATAAAACAGAGCTAAGGAAAAACGAAGAAGAATACCCAGAAATAAGAATATATGTCGAAGAAGCCCCAACACTGGCATTAATAGACTCAGGAAGTCAAATAACCTGCATTTCCGAAGAATTCTACAATACCAGCATAGAAAAACTACAGAAATGTCCAACCCTACCCATAACGGGATTAAGAATAGTAGGGGCGCTCAAAGGTAAAATGAATAAAATCAACAGACAAATAATGGCCGAAACACAGATCGGCGGACTAAAAACCAAAATCATCTACTTAATCATACCGGGATTAATCCGGAACTGCATTATCGGCATCGACACGTTGAGGGATCTAAAAGCAAAGATAGACGTGGATAAGGGAATGATAACATTAAGAAAAAAGGATACAGAATTCACACTCCCAATCACGAGAAAAGAGATCAACCACCCGGCTAAACAGGGTCCCATCGAAGGATCGCTGGAACAGGAGATCGCAAACCTCAGTAAAAAATGGGGGGAATGTGAAATCAACTGCGTCGATAATGAAGAACACGACAAAAGCAAAGAAGCAAAGACGGAAATAAACGATGAACAAATCGAAGAGATGATAAAAAAGGCAAAGAACCTAAATAACAGCCAACAAGAGAGGCTGAAGAGCATCCTGATAAAACATCGGAAGATATTCGATAAACGACCAGGAAAAATTAAAGACTACGAACACGAATTAAATATTAAGAAAAATCAGAAAATGGCAAAACCAAAAATGTATCCAGTCCCAATGAAACTGCACAAAAAAGTGGACGAAGCCATCCAGATGATGATGGAGCAAAACATCATACGAAAATCAAACAGCACATATGTGAACCCAATCCTCCCCATAATAAAGAAAAATGGAGCGGTAAGATTATGCCTAGACGCAAGGGAACTGAATAAGATCCTCGAGGACGACCCAGAAAAACCACCGGACATACAGGAAGTATTTCAACGCTGTACTGGAGTAAAAGTTATGACAACCATAGACCTCACAGCAAGTTACTGGCAGATACCTCTAACAGAAGCGTCAAAAAAGTACACGGCGTTCATGCATAGAGGAAAATGTTACGAATTCAATTACACACCGTTCGGAATAAAAACAAGCAACGCGAGTCTACTGAGGGGATTGGATATAGCACTTTACGGGATAGGAGACTTCTTCCTCAACTTTGTGGATGACTTCATCATCATCTCCAAGGACATTGACGAACACCTGGAGCACCTAGAAACATTATTCGAAAAATTTAAGGAAAAAGGAGTCACAATAAACGCCGAAAAAATACAGCTATTTGAAGAAGAAGTTCACTTTCTGGGACACATCTTGAACGAGAAGGGCATCAAACCAGATCCTCATAAACTCCGCGAAATAACAGAATTTCCTAAGCCAAAAAATATAAAACAGCTAAGAGGATTCTTGGGCTTAGTAGGCTTCTGCACAAAATTCGCGAGACATTACGCAGAAATAGCAAACCCATTATACGAATTACTGAGGAAAGAAACCCGTTGGAATTGGACACAACAACACCAAGAAGCATTTGATAGAGTCAAAAACTTATTCAAGGAACAAATAACGTTACATCATCCAGATCGAAAAAAAGAGTTCATCATTCAAACAGACGCCAGTGACCTAGCGATCGGGGCTATATTAGCTCAGTATGACGAAGAAAACGAACGAATCCCCATAATGTTCGCGCATAGGATATTAAAAGGCCCAGAGAGAAATTACACCACGACAGAAAAAGAGCTGTTGGCCATCGTATACGCCTTAGAAAAATTCCGAACGTATTTATACGGAAATAAAATAGTGATAACCGACCACCAAGCGTTGACATTTATGAAAACTTGCAAATACCTAAATATGAGATTAACTAGGTGGGCATTGGCAATACAAGATTACGACATAGAGATCAAATACGTAAAGGGAAAAGATAATCAAGCCGCGGATATCCTGAGCCGGTATGAAGAAATTATTGATAATGTAGAAACAGAAGAATGGCCAATCATAGCTGCAACGGTACTAGCACGAGAAATATCACCACAGATAAGGCAGAGATTAAATGATATCCAGAGAGAACAGGAACAGGACCAGAGATGGGGAAGGGTAACACAACGAATAAGGCAGGGAGAAGAATTAGAGAAATACAGAATATACAATAATAACCTACAGAAAAGACACGAAAAATGGAAAACGTGCATCCCAAACAGCATCCTGGAAGACCTCATCATTGAAACACATGAAATCTACGGGCACGTAGGACCAAAGAAAGTATTCAACAAAATGGCCGAACATTGGAGTTACCCACAGCTACATAAAAAAATCAGACAAATAGTAAAAAACTGCCATTCGTGTCAAATTAACAAATACCCCAACCAAAGGCTGCATGCGACACAACAAAATATACTCACAGAAAGACCAGGGCAACTAGTGTCCATTGATATATTTGGAAATCTCATCACGAGCACCAACGGGTACAGAGCCATTTTGGTCACCATCGATACTTTTTCGAAATACGTGAAAATATACCCGTTAAGAAACGCACGAGCAACAGAAATAATACAGAACCTGGAAGAACAATACATCCCAGAAGTAGGGAAACCAGAATCGATACAAACGGACCACGGAAGACAATTTACAGCACACGCATGGAGAAACTGGATGGACAGACAACAGATATCACAAGTTTACAGTGCAGTCAAACACCCCCAGAGTAACATGGTGGAAAGAGTGAATAGAGAACTAGGAAGATTTTTTCGATCAATCCTACGGCAAAAAGAAGAACCACATGAAACGTGGGACCAATGGATCCCAATAATCGAAACTTGTATGAATGAAATGACACATGAATCAACTGAATTTACACCAATAGAAATACAACTAAACACGCCACCTACCAATATATGGAGAGAATGGATAAACGAGGCAGATAACATAGAACAGGGATTACCATACGAACAAAAATTGATCATGGTAAGACAGCGATGCCAAAGAAAAGGAAGAAAAAGAGCGGAAAGACATGAAAGAGGACACAAGATACAAAATATCGAAATAAACACATGGGTGTTATTAGAAGCAAAAACCGATTGGCCAACGCAAAATAGGATTGTACCCAAATTTCTCGCAATATACGAAGGACCGTACTACGTATATAAACAAGTCGCTGACGCAACGTTTATTCTATGGAATCCATACAGAAACAGAGAAAGAGGCATGTATCATATAAACAGCCTAAAGAAATACTACTGGAAACACGAAGAATTCAGAACGCAACGCGAAAGAATGAACTTCCCAGAAGGAGTAATAGTACCAGAACAATGAGAGAGAAAAAAAAAAAAAAAAAACAAAAACACAAACAGGACATCAATAAAAGGGACGAAATAAATCCAAATCAATCAGTTACGATTTAACAGTCATCATGGAGAGTCAGTGCGCTGAAAATAAAAAAAAAATGGAGCCCGGAAAGAACAAAAAGCCAAAAGATGCAGAAACCCAGACAGAGGAGAGTCCAACAGGACGAGAAATAAAGGCACAAAGATTCCAAGGAGGGACAGGATGGACAGCCCAGGGAAAAATGACCCAAACGGTGAAAGGGCAAGTAAAAATAAAGAAAAATAAAAAAAACCGAGTAGTGGAGCCAAAACCCTGGGAACCAAGCACATCAACAGGGATGCAAGGAAAACCAACGGAGAAAGAACAAAAAAAACCTCCCACGGCAAGTACGGAAACACCATTGATAAAAAAAGAAAACAAATTGAAGAAAATCATTGAACAATTCAAGAAAAAGATACCACCAAAGCCCAGAGTAGCTAAACTGTGCAAAGAAGTACCAGAGTTAAGACAGTGTATGCGAAAAAAGACAAGACCTCAGATAATAACACCAAAAAGAAAGACAACAACGGAGGTAAAACAAGAAATCAACAACGAGGTAAAAAAAAAATCAACAACGAGAAAAAGCGAAAACTCGACAATGAGGTAAAACAAAAAACCGACAAAGAGGCAAAACAAAAACTCAACAATGCGAATAAAATTAAGAAAGATGACAAACAAAAAAGTAACACGGAAGAAATGGAGAAGGAAAGAAAAAGACTTATGGAAAAATACTTCGGGGGAGAGGTATCATCATCAGATGAGGAGAGCCAGAAAAGAAAATGGAGGTAAAAAAAAAAAAAAAAAAAAAAAAAAAAAAAAAAAAAAAACTGTAATAATATGGATAGCAAAAGATCTCTTCTTCCCATGGCAGAACCGAGAAGAAGAAATCTTTTGGGGGGGAAGTTGTGACGTAGAGAAGTGGGGGGAACAAACGCCAGGCACAAACTCACGCAAGTGGGAGTGCATGGGAGTGGGGAGAAGGAAGAGCGCGCAAGCGCGGGCCGCGCTGCGAGTATATAAGGAGCTCGCAGCGCAGAAACAAACACTTGATCCCGGCCAACGGTGGCACCAACACCCACGGCAGCCAACGAGACCCCCAGTCTCCACGGCATTCTCCTATCCTTATTCTAAGGACCCACGTGGACAACGAGTGGATAACTCCGCGTCAACACAACGGTCTATAAAGCCTACCTCTACCACCTCAAAGCACAACGGTGATTTACCCACGTGTCGTCCTGGCGAAGAGTCCGTTCCGAGCCTCATCCGATCCCCGGTAACGGCTTCTGGCCCGCACCTAACCTTAAACAAGCAACGGGCTGTCCCTGCGCCATATTAACCAAAACAGTTGATTACAGATGTGAACGAGAGCCCCAGGAGAAGAAGGGAGACCCGAAAGTCACTGAGGGTGCGTCAGGCCACGACGGGCCTTAACCGACGATCGGTAACAAGGAGAGCTTGTGTCGCAAAGAGTTAATATCATTTGGATTTGATTGTAAAGAGGATAAGTGCTCCTCTCAAAGAAAAACTGTAAAAAGGCTAATAAAATAGAAATTGATATTCTAAATTACCCACTGATTCGCCTACCTTCTTTCACACTACCTCAACCTCTCTCTGGTTCGTGGTTCACCCACTCATTCATCGAAGGAATCGTATCAAGGAAAAGTGATACGTTACAGTACATATATGAGACATATATGTCACATATATGTACATATATGAGACATATATGAACATATATGGACATATATGCTCATACGTTTCTCCGAGAAATCAGACAGCTATGGGCATATATGGACATACATGAAACATATATGAGCATGTATGGACATATATGGACATGTATGCATATGGCATATAGGGTCGTATGATCCTGTGGGAACCGAGTAGGTATGGGCATATATGAGACACAAATGGACATATAGGAGCATATATGGGCATATATGAGACATATATGGACATATATGGGCTTACATGGTCATATATGGTCGTATGATCCTGTGGAAACTGAGCAGCTATGGGCATATATGAAACACATATGGACATATATGAACATATATGAACTGTGACGTAGAGAAGTGGGGGGAACGAAAGACGGGCACGAACTCACGCAAGTGGGAGTGCCAGGGAGTAGGGAGAAGGAAGAGCGCGCAAGCGAGTATATAAGGAGCTCGCAGCGCAGAAACAAGCACTTGATCCCTGCCAACGGTGGCCCCAACACCCACGGCAGCCAACGAGACTCTCGGTCTCCACGGCATTCTCCCCTCCTTGTTTTAAGGACCCACGTGGACAACGAGTGGATAACTCCGCGGCAACACAACGGTCTATGAAACCTACCTCTACAACCTCAAAGCACAACGGTGATTTACCCACGTGTCTCCTCGGCGAAGAGTCCGCTCCGAGCCTCACCCCGATCCAAGGTAACGGTCCCTGGCCCGCACCGAATCTTAAACGAGCAACGGGCTGTCCCTGCGCCATATTAATTGACAGTTGATTACAGACGCGAACGAGAGCCACAGGATAAGAAGGGAGAAACGGAAGCCACTGAGGGTTCGTCCGGCCACGGAGGGCCTTAACCAACGATCGATAAAGAAGAGAGATCGTTAGAAAGGAGTTAATCTTATTTAGATTTAATTGTAAAGAGGATAAGTGCTCCTCTAAAAAAGGAAAAAAATGTAAAAAGGGATAATAAAATAGAAATTTATATTATAAATTACCCACTGAGTCGCCTACATTCTTTCACACTACCTCAATCTCTCTCTGGTTCGTGGTTCACCCACTCATTCATCGAAGGAATCGTATCAAGGAAAAGTGATACGTTACAGAACATATATGTGCATATATGAAACATATGAAAAAATGCTCACTCAATCCATATAAGAATGTGAAAATGATAAATTTGAATAATTAATGGTAAATGCACGTTCTTTTAGTTGTTTACCGCTTACTTTGAGAACTTAAAATTTTGCCAGCATTCGAAAATCAGTTTTTTCGGTATCACTAAATTATTTACAATGATTGAAATAATTCAAATGAATTCACTTTTTCTAAGTTCGAAAGACATTGATCACTATATCAGGATTAAAATTCATCCAATAAGTGTGTGAAATGCGAATAGCGAAGGTGGTAGGATGATGGACTCGTCATGTGACGGTCCCGGGTTCGATCCCAGCTGGATGTTTTTTTTTTTCACTTCAAATTCGTTATTAATGAGGAATTGAGTGATCAAGGGAATTAATACTGATATATTATGTTCAGATATTAGAACATTTTGTAATGATATCACAAATCTCATTTCCCCACCATGGTAATCCTCAGAGGGAGGGGGAAGACACGTGACTCAATGATCGGTGAGACGAGGTCCCGATGAATTTTAAACTCTCTCTTGCTTCTCGTCTTTTGTACTGTGCACAGTCTTAATATTTCATTTCATTTCGTAAAATTAATTCACGTGAATATTCATTCGAATTTCATTATATTTGAATATAATATACAATATTTGTTATTAATATATAAATTGTATAGGGAACAAGAGTTATTTGAATTAATTATTTAATTATTATTATAATTGACGACGTCATATATATATTGATATATATATATTGAATTATTTTTGGTTTGTATGCGTGAGATTGTATGTGAGTGAGGTACGTATCGACAATTAAATAAAATTGAAATAAAAGAAAAGGAATATCCAGAGCTACTTATAAAATAACGATTAAGCAATTTCTTTCATAATTATAATTTTTATATAAATATATTTATAATTTTCTGCTCAAAAAAAAAAATGATGTTAAATTCATAAATTCAATGACACGGAATATAATAAAATTATTTTGCACGATATATTTTATATTAATTTTTTTATTATTTATATTGCTATGTATTTTTGCTCGAATTTTGATCTATCTAACATTGAATAATTTCTTAAAGTTTTTATGATATTACAATTGGCGCCCAACTAGAGGCAGAAATTTTCGGCCTTGAAGATGTTTTGAAGATTAATACAAAAGGCAATAAATGTCAATAAACTCAAATTCTATAGTGACGAGATCAAACAAAAACAGTGTACTTGTAGAACCGTTAGAAATTCACAGTAAACGAGAAAAACAGAAGATTAAAAATAAAATTGGTCTCAAGAAGCCAATAATTAATAAAATTTCTAATATTGAATTTAATCATAGGGAGACTGAAATGGAGGAAGAAATTAAAAAATTAAAAGCAGCCTTGTTAGATGAGCAGAATAGAGTGAAGCAGGTTTTGGACCAGTCTGAGAAATACCGGAAGCAGGTCGATGATTTGAACGTTCTTAATGAGGCATTAAAAGAGCAGAAAAAACAATTAGAAGAATCATTGGCAGCACAACAGGTGAATCATCAGGCTCAGACTGCTGCGCAAACTCAAAATCAAAGTAATGTAAGTGATCAGATTATTCATGGTCTGGCCAATCAACTTCCATACATACAAATCAATCCAAAAGTTCCGAACTTCAACGAAAAAACTAATCCAATGGAATTTATACAAGAAATTAAAGACTATTTTCGCTTAAAAAACGTTCGTAAAGATTTTGAATTGGTTTTTTTGGAAAACTTACTATCGGGTCAAGTTAAAATATGGTATCAGGCAAAAAAAAATCACATAACGACCTTTGAAATTTTTCAACAACAATTTCTTAATCAATTTTATTCAGTCCCAACACGTGTTGCATATAAAAGTCAATGGCTAGTTCGGAGGTATAATAGGAATGAGGGAACCATGCAGGAATACTTTTACTCCCAATTGAATAAATCTAAGTTTTTTGATCCACCTCTCTCAGAATATGAGGTGAATTTCACAATCGTCCAACAGATGCCTGCTAGTGTACAGGTCGCCATGTCAACCATTGATTATGCACAAACTCCTCTGGTTGCTCAAGCATTAGCTCAGTTAGATATTGCACAAATGACGTTTCAATTAGCCAATATACGTACTGGAGAAACAAATCAAGTAGAACCTGGAGAAATATTCCCGGGATATAATTGGGGTTTCCAAAATTCGTCTCAATATGAAAATAATCAAAACAGGGGATTTAATAATTATGATAGGAACAGGGGTAATAATAACAATCGTGTTAACGGAGAAAGAAGAAATTCGGGATTTAATAATGGGGGATACAGGCCACCACAAGTCAATACTAGCCACGTACAAGTGACTCAACCGATAGTGATTCCTGATGTAAGTGTACCGCCACCCAATCTTATTAATCCAGCAATGACTTTCAATAATCAAAATTATATAACAAAACAAAATATGCCCAATAATAGTTATTCAATGAATGGTAACAATTTAGGGTCAGACACGGTGTCCTATCACATGAATGTCATCACTACCGAAGATGAAATATACAATCGTAATTTCCTAGATTTTGTCGATGAAATGAAAAACGAAATTCGCGGGCCATCTGCATCAGTTAAAGAACAAAAGATCTTCATTGAGTCGTGCCCAAAACTCAAAGTAAAGATTTATGAGCAGAACGTAAATGCTCTTATTGACACGGGTAGCCAAATTACGGGAATATCGGAAGAATTTTATCGTTCATTAAAAGATTCGTATGATTTGAAGGTACTTCCGGTAACTGGGGTACAGATCACACTTGCTGTTAGTAAAAAGACAACTACTGTTCGACAACAAACGATGTTGCCAATGGTCATCAATAATATAACAATTAATTATCCCGTATTAATTGTTCCGGGACTTAATCAGAATTTATTGCTCGGTAGTGACTGGTGTATACGTAATAAAGTAGTAATTGGCTATGATCAGAAATATATTGTTCTGCGTGGTGTACGGCTTGGCGGTGGATCCGTGTCGTTTGAACGAGTGCTCTCAGACAATATCAATCAGATTCGTGTTGAAGATATTAAATGTTATGTCATGCAAGCAGATAGTCTTGAAACAAATGAAAAGGACAAGTATAAAGATAGCATAATAGAAATAGAAGGAAATGAGATGGATGAGAGTGCTGGTTCAATCGCTGAAGTATCCACGGCATCGGATCCGCGTCAGCTGGACATGGCGAAGCAATTAATGCAAAGACACACCAAGGCTTTTTCAAATAAGCCAGGTTGTACTCATGTTTATGAACATGAAATTAAAGTTATAACCAATACTCCGGTCATTCGAAAATCGTATCCTGTCCCATTTGCATATCGTGGTGCAGTGGAGCAGGAAATTCGAAGAATGTTAGAACTCAGTGTGATTGAAAGGTCGGTAAGCCAATACTGTAATCCTGTGAGAATAGTTAAAAAAAAAGATGGTACGATTCGTTCATGCTTAGATGCTCGGTTTATCAATGCCGTTATTGAAGGGGACAACGAAACCCCACCTAGAATACAAGAATTAATGCAGAAATTCGAAGGTGCTACCATATTTAGTACGCTAGACTTAACTAGTGGATATTGGCAAGTTCCGTTAAAAGTTAGTTCTCGTCAATATACTTCATTCCTTCATGGATCTACTCTTTATCAATTTACGCGTATACCATTTGGGTTAAAAACTGCGGGAAGTGGATTTATACGTGCGTTGGGTTTATCATTGGGCGAAGATTTTAATGATTTTCTAACATATTACATTGATGACCTCATAATTGCATCGAAAAATGAAATACAACATAATGATCACCTGGATCTGGTTCTTACACGGTTATCAGAATGTAATTTTACGGTAAAAGCGGAGAAAACTAAATTGTATTGCTCGGAGGTTGAATTTTTGGGTTTTATCCTGTCGGCCGAAGGCATAAGACCCGAAACGGAAAAGCTTAGCGTAATTAGAGAATTCGCAATACCCAAAAATCGTACGGAGTTACAGCAATTTTTGGGCGTTTGCAATTACTACCGGCAGTTTAGTATTACTCACGCGAAATATGTAGAACCATTCAGAGTATTATTGCAAAAGAATTCAAAATGGCAATGGACTGAATTTCATGATAAAGCATATCAGAGCTTAAAAGACAATTTCGTCAACTGTATTCAATTAAATCATTATGACTTAGAGAGACCTTTTCGCCTGCAAACCGATGGATCTGATATAGGAATAAGCGGTGTCTTATACCAAGTTGATGATGGTGGACAGCATCGTGTGATATCATTGATTAGTCGATGTTTAACGAGTGCAGAAATTAACTATACAGCTACAGAAAAGGAATTATTAGCGGTTGTATATTGCGTAGAAAAATTGAGAGTTTATTTAATTGGGCGAAAATTCAAAGTAATTACTGATCATAAAGCATTGACCTTTCTAACAACATCTCCATACCACACTTCACGTTTATCTCGGTGGAATCTTTTGCTTCAGGAATTTACTTTCGAGATTGAGCGCTGTCGTGGAGTGGATAATATAGTTGCTGATTTCTTTAGTCGTAATCCCGATGGTAATTTTCATGTGCAAACCTCAACAAAATTATCCATATCAGCGGTATTGTGCTAAAGTCAAAATTTGAATTAATTCTGATTCATGCGACAAGCACCTTAAGGCTCCATCGCCGCATGGACGATCGGCGTCCTTTAAAAATACACCTTTATAATTCCCAGCGATAACTCGAAATAAAAAAATAATAATAATAAAAAATAAATTAGACGAAACAATCGCCGTTATTAAATAAAAAAAATAATCACAATAATCAAAATTATCGTCTAAAATTATCGCTGAAAATCAAATTAAATGCCGACCAATTTAAATAAAAAAAATTAATTAAATCACAAATTCCCAATTAATTTTCCCGACAATAATTTTTCGAAAATAAAATAATTAGCGAGAAACGAGAAACATTAAACCATTTGCGTTCTTTAATTTCGCGAATAATTCCAAAAAAAAACTATCACGCCACGGAAAATCCCATAATGGCGGTTACCGGCGTCGTAACGACGCTAACAAAAAAAAAAAATGTCCAAAACTATGCCGAGAATAATCACACGCTTACCGGAGTGTTGTTGATTAACCTCGAAACCAAATCCTTTCTTCGATCCTCCAACTTCCCCGGTAATCATCCAAGAAAATCTCCAATTATCCTCGGTAATTTTTAATCTCTCCAAAATTAATAATTGCAACAATAACTATTGCGATTATTGCAACGGTAATTAATCGAAAATATTTTACAGTGAAAATCACGTCTGTACAATATGCCACCAAAACGGAAAGTGAGGGAAGACGCCGGCGTGCGTCGAAAATTAGACCACCGGTGGCTCTTCCCATAATTAATCATCCAATGACGTTCAAGATTTCTTTTATCACCGGTATTGTTTTGCATTTATTCCGGTAATTAAATAAATGATAAAAGAATAAGTCTTATAATTTTACGTCAAAAATTCCGTTAAAAATTTCCATGATGATCTCTTAATTAAATTTTATCATAATCAATTAATATCGAATTAATTATGATTTTCCAGACGTCCTTGATTTCCTTAATTCTCCGCCAATCAGAATGAAGAGTCCAACGGAAAACTTCTCCCATCGATTTCCATTTTCTGCGTCGATAACTTCCTCGAACAGCTCTCTGTAATGCTCGTTCGTCCGCAGGCGCCCCTTCCGGCGTGAAGAAAAACTCCGGCAAGATGCGGGAATATTCAAGACGGGAAAGAAATCAATTAAATCAGTAAAAAAAAAATATAAATATCGATTCTCGTTTCTCGGACTGTCCGTTCTGGTGGAGAATGAAACTAATTCCCAACGCGATACCGGTCTCAAGAAACAATACAGACTGTAACGCAAATATGGCGTTACAACTTATATATTCTCAAATCTCAAACCATTCGGATGAGTAATGAGTGCGAAAAGGGCATTAGTTTTACCACAATTTGATGGACCACAGATAACCGCACGGATGCTATTAGGCAATAGAGAACCATGTCTCTTCGTTTTTTGTGGATTCTCCTGTTGTACCATTTGATCGAAATTCGCGACTGGTAAACTAACACTTTGCTTCTTGAACCTCATGTTGTCAACTGATGTGAATGACTATAAATTAGTCATATTTATATCTAATAGCTCAGTTACTGTTAGACTATGGTTGTGTGTAGACGTATAAAAAAGGGACAGGGGAAAGGACTTGTGAATAAAATCTTGAATAAATTGCCTGTTGAATTACACATACCAGGCTATCAATACTGTGGACCAGGGACAAAGCTTCAGAAGAGATTATCACGAGGAGATCCTGGAATCAATCCCCTTGATTCAGCTTGTAAAGAGCACGATATTGCCTACTCCAAGAATAGAGAAAATTTGCCTGCCAGACACGAGGCTGATAAAATCCTCACAGAAAAAGCCTGGAAATGTGTTTTAGCTAAGGACGCAAACCTTGGTGAGAAAGCAGCTGCGTGGGGTATTGCTAATACTATGAATATTAAACGAAAATTAGGTATGGGTATGAAAAAGAAGGCTAAGAAAAGGAAAGGAAAAGGTCTCAAATTGAAAAAGATTGCCCTGCGCAACATAGTGAATGCAGCTAAATTGGCTATGCATCCGGGCCCCACTTCTATCAAATCTACTTTGAAAGGGGCACGTGAAGCAGTGAAAACTATTGGGGGATAGAAGAGAATTCGTTCTCCTCGAATTCTTCCTGTACCATCTAAAATCGGTGGACTATTGCCAGCGTTCCTTATCCCAATTTTTTCTGCACTTAGTGCTACTGGAGCCTTAGCAGGAGGTGCAGCTGTCATCGCGAAAGCTGTGAATGACTCAAAGGCTGCTCGCGAAGCGCTAAATGAAAGTCAACGACACAATCGTACAATTGAGGCCATTGCTCTTGGTAAAGGATTATACCTGAAACCTTATAAGAAAGGCATGGGCCTTCATCTAAAACCAAAAAACGTATAAGACTACCACGCCGAGCTCTCACCGATGCTGATTTGCTGAAATATGCAAAACTCATGGGAATTCCACATTTTCGCAGGGTTTTCATGAGGAACGATATGCCCGAAGGAGGTCCAAGGAAATATGAATACGCCATTATTAATCTGGATGATAAGGATGGACCAGGTACGCACTGGGTGGCCTATAACAAGAAAAACATGGAAATTATCTACTACGATAGTTTTGGAAATCTCCAGCCTCCTCAGGATTTAATGAATTATTTCGGTGCTGGTAGTGTAAAATATAATTATGAAAATGAGCAAAATTATGATACAGTGAATTGTGGACATCTATGTCTTAAATTTCTTAGTCAAGACTGACTATATATTGATGTAAAAGTGATCATTAGCCATCAGTTCAAGGAAAACTATGATGGAGTCTGTCACACTCACGTTAACGGGAGCATCCTCAGTACTAGAAGCACATTACTTTCCACCAATTGAATTGGAAACCACTAAAAAATTATAGTTTGGGTCTTGTTGAGTTATTAACATTCAACTCCATTCCTAATGTTGACGAAGGGAATAATAAATTCTATCTGACAAATCACTTGTTAAATGAAGAAAAGGTCATAACTGATCATAAAAAAGATCATAACAGGTCATTCACATAAATCAGACATGCCGGTCTCAATCATTCATGTCAATTCATTACGTGTCGAGTGTAATATTACAACCGGATCATATGTGAATGGGGAGAAAGTTCATACGATTCATGAATTTTTCCCTAGTGTTCCACCAGGATATAAGATCATCGAAGTACCTGCACATGTCATTTATCTCCCGATCGCCGTACAGTCAATAGATCATTTGCAACTGAAAATTGTAGACCAAGACGGGCGCATAGTGAATTTCCGAGGAGAAGTGATAACAGTTAGACTACATCTCAAAGCCGTATATATTGTAACGTAATATTTGGATTACGTTACTTTTTGTCGTCTGGGCGCGTAATTAATTTTAAATTCTGAATAGTTTTGGCACCACCAAGGGAGAATCAAAACAAACGAATCACGAGAGTTCAATTTTTGTATAAAGTCTGTAAAACTAATGCCGATTGGTTAATTTTGTATGTTAACGCTCATTGGATTGTCGTCAATTGAGTTGATGTCTCACGACTGGAAGAGGGAGACACCAGATGGACGATGATGAAGGGAATCGACATTACCGAAGGAGTCGGTTAATCGGACTAAAGTTTTGGCGCCAATGACAAGATTCATCGGAAGAATTAATTGAGACGTTTAGATGAACTTTGGTTGCATCCTTGGACTTAATAAAATTGTCCCAACTCTAATGTCATCGACTTGGAGTTTCTCAATTGTCTTCGTTGGAATTTATTGTCATTGAACAGAAGAAATTACTGTCGTCAGGTTAAGCTGTGTTAACTGACGTAGTCTGGGATTGACCAATGAGAAGAGTCCTTCCAGGAAAAGGCGCCTTAGCCGAGTACAGCGTTTGCTGTCGGCAGGATTCTCGTTTGGTGTGCCGTAGAGTAAACACATGTTTTGTCGTGTTTTGCACAATTTTGCATAGTCGCCATTTTCACGTTTGGGAAAATTAATTCATTGGAATTAATTGTATTAATTGTCGTTTAATTAATTTGAATTAAAAAAAAAATATTGTTCACGTTGAAATCAATTTCGCATAATCTGGTGAGCAAATTTTTGTTTAATTAAATTTTGTACGGTAATTGATTTCGTGGTCGTGAGAATTGTATTTTTTTTTTAGCGTAATGACGCCATATAAAAAGACGCCACGAAATCGAATACCATTTATCGGCGAATTAATTTTGATAATTTTGGAAACATATTATTTTTTTTTATAAATAATTTTTGGAACTCTCGTGCTCGTTTCTCGAAAAAAAAATATTTTTTAGAAAATTATATTTTTTTTTGTCTGGATAAAATGTCGCGAATTGAAAATTTTCAATTAACGGAAATATTTTGGCGTCATGGTCAAAGATAATTAATTGGAATTTATTTTTGGAATTTTAGTCTTGCGACTTTGTAAAACATATTGAATTTTGTTTGAAATTATTTTTTTTTTATTATTCAATATTTTGAGAAATTTTGTTTGATGAATTAATTTTTTTTTTTTTTCATGAAATTAATTCAATTAATTTCATGCATTGAGTATGGTTGAGTCGGCCTTGACACCTAGGGAATATCGCTAGGGAATTTCTAGTAACTTAGCGCTAGGGAACAATAGTTACTTTCGTTTCGTTGCGAAAGATGACTGTAGGTGGCAGCAACATTAATTTCTTATGAATTTGAATTTGAATGTTATTCTTTGAATATTTCTTTTATTTGATAACTTTATTATGCGTTGACGATTAATCAATAAATTAATCAATTTGTTAATTAATTAAATTCTTTTATTTGATTAACTTTATTTTAAATTTGGTTTCAAAGAATTTGTTTGTAATTAATTGTTTATTTATTTTGAATTGTTTTATTTGTTTGAAATTTATAATTTTTTTTATTTATTGTGCTGCGCACTCGCCGATGTAACGCAGGGGTTTAATAATTTATAATTAATTTTTTTTATATAAAATTTTTATTTTATCCCCTAAATTGTTTTTGTTTGAAATTATTTACACTCCTTATTCAAACCCACAACAGCGACCCTGAGGGGGAGACTGAACTAGTTCGTGCTGAATAAGGGAGTATTCGAGTTTGTGGTTAATTATTTGAATTTTTGATTTTGTTGTTGTTGTTTAGATCAATTTAAGATTGATCGGATGTTGAGATACATCCTGGCGCCCATTTTGAGTTTGTTTTTGTGTTGAATTTTGTTTTGGCTATTGGGTGCTTTTCAAGCGTGCTTAATTGCTGAGCTTACCGTTAGGCTCAGGAATTACGTCACAATATATGGGAATTGTATTCTGCAACAAGGAGAATAAGGTGGGGAAGAGCTATAAAACTACAACAATATGTCCAAGTCTCAACAGTCGCCGAGTATCACTCAAAGCGATAACACCTCAGAATCAAAAATTTCTGAAGAGTCTGGGTCTAAAACTTCGTGGAAAAGGAAAGAAGTGAAGATAAAATTCTGCTGTGTAATTATAGCCTGCTGTGTACCATGGAAGAAATTTTGAAAATACAAAAACCAATCATCTTCGATGAGTCAATTGCGCATTATGAGATTCATGCTCATCAACCATTTGCATCATCAACATTCAATAATAACGATGAAATTCGTATTGCTGTGCAACATCAAGACTTATATGTGTACCCTAGCGAAAGTTCATTACACATTTGTGGTCGATTGACAAAACCCAATGGTACAAATGTTACTACAACTACATTTGTGAATAATGCCATCTGTCATTTATTCGAAGAAGTTCGTTATGAATTAAATGCAGTTGAGATTGATCGATGCAAGAATGTTGGTTTGACGAGTCTCATGAAAAATTATATTTCTCAGAATCCTAATAAAATTCTCACTCTAGAAAATGCTGGCTGGATAATGAATGATGATACTAAGATTGTTGATGCAAATGGATATTTTGATATATCTATACCACTAAATATGATCTTAGGATTTGCTGAAGATTATGATAGAATTATTGTCAATGCAAAACATGAATTGATTCTCACACGCACGCACAATGATCTGAATGCTATTATACAGCCTGCGCCAGGTGCAGATGCACAGTCGGAGACATGGAAAATTTCTCTTACGAAAATTGAATGGTTGATACCCTACATTAAGATAGCAGACTCACGGAAAGTAAATTTATTGAATCTTGTGACGAAGGATACACCTTTACATATAAGCTTCCGAGCCTGGGAACTGTATGAGTATCCACTCTTACCTCAAACTTCAAAACATGTTTGGGTCGTGAAATGCTCATCACAGCTAGAAAAGCCTCGATATGTCATCGTGGGATTCCAGGAGAATAGGAAAAATTCAGTGACTACGAATGCCAGTGAATTCGATCACTGCAACATTCGCGATATCAAATAATTTTTGAATTCCCAAAGTTATCCTTATGGGAATTTGAATCTAGATATTACTCACAATCAGTATTCTTTATTATATGATATGTATACCCACTTCCAAACGTCTTATTATGATAAGGAATCAGAACCACTATTAAGCAGAGGGAAGTTCCTAGAGACAGCTCCACTTATTGTGATTGATTGGTCTAAGCAAAATGAATTTTTGAAATCTGGTCCAGTGGATATTCGTCTAGAATTTGAAGCAGCTGAATCATTTAAAGGGAATACTGCAGCATACTGTCTCATATTACATGATCGTATTGTTGAATACAGTCCACTTAGTGGAACTGTTAAAAAACTCATCTAAATTTTGTGTCTCAAGGGAACTATATTCTCTCTGTAATTATCTCTTTCGATGGAATTAGTGGTGGGGGAATATTCTAAATAAATATATGAATAAATTGAGGCTCATAACTGATTTTATCATCAGTTTTAATTGAACCATCTACGTGAGCATACCAAAAATGAGTGGATCTCAAAATTCTAACGGAAAACCGAATTCAGCTGCTGGATTCCTGAAATCGTACGCGCATGCCTCACAGCAGGACTCGAAAACCAAAATCAAACAGGACAAAGCATATTATGGACCAGAACCATCAGGGAAATATGGTGCAGTGGGTGATGGGCGATATAATTATCAAAACAAATAAAAATTATTGGTTGAGGTTTTTGTAGGAAAATTATTGAAAACTTATAAATATGTTTTTTTTAAAATAAAATTGTCTTGTTTTTTTATTTTTATTTATACCTTCATACATTCTTTATTCTATTTTACCTCAAATAGTTCATTATACATGAATAAGCGATGTTTAGTAGAGAGAACAGTCATCCTTTTAACAAGTATCATAATCCATTCTGAGAAATTCCACGGATTCCAACATCGATTTCAAACTCCTCTGCATGTCGTTGATAGAATCCTCCAATCTTATGCAAGGACGACATATCAACTTTGAAGAATCCTTAATCTCATATCCAATCATATCATTCCAATATTGATGTATATCCGTAACGAAGTCAGTGTTAAAAATCCTGGCTAGTTTATCGACTGAGCCAGGGTTACCCGCGGATCAGGGGTCATCAATTAGTTCGATTGATGCCCAAACATTACCCAAGGCGTCATCGACACCGATGGGGCCAATTGTCTCGGCAAGAGACGATCTTCTTCATCGAGCCGCGGGACAGTACAGACGTGTTTTCGCGTAATGAGTCACTCATCATTAAACTTATTCGTCAAGCCGCGGGACAGTGTAGACGTGTTTCGCGTAATCAGTAACTCATCATTAAAATAACTTAGTCATCGATCCGCGAAACAGTGAAGACATGGTTTCGCGTATCAACCATCATCCATAGCTACATTCTTAGTGAATACGTGCATTATCAATAGCTAGATTCTTCGTGAATCCGTGCATTATCAAGAAATTTATCTATCTTAATCGTTAGAGACTTTTCGGGTGTAATAAACCGACGCTATAGTCGATAGACGCGAATAGTGTAACGTGAAGGGTTTTCATTCGGTTGTTACATATCAAAGAGACATTCAACCTTAATTAAAGACATTATCGAGCATTTCGATGTAAGACCGGCCTTACAACCCGGCAGGGAAATGCGATCATCGAATAGTAATGAACGTTATCAACTATCGAATAGAATCAGTGTTAATTATCATTGTTAAACTATCGAAGTTATCTGACAATTATCATTTAATTCACGCTAGACGACTTATCTTCTTATAATTTGTACGCGCATCATCAATAATCCTTCAGATTATTAATTAATATCATTGATAAATCATCCAAGACCAGTGAATCAAAGACAATTATCAAGAACATTAAAGAGACCATTATCGAGTGAATTATCAGAATATTATCAGTGAAATTTATCCATGTATCGAGTGCAATCTAGTCAAAATTAAAGTATATTTTTGATAAAGTTCGCGAGTTATCATTGTGTTAAACCATCGGCAATTATCCTGAAATTCCTCAAACTATCCTGAAATTCATCAATCATCCATTACCATCAAATACAGTCCACTTTAATTGAACTTCATCGAAAATCTTCACGGTCACTCATAAGTAACTTGAGTGAGCGTCATAAAAATCACGCTAGATTTTTAACAGTCAGTGATGTCACTCTTATCCAAATCTTTGAAAGAATCGAAATGTTTACTCAGAATATCATCTTCAGCATGAGAATATGGTGGTACAGTGAGTAACCATCGAATTTCATCGATTTCCAATGATTCCAAATCAATAACTTGCTTCTCCTCCAAGTTAATTTCACTCATCACCTTTTCACAAAACTCTTTACACTTTTGTAGTTCATCTATGCATTGAACTATGTTCAACAATTGCTCATGTCTTGTAGAGCACCTGCAGCAATTATTTTCTCTCCTGCGTCTAGATTTCACCACTTCCAGATTCTGCCAAAAATTATACAAATCTGTAGCTGCTGATATTGCCGCAGGCTGATGTTCTTTATTCAAATAATCTTCAATTATAAGATACCCATGTTGGAGATCTGGGCTCCTCACGAGAAATTCGGAATGGGAACTTTCTGAATTCATTATGATGACTTCCAAAGCTTAAATGCGCAACGAATACCAAAGGTTTTAGATATAGGCTCATCCCCTCCACAGATTTGAAATATTCTCGAAACTTCTGAGAACTATGATGTCATAATTCTAGGAACCGTGAGATTATCTTTATAAAAAGAATGATACCCCCCTCCCCTACGCATATTTCTTCGAAAAATAATAATAATAATAATAATAATACTGTGATGACTCATACGTGAATAATAATAATAATACCGCGATGACTCATAGTTGGTCCAGAAGCGGCCTTAAATCAACTACTCACAGTAACAGAGCAGGAATGTCTAGCCATGGTTTGGGCAGTAAAGAAATTCCGGTGTTACTTAGAGGGGTACTCCTTTACATTGATCACAGATCACAGCAGCCTCCGTTGGCTTCATAATTTGAAGGACCCAACAGGAAGGTTAGCGAGATGGGCTCTCGGATTGATGGAATACGATTTCAAAATCGTACATCGAAAAGGCGCATTGCATCACGTGCCGGACGCTCTTTCGAGCATACCGGAAGATGCGAACATTAAGCTATCGTCATGCACAGACACCAATGATAAATGGTATCTGGATCGCATGAAAGATATCGAGAGGGTACCGGAAAAATTCCCAACGTGGCAAATCGTCGATGGATTACTGTACCATCATCGACGAACAGATTTGGCCGACGTAGAATTTCATGATCTCGACGCGTGGAAACTAGTTCTCCCGCGTGAATCTCGTAGGCAAGCCATTGAGGAATGCCATAAGTTACCGCAGGCGGGTCATCAAGGCATTGACCGCACCTACCGACGCCTGACAGTGAAATACCACTGGCCAGGGATGCTCAAAGACGTAATTTCATACGTCAGCACATGTGACGAATGTCAAAAGTGCAAAGTCGAGCAAAAGGCTCCCGTAGGCTTAATGGGCAGAAGAGTGGTGGAACAACCATGGACCGTGATATCCGCAGATATCATGGGATCACTCACTCCCAGTAAGCAGAGGTTCTCGTACATACTTGTCATACAAGATATGTATACGAAATGGATAGAGGTCTGTCCACTTCGTAAAGCAAACGGTGCCAACATCAAGAAGGCTATCGAAGATCTCGTGATCAATCGGTGGGGAACACCGAAAGTGTTACTCGCGGATAACGGCACAGAGTTTGTCAATAAAGACATTAAATCTCTCGTGCAACTAACGGGCATGTCACAGACGACAACGCCACCGTATCACCCTCAGGCAAACCCAACTGAGCGGGTAAATCGCACACTAAAGGCGATGATACGGGCATATATCGAGGCTGACCATCGAGAGTGGGATATACACCTTGGCGCATTTCGTTTTGCGTACAACACAGCGTACCACAACTCGTTGCAAGCAACACCAGCTTTCGCTAATTTCGGCCGAGAGCCGAAATCGGCAATCTCAGTCCGTAGAAAGCTGGAAGGGGATATCGAAATCATTCAACAGCCTACAGCTCAGTGGCTACAAAGAATGAAAAGGCTGGATACCTTGCGAAAAGTATTCAGACACGCTCTCGCAGAGGCTCACGACACTCAGTCTCAACCGTATAATTTACGGAGACGAGACAGAGAGTATGTGGAAGGCGATCTAGTGTTATCTAGAAATCGAGAGATATCGAACGCAGGCAAAAACAGATCAGCCGCGTTAAACAAGCCATTCGTAGGGCCCTATACAGTCACGAAGAAGCTATCGAAGACTGTCTACGAATTGGTGGATCTCGCAGGGAACAGTAAGGGAAAGATGTCCATACAGGATCTCAAACCGTACAAACCCGACCTATCGCTTGGCCCAATCGAAGAGTCTGATGACTAATCGGATTCGGGTCGAATCCTTTCTCCACGGAGGGAGGTATGTAACGAGGTTTCTCGTTACGGCTATCGTATCGGCTTATGCCACCTTCGGGTGAAGCTATTCAAGTGTAGAGCTCGAAGAGACTCACACATGAACGGCTAGGAAATACTACCGCGGTGCCATCTGCGTAAGATGACACCTTAAAGTTATCGGAAGCTAACTGACACGTCAGTGGGTTTTATATGCGGCTGAGGAAAAGGCAGAAGCCCAGCTGAAATAATGGCGCTCCACTAGAGATGTCGGAGTTATCTCCGGGCCTGGCAGTGGTGTGAGAGGAAGAATCACGCAGGCGCACGGAGAGACCTCTAGACGAGGAGAAGCAGCCTCAGACGATATAAATAGCCCCAACGACACGGTGTTGAGTTAGTCTGCCTTGGGCGGCAGACTCGAGAGGATCGGGAGACGTCCCTGGATCCTCTACCGTTCACTTCGGTGAGAGTTGTCGTTGGTTGCCCGTAGCGTGGCTACGTGGCGTTTCTCGTGTGGATGGAGGCGTCCGGTATTCTCTGGGTGACGATAGATCAGAGGAATACTGCGGACGGGCTCATCCAGAGGCTATCGCGAAATACCCCAATTCCGACTTGTTCTCGCTAGAGGGACTGTGACTAGATCCACGCCCCTCTACCATAACCAGCACACTGGGTTACCGGGAATGGATTGCCCATGCCATCCATTGGGGTTAGTAATTCCCCGAGTAATTACTGCCGAAGGTTCAGCAGGTTAGCCCGAAACCGCCCTAAGAGGTTAAGCGTGGTGAGCCCAGGGAAAACCAGCACACAGTGAGTTTTGTTTATTCCCCCGGTAAAGAATAAACTGGCACCCATGCTATCGAACCGTGTGTGTGGAAAGGGATGGCCGGAAGTGTAACGGGATGGAGAAATCCCCGTTACAAATTGCTCTATCTGACTTAGTTCCCAAGATATGCATGAAAGAATGAATCTATTAAAAAGTTAAATTGGATAAATCGATTTTTTAAGAAATTGCCTTTGAAAATATCTCAAAAACTAAGCGAGATAGGGTGATTTTACTCGCATACTCTTTTGCAGTCTTCGAAATTTTCTACAAAACAGCATGAGGGCAAAAATACTCTATCTCGTTTAGTTTCCGAGACATTAAAAAAAAAAATCCAGTGAAAAAGTGAAATTTTCATGAATCGAATTTTTCTTTCAATTGTTTCTGAAAATATCTGGAGAACTAAGCGAGATAGAGCAATGTTACCCTTCTTGCTTCCGAATGGAAGCATTGTAATCGTGATTTTTTTCGAACTTGAGATTTCATCGGAATATGACTCCAAATGATGAGAAACGTCGAAAAAAAATATTTTTTTGGGGTCGTCTGTATGTATGTCCGTATGTGTGTGTGTGTGTGTGTGATGACACATTCCATCGCTTTTCTTAATAACGGCTGTATGTATCGACTTGAAAATTTTACGGTATATTTACCACGTGTGCACCATGTGCTCCCAGAAATTTCAGCTCAATCGACCGAATGGTTCCCGAGAAAAAGCCAATTATTGAAAAATCGTTTTTTCGAGTTTTCTCTGCGAAAAATTATTTCACAGCATCCATCCTCAGCGAGGAGATGCGCATTGATAAGGCGCACATTAAACCCTGGAGGTGGCGAGCGCTCAAATTTTTGGTTTATCCGATATTTTAACAAACATGTATTTTTTTGAAAATCATGGGCAACACGATAACTAAAAAAATATTTGAGTTAGAAACTTCAAATTTCGTGGGTTTGTATATCTTATGAGTGAGACCTTTGGGATTGAATCTGGGCGAAATCGGTCCAGTAGTTCCTGAGATATTCTTGATAAACCATTAAATGAATAGACACTCTATCTCTGGAACTACTGGACCGATTTCGCCCAAGTTTGGCTTAAAATATTCGCTTAGACGAGCTTAACAAATGCTGATAATTTCAGATTTTGCCTTCGAATTCTCTGATATGAGTGCTCAAATAAATAGTTCTACAAATAGTTCCACAAATTTCAACTTTTCTCAATTTTTTCCCTGGAAACGCTAGTATTTTTTATTTAATAATTGAAAAGTAGGCAATTTTTTCTAAAAAATGACCCCATTATCATTTTACTATGACAACGAGAAGGACTAATTAAAACCTGAAATTCATTTTTTAAAATTTTCAAATTTTATTGTATGATCTAAATTTTTGTATAATATTGATTTTTTTAAATGAAATGTCATTATTTAAGGGGGACAGATTATATTGAGACGTCTATTCTGATTTAGAAGTAGAATTCAAATAAAAACAATGTTCTAACAGTACATCACACACCTAGGGAAGCAAGAATACTTCTGGTGTGTGCATGCTATTTTTTTCAACAAAGAGAGTAAAGAATTAAGTTTTTGAGAGAGAAAAACGCGGGTAGATATCAGCAGATTATAAAATTGAGAATGCCATTTGGAAGCTTTCTGCCAATTGCATTGGCAGAATATCAAATTTAAGCATAGTACTGAAACTTTCAAGTAACGCACAAGGAGCGGACGCCTGCTTGTCTTGTCTTGTACCTTCTGAAATTGTCCATAAAAAAGGCTCCAAGCGAAGTCGCTCTATCTCGTTTAGTTTCCAAGATATTCTAAGACACATCAATCCAGTGATAAAGTGAAATTGGATAAATTTATTTCTTCTTTTAGTTGTTTTTGGAAATATTTCGAAAACCCAGCAAGATAGACTGATTCTACTCACAACTTTTTTTCAGCTCTCGAAATTCTCTATAAATAGAGAAAGATTCAAGCAAAATTATTCTATCTCACTTAGTTTCCAAGATATTCATAATTAAATGAATCCAGTGGAAAAGTAAAATTGGATGAATCCATTCTTTCTTTTAATTGTTTTTTAAAATATCTCGAAAACTAAACGAGATAGAGTCATTTTACTTCCATCTTGTTTCATAGCTCTTGAAATTCTCTACAAAACAGGATTGGAGCACAATTGCTCTATCGCGCTTCATTGCCAAGATATTCATAAAAATATGAATGAAGTGAAAAAGTAAAATTGAATGAATCGATTTTTTCTCTCAATTGTTTGTAAGAATATCTTGAAAACAAAGCCAGATAGAGTTATGTCATACTCATGTTGTTTTATAGCTCTTGAAATTTTCTATAAAAAAGGATTCAGCTAAAGTTGCTCTATCTCGCTTAGTTTCCGAGAAATTGAAAAAAAAATCCAGTAAAAAAGTGAAATTGACCGAATTGATTTTTTCTTTTCATTGTGGTTGGAAATATCTCAGAAACTAAGCGAGATAGAGGGATTTTACATTCATTTTGTTGTTGGGGTCGTCAATATTTTTGGTATTCTTTGCCAGCTATCCAGTAAAGCTGAATAAAATAGAGAAAAAAGGAGCATTGGACCGAGTCGATGTTACTAAGTGAAGAGGGGAAATTCAAAAAATTAATGATGCGAGATACATTTTGAAGTTCGGCTATTCTTGATTACAAGAAGAAGCAAGAGGATGAAGAGATTCAAAATCCTGAAGTTCACTCTTCGAAAAAAATTAAATTATCGAAATTAATTCATTGATTTGTTGAAAACAATGAAATCACTTCAAGTTATTTGGCTCGAAGGGAAATATTCAAAGATGATATTTTAAAAATTTACAAAATTGAATTTCTATGTTATTATTGTCAATGCGACAGTTGAAACTAGACATGGTTAAAAATTGGTCAAAAAATTCGGATTTTTAATGTCAAAATTGAATACTTTTTGTTGGCAGAGCCCTACTCCCTCTTTACCTGAATTTTTCTCTTCAGTGCCAAAGATTGTCCAGAGACTATTAAGCCGATCGGGCAAAAATTTTACGTACGCTTGTCACATATTAGACCACTCAATAAACCTAGAAGTATTTTAAATCTTTCGAAATAAGCTTGTTTTTCATTAACAAAGATGAAGAAAATTACGAATTTTTTTATTTTAATGCAATGTTTGCCCTGTCTCAAATTCTTGACTTATCATAAAAAATTAGGTTTATCAAATGCGCAAAGGCACATACTAAACACATTCCTTTGCTGTTCAGTTTCAGATTTTTTATATGGCGCCGCGATTGGCACCGATAAATTGGTGCCTCCGTCACCATGTGGCTTCATCATGCTATATCTCCGTAAATTTTGAATCTTTTTAATGATTGGAAATGGGAACTACTCGTTAAAATATTCATAATGAACTGTGAAAATTCCAAGAAGATCTTTTCATTTCTTCTCCTCCAAAGAAATTCTCAAAAATATCCGGCGTTTTGAACTTTTCAATGGAATCGTTGGAAATCATTGAAAAATTTACATCTCGAATCGTTCAATTCGAGTGTCCATTTTACCCCATCTTTCCTTATATTTAAATAATATCTCAGTCACCACCCTGATGTTTGTGGTTTGAAAAAAGAATTACGTTCACATATAATTAAGTAGATTGGTCTCGAGTCGCTGTGACCTTCAAAGATCGCAGATATCTCTGCATATAAAAAAATTTTGCATAGAAAAAAAAACAGTTTCATTTCAATATTTGAGATTTTTCTGAATTTCCGAATTTTTTTTCAATATTTCCTCATATTAAACTCCGGCACCCTTCCTTTGTCCATATACATTTCAAAAGCAGTTTTATTATGATATTTGAGATTTAGAAAGAATAAATATTCAAATATAATATCATATTAATATTAGAGATTTACAAAAAAAAATAAAAAATGATTATTATTATTCTTCTTTATTTTATTATATTTGTTCTTCATCGCAGTCAGTTAATTTGTCAACAGTTAGATCGTGCTTTCTAAATTGAATAATAATTCTGCAACAATTTTTCTTGTCGTTTTCATAACATTTATTTACAACTTCAAATTGAACGTTTGATACGGCGAGATAAAATTTTGAATTTGTGAACTGGATGGCGCATTTCATGTGAGCGACACTTCAGCTCCGTTCCCAACGTATTCTGGCGCACCCGCATGACCGTTGTGTTCGAAATTGAGAGGGGCAATTTCGAGGGAAATCGTCATTCATCGGTGGTTTGCACTGACACCATGAGAGCGATAAGGCAACTAATTACCCCCCCCCCCTCTCTTGGACCCACTGCGATCCAAGAGTCAGTCACTCATAAGGAACTCAACGGAACACTCAGAAAAGTTCGTTAATTACACAATTCCAATGGTGGAATTGAGGCGGTTAATCAACAGTCTTTCAACTATGGTGTATTTCAACAATTAGAACATTCAACCATTATTGATACTCAACGGGTTTTATATATAGTGATCTTTGTATTCAACATGGCCACTGGTTTTTCCCCGTTAATAAAAGGGTTTTCCACGTGCATTAATTACTGGTTCTCAACAATTCATTTTCCAACGCCTTTTCACCATCCACATTTCGTCCACTTTCAAGTATCTGAGTTTTCGAACACGTTGAGCACAGCGACTTTCCATTGTCCCAACCTGGGTATCTAGCAGCCTTGGATAGGATTAGCATGAAATCTGCTTTACCGCGCGAGCGGTATAGAAAATCCCGTCCTTTCTTTATCTCCCCGTGTAAAATCTATAAATTCAAATATTTTTTCCTCGAAAACTAAACTACGAAATGACATCGAATTTTGGCACGATATTTACGTAATTGATGAAAAATATTATAGAATTTCTCATTTTTAATTATTAGTATCATTGGACCTTCAAAAACCCCAGATTTTTTTTTTCCATGATTTTATCTGTAGCCGATTGTATTCTTTTTTTGTTGAATCACTCAATTATTCCAATACAATTTGAGCTGTGATTTTTTTCCATCAACTTTTCTCATTAATTCATATTTTTTTTATAAATTAATAATTTTTTTTTCGTTTGAGAAACTGCCTAGCACGGTTTATATTACTTCAGACTTTTTGAGGTTACAGTGCACTGTTGTTGTTTTGACGGGTATACATTCATAGTCAGTGCCGCCAACGTTACGAAAAAATGTCTCACCGATTCATTTCAGCCAGCCGAATGCAGCCAACGTTACAACGAAATGTCTCGCCGAGAAACTTTTCAACCGATAACGTCGGGATAGGGCGTGGTTTACATCAAAATATTTTTTTATTGATAAACAAATTACTTTTTCAAACAGAGAAGGTTCATTTCTCTACTGAAATATTGCAATCAACGTCTAGTATTTCTTGTAACGAGGGGGGGAGGCGTAATTAAAAAAAAAAAAACTGTCAAATAGTAAAAGTATAGTTAGCCAGTGCACGTTCTAAACGTACACATGGCGCAAAACGCTTCCGCGTTTCTGATTGAAATTGAAGGTAAAATAGAAATAAATAGAATAGATAACAAAAATTGAAAGAAAACAAGTAAATGACTAAAAGGAATGAAAGATCAATATTTCGATCAAATTATAAGATCAATAAAATAAATACAAATGGAATAAGAAAATCATTAATAAAATTTTAAAAAAACTAAAATAACAATAAGATCAAACAAAACGGATTGAGAAATAAGTCAGAAAAATTGAGAACTTTGGAGAAAGAGTGATGGAACCCAATAATATAACATTCAATTCAAATTTCATTCATTTTCGAGATTCATAATTATTCTTTCTTTGTGAAGAATGGAAAAAGAATTCCTGTTGTTAATGGAGGAGTTCTTGTAAGGTAGATTCGAATGTTACATACTCAGCTACTTTCTTTAGAAAGTTTCCTGACATCACTCGAATATGAATATATATACAATTTTAGGCTCATGGTCGAACCCTCCATACTTTGGGATTTTGTTTTGTCAGTGATGAATTGTGTCATGCGTTCATGATGATAATTCATGCAATTGGTGTTAAAATAATTACATTTGACGTACCTGAACATCCAGCGTGAACGTTTCGAGTCGACCAAGTAGGAGAATTTATAATTTATAATTTTTAATTTTCGATTTAATCAATTGTTAATTGAAATCCAAATAATTTGATCGGGAAAATGTGAAGTAGATAAATTAATTGATAAAAGTCTTCATTGTGCTATTTGAAGTTATTGAAATAACTACTAATCATTATTATGAACGGCGTATTATTTCACCGAAATTAAATTTTACCAATTGAAAAAGTGAAATCGTGAAAAAAAGTGGAAAAATCATTAAGTTGGAAAGTTCATCAATCATTATCGAGTTCCGTGGAATAGATTTATTGAATATTTATTACATTCCATAGCAATCAATCGAATTCTTTCATTTTTCACAGTTATTAGTCATTGACGATGCTGTGCCGCACAACAGCTCCCATATAAACCACCCTTCAATTCATCATCATTTTGTTAACGAATTTGAGTGGTTTGTTGTCAACAGTCACCAAATTGTGAGGTTAGGACTGTGCATCGATCGCTGCAGAATCGTAATCGAGGAAGAAGTTTCAGCATCTTCATAAGTAATGTTAGCTTATTCATGTAATCAAGATACGCGTTAGCGTATCGGGCCAAGTACATGTTCGAGGCCCGATGCTGAGCGTAGATATATTCCGGACAGAGCTTCCCCCTCCACTATTCTTTTTTTTTCATTATTTAATTAGTAATGAACGAAGCAACCTACGACAAAAATAGCCTTAGTTACATCACCTAATTCGACATCGAGCATTCGAATGGTGATTTTTGTTTTTTTTTATGAGCAACATTTAATTAAAAACGCTCCATAGCAACGGTCGTAAATCCACTTTTTCGGCGTTTTCATTATCTCAATGATTTGGCCAGATTTTTTTTAGAGGGTTGGCATTACTGTCGTTCACGTTGACAGTCAGTCTATCGATAAAATCGGAGTAAAAACTGAAAGTCGATAAAGAAAATTACCATTCGTTGGTAAGTAATTATCGACTTTCAGCAATTTATTGAAGATAGATTCCAAAAAATTCTAAAAAAATCATGAAATCTGGGAGAAAAAACAGAAACGGATGTTTCTGTAAAAAACGTGGCCAAGTACATGTTTCTGAGAATTCCTCTCTTTCAAAAAAAAATGAGATAATTCGGAAGAGCCAAGAATTTGAATTATTCCGCGAAGGTGGATGATAAAGAAAAGAAATGAATACGATTAGATGGGGATTCGGTAGGAAAAATCAGAAACTTGGCCTTTTCGCATCCGAATTCGAATTAAAATCATTGATGAAAATCGAAAAGGCCAAGTTTCTGATTTTTCCTACCGAATCCCCATCTAATCGTATTCATTTCTTTTCTTTATCATCCACCTTCGCGGAATAATTCAAATTCTTGGCTCTTCCGAATTATCTCATTTTTTTTTGAAAGAGAGGAATTCTCAGAAACATGTACTTGGCCACGTTTTTTTACAGAAACATTTAATTTCAGACAATTCGAACGGTTTTCTGTATGGCTCCTAAACGTAAAAATGTCAGCGATGATGAGTGTATGAATAGAGTCAAACGTCCATGTCTCCGGTCAATTCCGTCTGAAACACGACGAAGGGCTCAAAAAAGAGACAAAAACGATATGCTGAAAGACATCGAGATCGTATTTCTGAGAAAAACCGTTTCTATTATCGTAAAAAATGTAAAAATGGACTATCGGAAGATGAAAAGAGAGAGAATAAAGCAATTAAGCATAGAGAGCGACAAAATCGATATGCCAAGGCTCATTCTGATCGGATTGCTATGAAATATCGATCAAAATATAAAAATAAATGTAAAAATATAACTGTTAAACAGGAAAAATATTGATAAAAAAGTTCAGCAAAGGGAAAGACAAAAAGGATATGCAGAAAAACATTCTGTTCGTATTTCTACGAGAAAGAAGAATCATTACCTGAATTTGAAGAGGAAATTTAAAATTGTTGGTTTGAAATATCATCATGAAATTGAATGTGTTGACATTGGAAAATTGAACCGTGAATGTCGTCATTGTGGTGCTTTATCATTTCCGCTTGAACATGGAAGGGCATATCCGGCGGTCTGGCGCTGTGGATATAGTTAATGATTCACACGCGGTAGACTCGGGTTCGATCCCCGCCGGTGACACTGGTGAGATCTAACCAGTACAAAAAGTCTTGATCAGTCATTGAATACGCCAATCTAAGGTGTCGAAAACGTGACGTTAAATAATTAAAAAAAAAAAAAAAAAAAACATGGAAGAGTTTTACATAATTGTTGTCATGGAGGTTCAATTCACTTAGAAGAACTCCCACAATTTCCTCTCGAATTTGAGAATTTATTTTTAAATAATGATGATGAATCTTTACAATTCAGAGAGAATATTCGTTATTATAATAATTCCTATGCTATCACAACGATTTGTCCATCAGAAAAAATTAGAATGACAGGATATGGTTCATTGAAAATTAGAGGTGCTGTTAATGCTATGGCGACTATCAGTCTCCTCCCTTCGTCAAATGAAACTCCTCGAACCGGTCAAATTTACGTTTATGATAAGAAAGCAGCACTTGATTTCAGACAATGTGAAGTTTGTGAAAAGCAAACGCTGAAAATAATAGACACGGTGAAGCTGTTGTTCAGAAAAAGGCTCCTATGGAATAATGCTAATAAGAAATTAATTTATAATCAGGTTATTGCGAAGAACCCTTATGCGGAAAAACATAAATCGTTGTATAAAATTCATTCTACAAATTCGAAATTGAATCCACGAATATATTTCCTACGAAGTTTGGTTAAAACAAAAAACAATTATCAGGTACCTACAGGAATTGGTGCAGCTTCTGAAATAGCCATGCTGTTGATCACTGGGAAGCATGGTAATTGAAATCTTGTCCTTTAATTGTTGTATACGAGGTGACAGGTTTGCACTATGGTTACAAAATAAGTGGAGACATAGAGTAAAAAATCCTGAACATGTTGTCGGTAAAATTAATTTTTTCTGATAATTAACTTTCAAACTATCAATGAAAGAATTTTGCTATTTTTCGGCCATTAACAGCGGATAAAATGGCCGCTATAAAGATGAAGGATCCGTGATATTAACGATTATCTACAATACCGGGGTTCAGAGGGAATAAGTGACATTTCTACGTTCGGAATATATCCACTCAACCTCTCTGCTGTCATTCGATATTTTTGATGTTTGATCAATTCGAACATCAATAGGAAAATAGAAGTGATTGAAATGAGAAAATGATTGAAATGAACAGCAAATGAGGATTGATGATCCCCTTTCCAATCTTTAATTTAGAATTATTTATTCTTCTTCGCATAATTCTTTTTCATAGAAAACATTTTTTCATGTAAAAGATTGATACCTTGAATGCGACAATGTTTGCAATAACTAGTGCAACAATTTCTGCAGCAATAAATGCGACAATCGATGCAACAATCGCATTAATTATTGCACCGAGTGTCACATTAATTGTTGCATTGATTGTCGCATTTATTGTTGCAGACATTGTTGCACTAGTTATTGTAAACATTATGGCATTCATTGTATCAATCTTTTACATGAAAAGATATTTTCTATGAAACATAATTACGCGAAGAAGAATAAATAATTCTAAATTAAAGATTGGAAAGGGGATCATCAGTCCTCATTTGCTGTTCATTTCAATCATTTTTTCATTTCAATCACTTCTATTTTCCTATTGATGTTTGAATTGATCAAACATCAAAAATATCGAATGATAGCAGAGAGGTACAGAGGCTATATTCCGAACGTAGAAATGTCACTTGTTCCCTCTGAACGCCGGTATTGTAGACAATCGTTAATGTCACGGATTCTTCATCTTTATGGCGGCCATTCTATCCGCTGTTATCGGCCGAAAAATGGCAAAATTCTTTCATTGATAGTTTAAAAGTTAATTATCGGAAAAAATTAATTTTAGCGACAACACGTTCAGGATTTTTTACTCTGTGTCTCCACTTATTTTGTAACCATAGTACAAACGTCACCCTGTATATAACATAAATTCATATATTCTTCATAGGTAATGTTTCTTCCGATGTTGATTTTGTTGTGTATCCTAAGCATAAATTCTGTTGTGAAGCAATGTATAAATTGTTACCACATGTAGAACCAATGATGTTCCCATTATTATATTCGAATGGAGATTTAGGATACTCTCTTCATATGAAAAATCAACGAAATAATAAACGTCATCATGTTACTGTAGTACAGTATTTCGGATGGCGTATGCGTATGTTGAAGTATTCTTTCAACCCTTTTGATATGGCAAGAAAGTTGACTCAACGATACATTTTACATATGTACATTACAAACGAATGGAAGAGTTTAAATTACTTCCGTACTCATCAACATAAATTAAGGAGAGGAACACTTCAAGGATTGATGGATCATGTGGAAAATAGTATCGCAAATACTTCGAATCCAATACGTTTAGGACAGGCTGTTGTTCTATCTTTATCCTCTCAAGAAGGATTAAGAGGGCATCAACAACATTATCAAAATGCCATGGCTACGACTCGAGAAGTTGGTCGAGTAGATCTTTTCATCACATTCATTGCTAATCCTAAATGGAAAGAAATTACCAAATATTTGAAATCAGCACCTGAAGAGACCACTGTTTCAGATATTCCTTTTTTAAAGTAAATTATATCTGGGAGTGTATTCGGAAGAGTTTTTGGTTATACGTACAACATTGAATTTCAAAAAAGAGGCTTACCACATACTCATTGCTTCTTCGTTTTGGCCCCCTCAATACAAAATGCTGACGCCTGGAATTGTGGATGAGTTTATATTGGCGGAGATACCCAATAAGACTAAATATCCAATCATGCATGAGCTGGTCATGAGACACATGTTCCACGGTCCTCATTCTGCTGAAACATTATGTTGGGATTCAACTTCACGGAAATGGTCAAAAAAATTTCCTAAAAACTTCCAGAATGAAACAAAAATTGAAAAGGATGGGTTTCCTTGCTATAGGCGTCGCGATAATCGAAAAATGTGTTATACATATGGGGCATTCAATGCCGAATCACCGAGGTCGTGGACTCAATCACTTTTTATTCAGCCGATTTTTTTATATGTTATAGTCCTTGTTGAAATATGCATCTATGATTTTTTTCGAATTTTTATCTTAATTTTTCAAGAAGTTATGAATTTTTGAAAATTTTAGATACAAAATTTTTGAATACACATAAATTGATCAAAAATATGGATGGATATATAATGTTACATATGATCTCCCTCAGATTTGAAAGAGCTTCCGATAGAAAATATTTCAAAAATCAATCATCATTTATTTCTATTTTTTTTAATTTCCAACAATTAAATGGAGATTTTGACAATGAATGACATATTTAATTTCCTCGAAAAAAATCACAAAAATAAAGTACATTATAATGAAAGTTTTGAGCCCAGTCCAATCATGCGATTCCGATCCGTTCTATTTTTTTCTTAAGGCCCGGAAGTAATCATAATTTTTTCCATCGATGGTGATTTTACGCCCTCAAGTTTGGTGGCCATCGCTGAAGCTTCTCCTCGAAATCTGCGCGGTCGGTAACGAGGAAAAGCTTCCAGAACAGTGCCGGATCGGAGCCACATAGTAGGGTCCCCGTTCATGAACATAATTTTTTCACAATGTGGAGATATATGTCCGTACAAAAATTTAGAGAGGAGAGTAGGGCAAAACGGACATTGAAACGGAGATCAAGTTTTTTTGATGATTCCATCAGAAAGTTGAGGAAACTTCAAGCAAAAAACAAGTGCCAGGCGTATTTTTTTTTAATTTTTGCTTCCGAATGGAAGCTTTGTGATCGTAATTTTTTTCGATTTTGAGATTTCACCATAATATGACTGCAAGTGACCCAAAACGTCGAGATCCGTCGTTTTAAAAAAATGTCTGTGTGTATGTGTGTGTGTGTGTGTGTGATGACGCATTTTCCGCTTTACTCTGAAGTGGGGTTAGCTAGCGATCTGACAATTTTACCATAAGTTCGCCATGCGTGCCCCAAGTTCTCACAAAAATTTCAGCTAAATCGGCCGGATAGTTTTTGAGAAAAATAAAGATGTTGAAATATCGTTTTTTCGACTTTTCTCGATGAAAATGGAATCACAGCGTCCAGTCTCCGCGAGGAGATGCGCGTCCAAGAGCCGCATCTCTGACCCCCGGGGTGATGGGACCTCAGATTTTTATTTTAGCCAGTAGAAAACTTTTGATAAATTTTTCGTGAAAATCTTGATTCCACGATAACTTGATAAATAATTGAGCTAGAGACCTCAAATTCTGTGAGGTTATACATCTGATGAGCACAAAGGTTGGTATTGAAACTGGGCGGAATCGGTCCAGTAGTTTTTTAGATATTAGCATAGAAACATCAGGAAAAGCAAGCTATATCTTCAAAACTATTCAATTGATTATATTTGGAACAAACTTAACCCTCTGAGGCCTATTTTAGTTTTCGCATTCCACGCACAGATCAGTGATGCCATTTTTTTTTTTTTTTTTTTTTTTTGGAGGTGGGAAAAATCTTACATGAGACACCTACAGATGGGATGCGGGTAGTGTCAGATTCTTACTGACTAAGAAACCCACCTCCGTGACATCATTCATGCACTATGCTGCAAACCATGTAATGAACCTTTGCTCAATTTTCATTTATTAATTTTTATTTTATCAATTTATTCCTCGCGATAATTAATTAACGAAATTATCGTTGTGAGTTCCTGTGTGTCCGGTGCTTCAGTTGCCAGGGTTCTTTTCTCAGGAGTTCTCACAATTTTTGGTCCATTAGCAAAAACAATTAATTTCTTCTTTCTTCAATTCTTTTCCTTTGATTATTCTTCTTGATTATCCTTGATGATCCTCGTGTAATTAGTCCTCGGTCCAGCGGTGTTCGTTGTTTCTTCTTCTTTGGCTTTCACGGGTTCGCGGTTTATCGCCGATTTATTCGCGAGTACGGATAAATTTTCTTCCACGACTTTCCTCTCTTTTATTCAAACTTTTATTTCCTTTTTATTCCACTGAACCACAGAATTATTCTATCAATTGTCAATTAACCCTTTCTCTATTTAGATTTTATCGAGTAATTATTAATTATCAATTATTTAATTACGAAAAGTTGTCTCTCAGTTTGGAAATGTATCAGATTCTAGTCAGCATAGCACGACCGAATCAGCTTTGTATTTCTCATTATTGAGACCTTTTACCTTTTGAAAAATGCTTTTATTATTATTATTATCAATATTACAAAACGGGCTTCAATTAAACAGTAAATTATAAATGCAATTAGTAAAATACAAACAGTTAAATCGATAATTCTCTGTTTCATGGTCTCATACATTTAAATTTTTCGCGCTTTATAATTTTATTCGAGGAAAAGAATTTATTCGTACAGTCGGTATTTTTACTACTCGTCGGTAATGTCGTTCCCTTGCTGATCGAGTGACACGTGGCTTGGTGATCGAGTGAAGCGTCGAACGTTTCCCCTCGCCCCTCCCCGCGGCCCTAACCTCCTCTCTCTCTCTCTCTCGTTTATGCCCCATATCTCAGGAGCTTCTCTCCCGAGATCGCGTGATTCTACTAAAAAGACTCTAAGGGTAGTCCTCAAGGTTCTACCTTGTAATGACTCTATTGGGAGTTCACTAGGATCTCCCTTGTAAGGAATCTAAAAAAATGACTCTATTGGCAGACTACAAGAGTTTACCTTGTAACGCGATTTAATTCGGCGCTGGATGGAGAACCCCAAACAGTGTTAAAAAATTAGGTTTTAGCTGTTGCAACCATTGCTCGGTGTACAACAGCACGGATGCCTGTACCGCAGGTAAGTATGAAAAATCTGAGGCTGAACTGGCTCTTAACACCTCAGATACGATATCCCGCTTGCAGACGGGAAATCGATCGTGCGCCGCGTTTTGCCCTAGCGGCGGCAGCGGTACTACGCGCCTCGCCTTTCACTTTTCCCCCTCTCCCGTGCGTTCATAATTAATTTTCGCTCGCTCCCTTTTATTTTTTTTTCTCTTCTTTCACTATTTCTCTTTTATTATTTCATTAATTCTTCTCTTCTTTTCAGCGGATAAATTTTTCTTTTCCTCGAATAATAATAATTTTGTTTCTTTATCAATATTTTCTTTATTTTCCATATTATTTTTATCAATCAAATTATGAATTATTCAAAAATTTTCGATTGTTAATTTTCAAAATTATTCGAGGGTTCTTACATTCCCTCTTTACTTCACAAAACAAAAAATTAGAATAATTGGGAAAGTCCCATTTTCACACTTATGATTATATTTTTTTTCCTAATTCTATGTCTTTAATCACAATGTTTTATCACAGACTTGATTTGCCTTAATCTACCTCCATCTTTCTAGGGTTGCACTGGACTGATTCCCCTTAGAAGACAACAATACTTCCAAATAATACTTATAGTTTCTCAAATAATTAGACTTTAATCGGTTTAACCGTTAACTCTCTTTTTTTTTTTTTGTTTTACCTTATTTTTTTTTCATTTTCTTTTACTTTTCTCTTAAACTCTAATATCTTCTCATCATTCTAACTCATTGCAATGACTCGACTGATTGTCTTCATTACTTTTTCATTGTCTTTTTTTTTCCTTTTATTATTATTCATTTTTAATTGGCTTTAACCGACTTAATAATGCACTAGTATCACTTTTTTTTGTCTACATTTGGGCCTAGAGAGAAGGCACTGCCGTAATTGATAATAAATTACTCTAGTCCCAAATCTAGTCTCTACTATTTTATTCTTTTTATTCATTTGCATTCTCTGTGATTTTTAGTGATAACTTTTCTAGTCATTAGTCTCTAAGTTTTATCCTAATTAATTTTTAATCAGTCTTTTGACTTTTTAATTGCTTTGAGCATCTTTACTTATTGTTATCTTTGTTATAAATTCTATACTTTGTTATTTAGTCTTTAGATACTCTTTTGAGCCTTTTATCTTAATTATCATTTAGTCTTTTAAGTTCATTGACTCTCTTGGACCATTATTGCTGCTTTTGATCAAAATTTACCTTATTTACTATTATTTAGTCTTTTAAGTTTCGTTTTAACCTATTATCGACTCTTTTGAGCATTAATTACTCTTTTTTTTTTTTTTTTTAAACAAAATTAACTTATTAATCGTCATTTAGTCTTTACGTTCCTCTGTACCTGATTACTAGTCATTATTTATCTAGTCATTTCCTTGTATTTAATTTATGAGCTCTACGCTTATATAAAAAAAAATGTACGTTCGTAGAAAACAACAAAAAAACGTATGTCTCTTGGAAAAACGATAAAAAAAATGTATACCGTGTATATAAAAAGAAAAATATAGAAAAATAAAAAAAAATCAATGAATGAGGATTCATGACTCCGGATTTCCAGGAGGCTGTGGGTCCTCAACGTATCTCACTTTCGTGCCTTGAGAGTAGAATGTGGTGATTTTCCACCCCTCTGGTGTCCGCTCTTTCACTTTTCTGGGCCTTTTCCGTTTGTACATTGGTGGCGGTGGTGGTATCTGGAATCTCTCAACTCTCATTGGCTGCTCGAATGGAGGTGTTGCTGGTAATTCTATTGGTGGTGTTAATAATGCGGCTTGAGGCTCTTGGAAGAACTGACGTTGTTGAATCGGATCTGGTGATTCGGGTGGTGGGAGTTCCTCGGAAAGCGTGCTTCTCTTTAGTACGATTGGTCTTGTGGGCTCTGGTGTTATCAGGCTTGATTGATACCACGTTTTTCTTGGATCCACCTGTCCGCCGGGTACTACTTGATGGTAGAACCTGTAAATATCTTTCCCCTTTTCATCTACCATTTTTCCCCAAATCGGTTTTGGCCCTGCAGGATCTGAGAAATAAGGTTCCCTCTTCACCTCTCCTCTGTTCCTTTCCTCTTCCTCTCCTGCATACACCCCAACCTCTATTCCCAATTCCTTATTGATCTCCTTTACCAGTTCCTTATCCTCCTCCGATAATAGTTCCCCCGACTCGTCCCGATCTTCATCAATCACCAGCCGAGGTGTCTTCCCACCGGATCTTGTGCTTGATGTCTCCCAGCCATCTGAACTTTCGTAATCGTCTGGTCTCGGCGTCACCCTCACCGGCCTCCTCATTTCTCTTCTCTCTCTCTTTGACACCTGATTCTCGGGATCCACCCAAGCCTCCTCAAAAGACTCCAGGTCGTTCATGACTCCTCTAATCGCTACCTTCTTTTACTTTTACTGATCTAGTTTTTAAACAAATAAAAAAATTTGTTAAACGACTATTACTCTATTTACTCTTTCAGGTTACAAAAGGTATAGACTCATGACAAGGCGACCCCTTGTGGACTACTCATAATACGGTCTAAGATCTTTGAAGTGAACTAGGCTTAAGTTTCCCTCATCGTCTTCGATTTCAAATTCCGCGGGTGAAATAATCGATTTTACAGTAAAACCTAAGTCAAATTTTGGCGCTAATTTAGACGAAACATTATCATACGCAGATGACAATACGTGTCCCCTCGTCTTCACTCGATCGCCAATCTTTGGAACCCAATCACCACGTGTCTTATCATAATAACGGCTTTGATCCGTGAAAGCCTTTGCCAGATTGACCTTGACAATTTCCCTTGCTTCTTGAAGACGTTGGATCCTCTCTGTTGCAGTTATCTCTCCTCCAGGTGGTGATTTGTCCAATTGTCGTCTCAATGATCTCGGCTGATCCAATTCTCTTCCATACATAAGATATGCTGGGGTACATTGGGTGCTCTGATGCACAGCTGTGTTGATCGCGAATCGTAGCTCTGGAAGATACTTGTCCCAGGTCTTTTGCGATCCCTTCACGAACTGTGCAATCATGGTCTTGATGACCTTGTTAGCTCTTTCAACCGGGTTACACTGAGGCGAATACTTCGGTGTCCTGATGTGCTCGATTCCAAACTTTCTCAGCAATTGGGTGAAGATTTCACTAATAAACTGTGAACCATTGTCGGAAATTACGATCTTCGGTGCTCCATGCCTCAAAATGATGTCTTCCTTGAAAATCTTCGTGACTACCTCTGCTTTAGCTTCTTTAATTGCCCTCATTTCGACGTACTTTGAGAATTTGTCCTGTATCACTAGGACATATCTATTCCCTTTGGACGACTTAGTCATGGGTCCAACGATGTCGATGGCTACCACTTCCCAAATCTGAGAGGCGTAGATGGTGCCCATTTTCCCAGCAGGCGGTTGTTGTGCTGCTTTGAAACTCTGGCAACTCTGGCAACGACGGACGTAATCTTTAATGTCTCGCTGCATTCCTGGCCAGTAGTAACGTTGGGCTACTCGTGCAATCGATTTAGCCATTCCAAAGTGTCCTGCAGTTAGCTCATCATGATTTTCTCTCATTATTGTCTCCCTTTGTCCCTCAGGAACACAATATTTCCATGCTTTCTCTTGTCTGCTAGCATAGTCATGCTGATGATAAACATGTCTCCACAGAACGTTGTCCTTGACCATGTAATCTGGAAATCTTTCTGGAAATTGTTCCACCATTTCTCTCGTTCTGATGTACCAAGCTCCCAGTTCGACCTGATCCAGTGCCAATATCAGACCCTCCTCTTCTTCATCTTCATCCTCGGAGTTCTCTAGATCAATAGGATCTCTAGATAAGGCATCTGCGACTTTATTCAGGATTCCTCTACGATAACGAACTTCAAAGTCGAATTGTTGAAGGAATAAATTCCATCTTGCGATTCTTCCATTGGGATTTATCAGATTTCCAATCCATCTTAATGATTGGTGATCAGTGACGACGATGAAGGAGTATCCCTCAACGTACATCCTCATCTTCTTGATCCCCCAGACAACAGCTAAACATTCTTTTTCTGTGGTGGAGTAGTTCCTCTCTGGTTTCGTCAGAGTCCTACTCGCATAAGCGATCACGTGTTCACCATCTTGATCCTGTTGGGTTAGGACAACGCCTAGGTCATCATTGCTGGCATCTGTTTCAAGTACGAACTGTACTTCAAAGTTTGGCGCTGCTAAAATCGGTGCTGTTGTCAATAAATCCTTTAACGATTGAAATGCAAGACCTTGCTCTTGACCCCAAATCCATTTTTGACCCTTCTTGGTCAATTTCGTCAATGGTGCTGTTAGAGTTGAACAGTCTGGGATGAATCTCCTATACCAAGAGACCATACCGATAAATCTCCTCAAGTCCTTTACATTTTCAGGCTCTGGTATTTCTATTATCGCCTGTACCTTCTCTGGATCCGTTCTAACTCCATTTCTTCCAACAATGTGACCCAAATACTTGGTTTCTTCCTGGAGAAATGAGCTTTTCTCAGCGTTAATCTGCAGTTTAGCATCCCTCAACCATTCGCAAACTCGAATTGTGTTATCCGTACATTCCTCGAGTGTTGCTCCAATTATGAACACGTCATCTAGATAGGCTCCTGCCTTGTGTTGGAGTTCCGGTTTTATTACAATGTCCAACAATCGTTGGAATGTTGCTGGAGCTGATGTGAATCCAAACGGCATGACCTTGAACTGGTACAATCCTTTTTCTGGTACTGAGAACGCTGTAATTTCCTTGCTCTCTTCCGCCATTGGCACCTGCCAATAACCCTGTTTCAAGTCGATGGTGGTGATGAATTGAGCATTCCTCAATTTGTCCAGCATCGCGTTCACGTGCGGTAGCGGATACGCGTCTTTCACTGTTACTTCGTTGACCTTTCGATAATCAATACAAAATCTATATTGTTTATTCTTCTTTTTGACCAGGACTACTGGAGAATTCCATGGACTCTCTGATTCCTCAATAATTCAAGCAGCTATCATTTTATCCACTTCATCCATCATGATCTTCAAGATGGCTGGATTCCTGGGTGTGTACCTGAACTTTATTGGCTCTGCACCTTCTTTCAAACGAATTTCATGTTTAATTAGATGTGTTGGTCCTTTAATGTCCTTGAACTTTGCTAACTCTTCTTGAATTCTTTTGAGCGTTTCATCTGTGAGGAATTAGAATATTTACTTTGTTCTCCCTTGTTCCCTTATTAGCTCAACCGACATTTTTAGTAATTATTCTAACTTTCACCTTCGGCCCCCTGGACCCATCCTCCCCTTCTTCCAGCGTGGCTGTGAAACCCGATACGGCTCAAAATACCGTCCCCCAACCCGCCTCGAGAGTAGCTCAAAATAGAAATAAATATGGGCGCCAGATAGATTTTGATACTGCTGGACCTATCTAACCAGACCACGGTAAAATTTCGATAACGGTAACGGTAAACTCCCGAGGGGATTGAGGAAACGCCAGAGAAAAGGGTGTCGGAAAAGGGGGTTGCGGCTTGTGCTAGGCTAGTTCAGTTTCGTGGAGAGAGGGCGTAGGTCTAGGGTACATTCAGAAGTCGCCAAAAATGAGATAAAACACCAATAAAATCCGAAGAAGAGATCCGAACCATAGGACGAGAGTGTGGGGTTAGGGATTGAGAAATAAAGAATTCGAGTCAATAATATCCTTACGTGTTCCGCTATTGCATCCAAGAATCAGAAAGATCATACAACACTTTCAGTAATACATCACTTACTACATTACTTCCTTTGTTATCGTACAAGTAGCCAATGTTACTAGGAAAAATTGCGAGAAGCGCCTTTTATTAAGAAACGTCCAAAAGATCGACTCAAACTCCCTTAACAACAGTAAAAAGGTCAAATTAATCGATAAATCCCTTAGAAAGGCTGATGAATCGAGGAAGTCCTTAGCATCTTAAATCGAGCGAGAGAGAGAGAGAATAATCGTACAGAACAAGAGAATTATTTAACTTCATCACTTTGGACCCAAAATCGCCAATAATGAAAAATATACTAAAAGGTACAAACGCGCCCCAAAATCTGGTAAAGATAATTTTTAGATAATTATCTATCAGTTAGATCGGGCGGAATTCCCTAAAGGATACTCGCTAATAGTAATGAATAATTATTTTTAATTATGTCTACTAATTAACTCGGGCGCCATTGCGAGAGACTCATACGCCCTTACGTTCCTATGAACTGGCGGAAAAGATAACCGGCGGCACGATTAATCCCATCCTTATTTCGAATTAGGCGGCATTTCCTTCAAAATGTTGTGAGGGAACCGGAAATGCCCAAAAATATCCTAACTCATCGATAGGTATAGGGGACTACTTATTGCACCTCCATTAATGCGAAAATCCCAACAGATAACTCAAACTCCAAAAGTCTATCGAAGGAGTTCAAAATAAAAGATATTTTCCCTCTGCATTAATTGTGAGAGAAAGTTTCAAGGCCGATGCCCTTGAAAGCGCGCCTAAATCTCTCCCTAGTCGGCTACTAGGGAATTTCCCCTAGCCTAGGGAAGTCGCTGAGTCGCTGGTTGTGAGCGTACCCCAACTGCCTTCGCACCGACTTGGGTGTGAAGGAAAAAGGAAGAGAAAACGGCACAAAACGGAAAAGAGACATCGATGCCTGTAAAGAGAGGCACTCGAAAATTCTCTGAAATCCGGCTGGAATTATTTCTCCGAATCGAGAGGAGAAATAACTCAACAGCGTATTCACATGAATGCTTGCTTTATTTCAGGTAGAAATAATATTCGGAAACACGTACGAGTGCGAGAGAGACAGCAATAGCTGCGAATTCAAAAGAATTCAAACAGCTATGCGTGTGGGAGAGAGAAAAGATAGAAAGGTATGAGTGTGAGAGAGCCAGCAATAGCTGCGAAATTTATAATTTCTAACAGCTATGCGTGCGAGTGAGATAGCCGTATGCGAGTGAGTGTGTGCGAGAGAGAAAGAGATAGCCGGCTCTACCGAAGCATTGGGGAGCACGTGCTTCGCGGCATTGCATCAACTCCTTGATGCATTGTTTAAATCGCTGGAAAATACCCCAAAGTCCTGAAATAAAATCCTGAAACATGTCTAATTTATTTGTTTTACCCATTATCTCCTCACTGGCCTTTAATTAATTGAAGAAAACCGGCCAGGAGAGATAAAGAGAGCCGGGGAAGACTTTAATAAAATTCGAGGCGCCACGAGGTGCGTGGCGTCATTTCTCCTCGCCTTTTCGTGGTCCTTGGAAAAGTCCTAAAAATTCCTGAAAATCGCGAAAATTACGAAAAAGGTATTCGCGAAATTTCTTTAATTATTTTTCTCAGTGGCCTCATTAATTTTTGAGATAACCGGCCACGAGAAAATAGAGAAAACGGTGGAGATAAAAGGGACGCTACAACCACGTGTAGCGTCTCATCGTAAATTTTTTATTTTCGGCGGTTAAAATGTCGTAATTACTCACACTTCGCGAAAATAAATTAATGTAAAGGACTCACCATTATTCCCACGGGATCTAGGCACTTGTTGGGGAAATATTTGGGGTTTTGGGGAGACTTTTTCCTCGCGAAACACGAAAATAGTTGCAGCGTATCACGAGAGCTGCTCACTGTCTCGCCACTCTACTCGAACTGACTCTTCGAGGAGAGGGGAGTGGGTTGCGTTGAGTGGAGCGGTGGGGCCAGCTGCGTTGTGCTGCGCCCTCGCGCCACTCGGAGGTATTAATGCCGCACTCATGCGCATTGATTTGAGTGGGAGAATTCAAATGCTCTTGAATTCTCCCATTTTTATCTTCTATTATTTTCTTAACGAAATGGGGGAAATTTTTGACGGGATAATTTTTGCGATCGATGGAGGATGAATCGGGGTTGGTTTTGAGGGTTTTCTCGGAAGCTATGGTGGCTTTACAGGAGTATATAAAAAAATTATTATTATGTGGGGAAATTGTTGGGAAAAATAGGTTTTGGGAGATACTTCTTGGCTTATTATTTTTGAGCCTGTTTGGGGAGATGGTTTTCCCTTTCTTATGGGGAATAGCCGCCATCAGAGGGGCACGTCTCCTGGGGAATGAGCAGACTCACCTCGGCGATAACGTAAACCCAGTTTTGGCAATTCCTTTGGCAGGATGGGTTATTCCCTGCCTCCAGACCTTCCATCCGAGGGCCTGATCATTCCCACACACCTGGAGCGCGACTCCTTTCAAATCGTCCTCTGCACTCACCCCTGAGGACGGCCAAGAGGGTGGTCCGGAAGCTCCTAGGAAACACGTTATTTTGGTCAATTAACCATGGTGCTTCCGGGCCCTCTCTTCCCCCACAAGATAGCCAAAGGTACTGCCCTGCGGAAAACTATAAAAAAATGAAGTGGCGGTACTATTGCTCTTTTATCGCGGGAATGAACATATTTTCGGGGCTGTGTTTAACTGAATCCTTAAGGGATCGTTATAATCCCCGTTTGAGAGAACCGTAAGTCAGTTTTCCCTCTTGACTTGGAGGTTTTTTTTTTTATACTCAATTTATTCAAGATACCCATAGTCAGTTTCTCCTCTTGACCGGGAGGTTTTCTAAGATAACCGTGAGTCAGTTTAACCTCGTGACCGGGAGGTTTCTACACTAACTTAATTACGTCAATTATTCGCGCGAAATTCTCTCTCTCTACTCACGGATCTGCTGATTTATCTAGTCTACAGGTGGCGTGAGAAAAATACCACGTCACACATCGTATTCTTCTTGATCTTCTGATCCTGGACACAATGTGAAAAATGGCCTCTCAGAGCTTGCAGACGAATCACTATCTTCATCAGTCACTTCATTTTCATCTTCTTTTACTTCCTGCTCTTCTTCTGATTCATTATCAGGCTCTTCATCCATCCACAAGGTTCCTAATCCAGTTTCGTGATCATGAATACCATTTCCTCTTTCTTCTGGGACTAAGCTGATCTCCAGTGCTGAAAAACTCAATTTTAATCCCATCGCTTGCATCACGGCCATACCTAGAACCATCAAAGTACTCAAGTTGGCCATTACGAAGAATTGACAGTTGAATTTCTTGTTTTTCAATGTAATATCAATGTCCACTCTTCCTGCGATCTTTGCTCTGCTTCCATCAGCCAGTCTCGTGACTTGATGTGTCTTCTTCAGCATTTTTCCGGGGTTTTTCTCTTTAATTTGGTTCCATAAGGTAACAGAAATGTAGGATTTTACTGCTCCTGAATCAATAAGACTTTTAACTTTTAATCCTTCGACGTCTATGTCTAGGTACATCCTATTATCCTGTACCACCATTGCTAAAGTTGAACCAGCACCTCCCTCAAGTTGTTGCTGTGTTGGAGCACTTGGTGGTGCTTGATTCGTGTTATTGCCAATTATTACCCCTGTTCCATTGCCACTTCTTTCACTATTACCAGCCTGATTGTTGACCACCGGTCTCTCTTGAGCTCCTGTGCCAACATTTTGATTTCTCTGATTATTCCGTGCCCTAGACTGTTCCAATTTTCTTACTAGCCATTCAGGCTTCTCACATCCGCAGTCTCTTGTGTAATTGTTGGTGTCTCCACACCAAGAGCAAAACTTGACTGATTTTCCTCTACACGCTTCTGCGTTGTGTCCTCTTTTGCCACACTTCCAACAGCAGAACCTTCTGTCGTAGCCTGGCTGTGCTGCTGTCAACTCAGTTGGATTTTTCGCTTTTGCCTGCTCTTCTTTATTGTTGGCCTTTTTCTTGGGTGCATTTTCTGGTTTACCTCCAAGGTTCTCAATTGGCGGTCTCAGGATATCCGTTTCAAATTCAGTTCCCTTCCTCAGGATCTTCTCAAACGATAAATTTCCTCTTTGAATGTACTCTTTATATCAGGGAAGCAAATTCAGGAAACACCTGTTCACCTGGTCTCTTTCAGGCATCCTTTTGTGTCTCCTCATCTTCGTGCGAATGTCTGTCATGTAAGTCCTCATTCTTTCTCCTTCCTTTTGAACTCTAGCTTTTATTTCATCATCGAGATGATCCTCAAAGTTCATTGGTAGAAAATATCCTTGTAAATCTTCGATGAAATCCTCCCAATAACTCCAACCCCTTGGATCATTTCGCCACCAATCTAATGCTTCACCCTCTAACATGATTGGGATGCTGTTAAGTAAATCTCTATTACTTATTCCAGAACCTTGTTTTAGCTCTTGAATACGTTCAGTGAAGTTCAGCACGTTTTGAGTTCCGTCGAACTTGACATTCCACCTTCTGATTGCATCAATAGGATTTACTGGTAACATCTGAGGATATTGAGTAGTATAAGGGCTTCTTTGTGCTGGCCTTTCCCTTTCATAGGAACGTTCTCTTCTTCTAGAGTTATTTCTCTCTTGAAGTAGTGAACGGCCTCTGTACCTGGGTGATTTCTCTCTTTTTCTTGACCTTGGTGGTGACTTACTCCTTAAGGTCCTCTTTTTCTTAGGATATCTCTCTTCTTCTTCAGGATCTTCTTCTCTTCCTTGGCTATTAGTCTCTTTTCTCTTCTTTTTCTTTTCAGGTGTTCCAGTTTTATCATTTTGTTTTGCAGGTTTCTTCCGGGATTTCCTCAGTTTTTCACGGATATCTACTTCTTCTTCATCTTCACTATCACTTTCCTTGGAATATTTCCGTTCTCTCTCTTCAGCACTCTGCAGTTTGTCAATGTAACTGGATTTGTAAAATCCATCTTCCTGTTTAATTGGCTTTTTCTTTCGATTGTCATATTCTTCTTCGTCGCTTTCATCTCGTTCAGACTCCTCTTCAGATTGTTCATCTTCGACTCCGTTTGATTCGTCACTATCATTATAATATTGTCCTTTATAGTTTTCTTCATTCTCGCTGAAGGATTCATTCGAACGTCTTCCTCGTGGAGTATTTTCCAGCTTCTTTCTGCGATAATCCAATTTCCTTCGAACTGGAACCTTTCCTTTTGGTGTTCCATATCGCTTGTCTATCTCTTCATTTTTTTTCTCTTCATGTAGCTCACTCATTGACTTTGCTTTTCTGCGTTGCAGTGGTATGATCTTTGGTGGAGGCATTCCTTCATCCCTTAAATGAGCACTTTGCTTTTCCACTCTTTTTCTCTCTTCTTGGTCCTTTTCCAACTGTTTCCTGCTCTTCTCTTCTTTTTCTCTTCGTTCTCTTTCTTCCTTCTGTCTCTGGTCATCTACTCCGTGTTCCTTGTATGCTTTTCGAAGGATTTTTCTCACCCTTTCATCTTCCTCTCGCAGTCTACTGATTTCCTTTACCTCTTCTTCTATTCTCTGATCTTCTCTCGCTATTCTCTCTTTTTCTTTTTCGAGATTTTCTCGTTCCTCTCTCATTCTCCTTTTCGCTCGTTCCCATCTTTCTTTCTCTTCTTCCAATCGTTCTTTTTCCTGTCCTACCCTTGCTCTGTCTGCAACAATGGCCTCAGCTTCCGTGTCCAAGATCTCTTGTCTCTTCGACACATCTTGTGACGCTAGCAGGGCTTGTTTGAGTGTTTTGGGACTTACTGCATTCTTGCCTGCTTGAACGATTTTATCTGGGTTAGGTTCCATCAATATTCTAGTAACCCTTCCATTTGCCTTGTTTGGAGATGCTACCACGCTGTTCTGCTTTGAACGTATTGGTGTCTCTCCCTCTTTACCCTTTTTGTTTATTTCCGTTGGCTTCTCTGCTGAATCCCCTTTCCCTCTCTTCGTTGGTGTTGGTGATGTGCTTGGTACTGCGCTTGATGATCCACTGTTCTGTTTGCTTGACCCTGGTAGATTCAAGGCTTCTCTTAATCTCTTCTTCGAATCTGGTACTTTCCCTTCAGTGTCCAACCCTTTCGCTGCTAAAGCTTGAATAAGTTGGTCTCTGCTCATCTTGTGAAGTTCCGTCAATCCTTTATTTGGTGGTGCCATTTTGGAAAATTTTCTTTTACTCTTTTCCCGTTTAATTACTGATTCGATTCGATGTCTTTTATCAATCTCCTCAGCTTCTTCTTTTAATTCCGTTAATTTTAGACTCCGAGCTTTTATCTTGATTCCCAAAATTTCTCTACGTTTCACCTTCGGTTTTACGTGCTTATCTTTTTCTCTCAAGATTTCTGACGTTTTCTTTTCTGTTCAGTTAATGGATCCACGTTATTGCTTCCTCAAGATTTTTAAACTCGTTGCACTAATTCATTTAATTTCTTTTGTTTTCCTTTTATTTTCCTTTTTCAATCATTTCAGTTTTTTTTTTTTCAGTGACTTCACTTCATCCAGTTCATTATTCTCTTCTCTTTTTTTTTCCCCCAGGTTCTTTTTACTCTATTAAAGAAATAATTACTGTAAAGGGCGAATGCCGAAAATTAACAATTATTTTACAGTAATTAATTCCTTCTGTTATCTTAATTTTCCTTTTCACTGTAAAAAATTTTTTTTTTTTTTTATTTGGCTTTAATTTTTTGGTCTCTCCAGGGTACGAGTCCCTTTTTGAGGAATTATTCTTGAGATCTCTCTCTTATTAATGCTTTTCTTAATTGATGAAACTATTGTAGCGGGAGGCGGAGCCGGAGAATTAAATAATTCTATCACAACAGCTCCAAAAATTTTCTTTTATTCTTCTTTATCATTCAATTCATTTACTCCTCTTATCGTTCTCATTCATTTGTCCAATGACTTCTTTTAATTGTTATCATCTTTTTTTTTTTCTTTCTTACTATCGATGAAACTGTTGCAGTGAGGCAGAGCCGAAATTTAGACAAATTAGCTGCAACAATTCCACCGACAATTCAGAAAAAAATTATTTTCTCTTTTTTTTTCAATTTATTTCCTTCTTTTATCTCGTAATTACGTTTCTTTTAATAAAAAAAAAAAAATTCTTCTATCCTTTTACGTCCAATCGCTGTTTTAACAGTTTGAAATTTTTTTTCCTTCGATTTTAACCGTCTTTCAATTTTTCACAGTCCCTGTTCGGGCGCCATTTTTGTAATGAACCTTTGCTTAATTTTCATTTATTAATTTTTATTTTATCAATTTATTCCTCGCGATAATTAATTAACGAAATTATCGTTGTGAGTTCCTGTGTGTCCGGTGCTTCAGTTGCCAGGGTTCTTTTCTCAGGAGTTCTCACAATTTTTGGTCCATTAGCAAAAACAATTAATTTCTTCTCTCTTCAATTCTTTTCCTTTGATTATTCTTCTTGATTATCCTTGATGATCCTCGTGTAATTAGTCCTCGGTCCAGCGGTGTTCGTTGTTTCTTCTTCTTTGGCTTTCACGGGTTCGCGGTTTATCGCCGATTTATTCGCGAGTACGGATAAATTTTCTTCCGCGACTTTCCTCTCTTTTATCCAAACTTTTATTTCCTTTTTATTCCACTGAACCAGAGAATTATTCTATCCATTGTCAATTAACCCTTTCTCCATTTAGATTTTATCGAGTAATTATTAATTATCAATTACTTAATTACGAAAAGTTGTCTCTCAGTTTGAAAATGTATCAGATTCTAGTCAGCATAGCACGACCGAATCAGCTTTGTATTTCTCATCATTGAGACCTTCTACCTTTTGAAAAATGCTTTTATTATTATTATTATCAATATTACAAAATGGGCTTCAATTGAACAGTAAATTATAAATGCAATTAGTAAAATACAAACAGTTAAATTGATAATTCTCTGCTTCATGGTCTCATACATTTAAATTTTTCGCGCTTTATAATTTTATTCGAGGAAAAGAATTTATTCGTACAGTCGGTATTTTTACTACTCGTCGGTAATGTCGTTCCCTTGCTGATCGAGCGACACGTGGCTTGGCGATCGAGTGAAGCGTCGAACGTTTCCCCTCGCCCCTCCCCACGGCCCTAACCTCCTCTCTCTCTCTCTCTCTCTCTCGTTTATGCCCTATATCTCAGGAGCTTCTCTCCCGAGATCGCGTGACTCTACTAAAAAGACTCTAAGGGTAGTCCACAAGGGTCTACCTTGTAATGACTCTATTGGGAGTTCACTAGGATCTCCCTTGTAAGGAATCTAAAAAAAAATGACTCTATTGGCAGACTACAAGAGTTTACCTTGTAACGCGATTTAATTCGGCGCTGGATGGAGAACCCCAAACAGTGTTAAAAAATTAGGTTTTAGCTGTTGCAACCATTGCTCGGTGTACAACAGCACGGATGCCTGTACCGCAGGTAAGTATGAAAAATCTGAGGCTGAACTGGCTTTTAACACCTCAGATACGATATCCCGCTTGCAGACGGAAAATCGATCGTGCGCCGCGTTTTGCCCTAGCGGCGGCAGCGGTACTACGCGCCTCGCCTTTGACTTTTTCCCCCTCGCCCGTGCGTTCAGAAGTAATTTTCACTCGCTCCCTTTTATTTTTTTTTCTCTTCTTTCACTATTTCTCTTTTATTATTGTTGCGGCTCTTCGGGTTGCGAAAGTACGTAAAGGCGTATAAAGACGCCTTGGAAACCCCCTTCTGGGCCGTAACTCGTCGCGATCTCCCTTTAACCGCGAGATATAAAGGAGGAACTAGGTAAACTAGTATATCCTGAACTTTATACCCCGTTAATATATTACTAACTCTCGGGACGTGACTGCGCGGACAAAATACTAAAGTATAAGATGATCAACACAATGTCTAGGCGGATCTCCTGACCGACGGGATGAATTAGTTAGGAATTCAATAGAAATACTTCCAAGACTACGTTAATGGGTTAATTTTTTACACTCTTGGTTATTTAATATTAGAATAATCAAACGAAAACCCAAACAGACTCGTGGAACCTCGATTATCACTTGCAAACTATTTTAGTATTTATAATTGAAAAGGATTTATGAAAAATTTGAGACTTACTCTTGGTGGTGAGAAAGGGATAAAATGGGAAATCTGCGTTGGAGCTCAGGTAGTCGTAGTGATCGGTAGGTGTTGGCTGAGAGGGCTGTAGGCTCGCTGGCGGTGATCCAATTGTAGAATAGTTGAAGATGCGATTTCTATCGTCCTGATGAAGCTGACCAGTCGATCTCGATTGGAGAGGAAAAGGTTGTTTTTCTCTGCGGGGTGGCCTCTCGGGAAGAACACTGACTCGAGTTGGTATTTAGGATTTTTGAAGAAGTCCGATGTTGACCCAAAAAGTAAGAAGAACTGACTGCCCAAATTTTGGATTTGTTCCCCTTTTATCACCTTCCCTTCTATCGTTAGAAGCGGGTGCATTAGATATTCCTCCTTTTTTCTATATTTGTAGAGAGGGGCAGCTGGTTTCCATTGTTGACTCGTATTGTCAATTATCGGCACTACCACTTCCCTAATTAGGAGATAGCTCTTAAACCGTGACCATGTCGAAGGTTCCTCTTCATTTTTGACGGTCCTTGTTTCTTCCTCGGTTTCATGACTTGTCAGTAGAGGCGATATTTTCCTCAATTTTATTGAGACAGGCCTCTAGCTGACGTTTCGCTCCTTCAGTCACTATCGGGACAATTAAGTCCATTTCCTCTTCACGGGGATCGCTCCGGCGATTGTGGGTGCCATCTTCCATCCGGCTTTTTACATGGTTTTCGACAGCTGCCTCCTCACTTACCGGGACTGCCATAAATTGTCCGAGGTGTCAGGTATTTCCAAATTTTACTTGATTTTAGCTCTGAAATATTTTCTGGAGGCATCTCGAGGCACGCAACATTATTTCATTAATTCTTCTTTTCTTTTCAGCGGATAAATTTTTCTTTTCCTCGAATAATAGTAATTTTGTTTCTTTATCAATATTTTCTTTATTTTCCATATTATTTTTATCAATTAAATTATGAATTATTCAAAAATTTTTGATTGTTGATTTTCAAAATTATTCGAGGGTTCTTACAACCACTTTCGCTTCACTTCAGCATGGACATTGTCTCCAGACGCTGTGATGTAGCGCCCTGATGTCATCTTCTTTCTTATCAATCATTGTGTGGATGATTTCAGCTTTCCTTGCTGCTTGTTAGGCTGATCATCATGCTAATCTTATTGAATTATCGTCCGGTATGAGCTTTCAACTCAAGACTCTCTTCGTTTCATCTGTCGGACATAAACATCGTGTGACTGACATTGTCTATCATTCCGCATCAATGGCATTGGTCCGTCTCTGCTCTCTTCCTCCTGAATAGGAACTTCCTAAAGCAACTGTGTTCAGATAAAGCTAGCGTATTAATCCTCAGAGGGTTAAAAGGTCTTGGCTATGCGTCATTTGTGTTATAACTTTTAGAATTCTTGAAATAATAATTCTAGAGAACCATTCACAAAATTGATCCTCCATGAATTTCCATTTTCCTATATGTTTCCCTGAGGAGGGCAATATATCTGAATTAATTATCGTGAAGTGAATCTTTTTTTATTGAAAGATGAACCCATTGTCGTTGTGACTTAATCATTTGCCAAATTTGAAGAATATCTTATATCCCAAATATATTGATATTTGCATAAATTCAACATTCTTAATTCATATCTGTTGAAAAAGTATCAGCTGCGTCGGTTAATAATCCCAGTTTTATGAAAGGTATGTTTTTGACGATAATGTATTAATATATTCTAAAAAAAATCATTTCAATGATAAAATTGATGATAATTAAAACGAGATCAACTATATACTTTCTTTTTCAAAATTATGAGATTATTTTTAATCACGTTCTCTTCACATAATTTTCGTTCAATCACAACTACCAATTTTTATATAGGGGAAGGGCGGGCAATATAACATAGCATCTTTTCGGATGCCTTGTAGTCACCTTTCCTTTTTCTCATGAGCTTCATTATGAGTTGAAGAAATCGTGGCACTTTTTTCATTCCGATATGATCGTTTTTTGTCCCCATGGGCAAAATGACATACCCCGGGCAAAATGACATACCCAAAAATGATCAAATTTTTTTTTTTCACTATCAAAAAATTTAAAATAATAAATCGGTGTGATGAGGGAAATAATATTAACAAACAGGAATTTCTAAGGACACAAAAGACATAGGGGAGCGCTGGGCCAAATGACATTGTGGAAAGTGGGATAAGATAGACATTGCAATAGAACTGCTCGGGATAAATTTTTTTGGATGACTCTATTAGAAAATTAAATGAATTTGAGCTGAGAAACAAGTGCTGGGATTCATTTCTTTGGAATTGTCTGAAAATTTGACTATATTAGCGAAGATTTGAAGGTAGAAACCCCCTATTACATGAAAAATTTTGATTTTTGTGAATATCTCCAGTTCTATTTATTGCAGTCAGCTCTTATGTCGTTTGTCTCAAAAAAAGATGAGCTCATTTCTCATCAACCTATGCGTTAGAAATTTCTTTCAAATTTTTTTCTCGATTACTCATAGGCTATTTTCTGCAGATAAGTTTTTGTACTATCACTGAAATCTTGATTGTATTTTCCGCAAACTCCATAAATCTGTAGTGAATGAGCTCACCTTTCATTTGAGATCAGCTCCAGGTCGGTGTAACCAATGAAACCAGAGATATCCGGAAAAATCGGAATTTTCAAAAGCAAAAAATGTTCCACCTTCAAATCTTGATGGAAAAGATGGAATTCTCGAAAATTCCGAAAAATGAATACTTGCACATGATTTCTATGAGAAATTTCCTTAGCTTTCCAATGAAGTCATTAGAAAAAACTCATCGCAAATATTTTCACGGAATTCGAGCCATTTTCATAAGATAAAACATCGAAGTTGTTCCCGTTTTTCCCATTTTGTGTTTTTCACCCCACTCTCTTTTATCCGAAAATAGTAAGAGAACATGGACTAAAATCATACAGAAAAGGAATTATGCAATTTTTGCAAACATTTTTCAATTTTTATTTTTCTTGCTAATATATGGGTATGTCATTTTGCCCGCCCTATGTCATATTGCCCGGCCTTCCCCTATATAGTTGATCTCGTTATTAATTATCATCAATTTTATCATTGAAATGATTGTTTTTAGAACATATTAATATATTATCGTCAAAAACATACCTTTCATAAAACTGGGATTATTAACCGACGCAGCTGATACTTTTTCAACAAATATAAATTAAGAATGTTGAATTTATGCAAATATCAATATATTTGGGATATAAGATATTCTTCAAATTTGGCAAATGATTAAGTCACAACGACAATGGGTTCATCTTTCAATAAGAAAAGATTTACTTCACGATAATTAATTCAGATATATTGCCCTCCTAAGGGAAATATATAGGAAAATGGAAATTCACGGAGGATCAATTTTGTGAATGGTTCCCTAGAATTATTATTTCAAGAATTCTAAAAGTTATAACACAAATGACGCATAGCCAAGACCTTTTAACCCTCTGAGGATTAATCCGCAAGCTTTATCTGGACACAGTTGCTTTAGAAAATTCCTATTCAGGAGGAAGAGAGCAGAGACGGACCAATGCCCTTGATGCGGAATGATAGACAATGTCAGTCACACGATGTTTATGTCCGACAGATGAAACGAAGAGAGTCTTGAGTTGAAAGCTCATACCGGACGATAATTCAATAAGATTAGCATGATGATCAGCCTAACAAGTAACAAGGGAAGCTGAAATCATCTACACAATGATTGATAAGAAAGAAGATGACATCAGAGCGCTACGTCACAGCGTCTGGAGACAATGTCCATGATTTTTTCCACCTCAGAAAAAAAATGGCATCACTGATCTGTGCGTGGAATGCGAAAACTAAAATAGGCCTCAGAGGGTTAAGTTTGTTCCAAATATAATCAATTGAATAGTTTTGAAGATATAGCTTGCTTTTTCTGATGTTTCTATGCTAATATCTAAAAAACTACTGGACCGATTCCGCCCAGTTTCAATACTGACCTTTGCGCTCATCAGATGTATAACCTCACAAAATTTGAGGTCTCTAGCTCAATTATTTATTAAGTTATCGTGGAATCAAGATTTTCACAAAAAATTTATCAAAAGTTTTCTACTGGCTAAGATAAAAATCTGAGCTCCCACCACCCCGGGGGTCAAAGATGCGGCTCTTGGACGTGCATCTCCTCGCGAGGACTGGACGCTGTGATTCCATTTTTCATCGAGAAAAGTCGAAAATACGATATTTCAACATTTTCATTTTTCTCAAAAACTATCCGGCCGATTTAGCTGAAATTTTTGTGAGAGCTTGGGGCACGCATGGCGAAATTATGGTAAAATTTTCAGATCGCTAGCTAACCCCACTTCAGAGTAAAGCGGAAAATGCGTCATCACACACACACACACACACACACACACACACACACACACACACACACACACACACACACACACACACACACACATACACACAGACATTTTTTAAAAACGACGGATCTCGACGTTTTGGGTCATTTGCAGTCATATTATGATGAAATCTCAAAATCGAAAAAAATTACGATTATAAAGCTTCCATTCGGAAGCAAAAAGAATTTTGTTACTCATAGCAAACGAGGGGATTCTCATCATCTTCAGAACATCCAAAGAGATATCATATTTAACAAAGAGAACATGAATTGACGTGATTAATATGAATAAGATCAGTGATGGTAGATTTGAAATTAAAAAATTCATTCGGAAGCTTCCTGCCAATTGCATTGGCAGAATATTAGATGTAAGATTCTCAAATTACGCACAAGTAATGGGTGCTCCTGCTTGTTTGAGAATTAAAATTTATTTTAGCATTTTTTAGGAGTAAAAAACTATTTTTTAATTTTTTTAGAAAGCGGCAGTTTGTACAATAAATCTGGGAGAATTCAACAACAATGCAGACATACTTTCCTATCTTTTCAAATTTTTTCAGATTTTTACTAAAAATTGCCGTTCTTTACAGAAATATGTATTTCCAAAAAAGTGGAAATTTCAGTTTTTTCCCTTTGCCGTTTTTGACGAAAAGTAGTGTTCACCCCACAAAAAAACCCCAAACAATAGAATTTCCAGGAAAATTTTGACGCTCATTTCCCGCCTAAAATTTCCTTATCTTTCCAATAATATTTTACTCTACAAAAAAAAAATTGGTAAAAGAAAAGAAAATTTATTTATGAAAAATAAAATACACCCAGCAAAAAATTAAGGGAACGGTAAATTTTGTCAGTTTTTTGCTTGATTTTCAAATGACTGTAACTTCGCCAAAAATGATCGTATCAGAATAAAAAAAAATCGTTGGAAAGCTTGAAGTCTCTGCTCTTGAAATCTTGAGATGAAATTTTTTTATGATCATTTGTTATAACGAGATAGGAGAGTTGAAAGTGGAAAATTTTTTTTTCTTTTTTTTCCATTTTTTCAACTTGTTCCACGGACTTAAAAAAAATTTTCTCGACTCAACCCTTATGAGGATCATGTAGCCTGGTCTTTCGGCTCCAATTTCTTTTTTTTTTTTTTTCTCTACGACCTTTTGTTGCTGAGATATTGTCGATTGAATCAAAAAACACCCTTTTGTACTTAATCGTCGATATCTCAGGAACTACCGATCGCACAGAGAGCGGATGATGAGATTCCTAAACTTGAATGAATTTCCTGTAAGATTCTTGCACTGTTTGATTGAAAAAAAATTTTCTTCCAATTTTAAAATTGGTTCGAAAAAGTACCAAAAAATTGTGTTTTTTTCCGTTTTTGAAAATTGCCCTGCATTTTGCGAATTTTGCGAAAATTGAAAATGTTTCAACGTTTTTCTTTAGTTTAATGTGTGCTGTAACACCCCCTAAATTTTCAAGCCAATCGGTTCGGCCGTTTTTTTTCCCGAACGAACAAAGTTTCAGCAAAAATTAAAGGAACACTTTTTTGTGCTCTAAACACCAATTAATGATGATTAGGGCCGAAAATGTTTTTTATCCGTTATTTTTCCGTGATTTTTCGTGCAGAATTTGTTGAATTCCATCGAAAAATGAGAACAATGGAAAATGAAGAAAAATCAATAAAAAAATCAAAAAAACAATTTTTTTAAACGAAAAAAAATCGAAAAAAAAATTGTTTGAAAGAATCTGCTGAGTCACTATCTCTCCAAATCAAATGCGATTCCGGTGTTTTTTTTTTCATTTTTCAAATTTTTTTCCGAGTTTTCTACTGGTTCTTTGAGAACAAAAATTGATTTTTCCATTGATTTTCAAAAGAAGAGAAAATTTCTAATTTTCCATTGATTAAAAAAAAACAATTGAATTTTTTATTGATTAAAAAAAAAAAATCTAATTTTTTATTGATTAATGAAAAGCAAAATTTCAATTATTTATTGTTTTTTTGTTTTTTTCATTGTTCTCATTTTTCGATGAAATTCAATAAACTTTGCACAAAGAATCACGGAAAAATAATGGAGAAAAAACATTTTCGGCCCTAATCATCATTAATTGGTGTTTACGCACAAAAAAGTGTTCCTTTAATTTTTGCTGAAACTTTGTTCGTTCGGGAAAAAAAACGGTCGAACCGATTGGCTTGAAAATTTAGGGGGTGTTCCAGCACACATTAAACTAAAGAAAAACGTTGAAACATTTTCAATTTCCACAAAATTCGCAAAATGCAGGGCAATTTTCAAAAAAGGAAAAAAACGCAATTTTTTGGTACTTTTTCGAACCAATTTTAAAATTGGAAGAAAATTTTTTTTCAAGCAAACAGTGCAAGAATTTTACAGGAAATTCATTCAAGTTTACGAATCTCATCATCCGCTCGCTGTGCGATCAGTAGTTCCTGAGATATCGACGATTAAAAACAAAAGGGTGTTTTTTGATTCAATCGACAATATCTCAGCAACAAAGGGTCGTAGAGAAAAGAAAAAAAAAAGAAATTGAAGCTGAAAGACCAGGCTACATGATCCTAATAAGGGTTGAGTAGAGAAAATTTTTTTGAAGTCCGTGGAACAAGTTGAAAAAATGAAAAAAAAAAAAAAAATTTCCACTTTCAACTCTCCTATCTCGTTATAACAAATGGTCATAAAGAATTTTCATCTCAAGATTTCAAGAGTAGAGACTTCAAACTTTCCAACGATTTTTTTTTTATTCTGATACGATCATTTTTGGCGAAGTTACAGCCATTTGAAAATCAAGCAAAAAAACTGACAAAATTTACCGTTCCCTTAATTTTTTTGCTGGGTGTATATAATTTTATTTATCAAAACAAAAAAAACTCATGATAATCAGAACTAATTCAAAAGTCCCGACAAATTTTCACTAACACAACAAAACATTAATTAACAACACAATTTAAATTGTCGTTAAAAAAAAATAGTCAAGAAAATTAAAAGTCAAAATTTGAATTCATTCTGATTCACGCGACAAGTACCTTAAGACTTTATAGTCGCATGGACGATCGGCGTCCTTTAAAACACACCTTTATAATTCCCAGCGATAACTCGAAATAATAAAAATCATAATAATAAAACAAAATAAATTAGACGAAACAATCGCCGTTATTAAATAAAACAAAATAATAATAACAATAATCCAAATTATCGTCTAAAATTATCGCTGGAAATTAAATTAAATGCCGACCAATTTTAATAAAAAAAAACATAATTAAATCCCAAATTCTCAATTAATTTTCCCGACAATAATTTTCCGAAATTAACAAAAATAAAAAAGTAATTAGCGAGAAACGAGAAACATTAAACCATTTGCGTTTATTTAATTTCGCGAATAATACAAAAAAAAAACTATCACGCCACGGAAAATCCCAAAATGGCGGTTACCGGCGTCGTAACGACGCTAAAAAAAAATGTCCAAAAATTATGCCGAGAATAATCACACGCTTACCGGAGTGTTGTTGATTAACCTCGAAACCAGTCCTTTCTTCAATCCTCCAACTTCCCCGGTAATCATCCAAGAAAATCTCCAATTATCCTCGGTAATTTTAGTTTCTCCAAAAATAATAATTGGAACGATAATTATTGCGATTATTGCAACGGTAATTAATCGAAAATATTTTACAGTGAAAATCACGTCTGTACTATTTGCCACCAAAACGGAAAGTGAGGGAAGACGCCGGCGTGCGTCGAAAATTAGACCACAGGTGGCTCTTCCCAAATTAATTGGCCAATGACGTTAATTCTATTCTTTTATCACCGGTATTATTTTGCTTTAAATCCGGTAATTAAATTCATGATAAAAGAATAAGTCTTAAATTCTAACGTCAAAATTCCGTAATAAATTTTTACAAGCATCTTTTCATTAATATCTATCGTAATTAATTATAATCGAATTAATTGCGATAGTCCAGACATCCTTGATTTCCATTTCCGCCAATCACATGGAAGAATCCAAAAGAAAACTCCTTCCATTGATTTCCGCTATCTGCGTCGATAATCCATCTCAGCAGTTCCCTGTTGTCGTTGTCCGTCTGCTAGCGCCTCCTTCCATCTTGGAGAAAAAACTCCGGCAAACGCGGGAATATTCAAGGCGAAAATTCAAAAATAAACGAATTAATTAAATCAAAATATTCTTTCTCGTTTCTCGGGACCTTCCGTCTTGGTGATTTTTCAATACAATAAACATTCACCGCGATACCGGTCTAAAAAAAAAACAATATTTTTAACGGCCAAAATATGGCGTTACAATAGATAACATGAATCAATCAAGTTGATATAAACTACCTCATTTCAGAAGTCGAAATAATTCTACCACAACAATCAATCATATCACATAAAATGCGGAAAATTACTGAGTACCGACGCCTAGTAGAATGGTCAATTATTCTCAAATTATTGTTCGCTAACAATAATTTCCAACAAATTATGATGATGTGGTACTGAACACTTGTACGACCGAAATCAATGCCTAACAGACAGAGGGGCGTAAATGTTATGCTTATAAACAGCATTTCCAAGAACCAGAACCAAAATATAAGTGCTGTTTATAAGCATAACATTCACGCCCCTTTATTTTTAAGGTGATGATGGGAAAGTCTGTGTAACAGTCAACTGTCACAAAATTGTGAATTACGTTATTCGATTTATTCAGTTTAGATACTCATTTCACGTTATTGAATAGTGCAGGTTTATTTGACCAATCTAATTGCGATTATAATTGATCATTAACTCGTGAATATTATTCATTGAAAAAAATGGAATAGTATGAGTATCGTAAGTTTTCATTTGCTATTGACAATAATTATCTACGAAAAATGATTTATTCAGATACTTACATATTTATTATTTGGATAGTTTTTGATGACGACTGGGATGAAGCTATGATTGAAGCATTGGGAGAGTTCAAGAAGAATTCCTAAAATCTATTGCATGTTTCTAACATCAAAATCAGGTAATTCACAGTAATGATTTCAAAATATTCATGTAGAAAAGTGGGATTAGGGAAAATTTTCGATTTTTGTTGTAAAGGCTTTCAGTGTCAAAAAAAATTAAAAATCATGCTATGGTCGTATCAGCAAGAGCGTGAACATGGGAAAAGTTGGGAGCCAAGTTCCCCCACCACGATGGTCGTATGGGAAAACATAGTGATGTGGGAAGCCAACTCACAGCGTTTTTCCAATGTTCACGCTTTCTCTAGTAGGACAATAACCTACAGATACATTTTGCTCAAGTTCCTTCTATATACCTATTCTTTTTTAATTTTCTGTGGAATGCGAAAACTAAAATAGGCCTCAGAGGGTTAAGTTTGTTCCAAATATAATCAATTGAATAGTTTTGAAGATACAGCTTGCTTTTTCTGATGTTTCTATGCTAATATCTAAAAAACTACTGGACCGATTCCGCCCAGTTTCAATACCAACCTTTGTGCTCATCAGATGTATAACCTCACAAAATTTGAGGTCTCTAGCTCAATTATTCATTAAGTTATCGTGGAATCAAGATTTTCACGAAGAATTTATCAAAGGTTCTCTACTGGCTAAAATAAAAATCTGAGCTCCCATCACACCGGGGGTCAAAGATGCGGCACTTGGACGCGCATCTCCTCGCGGAGACTGGACGCTGTGATTCCATTTTTCATCGAGAAAAGTCGAAAAAACGATATTTCAACATTTTCATTTTTCTCAAAAACTATGCGGCCGATTTAGCAGAACTTTTTGTGAGAGCTTGGGGCACGCATGGCAAACTTATGGTAAAATTTTCAGATCGCTAGCTAACCCCACTTCAGACTAAAGCGGAAAATGCGTCATCACACACACACACACACACACACACACACACACACACACACACACACACACATACACACAGACATTTTTTAAAAACGACGGATCTCGACGTTTTGGGTCATTTGCAGTCATATTATGATGAAATCTCAAAATCGAAAAAAATTACGATTACAAAGCTTCCCTTCGGAAGCAAAATTACACAATAATAAAGACATGTTGGAGCATCTAGATAATTTTTTTTCAGATTTTTTCGTCACGCTTGTTACCCTGAAAAAGAATCATGATTTTTATTGTCTTGGAGGTTCATTTTGACGGAAAAATTACCCTTTTTTTTAATTCTTTGGGATTCTTTAGAAAATAGGCATCTTCACAAAAAAAATCTGAAGAAATTACATGATTGTGGAGACATGTTTTCGTATCTTTTCCAATTTTTTCAGATTTATTCATCAAGTCCTTCATCCTGATAAATATCGATTTTTCACATAATTATATGCTTTTTTATGGAAAATTATTATTATAGAGTTTTGCCTTATAATAATGCCCAATATCGGGATTTTTCAATTCAGAAGGTCGCAGGTCGCTACGACTAATAGAACCGGAGATATTTAAAAAAAACGAAATTTCCTCAGGAAATAAAGGGTTTTTCCTTTAAAAATGCAAAAAAAAATCGAATTATCTAAAAATTAGAAGAAAATCTCTTCTGGTACTTGTTTTCTGCCCAAAGTTTTCTCAGTTTTCCAATGGAATCATCGGAAAGACTCTATCTCCCATTACAATGTCCATTTTGCCCTACTTTCCCCTATTGACTCAAATATACCAATTTTTTGTTCCCAATTGTGAAAATTAATTTTTAACAATTATTTGTTTCGAGCAAGATATCATTGGAAAGGCGAGGAAATTGTAGGCGGGAAATAGGCGCCAAAATTCATTTTTTCGGATTTATTTGAGAATTTAATTGGGGGGGGGGGGGGTAAAAACTCCTCTCTTTTAAAGATAAAAAGGCCAAAAACTGAAAATTTTATGTTTTCAGAAAATTATATTTTTTTAAAGAGTGGCAGTTTGTAGGAGAAATCTGCAAAAATTTTGAAAAGATACTAAAATATGCAGATGCATTGTTGGTGAATTTTTTCAGATTTTCTCTACAAGCCGCCGCTTTCTAAAAAAATATCAAAATATTTTGGTTCCCCTAATGAATGCCTAAAAAAATTCAAATAGTCGAAAAATTCAAAGAAATCACGTGTGGCACTTGTTTTCCGCCTAAAATTTCCTTAGCTTTCCATTAGAATCATCGGCGAAACTCTATCTCCCATTACAATTTCTATTTTGCCCCACTTTCCTCTATTGACTCAAAGATACCAAATTTTTTTTTTAGAATAAATTATCATTGAAAAGATGTGGAAATTTTAGACGGGAAATGAGCGTCAAAATTCATTTTTCGAAATTTTTTGACAATTTTTTTTATTGGGCATTTCTTTGGGGTGAAAACTACTTTTTACAAAAAATTGAAAGGCCAAAAAAACTGAAAATTTTATGTTTTTGGAAAATGATATTGTTCAAAAAAACCGCGGTTTGTAGAAAAAATCTAAAAAAAATTGAAAGATGCTCCAACATGTCTTCATCATTGTGTAATTTTTTCACATTTTTTAATAAAAATGCCTATTCCCTAAAAATTCCCAAAGAATTCTGACAAAAGCATTAAATCAATTTTATAAGAAGTTTTATAAAAATTTCATGAAAATTTCATAAAAATCTCAAATATTACAATCAAACTGATTTTTAAAATGTATGTTGGCAAAGGAAGGTTGCCGGAGTTTAATTTGAGAAAATATCCGAAAAAATTTCGGCAAAAATTTCATAAAAATATTATAAAAAGTTTTATAAAAATTTCATGCAAATCTTAAATATTACTGTTAACGATAGTGGACGTTACTACGATTGGGTCAGGATTTTGAGGGGAAATCGTAGGAAGGGTTCATCAAAACGCGGGTTTTAATATCAAAACGGAATTCCTTTATTTTATGCACAGGATTGCATTTGAACTTGGTGGTTTTCGCGCGCCACCTCTCACACTCACACATACACACGAAAGACGAATACCGTACAACAAAGAGTCGTTCGGCGACTCCACTCGCCACGATCGGATTCGTGGTCTCACTCTCGTTCACGTTCTCGTATCCTTTTGTACTCCCACGTCTCACGCACTCTCCGCGACTCCTCTTGCTTCGCGGCTTCGGGCCTTCTCGTGTGCCCTTTACACACATACTCTCATACACACGCACACACACATGTACACACATACGCACACGCATACACGTACACACATACGCACACGCATACACCTTGTGCCTTTAACATCGGCCATCCTTGCATGCGGCTCGCCCTCGAGACACTAATTAATGAACTTTTAATCATGTTTTTTTTTTGTACCTCTTCCTATGACTTATGTTAACTCTCTTTCTTTTTGTTCTTTTTTTTTTTTTTTTTTTTTTGTTTATCACAATTCTTTTTCTTTGGAGCATTTCTACCATCGTGAGAGTCCCAACGGGGAAACAAAAACCGCGAGAAACAACAAAATAAAATAACAATAATACACCTGGGAAAGAAAAAAAACAAAAAAATAAAATATATCGAATATAAATCAATTCGCTCATTTCCTCGTTTACGTTCACACTCTGTCCTTTTTCTTCTTCCTTGTTCTCACGTTACAATCGTTTTCTTTCATTCTTCACGTGTTTCCCTCATATTTCTTATTTAAATGCGCAATATACACGAAATAAATGCTCAATACTTTTTCGTTTTTGTATCTTTCTGAACGACTTAATCTCTACGTTTTTACAATTTATTCTTTCACTCCCACACACTCATACACATCGTCTGACTTCACTCATACTTGCATCTCCCATACTTTTTTTTTTTTTTTTTTTTTTTACACTTCACTTGCTTTTCTCACTTTTTGCATTTCTCACTTTTTTTTTTTTTTTTTTTTTTTTTTTTTTTCACTTTTCATTCATCACTTCACCCTTTTTCACTCGTTCTTCAGATCTCCATATCTCTCCGTTGTTTGACGTACTCGATGACTTCGCCGTACGTCATTATCATCGTTTTCTTCTTGTGACGTTTTTTTTCACTTTCACCTTTCTTCTCTTGGTACTTTCTATTCTCTTCTGTTTCCGCGACCCTTCGGGAATCATTTCGACATCTGAACTATCATACTCACAACTGTCATTGGCGTATGATGGTTTCCAGACTTTAATTTGGCTGGCATGTGCTGTACTTGAGTATCGTCTCCTGGAGTTATCACCCTCCAATTGTGTTACGCGATACGTATCACCATCTAAAGTTTCCGTAATTACCAGTGGTCCTCGATAGGGATTTTGTAATTTTGTACTTTCGCCAGTGGCGACGGCTTTTGTTGCAATAAATACAATATCTCCCACATTGAATTTCGTAGTTACGTCTCGAGTTTTATCGTAACGATTTTTATATTTCTCTTGCTCTTCTTGAATCCGTATTCGAGCTTCCTCTTGAAGCAGCTCTGGTGGCGTGTAATGCACGTCGTTCTCCCTCGTTAAGTGGCGGATGACACCTTCATCAAAGCGTGGCGTGTATCCGAATAGTAGTTCGAATGGACTTTTCTTTGTGGTTTGATTGGGGCACGCATTCAAATTTCGTTGCACGTACTTTAGCTGTGAATCCCAATCTCTTCCGTCCTCTCGTTGTAAGCTCGTTCTCATTGCTGGAAGTAACGTCGCGTTGACACGTTCGACCATTCCGTTTGCCTGCGGATGTCTGGGTGAATTCAACACATGTTGAATACCGTGTTTATCACAAAATTCTCTGAATTGTTTTGACGTAAAACATGTTCCACGATCGGTGACGATACGTTGTGGTGCTCCGTAATTTAATACTAATTCATTCAATGCTTTCAGCACCCCTGAGGTTTTCGTGTCTTTTGTCGCACGTAGTGTAACAAATCTGGTTAAATTGTCAACAATTGCGAGGACGTGACGATTTTTTCGCGTGCTGGTGACGTATGGTCCCGAGTGATCCATATGAACCACAGCGAACGGTCGATTGCCTGGAGGAATCGGATGTAACTCTCCTATTTGTCGCCCCGGCTTGCCTTTCGTAAGAGTGCACTCGATGCAAGCCTTTATGTGTTGACGGATGTACCTGCGCATCGCTGGAAAATAATAATACTCGCTCAATTGTTTAATGCATCGCTCTAATCCTGGGTGACCACGTAAATCGTGGAAACGTAATGCCATGCTTTTCCGTAAGGAATTAGGAACCACGTACAATCTACTTCCATTCACTTGTTTATATACAATTCCGTTTATCAACTCATAATCCCGAATTTCATCTTTTTCAGTTTGACTACGTTTCTCTACTGGCTTACTCAGGATGTCACGCTTACGTTTCAGTGTTTCATCATTGAATTGGTACATGATGATCTCATCTTCCTCGTTAATTAGGGCAAACACCTGTGGATTCTTTGGTTTCTCATTTTCTCCGTCCTGCGGGATGATTTGATTTTTTAGAATTACTTTTTCTACATTCTCCACTGGAGCTCGGCTGAGAGCATCGACATGAGCCATTTGTGCTCCTGGACGATGACGTATTTCTGCTTCAAATTCACTGAGATCCACTGCCCAACGTGCGATCTGGGGATTACGTGTTCTTTTCGCGTTTAAATACACGAGTGCCTGACAGTCGGTGACGATTGTGAATTCAATATTTATCAACAGTGCTCGCAGTCTCGCGGTTGCCCATACGATTGCGATTAATTCTAGTTTGGATGAATGGTAATTACGTTCTGCGTCGCTAGTGCGTCGACTGATTGCGTATACTAAATGCCATTTTTCATCGTCTCCTTTTTGCATTAACATTGCTGCTAAGCCTTCTGCGCTGGCATCAGTGTGGAGCTCGGTTGGATGCTTTGGGTGAAATGCTTTTAGGACTGGACGGCAGGCTAAAGCGTCGCGTAAGTCGTGGAAAGATCGCGCTGCGTCTGTGTCCCAATTGAATTGCACTCCAGTTCGTAGCATTTTATACAATGGTGTGGCTCGTTCCGCGTATTTCAGGATAAATCGTCGGAAGAAACCCGTCAATCCCAAAAATCTCCGAATTTCATGGATATTCCGAGGTGTTGGGAATTGAATAATCGCGCGTAGTTTTTGTTCACCGGGCTTAATGCCTTTTCCTGATACTTCGAACCCCAAATACGTAACTTCTTCTTTGATGAATTGGCATTTCTTGATATTTAAGGTGAGCCTCGCGTCTCTGAGTGCAATTAACGTTGCTCTGAGTTTGGCTTTCAGCTCTTGCCAACTTTTCGCCGGTAAAAACACATCGTCCAGGAAATAGAAAATTACCTCGTTGTGTAATGGCGCTAAAGCTTGGCGCATTGTTTTCATAAAGTAGAAGGGCGCGTTTTTAAGACCAAACATCGCAGTTGTAAATTCCCCCGTGTCATCTGGAGTGATGAAAGCTGTTTTGGCACGTGCGTCTTCTGCTAGTGGTATTTGTAAGTATCCCTGCGCGAGATCCAATGTAATGAATAGAGTGTACTCACCAAGTGCTTCTAGATGGGCGTCAAGATCGGGTAAGGGAAAATGAATTCTTTCGGTAATCGCGTTAAGCCGACGATAATCAACTACCATTCTCGGATCTCCATTTTTCTTCCTTATGATGAAAGCTGGACTTGCATACGATGACGTGGTGTCTCGACATATGCCTACTTCTTTCCATTCTCTCACTATCTGACTCATTTCCTCTCGTTCTTTTTGGCTGGCTTTGTAGGGCTTACACTGTGGTATTTTACTTCCTGGAATTACTTCAATATCCATTTCTGTTAAGTGTGTTTTACTCAGCTCATGTACATTCATCGCAATAGTGTCTCTGAACTCATTCAACAATTCCACTAATTCTGTCACTGTTTCTTCACTCGCGTTTTCACCAATATCCAAATCCGTACGTGTAATCGGCTCTTTTCTTTTTGTCACTTCATACACTGGCATTGGCACTATTTCACATTTTTCCATCTTGGTCTTTCTATTTACACTGCTTGTTAATCTACCGATATTTGCGACTGGCAAATTTAGGGTTTGGGCTCCACTTTGGACTTGAACAAAGTGCACTGTGTTCGGTGCCATCTCTAATTCACTTTCTACCGACGGACGACTTAAATTCCCACTTTCATAATGTTGAGAGTTATCACTGCTGAACGTCAGTTGTTCACCACATCGTTGATAATTTACCCCTGGTGCATCAGTGAATGATCGACCGATGAAAATTTCAATTGCCTGACAATCGTCTGGTACGACCCTGAGTGGTAACTTGGTTACGGTGACGCCATCAATGGTGATCGCTGCTAGGATTAAACCGGGTGATGATACGTTGTTGTTTTGTGGGCCGTAACACTGCAGTGTTGCCGGCTCCTGGAGGAATGGCAAGTTTAATCTCAAGGCCGTCGATGCCTTTATCATTGACTCTGAGCTTCCCATGTCAATTAGTGCCTGCAGTTGTTGATTGTTAACAGATACATCTTTAATATATCTTCGTGCCGTGTTGTTCTCTTTCGGAGCAACAAGATTTACTTGTGGACCATTTGAAGTGGACGTTGATGAAGCTGGAATCGTTGGCACTGTAGCATTCGCTGAATTGGTTGTTGATTCGTTCGTTGGACAGTACCGCTGAGTGTGGCCGGTTTGACGACATTTTACACAGAATTTCTCTCTTGGCGGTTTTGAACACTCTTTGGACAGATGCCCATACTCGTTGCAATTGAAGCAAAGCCTCTGCCCTTGCTCATTTACCATTGGAAGTCTGGGAGCTTTGGGTTCTGGTGGAGTTATCCCTGGTCTAGTTGTCGCTCGGTAGTTTGTGGTTGTGCCTTGACGTTCGATTGAATTATTCATTTGGGGCCGAATACGTAATAACCGCTGGTTATGGATCTTGTCGTATTCCAGCATGTCCTTGAGTAACTCCAGTAAATTTGCGTGTTGCCGATTTGCCATTAGGCTACATAATTCCTTTGACCAAAGACCCACTAAGATTTGTTCTTTCGTCTCGGGTAGTGCTAACTGTACTGCGTGACACTTCCGTGCCTTTGAAAAAAAATACGTCGTTAATGATTCTTTTTGTCCTTGAATTCGTTCGATCATATGTTGCCATCGAACTGCAAAACTCTCTGAGGAAATGAATGTCGAGTAAAACAAATCTCGAAATGCTGGCCACGTTGGAAAATCTCTGTGATACAATTGATACCAATCGCGAGCACCTTCTGTGAGATGCGTGCGAGCCGTGTGCAATGTTATTCTCTCAGACCAGTGGTGCATTATTGCCGTACTCTCTAGATTCTCGATCCATTCCCGAGCTTTTGAATTACCAATTTCGCCATTGAATACACCGATCGTTTTTGTCAAGTCTGGAAGGATACTGTAGTTTAACGATTGTTCTTGAGTTGCCGCGGGTGCTCGATACATCGCTCTCAATGCTTCACATAATAGCTCATCTCTTCGTCGACTCTCCTCCATCATCATGTATAACGCTTCTTCCAGGGTTGTTTGCTGCTGTGCCTGTCTATTTTGCGGCATGTTTTGGTTCTGTGACGTTTGATCTGGCAACGGAGCACTCATGCCTCCTGACGCACTGTTTTGATTTTCCGATGTGGTAGAATTCTGTTGTTGTTGATTGTTACGCCAGCTCTCCGTGTTTATTCCTTGATTCGATCGCTGCTGGTAATTTGAAAAACCCATATTCCTCGTGCCACTTCCATTTCGCTGCAAATTTGGTAACCCGTTAGTACTCGGAGTACTCGATGGATTTTCATAGCCTTGAAAACTTGTTGCATTTACGAAGGGAGAGGAACTCCTTGGCGGTCTTTGACGCTGTTGGTTGAGAAACTCTCGATTATTTAAATTGTTTCGATTTCTCTGTGTTGACGGTGGTCTCTGTATTGGTGGGGGGTCCCGCTGTGTACTACCAGTACTCCAACGCCGGTATGGCTCGTCCTGCGAATTTATTGGGCGATCTAATTGCTCATACGATGGTGGGGGCTCTTGCGCTGGTATGGGGCTTACGTGTGACTGCGTTTGTGAATTTATCGGTGGTAGTGTATAGTCGCCAATATCGACCAATGGTCGTCGATTTACTGGCTCACGTGGTCGCGCGCCTTGATATGGCCCCTGCGGAAGAGACGGACCAACGAGCCTTGAACGAGGAATACCCCCTATTGCGTTTTCTTCTGAAAGGTCCATGTCGGATCCATTTCCACTTTCGGGAATGGTTTCCATATTTCTCACTAAAAATGCTTCGAATGCTGATTCGTTCACGTTTACTCTTGGTTCACTCATTGACTCTGTTTTATGCACAATTTTTCCACTGACCAACAGACACAAATCCGAGAAAAAAAAAAAAAAAAAAAATTATTTATTTACGCACTGCGAATTTCAAGTAACTCTTAGGCCATTTTGGGTTTTGAGAATTCTCTCACTCAATTTGTCGCCATCTTGAATAATTGGCGTCCTTAGCCGACATGTGAAAAAAAAATTTTCTATAAAACTGCACTTTAAATCGTTTTTAACCGAATTTTAACGCGTTTTCGGGCGGATTATGGTGGTAATCCCACTTCTGATATGTTAACGATAGTGGACGTTACTACGATTGGGTCAGGATTTTGAGGGGAAATCGTAGGAAGGGTTCATCAAAACGCGGGTTTTAATATCAAAACGGAATTCCTTTATTTTATGCACAGGATTGCATTTGAACTTGGTGGTTTTCGCGCGCCACCTCTCACACTCACACATACACACGAAAGACGAATACCGTACAACAAAGAGTCGTTCGGCGACTCCACTCGCCACGATCGGATTCGTGGTCTCACTCTCGTTCACGTTCTCGTATCCTTTTGTACTCCCACGTCTCACGCACTCTCCGCGACTCCTCTTGCTTCGCGGCTTCGGGCCTTCTCGTGTGCCCTTTACACACATACTCTCATACACACGCACACACACATGTACACACATACGCACACGCATACACGTACACACATACGCACACGCATACACCTTGTGCCTTTAACATTACAATAAAACTGATTTTTTTTTTTACAAACATCAAAGGCTTTTTCCTCTTAAAAAACCAAATTCCCTAAAAATTCAAAAACATTGCTGTTTCCCACTCAAAATTTAATCAATTTTCTAATGGAATCATAAAAAAAAACGAAAAAAATAGAATTTTCTTGAAAATCAAAGGCTTTTTCCTCTAAAAAAGTGCTCAAGAAAATCGAATTATCTAAAAATAAAAAAAAAAAGACTGTTTTCCGCCTGAAATTTGCCCCTGTTTTCCAATGGATTCATCAGAAAAAATAAAAAAGTGAATTTCCTCGAAAACCAAAAGCTTCTTTTTTCGGTGAAATGTTAAAAAAAATTAAATTCTCTATAAATTTCCTTAGTTTTATAACGAAATCATCGAAAAAAATTCAGAAAACTGAATCTTCCCAAAAATCTCAAAGAATTCGAAGAAATTACTTCTGGCACTTATTTCCCGTCTTAAATTTTCTCACCTTTTCAACGAAATGATAAAAAACACTCTATCTTCAACATTCCTATCAAGTTTTTCATAATATATCTATAAAAACTCGAATTTGTATCTATTCGGCCCTTACGGTCATTCAAATAACGCGAAAATGAGCGCATGCGCGCGCACTCATTGCACCCGCGGGGCCCTAGAGAGATTCGTCCCTGCTGAAGAACTGCTTCACCACACGAATTTGTAATTCGGTGGAAAGCGTTTATGGTGGCGGCATCTCGCGGCTCTCAACTATTCGGTAGTTGACAGCTGACCGCTTCGTTCACGCCTACACTGATTGTGGACGAATTTCAGTGATACTTAACGCGAAAATATTTTCAGTGAACGTGGAAAAATAGTTCACAGGTCGATAATTAGGTCTCAAAGTGATTGAGTATCTGTGGAATTAAAAAATTAAAGTTTTAGTGTGTGAAAATTGTTTGGCCATTCTACCCCTTTTCATCGGGATTTCTAGTGGATTTTTCACCGAATCTTGTTTATTCAATAATAATTCATTAATTAAAAATTGAGTGGTGAGACATAATTACCGACCTGTAGAAACTCATAAGCTTTAATTTGTCCCTAAACTCATAATGATTTTCGTATTTTTACGCCCGTAATTAGTGCAGGCATGAAAGTTATTTTTTCTAGAGTTTTTCCTAGGTGAAAAATTATTCTTCCCGGGCCTTAAGGGTCGGATGTAAGAAAATTTCCCCTAGAAAAAAACTATTTTCCCCCATACGAGAGAGTTTTTAAAGCTCTACTAATGCTGGCTGGAAATTACTTTCTACTCCTTTACACTTGCATTTCTTTCATTTTTCGAATAATGTATTTGTTAGAAAATAAAAAATATGAAAAATTATCATTTGTAGTGTAGATATTCTAAATGATGGTAGAAGGGTGAAAATATTTGCCATTAATTTATAATATTTCAAAATAGGAAAATACAAAAACATGAATTCTGACACTTTTTTTCCGCTTGAAATTTCTTCAGTTTTCCCATAAAAAAAACCCCGTCAAGTGTATGTTCCATAGAAATTTCAGCAACATTGGCGGAATGGTTTCTGAGATATAGCAATTTTTTAAAAATCGTATTTTTCAAAATTTCTCAATTTGCGAAAAAAAACCCGTATGAGATTTTCATCTCCCACCGTCCTCGAGTAATAGGGATTCGTAAAGTCGTCCATACAGACACACACACATACATGTCTACTTTTTTCCTCATTATGATTTCTCGACGTTTTGGATCATTGTTAGCCGTTTCTAAGAACAATTGGCATTTCGAAAAAAATTGCGAAAACAAAGCTTCCATTCGGAAGCATAAACAGTACAATTAGTTTTCATATCATAATATTGAAAAGAACAGCGATCTTAAAATTCTGTTTTTTTTTACATTGTAAATGAATTGGTTCGGAAAAAATGGAAAATATGCACATGTAAAAAATTTTAAAAATTATAAATGCGATTTTTTCATTCATTCTTTCGCAATAATGTACTTGTTTGAAGAAATCGTAGTTGAATTGATGCAGTCAAAAAGAGCAGTCAAATTGAGGGTAAAAGTTGAAAAAGAAATTATGGCTGAGAGACTCGGCCTTTTCTACTATGTTTTCAACTATTTCTTCAACTTTTCCTTTACTTTGTTGCATTTTACTCTCTTCAGCAATGAAGAAAATTATTGTTCAAGAGCGGAAAGCGGTCAAATTTATGGAAAAATTGAAAATTTATTTTTAAAAAATGAGACACAGAGAAGACTGCCCTTTTTCCAATTATTCCCTTGCTTAGATGCATTTCCATCTCTTCAGCAATGACGAAAATCATTGCTAAGGAGAGGGAAACGTTCAAATTGAGGGAAAAGCTGATACCAAAATTCTAAGAAATGAGACCTCACATTAATGAAGCTATTAATATTAATTCAAAGTACAATTTAATTCATTAATTACCACAAATGACCAAAATGACAAAAATTTAGTAAAGAATAATGACTAACAACTTTATTAGGATTCTGAATTACTTAAGAGATAATTACAAAATGGAAAATAAAAAAAAATATATTTGCGAAGTAAAACAGAAAGGTACTATTCAGTATCAACCACGTCTGCCTCTGTACCCCCTTCCATAGCCACCACGGTACTCAGTCCACCTTTGTCCGCCTTTTCCTTTACCCTTCTCCTTCCTCAAATTCTTCACTTCTTCCCTCAGTCGGTGATTCTCCTGGAGCAGTTGCATCAAGAGCGCTTGCTGGTGAAAGAAAGCTTCGCGTGAGCATATTATTAGGAGAACATGGGGTAAAATGAACTCAAGGTGTAAAACAGACATGAGTTGATTTTGGTATTTTATACTATGAAATTTACTCGGAATGGGTGGAAATACTCGAGATAGGTTTTTTCTGAGATTCCATCGGAATGTTTTTTTTTAACTCTTCAAAAATTCCATTTTTTTTTTACAGAGCCTTGAAGGTGAAACCGTTCTATTTTTGAAAAATCCCAGATTTCCAAGAATATCTCTGGTTTTGTTGGTCGCAGGGACCTGGGGTTGATATTGAGTGAAAGGCAATTTCACTCTCATTCTCCATCGATCTATGTGGTTGAAAATGATAAATTATCAATTTTCCAAGTACTTATTGTAACGTGACTTTTCACCGGGGGGGGGGGGGGGGATGAAAAGCCACCGCGCCATCCTTCCCTCCGCCTCTCTCACACAATGTCCCTTAATTAAAAACCTTTTAATGGGCGCCAGGTGGTTTTTACGGAACTACCAAACCGGAAGTTCCTCGGCGGAGTTCTGCCCTACATGTTTATGGCTCATAACCGGCCTGTAGCAGCCAGGAGTTCCACCGAGAACGGAACGAAATAGGCGGAAGGGGGGAGGTGTTACTTTTCTCCCGGCTAGCTCCGAGAGAAAAACGTGACATGAGTCAGGGGGGGAATCGGGAATGTTAACCCGATCCGTTGCCATTTCCCAATTAACACAACAAACCCAAAAAAAAACCACAAAAGAACCTGAAAAGTTAGAGAATTGGGGAAAGAAGGAATCCTGAAAATGAATACTCGAAAACACGAAGAGTCGGGTAAAATCAGAGTATATTAACAAGATATAATTAATTACAAGTTACACGGCTCGAACATTACTAATCATCGGAAAACTTCAATAAAAGACAAAAGAAGTTATTGCATAAAAATAAGAATTATTGAAAATTAGATTTAAGAGAAATTACAGAAATAAATTATTTTAGTTATGATTTTTGGAACTCTAGGTAGTATGTTATGTCCGAGATTAGATTGTAGCGTCGAGGACAATTTTAACTAATTCCAAAGAGCTTTAATTATAACATTTTTATGTTTATCGGACGCTTATTTAGTTTTCACTCTTGCTAGATTTTGGGTTTATTTGTTAAAATGATAAAAGCAACTCGAATTAATTTTATTATAATTCCTGTTATATTTTGAATTTGAGTTTTGACGTATTTTACAACTGTTTTTCCATAAAGATTTAAAGGCAAGTTTCTTGACAGATTTTGAAATAAAAATCTAATACAAGGTGAATCTGTTTGCTACTTACAGAATTTCGGAAAGTTCGTCTCTTAATTAAAATAAAACTCTTATTTTATTTGTGGTGAAACCTTGATTTTCCTCAGTACTCTGAGGTGATTGAAATTCCACCCTTATGTGTAACTTGTAATCTTTTCAATAGTTCTTATTTAAATGCACTTATTAACTTCTTTCCGTTTTGTTATGGAAATTAAAACAAATACTTTTGACTTGAGGCTACGATTTGCCCAGCTCATATATTGGTTAACAAATTCAGTGATCTACTATATTAGATATTTTCGATAAGTTAACACACGAACAGGTCAATTTCTCAATTTAATTCACTAGGAAAAGTTGTTGTTAACTGTTTGGTGATAGAAATAAGACTGCCAATTTTTAGGCGGTCCTTTCCCTGCAGAATTTGGGGATACATTATTTCCCAATATTGTGAAATTGCTGATCATGTGCTTACTTGAATAATTTAGCAACTTTTTACGAATGGACTCAATCGGGTTCACTTGAGTTCAATATTTCCTCACTTTAATAATGTGGAATGTTGAATCATCAATTTATTTGTCATGAAAAAGTGGCAAATAAATTTTGAAATAATTTTTCATTTATTTCAAAGTTAACATAATTTTAACTAAGTAGTAGGAATAATTAATATGATTTATTATATAATGATATATGATAAATATAACAATTAAAAATTATTCCGGACCTAACAGCCCCCAATTTTTGACAAATTTTGTTAAAAATGTCTCAAGAATTAGAAACCCTCTTAAATGGCAGGACCATTTAAAAACAAGCAGAAGCGTTATATCCTGTGCGTTATTCGCAAGCCCCACTCCTTGTGCGACATTTAATATTTTGCCAATTCGATTGGCAAAATGCTTCCGAATGGAATTTTTATATAAATTATCCATGAGATTACAATTTATTTTTTTCATTATTCTAAATGCAGTAACGAAATTTGGTTTCACAACAATTGTCATAAGTGGACATTTGCACGAAGTAAATTCGCTTGTAAGGACAAATTTAATGATGGTTCGATCTTTGGTGAACTTTATTTATTCATGTTTACCACAAAAAAACAATCTTACAATCATAAATGGAAGATCCTACGACAGATCTGAAAAATTGAAGTTCGGGTTCCAAATAGGATTTCTATTTTTTCTGAATGTCGTCAGAATGAAAAGGTACTATTCTATATCTTGTAGAAAAAATTGTCTACTTTCGAATGGTGAAATAAAAAGTAGTAGTGTTCCTAGGGAGAAAGCTAAGAAAAACCGTGATTTTTGAAAAAACTAATGTATCGAACATCCTTACAAGAGACTTCTTCTGAAAAATCTGAAATTCTCACCATTCGTGGGGCTCATTGAGATGAATCTTTTAAGCTGAACTTGGACGTAATCGCTTGGATAGTTTTGGAGATATAACCTTTTTTTATAAAATGGTTTTTGAACAATATCTCAGAAACTACTGGAGCGATTTTGCCCAATTTCAATACCAAACTTTTCACTCATTAGATGCACAAACTGGCGAAATTTGAAGTCTCTAACTCGAATAGTTTTTGAGCTAGCGTGTATAGTAAATTCAGGATAAAAAACACTGTAATTGAAATTATCTGCAAACGAAAAATCTGAGCAAAATTTTCTCCGAGTGAAAATTGTGAGTTCAAATGAGATCTATTTCATCGCTGAGAGTGGGGGCTGTGAATCAATTTTTCGCGAAGAAAAGTCGAAAAAACGATTTTTCGAAAATTTGAATTTTCTCGAAAAGTACTCAACCGATTTCGCTGAAATTTCACTGACAGCAATTTGCACGGGGAGGGAAAGTACTGTTAAATTTTCGGCTCACCAAGTATTACCGTTGCTGAGCAATGAGCCGATATCTGTCACACATACACACGCACACACACACACACACATATAGACATTTTTTAAAAATGTCATTTCTCAACGTTTTGGATCATTCTGAATCATATTTCGATGAAATCTCGAAATCGAAAAAAATCGCGTTTACAATGCTTCCATTCGGAAGCAATATCAAATCAAATTTTTAATCCGCTCCAAGTTCTGGTCAACCGGTGGCAGCACCTCTCGGTGAGGTGTATCAGCACGTACGTCACAACTGAACTTGAGTGCGAAGTGAATTCAAAAATGCTGAGGGTGCATTTTTGAGTTCCAACTCCATTCACAAGTCTGGTGAAATACTTGTGCAATCGAAGCAGGAGAAGTGTATTAATCAAATATTGTGTGATTGTGATTCTCAATTTTGGAAAACCATTTTCCTATTTCCTTCAAAAGGTAGGTTTTAACTGAACCTTTTTAAATAATCTATCTAGTCTATGCTATTCAAAATTTTTTCTTTGAAATTTTTCCTTAAAATTTTTCTTCAAATTTTTTATTCAAAATTTTTATTCAAAATTTTTTCTCTGAAAATTTTTTCTTAAAATTTTTTTTTTTAATTTTTTCTTAAAAATTTTTCTTAAAATTTTTATTTAACATTTTTTCTTGAAAATTTTTCTTAAAATTTTTTCTTAAAATTTTTATTCAAAATTTTTTCTTAAAATTTTTATTTAACATTTTTTCTTAAAATTTTTTTTTTTAATTTTTACTCAAAATTCTTCCTTAAAATTTTTCTTAAAATTTTGATCCAAAATTTTTATTCAAAATTTTTCTTGAAATTTTTCCTTCAATTTTTTTTTTATTAACAAAAATTTTTTTTCTTTTTTTTTTCTTTAATTTAGATGTCTGAAATTCTCCCAAATGACCTGTTGGAAGAACTTTTGTGGTGGGAAGAAAGAAAACAGGAGATTTTAGAAAAATTGTCCGTCCCCACTTGTCCTCAGTTGTTTCGCGATCCACGTCGTGATGCTCCAATGACCTTTGAGGCGGTTATTGGTTTTGTTGGATGGTTGGGACCCAATTACAATCTTCCTATTGTACGTAAACTTCTGTGATGGACCATTGTTCTCTCTGCCATTAATTATTTTCGGTTGTTTCTTTTTTTTTTATTAAAATTTTTTTTTTTCTTTTTTTTTTGAAATAAACCACTTCACTTCAACAACTAGTAAACAAGTAAACAACTTTACTTCTTCAATGCGAGGAATAGCAGGTGCCGTTCGTGTGGGCACTACCATTGGTGGTACAGTTGGTAAAGTTATAGTTTTTATTGGAGACTCATAGAGTCTTTGAATTTGTGAAATTCTTGCTGGAATTCTCCTAGAAAATTTATTTTCTCTTGTCTTCCGTTCCTTGCAACAGCAGTTTATGAAAGTGCAAGGATTTATCTGCTGCTTCACCAGGCAGAAAATAGTGAGTCCCGTTCCCGTCATGAAGAGTCCAATAATGCAGTTGGTTACAGAGAAAATCCTGTGATAATATTCTTCTTGGTGATGTAATCCGATTTCTTCTGCTTGTTCAATCGTTCTCTTCATTGATGCATCGAATCCATCTGCAAAGGTAGTGTTGGATATGCCTTATTGCTGTCAGGAAATTTGGAATTTTTGGGCTTTCCAATAAGCTTGGGGCCATCTCCGAGATATTGATTGTGATGGGTATTCCTTGGATTTCTGGAACCTCTGACAGGATGGTTCTGATACTGTTCAATACGATTTAGGAAGTCTCAGCTGTACAATTTTCATTTATTCTCAGAATTCCTGTTCTTTGAAGGGTTAAGCTCTTTACCAGTTTATCATTACAACTGACTTCTAGTTTTTCCGGGTCATTTGTTGAATATAGCCAACCTTTCTCTCCCATGAGTTCTGTCCAAGTTGTTTCCATCTGATTTGTAATCCTGACATCACAATTTCCCAATAGATCATGGGTGGGATTAACTTCATTGTTTGTCAGTAGATTATATTCACACATGCCTTCTTTACTTGACTTTCTCAATGGTAAATTTGGACAAGCTAGGCAGTTTTCTAGTAAGATGCATTTGTGAAGGAATTTCTCCGTTATTAAGCCAAATCTCGAGGTAATTTTCAAATGCAAAATGTATTCTCTCTTTGGTCTAATAAATGCCATGATTTTTCGATTTTCTCGGATCATTTGAGGAACCTTGCAGGGTATCATCCGGTATAACTCCATACTTTCTCTTGGCAGCAAGGGAATTTTTACAATCACTAAGAATCTTTTCTTATTAATCCCAGTTTCGATCTTGGAAATCTTTGAAAGTAGAGAAAGGTCTAATTTCTCCGTTGATAAGGGGAAAATATTATTAGCAATTTCTTTTTCAATTTGTCTGGAAGCTTCTATTATTTGTTGATTGCTGATGAGAAGTGGATTCAGTTTGCCGTGTTTGGCATCTTCTAAAATTTGCAGGACTTTTTGTAGTGAATCAACAAATTTGTTTGCTGCATATTCCATTTCTGGTCCAACTCTTTGCAAGTGCTGCTCAAATTCGAAATTAGCAATTCGATTATTTACATTATAATTTTCGGCCATTAGTATTCCTAATTGTTTCTCTATTATTTTCGTGTTTTCTGAATTTTCCATACTAATTTTCTTTAAATTGTCAATTTCTGCTTGAATGAGGTGTGTAGAATTTCCAATTAAATGGGTAATCTGCCTTTGATCTTGATAAAGTCGATCAATTTCTTTGGTAATATGTTCATGGTCATTGTAGTCCATGGTTCCAAAAATATCCCTAGCAATAGTACCTATAAATCCCAGGAGAGGTGCCCTTTTCTGTTTTGATGATGTTTCTTTCAGATTATTATTCAAGTGTGCCTGAATACCTCTAGATTCTGCCATCAGATCCTTAATTTTTCCCCATCTTAAATCCTCTTGACAAATCTTTGTATTCATCCTTAGAATATTCACTTAGGAGTGTTTGCAGAAGCTCCTGTCCTGGTAGTTGTTGGCCTAAATATCCTTCCACATCGAGGACAATGAAAAGTTTCCATTCTTTGTTTATTATTCTGACCTGATCAATTTTTTCAAAATATAGTCCGGGATTATGCTCCGAGTTTTGAACTTGATAATCCCAAGATGTCCCGACTACCCCCTTGACAAAATAGATACAGGTCAGAAACAGTAGTCTGCTCGCCAGGGTATAATCCATTTTCACTATTAGAAAAATATAAAGAATATTTGCTTTGTAATTTTAAAATAAAAAAAAAACTACACTTGTGATTAGGGCACTGGTAGAAGATATCGAAAGTTTTTATGTCCTACCCCCTTCTCTTTTTGTCATGTCAATTTTTATCTTCAAAATTCTGGGTGGTGTTGAAAAGAATTTTGAATCTGTTTGAGAGTTTTTCTGCTGAGAGATACGTGCCCCCTTTTTCGCCAATTGATCAGCTTTTTCATTCCCATAAATTCCTTTATGACCTTCAACGAATTCGAACTTCACGTCAATTTTTCTCATTATAATGTCCAATTCTTGGAGTAGATCTCGATTTTTAACTGGTTTTAGTTTAGCATTTTTCCAACCATTTTTCTTCCATTTTTCGATGTACTTCTCAACACAATTTATCAAATATTCTGAATCAGTGAGAATTTTTATACGCTTCAGATTGAATTCGATAGCGGTTGAGTAGGCATCTATTACTGCACGTGTCTCTGCTACTATGTTGGTAACTCTCTCCTATTCTAAAGTCCTTGAAATATTTAATGGATTGTCATTGTTGAACCATACTCCAATCCCTGCTATTGCTTTAGGACTGCCATTAAAAGAACAAGATCCATCCACAAAGATTTCTATTCTTTCTGTTTGATCCTTCTTGAATACTGGCTTGTATTTTTCTGAGGTCATTTCCTGAAATTCCAAAATTAATTTAGTTTATGATTCCTCAAGGGTTGAAGTACTGGTACCGGCCGTGGCATTTAATCCTCGTAACATTGCTTCAATTTATTTGGGTGTTTCAAGAAGCGATGACCCTCTTCTGTTTCAAGAATGACATTTCCTTTCTCAGTTAGATCCACAATTTCATAAGGGCCTGTATATTGCGAGTCCAATTTACCACTTCTTGGTTCTTTTTCTACATAGACAAATTGACCAAGTTCCAATTCTAGAGGATTTACTTGTCGATCATATAACTCTTTTGATTTAACTTTTGCCCCAATTAGATTTTTAGCAGCAATTTGTTGAATTTGATCTAATTTGGTGATTAACTCAATTACATAATCATTATATGCTTCGACTTTATCTAACTCATGAATATTTGATGGCAATCTTGCCTTTTTCCCGTGAAGTAGCTCATATGGAGTGAATTTCGTGGCACTGTGTAATGTGCTGTTGTAGGAGAGCATTGCGTAGGGTAACAATGTATTCCATTCCGTGATTTCGTTGGTGTAAGCTTTCAAATACTCAGCCAGAACGTGGTGACTTCGCTCAAGAGCTCCGTTAGATTGAGGTCTGTAACCAGATGTAGTTGTATGATGGAAACGTAATAGTTTTCCCAATTGCGCTAATAGCTTACTAGTGAAACTAGTTCCCTTGTCCGTGAGAATGACCTTTGGACATCCATAAAGAGCGACAAATTTCGTGGCTATTGCATGAACAATAGTATGTGCCCTTATATCTGGAATCTCAACGGCTGAACAATGCTCAGAAAAGTTATCTTGAATTGTAAGGATATGTAGGTTCCCACTGGATGTTGGTGGCCAAGGGCCTACAGCTTCGATAGATATCCTTTCAAAACATTCCATCGGTGTTTCCGTAATTAACATTGGTTGTCTGACTTTAATTCTTCGTAGTTTTTCCAGCTGACAAGTTCCACATCGTTTTATGAAATGCTCAATTCCTTGCATCATTCCTGGCCAATAGAAACGTTCTCTTATCCTTTGAAAAGTTTTTACTATGCCTTTGTGTCCTCCTGGGAGGGTTTCATGACATTCTTTGATGATTTCAGGACGAATACCCATTGGTGGCATTCGTATGCTACCATGACAGAGGATAATCTCTATTGGAGAATTTTGAAATTCCCTTTCCAGGAATAATCTGATCTTGATTTCTTCATCTATTCATCTCCTTGATAAACCATCTTGAAATAGGAAACTTGATATTTAATTAGTGCTTCATGCAAATTTTGTAGACAAAAATTCAAGGTTTTCAGTTGAACTTTTTCGAAATGATAATCCTTAACTATCATAGTGAAGGTCCTGAATTTCCCGACTTTAGTAACTATCACTTGACCTTTTTTTGGTTTCAGCTCTTTCAAATTTTGACAATCAATAAATTTTAAGTCCCGCAGAAGCTTAGTATTTTGTTTTGTAACTTCATAATCGGCAGCAAGGAAATGTGCAACATTATCTCTTTGAAATGTCAATCCATCTCGAGTTTCCCTTATTTTTACTAGGAGTTCATAATGGTCGCTTTGTGGTATAGTAATTTTATCTGCGATTTCGGATTCATTTCTTCCAGTAATCGACCTGTTGGATAAAAAGTGAGTTCCACCCCCCTCAACAGGCTGATAACTCGGTTGAAATGCATCAGATGGAGGATTGCCAATTAAATCATCAATAGAAATTGTAGTCGATCCTCCCGCTGGATCAGATGGAACTTGAATATTTCCTGGTTCTGGTCCAGTGGAGGCTGAATTTATTACTTATTCCTTCTCTACAGGAATTGGATGTTCTTTCTCGCTGGGGAACAATTCACGACGTGAGGAGTGAGTTTCACCCCCCTTTGAGAGTTGATGGACTTGAGGAGAAGAACCAGCCAAGGGTTGTTGAACTGTTGTAGGTGTAGGAAACAGGGACTGACGGCTCATAGGCTGACGAGTAATTATTGAATGACGAGAATTTCTTGAGGGTTCTGTTTCTCTTTGTGTCTTCTCGTTATTCCCATTACTATCGTTATGATCACAATCATTATTTTCAATATTTTGATCAATGTCAATATATTCTTCATTATTCAATATCTTCATTATTTTCATTGTCTGTGGTTTGCGAGTCCACTGGTAGCTGCTCCAACACTTGAGACTCATTTTCAAATTCTGCCATTTTCTTTTCAAAATCCGCAGATGATGAATTTAATTCCTCTCTAAACGTCGGGCCTAGACTAGTCCTCCTGAGTTCATAAAGAGGAATTGTAGTTTGATTCGGGGATAATTCTGAATTTCCTTGTTCCTCTTCTCTATCTGTTAGGTCCGCCATAAATTCATCGAATTTATTCAAACTCTCTCTTAGAGAAGGGTGGATGCTCGAGTTATTCTGATTCAGTAAAACTTCTTCTTCTTCATCGATATCCTCAGGAACAGCTTCAGCTTCTACAATTTGTGGTTCATCCGTTAACAGTTCCTGATCTATAATTATATCTGGAGAAGGTTCTTCTATTTCTCCTTCAATAGTTATTTCTTTTATCTCATTAGCCACCTGATCTTCCTTGTTGACAGATTCATTACCCCCATCAATAGTGCTAGCAATTTTTGGCTGTAAAATTTCTGAATCTGAAGATTCTTGCTCTACCATCGAAGATTTTTCACGGCTGATTACTGGAGGTGTTTGTTGAGATGTTACCGGTGTTGTTGGTGGTTGAGGAGTTGTTGGTGTTTGAGGAGTTACTGGTGGAGTGTTTGTCCTGTAACTCCTTGCATCCCTATAAGATATAGGAGTTCTCTGCCCCAAGGCTGTTTGACTTGCTCTGCGCTGAGAAACTCTAGATGCTACGGTTGATCCAATTGTATTCTCGGTCAGGGGTTAATTTTGAATCCTAACTCGTCTTCCAGAGCTTGTACCTGATGCTGGAGGCTGTGATGATCTTAAGATTGACCTAGGTGTTTTATTCCTTCCTGCGCTCAACACTAAAACGGTTTTAGCTTTTTCAGTGAATGGATTCTGAGCAAAAGGCTCGGCTAGCAAGTCTCTTTTCAATTTCTTTATTTTCACGTCGAAATTAAAATCATTCAGCCAAGTTTTCCATTTTACCTGCCTAGTAGTAGGATTTGAAGATTCCCTCAGCCAATTTAATGCGGGTGTACTAGTAATGATAGTAAAAGGTACCCCATACACATATGGTCTAAATTGTTCTAAAGCAAAGACTGCTGATAAACAATCCAATTCGGCAAGAGAATATCATGTTTCTGGATCCTTCAGGCCTCTTGATGCTGTCACGTATTTTCTAACCCACGGATAATTAAAATATTCGTGAAACTCAATAAAATCCAAATCTCAAATAAAATCAATAAATTCAAACAACATTAATTGTTGGGCGCCAGGCCGACCTTTCGTCCGAAAATCCAAAACAAACAAAGAAAATCAAAATTCAATTCCCAGGTGATTATCCGACTAGTCAGTAACAAAAAGATTTCAACTCCCAAAATCCTAATGACCGCGGAGGCGGCTGGGTTCAATAACTCACCTGTAATGTATTGAAAAGGAATACAGATTTCAAGAAAAAAATAACAGTCAATTTTCGTTCGTTTCTCTTTAATTTCAGAGCGATAATTTTCTCTATGCTCTATTTTAGAAAAATCAAAATTAATATTACATCGATAATAATAAAAAAAAAATATTTAGTTACTGAATTTAAATTTGGTTAGATAACATCAAAATTTCAATCAATGTCGGAACATAACAAATTAAAAATTTATTCAAGACTCTATATAATTTTATTTATCAAGAACAAAAAAAAATAATAATCAGAACTAATTCAAAAGTCTCGACAAATTTTACGAACACGACAAAACAGTAATTAACAACACAATTCAATTTGTCGTTAAAAGAAATAGTCAAAGAAAATTTAAAAGTCAAAATTTGAATTAATTCTGATTCACGCGACAAGCACCTTAAGGCTCTATCGCCGCATGGACGATCGGCGTCCTTCAAAATACACCTTTATAATTCCCAGCGATAACTCGAAATAAAAAAAATAATAATAATAAAAAATAAATTAGACGAAACAATCGCCGTTATTAAATAAAAAAAAATAATCACAATAATCAAAATTATCGTCTGAAATTATCGCTGAAAATCAAATTAAATGCCGACCAATTTTAATAAAAAAAATTAATTAAATCACAAATTCCCAATTAATTTTCCCGACAATAATTTTCCGAAAATGAAATAATTAGCGAGAAACGAGAAACACTAAACTATTTGCGTTTATTTAATTTCGCGAATAATACAAAAAAAAAACTATCACGCCACGGAAAATCCCAAAATGGCGGTTACCGGCGTCCTAACGACGCTAACAAAAAAAATGTCCAAAAATTATGCCGAGAATAATCACACGCTTACCGGAGTGTTGTTAATTAACCTCGAAGCCAAATTCCTTCTTCAATCTCCAATTCCCCGGTAATCGTCCAAGAAAATCTTAGATTATCCTCGATAATTGTAATTTCTCCAAAAATATTAATTGCAACAAGTATTGCAATTATTGCAACGGCAATTAATTGAAATTATTTACAGCGAAAATCACGTCTGTACTATTTGCCACCAAAACGGAAAGTGAGGGAAGACGCCGGCGTGCGTTGAAAATTAGACCACAGGTGGCTCTTCCCAAATTAATTGGCCAATGACGTTAATTCTATTCTTTTATCACCGGTATTATTTTGCTTTAAATCCGGTAATTAAAATTATGATAAAAGAATGAGTCTTAAATTCCAACGTCAAAAATTCCGTAATAAATTTTTATGATGATCTCTTAATTAAATTTTATCATAATCAATTAATATCGAATTAATTATGATTTTCCAGACGTCCTTGATTTTCTTAATTCTCCGCCAATCAGAATGAAGAGTCCAATGGAAAACTTCTCCCATCGATTTCCATTTTCTGCGTCGATAACTTCCTTGAACAGCTCTCTGTAATGCTCGTTCGTCCGCAGGCGCCCCTTCCGGCGTGAAGAAAAACTCCGGCAAGAGCGGGAATATTCAAGGCGGGAAAGAAATCAATTAAATCAGTAAAAAAAAAATAAATATCGTTTCTCGTTCCTCGGACTGTCCGTTCTGGTGGAGAATAAAACTAATTTCCAACGCGATACCGGTCTCAAGAAACAATACAGATTGTAACGCAAATATGGCGTTACAATGCATAACAAATTGGATGTTCTTGGTCATCTTCTCCTTTCTGACTGAGAATAGCTCCCAAGCCTACTTCAGAACTTGAAATTGTAATCATGAATGGTTTCTTCATGTCTGGATGATACAATAAAGAATCAGCTGTTAAAGATGCTTTAATTTTCTCGAAGGATTCCTGTTCTAGTTGTCCCCATTTATATTTGTGATTCTTCTTTAATAGATCATATAATGGTTTGGCAATATCGGCATATTCCTCTATAAAATGTCAGAAATAATTGGTGAAACCCAAAAATCTCCTTAATCCTTTCACGGTAGTGGGTGGAGGCATGTTACTCAAATCTTTTAATTTGTCCAAATTCGGTTGAATACCTTTCTCGCCGATTCTGTGGCCTAGATATCCAACTTCTTTACAGTAAAATTTGCATTTGTCCGGTTGAAGGTTTAGGTCATTATCTCTCAACCGTTGAAAAAGATGTGTAAGACGAACATAATGTTCTTCAGCGGTTTTAGAATAAATTACGATGTCATCTAGGTAAACATAGAGTTCTACCTCCTTCAATCCACTCAAAACTTCATTCATCATTCTCTGAAAAATGGGAGGAGAATTTTGTAACCCGAATGGCATACGTTCATATTCATAATGTCCATTTGGACCTGTGAATGCTGTTTTTTCTTTATCAGGTTCTTCCATCTCTATTTGATGGAACCCACTTGCTAGATCGAACACACTAAAAAATTTTGCTCCCCCTAATTGTGATAAAATCTCTGCAATGTCAGGAAGAGGATATGAATCACCTATAGTTTCCGATTTAATTCTCTGAAATCAATTACCATCCTCCAGCGTTTATTTCCTTTGGAATCAGCTTTCTTCGGCACTATCCAAAAAGGAGAGTTATAAGGTGATACTGAGTTTCTGATAATTTCTTGATCGAGCAAATTTTTAATTTGTTTGTTAACTTCCTCTTGATGCTGTGGAGGATATTTATATTGTTTCCTAAAAATGGGTTTTTCGTCAACTCTTCTAATTTTACACTTGAAAAATTTTGCTTTTCCCAGAGTGTCACCTGGTAAATGAAAAATGTCAGGAAATTCTTGTATTATTTGTTTTACTTTTCTACGCTCATCAGGCTGGATGTTGTCCAAATTCAAAACCTCTAGTACCTTAGAAGCTCTTTCTTCTAGGTAATTGAATTCGTTGAATTCTTCCTGTATCATGAAACAATGTTCATGATCCTGATTTTCGCCCAAAGTCTCTTCAAATGCTTCTAAAATCTGTGGATTGAGTTTGAACTGAAAATCTTCCTCCATGGTATTAATAGCTATTGCTGTTGCCATCCCATTTTCCACTCGTACAGCTGCTTCTCCCAAGTAGGCCCCCTGTTGCAAAGGAATTCTTGGCAAATATCCTTCCTTAAAATCCGAATTTTGAATAGGAATAGAAATTACCATACGAGATCTGGCTGGTATTGTTATATTCTCGGGAAGTATCTCTTTACACCATGGAATAGGATCTGTTGGTCTTCGGGAAATTGTCAGGTTTTTCTCAAGATAACGAATATCCACTTTTTCTTGAATAAGAAATTCAGTTCCCAAAATACTTACTCCTGAGATGGGCAATTTGTGATCTATAACATGGAAAACTACAGGAGCTCCCAGGATACTCAGAATAACTGATCCTTTCACATTTATTTCATTTGTTAGACCTCTAATCCGATTTATCTGGGAAGGTTGAATTTGTAATTCTGTGCGTAGAGGGTCTTGTTCAATTATGTTGATATCTGCCCCAGTATCAATTAAAAATTCTTGTTCTTTAGAGGATAACTCTGGAATAATTAAATTTATTCGAGGACCGCCTCCATTTAAAGAAACGCTAGCTTTTCTTGTTTCATTAAGACATGAAGGCAAACAGAAATGTATCGGATGTAATCGGTTTTGCTGCAAAGTGATAGTGTTCGAGAAAAAGGAAATATAAGCCTTGGATTTTTCAAAGAACTCATGACCTAAAATTGCCACATAATCCGCAGTATACTCTCTAACAACATGAAAATCGACATGTAGACCTGGAAGTAATTCCAACGTAATTATTCCAAGGCTTTACGTTGAATTATTACTCACTCCGGTTATTTTTATTGTTTTTGAAATATCGCTTTGAGTGCTTTTCTTTAGGTAATATTGAGACAGGCTTCTTTTTAAAGGAATAAAAATTTAAATAATTGTTCAAATAAGATAATGATCTGAATTTGATTTAACGAATTTTAATAAATTTAATTAACAAAATGGCGTAAAAAGAGTAGAAGCCTCCACCGAGCGCGGCCTGGGTTAGCTGCCCAAGTAAAAAAATTTCGTCGCTTTTTTATAGGAAGACGACGTTAGGTCGACGTCGCCTAACTGGGACTGAATTCGACATTAGCTTTAACTTTTGCTGATTTTCATAGGGGAATGTCGAGGTGACTTTCTGTCGATAATTCTCTTTTTTCGATTTTCGAGGATTTTTATCTAAAAATGAGACGACGCTTTTTTGTCGACAAAATGTCACTTTACTGCAATTCCATACCGAAATGTCGTGACGACTTTTTGTCGATTTTTTTCTAATTTTGAGACTTTTCGTATAGAAATAGCAGAAAGTCTTTGTCGACGAAATATCGCTCTATTGCAGTTTTAGATAGGAATGTCAAGATAATTGCTTTCCCATCATTCTTTTTTTTTCTCAATTTGGAAGAGTTTTGGATAGCAATGGCGAAAATTTTTTGTCGACGAAATCACCGTGAATCAGATCCGTTGGGGTTCATTGCTATCTCATATAGAAACGGTGACATGGATGTTCAGGGTCACGACTGAAAACTAATTTCAAAATTCTCTGACTTTCCCATGACTTTTCCCTGACTGAAAATAAAATTTCAGAGCCTACAAAATAAATACACAGAGAAAAATGCTCTCTTAATTTAAGTGAGAGAACTCACTTGATTTAAGTGAGAAAAGTCACTTGATTTGAGTGAGTTTTACTTTCTTCAATTAAGTGAGAAAAAGTCACTTGATTTAAGTGAGAAAACTCACTTGATTTGAGTGAGTTTTCTCACTTGAATCAAGGGACTTTTTCTGTCTTAATTTAAGAAAGTAAAACTCACTCAAATCAAGTGACTTTTCTCACTTAAATCAAGTGATTTTTTCTCACTTAATTTAAGAAAGTAAAACTCACTTAAATCAAGTGATTTTTCTCACTTAAATTAAGAAAACATTTTTCTCTGTGTATCATTTGAGTATACTTAAAAATTCTCAGTTATTCCTGAAAATAATTTTTCTATTAGAATGGAACAGAATACCTTTTAAACTCTTTTGCAGATTTCCAACCATTAATAAAGTTCAATTTTTTCGATTGAATATCTATAACTTTAAAAAAATCAGGAGATAAAAAACAATAAACTACGGATTCTCTTGACTGAGATCGAAGTTGCCTGACTCTTCCAAAAATTATAAATTCCCTGACTTTTTCAGGTTTTCCAGGTCAATCGCCACTTTGAATGTTTTCGACGATTTTTTTTTAATTTTCAACATTTTAATGTTTAAACAGTGGCATGTCTTACTATCGTCATTCCTCTAAATCTATAGTTCCATGTGGGATCTCAGAATTCCTTCTTATTTATTTTTTCAATTTTTGCATTTCAATTTCAAATAATCCCCTCGTGGAAATCGAGTCGTTAGATTCTGTAGAAAAATGACAGACGCTGCAGAATTCTGTAGAAATACATCAAAACTGGCTGACAATTTATGTCAGATTTCGTCAAAAGTCGGTCAGAATCGGACATATATCGATCATATTTGACACCTTCCATCAAAAATTGACGATTTCTATCCGTAAATTGGAACAAGCAGGTCAGATTTCGTCATATTTATTCAGAAAAAAAATGTCATAATTCGACAAATTATGGAAGAATCTGCCATGATCTGTCATAATTCGGGTGTGAATAGCGATGGCAAATTTATCAAAAAATGTCATAATCTGAAATATTTTTACGGAATCTATCATAAAATATCATATTTTGATGTTTTTTCTTGTATATTAATTGGTAAAATAATTTTACTGTGGTGGTGTATTGACTTTTGTTGTCAAAATATGAAAATGTTTCACCATCAATCGGGACATCATCATATTTTATTAACCTTTCCCTTAGAAAATTGTATCATAATTTAACACTCCACTAAGGAGGCTATCGGCGGGTATTATTCTTCTAAGCCGTATGGGAAGCACCCACACGGATAGTATCAAAAATGCGGTGATATAGTTGTCTAACACGATCCTTGCACGATCGAATTGTCACAGTCAACTTGCTCGCTCGTTTGAAGTTATGACTTCGAAAATGATAGTGGACTTGCGGACTAGTTTCCTATGATGCGCGCTCTAGCGGCGCTTTCAGAACTACCAATTTCACTCATACACATAGCATTGTATCACATATTATGATGCTTTGAAGATGACATAATCTGTCATGATTTGACATTATATATTCCATTCTCTCACTTTTCATCATGATTCTACATTTTCCAACATGCCTTCAACAATTACTGTTTGTCCGAATATGAAATTATATGACATATTATGATAGAAAATATTTAACGAAATTTGAAATATGCTGACATTATTCCTAATTTTTTCTCATTAATCGTCCAATTCTGACAGTTTATGAAACACCATGAAGTGGTGAAAAATCACAGAGGAAAAAAGGTCATATTATGGCAAAGATTGTCATTTTTCGACATATTTGGACGTTACATGATATGGCAAAAAATGTCATAAAGCCACAATAAAAGTTTGTAATTTTATGTGAATAAATGACATTTTTGGCCATGATGATGACATAAAGAGTCAAATAATAACAATATATGTCATCCAATCGATTTCTCATAATACTACATTCTCCGTCAAAATTCGTCATAAAAATTTTGACGAAACTTGAAGAATTATGTCGAATTGTATACTATTCTCTCATTATCTGTAATATTTCTCATTTTATAACATTTTTTGACATTGTTTGACATCATTTGTCAAAATCTGCCGAAGCGATTTCCACGAGGGTCTTATTTGGAAATAGGAGAAGTTTTCTTGGAGGAGAAATTAATAATCAAATTGTTTCTTCACAGTTAATTTTTAGGCCTTTCACGAATAATGGTGGAAGAATTTTGCAAGATTCAACAATAAAATCACAATGTTTTAGAAACCCATAAATGTAGAACAAATTCTGAATGAATGAAGAAAACGTAGCAGTAAAACGAACAATAAATGGCAAAAAAAAAAATTGAAAATTTTCTTGATTTATCAGCCTCCCATCTTCTTAGGCTTTACTTTTCTCGTGGCTTTTATTCCGATGTGCATTCTTGCTGTGTTTCTTGAGATATTTCTTTGATTTAATACCATCTTCATCTAAATTTCTGCGGTACCGAATATCTCTATCTCTGTCCTTATTGTCAAAACAACTTTCATCGCGTTTACGTTTCGTATATCTATTCTCTTGATTCCTTCTCCATTTGTCATAGTTTTTCATTCGATCTATTCCGTCTCTATTGCAGCTTTTATTCCTCTCTGCCCACTCACGCTTCTCATTTCCATCATTATCTCCTTTCTCTCTGAATCTCCCGCTTTGAGACTTCTCTCTGTCTTTATCATCTTTTCTTTTCCTTTCACCACTCTCATCTTTATGTCCATGCGCACGTCTCTGCCTCTCATTTCCATTATTCTCTCCTGTCTCTCTAGATCTTTTACTTCGAGACTTCTCTCTGTCTCTATCATCTTTTCGTTTCCTCTCAGCACTCTCATCTCTATGCCTATGCGAATGTCTCTGCCTCTCATTTCCATCCTTGTCTCCTTTCTCTCCAGATCTCTCACTTTGAGACTTCTCTCTGTCTCTCTCATCTTTTCTTTTACGCTCACCTTTCTCATCTCTATGCATATGCGCACGTCTCTGCCTCTCATTTCCATTCTTGTCTCCTTTCTCTTTAGTTTTCTCCCTTCGAGACTTCTCTTTATCTCTGTCATCTTTTCTCTTTCTCTCACAACTCTCATGTCCATGCTTATGCGCATGTCTGTGCCTCGCATCTTCATTCTTGTCCTTTTTCTCTTCAGATCTCACCCTTCGAGGCTTCTCTCTATCTTTGTCATCTATTCTTTTCCTGTCAAATCTCTCATCACCATGCGTACATCTCCTCTCTCGATCTCTTCCTGTGTATCTGTCATATTTAATTTTTCTCTCACGGCTCCTCTCTCGGTCTTTTATTTTATTGACATACTTTTCGACTTCTTTCTTCTGTTTGTCTCTCAAGTTCGATCTGCTTCCTAGATCCTCCTTGAGCTGCTCTTCATCTGCAACTACTAGATCATCCATTCCGTTTTGATTAGCTGTTTTTCTCTGACATTTAGTGGGATTTTCTTCCTTTGTATCTAAGAAATAAAGCCATTGATCATTAATCCCAATACGATTGATATATTTAATGAGATTTATTACCATGTGCTTCTACTCTACCCATTCCCTCACTGTTCGAAGTTATTGGTACCAAATTTTCCCCTGCACTGCTGTTTTGTCCCTTATCAGGAAGTTCGCACGCTTCATCTAGTTTCTGATCTTCAACTCCTCCTGCAGCTTTCTTCTTCGTAACATCAATCTTCATGTCCTCATAGCTCTCAGTATCTTCATCTTGACCTGTTGTTTCTGCTTCCCATGAATGAATAAATTTTTTCATTAAAGGGGGGGGAGGAGTAAGGGTTCACGCGTGAAAAAAAACTTTTTTTTACAAGTTCCTTTAAACGTATGGATTGAGCAAATTCATTGCAACCATTTGAATATTATCAAGTATAGATTCAACAGCATGAAGTGATTTTTTTATACGAAAATATCCACAAACAAGCCGGTAACGGAGCTTCTCCAAGAACGTCTTTTGAAATGGACGACTTGCGATGATCACTGTATCTCAGCTGGAAATTATCAGAAATAAAAATCCATTGAAATTTAGTCCATGTATCATTAAATCCTCCCCCCAACGATCTCTGATTTTTTTCTCTATCTTTCAATTTTTGGTGGTCATTGAAAGTAAAAACTGCTATTTTTTACGAAAAATTGGGGGATTTCGCAGGTAGAAAACCTCCTTAATGTAAAAAAAAATAATCAGAGATCGTTGGGGGGAGCATTTGATGATACTTTGAATGAATTTCAATGGTTTTTTTATTCCTGATAATTTACAGCTGAGATACAGTGATCACCGCAAGCTGTCTATTGCATTCTTGGAAAAGCTCCGTCACCGGCTTGTTTGTGGATATTTTCGCATAAAAAATTACTCAATGTTGTTCAATTCATGCTCAATGATGTGCGAAATGTTTCAACAAGTCTGCTCAATCCATACGTCTAAAAAAATCGTAAAAAAAGTGTTTTTTTTTCCACGCGTAAACCCTTACCCCCCCCCCCCCCTATTGAGTTCATTATAAGAAGCTTTTCAACTTATTCATTGGAAGTCTCACTTTCTATTTTTCCTTCGTCATTATTCTCTCCAAAATTCCTGACTGAATCTTCATCGGCACTTATATCTCCATCACTCACTGATTCATCATTAGTGGTTTCACTTTCATCAGCTTCTTTCAACTTCGACTCTCTATACCTTTTCCTTGTTTTATTACATAGATCAGCCACAGTCTTTCTATACGCTGCTTTACTTTGTCTCCTCTTTCCGAATTTTTTACAGCAAGTTCCTGGAGATGATAATGAAATTATTACTTTAGTGAGAGCCTGGATAAAGAAAACATCATCAGTCTCACTGTAGACGGCCTTGTAAATATTATCAGGAATTTTGTTTCCTCTTTTGGCATTCATCTCAATCAATTGATTCCCCAAACACAGCCTCAGAAGGGCACAGGCCATTCTTCCCGGGAATTTAGCAAACGCTTCTATGTCAGTTAACTCTAGATAATCGACAAAGATTCCCGAACCCTTTTGAAGCTCAACCTGTAATTAACATGCAAAAGTCGTGAGTCAGCCCAGCGCTAAAAAAGAGTTTAGAAACATATAATAATTCCATTTCGATGCATCAAATATCTAACAATGGAGACCCTTTATATATTCTCAGATATATTTTTTTTTAAGTGAGTAAGTGACTGAGTGACCATTTTCGGCTCATCTTCTGGAGAACTCTCCGATCCTGGCCCTTTACTAGACATTTGTTCCACCCTTTCTTTTAGAGTGCAGCCCCTCGTATCTTCGCAAGGGTTCTCATTTGATTTGGTCTGCATTTTCCTTTTTCTTACGTCTTCCCGATCTCCAAGAAGGTTATCTGCTGATTTCTTTCGCATTTTCCCTCCTTCTGAAGTACCTTGCCCTGGGTGTCCAGAAAGATTCTCTATCGAGGTTATTCGTTTCTTCCCTTCTCGCGAAATGTCTTTCCTCGAATCTTCAGCAGGATTCTCTGTTAATTTGTTACTTTTGCAGCTTCCATTCATCTCAGACTCGTCCATCTCTTTTGCCTTTATCAGTCGATTCTTCAAATTTCCATCTTTTTTCTCACAGTGCGCTGCAAGCACGGGCTGATTATCTGTTTTCGCTTTTTCTGCATCTTCAATAGTTTCATCCTGAGTATTTGAATCCTCTCTGATTTCTGTCTCTTCATCCACTCCACTTCCTTTGGCCTCTTCATTATCATGTGTATGAACTTTGTTGTTATCATTTACTTCAAGAACGTCGTCGTCTATGTGCTCCTCTTTCTCATCACTTGGATTATCTGCTCTACATTTGGTCATTTTCACTTTAGCTGTACGTTTATCAGCGAAATTCTTTGATTTTACGGTTGGCTTCTTCTCTGCGTTTCCTTTGAATTTCAATTTCCCAGCTCTAGTTCTAGTTTCCTTTGATCCTTCATCAATTTTTGAAATTTTGTCATCATTCAGCGCAGCAATTTCCATTGATACCACTGGTATCTTCCGTTTTAATTCTGCTTTGGTTTTTCTAGCAATTTTTGTGTCTTTTAATATACTCTTTTCTCTAGTTTGTGATTCAAGTTCCTCATTTCGTGTTACTTTATTTAACTTTTCTGATGATTTCAACTCAGTCATTTGCTGTAAAACTTTGGCATCTCTACGAAGGTTTTGATTTTTGAAAATTTGATCTCTGAGTTTTGCTGCTTTTTTCAGACTCTCCTGTTCATTCGTCGTGAGTGGTTTCCCTTCCTTCGTAAATTCAAGTGCCTTGAGTTTGTTTTCATCTACTGAAAGTAAATGAAATTTCGGAATTTTTCGTAAAACATTTTGTAACATAATAATCGATTATTGTGATACCATCTTTTGCCAGGATATCCACATCATACCATCTTCTACACCATTGTGCTCTGGGACCATTTTCGCAATCAAAATCGAATACATCTTCAGAAATAATACTAGTTGTTGGATTCTTTCCCTTCCACAATACCACATAAAACATCTTATCGTTGTACTGGTGGTTATTCTGAATCCAGATCATGAAAAATATTCAAATGCAGGATAATTAATTGCCTGAACATGAAAAATCGCTCGAGGAGGTTCCTCCATTAAAAAGAAAAAGGAAAAGCGTTGGAGTCTGGAGATCCACTAAAGAGGAAATTCTTTGAGCAATTGGAAACATAATGTAAATTCCAAACCCCCTGCCCACCCACAACCAAAGAAAATGACATTTAAATGAACACACTGAACACTGAACACACTCATTTTGTTCATAATTTTTCAAAAATAATTAGTTCATACTCCCCAATTGATAAACTCCACTAATTTACGCCTTGCAGGTCTTCAGAAAGATCTAAAGAAATTCAGCAATAATGCAGATACATTGAAACATCTCCCCAATTCTTTTCAGACTTTTTAATAAAGTACTTCACTCGAAAATAAAAAAAAAAATAAAAAACAAGCAGGCGTTCGTCGCTGCGTTAGTCGGTATTGCTTCGACGTTATTCTTTAAATCGCTATTTCTTCCTTTTAGTTTCTGCTAATGAATTAGCAGAAAGCTTCCGAATGGTTCTCTCTGAATTTTCTCTATCATCTCTTTTATTTTTGTTTTATAATGCATCAAAATAGAAGATAAAATGATTGGGATTTATTAAATTCAATTATTTTCAAATTATACAAAAATTTACATAAAAGTTCACTTTTTCACTTTGAATGTTCCCTTTTGGCTACAGTTTCTGATTGTCCTACGAAGATGAGTGGGGGCTTATTTGAAAGAGAAAAATGTGTTCTTTCAGAAAACAAAATAAAAAATAGGGGTGTCCATTCGAAAAAAACGAGAAAAATTGCATTTTTTTGATTTTTTTTTTTTAAATTGAGAAAAAATACATTTTTCAATGTAATAAATGGACAACTTCATCTAAAATTTCGAAAAATTGAGGGCTTGTTCAGCTCATAAACACAAATCTTTTGAGCTTCGTCCCGATGAAATCGGATCAGAAGTTTGGAAGATACAGCCGATTTTCGGAAAAATTTCAATTCAAAATATCTCGAGAGCCGTTCAGCCGATATGCCTCAGATTCAATCCCAACCATCTTAATCAGAAACTACATATACAGAAAAAATTTGAAGTCTTTAAGTCAATTATTAATTGAGCTATCGTCGTAAAACCGACTTTTTGAAAAAAAGCACAAAAAAATTAATAACGAATAGAATAATGGGATTAAATTCATGAAAATTCGCTAAAAGTTAGATATTATGGTTGCGAATCTTGAGTAAAATTTTGAACGGTATTCGTCTCATGCAAATTGAGAAATTTTGAAACATACGATTTTTAAAAAATTGCTATATCTCAAAAACCATTGCACCGATCTTGCTCAAATTTTTATGGGACATACACTTCATCAAAACTGATATCTTGCCGAAATTTTAGATTTTTATCTCTCATCGTTCTCGAGTAATAGAGAGTCTTAAAGTCGTACATACCGACACACATACATACATGTCTACTTTTTTTCTCATTATGATTTCTCGACGTTTTGCATCATTTTGAGTAGTTTCCAATGAAAATTGGCATTTCGAAAAAAATTGCGAAAACAAAGCTTCCATTCGGAAGCAAAAAATTTATAATTCCACTTTGTCTCAGGAAAGAAATTTGTCTCTGAATTAAAAAAAAAAAAAAGTTTCCTGGTCTATTCTATTTTTGTTTTAAATGCAGGTCCTCAGAAAAATCTGAAAAAATTCAGTAACAATCTAAACATATCAAAGTATCTGCTGAAATTTTTTCAGATTTTTTCATAAAGTTCTTCACTCTCCAAAAAAATCCTGAAATTCCCATTTACCCCTTGTTACAATCCTATTATTTTTTTTTGAAAATTCAGGTCTGTAAAAAACCTGGTAAAATTCCCCAACAATATAGGTATACAAAAGCACCTTCTCAGAATTTTTAATCATTTTCTTTTCTATTTTCCAGCAAATTTTATCGTCTGATTCTTGATATTGTCTCTGATACTGGGAATTCCATTATTGACTTTCATGAAATTTCTCGTGCTCACCCGAGGAACTTCATGTGTATAACAGTTACCTAGGTTCTTCTTCAATTTACAATTTTTAATTTAGAAAAATTATCATAAAAAATTATTGGACGCACACGTTTGATTTTTTTTGATTAATTCTAACCCCGATACATGAGCATTTCGAGTTTGCAATTTTTCCGGCTTAATATGAATTGATAATTAACTCACAGTTTTTTTTTCCAGTTCCTTCACTTTTTCTAGATTCCATTAAATCATCCATTCCCGAAATTGGTTTTGATATTTTCTCTAATCGTGAGTATCCAGGATATTGGTTACTGTCAGGGCAATCAATCAAACGAAGTTTCGTTATTTATCTGTCATCTTAGTTACGCAAAACAACATACTTTGAAAATTCCCACAATCGTAAAATTACATATTCATCGTGGAAAATAATGAAATAGTACGAAAAAATACGAAGTTATACCAAAAAATATAACAAGGAAAAAGGGTAATTAATTTCTCGATGGTGTTATGACACCGTTTAAATTTAATATACATTAAATAATTTCTCTCTTCAACTCAAATTAAACAGAGTCTTGAATAAAGACAGAGAATAAAATTGACAGCAAATGCGGAGTGGGGAGAAAAAATAATCCGCCCCTATGGCGAATTAGAAGATGAATTTTTTTTTGGGTGAAAGGCGAAGGTGTTTGAAAGCTTTCGGAACCGGAAATTTGTGGTAGGTCATATTTAAAGAGTAGTGGAATTTTTTTTTTATTCTAAATTTCTCACTTTTTGTATATAATTTTTTATAAGTTCGGCCCTATGACGAATCAAGAGACGAATTTTTCAATGGGGAAGTTTGAAGCCATCGAGAAACCTTCACGATTGAAAATTCCAGAAAAATCGTCTCTTAAAGCGTCATAGAGCTGGACTAATGAAAGAAAATGCAAAAAAAGAGAAATTTAGAATTAAGAAAATTCCCAATACCCTCTCAATATGACGTACCACAAATTTCCGGTTCTGAAGGCTTCAAAAACACCTTCGGCTTTCACCCAAAAAAAATCGTCACTCAATTTGCCATAGGGCCGGACATATAAAATTCATCCTTCATACACAGAGAAAAATGTTTTCTTAATTTAAGTGAGAAAACTCACTTGATTTAAGTGATTTTTACTTTCTTAAATTAAGTGAGAAAAAGTCACTTGATTTAAGTGAGTTTTACTTTCTTAAATTAAGTGAGAAAAAATCACTTGATTTACGTGAGAAAACTCACTTAAATCAAGTGAGTTTTCTCACTTAAATTAAAAAAGCATTTTTCTCTGTGTAGTCTCGCCCGGTGTGTTAACTTAAGATACGTAAAAAATCGATTTTTCTGGCAGCCAATCTTGTTGTTCCCATTTCATGAAATCTTTTCGAATAAAAACGGAGCTGAACGACTTTGGCTACGAGAAATACCCTTAAATGAGTGAAAATGAGTAAATTCTGAGCCAACTGTATCATCATTGACCCAAAGAAGCCCATCAGAGGTCCAAAGCGCGCGAAAATTCTCCGGATATTTTCACGACTAGCTTCAGCAACATCGAGAATTGAATGTTATTTTCCATCTTTATATGATTTAATTGTTGATACTCCTTGAAGTTGAAGTTTGCACTCTTACATTATTAAGAGTGGAAATATTTTTTTCCTTATGCTTATGCTGAGGGTGTTGAGAGAGAGGAGAAACCCTTTCGGGAAAGCGCATTCCGTGCACATATGACAAAAGAATATTTTCGATACGTTTCATTAATTCTCCGTATTTCTCAAGTATAACGAACTGAGTTTTTTTTTTAAAGTTGTCCTTTGCAGTTCAAATTTGATTCCTTAAGATCTTGAGTAAATATTTTCCTATATAAGTTGAAGACAATGATTCGTATTTTTAATTCCTTCATAGATCATGCTTGTATGATTCTGAGGAAGTTCACAAAATTCATTTCATTTCATTCAATGCAAATATGCCAATCCTTGAGAGATTCTCGCAGTAATGTTACTATCTCCGTTAGTGTCCGGGAATTCTCGTTGATTCGTTTCATATGATGAATTAATTTATCAGTGGAGTGGTGAAGTAGGAGAAAATGAACAGTCACATGTAACTTTTCTAGCAATCATCTTCGAATCGAGTAGATGTAGAGAAAACGTGATTTTTGGATTCATTCCACTTGACCACTTCACTATTGAACTGATCTTTATATCTCTGCACCATGAAATAGTGAATTATTAATTTCCAGAACAAGAGCCAATATTAGAGAATATCCGGGCACAGAGATTACTGCTTCAATATGTCAGTTAAACCGTTCCATTACAAGAATTTATCACGAAGCTCTATGTATCGGCATAGAGTAGAGCGTAAACGACAACGACTGAACAATGAAACAAGTGACGAAAGTGACGATTCATCGCCCTACGAAGCAGATATAATTGACAATGAGACAGAAGGTATGAACATCTTCTATAGATCAATTTTCAACTCTGATTGCTCTAGAATTTTCTTCAATTAATTATTCCTCAAATTTCTGGGCACCTGTAGGAAATAATTACCATTCAGACGATGAGAATGCTGAGAATCATTTTAGAGCACGGGAAGTTCCAGAGAATATGAACTTTGATAGAGATTATGATAACATAAATGATGATGATAATTCTTCCCAATATTCTGATGCATGTTCTACTCAAAGTTATCTAGATGATATCGGAAATGATTTTATTAGTGAGGATGAAGATGTACATGATGATATTACTGATGATGATGGTAATGAGTATAATAGTGAGAATGATGACGATGAAAATCTCTCACTACATGAGCCTCTATATCCAGGAGCTAGGATTACAATTGGAGAAAGCCTGACTTGTACACTGAAGTTACACCTACGTCATAAGCAATCAGATTCTCATTTGAGTGACTTATTGAAATACGTCGAGATGCATTGCCCAGAAGGAAACAAATGTCCAAAAACTCTGTACTTTTTCCAAAAATTTTTAGGCAAATTCAAAACTCCAATTGAAAAACATTTCTATTGTCCACATTGCTCTATGGAATTAGAAAATCTAGATGACATATGTCCAGTTTGTCCTGAACCCAAAACTACATCTTATTTTATCTCCATTCCCCTTGAATCGCAATTACAAGAACTTTTCAAACGTCCGGGATTTTATAACAGCTTGCGTTATCGTTTTGATAGAAGGAAAGAAGATGATTGTAACCTTGAAGACATTTTTAAAGGTGAAGTTTACCGAAGTTTTTGTACTGATGAAAGTCCAGTCAACTTAAGATCTCAATCGAATTTATCATTTACGTGGAATTCAGATGGCGTTGCGTTATATCAATCATCAAAGTTTAGTATATGGCCCGAATTTCTGATGATCAATGAATTACCCCCTGAAGACCGAAAAAAAACAAATAATATGCTTATGACTGGCCTTTCTTTCGGAACAAAGAAGCCAGTGGGTAATCAATTTTTAGCACCATTGGCAGAGAATTTGAAGAAATTAAAAACTGGTGTTCCATTATACGTTGAAGATCTAGATCATGAGGTCAACATTAAAGGTATAACCTTATGTTGTACGTGTGATTTACCCGCCAAGGCCCTGTTTTTGAATATGAAACAGTACAATGCTACATATGGATGCCATAAATGCCAAATAGAGACACAAACTGTAGAGGGAAAACGTTCCTATCAAAAAACTGATAATTTGGAAGCCAGAATGACAGTTGAAACCGAGAAATTCGCAGAGCTTGCCGTTAAATTAGGCGCTCCAATTTTCGGTGTGAAGGCCCTACTCTCATGTCAATGATTTTGCCAGATTTTATCCGTTGCAGTGTAATTGATTCGATGCATTTGCTTACGGGAATACCAAAGTTATTGTTCAGGGTTTGGTTTTTTCCCGAATACAGGAATCATCCAGCCTCAATATCCAATCATTTCAACAGAGTTCGTGATCGCATCTGTTCCATAGCTCCTCCATCATTTGTAGAGAGATTGCCACGTAAAATCGATGATTTTGCATATTGGAAGGCATCAGAGCTTATAATATGGCTGTTGATGTATTCCACTGTCGTATTGAGTGATATCATGAGTGAGCAATTTCTGTCCCACCATAATTTACTTGTTTGCGGAATTTATTTACTGTATCAAAGGAGCGTTCCAATGGATGATATTGACAAAGCACAGCTTCTTTTGCACAAATATGTCAAAAAACTTGGAGCTTTGTATGGTATGGAATTTATGAGTAGTAATATCCATCTACTTCTCCATCTTCCCAAAGTTGTACACGATTTTGGGCCTTTATGGGTATATACCTGCTTTCCATTCGAAAATGCAAACGGGATTTTAAAATTACTCGTCCATGCAACACGAGACGCACAAATACAAATCTGTAAAGGCGTATCTTTATATTTATCATTGGAAGGACTGAAGAAAAAATATATACGAGATGGAAGTGAGAGTGCTACTTTTTATAATTACATTGACAAGAACGGTACACTTCGCTGCAAATTAAATTACATATGTCGTAATATTGCTTTCGTTGGTGTCATCAAGAAATTCATAATTGTTCCTCCTGAAATCCATCAAAACTTATTGCGATTTGGATACAATCAACGTTCAGTATATAATTTTCATTGTCTCGTGAAGAATGGCTTATTCTATTCTTCACAATCATATAGGCGGAAGACCAAAACAAATTCAAACTGCGTAGTTTACATTTCCAATAATCAAGAATCGATTGGTTTCATCAGAACATTCTTACGTGTTTCAAACTGTACGTGCAAAAACAGTGTTTGTGATAATTGCATTGACGAATCAGAGACTTTGGCGATTATTGAAAAATGTAATCAACGAACAATCTTTTCGACATCCAGCCCTCAAACTAGGCTAAGATTTATTCAAGAATTAGAAATCGATAGTAAAGAAAGATTGATTATTATCAATGTATCGCAGTTAAAAGCTGTTTATTTGCAAATAATGATCCAAGAGACTGCGAAAATTTATGCAATTAAGCCTCTTTCGTTATGAAACATAGAATTGCATTGAAATAATTTTTTTTTTTTTTATACAATTCATATCTTTTTTTCTTCTATTCCAAAATGTAAAATAGAGCAGGTCAGAATTCGAAATAAAATGACTAATATATATTGACGGAAATTTATCTCAACATTTCAAGATGGAACAAAAATTAAATTCCAAATTATCAGCACGAAAGCGTTTCATTATTCCTATGTGAAGATCTCCAAATTTTGAGAAAAAATTGACAAAAAGTCACCTCTCTTTCTTCATGGAAATACAGTAAAACGATATTCAGTCGACAAGAAAAGACTTGCCATTTTCATACGAAAATTCGCGAAAATTAAGAAAAAGTAATTGAAAACCAGTCGAGTCGACGTTTCTTTATGAAACTGTAGTAAACGACATTCTGTCGACAAAAGAGTGTTTCGCCATTTATATTTGAAAATCCCCAAAATTAAGAGAAAGAAATTATAGAAAAACATTCATCTCGATATTTCTATCTAAACCTGCAACAGAACATTTCGTCGACAAAAGACTCCCTGCTATTTCTATACAAAAAACCTCAAAATTGGAAAGAAAATCGACAAAAAGTCGTCACGACATTTCGGTATGGAATTGCAGTAAAGTGACATTTTGTCGACGAAAAAGCGTCGTCTCATTTTTAGATAAAAATCCTCGAAAATCGAAAAAAGAGAATTATCGACAAAAAGTCACCTCGACATTCCCCTACGAAAATCAGCAAAAGTTAAAGCTAATATCGAATTCAGTCCCAGTTAGGCGACGTCGACCTAACGTCGTCTTCCTACAAAAAAGCGACAAAATTTTTTTACCTGGGTGCTCGGGCTCTATTGGTCAAAATGAATAATTTAACAATAATGTTGGGCGCCAATTAGTCTTAGGAAAACTAATAAACCTTGAAAAGATGATTATGTCCAATGCACGTCGATCGAAGCGGAAAAGAAACGAGAAAAGTTGGGTTCGATTCGGGTGACCCAAAATTAATGAGAAATTGCAGAGTTAAGGAAATGAAAAGTAATTACACCTTTACTTACAATTGATCCAGTGCTTTATTAAAGTATTTAATGGTTGGAGTTCTCCTCAATTGATTCAAAATTATATTTCAATATGGAAATAGAAGAATAAATAGAAATAGATAACAATGGTAATAATGGATTTAATGGATTAATTGCGGACTGCCAACACGTGGCAGCCGCAACGACGCACGAACAACGAGTGCCTCACGTCCCTTGCTGCCGCATCGACGTAGTTCACTTGACCTCTCGATCGATAATTGGGCCTATAGACTCTTATCAACTTTGACCAATTAATTGATAATACGTACGCGAGATGTCGAGGCAACCTACTTGACCAAATCTCAGACGTCTGTCTCAATATAAACCGACTAAATTGATAGAGGATCCTGTGTCGACCAAAGCACTCACGTTCATGTTAAAATAGGGCCCCTTCAACGTAACTCTGGGACCTTTGCCAAATGCGAAAAACAGTAATGACTTATTTAAAACGGGTGGAGGCTGCCGGCTGCTACTGTGTGACGCTGAGATGACTGGTTGCTCGACGTTGCGCCATCCCGGCGAGCATGATCCCCGTTTAAATGTTGATTTCTTGATGGAGATGATGATCTAGATGGTGATGGAATTCTTGAGGAGGGTGACCCCCTTCTATCTCTTTCTCGGTATCTATCAGGAGATTTATCTCTGGACGAATTTCCGTCGAAACATTTATTCATCATTTGAGTCATTTGCTCCATGAAATTTCCTTGAATCGTTTTGAATTCATCTTTAAGATTTTTCCGGAAAACTTTCATATCTTCCTTTGCCTCTAACCTCATGGTTTTCATTTGTTCTTTAAGTTTTTGCATTTCGTCTTTCCATTCATCTTGGAAAGATACTGTCCTTGAACTGGCAACTCGAACTGGTACTCTGCTTCATCTTGTTGCGGAGGTGCAGGAGGAGGAGGTGTAGTTGGTCTTGGAAAGTATGATCCTGCTTGTCGACTTGTTGGGTCACGAATAGGACTCTGTGTTCGAGTTCTTGTAGAGTAGAAGTCAACTTCGGGATAAGTCATTTGATTATGATGCGAATAATTTGACCTTGATTGATAATAGGGAATTACTGATTGTTGATTATTCCCTCGGAACGAATCATGTTGCCCCCTATGGCGGTCAACGGATGGACGAGTAGGCAATAGATAATTCATATCGTTCACCACTATTTTTAAAGCTGCCTCTAAGGTTTGCACATTTTTTGTATGTAGTTCCCTTTGAATGGAATGGGGAGCAAACTCTTTTAATACCTGTATTGCCTCGTAATTTAAGGTTTCCTTGTAATGATCTTTCTTAGCAGCCCCAAATTCTTTTTCAGCAGCTCTCAGACCACTTTCTACCAGTACCTCTAACCGTCTGATGAAATCTGCCAAGCTCTCATCTTTAAATTTTTTAGAAGTTTTGATCCGACTAGTAAAATTATGATACGTTTGATCCCTTTTATATGTAACAGCAAGAATGTCCAGAATGTCTGATACTTGTGCAATATCATTATTAGCTAAGACTAATTTTGCTGGTACTAAAATTTTCTTTAAAATTTCCCTAATTTAATCTTCTTTTTTTCCATTTTCCGTTGGAATAAAAATTAAATTTGATCTTACAAGGGTTTCAAAAATATCAAAATCCACATGATCCGGAGTTCCCGAAAAATATGGCAAACTACTTCCTATATCACGAGCTCGAATATAATATTCCTGAGGGCCAAAGGTACCATTGCCATTAGCATTAGCATTACACGTATAAGATTGATTTATTGCCATTTTATTGATACTATATTGTCAATTTTTGTTAATATTGAATAAAAAAAAATTATTTATTTTAAATGAATGACTGAAATTAATTTTTACAGATTAAGAATTGAGTTAAATTTTGACTCTGAATGTAATAAACGAACTTTAGTTGAAATAAATAAAATTTTGAAAAATTTGTGACGGTTTTTACCGTCACAGAATCAATAAAATTAGAATAATAAAGAAATTTCGTGAAAATCACGGTTTTGGTCGCAATTCGCGGTACCTGGTGAGGAAAGGGCTCATCTAGAGTCAGAACAGCAAATGTCCAGAGTGAGGTCAACATATTTTGTGACTTCACTAATTATTTTTGTTTGTTTCGTTGAAATTAACTCCGAGAAAACGGAGAAAAAGTCAAGAGGTAGGACTGGAGAAGAGTTTCCCCAGTCCCAGAGATTATTCATCGGATATCAAGGCCAATTAGGGAGAACTGGGGCGGAAGCAGCATCCACTCGTTTGGTCCAGTATCAGCCAACTAGAGGGAATGTTGGCCAACAACGAGAGAAGTTGGAGATCACCAGGATCAACATTGGAGTCAGTGAAAGAAAAGACTCAAATTAAAAGTGTGAAAATAAAGACTAAAGTTATGTGTGTGGAAAGAAAAGACTAAAGTTTTCCGTTTATAATTGTCGGGAAAATATTGTCCGAGTTATTATGATTATTTTTGTACATTATTTGGAATTAGTTAGTTTAAGAGAAATTTAAGTAAAGCCAGTGACGTTAGGGTAAAGTAGTGGGGGACTCGCGGGACAATTGGTTGGGTTGGGCCTCGGCTCTACCGAAATTGAGCGGAAACAGCCGAGGGAACCCAATGCCAGCTCGTGGGAGAGAAGACTCGTTCTTCTTCTCCCGGGACACCGTGGCGATCACATCGTGTAGAGAAACGTAAAGAAAATTGTAAAGAATTACGTAAAGAAAATTGGAGTAAAGAAAATAAAGAGAGGTCGACACGGAGGAAAGACAGCATAAATAACGTAAGGTACGCGAGTCCCCGTACAATTAATATCTTGAGTTTAGAGTAAAGAATTTTGAGTAAAAACTAACAGTAAAGAATTTTGAGTAAAGAATTGAAAGTAAAGAAAACGTCGAGTTAGCGTCTGTTCCGGGTGAGTCCACCCGGCTAATATTAAGATTATTGTCGTTCATTCTGAGTTAAGTTTTGAGTTAACAATTAGTGTGAAATAATTATAAAATTAGTCACGAAAAGTTTCTTTAAATATTTCATGTTTTTTTTCAATTTACGTGTATATAATTAATTCTTCTGACTATATCGAATTTATATTATTTGAGTTAAAATTTGTCAAGAGTTGTGTGTAGTTTTTGTCGTCACGAATACCCAAATAGAGGGTATCGTCCCCTCTCCCCCTCGGGATAAATTGAGAGTTTCATATAAAAAAGCGGGTAAAATTAGGGTCTTTTTGGGGTTTTGTAATTTCGTTGAATTAGAGTAAAACTTGGGGATTTGTCGTTTTCCCCCAAGTTCTTAGAATTTCATAAAAACGACTGGCGCCCAGTTTAAATAAAGGGAAATTAATCGGGAGTAATTTGGGGAAAAATTCGTAGCATAAATTTGGGTCAGTTTTGAGGAATTTCAGTGCATTTAACGCGTTGGCTCAAGGTCAGTCAAGCCAAACGTTACAAATTCATTTAAAATTTTGTAACAAAAGCAATGGAAATTAAAGCAGTGTGAGTCCTACCGACTGCGCCAAAAATTAACCTGTTATGTCCGAGATTAGATTGTAGCGTCGAGGACAATTTTAACTAATTTCAAACAGCTTTAATTATAATATTTTTATGTTTATAGGACGCTTATTTAGTTTTCACTCTTGCTAGATTTTGGGTTTATTTGTTAAAATGATAAAACCAACTCGAATTAATTTTATTATAATTCCTGTTATATTTTGAATTTGAGTTTTGACGTATTTTACAACTGTTTTTCCATAAAGATTTAAAGGCAAGTTTCTTGACAGATTTTGAAATAAAAGTCTAATACAAGGTGAAGCTGTTTGCTACTTACAGAATTTCGGAAAGTTCGTCTCTTAATTAAAATAAAACTCTTATTTTATTTGTGGTGAAACCTTGATTTTCCTCAGTACTCTGAGGTGATTGAAATTCCACTCTTATGTGTAACTTGTAATCTTTTCAATAGTTCTTATTTAAACGCACTTATTAGCTTCTTTCCGTTTTGTTATGGAAATTAAAACAAATACTTTTGACTTAAGGCTACGATTTGCCCAGCTCATATATTGGTTAACAAATTCAGTGATCTACTATATTAGATATTTTCGATAAGTTAACACATGAACAGGTCAATTTCTCAATTTAATTCACTAGGAAAAGTTGTTGTTAACTGTTTGGTGATAGAAATAAGACCAATTTTTAGGCGGTCTTTTCCCTGCAAAATTTGGGGATACATTATTTCCCAATATTGTGAAATTGCTGATCATGTGCTTACTTGAATAATTTAGCAACTTTTTACGAATGGACTCAATCGGGTTCACTTGAGTTCAATATTTCCTCACTTTAATAATGTGGAATGTTGAATCATCAATTTATTTGTCATGAAGAAGTGGCAAATAAATTTTGAAACAATTTTTCATTTATTTCAAAGTTAACATAATTTTAACTAAATAGTAGGAATAATTAATATGATTTATTACATAATGATATATGATAAATATAACAATTAAAAATTATTCCGGACCTAACAAGTACAATAACCATCCAAAAGGCACGGATTTCTCGGAACTCGTCCGAGGTATACGGGTGACGTGATACGGGGGGGAAGGGGGAAATTGAAATGCTTGGTTCAAGAATTAACGCATTTTTCATCCAAAGTTATATTTCCGTTTTCTTTAATAAAAAATCGGAATATGTTTCGGGAGGGGTAAATTTGAGGTCGTTGGGTTCGTCTACTTAATCCCTATCGAGTGGGATGCGTTTCGGGATTTTTCAAGGGGAATTTCGGGACTTATTACTGAAATTCTATTTTCTCTACCCAAACGTAACGAGTGCGAGTGAGATAGACTCACTACGCGTCACGGCGGATAAAAAATACGGGGCTTTTCGGGTTTTAACGTACACCAGAAAATAGGGTAATGACGACACGGCGATTTTTAACGTTAATTAATTAATTAATTACTTAATTAATTGTTTCGGGAATGGGTCAAGGGTTACGGCAAGATCGAAACGGCTAACGAGAGACAATCGGGTTTTCGGGGCGATCGATACGTTATCTCACCCGATTTGATGACTTCTTCCCTTGGATGCTCCTCATCCTCTCGATAAAAAGGCCTCTCCACATCCTGTAGGTGGTCCGCTTCCGTTGATACTGGTGAAACGGCAGGGCTCGCACGTGTTGTCTCCTTGCCGGCTCACTCTCGACTGACTCTTCAGACGCGATCAGTCGTCCGGGGGGGGGGGGGGGGGTGCGCTACTAGGTCTCTCGCTTGAGCCGACTCATGCCCCTCGGTACCGTCAGGGCGCATGACAGTCGCGCTTGCTACGGGACTTTTCTTCACGCGGGAATATTCAAACTCTCTCGAAGTGAAACTTTCAACTCACGGGCTTTTCTTTAAATTTTCCACACAAGTGACGACTGTGCTACTTTTCGGAGCGCTTCTCCGGGGATTTCCTAACCCATCTAATGTAAATAAAATAATCATGGGACACGGATCTTGTCCGCTGATGCCCCCTTAAACCTAACCGGGACTGAACCCCTTATTAATTAACCTAACCGGGATTCACCTCCCAACATTACCTAAATGAGGCACAGATCTTGTCTGCTGATGTCTCCTAAAACTAAACGGGCCTTTATTCCGATAAAAAAAACACGATTGGAGTACTCTGAGGCACGGATCTTGTCCGCTGTTGCCTCCCAATCCTCACTCAAAACTTTATACCAACCAAATTAATTAACACACATAAAATCCCCTTATCGGGAGCGCCAGTTACACTGGACTTTTCGCGCTTATTCCGATCCCTAACCTCGCTTCCGCTTTAAGCGGTCGCGTTTCGGGGTCGTTACGGGGCTTATCGGGTTTATGTCATGGGGGTGATGGGGACTTTTCGGGGTATTTGCCTTTTTTCGTGCGCGACGGTTATTGTACTTACCTGTGCTTTGCTGATGATTCTGCCGGACAACGAGAACCTTCGGGGCTCGTTACATTATAGGGCAGAAACTGATTTTCAGAAAATGGCCTATAAGTATTTGAAGGATTGCTTAACGAAAATTTTGAACCACATAAATTCATTGGAAATGAACTCACCTTTCATTCAAGATCAGGCGCAAAGTGCTGTAACCAACGGAACCAGAGATATCGCTGAAGAATTGAATTTTTTCGATTTTCAAGAGGGATTTTCGAACTGGTCCTAGAAAGGAAATTTTTAAAAAAGTTGAGAAACAACAATTTTGACACTTGTTTTCCACCTAAAATTTGCTCAGATTTTCAATGGATTCATCGGAAAATTACTATCTCGAACTGTTCAATTGTAGTATCTATTTCATCCCACATTCCGCCAATTCTAGAAGGGTATGTCGGCAAACGAGCGAAATAATGAAATTCTTGTGTGGAGTTTTTCGCAGAGATTATCAGAGCTCCGAAAAACTTCTCATAAGAATATCACTATCTCACGCACTTTCCAACTCACTCAACGGAAACAAGTATACCTACTACTTCAGGTGAGCCGTGGAGAAGGAGAGGAGCATCTGCTGGGTGGTACCCTTCAGGGATAACGTAATCCGGCAGTTCTCCGTAAATGTAAGGGATAGGATGCACAGGAGCTCGCTGTGTTGCAGCACCAGTGGGCTGTGGTGCAAGACCAACGGGCTGTTGTCCAGCATCACCAGCCTGTTGACCCTCGTTGCCAGCCTGTGGACCATTATTCGGAGCCAGTGGTCCAGCACCAGGTGGTTGCAGTGCAGCATCAAGAGCCTGCGGTCCAACAACATCAACCGACGGTTCAGGAGCAAGGGGTTGTGGTACAGCACCAGGAGCCTGTGGAACAGCACCCTCAGCAGGGTACTCTGGAAGCCTCCACTATCTCTGAAAATGAAAAAATATTAATTTTATTTTTGATAGAGGGAAGAGACAGAGAGAGATTCATTTTTCATTGTTGAAGACACGTTTGAAGATTTTTTGTAAAGTCTTTATAAAAAAATTCTCTATGAATTGTTTTATAATAAATTGGAACTTTAGTCATAAAGATTTTTTCACGAAGTTTTCTTAATGAGCTTCATAAAATAAAATTCTATAAGATAATTGTGAATGAACTTTTTTTTTCTGAAAAAAGAGAGTGATCTGATATGATTGTTAATGCTGTTTTTCACAAAAATGGAATTCCAAGAAAGCTCTCCTTTACAAATTATTATTGGATTGAAATTTTCTCTATTAAATGAAAATTTATAGAAATTTCCTTCATAAGAAGAAAATTTTTAAAGAGGAGTTTCCTTGGAGTTCGATCTCCTGTGAAAAACATCATCAACAATCGTGCGAAATCACTTATTTTTTTTCATAAAAATAAGGTTATAGATAATTATCCTATATATATTTTTTTCTTGAAAAGCTTATCAAGAAAATTCTGTCAGTAAATATTTCCAAGAAAAGTTCCAATTTATAAAACGTTCTTCAAACTCCATGAAGAATCCATTATGGAGACTTCATCAAAAATTTTCATAGGTGGAGCTATATCCACCTCAGTGCCGATATATTTTCTCTAAACTGTTCGATGGAAAAATTTAATAGGATGAGACTATTTTTCTCTCGATCAGTTTGTTGAAAATATTTCGAAAATTAGGAGAAATAATGTGATATTACTTGGATACTTTCTTGTAGAGAATTTAAAGAGTTACAAAAAAAAGCATCAGACGGAATAACGCTATCTCGCTTAATTCCTGAGATATTGCAAGAAAATGATTCAAAGAAAAAATAGTCTTTCCTGGCTTCATTTTCCCCTCAAACTGTTTTGCAAAAATGTCTCAGGAAGTAAGTGAAATAAAGGTATTTTATACTATTCCTTTTTTGATGCTCTTCAGATTTTCTACAGAAAAGGGTGAAAATCTCAAAATTCTCTACAAATAAGTATTCAGGCAAAATCATGGATTCCCTGGAAGAGAAAATTGGCACAGCCTTTGGGATAATTGAATTCAGCAGTTTTATGAAAATACCTTGGCAACTAAGCAAGATATGGCGATTCATTACCCATCCTTTTTTGTAGGTTTTACAATTTCCTACCAAAAAGGATTGAAGCAAAATCACTCTATCTCGTCTAGTTTCCAAGAGATTCAATGAAAACTTTGGATAGAGTTAAATTCACTTCCTTTGTTCTGTGCTTTTGCTGGGAGTTCCAATTTTATTGAATATCTCGGAAAATGAGCAAGTTGGACGATTGCATTAATCGCTCTATTTCGCTTATTTTCCGAGATAATCAATAAAAATGGAACTCCCAGCAAAAGCACAGAACAAAGGAAGTGAATTTAATTCCATCCAAAGTTTTCATTGAATCTCTTGAAAACTAAACGAGATAGAGCGATTTTACTGCTATCTTATTTGGTGGAAAAGTCTAAAACCTACCAAAGAGGATGGGTAATGAATCACCGTATCTTGCTTAGTTGCCAAGATATTTTGGAAAAACTATTGGATTCAATAATTCCAAAGAATTTCCTCTCTCAGTGATTTCATGATCCTGGCTGCATATTTTTTCGAGCAGAATTTTGCGATTCACAAAAAGGCGTGAGACGAAATCGTGCTAGCTCGTCTACCTATTTTCTATACTCACTCTAGAATAATTTCCCGATAGCAGTGGGTGAGCTGCGGCCATGGGCACGAAACGCTGCCCACTAGCTCTCCAGAAAGGGGGAAGCCCGTACCAGTGATTGTAATTATCTGCAGATGAGAAAATAATAATTAGCAAAAATTATGACCCGACGAAAGCGATTGATATGGTCACCTTCGGAACAAAAGCACGTAAGCGCTATGCTTATACACAGCACTTACAACCTTTCGTTCCTAAAGTGACGATATGGTACTGAAAATAACATACAACTTTTTGGATTTTTCAAACTAGTGAATGATGAGAAAAAATATGAATATTTGCATTTATACCTTTTCGAGTTCTGGACATGTGCACATTTTCTTTTCTTTTCATAATTTATTTGTTGGGCGAAAAAAAATTGTCCGGTGTCTGCTATTTTCAGTGTCATATGGTCACCTCAGAAGTGAAAAAGTGTAAGTGCTGTAACGTTTGGCTTGACTGACCTTGAGCCAACGCGTTAAATGCACTGAAATTCCTCAAAACTGACCCAAATTTATGCTCCGAATTTTTCCCCAAATTACTCCCGATTAATTTCCCTTTATTTAAACTGGGCGCCAGTCGTTTTTCTGAAATTCTAAGTACTTGGGGGAAAACGACAAATCCCCAAGTTTCACTCTAATTCAACGAAATTACAAAACCCCAAAAAGACTCTAATTTTACCCGCTTTTTTATATGAAACTCTCAATTTATCCCGAGGGGGAGAGGGGACGATACCCTCTATTTGGGTATTCGTGACGACAAAAACTTTACACAAAACTCTTGACAGATTTTAACTCAAATAATATAAATTCAATGTATTCAGAAGAATTAATTATATACACGTAAATTGAAAAAAACATGAAATATTGAAAGAAACTTTTCGTGATTAATCTTATAATTATTTCACACTAACTGTTAACTCAAAACTCAACTCAGAATGACCAACAATAATTTTAATATTAGCCGGGTGGACTCACCCGGAGCAGACGCTAACTCGACGTTTTCGTTACTTGTTATTTTTGATTCAAAATTCTTTACGTCTAGTCTTTACTCAAAATTCTTTACTTTAGACTCAAAATTCTTTACTCTAAACTCAAAATATCAATTGTACGGGGACTCGCGTACCTTACGTTATCTGTGCTGTCTTTCCTCCGTGTTGACCTCTCTTTATTTTCCTTTACTTCAAATTTCGTTACATAATTCTGTACAATTTTCTTTACGTTATTCTACACGATGTGATCGCCACGGTGTCCCGGGAGAAGAAGAACGAGTCTTCTCTCCCACGACTTGGCATTGGGTTCCCTCGGCTGTTTCCGCTCAATTTCGGTAGAGCCGAGGCCCAACCCAACCAATTGTCCCGCGAGTCCCCCACTACTTTACCCTAACGTCACTGGCTTTACTTAAATTTCTCTTAAACTAACTAATTCCAAATAATGTACAAAAATAATCATACTAACTCGGACAATATTTTCCCGACAATGATAAACGGAGAACTTTAGTCTTTTCTTTCCACACACATAACTTTAGTCTTTATTTTCACACTTTTCACTGTTCCTGGAGATCTCCAACTTCCTTCACTGTTGGCCAACATTCTTCCTAGCTGGCTGATGCTGGACCAATCCCTTGGAGGCTGCTCTTGTCCAAGCTTCTCCGGATCATCCTTGATTCTTGTAATTTATTCGTGGGACTGGGGAAAATCCTTCCCAGTCCTAACTCTCGTACTTTCCTCCAAATTTTGGAGTTAAATTGAACAAAAATAAACAAAAATAATTTGTGAGGTCACAAAAATATGTTGACCTCACTCTGGACATGTGCTGTTCTGACTTTAAATGAGCCCTATCCTCACCGGGTACCGCGAATCGCGACCAAAACCGTGATTTTTATCAAAATAATTAATTATTCTTATTTTTATTAATTCTGTGACGGTAAAAACCGTCACAGTGCTGTGTGGAGGCATAGCGCTTACGCCCTTTTGTCTCTAAGGCGACTATATGACACTGAAAATGGCAAACACCGGACAATTTTTTTTCTCAACAAATGAGTTATTAAAAGAAAAAAAAATATGCACATGTAGATAACTCGAAAACGTATAAACACTAATTGTTATATTTTTTTGTCATCTTTTATTGGCTCGACAAAATCCTACAAGTTGTTAGTTATTTTCAGTATTTTCATTTGATTATTATTATCTTTTTCAATCACTGCACTTTTATTATCATGCGACACACTTCACTGTTTGAATTATCATTCATATTTCCTTCAAAACTGAGAAATGAAAACCGTTAGCAAATGAAATGATACTTACCGCTCATGCTGTCAACAATACACTGAAAGTATCGCCGGCGATACTTGTGGGCGGGTAATTTGCGCGTTGCAGGAATTTGCACGATTCGTTCGGCCTGTTGTGATTGGTCGGTGAGGGCGCTCTGTTATCGCTTGACATGCGGTGACGATCATTGTATATATATAATTTTCTATTGGCTGTATAACGTGAAGTTAAAGGCCAGTCAGTGTCCCGACACGGCACCAAAAAGAAGAAGTATATATACAATAACAACACGTGGCTATTGTGGAGAATTTCACGCTGATCCCAACACACAACGGAAACAATCGCGTAAGTATAGTTCTTTCTTTTCTGAAGTAAATGTACAATAAAGAAAGAACTAATTCGATTAATTTCTCATTATTGTTCCGGTGTTTTCCAGCATGACGAATCCGGGACGAGGTGTTAGAGGGAAGGAAAATGACAAGGCTCATCTAAAATTGTCAGCGAAACGCCGCAAAAGAGGACCGAAGAAGTAAGTCGGATCAAAATTTAGCAATTAATTTTATTTTGTCCCCCATTTTTTTAAATATCTCGGAACATGAGAGAAATAGAGTGATGTAGGCCCAGTGCTTTTTCATCTAAAAAACAAGAATCGACACGCACACACACCCACACACACGCACACACACATTGAAGAATGAAAATCAAAAATGAAAAAAAAAAGAATCTCCCGGAACAGCTGCCAAAATTCATTTCATGACATTTTGGATTTTTTTCTAAATTCCAAAAACAGTATTTTGTAACTTTTCATCTGTTGTTTTATTTCAATACAGCCAAAACTTGATAACGCTCTTACGTCTATTTGTTTTCAAGATTTTTTAATCAATTAATTTTGTGTACAGTGGAGGGAAAAGGACATTAGAATGAAACGGCCGAAGGTAGATTTTTCCCAATGATTCTTTTCAAAGACTGAATAAATTTGCGGTGGAAATCAGGTGTCAGTAGTAAGTACACATTACTGCGAGACAGCGTGTACCCCCTCCACTCCCCCACTGGAGCCAGTGCACACGTGCAGGCTGGACCCAAACGTCTGGGCCCAGACAAAGATCTCGGGAAAATGGAAAAGGGAGGAGGGGGCGTGGGGAAAATGTTTGTCGTAATGGCTCCCGCAGGTGGACTTTTCCTGCTGGTTGGCGTGTTTCACCAGGTATCCCAGCGGGGATGCTGAGCCCGAAAGTGATGCTGGGTGTAGAAAAAATTCTTTTCACGACTGAAAGTCGTAAATTTTCAAATTTCTTTTAGGGAAATGTCTGTGGGTTTTCTCAAATCCTAGAAAAAAATGGAAGATTTATCTTCACTGAAATTTCGCCTTTTAGAAAAATGGCGGTGGATTTTTCTAAACCCTAGAAAAAAAAAATGGATGATTTATTTTCACAGGAATTTTAGGGAAAGGAAAATGAAATTTCAAATGCTTTTTTTTCAGGGGAAATGATTTTTTATTTCAGGTTAAATTTACAACACAGTTTCGTAGATATTCTGAATAGAATTTACAGACTTTGTTGTAGATTCTTCAAAAGATGGTAAGAGCCATTTTTTAATTTGTCGCGCTGTGTTGAGAGCACAAACGCGATAAAAATGCTTTTAAAAATAATGTCCAATTTTTATGCTGCTCCAGATTTTTTATTTCCCTGCACAGGATTTTTTTCAGGAACAGTTTAGGCTCTTCTCCAATGGTGTAGATGGCAGAGGCGTTTTTCACAACGTTAAATAATGTATTGTAAACTGTCTCTGCTCGCGAATCTCCTTCAAACCACTCGATTTGATGATGCTCTCGAGTGCGTCGATTATTTTCATACTGCACAGCATCTGGCAAATCGGTAAATGAATATGGAGGTGTGATTATCCAGTGTCCTATTATATTTCCAGTGACACTAATAACCGCAATTTCCTTTGGTAGAAACCTCCAATCTTTCCCTCTGAATCCCACGACAGACACAGCAAACTCCATGATTGCTTGTGATCAACTGAAGGGATTCCTGTTTTTTATATGTAGGATATGGGACAGTGGTGGGGAGCAAAAAATCAAGAAAATGTTTTAAAGTAAGTAAAAAATCTATTTATTATTGAAAGGGTCTACAATGGCCTTACAAATAGAGGGATAAATATTATGCCATAAAAACCCCAAAAGTGAATTTTGGGGAAAAAAAAGATGCCAAGTACGTTTTTGTTGGCTCAATGGAATCTGTAACCGTTCGAAAAAAAAGAAGTGAAATCCATGAAAGCCAAGTGGGAGAGAATTAGTAAACTGAAGATTACTTGTAATCTAGATAGATGAAGAGGCGTATTATTTTTTTGTCAAACCTCAGAATTTGAATTATGTGGACCCGAAATTTCAAGACGAACGTACTTGGCGTGTCCAGGCAATACTTCTTCATAGAATTTATCTTAACACAACTTTCAGTATACACTAAAAGCAGCAAATATTTTCCTACATCCAGAAATTACAAACTGGACACGCCAAGTACGTTCGTCTTGAAATTTCGGGTCCACATAATTCAAATTCTGTGGTTTGACAAAAAAATAATACGCCTCTTCATCTATCTAGATTACAAGTAATCTTCAGTTTACTAATTCTCTCCCACTTGGCTTTCATAGATTTCACTTCTTTTTTTTCGAACGGTTACAGATTCCATTGAGCCAACAAAAACGTACTTGGCATCTTTTTTTTCCCCAAAATTCACTTTTGGGGTTTTTATGGCATTTCACTTCTTTTTGTTTGCCTTAGATGATCAAATTCCCATTATTTACTGAGATAATCGCGGAAACTGAAGAAAGTCCCCCCTGATCCCATAGTGCGATCCATTTACCTGTATCTCGCTTATTGACTGAAATAATAGCGAAAAACTGATAAAAAGTCTTCCTGATCCCTCAGTAAAGTCTATTCTGCTCTATTTTGCTTACTTGCCGAGATAATCGTGAAAAACTGAGAAAACTCTGTGATGATCCCAAATTAACAACCATTTCGCTCTTTCTCCCTTATTTACCGTGATAATAGCGAAAAACTGAGAAAACTCCCTCCTTATCCCATATTAACGTCCATTTCGTTCTATCTCGCTTATGAACCGAGATAATCGTGAAAAACTGAGAAAACTCTGTGATGATCCCAAAGTAACAACCATTTCGCTCTTTCTCGCTTATTTACCGTGATAATAGCGAAAAACTGAGAAAACTCCCTCCTTATCCCATATTAACGTCTATTTCGCTCTATCTCGCTTATGAACCGAGATAATAGTGAAAAACTGAAACAATGCCTTTCTGATCCCATATTAAAGTCCAATTCGCTCTATCTCGCTTATGAACCGAGATAATCGTGAAAAACTGAGAAAACTCTGTGATGATCCCAAATTAACAACCATTTCGCTCTTTCTCGCTTATTTACCGTGATAATAGCGAAAAACTGAGAAAACTCCCTCCTTATCCCATATTAACGTCCATTTCGCTCTATCTCGCTTATGAACCGAGATAATAGTGAAAAACTGAAACAATGCCTTTCTGATCCCATATTAAAGTCCAATTCGCTCTATCTCGCTTATGAACCGAGATAATCGTGAAAAACTGAGAAAACTCTGCGATGATCCCAAATTAACAGCCATTTCGCTCTTTCTCGCTTATTTACCGTGATAATAGCGAAAAACTGAGAAAACTCCCTCCTTATCCCATATTAATGTCCATTTCGCTCTATCTCGCTTATGAACCGAGATAATAGTGAAAAACTGAAACAATGCCTTTCTGATCCCATATTAAAGTCCAATTCGCTCTATCTCGCTTATGAACCGAGATAATCGTGAAAAACTGAGAAAACTCTGTGATGATCCCAAATTAACAACCATTTCGCTCTTTCTCGCTTATTTACCGTGATAATAGCGAAAAACTGAGAAAACTCCCTCCTTATCCCATATTAACGTCCATTTCGCTCTATCTCGCTTTTGAACCGAGATAATAGTCAAAAACTGAAACAATGCCTTTCTGATCCCATATTAAAGTCCAATTCGCTCTATCTCGCTTATGAACCGAGATAATCGTGAAAAACTGAGAAAACTCTGTGATGATACCAAATTAACAACCATTTCGCTCTTTCTCGCTTATTTACCGTGATAATAGTGAAAAACTGAGAAAACTCCCTCCTTATCCCATATTAACGTCCATTTCGCTCTATCTCGCTTATGAACCGAGATAATAGTGAAAAACTGAAACAATGCCTTTCTGATCCCATATTAAAGTCCAATTCGCTCTTTCTCTCTCTCGTTCATTTACCGTGTAAAAATAAAAGTGATAGCGATAATAATAATAATAGTAATAAAAATACTAAAAATAACAAATTGCAATGTATTATCATAATATAATATATTTTAGAAAGGGGGAAAAATTTGGCGAATAATTTTGTAGAATAGAAGGAAAGAGAAACGCCATCTAGCAGACGAATTTCATACTCCGTCATCATTCTGTTGTAGATGGCGTTCGAAAACAGGGAAAAAGATAATATATTTGGTAAAATTTGTCGCATGACTTTTTTCTCATAAAATATTCATCGAAACATGATAATAATAAATTGGAGAATCATTAGGAATTACTTATAATTGATAAACCAATCGATGAATAGAGGATTTATGACTGAATAAATTATCTTCAGTGAATTAAAATACAAGTGACTGATTCGCCGGGATAAGTATAGCGGTGCGCGATACCTGCCCAAAACGTACTTGGCATCGTATCGCTACCGCGATACTTGATTAAAATTAAAATACACAATATTGGAATAAAATAGAAATAAATAAGGGTGATCTTCCATGTGGGGATAAACTTGACTTGTATACCCAGGTGGAAATATGCTTGACATATTTTGACAAAAAATGTCATAATGTAACGAAAAATGGCAAAATATGACAAATAATCAGGGTGATGATGAATTTTGACATAATATTTCCTTTTTTCACATACTATGACGAAAAATGTCATTTTTTTCTGACCAATAATGACCAAATATGTTAGATTTGGTCATCGATCAAATATGACATAAATCGTTAGAAATTGACATTTTTCGTTAAACATATGTCACAAAATGTCATTTTTTCTAAAAAATTTGAAACTGTTTTTTGATATTTTATGACATATTTTGATGTGTCATAAATTGACAAATTCTGATAATTAATGACATTTTTTCGTGAAATATGTTATAAATTTTCAGACATTATTTGTCAAATTTTTATGGGACATGAAGTGTAAAAATAGGACAAAATATGTCATTTGAAGTCATACTATAACAAATTTAAAAATGTCATAATTAGCTATATTATGATCAATTCGAACAAGTATTTTAGAGAATATGTGGATGTCATAATTTGACAAAAAATATCAAATTTTGTCATAAAATAAGAAAAAAAGACAAATGATAGAAACAATTCCTTATTTTATATGAATTTAACATTTTTTGACATATCATCTCATATTTTGTCAATTTCTTATTTGACCGATTATGACCGACTATGTGAGATTTGCTCATTGATCAAAAATGACATAAATTGTTAGAAATTGACATTTTCTGTTAAACATATGTCAAAAAATGTCATTTGTTTGAAAAAATTTTGGGACTGTCTTTTGATATGTTATGACATATTTTGATTTGTCATAAATTGACAAATTCTGATAATCAATGACATTTTTTTATGAAATATGTTATAAATTTTCAGACATTATTTGTCATATTTTTAAGGGACATGAAGTGTAAGAATATGACAAAATATGTCATATTAAGACATATTATAACAAATTTAAATATTTCATAATTAGCCATATTATGATCAATTCGGACAAATATTTTAGAGAAAATGTGGATGTCATAATTTGACGAAAAATGTCATAATGTGACAAAAATCATAAAATATGACAATTGCAGAGAATAATGCCAAGTGTTGTCATTATATTTCATTTTTTGACATATCACAATAGGAAATTTCATTTGTTTTCTGACCAATAATAACCGATATGTCAGATTTTCTCATCGACCAAGAATTAAATTAATTTTGAAAATTTAACATTTTTTGTCGAACATATGTCAAACAATGACATTTGTTCGAAAAAATTTATGACTGCTCCTTGACATTTCTTGACATATTCTGATTTGTCATCAAATGTGAAAAATATTTTCGTGAAAAATATCATACCCTTTCGAACATAATCTGTCATAATTTTCGTAGTCATAAAATGGGGAAATATGACAAAATATGTCACAATTTTTCAGAAAATGAGTGAAATTGGTAGTTCCGAAGGCGCCGCTAGAGTGCGCATTGTAGAAAACTAGTCCCTAAGCCCGCTATCGTTTGAGAAGTCATAAATTCAAACGGGCGAGGCAGTTTTCTTCGTGAATCTGGTCGGGCAAAGATAATGCTCAACAAGATTACCGCATTTTTGATATTATCCGTATGGGTCGTTCCCATACGGCATAAAAGAATAGTACCCGTTTGTGTTGGCTTTCCTACTTGTGTCATGCAATGCCATGTCCAATCCCTTATTCTTCATCAAGGTGTACGACATATTATGACATGACATCTTGTAGTATATTTGGATAATTCAAGGAATGACACAAATGCCGAAGGAACATGTCGAAATTTGTCCGATAATGACAGTTTATGAGCTATTATGTCAAATTCTGACATAAGTTCTCTCTAAGATTCAGTTAAAATTTGTCATATAATAATTTTGACAGAATTTGACATTTTTCGTTAAAAAATGAGAATTTATGATTAATTTTGTTAAATTCTGGCATAATTTTTCTGTTAAGCTTGGTCAAAATATGTCATATGATAATTCGGACAGAATTTGACATTTTTTGACTGAAAATGACAAATTCAATAGACACTTTTAGAAATATTATGTCATTACATGTTAAAAAATCACATATCATGACACAATTTGCCATTTTCTGTCTTATTTTCACATTTTTTGGACGTTTTTGTCAGAATATGTCAAATGACTCAGAGTTGTCTGCCACACAATACAATCAAAATATGACATATTCTGTCATAATTTGTCAAATTATGACAGAAATTTTTCTGAGAAAATTTGACAAAATATGACATACTGTTCCAATTGATACTCAAAAATCATCATATTTTAACAAAAACAGTCAAATTATGACATTTTATGGTAGATTCTGTGAAAATAGGTCAAATTATGACGGATTTTTTCTCAAAATTTGTCAAATTTGATCAGAATTTGACATTTTTTGTCAAAATATGTCAAGCATATTTCCACCTGGGTAATCGTCAAGTTTTTTAAATATATTATTGAAATTATCAGTCACAAAGTTTTGGATTGAATTAATATCTTCTACTGCTCTTTTCACTCCATTTCTGTTGATGAAGAGACTGATGACATCAATGATGAAGCTGTTGTAACTCTGCGATGGTATTTTGTAGAGTTCACTGAGCCACGTGTTAATCCAGGGTTTGTTTTTTTTTAATCCACGTATGGATTGTTCTCCAAGGACCATTCTTTTATCATCGCAGTCTAAAGAAACGCCTCGATAGCTCCAATTTTTAATAAAGGTGATTTTCAAGTCATCACAGGAGATGACGTTGAATCGGCGATGAAAATCAGGATCTTGTCCATCGCTCTCATAATATTCAAGAATATTATCGAGTTCATCCGCCAGTTTCTCCCACGTTCTTCCTTTGATTGAAATGGTTCCATTTTTATCCAACCCTTTTATTTCCACCACAGGAATCCCGCAGTGATTTGAACCAAGATCCAGTCCGACACTCACATGCTTCGTTGATGACTGATTTATTGGAAAATCAGTCGAAACAATGAGATGTTTTTCAGGTTTTTTTTCAGACGCCATTCTTTAGGATGCTGGCTGTTAATCCCAATGAAACTGATGCTTCCCATTTTTTTCAGCCCTTTTTATACACGTGTGGGAAGAGAAGGGGGGTTTTTAGAGTAGAGAGGGGAGAATTTTCTAAAAAACTACTCCAGATAATGTGCTGTTGATCTGATTGGGATTGTCTCTGCTATTCCTCGAATAACTGGATGTTTCTTCATCTTTCTCAACAGTTTTCGAATGCTTGCAGCAACCCAAAGACTTCCAAAAGATCCAGATTATCTGAGAACGAAAAAAAAAGAAATGTTGTAATAGCAAGTAAAATTTCTCCCACAATTGTCCAAAATAATATTTTCTCATGCTTTGCTTTCTCTCTTTTATGTTCTCCAATCTCTTTCATCTCTTTTTGAATTTCATCAAGAGTTATATCATAAGATAAAACTCCTGGAACATTCGCTGCTGAATTCACCCTCGGAATATCAGTTGTTTCATAGGGTTGAATCAAAGACTGATAATTTTTTATGTGTGGGAATATTTCTGTAACATTTAAATGTGTCACAGGAGAATATTCATATGTTGTGGATTCATCTATCACTTTATAACCCATGAATGAAGCATAAATTGTGTGAGCATGACAACCGGGCTTCATATGTAGAATTCCTGCTCCTTGAATGCTCACAGTCTCTTTTGAACCTGCTCCACATACGATATGAATATCTTCTTTCGTTGGAACAGAGTACAACCACCCTTTTTTATTGTGTAATTGTTTCCAGTAAGGATTAAAAGTTTTACTGACTCTGATATCACAATCTTGCAGAGGCTGGTTCTTTCTCTTCGTTATCAGAGCCATTTCACAGATTGGTTGCATTGAAGCCTCATAAAAAGGGTAATTTGGTGTACAAATGTGATAAGCTCTTGCTGATTGACAATGAGGAATTTCAGCCTCATGCATCAGAGTATATCTATCTTGTTCTTGAGATATCACGAGATAATCTGTTCGTGGTTGGATATAGGCTGAGCCCTGCTTATTTTCTCCAAAAACTTGCACAGTGGGATAAGGATGCATTTTATATAAATGATGAACTTTCGGGTCCAAAAGTGGTACATGCATGACGAGAAATAGTCGCCCGCCGTGATAGCCAATTGCTGTTCGTGCAATTTTTCCTAGATCACCACCACGAACTTCTTCAATTGAAATTGGAAAAACACGCTCTCTGTTATCATTATTGTGAATAAAATGATTCTCAGTATGTTCTAAAGCTTGGGGTGTGATGAGGCCTGGATGAATAAATCCAATTTTAGCAAAATAAATCGCGTCAATTAAAATTTCTAAATTATTCACGTAATTATCAATTTCTATTTGTTTTTGTCGTCTCCACTCGCGTATATGATCTATTAATTCAAAATATTTTTGTCCCCCGAGTGTATGCTTTAACTCATTGATTGTATTGGAGAGAACTCGAAAAGCTCTAGTGGTTGAATTTTTAACAGTATCAATTTCATCATGAGAACGATGAAATTCAGATTTTACTGAATGAGCCTCTTTCTTAAGTGAGTGGGCGACCTTTTTTTGATCCGCGTATAGTTGATACTTCTCCATTGAAGTATTCGGCATCTTCAGCATCCAAAGTACCGAAAAGAGATTTACTGATTGAACCAATAAATCCAAAAGGTGCGCTTCTTTTAATTGTCGTAAGATCTCCCTCAAATGATTCATTTTCCACTGACATGAATGCATGTATTTGCTGGAGATGTTTATCCGCGATGACATATTTTCATTTTATGTACTCTGCATCTGATATATTTGTGCATGTGGAAAAGCCGAGATTCTCGCCACATATGGCACCTACACTTTTCAGCATACTTTCTGAAAAAACTGGTCTTTGTTCCTCAAATTTTTTCATATCAATGAATGTAACTAATCGCCATTCAGCCTTTGTGAATCTTATTTGATGCATGGGTTCATAATACAATCCTGCATTTTTATCTGTTGTATTCAAAGCAGAATTTACAGCCTGAAAGCTATTTCCCATAGTTGAAAAAGCCAACAGTGCAGTAAAAAAATGGAAAGTGACTGCATGGTGGTCTTGGAGATCCAGAAGACCTTTTTTTTTTGCAGTTTCTAGATGACCTTTTTTCTTACAGGTTTGAAATGAATTTTTCTCTTGGTAGTTTCCAAAAGACCTTTTTTTTTGCAGTTTCTAGATGAACTTTTTTTCTTACAGGTTTAAACTGAATTTCTCTTCTCACAGTTTCTGAAAGACCTTTTTTTTCTTATAGGTACCAAGATGACCTTTTTTCTTACAGGTTTAAACTGAATTTTTCTTCTCACAGCTTTCGAAAGACCTTTTTTTTCTTATAGGTTCCAAGATGACCTTTTTTTCTTACAGGTTTAAACTGAATTTTTCTTCTCACAGTTTCTGAAAGACCTTTTTCTTTTTATAGGGTCCAAGATGACCTTTTTTTCTTATAGTCTTTAAAATAAATTTCTCTTCTCTCAGTTTCCGAAAGACCCTTTTTTTCAACAGCTCCAAGTGACCTTTTCAAATGAAATTTTCTTGTCGCAGTTTTATGACTGGACCTTTTTTTTCTTATAGTTTAGAGATGCTCTTTTCTTCTCTCAAGTTTATGGCTTTTCGGACAACTGTTCTCTTTCAAATGAGCGTAAGGAATGGAGAAAAAATCAAGATACGTGTAATTTATATGAAAAATCTCACGTGATCTTCTGCATTTTTTCTCTGAAAGCCCTGCATTTTGCGAATTTTGCGAAAATTGAAAATGTTTCAACGTTTTTCTCTCGCTCAATGTATGCTGGAACACCCCCTGAATTTTCAAGCTAATCGGTTCGATCGTTTTTTTTCCCGAATGAACAAAGTTTCAGCAAAAATTAAAGGAACACTTTTTTGTGCCCTAAACACCAATTAATGATGATTAGGGCCGAAAATGTTTTTTCTCCGTTATTTTTCCGACATTCTTTGTGCAAAATTTGTTGAATTCCATCGAAAAATGAGAACAATGAAAAAAGAAGAAAAATTAATAAAAAAATCAAAAAAACAATTTTTTTAAACGAAAAAAAATCGAAAAAATAATTGTTTGAAAAACTCTGCTGAGTCACAATCTCTCCAAATCAAATAAGATTCCGGTGTTTTTTTTTCATTTTTAAAATTTTTTTTCTAAGTTTTCTACTGGTTTTTTGAGAAGAAAAATTGATTTTTCCATTGATTTTCAAAAGAAGAGAAAACATCTAATTTTCCAGTGATTAACAAAAAAATTTGAAATTTTTATTGTTAAAAAAAAAATTCAAATTTTTTATTGATTAATGAAAAACAAAATTTCAATTTTTTTATTGTTTTTTTTTCATTGTTCTCATTTTTCGATGAAATTCAACAAATTTTGCACAAAAAATCACGGAAAAATAACGGAGAAAAAACATTTTCGGCCCTAATCTTCATTAATTGGTGTTTAGGGCACAAAAAAGTATTCCTTTAATTTTTGCTGAAACTTTGTTCATTCGGGAAACAAAAACGGTCGAACCGATTGGCTTGAAAATTCACGGGGTGTTCCAGCACACATTAAACTGAAGATAAACGTTGAAACATTTTCAATTTTCGCAAAATTCGCAAAATGCAGGGCAATTTTCAAGAAAGGAAAAAAAAACAATTTTTTGGTACTTTTTCGAACCAATTTTAAAATTGGAAGAAAATTTTTTTCCAATCAAGCAGTGCAAGAATCTTACAGGAAATTTATTGAAGTTTACGAATCTCATCATCCGCTCGCTGTGCAATCAGTAGTTCCTGAGATATCGATGATTAAAGACAAGAGGGTGTTTTTTGATTCAATCGACGATATCTCAGCAACAAAGAGTCGTAGGGAAAAAAAAAAGAAAATGAAGCTGGAAGATCAGGCTACACGATTCTGATAAGGGTGCATCGAGAAAATTTTTTTGAAGTCCGTGGAACAGCTTGAAAAAATGAAAAAAAAGGAAAAATTTTTTTCCGGTTTCAACTCTCTTATCTTATCTTAAATTTCTGATTCTTTGCCTCATGCTCTCTCTTACGCTTCAACTTCATTTTCTTCTTCTGCAGCTCTTTCTTCATCTTCTTCCACTCCTTCTTTCGGCTCATTACCTGGTTCAACTTCAACTCTAAAGGACTCTCCTGTGAATCCTCCCATGGCTCCCATAATTGTCTCCTCTCCTGCTCCTGTCTCGCTTGGTTTTGGTGCTGATGTAAGTGCGTCGGCGTCTCTGTTGGGATCTGACGGTCTGCGTGTCTGCCACCTTAACGTAAATTCTGTGAGGGCTCACCTTGAAAGGGTCAGGTTGTTCCTTGATTCTCGGCCTCCGTTTCACGTAATTGCCATGTCTGAGACTAAGCTTCGTCCCCTTATTGGCGATGACGTTGTTGAGCTTGAGGGGTATACACTTTTCCGCTGTGATCGTAATACTCGTGGTGGAGGGGTGTGCTTGTACATCAATAAGTGCTTTTATGTTAAAGTCTTGGCTCAGTCAACACATGTCTGGTTGAGGAAGCCTGGTTTGCCGGAATATCTACTCTGTGAAATTGCTTGCAGAGGAGTTTTTCCGTTGCTGGTTGGTGTTGTTTACAGGCCGAACCATGCTCCGTTTCTTCATGGTAGCAACTTTGTGCCGACAATGGAGAGATACTTGCAGGAGTATAGTACAAAGGTAATCCTCGGTGATTTTAATGCAGATCAGCTGTCATCTACCAGTGACGATGCTGCTTTCGTACGTTCATTTTGCTCTGACAATTCACTCCGCTTAGTCCCCCACAGTGCGACGCATCACACGAAAAGTTCGGACACTTGGTTGGACCTTTGTTTAATAGATGCTGAGGACACTCTACTGTCTCATTGGCAGACAGATCTGCCGTTTGTGGATGGTCACGATCTGATCTCGGCGACTATACAGGTGTCTATCCCGCCCTCAGTGTCACGAAATGACCTGTGTTTCAGGGATTTCAAGTCAATTGATCCTGAGAAGTTCCACGAACGACTGGGGACGTGCGATTGGTCTTCGTTCAATGAGCCAGTAAGCTTAGATGAGCTGGTACTTTCATTGACGAATAATCTCAATTATGCCATTGATTCTGCTGTCCCACTGAAAACGGTGAGAAAGGGTACTAAGCGCAAGCCGTGGTTCACTGAGCGTATAATGTCGTTGGTTGCTGAAAGAGACCGTCTCTATAGGGTCTACAGGCGGGTGAGGTCGGAGGTGGCGTTACTTGAGTATCGTTTGGCTCGTGATCTTGCTCACTGTGAGGTGGAGGGTGCACGGCAGCAGTTTTTTCATGCAAAGATTGGTGCTCTCAGTGACCCGGCGCTCATTTGGAAGGAGCTTCGTCATCTAGGTGTTGCGAGAGCTGGAGATGAACCTCCAGCTTTTGATCATGATGTGCTGAACGGACACTTTGCTGGAGTCTCTTTTGGCGCAACGGTCTCAGCGGTGGATGAGTTTCTTCAGTCGGTGGCTCGTGGTGTTGATGCTGTGGGCGTGGGATTCTCATTCCGGCCGATTACTGCTGATGAGGTAAGTGATGCTGTTGCTCACTTCTCCTCTGAAGCTAAAGGTAGTGATGGGATTCCTAGGTCCGTGGTTGCTGCGGCGCTGCCGGTGTTGATGCCGTTCCTGCTGAGCATCTTCAGCAAGTCTTTCGCTATCTCTTCGTTTCCCTCGGAGTGGAAAAAATCTCTTATTGTGGCGCTGGGCAAGGTGAAAAATCCATCTTCTCCAAATGCTTTTAGGCCTATTGCCCTGCTGTGTATTCTGTCCAAGGTCTTGGAGAGACTAGCCTCCCTGCAGATCCTTGGATATCTTGCTGAGCGCTCAATACTTGATCCTCTCCAGACTGATTTTCGTTCCCACAATAGTACTCAGACGGCACTGCTGAAACTGACAGATGACGTACGCTCTGCCATTGACAAACGACAGTTGACAATGCTTCTTCTCTTCGACTTCAGCAAGGCGTTTGATTCGGTGGATCATGTTCTGCTACTGCGGAAATTGTGTAATTATGGCTTTTCGCCTTCGGCGCTGAGGTGGATTGCGTCTTATCTCTGTGACAGATCACAGGCGACTCTGGGTGATGCAGGGGGCCGATCGTCCTTTCTGCCGTTGAACAAGGGGGTTCCACAGGGCTCGGTTCTTGGTCTATTGCTTTTCGTCTTGTTCATAAATGACATTGGTGACCACCTCCCAGTGAAGATACAGCACTTGATCTATGCTGATGACGTTCAGATCTATCTGCAATTCAGTAGAGAGGATCTGGATGGAGCTTTGTCTCATATAGGGGCTGCGGGGGAGTGTTTTTCAGCTTGGGCAGAACGGAATGGTCTCAAGCTCAATGTTGCGAAGACGAAGGCAATTATGTTTGGATCACTGTACTTCATAACTGAAGTTTATTCGTTGAGTGATTTGGCGGTCAGCATAGGGGGCATTGGGGTTCCATTTGTGAAATCAGTGCGTAGCCTGGGGGTGGTGCTTGACTGCAAGTTGTCGTGGAAGGAGCATATCGCGAGTTTGTCCAGAAGTGTTCACTCGGTTATGTATCGCCTGCGCTTTTTTCGAGCAAGCACTACCATTGGGCTCCGCAAGCACTTGATTAAGTCCTTGGTTTTTCCTTTGCTGGATTACTGTTGTTTAGTGTATAATGGACTATCGGATGAGCTATCCCTCAAGATTCAGCGTCTTGTGAATATGGGCATTAGATATATCTTTGGGACAAGGAGGGATGAGCATATTTCTCCTCTGCGAAGGGAGTTGGGCTGGATGACGTGTCGGATGCGTAGGAGTTACTTTCTTGCATCGCAGGTTTACAGGCTCCTTCGTTTCGGTGAGCCAGTGTACCTGGCCAGCTTTTTAGTGGCTGATGGCAGAACGCGTCCAGTGAGGGGAAGTGTGAGCCCTTTGTTGGTGAGACCCTTCAGAACCGAGACCATGCGTCGTTCCTTTCAGGTGTCCTCGGCGTACTTGTGGAACGCCTTGCCTTGTGAGATTCGTGACCTCCCAACTCTCCCTAGTTTCAAAATTGCCCTTCGTGCCTATCTGCTTAATAACGCCTCTGAATCAGGTCATTGAGTCTCTCTCTTGCTATTGTACTTCTATACGTCTACACTTTTCTACATCTATACTTATCTACTTTCTTTCTCTGTTCTTCTATTTTCCTTTTTCTGACTCACGAGGAGTCCCTTGCACAAATAAACTCATATAACTATCGCCGGCAACCCTTTGCTATCAAAATCTTACTTTTTTGGGCAATTGGTGTGCAACAAATCTGTTTTTATTTTATTTTATTTTATTCTTCTTCTTTATTTTTATTTCTTGTTATTATGAATTGCTTGTAATTTACTTGGCACATGTAGTGCTGTCATCTACTTTTGCTATTCTACTAATTTTAAGTTTAATCTTTGCTGCTTTTCATTGTAAACTGCTAAGTATTTTGTACAACGTACTGTACAGTAATAAACTGCAATCAATCAATCAATCTCGTTATAACGAATTGTCATAAAAAATTTTCATCTCAATATTTCGAAAGTAGAGACTTCAAGCTTTCCAACCATTTTTTTTCATCCTGATACGATGATTTTTGGCAAAGTTACAGCTATTTGAAAATCAGGCAAAAAACTGGCAAAATTTACTGTTCCCTTAATTTTTTTGCTGGGTGTACAATAATTGCGAAGCTCAATTTAAATTTTGTTAAGCTAATATTTTGAATATACAGGGTGATTCTTTTTAAACGTAAAGGAAATTAACTGCAGATAGCTGGAGGTGTGAGAAGTACGGAAAATTTTCAAAACAATTTTCGGATAGATATTTTTTGAATTATCAGCGATTGAAATAGGCCAATGAGCTTGAGGGATTTCGGCACTCAAAACGGAGTGGGGGAGATGCGTGGCGATGTGGCAACGCTGGATTAGCGAAAGTTGAAGCCGCGAATTTGGAATGGTGGGTGAGTCGAATCATTCTTATGTTGCGTGATTCGAGTACATGCGGAGAAATGGCGTTATAGGTTTGTTTATTTTGATATTTTGAGACTTGAGTTCAAAATTCAGTTTCCTTCATTTGATCCCCGCCGGCAGTTTTGGGTAATGAGGAGTCCAGAATTTAGTGATAGGCGATCTCTGAAAACAGAATCGATTCTTGAAAAATCAATCTACATAACAAATGATTTTTTGAAAATCTATTTTTTCCAAAAAAATACAGAAATGAGAATATCGAAGAATCGATTTATTTTAAAAAAAATGAAAAAATAGGAGAATCATAGGAAACACATTTTTATTAATTCAGTTTTGTTATCGTTGTTTTTTTAACTGATACATTATTGATAATAGATACATGATTGTTGATTTAATTATTTTCTAAAATTAGTTTTAGTTTAATTCATCCAGTATCATGGTGTAAAGTGAATTTTTCGAAAATCTTCTCATGCTACTTTATCAAAAGTGACAAAGATTGAAAGGAAGGAAAAAGAAATTATCAGATCTACTTGGATAGTCTCAAGTTCCAACTTCATTTCATAAATTACTTGAAGTTTTCCATATATCATCATTCATGTGGCAAAAGTTTGTAAAAGTGCTGAGGGAGCATCCGAGCTACTCCCGTAAAGCCCTCAGGAGGCCTTCAAGACGCACTGCATGAGCGTTGGAAATTCGCCTCAGGGGGGTCGTTCGATGGCGTCGCCATGTCCCTCGGGTGCATCCCAGGTACACTTCACGCGCTTAAACAGCACGTCTTGAAGCCTTTTTTTGCACTTCCAAGATGCACTGCACAAGTGCACGGGAAGTGCATCTGAATGGCGTGCGGATGCCTCTCAGATGCACTACCTGTGCACCTCAAGCACCTATGCAGTGCATATGAAGAGTGCTGAAAAGGCCTTCAAGACGTGCTGCTTAAGCGCTCGAGCTACACGCAGAGTGCACCCGAGAGACGTGGAGGTGCCATCTAATGATGCCCCGCAGGTGCATTGTCAACACCCATGCAGTGCGACTTGGAGGCCTGCTCGGCGCTTTCCGGACGCAACTCGGATGCTCCCCTAGCACTTTTACAAACTTTTGTCACATGAATGATGATTTGGAAGTTTCTATTCGACCTCATTACTCGTTCAATTTCAAGAAAAATGGGTCTAACACTTAGATTTTTCTATTATAAATAGATAAATTCCGACTACTCATGTACATGGAGTGTTCATTGAAGAATATCATAACAATGAATACTCTATATACATGAGTAGTCAGACTTTATCTATTTATAACAGACCTAGAGGTTCCGAAAACGCAGTATAAACACCGTGTAAACACTGTGTAAACACCGTTTATTTGTGCAGTTTTTCCAGAGTTTTTACACGGGATATACACAGTTTTTAAACGGAATTTACACAGTTTTTACACAGTTGTTACACCCCTAGCGATTCGTTTCAACCTGAAAAATACCTAAATTATCCTCCGAATTCGGGTATATTTTTAGTGATTTTCTTGTATAATGCTGAAAAAAGTAACATTTGTCATAAAGTAAAGTATAAATGATAGAGGGAAATAACGCAAATAAATAGAGCAAGTTGCGGGGATCGAACCCGGGACCCTCAGATTCGTAGTCTGCTGCTCTGCAACTGAGCTGCCGAGTATTTCGATATTCTCTGATCGAATTTCAATCGTCACAATTTCATCGCCACTTAGAGACTCAGATATAAGAAAAATGGACCATGGAGTATATCGTTGCTTTTGGAACAAATGGGCGTAAGTCCTATGTATAAGTAGAGCACTTGCGCCTCTTTGTTTCTATGGCGACGATATTCATATAGATTAATTGAACAGACCAATTCATATTCATTCATTTTTTTGATCTTCCATTGTTTTCAATCGCTGGGATAATTTGGATATAAAAATTTCACGAATATACTAAAAATATTCGTATTATTTGAGTATGATTTGGGTATAATCTGAAAATTATATCGAAATGGTACCCAATGTCTACTATACCGAAATTATACCCAAAAGATACTCAAAAAATCAGTATAAATGAATTTGCTAGGGACAGTGTTTACACGGTGTTTATACAGTGTTTACACCGTATAAATCTTGGTGGCACGTCTGAATATTACAGTGAGTAATATTACCTGTCAAAATGTTACAAAAAGAAATTACTGTCAAAAATATTATTGTACAACAATATTATTCTAAAAAATATTATTATGCAAAAATATTATTATAAAAAATATTATTGGGGAAAAATATTATATTGGGAAATTGTAATATGGGAAAATTATTTTAATTAGAAATATTATTGTGACCAAAACAATTGCTGATGCTCACCTGTTCCGCTTTGAAAATCACTATATTGATTACTTTTAATTGTATTTTTCTTCGCAATTTCGACTATTTTGTGAGTGTCTCGGATTAGTTACGAATTAACGGTTGTATGAGGCAGTCACAAATATGGGTCTCCAATTCGTTTTGAGTCAGAAAGGCAAAAAAATGCTTGCCGATAGAGACTTTATGTACAATAAAATTCGTGAAAAACCTGGTGATTTCATGTGGCGGTGTGGATAATAATCCATTGAAAAAGTGTAATGCTTTGGTGCATACATCGTCTGCGAGAAGAAGTGATGAGTTTTTCATCCTTTCCGTTATATTAATCATCATCATCATATTATATTCATTTTTTTTATTATTATATTATATTTATTATTACAGGAGAACTTTTATCGAGAAGTGAACACAATCATGCTCCTGAACCAGCCAACATTGCCGCTAAGAAAATTATTTCGAGATTGAAGAAACATGCTGTGAAGAGTGCTGAAAGTACAGATAGCGTCATACCTGCTGCTTACACAGAAGCAACAAGCGGTGTTGCAGCAGAACTACCCGATCTGACATTGATGAAAAGAACAATACAAAGAGTCAGGGCCTCGGCAAAACCTCAGTTTTTGACACCAGCAAATCGTGAAGAGCTTGAAATTCCTGAATTTTTTACTAAGACATTGAAAGGTGATAATTTTCTTTTCTACGATAATGGTGGTAATGAAAATCGTTATTTAATATATGCTACCTTGGAGAACTTGAGGAATTTAGCACGATGTAGAATCTGGTTGGCTGATAGGACATTTTCATCGGTACCAAGTATATTTTTACAACTTTATACCATTCACGGAATACTAGAACGAACTGAAGAGGCCACTGGTGAAGTAATGAAGAAGGTGTTACCATTCATTTATATTTTAACACCAAACAAGAGACAGGGACTTTACAAAGACATACTTCAACAAATTCTGGTGACTGAGGATATTGAATTTCGTCCTGATGTAATTGTTACTGATTTTGAAACTGCATTCTTAAATGCATTAAAACAAGTATTTCCGGTTAGTAATCAACCTGGTTGTTTTTTTCACTTCGGACAATGTATTTGGCACCACGTTCAGAAATGTGGATTACAAGTAAGGTACAGTGAGGATGCTGAATTCGCTATACGTGTTCGGATGATGATGACTTTGGCTTTCATGCCATGTGATAATGTTTTTGATGCATTTAAGGTGTTGAAAAAATCGCAGTACTTCATTGAGAATGCTGAAGATTTGGGACCAATGATTAATTATTTCCAAACAACGTGGATTGGAAGGAAACGTGGCAAAGGGTATCAGGCTGGTTTGTTTGCAATTGCTTTGTGGAATTGTTATTCTACCGTTCTCGAAGGTGATCCGAGGACTAATAATGCCGTTGAAGGATGGCATAATGCCTTCAACCAACGAGTTGTAAAAAGACATGCTCAGATGGGGCAATTTATTTCATGCATACAAACTGAACAAGCTACAACAGAAGCAACGTTACAGCAATTTCGATCTGGTAGGATTGTAGCAGCTAGGAGAAGAAGAGCTTATGTTGACTACGATGTTCGATTACATACATTAGTGATGGGTTTGATTTCGATAATAGTTTAGATTATTTGGAAGGCGTTGCCTCGAATTTGAAAATTTGATATTTTTTCATAAAATGTACTAGAGTGAATATGTTTCGGTTTCATTATTTCATTTTATTCATTATTTATGTCTTCGTTGTTTATCATTCAATAGTGTTCATTCCACTGTTGTTCTTTTGGATGTTACTGTAAATTGAAAAATACTTTGATAAATTTAATTATTTAAATATTTTGACGTTGTAATATTTTTTCATGTGTTTTTTTTCAATTGTGATTTTATTTCATGTGATATTGTGACGCTGAAATATTTTTGTTCCGTGTTTTTTTGCCCAGTAATATTTTGACGCAAGTTTTTTTGACGTAATATTTTGACGCTTAATATTTAGACATGCAACCACAAATCTTGCACAAAAAAACGGTATATATTCCGTGTACATTCTGTGTAAACACCGTTTTTACACGCCAACGGTGTATACATGGTGTTTACACCGCATTTGCAGAACCACTAGGGAGAAAAATCTAGGTGTCAGAACCATGTTTCTTCAAATTTAACAAGTTACGAGGTTGAATAGAGACTACCGAATCATCATTTATGTGGTAAAAGTTTGTAAAACTGCTGAGGAAGCATCCAAGATGTGCCCAGAGAACGCCGATGAGGCCTGCAAGACGGATTGCATAAACGTTGAAATGGAACCTGAGGAGCATCGTTAAATGACATCTCCACGTCTCATGGGTGCATTCTGCGTGCACCTCAAGGGCTCAAGCAGCATGTCTTGGAGGCTTTTTCAGCACTCCGAAGACGCACTGCGTGTTCACCTCAAGCATTCATGTAGTGCATCCTGGGAGTGCAGGAAAAGCCCTCAAGATGTGCTGCTCGAGCACTTGAGGTGCATGCAAGATGCACCCAGAAGACACGGAGATGCCATCTAGCGACGCCCTCACGGTGTCGCTAGATATGCACCGATTTCTGGTGCCCCAGCTGTGCATCATTGTTGCACCCGCGCCACGCTAGTATTGCACTGCAAATGTGTATATGGTGCATTCAAGATGCACCAATAGTAAACAACTAAGTGCTTAGAGTCCATCCAGTCCACACCACTGAAGACCAAATAATGCGCTGGAGGTGCACCTATTGTGCGCGAGTAGTGCACTCATTGTATGACAAGAGTGCCGCTCACGCGTATCGATTGATCGATTCTTTGATTCTTATTCAACAGAATCGTATAGATTATTCTTCAAACAACAATAAAAAATAGTTCTTTAAGATAGAAATTATTATCAAATGATAAGGAAAACTTCAAGTAATTTATGAAATGAAGTTGGAAACTCGAGACTATCCAAGTAGTTCCGATAATCTTCTTCCTTTCTTTTCAATCTTTGTCACTCCTGATAGAGTAGCATGAGAAGATTTGGAAAAAAATCACTTTACATCATGGTACTGGATCAATTGAGCTAAAAATCATTTTCGAAAATAACTAAATTAACAATCATGTATTCATTATCGATAATGTATCAGTTAAGAAAACAACGATACCACAACTGAACTAATAAAAATGTGTTTCCTATGATTCTCCCATTTTTTAATTTTAATTTTAATAAATCGATTCATCGATTTACTCATTTCGATTTTTTTTTAAATCGATTCTCAAAAAACCATTTGTTATGAAGATTGATTTTTCAAGAATCAATTTTCTTTCCAGAAATCGCCCATCACTAAATGCTGGACTCCTCATAGCCCAAAACTGCCCGCGGGTATCAAATGAAGGAAACTGAATTTTGAACTCAAGTCTCAAAATGTCAAAATAAACAAACCTATAACGCCATCTCTCCACATCTACTCGAATCACGCAGCATTAGAATGATTTGACTCGCTCGCCATTCAAAGTTCTCGGCTTCAACTGTTCGCTAATCCAGCGTTGCCACATCGCCACTTATCTTTCCCACTCTGTTTTGCGCGCCGAAATCCTCCAAGCCCATTGGCCTATTTCAGTCGCTAATAATTCAAAAAATATCTATCCAAAAATTGTTTTGAAAATTTTCCCGTACTTTCCACACGTCCAGCTATCTCTAGTTAATTTCCTTTACGTTTGAAAAAAATCACCCTGTATTTAAAACAGGTGAAATTAAAATTTTCTATCTCTCTGTCTTTTACGAATCTCTAATCTTTTTCCTCTTCAACTCTAATCTAATCTTTCAACTCTCATTTCTTTTGCGCCACTACGATACACAAAGATACGAAAAATAGTCACGTTCATCCCACATGAAATTATAATTCATGTTCAGAGTTCGTAATTAAATTAAATAGCCCTCAGACGTGCTGGACATCTTCGGACGTGACACTCGCGTTTCACCAGTCACTCACCATCAATAGACAGTTATGTAACCGCTAGGGTTATTGGGAATATAAAGAATTTGATCTCCAGCTGAGTTGAATGCACAATTTCCCAAAAGTTTGTCCCATTCCCGGTAACTTTGAATGGAATGGAATTAGTTGAATTTTTCTATCTTGTTGCGGTTAATTGAAATTTCTGTTGAACCTGGTTTTCCTTTATATATTATTGCATGAATATATTCTCACCTGTTTCCATTTTTTGGTAACCACTGAGTGAAATCCAATTCGAGAAAATTGCGTCTGTCGCAGAATGGAAATGATCAACAGTTTCTGATGTATCATCGATTTTGAAATTAATATTCTTATATTATTATTGACTATTCCCAGATCAACGTAAAACTGAGTAACCACAAGAGTTATGTGCACCTGCATGAGCGACTTATTTTGAGCCAATTCACTAGCTTGAAAAACTCCCTGCTATCCAGAAATAGGGACCCGTTCGCCAACCGTGATCATGGTGGCAATTCAACACTTCGAATTCTTTTTTTTCCAGAGAGAAAATTTTTTCAGGAGTTTTCCGAGGGGGAGATTTTTAGAAAGAAGATTCTTCTAAGGGGTCTCATCGAAAAGGGGAGTTTACCCGAGATTGTTGTTCTTGGAGATTTTCATAGGTGGGCAGGATGCCTAGAACCCCAGCAATAGAACCAGGAATTGGTAGATTCTGACACAAGACTCCAGATTAGCAATTTTAGGGAATATATTTTCAATTGATTGCTATTTTTCTGACGATCTTTATTTTGAATCGAAAAAATTAGTGCCTATCTATCAATATTGTCGAGATAGAGAATAAGGAAGGTATTAAATACTGCTATTTTCCAGAGACTACAAATGTAGAACTAAGTAGACGATCAATACACCAGCTCTACTCGTGGAGCTCGAATGCGTTCATAAGGTTTCTCATATACGCATTACAGCTGCCGGAGCAAGCTAAGCTAATTTGACCAGCAATGTTAGTGCTACTATTGAAACATTCATTTGTCTCTTATGTTTCGTTGAAGTGTTCTTATCAGTAATCAGCACCGTAAAACTAGCATGGAATTTAGAAATTATATGAATTGATTCATACGTTTTTATATAAATATATGGAAGTGAAAAGTTGACTATATTGTTTAAACACTCCTATGATCTTCTAGTTCTGGAAAACGTTCACTCAGATTAATCCACATTGATTCTCAAGTAAGTCGCATAACAAGTATTCATATTGATCTCCGGATTCTCAGTTATGGAAAGTTCAAAATTGGGGCTCAAGGTTCGATTCTAACGAATTATTGTAACATTCCGGGGAGAATATTATTATCGATGAATTCATCAATTTCTAACATGCTGCGTAATTCTGATGGGGAAAAACATAGCAAGATGTTCAGTGACATCCAACTTAGGTGAAACTGAAAAATAATTGTTATAAGTTTTTCCCGCATGCAAGCGATGACATTCATGTCAACCAAATCGATATTTTGTGCAGCAGATGAACCCTGATCATTCATTCGATTATTGTCTTCCCTTTTATGATTTGCTTTTCCGATTTTACTGACACGAGAGCCCAGCTCGAAATAATTAGTACGATCAGTTCTGAAAATTTTGTCTCCTTTTAAGGAATTGGTTCGAACAAAGATTAGGGGGATTAAATTTTTCCATGAATCTACATTTTTCTCGGTTTTTGCTTCCACCTAGGAACTACACCCAGCAAAAAAATTAGGGGAACGGTGAATTTTGTCAGTTTTTTGCTTGATTTTCAAATGACTGTAACTTCGCCAAAAATGATCGTATCAGAATAAAAACAAAATCGTTGGAAAGTTTGAAGTCTCTACTCTTGAAATCTTAAGATGAAAATTTTTTATGACCATTCGTTATAAAGAGATAGGAGAGTTGAAAGCGGAAAATTTTTTTTTCTTTTTTTTCATTTTTTCAACTTGTTCCACGGACTTCAAAAAAATTTTCTCGACTTAACCCTTATGGGGATCGTGTAGCCTGGTCTTTCAGCTTCAATTTCTTTTTTTTTCCCCTACGACCCTTTGTTGCTGAGATATTGTCGATTGAATCAAAAAACACCCTTTTGTCTTTAATCATCGATATCTCAGGAACTACTGATCGCACAGCGAGCGGGGGGTGAGATTCGTAAACTTGAATAAATTCTCTATAAGATTCTTACACTGCTTGACTAAAAAAAAATTTTCTTCCAATTTTAAAATTGGTTCGAAAAAGTACCAAAAAATTGCGTTTTTTCATTTTTTGAGGATTGCCCTGCATTTTGCGAATTTTGCGAAAATTGGAAATGTTTCAACGTTTTTCTTTAGTTCAATGTGTGCTGGAACACCTCCTAAATCTTCAAGCCAATCGGTTCGACGGTTTTTTTTCCCGAATGAACAAAGTTTCAGCAAAAATTAAAGAAACACTTTTTTGTGCCCTAAACACCAATTAATGATGATTAGGGCCGAAAATGTTTTTTCTCTGTTATTTTTCCGTGATTTTCTGTGCAAAATTTGTTGAATTTCACCGAAAAATGACAACAATGAAAAAAACAAAAAAACAATAAAAAAATTAAAATTTTGATTTCCGTTAATCAATAAAAAATTCGAATTTTTTTTTTAATCAATAAAAAAATTCAAATTTTTTTTTAATCAATGAAAAATTAGAAATTTTTTCTTCTTTTGAAAATCAATGAAAAAATTCTCAAAACGAAGGGGAATAAAGTATTCGTGAAATGGTTGGGTTTTCATAATTCACATAATAGCTGGATTAATAAAAATGATGTATGATAATGTCTAATTAAACACATATACATATATCTATACTTTTTGTTTTTATTTATCATAACCATATGGCACCGTGTCTGTTCAATCTGATAATAGAATTCTCTCATCATCATGAGGGCTGAGAGCTAACTTCTTCTCCCTCATCGTATAAACGACATGATGTTTACTCCAAATCAAGCACTGAATTTTATCAAGTTCTTTATTCTCAAATAAACATTTTTTATAATCGTCGAACGTTATTGTTTTCAGTGTCGATCCTCTTATGCCTTTGAGTTTTTTCTTTTCCTTTTTTTCCCCCCAGATTTTTAAGCTATACATTTTAGCACGTAGTCCAACAAATTCACTCATGACCCTCCCTTTACACTCATGTTTCATGGGTCCTAAAACTTTTTTATTCATTCTCGGCATTTCCTGTGTATTATTCTCAGGATAATCGGATGTATCGCATCTAGAAATATCGTTTTTCATGTATGCATATTAGGCCACCCCATTTATCATCAATTTTCGAATTCTTACCTGGAAGTTTCAGAATTCAATAGTTCACGCTATTTAATAACGAGGTAATTTTTTTTAAATTTTTAAAAACATTTTTTCAAGTTGCGCAAACGACTTGAAGTTTTGTGAAAATATTTGACCTATTGGCAGTTTCTGGTTGTAAAACTTGGTTTGAAGTCAAATGTTTTTATGATGGGTCAATGCCAGGTAGGAAAAATGGTGAGTCGGTGCAGTAAGTATATTTCAGGTATACGCTGTGATTCGGGAACTGAGGAATTTCTACTTTGGATAATACTATTCAGCAATACAAATGTATTGCAATTTTTTGTATTTTATGTATTAATATTTTCTTGTTTTCGAGTAATTTTTAAGAAACGTTTACCACTGGAAAACTTGAGCTTTCGGATATTGTGACTATTATGACATTAAAAATGATCGCCATGTAGTGTATTCCGGAGTGAAATTATCTTCATTTTTCAATGAAACCATTTCCAACCTTCTCATCCCAATCATTTCCAAAATCTTCCCAAAAATGAAAATTTCAAAAAATTGGTAATTTAATTTAAGAAATTCTTTCTCTGAGGAATATAATATAGATCTAATTCTGCCTATTCATTCATCATGGAGTTTTTTTTTGTTCACCAATTTCCGATTCACAAAATGTCAAATTTTGGGTGTAGTCATTGGCAGTCATAAAAGCGATTCCATGGAGCGGTGTATAGACGGTGATATGACCTGAGGAGGCTTATGATTTTGAAACGTTTTCCATTCAAAGTGTCGAGAAATTTCCTTTGTAAAAAGTAAAGAAATAATTCATTCAATTGGACAGTGAGCGAACGAAAGTGACCTGAAAAATTTTACTATTTTCTAACGTTCTATGTTTCAAGCATTCAGAAATATTTCTTGGAACAATTAGAGGGAAAATTCATTTAGTTGGGCGGTGCACGGCCGAATATGCTCTTCGAAACTTTGAAAACTAACTGCAATGCGATTTATGATGTGGAAACCCAAACTTCTCTCCCCCTCCCTTGACCGCTCGGGTTTGTCTCTGAGGTGATGAGATCCGTTCCGGAAATTTTTAGTTCTGCACTGACCACAGTCATAGGCACATTTGCAAACAGTCAACATCAGAGCACTTGCGACGTGAAGGTGCTCTTCATATATAGTGACGAAAGACAGGAGCGCGAAGATGCCGGACACCCGAAGTGATACGTTCATTCAATTAGTGGGAAACGCAACCCCCGAAATTTGTGGGAACCAATTGCCTTCAAATAGGCAGATGTTGCAGTGTTATTATTATTACACGAGGCATAGTACACCGAAATTCACGGGTCGTGAAGCTTCAACGTGTGCTGTACGAAAGTGTTCGATCTTTTGGGAATATGCGAAGATTCCAATAGTGAAAGAGTCGTATGCCATTACTAAAATGGAAAAATTAGTGACGAAATATAGAAATCCTAAATAAAAAAAAGCATGGCCTTTTTTCGTGTCACCGGAAAACGCTATGCATACATAATATAAGTTGTAACGTGATATTTGGATTACGTTATTTTTTGTCGTCTGGGCGCGTAATTAATTTTGAATTTTTAACAGTTTTGGCACCACCAACGGAGAATCAAAACAAACGAATCACGAGAGTTCCATTTTTGTATAAATTATGTAAAACTAATGCCGATTGGTTAATTTTGTATGTTAACGCTCATTGGATTGTCATCAATTGAGTTGATGTCTCACGACTGGAAGAGGGAGACACCAGATGGACGATGAAGAAGGAAATCGACATTACCGAAGGAGTCGGTTAATTGGACGAAAGTTTTGGCGCCAATGACAAGATTCATCGGAAGAATTAATTGAGACGTTTAGATGAACTTTGGTTGCATCCTTGGACTTGATAAAATTGTCCCAACTGTAATGTCATCGACTTGGAGTTTCTCAATTGTCTTCGTTGGAATTTATTGTCATTGAAAAGAAGAAATTATTGTCGTCAGGTTAAGCTGTGTTAACTGACGTAGTCTGGGATTTACCAATGAGAAGAGTCCTTCCCGGAAAAGACGCCTTAGCCAGAGGACAGCGTTTGCTGTCGAGAGGATTCTCGTTTGGTGTGCCGTAGAGTAAACACATGTTTTGTCGTGTTTTTGCACATTTTATATAACTGCCATTTTCACATTTGGAATAATTAATTCATTGGAATTAATTATATTGATTGTCGTTTAATTAAGTTGAATACTAAAATATTGTTCACGTTGAAATTAATTTGGCATAATCTGGTGAGCAAATTTTGGTTTAATTAAATTATGTACGGTAATTGATTTCGCGGTCGTGAAAATTGTATTTTTTTTTGTTAGCGTAATGACGCCATATAAAAAGACGCCACGAAATCGAATACCATTTATCGGCAAATTAATTTGATAATTTTTTTTTGGAAACATTAATTTTGTTAAAATAATTTTTGGAACTCTCGTGCTCGTTTCTCGAAAAAATATTTTTTTAAAAAAATATTTTTTTTTGTTTGGATAAAATGTCGCGAATTGAGAAAATTCAATTAACGGATATATTTTGGCGTCATGGCCAAAGATAATTAATTGGAAGTTATTTTGGAATTTTAGTCTCGCGACTTTGTAAAACATATTGAATTTTGTTTGAAATTATTTTTTTTTATTATTTAATATCTTGAGGAATTTTCTTGGTTAAATTAATTTCTCATTTAATTAATCCAATTAATTTCATTGTTGACATATCGTTGATATGATAGTTACATCTAGGGAAATTGTCACTAGGGGCACTAGACTAGGGACACTAGTTACTTTCGTTTCGTTGCGAAAGATAACTGTAGGTGGCAGCAACATTAATTTCTTCTTCATTTGAATTTGAATGTTATTCTTTGAATATTTCTTTTATTTGATAACTTTATTATGTGCTGACGATTAATTAATAAATTAATCAATTTGTTAATTAATTAAACTCTTTTATTTGATTAATTTGATTTTAAATTTCGTTTCAAAGAATTTGTTTGTAACTGATTGTTTATTTATTTTGAATTGTTTTATTTGTTTAAAATTTATAATATTTTATTTATTGTGCTGCGCACTCGCCGATGTAACGCAGGGGTTTAATAATTTATAATTAATTTTTTTTTATACAAAAATTTTTATTTTATCCCCTAAATTGTTTTGTTTGGAATTATTTACACTCCTTATTCAAACCCACAACAGCGACCCTGAGGGGGAGACTGAACTAGTTCGTGCTGAATAAGGGAATATTTGAGTTTGTAGTTATTTTATTTGAATTTTTTTATTTTGTTGTTATTGTTTAGATCAATTTAAGATTGATCGGATGTTGAGATACATCCTGGCGCCCATTTGGATTTTGGTTTCGTTTTGAATTTTGTTTTTGGCTATTGGGTGCTTTTCAAGCGTGCTTAATTGCTGAGCTGACCGTTAGGCTCAGGAATTACGTCACAGTATATATGCATATGTATATTATATACATATATTATATATGCATAGCGTTTTGCGGTCATCATTTTTTTGTTTCATATCTGATACATATGGGGCATTCCATGTCAAACCACCAGATTTTAAAAATTGCATTTTTTGATTCAGTTGAATTTTTTATATGTTTTGATACTTATCAAAATATGCCTAAATCCAAATTTTGAGCCCTTGATTTTCAAAAATCTCGGAGATATGAATTTTTGAATATCGGCAAAAATCAACAATATGGTAATTTTCAAATATTTATATCTCCTGATTCAATTATCGTAACGATACCTTACAGGTGGCTATTTTCTTTGTTTTGAGACGTAGTTTTCGAAAAAAAAATATAAGAACCAATTTTTTTTATTTTTCACTGTTTTTTCTTAATTTTTAACTTAAATTTCGACATTTTTCGAAGAGCGACACTTTTGATTTTTTTGAAAAAAATATAGGTTACACTAGGCTATAAAACGAATTTTTTGAGCACTTGATGAAAGTGGGATTCAAATATTTTCGATTTTTTAAGCCACTTTTTCACTTTTTTTTTAAACATAAATTTGCATTTGTTGAGAATTTTTCAATTTTTCATGAGAATTTCATTTTAAATATGGACAACTAATACTGCCCTCCCGTGCCGAATAAGTAAATTGAAAATTTTTTCTAATATAATGTGCCAAAAAATTTTTTTTTGTTTATTTTATCCTTTCCAAGTCGTTTTTAGGAGTTTTATGGTAGTTTCTTCTTCAAATATCAGAAATCTGGCGGAAACAATTAAAGGATCAAATGAAAATTCCAAATTTACAGCAGTTTCTGAAATGGCCGTATCTTTCTCAAAAATGATCGTATCGGAGTAACAAGCAGGTCATAGTTGCTCTCTCGCTGCGCTCGCTCGCGAATTTTTAGGTTGTTGTTGCTCCCTCGCTGCGCTCGCTCGCCAATTTGTGGGTTGTTGTAGCTCGCTCGCTACGCTCACTCGCGACTGCGTAGTGGCTTCAGTTCACTAAGTTTTTTCATTAATAACTTTCCGATTGAAAGTTGTTTTTTTTCCCAACTTTTTTTTGTGACTCTGCAAACGTGTCACAAAATTAACTTCCCGACATATACACAGCAAAGAACTGCGCGTGCCCTCTGAGTCACGATTTAACCGGGTTCTACGTGGGATGATGGTAGAAATCCCCGAAAAACATAATTATGCAAAAAAAGAGGAGTCCCTTTTGCCCCAGGATCAATTTTGCCCCAGGGGTCAATTTTACAGCGAGGTCCATTTTACCCTGGGGGTCCATTTCACCCCACTCTCCCCATATTGTCATATCTTCCACTTTCATGACGATTTTTTTTGTTAATATATTGACGAAGATTTTGACAATTTACTCATTCGGCACAGTAGGAAAATATCAGTTCACCGCATTTACAATGAAATTCTCATGAAAAATTAAACAAATTTCGAAAAACTCAAATTTATGATTAAAAAAATGCGAAAAAGTGGCTTAAAAAATCGAAGATATTTGAATCCCACTTTCATTAAGGGCTTAAAAAATACGTTTTATAACCTAGTACAACATATATTTTTTTCAAAAAAATCAAAAGTGTCGCTTTTCAAAAAAGTTCAAAATTCAAGTTACAAATTAAGAAAAAACGGTGAAAAATAAAAAAAATTGGTTCTTATATTTTTTTTTCGAAAACTACATCCCAAAAAAAAGAAAATAGCCACCTGTAAGATATGATTACGATAATTTGATCAGGAGATATAAATATTTGAAAATTACCACATTGTTCATTTTTTGAGATATTCAAAAATTCATATCTCCGAGGCTTTTGAAAATTAAGGGCTCAAAATTTGGGTTTAGGCATATTTTAATACGTACCAAAACATATAAAAAATTCAGCTGAATCAAAAAATACCATTTTTGAAATCTGGTGATTTGACATGGAATGACCCATATATATATGGTTGATTCCACCAATTCTCGAATAGATTTTCGGCTCCAAATTTTGGGTGGCGACTTTTCGATCCTCATCGATTAAAATCATTAAAATGAAGGAAATCCCAAATTCTAAACCATTTTGCCCCACTATCGAAGCAGAAATCAATGAATTTTGATTTTTGCATCGGAATTTTCTCTTAAAAATGACGTGAGTAGCTAAATGAAAAAAAAATACAAAATATAGATTTTCATCGCAAATTTTCTGAATTTTCTGAAAAAAATATTCTTTTCTGTCTTTGCCCTTGTTTTCGAGGTGAAAATGCTCTTTGAAAACTTCAAATGGTTGTTTCGAATCGTTCCCCAATTTTTTTTTCAATTTTTTTATTTTTTTCTCAAAATTTGGAAAATTTGCTAGGAACTATATGATTTTTGGCCCCTGCTCTTGAAAACCACGGCAACTGTAATTACAAATTTGAAATTTAATACTTATTAAGTACTAACAATAAATGCAAATTGAAAAGATGAATGCTGCAAAAGACATATGGATATTGATCACATTTTATGATCCTAAATAGAAAACATTTAGACAACTGATGTTTTCCATTTAGAATTATAAAATGTGATCAATATACATATGTCTTTTGCAACATTCATCTTTTCAACTTGAATTTATTGTTAGTACATAATAAGTATTAAATTTCAAATGTTTAATTGCAGTTGCCGTGGTTTTCAACAGCAGGGGCCAAAAATCATATAGTTCCTAGCGAATTTTCCAAATTTTCAGAAAAAAATAAAAAAATTGAAAAAAAATTTGGGGAACGATTCGAAACAAGCATTTGAAGTTTTCAAAGAGCATTTTCACCTCGATAACAAGGACGAATACGGAAAAGGATTTTTTTCTGAAAATTCAGAAAATTTGCGACGAAAATCCATATTTTGTATTTTTTTTTTCATTCAGCCACTCACGTCATTCTTAAGAGAAAATTTTGATGCGAAAATCAAAATTCATTGATTTCTGCTTCGATAGTGGGGGAAAATGGTTTAGAATTTCGGATTTTCTTCATTTTAATGGTTTTAATCGATGAGGACCGAAAAGTCGCCCCCCGAAATTTGGAGCCGAAATTCTATTCGAGAATTGGTGGAATCGCCCATATATATATAGGGGAAGGGCGGGCAATATGACATAGCATCTTTTCGGAAGCCTTGTAGTCACTTTTTCTTTTTCCCATGAGCTTCGTGATGTGATAAACAAATCGTTGCACTTTTTTCATTCCGATATGACCGTTTTTTTATCCCCACGGGCAAAATGACATACCCAAAAATGATCAATTTTTTTTTTCAACTATCGAAAAATCCAAAATAATAAATCGCTGCGACGGAAGCAATAATATTAACAACAGGAATTCCTAGGAATATGAGAGACATGGGGGGGGGGGGCGCCAGGGAAAATCACATAGTGGAAAGTGGGGTAAAGTGTACATTGCAATAGAACAGCTCGGGATAAAAATTTTTTAATGACTCCATTGGAAAATCAAATGAATTTTAGCTGGGAAACAAGTGTTAGGATTCATCCCTCCGGAATTTCCTAAAAATTGGACTATATTAGCCAAGATTTGAAGAAAGAAACCCCTTCCATCACATGAAAAATTTCAATTTTTATGAATATTTCCAGTTCTATTTATTGTAATCAGGTCTTCTGTAGTTTGTCTCAAAGAAAGATGAGCTCATTCCTCATCAACCTGTGTGTTTGAAATTTCTTTCAAATTTTTCTCGATCACTCTTAGGCCATGTTCTGCAGATAAGTTTTGGTGCTATATCTGAAACCTTGGTTGCATGTTCCGCAAACTTCATGAATCTGTGAGAAATGAGCTCACCTTTCATTTGAGACCAGCCCAGGTCGATGTAACCAATAATACCAGAGATATCCGGGAAAATCGCAATTTTTTAAAAGCAGAAAATGTTTCACTTTCAAAAATTGATAGACAAGATGGAATTCTCAAAGATTCCGAAAAATAAATACTGGCGAATGATTCCTATCAGAAATTTCCTTAGCTTTCTAACGGAATCATTAGAGAAAACTTACCGCAAATAGTTTTACGAAATTCCAGCCATTTTCACAAGATAAAACATCAAAGTTGAATTCATTCTTCTCTTTATGTCTTTTTCACCTCACTCTCCCTCATTCGAAAATGCTGCGAGAACATGAATGAAAATCATATAGAAGGAAATTATGCAACTGTTGCAAACATTTTTCAATCTTTTAATGTTTTGCCCCAAAATGTGGGTATGTCATTTTGCCCGCCCTATGTCATATTGCCCGACCATCCCCTATGTACCGGACCGTTCAATAAAAATTTTGAGTATAGGGTGGACAGTTCCGTGATTTTTGATCATTTTGATAACTGTCATCAATCTGTAAGCATAAGAGATGCTCATTTTGATGACAGTCATCAAAGTGATCCCATGAGTATATATAGGACTCTTCAATAACAGTCACTGAACTAGCCTCATTACTTAAGATGGCTGAAGTGGTGATGTCATCAAAGTATCCAGCTTTCTTCAATCTAAACATTTTGATGGCTGATCGTAATTCAGCGATCTATATAAGAGATAATTCAGTGATAATCATCAAAATGGCCACCGTATATCACATGGTTACTATGGTAACGTCATCGAAAATCAAATCCAGTCAATAAAACAAATGTAGAAAAGTGGATCTTCAGTCAGATTCATATGTATTCCTTTCTTTTCCCGTTGGATAGCCAATGTGAGACATGAAGAACGGATGGATTAGAAGATAAGAAATAAAAATGGAGAGAAATCTGAGTAATTCTTATCATTAGCACTTGACCAGATACTTGAACCTGAATCATACAGAATAGCGTTTCATTGGGAGAATTTACCCACAGAATAATTCATTGGAAATGATGAAGAAAAGTTAGTCATTGAACTATCCATTCTCCGTAGAAATCGTCATCGAAATGATTGCGTGACTCCAATGTCATTACCGTCTATCTTATATATTGACTACTTCGGTGACATTTACATCGAGGAATAAGCAATTTTTGAAGGCCATGGTTATCATTAACTATGCATAATAATGAATGCGATTGGATCATTGTCGGTACATTAAGTACTTTGATCATAGAAAATGGTCATATCCTAAATTTTTTGCAGATACTGTTTCTCATTTCCTTAACAATATTTAAAGATAAGAACTTCAATAAAAGGGCATGGAGACTAGATGATTACTATCGCAACAAGTAATCTCATGTATTGAACAGTTCGATGACGATGTCATTTAATTACTTTCGGGAAACTCAAACAAGGGAAGGATCGCGGGCTATTTTTTCTATTTTTATACGTAAAAATAGAAATGGTAATCATTTTTCGGCATCTCCATAAGCAATACAGACTGAGTAGTTCAATAACTCTGCATATACATGAGGTGATCATAATCGTTACAGTTCATTTTATATATTGAGCAGTTCAGTGACAGTAGATTAGTATTCATCCTCCGAACCTACATGATGAACCAAATTATGTTATTTTGAATTAAAATTGTTTTTAAACAAGAAAATTCTCTCGAAAAACGATTTCTTGATGATAATCGTAGCAGTCATCAAACTGTTCATTTTTCATGGATAAGGTCATCGAAATGTCCATTATATATTGAGAATTTTAATGAAATTTACATCAAGAAATAATTAATTTTTGATGTCCATTGTTGTTCATCAACTATGCATAACAATGGACGCAACTGGATCATTGTCAGTGTATGGAGTACTTTGATAATGGACAATTGTCATATCCTACATTCTTCGCAGAGCCTCATGACTCTCACGAAAGTATTCAATTTACATGAGTTCTCATGGATAACCAACTAATATCCATTCATCGACAATTATTCCATGTGACAATACGCAACGGAAAGGTTTCTCATTTCCTCAGCAATATTCAAAAATGATCACTTCAATGACAGGGTATGGGGACTAGATGGTGACTATCGAAACCAGTAATCTCATGTATTGAACAGTTCGATGACGCTGTCATTTAATTATTTTTGGAAAACTTAAACAATAAAAGAATCACGGGCTATTTTTCCTCTTTTTATACATAAAAATGGAAATGGTAACCACTTTCTGCTATATCCGTAAGGAATACAGAATAGGCAGTTCGATAACTCCCATAGGCACGAGATGATGGCACCTTTGTCGAATTCTCCAAAAGAATTTCTTCGATTTTCCATTTTTTCAAATTCTTCATAATTTGACGAAATGTAAAATCAGAGAAAAATTTCCAATTCTCAATCAATTTCTTCTTTCAATGGCTTATTTAATGCCTTATTACATTCTTTATGGATTCACTTAATTCGATTTGAGAATTTCATCTTGTATTAAAAAAAAAATCTTAGTAAATAATGGAGATACCCCTGTTGTCCTAAAAATATTATTTGGAGAATTATGAAACCTACAAAAAAGTAGTATTTCAAAATTGCTCTTACATACATAACTTTGGCTAGCACCTCAAGCAAAGTGATACGCGCGCGTAGCGCGCGAAACAGCCTAGTATCCAAAAATGCGGTCCTTCTCGAAAAGAAAAATATACGACAGATCAAATAAAGGAGATTGAGTTTAAATGTTCGTCAAATGAATTGTTCGATATTGCTCATCAGAAGTAAGTGGATTCTCTGAGAAACGAAGCGGTTACAACTATATTGAGCCTGCACCGAGAACTGGGACGAAATGGTTTCTTGGATGTGATCATTGCAGTGTCAATACACTGGAACATGGGTCGTTCGTGGCACGTGCAATGCAAAAGAAAAAGTTGAGACATCAGAAAAAGGTAAGTTATAATAACCAATATGTTTTCCTTCGACTGCATTATCCAGATTAAACGTTCAGCATCCTGAATAGTTCTATTTTTCCCATTCTTTTGTGATTAATTTAGATTCCTGAATTCAATTTTACAGTTAAACCGAGCGAAATTGCTGTGAATTATAGCAATTATCTTTTCGATGAAGATGAGGACATTGATGAACTATTGAAACAGATGGAAGATAGTGAGCAAAAGGACAATAACTATGAAGTTAAATCGTTGCTTATGAAATCCAAAAAATTGAAGATTATGAGCCCAGATATTACGGCAATTTTGGATAGAGCTAGAGTAAGTGATAGAATGGCCGCACGCGTGTTAGCAGCTACTTTAATGGCAGCTGGCGTAACTTTCGAAGATGTTCATTTGAGCCCTGAAACTCTCCGTCGAAATCGACGAATACAGCGCGAGTCGCTGAACGTTATGATCCGAGATAATTGAAAGAATAGATCGTCTGATATTCTGAGTGTTCATTGGGATGGAAAGCAACAATCAGCACCAGAGAATAAATTCGAGAAAATTGATCAACTTCCTGTTCTTGTATCAGGTCATGAGTGGCATCAATTGCTTGGCGTTCCTAGACTTGAGAAAGGAACCGGAGATGGGCAAGCCCAAGCAGTCTATAACTGCTTGAAAGAATGGAATTTGCTCGAAGATGTATGTGCCATGGTATTCGACACCACTGCAAGTAATACAGGCAGCATGAATGGTGCATGCATCTTGCTTGAACAACTACTTGGTAGAGATCTTTTATATTTAGCATGCCGTCATCATGTTTTCGAACTCCTCTTGAAAACCGCTTTCGAAACATCAATGGGATGTACTTCTGGGCCTGATGTACCCATTTTTAAAAGATTTCAAGGGCAGTAGAAAAACATAGACAAAGAAAGATTTTCACCCGGGATCTACAATGTTAAAGTGAAAGAAGCATTGCATCGTGATATGGCTGACCTCCGCGATTTTGCTGAAATGCAACTGAAGGTGAGTACGAAAGAATTTTTCATTGAAAAAATGATCAACTCGTAACATCCATGCTTACAATTTACTCATTTTTTCACTCACAGAGAGAAATCATCCGTAAAGATTACAAGGAATTTCTGGAATTGGTAGTTATGTTTCTAGGCGGAAATTTAACGAAAGGGAACAGTTTTCGAGCTCTAGGTCCTATTCATCATGCTCGGTGGATGTCAAAAGCGATTTACTCGCGTAAAATTTTCCTGTTCCGGGACCAAATTAATTTGACGTCCCAAGAAAAGTCAGGTTTGATTGACACCTGTATTTTCATCGTTCTTCTGTATCAGAAAACTTGGTTCACAGCTTCATATACAGTCACAGCCCCAAATAATGATTTGAACCTGTTGAACCGGTTAGCAGCATCAGTTACTTCCTCTGATTGTGTTTCTTCCAAAGTCTGTAAAGCTGTGTTTGATAAGTTTTTGAACCATCTTTGGTACTTATCAGAGGAATTAATTGCTCTTGCTTTCTAAAAACGTAAGTGTAGATTGCAAGAGAAAGATGTGCCAGGCCATTATCTCACGTCCTGCTCTCAATAATGACAGAAAAAAAAAAAAACTGGAATGAAAGATCCTGAATTGATTGACGAGTTAAGTTTAGATTCACTTGTCACTAAAAATACTTTCCAATTCTTTAAACTCATGAGAATAGATCCTAGTTTTTTGAATAGTGATCCAATTACATGGGAGAAGAGGGACGATCTTGTCACAGCTTCCAAGATTGTCAGTTCTCTTCATGTTACCAATGATATTGCTGAAAGAGGTGTGTCTCTCGTGAGTGAATATAACGATTTACTCACAAAAGATGAAAACAGCAAACAACACTTAATGTTAGTCGTCCAAAAATTCCGAGAATTATCATCGGACTGTACGAAAGAAGATTTAAAATTTTCTTTGGAAAATTATTTAAATAATCACTCGGGACATGATTCTAGTAGCATCGATTGAATCACTTCTATAAGTATTGTAATTATTAGTATATTAGTACACGGAAAGAAATTCTTACAAAAATATCATGAAGAGTCTGAGCGAAAATTATTGTACCTTCGGAAGTCGTGGGACATTTCGTGACGTATACGAAATATTGAAAAATTGGGTGGTAATTTATTACAAGAGTTCATCAATAAGTCACAGGAGTACATACAAAATGGCGCTGTTAGCACGTCAGGAATTATCGAACCACGTTTGTTAAAATTTTCACGTGAATTCAGGAATTTTTCATTTGTGCCTATTACTTTTTCGTCGATTCTTATTATTTTTTTGTCATCTAGTAAAATGTCTCACGTTTGATGAGAAAGTTTGGTTCTTTTTGGTGAGAATTTCTTTCCGCGTATCGTTGAATCATATCACAGCTATGCACGACTATCTCAATTATGATGTTAATTGTATATTTCATTAATGAAACTGTTGAAAAACTGATAAAATTTCCAAAGAGAGTAGATACATTGTTTGCCATATGACTCAAATTTCCTTCCATTTGTATTATTTCCACGAGCCTCTCATTTAGTACTGCCTGAAATATGTAACTTGACTGACCCTATGGTACATTCATCAGTCCTGCGAACAATTCCAAAATTTTAAGGGATTTTTTTCAAATCGAACTTTACATTGTCGAAGCCGAATTTCCAATTTTCAGTCAAATTCTACAGAATGTCCAATATTCTGCCGTTTTACTCTTACGTAAGTTATTTTGATGGGACGAAAATCGTTGAAACCGTTACAAGAAAACGAATTGAAGTATGTGAGATTTCAATTAAAACTATGGATAAAAGGAAAATTTTCCAACGAAAAATGAAAAGGCATCCCATCATTTATTAGGCGTAATAAAATAGTTAGTCCCGTCCGGCTCGAGGCCTGAGCAGTCGATCGACCTTCTCCATTTCAATATTTATGGGGCCCATAAAACCACCGGATAATCCGAACACCTGACATTGCTCGACGATTTGAACATTTTCTTTTGCATTTTTCATTGTTTAAAAATGCTACAAAACACTTGTTCTTTTTCAAGATGATACTGAGTGAGTTGAATAATTTCGGTACGAAATTCCAAAGAGATTAGTTGATTTTAAAGGGCTCCTACACGTCTCTCAAAGTCCCTATTTTCAGTGAAAATCGTATTTATTAACTTAATAACAAACTAATGAAAAATGGAATAAATGATCATACCTACTCTTTGACATTTCGCGAAGTTTCGCGGAAAGAAGAGCTTATTTTGCGGAAAATTTCTCGGTACAATGATTATCTTCAACTTTATCATCATATATACATGCAAATTACCATAAGAATTTTCAACGCTTTGCGCAATCTCAAGAAATATTTCAAAAAATCTGAAAAAATTCAGATCATCCTTTTATTTTACGAACTAGTGGATCCCACTACTTCTGAACTGAAATTCGAAACTTTATATATAATGGGGCAGCCTAATGCATATATAACAGACACTTGAAAATAATAAAGAAGACTATCAGTATCTGTATACAATAATTTTGCTTGATTTCCAAACACTCGTTTTACATAATTATAATGGAAATCGTAAATCAATATTTTCGATAAATCGAGTATAGAAAATCCTACATAAATAGGCTTGTTAAAAGTGATTTGAGTACGATTTAGTTCTATTATTACAAAATCTTCATCATCAAATATTATACTACTATGGAAGTTGGGTAATGCTATGCGTGCTCTCGCCCCATACCGACCACTCCACTGTGTACTTATTTTGACATCTTTATGTTTTCGCACATTTTCCATAGTTTTTCCGAAAACTGCATTATTCATGAGCTTAAAGAAATTCTTCTCAACCTCATTGGCTGACTGTTTTCTCTTATCAGTGTTCAAATCAATGTATGATTTTAACCATGGCGATTGTTTGAATTTCAGTATTCGATGGATTTTATTCAATTTCATCCCTAACTTTAAACACTGCTTCAGATTTTTGTAATGTATCACATAAGATTCTTTGTTAAACAGAGTCGTCATCAATTTAGTATTTTTTCCATTTGGAGGTGTATAATGTTCTGGACATAATGGTAGATCCCGATGATTTTCATGCAGTTCTCTGGGGTATTCCAAGTCACCTCTAGAATATATCCAATTGGTGAATCATCTTCAGTGTTGAATACATTAAAATTCTCAATATTTTCCCACTCGGAAGATTCATATGGTAAAGGTTGTGACATGGCTGCACCATATAAATTATTAACATCGTAATACATGAGATATGATGGGTCTTTCTTGGAGTCATACCCACCATCCATATATGGATTGTTGGCTTTTGCATATCTATTTGTACACTGAGCTACGCCCCCCCCCCGTATTCCTTTTTCAATAAATAATATTTTTTCCGGATCTGTCAATAATTCAAGTTCAACCCCAGTGCACTTAAGGATTGCATCAAATGCTAGTCCAAGAGCAGTATAATAATGCATAGGATCAAGCTTATATACAGACATACAGTGCTGCCTGAAATTTTCAATTACGTCTGCTAAGAGAAGCACATCAGTTTTCTTTTTATGCTGAGTTAATCTGGAACTGAGAAAAGTATTCATATTTCAATAAAAATTCAGTCACTCGTTATACATAACAGTCAACCAAAATGCTAAGCATACCATTGACAGTTGATGCCTGCGATCCGTCATTTTCCCCCTCTCCTTCTTCTGGCGTTAGAGGGTCTCTTTCCTCATCCTTCTCCTCAACCCTACCCTCGATATCTTTTTCGTCTCTGAAATATTCTTCGTCATCGACGAAGTTTATCTCATTAACTGCAGGTTCATTATTATCTCCTCTGACTTCAATTGCAAAAGCTGCTCATGATGATACTGCAACTGGGTGAATCTGATCCTCCATTTCACTTTCATCTGATTGTTGCTACTGCTGAAGACAATGAAACTCTTCATCTAAATCAACACACTCATCATTGATTTGAATCGATTCTACCAATGTAGCTAGAGTTGAAGTCGTTGGAGCCTCTTCTAGCTGATTGGTAGCTACTGCAGCTGTCATCTTTGATAGTGTTGGTAGTTCTGTTGCTGCTGCTGTTATTGCAAGTGATGCCCTTGGTTGAAAGCTCAACTCGAAAATATTTCTGTTTGGTGCAACAGAATTTATCCTCCTTCTCGTCCTGGGAATTTGTTGCAATGAAATTGGTGGTGGTGGTGCTTCCTGAGTTGATCTGGAAATGAATCTCCTTAGCATTGAAAGAGCTCCTGTTTGATTCTGTTGCTGTTGTTGTGCTGCTTCTTCTACTGCTGCTCTTGCTGCTAGTTGCGCTCGTTCAACTGATGGTGGTGGTAGTGTTGATGTTGTAGCTGATAGCATCGTTGTTATCAGGCTTGGTTCAAACATCTTCTGCTCAATATACACGTCGACCACATGCAGACTCCTCATTGTCCTCACAGCTCCCACCATTTCAGTCATCGTGATGTCAAAGGCTTTCCTTTGGATATCTGGAATTCTGAGGAGTTCAGTAAAATCTTTCCTCACCCATGCTCGATGTAACATAGGAAAATCATCGCTCACTCGGAGCATTGATGGTAAATTCAAGATTGTACGCTCCTCCATGCATGCGAAGTCAATGCATTGTCCATTGGATGGAGAAACTGAAAAAAAATTGATAAATTTATGAATAATTGAAATAGCAGATTTTAATAGAAAATTCAATTAAAATGATTTCAATAGAGCATTCTTAAAAGATAATATAATACTCACATTCTGCATAATTCTGATCATTAACTTCATCCATGGGGAGAGGCAAATCGTACGATGCCAAACAATGTTTTCTGCATTCGCGCAGACTTGCAGTCATCCAGCCATAGTAGCACAGTGTCCGGTTAACTTCGCTCCGCATGAATTAAGCGATGTACTGTTTTTTTATGAAAAACTGAGTGAATGAATGGGAAATGCCTCAACATTGCCTTCCAATCGAGCGCCTCAAAAACTTTAGTGAATTCCAGCTCCTGAAATTATTATAGAATGTTTTATGCTATGTTATGTTAGAAAAAATACTTTCCTCAGATAAATTCATTTTACAAAAATATTTTACCCCCCCCCCCTCGAATTTTTCTTGCAGAATAAAAATTAGAAATATTACTAGTATCATTATCTATGACTCATAAAAAACCCGTTTCTAATGAGAGTGATTTTCTCTTGAGTGTGGATAAATTTTGAAATTCGAAAAACGTAAAATAATTACTCACTTGTGCCACCCAAAAGGCATCAGGCTCCTGTCGTCTTTGCAGACGAGAGATGGTACCTCAATCAATCGCTTTTTCCATTTTTTTTAACTCTACTTCACCGGAATTATTATAAAATGATCTCAAATGTTTAATGACAAGAAATATTTATCACTAACACTAACACTAACACTAACACGAAAAGTAGAGTTCACAAATATATTAACACTGCACTTGAATAATTGAAATTCCAATTATTACACTTAAATTTTATATTTAACTGCGAATTTTCGGATGAAACAATTCAACGGAGTTTAAAGATTGGGAGCTCATGGAACACTAAAAGAATCAGGACCGATTTTTAATATTTTCCTAGCCCTGTGACATCAAATGTACACAAGTTTTGGTGGGGGAACTAGTACATGTGTGTATTTGAATGAATTAACTCTCTATGAGTTTTGTTTCGAGAGAAAAAAACTCTGGCCCTAGGTGTCGAGTTTCTCGAGTTCGAGGCTCTTGCGTTTACGAGGAGATAAGTGGTGGAAAACATGAATACATAGAATAAATATATTGGAGAGAAATTTTTTCATTTTATTATTTCGTTAATATTTCTTTCCATTCAAATAATTACATTTTTTTAATAAATATCATAACACCATAATGTAATTGTTTTTCCACAATTATTGAGTGGTACAAACCACCCAAAGCCGTGTATGCAATGCTGGCACTTTGCTGTCACACTGTTGATAGTGAGCAGACGATTCGCGCTTCCAGGATTTTCCATGATATCCATGACAATTGCTTCTACCTTCTCCAGGCGTGAATCATCAGTCCATTCAGGTGGTACAGCAACGAAGAGCTCATCGAGATTACCATATTCATCGTAGAGACTATCTGGCACACAAAAAATATCTCCACTGCATGCGAATATTAATTTCACTTTGGTCCCTGATATAATAACATATATCATCATGGTCAATTCTGGCATAGTTTGGTGAGTTGGCCATGATTTTCACAACCTCTTGTGTGATTTCCTCCATAGGTAATTCTTTGGTTGATTCGAATGGTTGATGTACTTGAATTTCAATTGCTCCATCTTGCTCTTCAGTGTGATTGTCCATGGTTTATTCTTAAATATGAAATAAAATGAATGAATATAATTAATTTCAAGTAAAAATCATGGTTATTCATACTTTACTCTTCTTAGTTGATTCTGATCTTCTTCTGATTTCAAATACCGGTGAATTGATCACTTAAATACATGAAAAATGTATTGGGGGGGGGGGAGGGGGGGAATAAAATTTCTTCTACTGCCCCAATCATTTTACTTGAAATCCCTACTATTTCACTAAAACAATTCCGAAAAATAACTCTAAAAAACAACTCTGAAAAACAATTCTGAGAGTTTCGTTGACCTAATTTCATTTCATATAAACAAACCAAATGCGGAATCATTTTTTTAATATCTCTGAATTCTCGATCACCTCAAATCACGCACTGCCCATTAAAGTAATGGACTATAAACTTGAGAATGTGAAACTGACAATCTCATATACAGAGGATAAACAACACTCGCAATTTATTCATTATACCACACACACACACACACACACCAATTCTGTTTGCTTTACATCAGTGTTTCATCACTAGAAACTTTTTTTACTAAATTTCTATATTATTACTATTGAATGAAGACAATCCTGAAAAATCATGCCTTATCCTTATCTACAGCTGCGTAAAGGTGTGTACATCCCCAAGAAATGGATTGATAGGAGTGCTTGCCCACGCAAACCATATCGAAGGATAAAGGAGCTCATCGAAAAACGTGCAAAAAAAACCTTCATGGGAATATTTTATTACTATTAGAGGTGTTCAAGCACGTCTTCACATATCGCCATGGGGAGACGCTCATCTCCTCATCAATTATAAAAATCCGGATCTGGAGTTTTCATCTGATACTGATTCAGGTGGACGGACTTCACCTGAATGCAGTTCCTGTCATTCAGATCATTCGGATGAGGAAGAAGAAGAAAAAGAAGATACATGAGTTTTAATAAAAATTCGTTACAATGTTTTTTTTCATTATTATTCGTTACAATTTGAATGGAAAATTTTTTTTTGTCTATCAAATATATATAACTCTGTGGAATTATAAATTAAATTAGTTGAATGTTCAAAATAAAAATCTCTTGTAAATGCAAAAAAAGTATGTGAGGAATTAGAATATTTACTTTGTTCTCCCTTGTTCCCTTAATATCTCAACCGAAATTTTGAGTAAATATCCCAACTTTCACCTTCGGCCCCCTTGACACATCCTCCCCTTCCCCCAGCGTGGCTGTAAAACCCGATACGGCTCAAACTACCGTCCCCCAACCCGCCTCGAGAGTAGCTCAAAAAGAAAATAGATATGGGCGCCAGATAGATTTTGATACTGCTGGACCTATCTAACCAGACCAACGGTAAAAATGACGGTAACGGTAACGGTAAACTCTCGAGGGGATTGTGGAAACGCCAGAGAAAAGGGTGTCGGAAAAGGGGGTTGCGGCTTGTGCTAGGCTAGTTCAGTTTCGTGGAGAGAGGGCGTAGGTCTAGGGCTCACTCAGAAGTCGCCAAAAACGAGATAAAACACCAAGAAAATCCGAAGAAGAGATCCGAACCATAGGACGAGAGTTTGGGGTTAGGGATTGAGAAATAAAGAATTCGAGTCAATAATATCCTTACGTGTTCCGCTATTGCATCCAAGAATCAGAAAAATTATACAAAACTTTCAGTTATACATTACTTAGTACATTCCTTCCTTCGTTATCGTAAAAGTAGCCAATGCTACTAGGAAAAATGGCGAGAAGCGCCTTTTATTAAGAAACGTCCAAAAGATCGACCCAAAATCCCTTAACAACAGTAAAAAGGTCGAATTAATCGATGATTCCCTTAAATAGTCTGACGAATCGAGAAAGTCCTTAGCATCTTAAATCGAGCGAGAGAGAGAGAGAATAATCGTACAAAACGAGAGAGTTACTTAATTTCATCAATTTAGACCTAAAATCGCCAATAATGAAAAATATACTAAAAGGTACAAACGCGCCCCAAAATCTGGTAAAGATAATTTTCAGATAATTATCTATCAGTTAGATTGGGCGGGATTCTCTAGGAGATACTCGCCAGTATTACTTAATAATTATTTTTAAGGATGTCCATTACGTAACTCGTGCGCCATTGAGAAAGACTCATACGCCCTTACGTTCCTATGAACTGGCGGAGAAGATAACCGGCGGCACGATTAATCCCATCATTCTTTCGAATTAGGCGGCATTTCCTTCAAAATGTTGTGAAGGAACCGGAAATGCCCAAAAATATCCTAATTCATTGATAGGTATAGGGAATTATTTATTGCACCTCCATTAATGCAAAAATCCCAAAAGATAACCCAAACTCCAAAAGTCTATCGAAAGAGTTCATAATAAAAGATATTTTCCCTCTACATTAATTGTGAGGGAGTGTTTCAAGGCCGATGCTCTTGAAAGCGCGCCTAAATCTCTCCCTAGGCGGTTCCTAGGGAATTTCCCCTAGCCTAGGGAGTCGCTGGGTCGCTGGTTGTGAGCGTGACCCAGCTGCCTTCGCACCGACTTGGGTGTGAAGGAAAAAGGAAGAGAAAACGGCACTGAACGGAAAAGAGACATCGATGCCTGTAAAGAAAGGCACTCGAAAATTCTCTTTAATCCGGCTGGAATTATTTCTCCGAATCGAGAGGAGAAATAACTCAACAGCGTATTTACGTGAATGCTCGCTTTATTTCAGGTAGAAATAATATTCGGAAACACGTACGAGTGCGAGAGAGACAGCAATAGCTGCGAATTCGAAAGAATTCAAGCAGCTATGCGTGTGAGAGAGAGAAAAAAGATAGAAAGGTATGAGTGTGAGAGAGCCAGCAATAGCTGCGAAATTTATAATTTCTAACAGCTATGCGTGCGAGTGAGATAGCCGTATGCGAGTGAGTGTGTGCGAGAGAGAAAGAGATAGCCGGCTCTACCCAAGCGTTGGGGAGCACGTGCTTCGCGGCATTGCATCAACTCTTTGATGCATTGTTTTCACCGCCTAAAATGCCCCAAAATCCTGAAAGAAAAGTCCTAGAACATGTTTAATTTATTTGTTTTCCCCATTATCTCCTCACTGGCCTTTAATTAATTAAAGAAAACCGGCCAGGAGAGATAAAGAGAGCCGGGGAAAACTTTTAATAAAATTTGAGGCGCCACGAGGTGCATGGCGCCATTTTTCCTCGCATTTTTGGTGTCCTTGAAAAATCCTTACAAGTCCTGAAAATCGCGAAAATTACGGGAAAAACATTCGCGAGATTTCTTTAAATATTTTTCTCATTGGCCTCATTAAATTTTGAGGGAACCAGCCACGAGAAAATAGGGAAAACGATGGAGATAAAAGGGACGCTACAACCACGTGTAGCGTCTCATCGTAAATTTTTATTTGCGGCGGTTAAACTCGATGTAATTAGTGACACTTCGCGAAAATAATTAATAGACAGGACTCACCATTATTCCCACAGGGTATCGGCACTGGTTGGGGGAATACTTGGGGTTTTGGGGAGACTTTTTCCTCGCGTAACACTAAAATAATGGCAGCGGATCACGGGAGCTGTTCACTGTCTCGCCACTCTACTCGAACTAACTCTTCGAGGAGAGGGGAGTAGTTGAGTTGAGTGGAGCGGTGGGGCCAGCTGCGTTGTGCTGCGCCCTCGCGCCACTCAGAGATAGTAATGCCGCACTCATGCGCATTGATTTGAGTGGGAGAATTCAAATGCTCTTGAATTCTCCCCTTTTTTATCTTCTATAATTTCTTTTATTAAAATTGGGGAATTTTCACGGGATAATTTCGTAATCGGTAGAGGACTAATAGGGGGTGTTTTTGAGGGTTTTCTTGGAAACTATGGTGGCTTTACAGGAGGATAAAAAGTTATCTATGTGGGGAAATTGTTGGGAAAAATAGGTTTTGGGAGATACTTTTTGGCTGATTATTTGTGAGCCTGTTTGGGGAGATGGTTTTCCCCTTCCTATGGGGGATAGCCGCCATCAGAGGGGCACGTCTCCTGGGGAATGAGCAGACTCACCTCGGCGATAACGTAAACCCAGTTTTGGCAATTCCTTTGGCAGGATGGGTTATTCCCTGCCTCCAGACCTTCCATCCGAGGGCCTGATCATTCCCACACACCTGGAGCGCGACTCCTTTCAAATCGTCCTCTGCACTCACCCCTGAGGACGGCCAAGAGGGTGGTCCGGAAGCTCCTAGGAAACACGTTATTTTGGTCAATTAACCATGGTGCTTCCGGGCCCTCTCTTCCCCCACAAGATAGCCAAAGGTACTGCCCTGCGGAAAACTATAAAAAAAATGAAGTGGCGGTACTATTGCTCTTTTTATCGCGGGAATTAACGTATTTTCGGGGCTGTATTTAACTGTATCCTTAGGGGATCATTATAATCCCCGTTTGAGAGAACCGTAAGTCAGTTTTCCCTCATGACTTGGAGGATTTTATGCTCAATAGGTTCAAGATAGCCCTAGTCAGTTTTCCCTCATGACTTGGAGGATTTTTAAGGTAACCTTGAGTCAGTTTACCCTCGTGACCGGGAGGTTTCTAAGATAACCGTGAGTCAGTTTAACCTCGTGACCGGGAGGTTTTCAGGTAGCCGTTAGGTCAGTTTACCCTCGTGACCGGGAGAATTTCAAGATAGCCTTAATTACTTAGATTCCTCGCGCGAACTTCTCTCTCTACTCACGGAACTCCTTCTACTTTAGCCTACAGGTGGCGTGGGAAAAATACCACGTCACAAGTAACATACAGAATAAAAACTGAAAATACTCAAAATTATACAGATTATTATAGAATTCTCACCTGTTCACATCATTTATTTATTTCATGTTTATCATCTAGTTCGATTATATGTAAGTTGAATCCTGAAAAGTTCATTGAAACATTCATTTTACTCCATGAATTAAATTGCATGTTCAATGCATAAAACGGCGCGCGCAACTCATCTACTCTCGTGTGCAATGTACAGCTTCGAAGAGATCTGTGAGTTAGACGATTTCATGCGTAAAAATCTCTATGTGAGTGAGGTTGAGTGATATATTGTCGAACTTACCAAAAAGGTAACCTCCGAAGTTGACCCGAAGCTAAAATTTACATGTTGTAGCATGAGAGCCGAATATTTCCGAGGTTGCTTCATTTGTTAGTATGAGTTTAGAACAGTGCACGTAGTCCACTCAGCTACGCTGCATGAATACTGAAGAGAGGGGATAAAGGATGAATGAGAAACGTAAAGTATATAGGGGAATGATTAATTATCACGCGACACATTTTTATCGATCGTTGTAAATGTGTTCGGCAATTGATAAAGCAGTTTCCTACTAACAATAATAATAATAATAATGAGCTCGTGATGATGTAAGTAGTCCAGAACCGGCATTGACTATACTACTTGTGTGTGTGTGACAGATATCAGCTCATCGCTCCGGAACGGTAATACTTGGTGAGCTGAAAATCTAACAGTACTTTCAATCCCCATGCAAATTGCTGTCAGTGAAATTTGAGCGAAATCGGTTGGCATTTCGACAAAAATCAAATTTTCGAAAAATCGTTTTTTCGATTTTTCTCCGCGAAAAATTGATTCACAGCCCCCACTCTCAGTGATGAAATACATCTCACTTGAACTCACGATTTTCACTCGGGGTGAATTTTGCTGAGATTTTTCGTTTGCAGATACTTCAATTACAGTGTTTTTTATCCTGAATTTTGTATACACGATAGCTCAAAAACTATTTAAGTTAGAGACTTCCAATTTAGTCAGTTTATGCATCCAATGAACGAAAAGTTCAGTATTGAAATTGGGCGAAATCGCTCCAATAGTTCCTAAGATATTGGCCAATAACAATTTTATGGAAAGAGGTTATATCTAGGAAAATATTGGAGCAATTACGTTCAAGTTCAGCCTAAAACATTCATGTCAATGAGCCCCATAAATGGTGAGAATTTCAGATTTTTCAGAGGAAGTCTCTTATAAGAGTGTTCGATAAATTAGTTTTTTCAACAATCACGGTTTTTCTTAGCTTTCTCCCTAGGAAGACTACCATTTTTTATTTCACCATTCGAAAGTAGACAAATTTTTCTACAAAATACTCTTGTATTACTGCAATTTTTCTACAAAATGAGTACTACCTTTTCCTTCTGACGACAATCAAAAAGAATAAAAATCCTATTTGGAACCCAAACGTCAATTTTTATGTTCCATCGTAGGATCTGAATTTGCATCGAATATTGGATTTTTATGTACCATATGATATTATCGCAATTCAATTGATTATTCTCAGCTGAGATTTCGAGTTCTAAGTTGACTTGGAGTACCGCAGATGGAATCCTGAACAGATCAATACAGTCTGGAGTAATATTTGTAGGACTGTATGAGTGGGTATTGGTTGTAAAAGTAATGTTATTTTTTGAGCAATAGGAAAGATAAATAGCGATTTCATTCATTATGGGTAAAATTCCATTCGGACGCATTTTGCCAATCGAATTGGCAAAACATTAAATGTCACACAAGGAGTCGGGTTTGGAAATAATGCATCGAGAGTGAGGCTTCTGCTTGTTTTCAGAGGCATGTGTTGGCGGTGGAAGGGGCTCTAAACCCTGCTCATTTCCCCCACCAACACATTTCCCTTCAACGCGCGCTGCCCATTCGCTGCCAGTCAGCCTTTAATAACTCAATAGGGGTGCTTCTGATCGAAAAGTTGCAGAGGACTTTTCAATTCAGAATTGCATCCCAAACCTAAGTTTGCCGGATCGACTGTCCTGGGACACCCTGTATACAGGAACTCCGTTGCGATGGTCTTTCCGAAGAATCTACCGTAATTTAATACAGATACACTCGGAAAGAGATTCGAGGGGATTACTGCTATCTCTCTAAGTTTCTGAAATATCTATAAAAAGTTTACCAAAACGAAAATAGACTCATGACTGGCGTTTCTCTTCCGATAATTTTTCATAGATATCTCTGGAGATAATCCAGAAAAACTGAGTGAAATAGAGTGAATTCATGCTGATCCTTTTGTGTGGCGCTTAGAATTCTCTACCAAAAGAGATTGTGGTGAATATATGCTATCTCTGTTAAAAATCCTGGCTAGTTTATCGACTGAGCCAGGGTTACCCGCGGATCACGGGTCATCAATGAGTTCGATTGATGCCCAAACATCACCCAAGGCGTCATCGACACCGATGGGGCCAATTGTCTCGGCAAGAGACCTGTGGTCGTGAACGAGCCGTGGGACAGTGCAGACGCGTTTAGCGTAATCAGTCACTCATCATCATCATACTTCTTCTCGTTTTGACACGCGACGCGTACGGTCAAGCAATCGTAATCATTCGAAAGCATTATAGCTACGCGGTTAATTCATTAAACTGTATGTGCATCATCAAGACAATTAGTTTGTTTAGTAAATCAGCAGTAAATTGTTGTCTTACAAACAACAATTCACACTAAAGACAATCATTACAAAAGTTATTATCGAAAGCAACTGTAAAGAGTAATCTAGTCAATATACGTTATATTTTTTTCTAAACGTGTAAAAGTGTAAAAGTGTAATTATTGACTAATTAACCCAATCCTGAAAGAAGCAGATTAACATAGCAGCCAAGCAGCCAAAATCATCAAATTATACAGTCCACTAAATTTGAAGAGATCATCAACAGCATCAAATTGACCCATAAGTAACTTGGGGCAATTTCCAAGAGAATTCTCCATTGAAAGTTTGAATTTTCTTAACATGGTCCTTCGAGCCGGATCGAAGTGATCCGGCTTTGAGTGAAGTGAAAATTATCTGCACAAAACCAACGACCTATTGGAAAAAACGTAATATTAATTAGCTGAAAATTATCGTGGACAATCTGTGAGAAGTCATAGTGAAATCATCATAATAATTCTAGTAACTCGGGATAAATTCGAATATTTTAATTTATCGTGAAAATTTGTAATAGTTCGGGTTTGTTTACTAGATAAAATCAGTGAAATTCATCAGTTTGGTGCGCGTTTGTTTACATCGAACTCAAAACAAAGTGAGAAGTGTGACAAACAAGTGTCGTGAATTCTCGGCTCTACGAGAACGGCCGAACAGCAGCAGCGACAGGCATCCCCTCCATCGACTAGAGAAGTCCTACGTCACAGACCCGAAAGTTATCGACCAGCAGCGAGAGTCATCGAAGAAAGCAGCCAGAGTGGGATCGAGAGGCTCCGCCTATTTATCGATTGCCCGACAACAGCTGTTCCAAACGCTATAGCGATATAGTAACGAGCGGCAATTTTGAAAGCAGCGACAACACATCGAATAATTGATTGTCAATTATCATCGAAATAAATAAATAAGATAAGTTTTATTTCATTTATTAATTATGTCTGAACCGGTTGACAATCAGTCTGGTTTTACAGGTGGCGAAGGGACAGGCACTGGCGAGAAACGTGAAAGGCCAGAATCACCGCTGGCATTTATAAATTTACTTGACAAAGATGACGAAAAAAAGGAACATCATGACGACGAGACATCCGATTGGGAAAAAACCCCTCCAACGATAATAATACGGCTGCCACCGGCAGACAAGCGCCTCATCAAGCCTGTCCTTGAACCCCTGCCTGAAAACCAGACGGGTACAAGGGACAATCAAGGACGAATCATCGAGGATAACGAGCAAGATACCCATGCAATGGGTAACCTTGCAAATCCATCAGGGTCAACCGCCCCTGGAGATGGTCTACCCGCAGCCACCATCAGAACAGCAGCCAGTACAGTATCAGGTACATCACCAGGAATAAGCACAGTATGGGACAGAAAATTTCTCATACAAGTCGAGAGGCTGAGGAAAATGAAAAACAACCTCACTCTTCTACGATTCAATAGAGCAGGTTCAGCAAGTGAAAGGCTCATTCGAACGTGGGATACAATATTGGACAAACAATTTGACCAATTCAACAATTATCATGAGAAATTACTGGAAGAAGTTCCTGAAGAATTATCAGGACATCCATACTTCAGGGAACAGACGTATGCACAGGTAGAAGTGTGCTACACTGAGACGAAGACGCTGCATGCTGAATTCATGGAGCATGCAGTTAAGCAGCAAGAGTTCCTGAAGAGAGTGGAGCAGCGAAAATCAGCATTGGAGACACCGAAAGTGACGCTTCAATCATTTGAAGGAGATTACAAAGCATGGCCCTCCTTCAGCAACCTATTCAAGTCGGTGATACAAGGAAATCAGCATCTATCAGATACAGACAAACTGGTAGTCCTCAAGTCAGTCATCAAGGGAGATGCAGCAGCATTGATCAGCAATCTCACACTGTCAGATGAGAATTATCAAGTGGCCTGGGCCACACTCACTAAACGTAATAATCATCACAGAACATATGGATCGTATCCTGGATTTAAAACCAATCGGGCAGCAACCAAATCAGCTAATGAAACTCATCGACACGATTCATGAGTCATTGGAAGCAACGAAGGCACTGGACGTTCCCGTGCAATATTGGGACGTTAACATGATCGCCTGGATCAGAAGATTACTGGACGAGCAGACTAGAATATCCTGGGATCTGCATCACGGAAGCAGCAGGGAACTTCCATCACTCAGCGAGTTTATGGAATTTCTAAGAAATAGGGCAAGGGCGTTGGAAACTTATCCACCACCAAACCCTCCAGCAAACGAAGGCAAATCAAGGCCACCAAAACAGAACGACAACAGGCCAATGACAAGCCAATCAGAACAGAAGCAGAACATCATCGTCTCTCATCAAGGATCAGTTGATCCGCCTGAGAACCCAAAGCCACCAAGAATTCCACATTGTGCAGCCTGTGCTAAGGAGCATTGGCTAGGTCCAAAGTGTGGGAAATTTACTGGAATGAATCGCGACAAGAAATATCAGCTGTTAAGCGATCAGAGCCTCTGCTACAACTGCTTTGGCCCTCACATCTTGAAGAAATGCAAATCAAAGCAATTGTGCAGGAACTGCAACGAAAAGCATCACACAATGATCTGTCCAAAACCAGAATCCAGTTCTGGAACCGGGCAGCATCAAGCATCAGGCAGCAACAAGGCATGAAGAAGTCGTAAGCCAACGATCCCAGCATCTCTACAGACAATCAGACGTCATCAACGAAATGTCATCAGGCTAGGCCAAGAAGCCAAGGCCATCATCAATCAAAAAACACCGCAGGCATGAGCGAAAATCATCACATCAATGGTATCAACAGAGTCATCACCATCAGAGTCATCAAGTCCAAAGCTAACATTCTTGGCAACGGCTTTGGTGACAGTAGCAGCGTCAAATGGCAATCAACGAAGAGCACGAATTCTGATCGATCAAGGATCAGAAGCAACATTCATCACTGAAGATCTTGTGTCAAGTCTGAAACTGACTAGACAAGCATCGACCATCAACATCATAGGCATTGGACACACTGAGACACGGTCATCAAGAGGAAGAGCTACAATCCTTCTACAATCCGACCGGCCTTACAACCCGGCAATAGAAGTCAAGGCATTCATTTTGAATAAATTGACAGCAAAGATACCACCATTCACGTGCAAGTCCAAGGCCATCAACGACTTTCAACATCTTGATCTAGCTGATCCAACATATTGGAAAGCCGGTTCAATCGATCTGATCCTGGGTGCTGATCATTATCATCAAATCATCAAACCAGGACTCATCAAAAGCGAAAGTTATCAACTGATAGCACAATCTACAACACTTGGTTGGATTGTTTCGGGTCCAACATGTTGTGACAGCTGCTATCCGAGGACTTCATTATCTGTGGTGAAGAAGTCTTCTAATCAGCAACTCATTGAACTTCTTCGAAGCTTCTGGGAGCAAGAAGAGTTACCATCGACATCAACAAGTAATCTCACACCTGACGAGCAGAAGTGTGACGATCACTTTGTGAAGACACACTATCGAGATGCATCGGGAAGATATGTAGTCAGACTTCCATTCAAATCCAATCCGGAGTCACTTGGAGAAACGAAAACCATCGCCGAGAACTTCCTCACTCGGCTGAAACGAAGATTAGCAAAAGAGCCAGCCTTCAGTGAATTGTACCATGCATTTCTCAAGGAGTACGAAGATCTGGGGCACATGGTGCAAGCAGCACCAATCAGTCCATCAACGAAAAGCTTCTATTTCCCTCATCACGGAGTTCTTCGAGAAGACAGCCTGACAACGAAGCTCAGGGTTGTCTTCAATGGATCGGCGAAATCATCATCCGGAGTATCTATCAATGAAATCATGCATGCTGGGCCAAAACTACAAATGAACAGTTCAGATGTACTGCTGTGGTTCAGGATGCATCGACTAGTATTCGGCACAGACATCACCAAGATGTTTAGGCAAATCAACGTAGATCCCGCAGATTGGGATTATCAACGAATACTCTGAATGGACAATCAGCAAAGGCAACGAGAATACCAATTGACAACGGTAACCTATGGAACAACGTGTGCTCCATGGTTATCCCTTCGAGTCATGAAACAACTTGCTGAAGATGAAGGACACAACTTCGCCAGGGCCTCGCGAACTCTGGCAAAAGGAAGATACGTGGACGACATCTTCGGTGGAGCTGATGATCATGAAGAATTCGAAGCCATCATCAAAGAATTGATCACTCTTTGCATGGCGGGCGGGTTTCCGTTGCAGAAATGGTGCAGTAATACACCATTGACACTCAGCAAGTTGCAACTTTCAGCAGTACCTTCATCGACGTCATCGCTTTGGGAAGAATCATCGACCAAAGTCCTGGGCATCAAATGGAACCAGCAAGCAGACGTGCTTCAATTCAAGGCCAAGCCGATAGCCAAGTCCAGGATTACAAAAAGAACAATTCTCTCCGAAATTGCACAAATTTACGATCCATTGGGTTTGATATCTCCAGTGATCGTAAAGGCGAAAATCATCATGCAGAAACTATGGCTCATCAAAGCAGGATGGGATGAGGACCTGCCAGAGCACATCCAAAATACGTGGATCAACTTTAGAGATAGCCTGCAGCATCTAGAAGACATCCAGATTCCCAGATGACTTCATTTATCGAAAAGCAGCATAGAAATCCAACTGCATGGATTCGCGGACGCATCGAACGATGCTATGGGAGCAGCCATTTACTTGAGAATTCATGGATCCACTCAAGAAACCAAAACAATCTTGGTCTGCTCCAAAACGAAAGTAGCACCGTTAAAGAAAATGACAATTCCAAGATTGGAATTGGCAGCAGCAGTCATGGTAGCTGAGCTAGCGAGCTACGTGAAGAAAATCATCAAGAAACCAGACATTGAAACGAATCTATGGACAGACTCATTCATAGCATTCACGTGGATCAAAGGACATCCATCAAGATGGAAGGACTTTGTGCAAAATAGGGTACAGAAGATCCAAGATCTTCACCCTACAGCAATCTGGCGACACATTAATGGGATCAACAACCCGGAACATCAGCAACTAGATCTTGAACATCATCAACTAGGTCGTCTCCAGGGGGTCACCGACGGCGGGCGGTATGTTAAAAATCCTGGCTAGTTTATCGACTGAGCCAGGGTTACCCGCAGATCACGGGTCATCAATGAGTTCGATTGATGCCCAAACATCACCCAATGCGTCATCGACACCGATGGGGCCAATTGTCTCGGCAAGAGACCTGTGGTCGTGAACGAGCCGTGGGACAGTGCAGACGCGTTTAGCGTAATCAGTCACTCATCATCATCATACTTCTTCTCGTTTTGACACGCGAAGCGTACGGTCAAGCAATCGTAATCATTCGAAAGCATCATAGCTACGCGGTTAATTCATTAAACTGTATGTGCATCATCAAGACAATTAGTTTGTTTAGTAAATCAGCAGTAAATTGTTGTCTTACAAACAACAATTCACACTAAAGACAATCATTACAAAAGTTATTATCGAAAGCAACTGTAAACAGTAATCTAGTCAATATACGTTATATTTTTTTCTAAACTCAGTGTAATTATTGACTAATTAACTCAATCCTGAAAGAAACAGATTAACATAGCAGCCAAGCAGCCAAAATTATCAAATTATACAGTCCACTAAATTTGAAGAGATCATCGACAGCAGCAAATTGACCCATAAGTAACTTGGGAATAAACTAGGGAATTACTAGGGAATTCTCCATTGAAAGTTTGAATTTTCTTAACAATCTCGCTTAGTTTCCGAGACATTCATCAAACAGAAATAACCAGAAATAGTCTTACTTCAGAAAAAATGGCTTTGCATTTCAATGAGTTTTTGAGAATATTGGAAACTGAACGAGATAGGGCAATTTCACCCTGGAGATTTTTTAGACAGAATTCAAAAAGTTACAGAAAGAGGAAGAAAGGATCCTCTATATTTTTAAAGTATGGTCTCAAGTATACTCAAATTCAACTAGTTTGTTTAACTATCGTGTAAAGTCAAACATTCGTCTATTTATTCAGCTTGTATATTATCTATCGACAAGCGGCCTTTTTCCGTTGCCGCTAGTGTAATCCGGCTATTACTTTTTTTCACCATCATTAACCACCTCCTGCAATCCACACTGAAAAATCACGAATAAAATCGACACGCTCAAAACATTGCTCCTTCGAGTAGCCAGATGTGCAGGACGATAAAAAGTGCAGTGGTTGTGAAGTGAAAATAGGGACACTTCGTGGTGAACGATTTTCGGGGTTCACACGAGCTATTCCAACGACAAAATTGATGTTATAAATTTAAAACCCAACGAATATTATATTCGTGAGTAAGTTGCTGTGTCTCTAGCATCGAGGTCTCCAACATTGTTTAAAGTTGGACACCAACATATTCTCGAAAAGGGCAGCTTACGTTGAAGAATAGAGAGGGTAACGAATCAAGCCACAGCGATCGATATTGCTGGAATGGAATTTATCTCTCAGATTGAATTAAATTCCATCTTTTGAGGAATGAAACAACGAAAAAAAAACAATGAAAAGAGAAAACAAATTGAATTCTCTTTCTACGAAGTTCGGACATCTCTGGACATCTTCGGCAGTGCGAGCGGTGTTCTATCCACTCTCCTTCAACTATTCTCAATTCACGTGGTAGAAATAAAGAGAAGGAATTAATTGGACACACAACAGTATTTTCCATAGAAGACTCTTCACCTGTGGGACTCAACGATGATCTCCAACAACATCAACATCTAGGAATATTCAAGGTTAACTGGCAACTGAATCCTGAAAGCTCAAGCAGATGGTCAATGAAATCAGATCTTGAGTGGCGAAGAGGTCATCAACGAATTATCTCGAAAAGTAGCAGCTGGATTAACGAGTTCAACGAGTCAATCAACAGAGAATGAGGAGTAATCTGGTGAGTCAAGTCTATATATTTTTCATACTTTACTCGCATGAATCATTCCCTCAAAGACTCGTTTTGATTGATCGAGATATCGAAATTATTCAACAAGTCTTCATCGTCTTCTGCAAAGAGAGGTGGAACCAGTAGCAACCAATCCTTAATGAGTGGGACTTTTCAAGAACTTCACCATCGTCAAGAACTTCAACTTTTCCGGGAACTCGAAATCTTTCAAGGTCAACTTGGAGCCATTCACCACGGGTCGGAGCCACGAAGAATTTACGCCTCGTCTGACCCTACAGGGACGCCGAGTCATCAAGAATCGGGCTAGAAAAGTTTGTCAATTGGAGAGCTTTCACCAACGACAGTCAACCACGCAGCTAAACAACACTTTCAACAATCTATTTCTTCATCAACTAAAAAGCCACCCAACATAAGCTACTGCATGGAGAGCATGCATTCTCTCAACTGGTCCAGTATCTACACAGTGAGATGCGGTGAAACCTCCAACGAAGATAAACCAACTAGCAGATGGAAATGGAGAATTGACTCCATTCACTCTCATCAACAAGAGGTCATCAATTCGGAAGTTCGTGGTCCATCAACAAGAGGTCATTAACTTGGAAGTTCACGCTCTATCAACCAGTGCCCAGCTAACCTTGAGGAATTTACGCCACCTTCAAGTTCATCTGAGTGAGCCTGTCCACCAAAATTGGACAAGTCAGGAGATACGAGAAGATGGGTGACAGTCATTCTCTAGCGACTACTTATTCAGAAGCCACAACTGAGCACACATATACTCAATGGACTGTCATCATTCCCATGTAAATCAATATCGATCAACTCAACAGGTTGTCAACTAGTCGAAGAAAGCAAATTTCCAGTCTGACTCAGAAGACGTCAACAACGATAAAATTAACCAAAAAAGCTGACAACTACGGGCAAATAATCAAGAATGGAGTTATCCAGCAATTCTCAATTGTGTTTGCTGAGAAACTATCAAGATCAGAACTCAATGATTAAAACTGTTAGCAGAAACATCAAAATTGTAATGCCCATCTCTAGAACACTCAACACGGCCGTCATACGGATGGCTTCCCGTGACAGAAATCATCAATAGATCACCTGGTCCAGGGAGCATCTTCACAACTAGAGAATCATCGGGAAGGAGACCAACAAGATGGGGATCAACAGAAAGTCATCAAGAGACATTCGGCAGTCTTCTACTGCTGATTGGGGGGAGGATGTTTAAAACGTAGCCAAGTTCTCAAGAGTCACCTGACCGGGGGAGAGGGGGGATCAGCGACACCTCTGCTAAGAGACGAAATCTCCCCCGTCCAACTTTCTCACTCACGCATGAACTCTCAAAAGATACGGTTCGACGTATCTCTTTATGTAGAGAAACTCTATATTGTGTTAAAGTGTTAATATTCTCAAAGTTTGGTCTCAAATGTGGTTAAGTTCAACTGGTTTCTTCAACTATTGTGTAAAAGTCAACTTTACGTCTATTTATTCAAGCTTGTATATTATCTATCGACGAGCGGCCTTTTCCCGCATGAAAAGGTTTTGCCTTACGGCTTCGTGTAATCCAACTATTACTTTTTTTCACGATAATTAACTGCCTCCTGCAATCCACCCTGAAAATCCGCGAATAAAATCAACAAGCTCAAAACATGGATGGAGACGGAGTCACTCTATCTCCCTTAGATTCCGAGATATCTCCAGAGAACTGGCGGCATTTCTCACCATTACACTAGCAAGTAGTATGCGATAGAAGGACTAGCGAATCAATCGAAATCAGCTGCCTTCGGCTCCCATGCCCGACCATATGAATTTCGGCACGCCTCGGGTGTCAATTCTTTCCGTAGTACAGCTTTAGGCTACGTACTACTTCCCCCCCCCCCCTAGCTCACCCTCGCCAGCTACGAAAGATAGGTTTCCCCCATCACTCAGAGAAGGACATCAACAACGCACGATTTCTCCTTTCCCCCACTTCTCAACTACCGTGTTCCCCTCAAAATTCGACGCTTTCGGGTATCGTTCGAGAAGAATTGGTACCCTGCCAAAAGGAGTTTCACTCCAAAAAAATTTCATTAAAATGCGTGCTAAATTGTAGAGTCTGAGTCTTGATCTTTCCATTTAAAATTGTGAATAGTGCATGCACTCATTATGAATCAATGCTTCAATAAATTATTATTTTTCATACTTTGTGAACAGATTCATCATGACCGTCACACAGAACCGTCAGGATGCCAATATGCAGCAAACTGAGCAATGGAAACTGGATAGAGTTGTGGAGATTGAAAGAGGATGTCACACAAGTTTCGGCTTCAGCATTGTCAGCGGAAAAGTATGTGCATAGTTATGAATCATTTTCACGTTATTCTCTGTTTTTTCTGCCCAATGTGGTAACGGGGTGCAATATCCGAAAAGTTAAGCCTGTAGGATGGACATGCGTGTACTTATTGTCATTCAGCTGGAATTTGGAAACAAATAGAAATTAGCAGCTGGTAATCGAGAGAAATAATAACAATGATGAAAATTCGTCAGATACAAGGTGATGTAAAACAATATCAATTCCCGATCATGAAATAGAATAACAATTCAATTAATTCAACAGAGAAAATAATAGGAAGTGTCAATCATACAGAAAACTCCGTCCAGCGGCTGCGAAGCTTACAATTCAATTTGAATTTGGCGCGCTGTTCTAATTTGAGTGTCTCCCGGAATGCTAAGTCATTTGTTATGTCTGTCTATTTTCGAACACTAAACTTGAATTATAATTTAATGAAAAATGAACGCTGCTATGTTTCGTCCCTTCTTGTGTGTCGTGTTGAGGAAATATGGTTTTAATGGATTTTTAGGAATTCAGGAAAAAGGAGATCTTGAATGGTTTAGAAAAAAGAGACTGAGATAACTGACTGAATTTTGTAATATTTCAAACAATGATGATTCAGTAGAATTGACAATAAGGTTCCACAATTTTGATTGACGTTGAAAGTTTGGAATTATGATATTTTTAGGTTGACGGTACTCACTCTTCGTCTAATGATTTATATTTAAAAAAATTATTTCATTTCTTATTTAAGAGGTGATTCCCTCGACCGTCTTCCGTAAAAGCTTTTTGATACCAGGGAAGTTATCTTCAATCACCGATTAAATCATTATTATTTCACTTATTATTCAATTTTGAATAGTTTGAATTAATTTGAGTTCGTTCACAGCTAAGAATTACTTCACACCTCTATTCGAACTAACGGAAGACTACTTTCGATTTAAGACTACCATTTGCCCAGTAATTAACCAAGAAAACACTCTTTTACAGTTATTTAAATTTTATCAATAATTGAAGGTCGATTCGGCGTCCCGTTGCCTTATGCTAGTTTCCTTTTCCACGGCGGTTCTACTCGAGAGGGTTTTGATTTAGGGTTTTGAGTTTACACCATATCTAAAAGGTGATTTCTTCGACCATCTTCCGTGAAGGTTTTCTAATTCCGGGAAAGTTGTCTTCAATCACCACATTTATTAACTATTATTTTAAGATTTTGTTTAATTGAAAAATGAGTTCGTTCACAAACAGAGATAGCTATTACACTTTCATTTGAATAACAAGAGACTACTTTCGATTCAAGGCTGCCGTTTGCCCGATAACCCGCTGATAAATCCCGCTTGATGGTTAATAAAGACTTCGATTAGCAGTTAAAGATCAATTTGGTGTCTCGCTGCCTAGTGCTTCGAACCTCTCTCTATTTGAGGAGCTCCTACTTGAGAGCAGGTGAACGACTGACGAAGACGCGAAAATGATCGTATTTATAACATTCGAAAATCACCTGATGATTGCGCTTTCCGAATAAGCAATAAGCAGCGACTTCGTAAATGAATTTGAAAAGAATGGAAAAGGAAAACTGCCGTTTCGCAGTGTTGCAGGTTATTCACCTCGTAGTGAATAACTCTTTTTTGCTTCCGAATGGAAGCATTGTAAACGCGATTTTTTTCGATTTCGAGATTTCATCGGAATATGACTCAGAATGGTCTAAAACGCCGAGAAATGACATTCTCAAAAAATGTCTGTATGTATGTGTGTGTGTGTGTGTATGTGTGACAGATATAAGCTCATTGCTCCGCAATGATAATACTTGGTGAGCTGAAAATTTAACAGTATTTTCGCTCCCCATGCAGATTGTTGTCAATGAAATTTGAGCGAAATCGGGTGAGTACTTTTCGAGAAAACTCAAATTTTCGAACAATCGTTTTTTCGATTTTTTTCCCCGAAAAATTGATTCACAGCCCCCACTCTCAGCGTTGAAATCCTTCTCATTTGAACTCACAATTTTCACTCGGGGTAAATTTTGCTGAGATTTTTCGTTTGCAGATAACTTCAATTACAGAGTTTTTTATCCTGAATTGATATCTATTTCGCTCCATCTCGCTTAATCACCGGGATAATCACGAAAAACTGGAAAAACTCCCCGATGATCCCATATTAACGTCCATTTCGCTCTATCTCACTTATTCACCAAGATAATCACGAAAAACTGGAAGAAATCCTTTTTGATCCCATATCAGCATGTATTTCGCTTATTCACCGTATGCGGACATCACGCACACGTTTGCGTACATCACGGATATTTATTTTTTTACTGAATCACGAGAATTTTCAGATACGCCCTTTTGTTATTAAATCTTGTCGAAATTAATTGAAAATCGTTAGGAATAATTAAAATCAAAACGGCGTAAGTACCAATTATACGCCCTTTTGTTGTTATTAATTTTCATAACTTTCCAAAAATGAACTGTCATAATTGATAACAAAAGGGCGTATGTTTTGCACATACGCCCTTTTGTATATGTATGGACATATATGTCGATTTTTTACCGGGTATGGCAGTCCCATATATGATCATATATGGGCATATATGATCATATATGGGTGTGTATTGTAACGTACCACTTTTGTACGAATTAACTATAGGAGTGGATGGGTCTATGTCCACGAACCAGAGAGACTTATTTCTAAAGTATTGAAAGATGGTAGTCGACACGAGAGAGTTTTATGCTCTAAAGAATATCATTTATTTTCCTTTTAAAACAATCTTCAATTTTGAGAGGAGCATTTATCCTCTTTTCAACTTATTATTTTCAATCTTTTTATTAACTTTTTTCGAAACATATATAAATAAAAAAAAAAGGTTTATTCTCTTTATTAAATCTTAATCATTTGGTTTCTTTAATTTTTGGTGTTGGCTCGTTAAAGGCTCTGGTGATGTCCTCTTCGTGACTCCTGGACTCTGTCCGTCGTAATTCCCTAGCCCTTCACCTGGGACTTCCGGTCTTGGCTGTAGAAGGAGGCGATGCCGAGGGTCTTTCGCGTCTGTAACGAAATTTTTATTGAAGATATCGCTCGGGCTCTTCACCGTTGCGGGGGACTCGCTCGGGCTCTTCACCGTCGCTAAAATAGTGGAACTCGCTCGGGCTCTTCACCGTCGCTAGAGGGAAACTCGCTCGGGCTTATCGCCGTTGCTAAAACAAGGATTTCACTCGGGCTTATCGCCGTCGTTTAATAGGGAAAGGGTTTTGCTCGGGCTTGGCGCCGTTGCTTGATGAGTCTCTCTCCGCTGGCGGCAGAGGACTGACTCCCCTCGATGAGACGAGCTCCTTATATACTCGTCCGAGGTCGCGGCTGCGCGGTGGCTTCCCCACTCCTGCCTTCCCCTTTTCTCTGCGTCGGCTGCTACTGTTCTGGGATTGGCTGGCTGGTCTTCCTCTCGTTCGTGCTCGTGATTCCAGGGGACTTCTTTTATTCGGGCTTGCGCCCTCGGATGGAAAAGTCGCTCGGGCTGTTCACCGTTGCTTTCACTCGGGCTGTACGCCGTCGTTCTCGCTCGGGTTATTCACCGTTGCTGTGCCTCGGGTGTCTTCCACCGTTGGCGAGAGGGAAGTGAAGTCGGTCTGCGCTGCGGGCTACTTATATAGTCGCAGCCCAGACCCCACTCACTTGCCTTACCCCCACCCTCTCTCCTTCGACCAATGGGAGCGCACGTATGCTTTCCCTTTACTTTTCTCTAATTCGTGGTTTCAGAGCCACGAGTTTGTTCCCCCCGCCCCTTTTACTACCGTCACAGTATGTAAATTGTAACGGGTATTCGGCCCCTCCCGTTACACTTCCGGCCATCCCTTTCCACACACACGGTTCGATAGCATGGGCGCCAGTTTATTCTTTACCGGAGGAATAAACAAAACTCACTGTGTGCTGGTTTTCCCTGGGCTCACCACGCTTAACCTCTTAGGGCGGTTTCGGGCTAACCTGCTGAACCTTCGGCAGTAATTACTCGGGGAATTACTAACCCCAATGGATGGCATGGGCAATCCATTCCCGGTAACCCAGTGTGCTGGTTATGGTAGAGGGGTGTGGATTTAGTCACAGTCCCTCTAGCGAGAACAAGTCGGAATTGGGGTATTCCGCGATAGCCTCTGGATGAGCCCGTCCGCGGTATTCCTCTGATCTATCGTCACCCAGAGAATACCGCACGTCTACATCCACACGAGAAACGCCGCGCAGCCACGCTACGGGCAACCAACGATAACTGGGTTGAGGCCACGAACGGCACAGCTCAGTTGTGAGATAGGTGTCACTGATGGAATGGAAAAAATCCCTAGCATATAGGAAGGCCAAGATTCCCTACAGTAATGCTAGAAAAATACAAAATGGATGAATTGCCGCTCTTATGTGTGATCTTGAAAATGAATGATGGAAGTCATCATTCGAAAAAAAATTTTCGCTCAATGTATCTACATACTGAATATAATTCTTATTTGCAGATCCTCTCTAACTAATGTTATATTCTCTTTGTATCTCATGTGGTCTAATTAGTAATTATATAGCTTGTCAATATAGTTTATGATAAGCAAAATATTTAACCATTAATTTATGGTGCGCTGAAATTTAAATTGTGCTTATTGTCGATTTCTACAATATAGAAAACGATTATTGATTACATATTCAGGCTAGTGAAGATATGTATGAACAGAATGATTTCATGAACGTAATATATGATTTCTCAAACGCTTTTCTGAAAGTTGTGAGGCTTTAGATAGTATGCATTATAAGGAAAGCTATTATCACGAGCTTCTGCAGGTAAATGTAGATATTTTGCGATGAATAACGTATATTTTAATGGATGAATGGAGTTCTCGAATATTCAATTCCACGGAATGATTCTGAATCAGGAAGTTCCACAAGGGTTTACATTTGTCTTAAATCTTCAATTATAAAATTTCTTCCGCCCCCTACATTTTTAATGAAATGTCGAATTTTTTGAAAAAGGGGAAGGCTAAATTGTTACGGTAAATACAAAATGGTCTTCTAATTAAAAGTGCATTGAATATGTAATTAGTATAAACAAAAAGGATTGAATAGAGAAATTATATTAGTGTTACACTATGATCTTAGGTCCTTGGAGTCAGAAAAAGGTTTCGTTTAAAAAGATTTGAAATTGAAGAAATGTTTCATTTCTCCAAAAATAATATTACCGACCGTCGTACAGCTTACAGAGATTGGGAGAAGGTTGAAGAAAAGACTGCCTTATCGGCTGAAGATCACAAGACTGCCTTATCGGTGGAAAATCAAATTAAGGATCACTATCCAACAAAGTAATTATCAAAAATAGAATAAAGTTAAATTGCAATATTATTATAAAGAATAAATAACATATCAAGGAATTAGGTGGTAAATCACATACGCCAACGCTACGTCTACCTGTTTTATATTAACAATCTCTCTCAATTACAAGAAAAATAAATATTGAAAAATTAAAATTTGTAGATTTTCGAGATCGAAAAAATTTGATAGAATGCCCTAATGAGGTAGCCAGAGAAGTTGCAGCTGATAAACACCAGAATGCAATGACCTGTGGACCAATAATCCTCGAAAAGATAAAAATAAGAATAATTCATAAAAATCGGTTTCAAAAGCCCTCTAAGACTATTTGTTACTAATAAATCCAAAACATTACAGGAAGGATGCCTTTGAGAATGAATGAGAAATTGTTGAAACAATTGTTTTGACAACGACGAAGAAAAATTCCTGAACAATGAAATGATAAGTGAAAATTCAACAATCAAATTATAAATAATGGAATGGGATAAAAAATGGAGAGTGAATCCTTTTATTTCATTACTGTACTTTATTTCTTCATTATCAATTAAGAAAAGTGAAAGAGATAACCAAATATTAATATTAGTGGTTTTAAGCACATATCCTTCTAAAAATTATTAAAAAAGTAAGTTGAATTCACTGGATTTAGCTAATTGAAACAGATCAATTCTTTGAATTAACTAAATTCGATGAATTCAACAATTTTTTAATTATTTTGGAGAGCATGTTTGCTTGGGCCGCTGTATCAATAATTAATTGTTTTTACCATTTTTTTTCTATTGTACAGATGAAGATCATTTGTTGCATTATTTTTTTTAAGAGATTTGTACCACTTGGAATGCTACACACTCGTGTTGACAGATTAAACAAACTGGTACTCTTTGATGCTCAGCTTCCTCTACAGCTCTGGCTTGTGTGCACGTTCTACAACGGAACCAGTGTTGACACGGAAGGGTTATTACATTCAATATCGCACGATGACAACCAGGGCACAATGATTGATGAAGACTTTGGAATATGAAGAGATTAGCACCAACCACTGGATTTACTTCAAGAATGGGAATCGGGTCTCCTTCATTGAAACCTTCAAAAATCATATCCCTCATAGCAAAATTGGGGGGCTGTAACGTGATGTCATGAACGGGTGCTGTCAAAAAGATATCAACATCATCTGGTGTAGTTATTATCATGTTATTGTTGAAAGCCTCTGATATATGGTTGGTACATGCCAGAAATCTCACATAATCTAGTAGCCCATTCTCGTAGAGATCCCACAAATGGTTCAGCAGAATTTCACGATTACGATATTGCCGCGTCACAGTGCGCCTTACTTGTAATCCTCTATTCAACGAATTCACTTCAATCCTTGTAATTGATTGGATACGTAGTATTTTCTTCATGAACTTCCAAATATCTGGATGTTCCCCCAATTGATCACTCAAAACATGATGATATGCTTCGATATGATTGTTTGTTCGCTCGTTTAATCGGTACACTGTAAATCTCGCTGGTGTATAGTGCCTCAACCACGTATCCGCGTAGTAATCGGAGAGATCTTCAAAAAGAGTCCATAGGTCTGGTGGAGTATTAGCGGTAAGCCATTGGAACTCTTCGTTGATGTCATTTGGAGGCAACAGTGCAATTGTTATTAATTTTCTGTAAAACACTTTAGCTAAGTCCCATCGACATAATACGTTTACAGAGTTTCTGACGCTCTTCAATTTTTTGTAAATCGCCTGTGTATAGTGGAAATAGCAATGAATTATCATTACATCTGGATACACTTCCAGAAAAGCATTTCTCATTGCAGCTTCAAAATCCATATGCATAACAGTAGGATGCAAATGTGGAGCTAAATCGCGGAACTTCTCAAAAGCTTTCTTATACGCTACTCCTGTTTTCCGACTCATGAATATCCATGCTAGTGGAATACGTATTGCGTCAATTTTTCCCATAGTAGTTAAAAGTTGGAGTTTTGGAGGTGTTCTAGGACAAACACTGAATGTTGCATCGGCGTGAAAAATTTCAATGCCTCCAAGAGTGGCTAGAAATTGACGGTCTCCCATTATTGTGATGGAGGTGCGAGAATCAATTATAAATGTATTTACTTCTAAGCGTCCTTGCGGATATGTCCTGTAGCTTTCCCATTCCGGCATATTTATAAAGCGTCCATATTCAAATAGTGTACGGGGAATAGGCGGGTGAGGAATATAACGCCATCGCCTCATTGACCTCTCCAGCTTTGAGAAGGGCAACCTGCTTGCTGCTTCGGCACACCTGAAATATGCAATGCATATCAATTCTGAGTAGATTGCTACATCAACCGTTAGGCTTTTCTTCTACTTATTGCAGCAAGTGTCTGTACTTAATACTGAGAAAAGATAAGCAGATAATAGTAGGACAGCGTAACTTGCAATTAATACCTTTACAAACTATATCAAAAACTGAGTAAATGAAGTATTCTCAATACAACCTTGTACTGACAGTCTACTACATAATCGAATTAATTGATCAAATGATATGCTCTTACTCCAAAGCAACTTGACCGTAAATTGTGCGAAAACTGTCTTCTGTTGTCATCACTTCTTGCCACAACTTAATTCGAAATTCTCTGATTGCTCTTGCATGTTCGGAAGGAGGGTGGTTATGAGCCATCGTACACACAATTTCCTCATTGTTACTAACTTGCGCTTTTCCAGATGAAAGGCAGATTTGTTTGGCAGCATACGTAAGTGCTGATGGAAGAATGCAGAGCGAATTTAGTTGAGGAAATCATTGAATTTCGTACAAAGAATGTAGGGGAGAATGGGGCAAAATGGATACTATTATGAAACGGCTAGAGATGGATTTTTTCTGATGATTCTATTGAAAAACTGAGGAAATTTTAGCCGGAAAACGAGTGTCAGATTTATTTTTTCCGATTTTTTCGAAAATTGGATATTTTTCGACATTTTTCAGGGGTGAGCCTTGGCTTTTTTTTGAAAATTTCCAATTTTTTTGCAAATATCTCTGGTTCTATTAGTCGTAGCAATTCGGGGTTGATCTCAAATGAAATGTGAGCTCATTTTGCATCGATTTATGGGGTTTTGAATCCAAACATATCAATTTTTGGGATAGTTATAGGTCAAAAACTGTTTTTCGAAACTGTTTCACAAAAATCCCCATAAATACCTTAAAAATCGATATTTTTAAATTGAAAACCTTATAAATCGATGGCAAATGATCTCACCTTTCACCTCCTTCTGGCATTTTTATGCTACGATAAATAGAACCGAAGATATTCCCAAAAAACTGAAAATTTTCACAAAAAGGAAGAGTTTTGCCCCTCTAAAATGCTCAAAAAAGTTAAAATCGCCAAAAATTCAAAAAAATTAATTCCGGCACTTGTTTCCCGCCTAAAATGTCCTCAGCTTTCCAATGAAATCATCAAAAACAATCTACCGCCCATATTTATATTGATTTCAAGAGTTTTCCATAATGTTTGCCCAAAAATTCAGATGTGTCCATTTTACCCCTGACCAGATCAGGAAGAATTGCAAGGATTACTGTGCTATGATCTGCTTTCATCACCATACTGCTGGAATGAACTGGAGGAGCTCTTGGATTTATCTTCACTGTGGCTTCTCGAAGATAACTCCTTCATATGCCCATCAGATCATCACTCGTCTGTGCTAGAGTGCTCTGACTTGAATTACGTGAAGAAGAGCGATGAGATTTTGATACTTTAATTTTTGTGCCTCTTGCAGTCTTGATCTTTTTGATGATGATCTCGGCTGTCTTTTTGCTGCCCATCTCGGTCTTCTTCGTCCTTATTCTCCTCGGAGCTGTCTGAGCCTGAATCTTGCCTCCTTCTTCTCATTATTGCCCTCTTCAGGACTTGTTAGATTTTTTTGAGAATACTAAATTTGGTATTTGCGTCCATGGGACTTCATTATTCACCAGTGGCTTGAGCAGTGGAGTGTCGTCGATGGTGGAAGAGGAGGCATTCGGACATCCGGCTGTCATAGCTGGACTTCAATTAGAAACCGTACGGTTGCGTGGAAAAGGAAACATTAGCGTCCTGTAGTGGATGAATAGATGTTATGAGTTATCGACGGTATGAGTTACTGACGGTACGAGTTACCGACAGTATGAGTTACCAACAGAGCTACTGAAGATAACGTTGATTCCCGTTGAGAAAGTTGTGAAATGAACATTTAATCGAAATCGGAATTGTGTACACACAATTCATAATCGTCTCAATATTTGCATTAGGTACGTATAGCTTAAAAATCACCGTAGCCCTTTGCCAATATTTAAAAATAACAAGTTTTTGTACTTGCGGAATTCTTTGAACTTCACCTTTTTCCCTCACATTTATGTACTTATAAAATTTCTATGCATTAGTGAGCGAAACCCAATCTTTTTTCTTATCAATATTAACCACATATAACTAAATTATAGTTACGAAAAATATTTTTTCGAGTACATATTTAATACCAGTTTAGTGAGTGAATATAACCAATTAATACTATTAGCTTTTTCAGAAGGATCGACTACTGATCAATCAAATCACTAACAATATGAATGAAAAATTAATATTTTCTATTTTTTATCACCATTAATAGATATCCCCCATCAACAGTTGGCCTTATAGCTATGAACAAAAATTTGTATGATCCAATTGTAGAGAATCATTCGCACATAATTGACACATATTTGATACATTGCGTACTGCTAATGAATCGGTTTTATTAAATTATTATACTTTGTATAGATACTTTGTGTGCAAGGTTTACATTAAGACCCAAAACTACTAAACCTTTTGTATGTTAGTCAATGATCCCCTGTCAATGATGAAACTCAATTCATTAAACAGCCTCGTATGTTTAATACTTCTATGAGATTCATGTTTTATAGCACTAATTTATTTTAGGCAATAATTATTCGAACTTTATCGTCTTTGCGCTCAATTACGGTAGATAAAGTAGCGAGTATATGTGACCATATGTTCAGACTACAGAGCTCACTTTGAGAATCATAATTTCTATGTTGATTCATTGGTCTGCTACACCGGACCGTCCGTGGCCTGAACCCGATAACTCTCACCGAAGCGAGCGGTAGAGGTTCCAGGGACGTCTCCCGATCCTCTCGAGTCTGCCGCCCAAGGCACACTAACTGATCACCGTGTCGTTGGGTCTATTTGTATCAGCTGAGGCTGCTTCTCCTCGTCTAGAGGTCTCTCCGCGCGCCTGCGTGATTCTTCCTCTCATACCACTGCCAGGCCCGGAGATAACTCCGATATCTCTAGTGGAGAGCCAGCATTTTAGCTGGGCTTCTGCCTTATCCTCAGCCACATAGGAATCCCACCAACGTGCCAGTTAGTTTCCGGTAACTTTAAGGTGGCATGCCCAGCCGGCATAGGGAATCCATTCCCGGTAACCCAGTGTGCTGGTTATGGTAGAGGGGCGTGGATCTAGTCACAGTCCCTCTAGCCAGAACAAGAAGGCATTGGCGTATTCCGTGATAGCTTCTGGATGAGCCCGTCCGCAGCATTCCTCTGATTCATCGTCTCCATCCACACGAGAAAATTCACGTAGCCACGCTACGGGCAACCAACGATCACTCTCACCGAAGCGAGCGGTAGAGGTTCCAGGGACGTTTACCAATCTTCTCGAGTCTGCTGCCCAAGGCAGACTAACTAATCACCGTGTCTTTCACACCACTGCCAGGCTCGGAGATAACTCCGACATCTCTAGTGGAGCGCCAGCATTTCAGCTGAGCTTCTGCTTTATCCTCAGCCGCATGTGAATCCCACTGACGTGTCAGTTAGTTTCCGGTAACTTTAAGGTGTCATCTTACGCAGATGGCACCACGGTAGAATTTCCCAGCTGTTCATGTGTGAGTCTCCTCGAGCTCTACACTTGAATAGCTCCACCCGAAGGTGACATAAGCCGATGCGATAGCCGTAACGACAAACCTCGTTGCAATAGTCACCAATATTTTTCATGTTCGATTTCAAAATCAGTTCGTATTCAAATTAAAAATGTGTTTGAGTTGAATTCAAAGTGAAATTTCAAGACAAATAGAATCAGGATAACTATGAAAGTAATAAGTCGACAAAAGAGTTTTTATGTTCTTGTAAAATCGCGTAAATAGTTGAAATATGAATCAAATTATTGTTTATTGAACATAACCGTGTTTCCCTTTCGACTCCCTAATCCCAGTCTATTGGCCAAAAGGCTAGGGCTAAAACAGGGAAAAATATAGTTGATGGAATTCTGTTCAATTTGTGATTCATAGAAATACTTCTTCAAATCTCAATTAATTCAAGAATCTCGTCAACAGTTATTGTCATTTCGGCATAACGCCGTGAAACAGAAATTATAGAAAAATACCCTCAGCAAAACAATTAAGGGAACAGTGAATTTTGTTGATTTTTTGGGTGATTTTCAAATGACTGTAACTTCGTCAAAAATCATTGTATCAGGATGAAAAAAAAACGGTTGGAAAGCTTGAAGTTTCTACTCTTAAGATCTTAAGATAAAAATTCTTTATAACCATCCGTTATAACGAGATAAGAGGGGTGAAAGCGGAAAAATTTTTCTTCTTTTTTTTTCATTTTTTCAAATTGTTCTAAGGGCTTCAAAAAATTTTTTTCGCCTCAACCCTTATCAGGGTCATGTAGCCTGACCTTTCAGCTTCCATTTTCTTTTCTCATTTTCCCTTCACGATCATTTGTTGCTGAGATGTCGTCGATTGAATCAAAAACAATTTTGTCTTTGATCGTCCATATCTCAGGAACTACTGATCGCACAGCGAGTGGATGATGAGATTCGTAAGCTGGAATGAATTTCCTGTGAGATTTCTGTACTGTTTTATTGAAAAATAATTTCTTCCACTTTTAAAATTTCTTTGAAAAAGTACCGAAAAGTATTTTTTTTTCTTTTTCGAAAATTCCCCGGAATTTCGCGAATTTTGTGAAAATTGTAAATGTTGTAACGTTTTTCTCTACTTTACTGTGTGCTGAGACACCGCCTGAATTTTCAAGCCAATCCGCTGGACCGTTTCATTTTCCCGAGTGAACGAAGTTTCAGCAAAAATTAAAGAAACACTTTTTTGTTCCTTAAACACCAATTAATGATGATTAAGGCCGAAAATGTGTTTCCTCCGTTATTTCTTCGTGATTTTTTGTGCAAAATTTGTTCAGTCTCATCAAAAAAAAAACAATGAAAAAATGGATTTTTTTTGCAAAAATCAACAATAAAATCGATTTTTTTTCTTTTATCAATAAAAAAATTGAAAAATTTTCTTTGAAAAAAAAACCATGAAAGAATCGAAACAAAAAATGGTAAAAATTGAAAAAAAATCGCTAGAATCGGATTTGACTCACAGAGATAGTGACTCAAAAATTGTTTTTACACAAAAACATATTTTCAGCCTTAATCATCATTAATTGGTGTTTAAGGAATGAAAACTGTTCCTTTAATTTTTGCTGAAAATTTGTTCATTCGGGAAAGAAAAATGGTCCAGCCGATCGGCTTGAAAATTCAGGCGGTGTTTCAACATGCAGTAAACTAAAGAAAAACGTTAAAACATTTTCAATTTTCACAAAATTCGCAAAATTCTGGGCAATTTTCGAAAAAGAAAAAAAACTTCATTCTTCAGTACTTCTTCAAATGAATTTCAAAAGTGGAAGAAATTTCTTTTACAATTGGAAACTGCAAAAATCGTATAGGAAATCCATTCAACTTTACGAATCTCATCATCCGTTTGCTGTGCGATCAGTAGTTTCTGAGATATCGACAATTAAAGACAAAAGGGTGTTTTTTGATTCAATCGACGATATCTCAGCAACAAATGGTCGTAGAGGAAAAAGAAAAGAAGAAAATTGAAACTGAAAGGTCAGGCTACACAATCCTGATGAGGGTTGAGGCATAAAAATTTTTTTGAAGCCCGTGGAACAATTTGAAAAAATGAAAAAAAAAGAACAAAAAAATTCCGCTTGCAACCCTCTTACCTCGTTATAATGGATGGTCATGAAAAATTTTCATCTCAAGATTTCGAGAGTAGAAACTTCAAGCTTTCCAACCATCTGTTTCTCATCCACATACAATGATTTTTGATGAAGTTACAGCTATTTGAAAATCACCCAAAAAACTGACAAAATTTACTGTTCCCTTAACTTTTTTGCTGAGTGTAGAACAAGTGAATTCAGCATGAAGAGATGTCTGAACAGAAAAGTAGGATAAAAGAGGGAAAAATGGAAAAAACCAAAGGGAAAGAATTAACAACGAGAGACAAATAATGAGAAATGGAAAAATAAACATGAATAAACCCTCACAATATGAGCCTAGAGCTCCCGCTGCTCCTGCTCTGTTCCTACTCTTGAAATGAGATTGCCAATGCTTCACAGATCCTCTCGTTCGCAGGAACTATGTCAGACCATGTCCATGAGAACCATTCGTTCATGGACCGATCCATGGCCCGCTGGCGTCAACGTTCCTCCATTTTCCCTAGAAAAAAAACACGCATGATTGATTCCTAATATAAAAAGGAAAGGAAATATCGATCGTAACCGTAAGACCGAATTAATTATGTTATTTCCTTTCCTTTTTCACTATTTTCCTTTCCTTTTTTATTATTATTATAAAAAAATAAAGTTTATAAAACTATTATAAACTTATTTATTTATTTATTTATTTATTTACGCCAAACGGCTTAATACAGCAAAATTTTCGCCTTAGAAAATAATAATAAAATTGCATGATAATAATATTATTAATATGATTGCGAGGGTGGTTATCAACTATTATTATTATTATTCCATTATTGTTTTTCTGCTCGATCGGAGGAGTACACCGAATCGTCGCGATTATCTTTCTTTTTTTTTAATACTTGAAATAATTAATTATATAATTATAAAATAATGTAATTATTATTTAATTATCGATTTTTTTATCGATCGTTTGATTATGAGAGAAAACCGAATTACCGAGATTTTTTTTCTTTTTATGAAATAATTGAAATAATTATTTATATGATTTTAAAATGTTGTTATGATAATTATTATTATTTAATAATTGATTTTCTTATCGATAGCTTGATTATGAGAAAAAACCGAATTACCGAGATTTTTTTTCTTCTTATGAAGTAATTGAAATAAGTATTTATATGATTTTAAAATATTGTTACGATGATTATTATTATTTAATAATTGATTTTCTTATCGATCGCTCGATTCTACATATAAAAAGGAGAGGAAGATATCGATCGTAAGAGTAAGACGAATTAATTACATCAGTTCGTCTTCTCTTCTCCCATTACAAAATTATGGAATTGATAAAATTATCATAAAATCATGAAGTATTATCATTATTTTTATTTTATCGATTTATCGATCGTAGAAGTCTATCCATCGCCATTCTATCAGTTCCTCTCTTCTTTTGCCATTGTAAAAAAAATTGAAAATTTAAATAATTATTAGTTTATTATTATATTATATATTGCGTTATGATATATATTCTCATTATATATTATAGCATATATTATATAAGAATATGCATTATAATTAATTAAATATCATGGGAGATTGGAAGATTATGAATACAATACTAAGATACGTCATAATGTATTATTATTATTACACGGTAAATAAGCGAGATAGAGTGAAATGCACGTTAATTTAGGATCAGGAGGGAGTTTTTCTTCAGTTTTTCGCTATTATCTCGGTGAATAAGCGAGGTAGAGCGAAACGGACTTTAATGCGGGAACAGGAGGGAGCTTTTTCAGTTTTTCCCTATTATCTTGGTGAATAAATGAGATAGAGCGAAAGAGCTATTAATTCGGGATCAGGAGGGATTTTTGTTATTTTTTGCTATTATTTCGGTGAATAAACGAGATAGAGCGATATGGACATTAATATGGGATGACCCACGAGACATTAATATGGACATTAATATGGGAGGGACTTCTTTCAGTTTTTCGCTATTATTTCGGTGAATAAACGAGATAGAGCAAAATAGCCATTAATTCGGGATCAGGAGGGGAGTTGTTTTAGTTTTCCGTTATTATCTCGGCGAATGAGCGAGATAGAGCGAAATAGCCACCAGTTCGGGAGCAAGAGGGAGTTTTTTTAGTTTTTCGTTACTATTTCGGTGGATGAGCGAGATAGAGCGATATAGACATTAATATGGGATGAGGAGGGAGTTTTTCCAGTTTTTCGCTATTATTTCGGTGAATAAACGAGATAGAGCGAAATAGCCATCAGTTCGGGATCAGGAGGGAGTTTTTTTAGTTTTTCGTTATTATTTCGGCGGATGAGTGAGATAGAGCGATATGGACATTACTGTGGGATGAGGAGGGACTTTTTTCAGTTTTTCGCTATTATTCCGGTGAATATACGAGATAGAGCGAAATAGCCATTAAATTCGAGATCGAGAGAGTTTCATTATTTTTTTGCTGTTATCCCGGTGAATGAGCGAGATAGAGCGATATGGATATTAATATGGGATGAGGAGGACCTTTTTTCAGTTTTTCGCTATTATTTCGGTGAATAAACGAGATCGAGCGAAATGAACTCTAATATGGGAACAGGAGGGAGTTTTTCCAGTTTTTCGCTATTATTACGGTGAATAAACGAGATAGAGCGAAATAGATATTAGTTCGGGATCAGGAGGGATTTTTTTCAGTTTTTCGCTATTATCTCGGTACATAAGCGAGATAGAGCCATCAATTCGGGATCAGGAGGGATCTTTATTTTTTCCCCATTATCTCGGCGAATGAGTGAGATAGAGTGGAATGGACATTGGATATGGAATAAGGAGGGAGTTTTTTCAGTTTTTCGCTCTCGGTAGATAAGCGAGATAGAGCGAAATAGACTTGGATCGGGATTAGGAAGGAGTTTTTCCAAGTTTTTCGCTATTTTCTCGGCGAATAAGCGAGATAGAGCGGAAGAGACTCCAATTTGGGATCAGGGGGGAGTTTTCTCAGCTGTTCGCTATTTTCTCGGCGAATGAACGAGATAGAGTAGAGTGGACATGAATATACGATCAGGAGAAAGTTTTTTCAGTTTTTCGCTATCATCTCGGCGAATGAGCGAGATAGAGTGAAATGGACATTGGATATGGAATAAGGAGGGAGTGTTCTCAGTTTTTCGCTCTCGGTAGATAAGCGAGATAGAGCGAAATAGACATTAATTCGGGATTAGGAAGGAGTTTTTCCAAGTTGTTCGCTATTTTCTCGGTGAATAAGTGAGATAGAGCGGAATAGACTCCAATTTGGGATCAGGAGGGAGTTTTTTTTCAGTTTTACGCTATTATCTCGACGAATAAGCGAGGCAGAACGAAATAGACATGAATTCGAGATCAGGAGGGAGTTTTCTTAGCTGTTCGCTATTTTCTCGGCAAATGAACGAGATACAGTAGTGGATATGAATATACGATCAGGAGAAAGTTTTTTCAGTTTTTCGCTATCATCTCGGTGAATGAGTGAGATAGAGCAAAATAGATATCAGTTTGGGATCAGGAGGAAATTTTTCCAGGTTCTGGTTATTATCTTGGTGAATAAGCGAGATAGAGTGGAATAGACATTGATTTGGGATCAGGAGGGAGTTTGAGCAGTTCTCCGCTATTGTCTCGGTCAATAAGGGAGATAGAGCGAAATGCACATTAATATAGGATCAAGAGGGAGTTTTTTTCTTTTTTTTTTTGCGATTATCTCGGTACATAAGTGAGACATCAAATAGACCTCGGAATGCGATTACCCCTTCAATTTCCAATCAAATTACCATTCACAATGACAATTAATGAGAGTCAAGGACAAACTTCAGATGAAGTTGACTTAGATCTCCGTAGAGATGTTCTCAGTCATGGACAATTGTATGTTACATTTCCGAGAGTTCGTTGATTTGAATCTTTCCAAATTTTAATGGGAAACCAACAAGAATCCCATTATATAAGGATTTTGTTCATACAGAATTATAAGTTTGATAAAAACTCAAAAATTCCTTTCTCGGATCATGGTTTTCTGAAAAATTTTCGATTCTAAAATTGTTTTGCATCGATATTTCTTCGGAGATTCAGAATTTTTCTCATCAATACATCTAAGCGAATATTGAGGAAAAGCGCGTGCGCAGCACGCGCGGACACTTCTCGTGAATAGAAAAAAAACACCATCATGACCCCCTCAAAACACTAACAGTGAAACAGAACCCTAAGCTCAAACAAGAACAACACTGGGAATGCCCTAAGTATACTGACAGTGGCGGCATATCTCTAACCATACTCGATTCGTTTGAGTAGGGTTCAGTTTTCAGGGATATGAACAATGGTTTCACATCCGAAAGACTACGTCGGTAACCGATGCCTCATATCCCCCCCCAATAATATGTGATGTTTTCTATCAGATGTAACTTTTTCTCAATTGCGTTCCAGACGAGAGATTTTTGCATTGATTGCACGTTCCCACCGTGGAATCCATCCACTTCTTTTGAATCCAATATCTAAATTGCTGGAATCATTCATTCACAACCGATGAGATATGCCGAGGGAACGATGTAATGTGCATCAATCGGTTGCACTGATTTTTTGACTCACTGCCGATAAGGTAGAGAGTACTTTACCTTATCCATACAGTGTCTTCCGTTCCCACTGCACTGAATGGTATTGCTGGAATTGAAAATCATTCCTGCACAATGATAAAATTATTATTAACAAGTTTCAGCTTCAACGAATTTCCAAGAAAATTCATCTTTTAAAAGAAAATCACTTCATGTCAAATTTGGAAATAGTTTTCATTCTTTTAATTGATGATCTGTGAACATGAGGAGGTAAAAATACAGTCGGCTCCTAAGCTTATGAATTATAAGCTTATGAGCCAACTATATCAAATATTTTCACCTCCTTAGGTTTACAGATCATCAATCAAAACAATGAAAATCATTTCCAAATTTAACATGAAAAGATCCTTTGAAAAAATAAATTTTCATAAAAATTTGGAAAAACTAAAACTCTTTCATAATAATTGTATTATTGTACAGGAATGATTTTCGACTCCATTACTACCATCAAGTGGAGCGGGAACGAAAGACACTGTATGGATAAGGTAGAGTACTCTTTACCTTATCGGCACTGAGTACCAAAAAATCGGTGCTACCGATTTATGCACATTGCATCGTTCACTCGGCGTATCTCATCAATTGTGAATGAATGATTCCAGCAATTCAGATATCGGATTCGGGAGAAGTGGATGGATTCCACAGGTGGGAAAGTGCAGTCAATGCAAAAATCTCTCGTCTGGAGCACAATTGTTTGAGCCATCGATTACCGACGTAGTCTATCGGATGTGAAACCGTCATTCATATCGCTGACCACTGAACCCTGCTCAATCGAATGCAGTACGGCTAGAGATATGCTTACAGCGGCCTTTTCTTTCAGCTCCAATTCTTTCCTCCCAAGCACACGGAGTCAATTTCGGAACGTTCCAAGTATTTTGGAAGACTGATTGTGACAGTCACAGTTTTCAAGCAGCTCATATATTTTAGGGATCACCGCTTCAGAAGCCCATGCTCCAGAGGGAGATCTCTTAGAGCAAAGAGAGAAGGGAAGTCCTTCAGGAGCCATCGTCAAGACAAAGTCAAATTTAAAAAAAAGGCAGAGGCTTTACTAAAAAGGTTTTCTAAGGTAATAGAAATTGAAATGTAACGGAAGAGAATTTCCTGGGAAATTCGGGACAGGCTTTTCTAATGAAGGGGAAGACCCTCGAGATAAATTTGTGCAGCTATCTTTCTGCTGTAAATTAACTTTTTTCTAGCGAAGAAATCTTCAAAGAATACAGTATTTTCCAGAAAATTCTTCTGAAACTAGGAAAAAATTGTATCATTCATTGAAATCATGATAACCTGAATGCCCTCATCCTCATTGTCAGTGATATCGATATGCAAATTAATTATCTCCTGCGATGTGAATTGTGGATATCCCTCGGAAGAGTTTGTTTCAATTGACGGGAACTGTTGTGCTGTAACAGTGGGAAAATGATGCAAGAATTAACGTTTTCTGCGAATTTTCAATAGAAAAGAATTGGAAGACTTGTTGTAATTGATATTTACCATAATGTTCGAAATCTTTATTGTTAAAAACCTCTGCCATGAGTGCCACACGATTCACGGGAACTTCTTCATCACTTAGCTCTGCAGCCTGGTTTGTTCTTAACTAATCCCATCCTGTGCATGGAACTCTTCTTTGCTTCTCCTAGCTTTGCTGAGACGGCATTCACGCCCCTGCTTCATCTTTCCAAGGCTGATCCTTCTGTCTCGTTCACTTATGTGATTCTTCATTGCGTCATCTCCATTCGTCGTCACATCATCAAAGAGTTTCTCATCCTCGTTATCAAACATTTCTTCGACCCAGTTCAACCATTTTTCGTCCCTCACGGTCTGTAGGCTGTTTCTTTTCCTTTTAGGTTCCTCACGATACTTTGCTTTTCTTCTACCTACCACTCACTCTAACAGGTGCCGATTTCACCTAAAGATACTCAACAGCTTGTATCTTTGTAGGAGTGACCCAGGGGATACTACTCTTTCCGGGATTTGATTTAAACGGTTGAATCAAGTTTCCACCGCGAGATTTTTCAAACCCTTGATTCACTTTGTGCACTTTTCATTTCATTTCTCGTTCCATGTTATGCAGCACCAGTGCTGTTTGGAATATTCAAGAGGCTGTATCGCGTCTATGAACTATTGCTCACTGTGATGCTAGATGTTGATACCATTCTTCCAGATGCGTCTGCATCTATACTATGATCCCGAATTCACAGAATCCACTGAAAGATAATTGGGAAATATTGGAAGTTCCAGACTGCCATTTATGAAAACCCAATTCCGTCCAATCCCGGAGCCTTGTGCTGGAAAATTCGAAGTAGTGGGGCGTAAAAAGAACCCTCTTTCCCCAATCGTGTGAGCGCACGTTGGAAATTCTTTTAAGTGGGGGTAGATGCACGGGCTGCATCTTTTTCATCGTAGGGGTTACAAATGCAGTGGCTGGTGGAGAGGTCTTAATATGATCGATTTTTTTTATGAATTCACGGTATGCACTCCCACCACTAGAATATTCCAAAAAATCCTAATAAAAGGGATCGCGAGGAACCACGCGATCAGTTTCATCTTGACCTACTTCTGTGATCATGACAAGCGCTAACCAGTCAGTGTCAAGTGGTGTATCTGAATCGCAAGTGGTATTGGCTCAGACAGTATCTCTAAATAAATCCGACACAAAGTAATTTCGTATCAGATGACTGTGGAAGATTAGGAAAATATTCATGCAGATGGTGCGAATCATCGCTTCATGCCCCCATTGCGTCGTAATTCCTTTGTCCAACGAGGAGTGGTGTTTGGTGTGCAAGGATCTTCTCTATATACAGCATTACTTTGAAGCGAAGGGCCATCCAGTGGATCCTCAGGAGAAATTCCAAGGAAGGAATTATGAAAAACTGAATGTGAAATTTACAATGAGTTTCCAGAGTAATTCCATTGCATTCTCCCATGCTCACGTGAAATGAAAGATCGCCATGCAAAAGGCAAAGATTGTCGAGCTGGCGAGGAAATCATCACCGACCAGAAAGTGGCTGTGCCTCCTAGGCTTTACCCATCATTGATTATCGGGACACACTTCTTGATTCTACCACACGTGCAATGATGAAACGTATGTCTTACAACACCCTACCACCTGTGTATATGCTGCAGAGATGGACGGGAGAATATTCTGATACTAGTCTTGACAATACTGTTACCGATCTACACCAGTGTCTCCCGATTCGAGGCTAAAATATCTGTATCAATTCTTCGGTGAAATGTACTACTTGAACTTCGACAATTTAGCTTACGCGTGAGGCGTCCCTCCCAAGGTACCAGCTTTTTATGTCCATGTAATACATGTGAATGGATATAAGGTATTTCGAAATTAGGGGAACATGCAGAGATTTTCTCTTTCAAAAGTGCATTTTGACGAGTTATTTATTTTACCCAGCCTTAATGAAGCCACTCACCTCAGCCTTATGTGAAGGCAATATCCATATTTTCCTGGGAAAGATAAGCTATTTATCATGAGTGAACCTTTCATAATCTGCAGGTGTTTTCTCCTTTCAGGTTAACACTCTTGTGTGTTCCCGCTATTGGTGGGAACAGAGAGAGAGAGAGAGAGAGAAAAGCAGTTCATTTATTCCCTGAGGTCCTAGGACCCCCTAAGGGGAAAATCATAGAAATTACATAAAATTACAAAGAATTCATTATTTTATAATCTTTCTCAAATATTCAAATTCGCTTACATAATTTCTAGTTAATTAATTAGTTCACAGTTTCAAAGATAGTCGAGGAGAAATTATACATAATTTAATGGTTACATAGAAGCCACATCTTATAACATTCCAACCATCTTAAAACTGAAACAACAATTTATTGATTTATAATATGAACTTATCGATTGACTTTCAGCTAATTATTTCCGAGTTTATTTGCAATTACAAAATTAATATATCGATTGTAATAATTCATATTTCATTTTCTTTTCTTGATAATAGCAATTAAAATGATAAAATATAACGAAGATAAAAAGAGTATAATAATTTACAGTACAGTCACAGGAAATTCAATCAGTTTCTACGTTCAATGAATATCTTTTGTTTGGCCAGGATACAGTCATACAAAGCCGTACTGAACGTTTCCACCGTGGATTTCTCCCTAATCTCGAGTGGTATAGAGTTCCATAGATTAGCACTAGAGACAGTGGAAGACGCTAACCCAAAATTTGTACGTGGATGAGGTACATATAGATCCAAAGGAGTAGCGCCTTTCGAGCGGCAGTTCTCTGGAGCTCTAAAAATCAGTCTTTCAAAGAGATGATCAGGTCGTTTTTTTATCAATACTTTATAAATCAATTTCTCAAGAAAGAACTGCCGCTGGAAAAATGGCATAAGCCACCCCAGCTTGTCATAGAAACAAGTAATAGGGGTATCTCTCCTCAGATCAAAAATAAACCTAATACATCTGTTTAAAATTTTCTTGAGTATTAAGTCCACCTCCTTAGAGCATCCAGTCAATAATAAATTTCCATAATCGATTATTGGGAAAATTAAGAGAGAGAGAGAGCAGTATGTATGTAGCACTGTACGCTTGCCCCTCCATCTTGCCCCTCTGCCATCTTCCCTCTTCACCACTGAAGCATATGCTAGAGAGGCATCCCGACCAACGCACTCTCCTCTTTCTTACCTTCCGAAAAGAAGTTTCACTTCAAAAAATGAAGCAAATTAGTGGCAAATGATATATAAAATAATTTATACATTGATCGGTTTCATGAGTGGAATATGTGAAATCTCTGACGATCGATTCGGACTCACTTGTTGGTAATCCAAGCACAATTGAAGTCACTGTGAAATGACGGTCGAGTGAGTGCATAACTTGCCGCTCAATTTGTGGTCCAGCGTTCTGTTAGGGTGTATGGACACTGTTGTAAAAATCAGTTTTTGTCTCGTAACTATTTCGACAATGAATATTTTTCAATTCGAAACCCTATAAATCAATAAAAATGATTTCACCTTTGTCATCTATTCAGAATTCCCGAGTGTTCCAAGTTTTTGATAATACAGACATCAAAAATTTAGAAAATATGCTTTTTCCCTGACTCTCCCCAAATTTTGGCTTATATTCCCGTCAGCCTCCCTCGCAGACTGGGCCATATCTGACAGCAGATGATACATGCTACCTGTGCCTTCGTAAATTGCGAATAATGATCCCGTGTCTTTACTAGTTACTGAACTCATTGATGAATGTCTTGATACAACTCAATGAGTCGCTGCTTGTGATGATGTCCAGTCACCAATTTGGAAGCCATGAATAAGGGCTGTTTTTTGTGTCTTGCCGGCCTTCTCCGTGAGGAAAAAATTCTTCCCGTGTTTATGTAGGCTTTTTGAGGTTCAATTATTTCAGATTTCGACTCGAACTAACAGTAAAGATTGATTTCCACATCCCTGATCATGATCGAGATCCATGGAATATTAAATCAAATTTTTCAATTATATATAATGAATTTTTTAATTTATCAACTCAGACAAAGAATTTCATTTAGCGGGAATTCCTCTTTGATGATAATCAACTCATTTTCACAGTAATTGGATTTGATAATTGACCTCCAATTGCATCTGTTCATGCCGGACAATTATTCGTTCCACGTTCTGCAATTTCTTCATCTACACCCTTCTCCTCAAATCTCCATTACTCCCCATTTGCAACACATTCATCTTGTCCTATCCGTCCAATTTCTCTATGGGTGTACGAGAGATCATGGTATAACCCTTCATAATATAGTTGACTACTGCCAAAAATGGCACAATTGTAGGAAATATCCAATTGTAAGGAAATCGTATCGAAATTTGTCTAAAAATGACAGTTTATGCGCAATTATATCAAATTTTGAGACAAACCCTCCATAAAATTAAGTTGAAATATATCATATCATAACTTGGTTAGGATTCGTCATTTTTCGACAGAGAATAATGAATTCGAGAAACGTTTTCCGGAATATTATGTCATTACATATTGAAAAGTCTCATGTCATGACACAATTTGCTATTTTCCGTTTTTCATATCGTTTTTTAAACGTTCTCATCAAGATATATCAGATTTTCCGGAATTGTATGTCACACGATAGAATAAAAATATGACTTATGTTGTCATAATGTGTCTAAATATGACATGCTGTTCTAATTGACAATTGAAAATGCCCATATTTCGACGGAAAACGTCAAATTATGACATTTTGTGACGGATTCTGTGGAAATACGGAAAATTATGACGCAATTTCTTTGAAAATTCGTCAAATTTGATCCGAATCTGACATTTTCTAGCAACAATTTGACGTTAATATTTCCACCCGAGTTGAAGAGGACAATCAGCTGAAATACACACAATCTGAAATCGAATCATTCAGGATGCTACTCCAACTAATTCAGAATGCAATGCTCAATGCTCACTACTATTATCATAGCATCAGCTGCTATGCAAACAACAGTTTCGGATATGTAAAATTTTGGTCCTTGCAGTGTATCAAGTTTTTTCTATTAGCACCCAGCTGTCAAGTTACCGTTTCAGTCAAGTTCATTTTTTTGATTGCAGATCGACGTGGAGAATCAGAATATGAATGTAGGAGTGCAGCAAAACTCTGGAGTCTTCGTGAAGTCTATTGCTCCTGATTCATGTGCCAGTGATCTTGTGAATTTGAAGGTGAGAATCTCCTGCATATTTTCTTCTGGGCATAGCTCTGGTTAATCTATTGATTTTATTGGTGAAGCTGATATAGTGAGCATGACAATTTATTGGTAACAAGCCTTGCGAGATCCTTTCTAATCACGTATTGTATGGTAAAATCAAAATTAGCAAGAGTCTCAATCATGGGATTCACACAGAAAGAAATCCAATCAGTGAATCGATATCTAAAATCCTAGTTCACCTAACTTGACGGTGCAATCGACTGGCAGGTCAACTGAATCCTGGACTATACTGCTAGTGCCACCGCTGAAATGGAACTGCTAGTCTAGAGAATCAAATGGCCATTTGAAATTTCAACTTGCTACTATCGCGAACATGTGTGTAATTTGTTTGGGAGCAATCAATCCAACTGAAGAAATAAATAATCTCAAAAGAGCAGAATGTGTGCAAAATCTCCTGATGCAAGATATTGTCGCAGATAAAAAAGAAGATTCATGGGGAGCAATAACTTCTGGCACGAGAAGATGAGGAAGATGATATTCACCATTCATAAATTATTTTCACCTGTATAATGATGAAGAATTTCATAGACAATTCCGATTGACCAAACTAGTGCTAATAACTCTGCTTTGAGTGATCTAACCGAGCTTCGAACATCTAAATGATGGATACGTACATAAGGGGGATCCAGATTATTTAAGTAATACTTGAGTTGGGACGCGCACTTCACGCGCTCGTCAAGCTGTATTAGGTGTTTAGGTATAAATATGTTCATACTATATCCATTTACGAAAATATGTATTTCTTTATAGAAATACCGAAGAGGCGTAAGTGTGGAGATAAGTTCCTTCCATTTTAAGATTGGTAGTTAAGCCACTACTAATCTAGCTATATGATAGTATAGCTATTCTATACTATAATATCTATACTAATATAGTATAGAATAGCTAGTAGAGTATAGTATAGAGTAGCTAGTAGAGTATAGTATAGCTAGTATAGCTATGCTAGCTATTGTATACTATATTATCTATACTAATATAATATGACTATGGTATAGCTAGGATTAGAGGAAATAAAACGGCGACAAAAAACGTTTCCCTTCTGAAAAGAAGCATGGAACGTTTTTTCAAAGCAGTTGGGCTAATCTGCTGAACCTTTGAGAATCACAGTCTTTAGTTCTTTCCAGCTCTTCTCAGTGCTTCGAGATTCAGCACTATTATGAGGATTCATGTGGTGTATTTTGTGACTGATTCTAATATGGTAGTAGCTACACGAGGTACACTCTTTGTATCCTTTAGGGTTGCTAGCAATAGGTTTGTATTACTGAACCCGGTCTGGCGCATTTTTGGATTGCCAAGATGAGTCTCTTGGATTTTCGATTGAGTACCAGAACGATGATCACCATTGGCTGATCTGTTTCTGGTCAGTTGGTTCCCACTTGAATCCGTCATATCAGTCGTACAACTATTTCCATACCTCTCATTCGTTCATTATTAACTTCGATGGTTTCTTGTACGAGTGTATCATCCATTTTTGTAATCCAGAACCTAATCGTTTTTTCAGACAATTGTCTCTCGTAATAGAGCAGCCTCCGGGTTATCTTCTTATGACTTGAATATGAGTTGATGAATTTCAGAATTCTCCCAGTGCTCGTCCTACGTCCAGTGAAACATGACTCGTCATAAATACTCAAGCATGCTGATCATCTCACTCCAACCTTCGGAAGGTGTTCATTCCACTCACAAAGCAAACCATTGCAAAGAAATCCAGTGAGGTTTTCATTCATAACCATCAATCTTCTACACTTTTTACATAAAGCTTGGATCTTGATCACGTTATATTCACTCAAGAACATTATAGCATTGGCCTTGCTCTGGGTGATCTGACAAACCTTGTCATATCCTATTCTGAGTATTAAAATGAATTGCCTAGAGCTCAGTGAGCAGTCAGCTGCTCAATATTTATGAAATCAGAATTTTGCTGAATGAGTTTTCATGCACACCGAGCAACTGACTGAGAAACCAGCACATCGAAAATAAATGAAAGAAAACCCTGGTGGGCCCGTCCTTGAGCTATTGATTGTTGACTGTGCACTCATTTCGATATGTTCATTCAGTCCATCCTTCACTGGTAACGGTTCGGTACAGATTCTGGAGTCTTTGGGAAACGAAAATGATTGACTGTCTATCAGTGCCTGTCTGAGTCGATTTATTTCTGTTTCCAATCAACTTCTGGATTTGTATTGAACATTGATTGATGGAAGTATAACTGAGTGAACATATCGATATAGGTTATGAACGTATCCACCAGGGAACTAACAAATTTAATATTCTGAGATTGCAGAGCACCTCTGCTGTTTTACCGAATATTCTTGAAGAATGGACTCATCAGAACAGACCAAACAGAGTAATAGCTTCTCAATTTATTATTCGAGAATATCTCTGAAAGTAAACGAGACAGAACCATTTCATCTGGATTCTTCTTTTTTGTCAGAGTATTTTAAGAGCTCCAAATAAGAATTCGAATGAAATCACTCTCCCTCGCTTATTTTCCAAGATATTCTCATTGATGAGACCAGTCCAACTGTTGAGCAGAACAGCTTGACTCCAAGATACGTATAATTGGAGACAATTTCCAGGGGAGCACCAAGAAGTAGAAAAAACTGATTCTTCCCAAGGATCTCTCCAGATTTTTTGAAGATTAGAACTTATGATTCAGCGCTGCTGATCGTGAGGCCAGTGTCGATGCTTTGAAGATCAACAATTTCAATTTTCTACCTGGGATCAGTATCACTTTAGTACAGCTATTCTAGCTATACTAGAATAGCTAGTATAGTATAGTATAGCTAGTATAGCTAGAATAGCTATACTATGGAGTAGCTAGTATAGCTTGTCACGTACTTTTAATCTACGGTAATTGAATAATCTCGTTCAATCTCGTGAATTGAAAACAACTTAATTGTTGGGTGTCAGGACGACCTTTCGTACGAAAATATAATTCCAAAACAACAAAGGAAAATCAAATGAACCAAAATGATTCTCAGCTGAATGTCCAACTAGTCAGTAACAAAAGAATCCAAAATTCTAATGATCATTGAGGTGGCTGGGTTCACAACTTCACCTGTAAAGTTCGGAACTAGGAATACAGATTTTTAAATGGGATGAAAATCAATTTTAATTTTGTAATTATAATTAGAGCGATATTTCTCTCAACTTCTGCTCTTTAAAAAAAAAAGAGTTACAATTATGATAATGGAATAAAACAAGTGGAAACTTGCATCATTATCCACATCATTATAGCTTTATCTGCTAATTTATTAGCAAGTCGCTTCCGAATGCATTTATTTTTCTCCTCTTTACAATCGTTCCATATACATTCCCATTTTTGTTTATTTCAAAGGAGAAAAGTATTGAGTAATAAGCTAATCTGAATTATTGGATGATTTTATTTTAATTGCTATTCCATTGCACATTCCATTATTATGTTATGTGGATATCGATTCATTCCGTTTTTTACGTTTCCTTGGTGATCAATTTTCAATAAACTTTATTATATCTGATATAACGTCTCATGTCTGAAGGTTATTTTTATTCTTCAATTATCGAATTATTGTTATAATTTTTTTTTCTACTAATAATTTACAAGGAAAAAGAACTAATTCGTGCGATATGTCTGACATCAAAAGTGAAAGTGGAACGAGTGTAAATCGGAAATTTTGAATATAACTAATTCTACAATTTTATGAAGATGAAGAACTCATGTAAAGATTATAATCAAGATTGTAATTAGTTCCTATTCTTTTCCATTTTTCCGTCTGGGTTTTTGAAAAGAATATGGGTTGAGAGCCCCAGATAATCAAGATGAATATTAGTTTCTATAGAAATTAATACTTATCTTTATTGCTCTTGACAGTTACACTAAACATACTGATTCATAACGACTTTGCATAAAAGACAATATTTTCGATTGAGAGCTAAATATCAGTAAAATTCGAAGCTCAAATCTTGAATACTTCATTTCTAATAGGGTTTTTTTATCGAACAAACAAAATTTTTCATGTAGTATTAATGAAATCAAAATAACTCAAAAACTAATGACGAGAAAAATCTGAAAAAATTCACACAATTATATAATATAGTGTCTAATATTATTCCTCAGTCTGGATGAAATCACTCGGAAACTTATTGCAAATTTTCAAAAAATGAAAAAATTGAAATTTTGAAAAATTTCTCATATCTAAAAAAATATTCCTCCAATGCTGTCCAATGACGATCCCAAGCTGCAGGTTCAGAAGACCAATATGTGAGCCAAATTTGGAATTCCTATCTCAATTGTTCCCATTGTTATTGAAACGACAAAATTTTGCAAGAAAAATGATAAAAATCGACATAACTTAAAAACGAAGCATTAGAAAAATCTGAAAAAATTCACGCAGTGACAGAATATGATGTCAAATAATATGCATCAATCTGGATGAAATCGGTTGAGAACTTTTTGAAAAATCAATTTTTTTCAAAAAATTGAAAATTTGTCATATCTCAAAAAATATTGAATGAATTCCATGTAACGAGGTCTGGAAAAGAAACATTTATCACAACCAATATATAGTAGAAATATGAGATTGTTCGGTTGAAATTTTACCGTTCATAAGTAAAAAAAAAATCCACACAGACACACATACATACACACACACACACACACACACACACAGACTTTTTCTCTAAATATCATTTTCGGACTCTCCACATCATTTTGAGTGATTTGCAACAAAAAAATCGAAATCGAAAATCCTTACGATTGTTAAGCTTCCATTCGGAAGCAAAAAAATCGTTACTGAATTTCAATTCTTCTGCACAATTATGAATATTGCCGTTATTATCGGGAGAGTTCACACCATTAATTTTTCATGATTTGATACGATCAAATTTATTAATAAATGAAAAAAAACTCAAAGCATCAGAACTAATTCAGAAGTTCCGATAAAAATTCTCACTAACACAACAAAACAAAAATTTACAACACAATCCAAAATGTCGTTAACAAAAATAGTCAAGAAAGTCTACAGTCAAAATTCGAATTAATTCTGATTTCCCGTGAGAAGCACCTCAATGCTTCACAGTCGCGTGAACGATCGGCGTCCAATAAAACCATGCCTTTATGATTTTCAGTTCAATGAAATTATGAAAAAAATCAAAATAATACGACAACAAGGCGTCGTTGCAAGAAATAAAATAGAAAATTAATAATGAAGTTAGAAAACCACGTCAAAAAAAAATTATCGAACTGAAAATTTTAAGACGCCAATCTTCAAAAAAAAAAAAAACAAAAATCAGATAAATTAAATCACAATAAATTTGAACAAGTTCCCCGACAATATTTTCGAAAAAAAACACATCAATTAACGAGAAACGAGGAAATACAAGAAAATTTATAAATTGATATAACGGAAAATTTTAGACCACGCCACGGAAAACCCGAAAATGGCGTTCACCGGCGTCGTTATTGACGCTAACGAATAAAAAAAAAATTCGCCGAAAAAATTCACACGTTTACCGGAGTTTTGTTGATTAACCTCCAACTGTCAATCCCCATTAATTTGTCCAATAGCTCCGGTACAGCCTCCCAAATTCTGTAGCCAATTTTCTCAATAATTATTTCAATCAAATTTTAATTAATTTGCAACGTTAATTATTGCATTATAATTTTCAAAATTTTGTAACGATAAAACACGTGTTGACCAAATCACACCAAAACGGAAAGTGAGGAAGACGCCGACGTGCGTCGAAGTTCAGACCACAGGTGGCTCCTCCGAAATTTAATCATCCAATGACATTAGACATTCTGTTATAGCCAGTATATGTTTATTTTATTCCGGTAATTTAATAATTGTATTGAAGAATGATCAGTGGTTTCTGATGTCGAAAATTCCGAAAATCACGTGTGTTAACATTCTCACATTAACCTTCCTCGCAATGAATTAGTATTAGATTGATTGTACAATCAATTGGTGTTCTTGATTGTCCTCCAATCCTCTGCGAGAGTCCAATGGCAAAGTCCGCCCATCGATTTGCGCTAACTACGTCGATACGGTTTTGCAGTATCCTCTATGATCCTTGTCTGTCCGGTGGCGCCTTTAGTGCAGGATGCAGAAACCCGGCGAAGGCGGGAGAATTCAAGGTGGAAGAAAATAAATCAATCAATTCACAATTAAACAAAAAAACCGATATTTTCTCGTTTCTCGGACCCTCCGTCTCGGTGGTTCCAATTTCACTAATTTCAACAATTATTCACCGCGACACCTGTCTAACAAAAAACATTGTAACGTCCAAAATAGGGTGTTATAAGCTATACTATAGTATAGCTATTCTAGCTATACTATACTATACTAGCTATTCTATATTATATTATCTATACTAATATAATATAACTATGGTATAGCTAGGTTTAGGGAAAATAAAACGGTGACAAAAAACGTTTCAGCTTTTTTTTTAGGAGGGATCATTTATGCTTGTTATGATTATAACTGATGTAACATAGGCCGAACCGGATTATTCCAATGAGAGAAAAGAAGAACATGGAAGAAGTACAAAAAATTCCAAGAATTATCATTGAGCCCTTGCTGATCATGTTAGAGATGCTGGACATAACTTTGATTTTGATGAATCAGCTGAATTGATTATTTATGAAAATGAGTACAATAGGGATATTCTAGAGATGTTTCACATTGACGAATATAAACAATCAACAGTCAATCATATCACATACAGTTCAGAGTGGAACAATGGCTCTAACCGTATTATGAACTTCAAACAAGCAGAAGCGTTATATCCTGTGCGTTATTCGCAAGCCCCACTCCGTGTGCGACATTTAATATTTTGCCAATTCGATTGGCAAAATGCTTGCGAATGGAATTTTTATATAAATTATCCATGAGACTACAATTTATTTTTTTCATTATTCTAAATGCAGGAACGAAATTTGGTTTCACAACAATTGTCATAAGTGGACATTTGCACGAAGTAAATTCGCTTGTAAGGACAAATTTAATGATGGTTCGATCTTTGGTGAACTTTATTTATTCATGTTTACCACAAAAAAAAAAAAACAATCTTTCAATCATAAATGGAAGATCCTACGACAGATCTGAAAAATTGAAGTTCGGGTTCCAAATAGGATTTCTATTTTTTCTGAATGTCGTCAGAATGAAAAGGTACCTATATATCTTGTAGAAAAAATTGTCTACTTTCGAATGGTGAAATAAAAAATAGTAGTGTTCCTAGGGAGAAAGCTAAGGAAAACCGTGATTTTTGAAAAAACTAATGTCTCGAACATCCTTACAAGAGACTTCTTCTGAAAAATCTGAAATTCTCACCATTTGTGGGGCTCATTGAGATGAATCTTTTAAGCTGAACTTGGATGTAATCGCTTGGATAGTTTTGGAGATATAACCTTTTTTCATAAAATGGTTTTTGGACAATATCTCAGAAACTACTGGAGCGATTTTGCCCAATTTCAATACCAGACTTTTTACTCATTAGATGCACAAACTGGCAAAATTTGAAGTCTCTAACTCGAATAGTTTTTGAGCTAGCGTGTATAGTAAATTCAGGATAAAAAACACTGTAATTGAAATTATCTGCAAACGAAAAATCTGAGCAAAATTTACCCCGAGTGAAAATTGTGAGTTCAAATGAGATCTATTTCATCGCTGAGAGTGGGGGCTGTGAATCAATTTTTCGCGAAGAAAAGTCGAAAAAACGATTTTTCTAAAATTTGAATTTTCTCGAAAAGTACTCAACCGATTTCGCTGAAATTTCACTGACAGCTATTTGCACGGGGAGGGAAAGTACTATTAAATTTTCGGCTCACCAAGTATTACCGTTGCTGAGCAATGAGCCGCTATCTGTCACACATACACACGCACACACACACACACACACACACACACATACAGACATTTTTTAAAAATGTCATTTCTCGACGTTTTGGATCATTCTGAGTCATATTGTGATGAAATCTCGAAATCGAAAAAAATCGCGTTTACAATGCTTCCATTCGGAAGCAAAAATGTCATTTCTGGACGTTTTGGATCATTCTGAGTCATATTCCGATGAAATCTCGAAATCGAAAAGAATCGCGTTTACAATGCTTCCATTCGGAAGCAAAAATAATGATTTGTGGAAATTTTTGCGAAAAATGTGATGATGCAAATATTTATGGTTAAGTGTGATTATCGTTATATTCAATTAGTCATTCTGGGCATCATGTATTTCATTATCTAGTTATTCAAATTTCAATTGTGTTAGAAATCTTGGCCAGTTGATCGCCTGAGCCAGGGTTACCCACGGATCAGGATTCATCAATTAGTTCGATTAATGCCCAAACATCACCCGAGGCATCATCGACACCGATGAGGCCAGTTGTCTCGGCAAGAGACGATCTTTGTCATCGAGCCACGGGACCGTACAGACGTGTTTTCGCATAATCTATCACTCATAATTGAGCTTAATTCTCGAGCCACGAAACCGTGAAGACATGGTTTCGCGTATCAAATATTATTTTGCTAGATTCTTCGTGAATCCGTGCATCATCAATAGCTAGATCCTTCGTGATTCCGTGCATCATCAACAGCTAGATTCTTCGTGAGTTCGTGCATCATCAAGAAATTTATCTATCGTTATCGTTAGAGACTTTCCGGGTGTAACAAACCAACGCTATAGTTGATAGACGTGGATAGTGTAATGTGAAGGGTTTTCATTCGATTGTTACATAACAAAGAGACATTCAACATTAATTAAAAGACATTATCTAGCATTTCGACGCTAGACTGGCCTTACAACCTGGCAAAGGAATGCGATCATCGAATAGTAACGAAAGTCATTGAACTATCGAATAAATTCAGTGTTTATTACCGTGACTAAACTCAGATAATTATCATTTTTAAAATATCGAAATTATCAGACAATTATCATCGAACCCTATGCTAGAAGAATGAGTTCCACAATTCGTACGTGCATTATCAATAATCCTTAGATTATTCATTAATCTCATTGCTGAAAGCGAACATTATCAAATGAAATCAATAGACAATTATCAAAGACAATTATCCACCACTCAATGAAAATTATCAGTGTGAAATTCATGTAATTCATCGAGTGCAATCTAGTCAATGTATCTTATATTTTTGATATGAATCTCGTGTGAATTATCCGTGAATTATCCTAAGAGTTACTCCAATATCACAGCAGCTGAAGCAGACTATCGGAGATCATATACAGTCCACTAAAATTGATAAATCATCAACAGGTAACGTTCACTCATAAGTTACTTGGGTGGGCGTCCAGCAGTCGCTCTAGATTTCCAACAGATTGTAACAGAGATGCTTCTAAACCACGGAGACCACTACATTTCAACAGTATCGAATATTGGCAGAAGACAATACTTGAACCAAAAAAAGTAACTAGAATATCCTCCTATCAAATTTGACAGCTGAGAAAATGACACAAGACACGTTTTCTTGGTCAACCAATCCCATAACAACTATGACTGATATAGATTTATGAGAATGCAAGAGAACGTTTCTTCATTGATTCTTGCTTCTGACTCTAAGCGATAAAATCGTGATTTTTTTTAATTCTGAGATTTTATTATAATCTGAATGCAAACGACTCAAAATGTCAAGAACCACCATTTTTGAAGAATGTTTGTACGTATGTGTGTGTGTGATCACGTTTTTTCGGCTTCACTCTGGAGCAGAGATAGCTAACAATTTGAGAATTCGCCAGTATGCTTGGTATGTGTACCTCAAGCGCCCGTGAAAATTTCAGTTGAATTAGCCCGATACTCCCTGAAAAAAATAAAAATGTCGAAAAATCGTGTTTCCATCTTTTCTCAATGAAGAATAGAACTTCAGCATCCACTCTCAGCAGGGAGAGGCACACTGATGAGCTGCACTTTCGACTCCCGAGTTGACGGGAGCTCAGATTCTTAACTTATCCACCATACCAATTTTGGAAAAAATTTCCTAAAAATCGTGATACCTCCATCACTCAATGAATAATTGAGGTAGAGACCTAGAATTTTGTGAGTTCATATGTCGGATGAGCCCAAAGTTTGGTATCGAAACTAAGCGAAATCAATTCAGTGGCTCCTTGGATATTAGCATAGAAAGATTCAGAAAACAGGCCACATATGCGAGACTATTCAATCAATTCAATTCGCGGCTCAGCTTGAAAGAGGTCGTTACTATGTGAACTTTGTGCAATAAGTTTCTGATTCCTTTGAAGAAATATTTTCAGGAAACTATTCACAAAATCAAATTTCCATAAATTGCGATTATTCTCTATTCTTTATTTAGGAGGCTCAGATATGTGAATCCATCATGTTGAAGTGAATAATTTTCGTTCAAAGATGAACTCATTGTCATTGTGACCTCACAATTTGGTGAATTCGTGGAAAATATATTATATTGTTATCCTTTTAGAATGGTAAAATAGTCCAGTTTGAATGAAAAGGGCGTCTTATTATGTTCGATCACAGATCTGAATCTCGATATATTTTAATTTGATTATTGAGATAACTATGGATTTCTATTCATGAGCGTGGAGCGTAGAATGAGCGCGAACACGAGTCTTTTTTTGTTTAATACTTTATTTAAACAAATAATGAACTTTTCTATTAATTTAACAATCATTATTAATCTTAAGTTTCACTGGTTTATTTCGATGATTATTTTATTGAGAAGTTCGAGAGATTATAATATGAATTTATAATTCAATAGGATTCTGAGAAACACTTGTCACGATGTGTACTTAACGAGTTCTTAGAACAGAGTGAGTGAAAGAGAAATAATCAAGATGGCAGGTGTCTCATTCGGCGCGTGCCAAGACACCTGTTCATCAAGTGGCGCCTCAGATGCCCAATTGAGTAGGTCAGTGTCGATGACCGATAAGGCAGAGTGAGACAGTCAATGTGTGTGTGAGTGAGTGCCAAACAAAACATCGCCTATAACCAAACATTCTCCCCTACTGTCAGCAAGGGTTGCTGACAAAATGAGCAAGTTTAAGAGCTGAAACAGAAACCAAACAAATTGAATTGTTCAAGATAAAAAAAAACTCTTGAGCATATCACCAAGATTCATCAGAGCTGAACCAATGCAGAGACAACAAGATCATCAGGTCGTAAATCCTCATCAGAGTACGAGTCAAGATGAAGTTCTTGATGAATTAGTTCAACAAGTTGACCATCACGTGTTGGTTGAGACAGGTAGCAGAGCGAGCTTGACGATTGGTCGTTGTATTGTTGAGCTGGACGTCTTGATGGTGACTACTCTGATGAGACCATCCTCTCCAAGATGTAGAGCTATAACTCGACCAAGCGGCCATTTCGTTGGTGGAAATCTCTCATGAGTGAGAAGAACGATTGAGCCGATCTTGATTTCATTTGATGGGTGGTGCCACTTCGAGATAGACTGGAGATATTGAAGGTAACTGGTAGACCACCGATTCCAAAAGCTCGGAACCTTCTGCTGAATGAGCTGCCAACGAGATAAACGAGCTATATTGAGGTCTTGTAGAGAAGGTTCAGGCAGAGTTGAGAGAGTTTGTCCGATGAGAAAATGACCTGGAGTGAGAACACTGACGTCATCAGGGTCTTCTGAGAGCGGTTCGATCGGTCGAGAATTGAGAACTACTTCGATTTGAGGTAACAGAGTAGCGAGTTCCTCGAAAGTCAAAAGAGAATCACCAATCGTTCTTTTGAGATAGAACTTCACGGACTTTACTGCAGCTTCCCATTTGCCACCAAAATGAGGAGCACCAGGTTAAATGACCTAGTCCCATCTGTGAGCAAGAGATGAGCTATTTGCTGAGATTCTCTTGACGCCATTGAGAAGAGCTTTTTAAGTTCTTTATCTGTTCCCACGAAGTTCGTTCCGCAATCTGAGAACAAATTCTGGCAGATACCATGGCGAGCGATGAACCGACGATAAGCCGAGATGAAATCATCAGCTGAGTAGTCCGAGACAACTTCAAGATGAACAGCTGACGGGGTCATACAAACAAATACTGCGAGCCACCCCTTGTATGATTTGTGACCACGTCCTTTCCATGAACGGAGCGATACTGGTCCGGCGTAGTCAACACCAGTATTGACGAGTGCACGAGTTTGAGCGAGACGCAATGTTGGGAGCTGACCCATCAACTGTTGAGCCCTTACTCCTCCCGGTCGAGCACAAGGAACACATTTAAGAATCGACGATCTTACTGGAGCTCTCCCTCCCAGGATCCAATAATTTTCTCTGAGATGTCCGAGAGTTAATTGAGTTCCTCCATGCAGAGTTCTCAAATGAGCTTCTTCGATAATGAGCTGAGCAAAATGTGATTCCTTGGAAATTATGGCCTGATGCTTATTCTCCATTGTTAGATCTACGAATTTGAGCCGTCCTCCAACACGCAGAACACCTTGTTGATCAACGAACGATGTTAATCTAGTGGGCGGATTAGCTGAACTTAATTTTTGACTTCTGGATAACGTGAGAAGTTCTGAAGAGAAATGAGCTGCCTGAGTAGCCTTCATCCAGAAGATTCGAGCTTGTTCAATGTCACCAGGATTTAGAGCGTAGCTGAGTGAAGATTTTGGAACCTTTGTGAGATGTGAGATGAAACATTGACAAATTGCTGTGATCCTTAGCAATTTGTTGAGCGATGAATATCGATGAACTAGATCCCAAATCTTTCTCTGTTGAATCTTCACGTTGAGAATTACACCAGGTTTTTCTTCGAGATCGACGTTCAAAATAGGAGTCGAGCTGAATTCTGGCCACGATGAGGAGTCGTTGAAAAGCCACTGTGGACCTTTCCACCAAAGTTCATGAGTCACGAGTTGAGCTGTTGTCAATCCTCGAGAAGCACAATCTGCAGGATTCTTCTTCCCTGGAACGTATTTCCATTGAGCTGACGATAATTCTTGAATGAGCTGAACACGATTCCTCACGAACTCCTTCCAACGTGGAGGATAAGAGCCGATCCAATGGAGCGTTACAGATGAGTCGGTCCATAAATACGTCGGCACATTGGAGAGCTTGAGCTGATCATTGACGTATTTGACAAGTTTCGCCAGGAGAACTGCAGCTGTGAGATCTTACCGAGGTATTGTTAGTTTTTTGAGTGGAGCAGCCTTTGTTTTTCAGCAAACCAGTGAGATTTGAACTCCATTCTCATTAGTTACCTTGAGGAAAACCACTGCAGCCATTGCTGACTGTGAAGCATCCGAGAACCCATGAATTTCGAGCTTATCATTTTCAGTAGTCCCAAGCCATCTTGGAACTAATACGTTTCTGAGCGCTACTAAATCCTCTCGAAATTCTTCCCAATGATGAGCCGTTTGAGGAGCTACTTCACCATCCCAATCGAGCTTTTTGATCCATAAGTCCTGTAAGAGCATTTTCCCATGAATGACAACAGGAGCAAGAAAACCACGAGGATCATAGAGTTGACCGATCTCTGATAAAATGAGCCTTTTCGAGATTTTCGAGTTGTTCGTTGCCCTTGTTAAGAAAATGAAACTATCCGAGCTAGGCACCCGAGAGAGTCCGAGAATTCGAGTTTCCGAGGCTTCATGAACACGTTGATCGTCACACGCTATATCAGGAGAAACCCATTTGAGCAGTTCCGAACAGTTACTATGCCACTCAGCCAGAGGCATTCCTCCCGCGGCACATGGATCTCGAACTTGTTGAGTTGTTTCTATGAGCAGTTCCGACGAGTCTGCTGCTCCACAAATATCATCTACGTATCTGCCTTCGATGAGCGATGAGACTGCCAATGGAAAACGATGTCCCTCATCTTCTACGAGCTGAAGTACAACACGATTGGCAAGATACGAAGCTGAGCGAGTACCATACGTCACAGTTTTGAGCTGATACGTCACAATATCTCCATTCGAGCTGGTCCAGAGAATTTGTTGTAGAGGCCGATCATCTTCATGAACACGAATTTGACGAAACATCCTTGTTATGTCTGTAATGAAGATGAGTCTATGCTGATGAGTCCATAAGAGCACGTCCGAGATGTCTCGCTGAGTTTTCACCCCAGTATGGAGGATATCGTTGAGTGATTTACCTGAGCTGGTCTTCACCGAGCCGTTGAACACAACTCACAACTTCGTTGTTTTACTACTTTCTCTGAGCACACCATGATGAGGCAAATAGTACTGTTGAGATGAAGCAGACGTATCAGCTTGAAGCCCTTCAGAAACCCTTCAGAAACCCTTCCTGATGCCGAAACATCATGTGCTAAGGTCGTTTCATCGAGACAACAAGTGGTTTCCGCCTGATTCTGTTGAGCTGAACTAGTTGATTTATTATTTACTTTCCTCATGTGATCTAATTCCTCGCATTCTTTGAGAAAATTCGAGTATAGCGAGAAAAATAGTTGATCTTTTGAGATTCGGTTGAGCATTCTTTTGAGACATGCATGAGCTGTACGATAAGAATCTCCCAACAACGAAGTTGAAGCTGATAATGGCAGTCGAACAATGTAACGACCTCATTCGTCGCGAGAATGAGTAGATCGAAAATGCTGTTCACATTCGAGCTCTTCCTTTGTGAGATTCGAGTCCTTTCTACCAGGAATCTCTCCTTGTACCCAGAATTTTGTGAGAAGTTCATTGAGTTGATCCGTTAATTGTGTAACGTGATGAGGAACAACAGACGTCACGTGAGTGGGCCCCGTTGTCCCAAAGATGATCCAGCCGAAACTGGTGAGCTGAGCAACAGGAGAATCCGAGTCATTTTTAATAATTTCAGGTTTTATGAGCTGGCCAAAGACGTCAGCACCAATGAGTAGATCTATGGGCGCAGGAATTCTAAGATGCGGATCTGCGAGTTGAAGACCTTGTAGATGATCCCATTGAAGAGCTTCTGCTGAGAATGTTGGAAGCGAAGACGTGAGACGATCGATTGAATGAGCTGTGACTGCGATGCGTTCTGTTGAGTAAATCGATTTTAATTACATCTGTACTTGACCAGTAGTCCTCCCAAACGACGATTCTCCAACACCAGAGATAGTGATGGAGTTCTTTAATTTTTCCAACTTCAGTTGACGCACAAGGTTTTCGGAGATGAGTGATATTTCTGAACCCCGGTCTAAAAGAAGTCGTACTTGGTGATGAAGACTTTCAGAGCTGATCCAAGCTGCTAAACTTGTAGAAATCAGAATATCGGGTCGAGAATTTGACAATTTATTGAAGGCAGAGCAGGACAGAGCCGTTTGAGATTCGAGATTTCATTGAGCTGGAGCAAGAGATTTAGAAGATCCAGCTAGATCCTCCTGAATCGCATGGATTTGAGCTTGAAATGTTGATCCAATGAGCTGAATCGAGTCGAAGGAGGAGCAGATCGACGACGACCCAGGTGAATCAGAGTGTGGTGTTGTGGTTAGCACTGCAAATTTTCCCGTCTTCCTTTCGAGCTGAACAACGTTTCTCGTTACCACAGTCTACAGCATTATGCTTACCGAGACAGTTGAAGCAGAGACGTAACCGATTAACAACCTCTTTTCGAGTGATTGGAGTCAGATTGCTAAAATCAGTGCAAGAAACGATGTAATGACGTTTCTCACAATACGAGCACGGATAGTTGTTAGGATTGTCCAAGTAACCTTGAGCAGTGGACTGTATTGTTGAGCTGTTCGAGCGATTCTGATTTGGTGAAGATGCCTGTTGAGTTTACACCTGTTGCGTGGAGACTTGGTTAACTCTTGCCTGAGGCTTGGGTTGCAAGCGTTCTGTTGAGTTGACAATGGTGGAAGAGCGTTCATCTCGATACTCTCCATCGCTCGAGCACGACCCCTGAGAAAATCAAACAATTCTTCCTTCGTGGGAAACCTTGTCGACGAACCGACTTTATCCTTCCACGATTCACGCAATTTTGAATTGAGCTTCCCAACTACCGTATAGACCACAACCTCATTCCAGGAATCCGTTGAAACATCAAGTGCTTTCAAAGCACTAAGAGCCTCTTCTACGGTAGTTAAAAGTTGATTGAGCTCTTTTGAACTGTGCGATGTCAAACGAGTTGACTCAAAGAGCTTCTCCAGTTGACCTGACACTAGTGAACGTTTCTTCTCGTACCTCTTGACTAACATATTCCATACGAGTCATCCTATTGCATACGAGTCATCCTCAATAGCAAGATTGGCGAGCAGTCGAGCTGGCTCTTCCTTTAAGCATATGCGTAAATAGTGCATGCGCTGAACATCCTCGAGCCCAGAGTCGTTTCCTGTTAGCGAGAGAAACAGATCTCTGAATGATCGCCATTCAGAATATTTCCCTGAGAAATTCGGGAGCGGAATGTTCGGAAGCGAGCGACGTGATCGAAGTATTGTTGTTCGAGTTGTTTCGTGTAGAGTCGTTAATCGCAGGTCCTCCAGCAGCCTCGTACAACTGACTGAGCTGAACTCTAGCTGAAGAATACCCATCGAGAGTATCATCAAATAGGGGAGCCGGTCTATTTAACATTTGTAAATGTTGACATTCGGTCATTTCAACATGTAACTCAATATTGTATTTTTCAACATGATTTATTTCAACATTTCTTTTCTCAACATAGTTTATTTCAACATTTCTTTTCTCAACATAATTTATTTCAACATTTGTTTTTTCAACATATTCTGACATAATTTTTTTTTTTTAATAAAAGTATAAATTTGATTTATTAAAAGTATGAATTTTGTATTTTGACATGATTTTTTTTTTTAATTAAAAGTGTAAATTTGATTTATTAAAAGTATGAATTTTGTATTGACATGATTTTTCTCCAATTAAAAGTATAAATTTGATTTTCTTAAAATATCAATTTTAATTAATGTTGCTGTGCAATATTTACATTGTGTGACTGGCCCCGAAGGTATTCCAGTAGATTGCAATCAGGGCGGTAATTTTTGGCAGCATTTTTCAGGCGTTCATCGTAATTCCTGTATTTACGTCTTTTTTTCAACGCAATGACACGGCCTGCCAGATGATTTTCCCATGTAGTCTCAGTTAAGCTTTGCTCTTGCTTCAAAGCATCAATGAAACGACCCATTGCTGCATGTGTTGTGTCAATTCGAACGTTGAATGCTCGATGCCATGCTTCGATAGCATTATTCGTCCTCGGTTGATCATCAACAATCGCTGAAAAACAATTCCATAGTGGAATGGGGAAGAGAGGGGCGCGGAATCTTCTACCGTCTTCTTTTCCGATCCAGGTTGATGCCAAATAATTTATTATTCCTTCCAATTCATTTTTATTTTCTATAAAATAATCTGATTCTACCAGTTCATTGTGAGCTTGTAGCACTTGATTCTCTGGAACGAGAGCAAGTGCTATTAGTTGCTTAATGGCTTGAGTAAATTCTTCATCGGTGCCATAGCGATCTTTGAAACCTAATGATACAATTTTACGATAAATGCATTGTGCATAATGAAAATAGCATCCCTGTATTCTTGAGTCTGGAAAAATTTCCTCACACGCCTTGATGAACGCTTGTTCAAAATCAGTGGTTATTGTTTGTGGGCTCATATTTTCGCGCGGTGTTTTTATGATTTTCAATACCTTTTTATACTGACTCTGTGATTTACCTGGCATGAGAACATATACAAATGGCAGTAATTTTCCATCTATAAATCCATTAATCGTGTATAATTGATAAAATATTGGAGGAACTATTTTAAATGTGCCGTCACACTCCCAATGCTCGCAGGTAGATAAGATGTCTAAATTCGCTTCTGTTGTAAATATGAGGAATCGATTTTTATCTCCTCCATGATCATAGTAGAGAAATTGTTGACCTTGTATTGTATTCTTGTACTCTTCTGGTATAATAAGATCTTTACGTGATTTTGGTGTGGGAAATACTGGATTATTTTTTGCTCTGACGCGTCTCACTCTGCGTGCAAGTAAATGTGGATCGGGAAGTTCTGTTGATGTGCTGGTCGATGCTTCTGTCATGGCTCTGGTTACGATTGTTGTTGTTGGCTCCTTCGATTGTTTAGCAGTTTTCTTCATTTTATAAAGGACTTTCTTCGTATTTATTTGTGCAATATTTGGAACGTCCTTGTGCTCTCCTATCTCCGCAATAATGGATCCTGTGATAAAATTAATTGTCAATAGTTAATTCGTAATATTCAAAGAATAATTTTATTCAAGTCTTAATCGTAAAGTTTATTATTATCTTCCATTTTAATCCAATAATTGTGATTGTACCTGTTTTTTTAATTGATGTTTCTATCATTGCCTTGCATTTATCAACAGAATGGTATTTTACACATCTCCAAACTGCACGATCACTTGTGCACCGAAGCAACGTGTAGAGATAACTCTTATGATGTAATTACTTCTTGCCCCTTTGGCTCATCACAAAATGCAGCGGCATTTTTGGTATTATTTTTCGTTATTATCTTCATTCCAATCACGCACGACTAAACTGTTTTCGCCTTTTCATTCGTACATGTAAGGTATTATTGATTCATTCATTTTAATTTCAGTTGGAAGGGGGAAATTATTCAGGGGAAAATCTTGTTATTTGTTTTCATTTTAAGAGTGTTGGATGTGTGAGTGTTGAATTTGTCAGTGTTGAATTTGTTTGTGTTGAACTTGTATATGTTGAATTTGTCTGTGTTGAGTATACGTGTTGAAATTGTTTTGTGTTAAATAGACATGTACCCATCAAATAGATTAGACGAGTAGTGCTCATGATCGAGTAAATTATCAATCGATTAATAATCGAGAAATCGTCGAGATAATCCACAGCAGTGCCCCCTTGAGCCTCCAATTGCGTCGATCCAGGAAAATCCAAAAATGAAAGGGACCAAAATGTTCGATGAAAGATCTGGATCTCGATATATTTTAATTTAATCATTGAGATAACTATGGATTCTTATTTATAAGCGTGGAGCGTAAAATCAGCGCGAACAAGAGAGTCTTTTTTTGTTTAATACTTTATCTTAACAAATACTAAATTTTTCTAAATCTTAGGTTTCACTGGTTTATTTAGATGATTATTTCATTGAGAAGTTCGAGAGATTATAATATGAATTTATAATTCAATAGGATTCTGAGAAATACTGATCACGATATGTACTTAATGGGTTCTTAGAACAGAGTGAGTGGGAGAGGAATAATCAAGATGACAGGTGTCTAATTTGGTGCGGGCCAAGACACCTGTCCATCAAGTGGTGCCGCAGGTGCCCAGTTGAGTAGGTCAGTGTCGATGAGCGATAAGGCAGAGTGAGACAGTCAATGTGTGTGTGAGTGAGTGCCCAACAAAACATCGCCCATAACCAAACATATTGTTAACTCCAAGGGACAATAAATGTGACACAACACTTTTATTTACTTATTCAAAGGTTGGGGCGGTTTATTTAACATTAGTTACAGCGATGTGTCTAATTTAAAGTCTGGGATCCGTCTGACTCTCTGACTTTTTATTTGTGATTATTCAAGACAAAATTGAAAAGCGTTGCTAGCCTCCTCTTCTTATGTTCTATTTTTAAAAAGGGGGGATACGCTACAATATTATATAATGATGACAGTTGATGTTTTTTGCGGCAAATCCCAACGGAAAGTTCAGTCTCCCTCTTTTCAAACAACCGATCTCCGTTTCCATGTGGTGTGACGTAATTCTCGGGCCTAACGGTAAACCCGACAATTAGACACGCCTGAAAATAAATCCCTACGAAACAAAAATAAATGGGCGCCAGGATAACCTAAAGTTATCCAACAAAATCAGTTATCAATTCAATTAATCAAACAATTATTAACAAAACGAAATACTTCCTTATTCTGCTTGACTAACTCAACGTCCACCCCATGAGTCGCTGTTGTGGGTTGAAATAAGGAAATAATAAAAAAAAAAAAATCATTCAAACATAAAATGTTTAGGGAAATCCAAAATTTACATTTAATAAAATAAAATTGCTTTCTTGAAAAAAATAATAATAATAAAAAAAAATTAAATAAACAATTCAATAGTGCTCAGCACGATATTACTTATTTATACGTCACGAGACGTTTTAATAAAATTTAGTTATTTTATAAAAATTCCAAAATTAATTAATAATTGAAAAGTTATTAATTAATTTATCGTAAATAAAATTAAAATTACAATCGGTTATACGAAATTTAAATTCAAATGGAATCTAGTGATATCCCGCCAAATACAATAAAGTCACTATAATAAAATCGTTAGAAAATTCCCTAGGGTACGATACGACGCTGTCCCTGATTTCCCCAAAAAAAAAACTTTGACCCAAAATGAATTTCACAATAAAATTATATTACATGAAAATAAAATAAAAAAAATAATGATAATTACTTCAAAAGAAAATTAAGAAAAGAAATAATATTTTGGTTATGTTCGATAACTACAAAAAAAAATAATTTCCAACGACTTATAATTTCAAATAAAATGAAAAAAATTATTCTAATTGTCAACGAGAGATTTAAAAAAAAAAATAAAAGATAAATAATTAATTAAAGAGAATTTTTGGTAAATGGGTAGTTTCACTCAGCCAACCAAAATTGAATTTCTTGAAATTTTTTGAGTTTTTATGCTATAATATGATGTATTTTAATTGATGAGAGATCGGTCCCAAGATTCAAGGGCAAAGAGACAAAATCCTAATTAAATTTTTCACAAAAACAACGAACTTTTGTTGGAAGTCACTAACCAATAGAACCAAAAAAAAACCACAATTAAATGAAAAATTGAGATTGTCACCACGTTTGGCGTAACCCAAGGCCACGACGAGGACGTAGTGGTGCATAGGCCTCGAAAAGGAACCTATCACGACCCATCCTATAAACGACACTCGGGATTTTTGATGAAGAATATATTGACAACAACCTCCGCCCACCTTCATTGGGCATAGAAAATTTAATTTTTTATATTACACGGAAACAAGTACTTCTTGCATTTTGTGCTTTTTTAAATGTACCTTTTCCTTTGTTTGTCAATAATTTGTACACTTCGCGTGGAACAATTTCAATTTGAAATGTCAATGAAAAATAGAAACGAGAAAAGAAAAAAGACGAAAAAAAAAACAAAACCTCAATGAATTTAATACGGATTAAATGAAACTTTAAAATACTCATCTGAAATCTGGATTTTCCAAAAAAAAAAAAAAAACCAAACGCAGTGGTGGCAACTAGCTTTTAAAACAAAACACACAGTTCTGATGTTTCACCGCAGAGACCAAATTTGTACTGGTCTAGAAAAGGCTCATTTGGTTGAATTACCAAACTTACCGTTTTCTTAAGACCATTGGTCTCTGTTTATCATTGTGTTTTCACACCAACTGTCTTTGTCAGGAAGAAATCGATTATTTCATTACCTCTTCCCCTCTCATCAGGTTCACTATCTCTTTCAAATTCAATCAAAACATGAAAATATACCGTATATGGAACAAGTTATTATTATTCTACTATTTCAAGAGTTAAAATTGAATAATTATCGAAATTAATTCATTGATTTGTTGAAAACAATGAAATCACTTCAAGTTATTTGGCTCGAAGGAAAATATTCAAAAATGATATTTTGAAATTTACAAAATTGAATTTACATTTTATTATTGTCAATGCGACAGTTGAAACTAGACATGGTTAAAAATTGGTCAAAAAATTCAGATTTTTAATGTCAAAATTGAATACTTTTAGTTGGCAGAGCTCTACTCCCTCTTTACCGAATTTTTTTTTTTTTTAACAAAATGATCTGATCGCGAAAATTCTAAGTATCGTCGTCACAATACGACATAAAAAAAATGAAGAAATCGAGAGACAAAAAAAAATGGCTCGACAAAATTCTCTTTAACACAAAAATTAATTAATTTATTATTTTTGCTCACCAAACGAATATTTTCACAACTCCAATATTAATTAATAGTTCAAACGATGTGGCGAACTCTTACAAACAATTTGTGATAATTTCTTTATAAATTAATGAATTATTTCAGTGACAATAATTCCACGAAAAGTTTTACGCTACAAAACGAGCACGCGTCCAGAACGAGAGTGACGCCATGTTGCTCTTGTTGGGGACAAGACGCCGGCCGGCACGAAAATTCCAACGTGGAGGGCTCCCATTGATTGGTCAAGTCCAACTGCCATGAGTTCAACAGGTGACCACTAGTTGTCACAAATTTGAATTTTCATCTTCCAACGATGAGAGACAAAAAACTCCAAAACGATTGATTTACGGAGTATTGTCAATTCCTCAAGATATTGACAGCTGATGCTGGAACCTTCTTCAGACTTCCCTCTTGTCCTCATCCGATGAAGAAAAATTCTATGGTCTTTCTTTTGTCCAAAACTTCAAATTATAGCCCTTTTCCTTGTTGTATTGTTCGTCCGTAAGGAGCTGCCCTCTTCCGCTCAGGACGAAAATATCGCCGATGAGCGGTACAATTAAAAAAAAAATAGAAAAATACAAATTCATTAGAATATATGAAAAAATAATTATTATCTCCCATTGACAAAAGGTTTTGACTCTCATCCTGGACACTTTTTAATTAATAATTAACGCTCCCAGACGACAACGAAGTAACGCGATAAAATATCACGTTACAGTGGATATGTGTGCAAATTGTCTCCCTACTTCCAATGTAGAAGGGAGATACGCTATACTACTCCCCTCCCAGAAAAGGTTGATGCCGGACAACCACCGGAGCTATTTGAGATGGGGTATTCCATACCAAATCGACCACTTCTGACCCTGACCCCTTTCGATTTGGCTGGTGATTTTTTATTAGTTTCTACCTTATGAAAAACGGTTCTCAGAATTTTTTCAAATTTTTTCAGCCAACCGAAAAAAAGTTATGAATTTTTCAAAAAAATGGCTTTTTTATTTTTAAATAGCTATAACTTCCTTAAACATCAACTTATTCGGACGTTTTTTTTTCAAAATTCTTGTTTTGAAATCGACTTTCCAGAAAAAAAATTCAAAAAAAATAAAAAATGATAAATTCAATGACATTTTTGCCCTTTTTGAGGAAAACCGTTATTTTCTCCAAGTTCGACATTTTTGATTTTTTTTTATTTTTCCAAAAGAAACTTCAATCAATTCTGCGATCAATCCCACAATCCCAGAGTGGACCGACATTTCTTTCTATTTTGTTTATTTGATTGAAAAAAAAAATTTCATGAAATTTTCTTTTTCAGAATTTTTGGTTCATATAATAAAATCAATATAATAAAAGGTTCATATAATAAAAGGATTCGAATTCAATATATTAATTAGATCGATAAACTGGGGCATGACAATTACAGGCTCACCTACAACCAGTTTAATAGACCCAGACAAATCTGTTTCATTTTATAAGTCTATGGCTCTTTAGCACCGATCCGAAACATAACCTATACATTTCGTATGTGTTTTAGTGTTCAATGGAAGTTTTTCGTTAGTGAGTTTGTTGAAAAAAGACTATTTCTCGATTCTACGAACACATCTCTATTGCATTACTGGTCAAAGTGTAAATTCTATCGATCATTCTAATCTGCATTTATTGAAATAATTTCATCGAAGCATTATGCAATACTGCCTTGAGTGTTTGACTGTATTTCTGGTTATCTCAAGTGATGCGATTTGCTGTGAAATCTGCTTCAGCTATGGCGAACCATATATCAGGGACTTCTGCGTTGAATTGTAGGAAGTTGAGGTTAATTGCATACACTTGCTCTTGTGCAAGATGATTGAATGTAGGAAGCCCCGGTGGTACAGGTGGAGGTCTAAACTGGTTTTGAATTGTGTTTTAAAGCTGACTGCCGTTTGTCTCATTGTTTTGAAGAGTCCCTGTTACTGGATCATTTAATTCAATGAGTCTGCCAAGATCGTTGGCTGTTAAATTTGATTGTGCCATATTGTCTTGTTGGTTGTTGTTTTTTGGTGGTGTTCTAATCATTAAAATTTGGTCGTGTTGCTATTTTTTTTTATTTTTATTTTGAGTAAAGCTAAGATGGCTGACGGTGTCGATTTTTTTTTTCTTTTACGGAAAATACAGAAACATATATTTTTTCGTTCTGAAGAAACATTAAAATTTTTTTTTTCTTCATATTTTTTTTTTTAATAATATCAGTTGTTTTCAATAACCACTTCCGCTGCTGAAGGATCCTCCGCTCGAGGATCATTTCGAAGATCCACTACTGTTCAATGATTTTCCATCATTGCTGATAGAGGATACGTTCATACGCTCAAGGCTGCCGATGCTCGAGCTCGTCAAATTGCCGCTCCAGCTGTTCCCCCCACTGGAGTCGCTGGACCCGTGGAAACTCGGATATCGGGGTTGATTTTGCGATAGTGGTATTGTAGGATACTTCCCTATCTGAGTGTCGGAGGCGGTCTTTCTTGGGAGATCTGACTTTTCCATCTTCTTTCTCTCGTAACCCTAAGATTTGGACTTCTCTATTTGATACTTATCCATTTTAATTCAGCGGAGTGGTTGTTGCGGCTCGGTCAGCACGATCACGCTTCTACCAACGACAACTGAAAGCCAGCAGTAACTTCAAAGCCTTCTTCAAGAACGCGCGAGGAATTTTTGAATTCTCGCGCGAACGCCCGAGCGGGGGAATATCCCTATTTCTCTCCTCGCCACAGCTATAGCGACTCGTTACTCACTTCACTTCGCTACAAAACTACGAACAATAACGTACGAAATTACCTCAGAGAAAAAAAGTATTTTTATAATCATTCATTGTTCAAATAAATTAGAGATCTAAATAAAGTGTTATAAACAATATTTCGCCCAAATTATTTATTCCGTGGTATAAAGAGACCACAATTGGTGACCCCGACGTGATCTGTGTGTAAAAAAAGATTTCAACAAAAAAAAATCCTCGCGCGTTCTTGAAGAAGGCTTTGAAGTTACTGCTGGCTTTCAGTTGTCGTTGGTAGAGGCGTGATCGTGCTGACCGAGCCGCAACAACCACTCTGCTGAATTAAAATGGATAAGTATCAAATAGAGAAGTCCAAATCGGAGGGTTACGAGAGAAAGAAGATGGAAAAGTCAGATCTCCCAAGAAAGACCGCCTCCGACACTCAGATAGGGAAGTATCCTACAATACCACTATCGCAAAATCAACCCCGATATCCGAGTTTCCACGGGTCCAGCGACTCCAGTGGGGGGAACAGCTGGAGCGGCAATTTGACGAGCTCGAGCATCGGCAGCCTTGAGCGTATGAACGTATCCTCTATCAGCAATGATGGAAAATCATTGAACAGTAGTGGATCTTCGAAATGATCCTCGAGCGGAGGATTCTTCAGCAGCGGAAGTGGTTATTGAAAACAACTGATATTATTTTAAAAAAATGTGAAGAAAAAAAAATTTTAATGTTTCTTCAGAACGAAAAAATATATGTTTCTGTATTTTCCGTAAAAAAAAAAAAAAAAAAAAAAAAAAAAAAAAAAAAAATCGACGCCGTCAGCCATCTTAGCTTCACTCAAAATGAAAATAAAAAAAGAGGGTGCGTGGAACCCACGCGACAGAAGTGAAACTTCTTATACATGAGCCATTGGTCATTGTACACTTGGCTTTGGATCAAAATATCTCGAAAACGATGCAAAATTTAACGAGACATGCTGTGAATGAAAGTTAGAGGGAAGATTGACGAACAAAATAAGCAGAACGCTGTTTTTCTATGACCAGTAGTTTCCGAGATATCATTTTTTGCATGAGTAGTTCAGAAACAATGGATGAGGCCCGATAGCAAATAAATGAGCGCTTGGACGACCTTTCTGATTTTTTCATTCAAAAATCGATATCTTATCAACTACGAGTCGTAAAAAAACGGAGGTTTGCCTATTTTATTCGTTAATCTTCTCTCTAAATTTCATTCACACCATGTCTCGATAACTTCTGAGTAGTTTTCGAGATATTTCAATCCAAAACCGAGTGTAAAATGGCGATTTTTCAAGAAATAAAAAGCAAAAATTATGAGGTGGAGCATGGATATTTTTCGGTCGTGTTTCATGACAACTCCTCCTTTGAATGATAATTTTCCGTAATTTTTTAAAAAATCATTTAGATAAATTCCCATATTTTTCTCTCCGTGTATTTAAAAGAAAAAAGACAAAACACATGCTTCCCCCACCACACGGAGAGCGACCCGACGGCAGCAGCAAACATTTCTCCTTCCCCCCACTACTCTACTACCACGTTCCCCTCAAAGCCTTACACTCGTTTCGTGACGCGAGAAAAAAGTTGGTACCCTCCCAAAAGAAGTTTCACTTCAAAAAAATAGCAACACGACCAAATTTTAATGATTAGAACACCACCAAAAAACAACAACTAACAAGACAATATGGCACGATCAAATTTAACAGCCAACGATCTTGGCAGACTCATTGAATTAAATGATCCAGTAACAGGGACTCTTCAAAACAATGAGACAAACGGCAATCAGCTTCAAAACACAATGCAAAACCAGTTCAGACCTCCACATGTACCACCGGGGTTTCCTACATTCAATCATCTTGCACAAGAGCAAGTGTATACAATTAACCTCAACTTGCTACAATTCAATGCAGAAGTCCCTGATATATGGTTCGCCATCGCGGAAGCAGATTTCACAGCAAATCGCATCACTTGAGATAACCAGAAATACAGTCAAACACTCAAGACACTCCCCCTCAGCATCTCCAAACAACTGTGGGACGTCATCAGTAAACCATCACAGACAGATAAGTACACTGCGCTTAAAACTGCAATTCTCAGTCGTTTCGGTGTATCTGATCAAACAAAATTGCAAAAACTTCTGGAAGAGATGACGCTAGGAGACAGAACTCCGTCTCAACTCCTTCGAGAGATGCGTGATTTATCAAATGGCAATTTAACCGATGACGCACTGTACCAATTATGGAAAGAACGTCTTCCTGCATGGTTACGCCCATACATCGTAATATCAGAGAATCTCAAGAATCTCGATTCATTGGCAGAGGTTGCAGATCGTCTCTTGAGTTCATCTGGCGGCTCTGTCATGGCTGTGCAGCAGCGAGACGTCAACCAGACAGCACAAAGCACCACAACATGGCAACAGTTTGAACGCAAACTTCTTGAAATGCAATTGTCTCTTCAAAACTGTCAATCAGCCATCAACAATCTACAAGCGAGTCAGCAATACATGAACAAGACTTTGCAAGAGTTATAATCACAGCAACAACAGCAGCAACAATTCTCTAACAACATGCAACAACAATTCTCCAACAATATGCAACAACCATTTCCCAACAATATGCAACAACAAACTCTACAACAAAATAAGTATATTGCTTCTGGACATCAGTCGAGACCCAGGTCAGTGACACCAAATCGCCAGGGTTACTGTTATTATCACCAGAAATGGGGTAATGACCCTCGTCGTTGCCTTCAACCTTGCAAGTTCACCCCAATACCACCAGAAAATCCGGGAAACTAAATCCGCTATCATTAATCGGAGCTGTTGATGACAGCAACAACAATTTACCACCACAAGAGCTCCGTTTGCATATTTATGACTTTAAGACTAACCAAAAATTTCTGTTGGACTCAGGATCAGTGGTATCAATCATTCCAGCTAGTCATTGTAACCAACAACTGGAAAAAGATCCATTGACTCTATACGCAGCAAATTCATCAGCCATCAGCACATTCGGGTGCAAAACTATCACCCTTGAACTCAATTTACGCAGAAATTTTGCCTGGAAATTTATTATTGCTGACATACAAACTGCAATAATTGGTGCAGACTTTCTAACTCACTTCATTCTACTTATTGATCTGAAAAATCAACGTCTCATTGATCCACTCACGTCACTATCCACCAAAGGAGAGAACTTGAGTACCTGCTTCTACAACATTTCAACAGTTGATTCAACATCGCCTTTAATTTACACTGAAATGCTTAATGAATTCATAGAAATTACCAAGCCAATTTCAAAACACAACACCACGAATATTCAATATTCTCACCATATGATTACCAAAGGGCCACCGGTCATAGCTCGCTCACGAAGACTAGCTGGTGAAAAAGCAGGAGCAGCAAGAGCACAGATCACTGAAATGCTGGAAACAGAAATTATTAGACCCTCGAGTAGTCCTTGGGCCAGCTCCATACATCTGGCAAAAAAGGAGAATAACGACTGGAGATTATGTGGAGACTATCGACGTCTAAACACTATCACTGAAGCTGACATGTATGCACCACCCAATGTTCATGATCTTTTCTTACTACTACCTGAAACCATCATCTACTCCGAGATCGACCTGGACAGGGCTTATCACCAAGTTCCCATGCACCCGGACGACATCCAAAAAACAGCCATCACTACTCCCTGGGGACTCTTTGAGTACGTTGTTATGCCATTTGGGCTCAAAAATGCCACTCAAACATTCCAAAGACTGATGGACACCATTTTTCGGTACTTGGACTTCGTATTTGTCTGCATAGACGACATTCTCATCATGTCCAAAAGTGAAGAAGAGCATCAGAGACACGTACGTACGTACGTACGTACGTAGGTTTTAGAAATTCTCAAAGCTAATTCCTTCAAAATCAACACTAACAAGTGTGAATTCGGTAAGCCAGAGATTGAGTTTTTGGGTTATCGGATCAGTGCACAAGGTTATACTCCAACGACTGATCGTGTAGAGGCCATTCTGAACTACACAAAACCAGAGACAATAGAAGAACTGAGACGTTTTCTTGGGATTATTAATTATTACAGGCGATGCATTCCTCACGCAGCACACTCACAAATACCTCTGAGCAACTACCTAAAACAGTCAATAAAAAAAGATAAAACAAAAATAAACTGGACTGAGGAATTCGACAAAGCTTTTGAAGAATGCAAGCAGAAACTCGCTGATATTACACTACTGGCATATCCATCAGCATCAGCACCTATGGCTCTCTCCACCGATGCATTCTCCACAACCATTGGAGCCAAGTTGGAGCAACTGGTGGATTCCCCCAGTCATTTGTTGGATTGTCGACAGTTTGTAATAAAAACTGATCACAGACCACTGCTTTACGCTTTTAGACAAAAACTAGACAAAGCGTCCGAGCGACAGCTGAGACAACTCGATTATATCTCACAATTTTCAACAGACACAGTCTACGTAAAAGGTGAGGATAACATCATCGCAGATGCTCTCTCACGCATTTTCGCCATCAACATGCCAACAGTACTCAGTCCAGCAAACATTCGTGATCATCAGAATGATGACGAGGAACCACAAGATCTCATCCAGAACTCAACATCTTTAAACCTCCAAGAACTCGAAGTTGAAGCTGGTATCAAGATCCACTGTGATGTCAGCTCAGGTGTCGTCAAGCCATACATTCCAGCTACTCTACGCAAGACTGCCTTTAGAATTATACACAACGTAGCTCATCCCAGTGTCAGATCAACTCCAAAACTTCTGAGAGAAAAGTTTATCTGGCCCGGAATACGGAAAGACGCCACACAATTGTCACGAGAGTGCCTACCGTGTCAAAGGGCAAAGGTGCATCGTCACACCAGACTAAAGCCAAATCACATTGAAGTTCCTGACTCGAGATTCAGCCACTTCACTTCGCTACAAAGCTACGAACAATAACGTACGAAATTACCTCAGAGACAAAAAGTATTTTTATAATCATTCATTGTTCAAATAAATTAGAGATTTAAATAAAGTGTTATAAACAATCTTTCGCCCAGATTATTCATTCCGTGGTATAAAGAGACCACAAAGAAATTAATGGTGCTGCCACCTACAGTCATCTTTCGCAACGAAACGAAAGTAACTAGTGTCCCTAGACTAGTGCCCCTAGTGACAATTTCCCTAGATGTAATTGTCGCCACAATGATATGTCAACAATGAAATTAATTAAATTAATTTCATGAAAAAAAATAATTCATCAGACAAAATTCCTCAAAATATTGAATAAAAAAAAAATTAAAACAAAATTCAATATATTTTACGAAGTCGCGAGACTAAAATTCAACAATGAATCTCAATTAATCAGCTTTGGCCATAACGCCAAAATATTTCCGTTAATAGAATTTTCTCAATTCGCGACATATTATCCAAACAACAAACAAAATATTTTCTGAAAAAAAATTATTTTTCCAAGAAACGAGAACGAGAGTTCAAAATTATTTAAAAAACAAATAAGATGTTTCCAAAATCATCAAATTCATTCGCCGATAAATGGTATTTGATTTCGTGGCGTCTACATGGCGTTATTACGCTAACAAAAAAAAATTTAATTTCCACGACCACGAAATCAATCACCGTACAAAATTTAATTAACTAACTAACTGTTTTATTCAACTTAAACTAACTATTTTATTCAACTTAATTGAACGACAATTAATTCTAATGAATTAATTTTTCCAAACGTGAAAATGGCGGTTATACAAAATTTTGCAAAGCGACACGACAAAACATGTGTCTACTCTACGGCACACCAAACGAGAATCAGCCGACAGCAAGCGCTGTACACCGGCTAAGGCGTCTTTTCCGGGAAGGACATTCTTCATTGGTCAATCCCGAAATACGTCATCCAATACAGCTTAACCTGACGTTAAGTAATTTTCTTTTTCAATGACAATAAATTCCAACGAAGAAAATTGAGAAACTCCAAGTCGATGACATTAGAGTTGGGACAATTTTATCAAGTCCAAGGATGCAACCAAAATTCATCTACAAGTCTCAATTAATTCTTCCGATGAATCTTGTCATTGGCGCCAAAACTTTCGTCCAATTAACCGACTCCTTCGGTAATGTCGATTTCCTTCATCATCGTCCATCTGGTGTCTCCCTCTTCCATTCATGAGACATCAACTCAATTGACGACAATCCAATGAGCGTTAACATACAAAATTAACCAATCGGCATTAGTTTTACATAATTTATACCAAAATTGAACTCTCGTGATTCGCTTGTTTTGATTCTTGGTTGGTGGTGCCAAAACTAATGAGAATTCAAAATTAATTACGCGCCCAGACAACAAAAAGTAACGTAATCAAAATATTACGTTACAATGCATACATATCATGTATGAAATCCAACGCGTGTTCTACGAGAAATCATGAAAAAAAAAGAAACGAAAATCTCCGGTCTCAATCATTACGACTGATGTTCAAGGAACAGAAGAGTGTACCTGTAATCTTTGCATCAGCTCTGACCATTCGGGAAAAAAAACTATCCAACCAATTAGCTCCCAAATTGACGAAGTGTTCAGGCACATATTGAGCTAGGAAAAAACACTAAGACATCAGTACTTTCTGCAAATGTTTGCAGAATCTAGCTCAATTTTCAAAAAAACGAAAAGATTACATTTTTTGTACTTTTTGAAACCGATTCTAAAAATGAAATACAATTTTTTTTCGACAAAGCAGCGTAAGAACTTATAGAACAGTCATTCAAGTTGACGAAACCGACCATCGGCGGGAGTAATTCAAATCCGTGAAACTCGGAATATGTAAATTTTCCCTCCGATAAATATACATTATGTTATTGGAATATATTCGGTAATAATTTGGGGATCGGAAAGGATAATTCGGTGAGGTTTTTGGGGTTGATTTCGGGGATCTATTGCGTTGTATTGTAGAGTACATCTGGATTAGGGGAGGGATTTTGAATGAGGTGTAGGAATATCCCTTTGGTTGAGGTTTGGGGCCTTTGAGGGGATGTTTTTCTCTCTCTCGAGTGAATAGTCGTCATCTGAAGGGGCACGTCTCCCGGGGAATACTCGGATTCACCTCGTCGATACGATAAAGCCGGGTTTTGGCAATCCCTTCGACAGGGTGGCTTATTTCCTGCCTCAGGGCCTTCCAGTCCGAGGGCCCGAACATTCCCGCAAAATTGGAGCACGGCTCCCTTCCAACCGTCCTCTGCACTCACCTCCAAAGACGACCTTGGGTGCTCCTGAGCCCTCTCTTCCACTCGAGATCTGCCAGAGTGGATATCCATAACGGCGAAATCAGACGAAAGTGGAATGGCAGTAATTATGACGATAGTTTATGTTTTCGTGGGAATTTACTTAATTTAATTAATTTGGGATTTTTACTGGTAACCAAAGGTCAACCCTCAACTAGGGGAGTTCTTCACCTTCAAAAAGATTTGAGAGAACCATGATAGATAGCTATAAGTCGGTTTTTCCTCATGACCTGGAGGTTTTCCCACACTTTGGCAAATATCTCGGCTGGGGATGCCCTAACGCCTTTTTCGCTCAAGGACATTTTTTTCTGGGCACACAATTGCCTTTCCTGTCGCACTGAAATGATGCGGCTATGACCAGAGGTTGCCCTAAAATCAGAGGGATACGGATCGGGTGCATTACGGTATTTGCGTTCCATATGCAGCCGTATTGAGAGAGCCTCAAGTCAGTTTATCCTCATGACCTGGAGGATTTTTGAGAGAACCTCAGTCGGTTTATTCTCATGACCTGCAGGATTTTTGAGAGAACCTTAGTCGGTTTATCCTCATGACCTGGAGGATTTTGCGGATTTCTCTCTCTCTACTCACTAATTTTTTTCCTCGGTAAAATACAGGTGGCGTGGAAAAAAAACCACGTCACAGATGTGAAAGTGTACTCACAGTCAGACTGAGGTATAGAATTTCCAGGGTCTATACGATCGAAGTCTCAAAGGAATTAGGGGCGTAGCAGCAATTCGCTCTGCCAAATACTCCAAAACATAATTGTGTATCAGAACGATTCAATCGAGCGCTTCAGAAGAAAGTAAGAACTTATTTGCACGATTCGGGATTGCCTAAAAGTATGTGGGACTTAGCTCTAGGAGCAGTCGTCTACGCATGTAGCAGAACATCTCATGAGTCTAATGGAATGAAAACGCTTTTACCGTGGATGTCCCGGTTTTCGGATGCCACCCTGTTTCCGGATGCAAACTTTTGATTTAGTAACGTTTTTGATTTAGTAATTTCATATTAACTCAATTATTATTTTTTTTTTTCACGCAAAAATTCAATTCTTAGTGAAAGTCAATTCCTTTCGCTCCATAATATCCAATAAAATTGTATTTTTACTATTGTGAGAATTTTTATATGCGAGTTTTACTGACAGTCCTCGTTGTTGGCTCGCATTCTGCACCGTTACTTGTTCATAGGGGTTGGAATCCCTCGTGTGGTCCTAGTGCTCAAAAAACAACATGTAAGTATAAAAGTACTTGGAATTATTATTTATAAGTGAAGAAAGGTTGCACAATTACGTGAATGTGGAATAAACAATGAAGACAGCATTTTTCAAATCAAATTCCATATTCGAATACTGGGACATTCAAATTGCAGAATGTCCCAGTTTCCGAATTGCGATTTTCTTCATTTAACCTTACTTTATTGATCATTCTATTTTTATGGATAATGTTAATTAATTACAGAATCTTGGATACAATAGAGTGAAAATAAGAATAATTATCATATAATTAATATGATTGAGTGAAAAAAGTATTTAAAAAAAAATATTTTATTCTCATAGGAGCAAAGTGAAGAAAAACGACAGAGTGACATACACTGATGAAGATTTGCAGAAAGCATTAAAAGCTTTAAAAACTGGAAGACCCCTGGCAACGGTGAGCCGAGAATTCAACATACCCAAATCAACATTGTATGATAAAAAAAAAAGGTCGTTCAAAACCTGTCGTCGATAAACGAGAGCCTGAAAGTGTCTTGGGATCAGAGAATGAGACGAGACTTGTGGAGTGGATCATAGCCGATGTTAAGTAGTCATTTCGTTCAGAGAATGTTTATTATCACGTTGTGTCTTTGGAAATAAATATTTTGTATGATTATTATTATGGATTAATCGAAATTACTCATCAGGTTCTTTTTTAATCTATTTCATCCGATAACTGGGACGGCGACAGCCGGAAACCCGGACATGTCGATTCGCGCATCCGAAAATCGGGCCATGAGCTTCGCTTGCAATTTATGTAAAAATTATTACATTTTTTGATATTAAGTTGGAAATTCTCCTCACACTTTGTAGAAAAGGTATTAGGGATCATTTCCTGATATCCCTGCGCATGATTTCTGAACGGAACCATTTTTAATATGCGATTGAAATATAGAAGACTCTCAAACGTGCGAAAACTGGGACATCCATGGTACAACAATTCAACCTTACTTATCATTACGACATGAATCAAGTGAAATGGTTCGGATGCATTGCTGACATGGAAGTCCAACGAAAAACAGGACTGGACTTTAAGTGCGAGGCACTCGAGGTAGTTCACATTGGATATTCTCTCACAGGATACCAATCCTCAAGCCAGATGAGGGAGAATATTGCGAAAGCAGAAATGTCAGATCCAACGAGAAATTAGTGTACAGAGACATGTTTCGGAAAAATGAAATCAAAAACTGGTCAGAAGAATCAGAAACGATTGATAACGGAAAATGGATCATTGAGTTTGACGAAGAAAATGATCAGGGAACGAAATAAATCTCGAAACTGGAGAGAGGAACTTCGAAATCAGAAATGAAAAAGGAAAGAAAACGAGGGAAACCGAAAAAAATACAAAGTAATACAGATAATACTTCAAAAGAAGCAAAATCACTGAGTATGCTATGAAACGCCCCAGAAGAGGACAACACTGTGTACAGAATGTAACAGGCAACGATCAATCAGAACTAATCGCAGATCCCAATAATTATGACTCAAACGAATCAGATTCAGAAGAAGAAATGGAGGGCTATGTTCTTCTAGCACTAATCAACAACGATCCACCGAGGTATCAGGAGGTGATGAATACTGACGAACGAGACCAATGGAAAAAGGCGATTGAAAGTGAACTCCAGCCATTTGAGAAGAATGAAGTATGAAAAATTATCAACAGCCTGGTAAATACGATAAACGGAAGAAGGATCAATATTATAGATTCAGAATGGGTGTTCAAACGAAAAGTTGATACTAATGAAGAAATAAAACACGAACCACGATGAGTAAGACGAGGGTTCGAAGACAGAAACATCTATGACGTAATGAAACATATGCACCCGTTTCACATCTACTATTAGTAAGATCAGTCATAGCAATAATTAAAAAGTTGGATTTGAGCGTAAGTCGAATGGATGTGAAGACAGCCTTCTTAAATGGAAGAATAGAAGATGACATTTTTATGGCAATTCCAGAGGGAACAAATTACTCAAAAACGACTAGAGTGACGAAAGTATGTAAATTGGAGAGGGCACGATATGGGCTCCCAATTAGTCTCAAACGATGAAACGAACAATTCATGGGACTGGCGATTATAATTGGTTTAAAGAATGACAAAAACAAATAACGTTTATTTACATGGAGACAGAAAGAACAATGGCTCATTTTAGTCTTGTGTGTTGACGACATTCTCATAGCCAGCAACAATGAGGCAAAACTGGAAGAAGTGAAAATTGCACTGAAAGAAGAATTTAGGATGTCAGACCTAGGCAAACCAATGGAATTCTTAGGAATATCCATCACACGAGACAAAAACGATAGAGTGATGCATTTGAGCCAAACGAAATACATCGATAAAGTCCTCAAACGCTTCAATTTCCATGAATTGCATGCCCAACGAACACCAATGGCCATGACTCAAGTCCCAAATCGAGAAAGAAAATTAAGAGAGGAAGAGCATGATCATGAAATTTTGGAAAAGATGAAAAATACCGTGAACATTCCATACATAGAAGCTGTTGGCAGTCTATTGTATTTAGCCAATGCATCTCGACCTGACATTTCTTATGCAGTGAACGTTCTGAGCAGGCATCAGATAAATTCCACAGAGGACGACTGGAAAATAGTGAACCGAGTATGCCTATATCTCAAAGGAATGAGAGATCTCGGACTGAAATACACAGGTGAACGAAATGATGTGCAGGCCTTTTCTGATGCCAGTTTCACTGATTGTAAAAATTCATTGATGACATGTGGATTCATTATAAAACCATACTGAGACACTGTTCGATGGAAAACGCATAAGTAAAATCATGTAGCTCTATCCACACGTCAAGCCAAATATGTAGCAATGAGCGAAGCATGGCAAGATGTAGTGTCACTTGACAGATCCCTACAGCCGAAACGGAATAAAAATTTCTGTCCAATGAAACTATGGTGCGATAACAAAGCCGCTGGAGCCAGCGCTAAAACGAATGGCGGCAATCGACCCATATGACTTAAGTTAGGAAACACTACTTTGAAGAATGCGTACAATGAAATCCAATCGAAGTCCGATGGATCTCTTCAAAAGATCCATTGGCAGACATTCTAACTGAGCCGTTATCATTCAAGATACATCAACAACTGACTGACAAAATAACGAACACCTAAAATATCTGAACAAATCAAAATTCAATCTATTGTAATGACCAAGGACAAGAAACCGGAATCAATTCAGCTAATTTATTTATGATTGATTCTCTTTTTTTTTCTTCTTCCCCCGACTTTACAGTTATCATTCATTTTTAGGGATCAAGGAGATTGGAACTCCATGATTCCGCAACACTATAAACAATTCTCTGTTCCAGGATCTAAGTAACGAAGCGAGGCAAACTAAGGAAAACGAGTTTCTTTTACTTTTATCAATAAGTATCATTTTCATCCATGAATAACTCGTCAAATCTCCCACTAAAAGCTGAAATGGAAGCTGTGTTCTAAAGTGCAAATATTAGCTGTAAACTGCAGAGACGGGAGGAAGTGTTAGAAATGAGCGCCTCTGCGCTTACGCCTCATCTCTCTTTTACAAATACTGCTCTCTCTCTCTGCTAGGTAGTGCGCTGACTATGAGTCCCTAATGCACAAGCGTGCGTTGTTGACTGTACTATTGCCAAGAGACTCGGCTTCACTTCGCTGTGAGCAGGACTCGTGTTGATCCAAAGCATTAATAAATACATTTATCAAAATCAACTGTGTTTAATAATTCCCCCAAAACCCATCACCAACTGTGAAATGGCAATTTCTTGTAAAATAATAAGCAAAAATTATGATGCGGAGTATGGGAATTCAGCGGTCGTATTTCATGGAAGCTCCCCCTTTGAATAACAATTTTCGAGCTCAGAAGCAAATCGCATCCCGTCTTTGTCCTCTTTCTTCCTTCTACTTCCCGACCCCTCCTCACTACTCCACTACCACCTTCCACTTTTAACTTTCCACTTGTTTTGTGACGCGAAAAAAAACTTGGTTTCCTCCGAAAAGAAGTTTCACTTCAAAAATTTGTACCATGGGTTGCAACGAATAATATTATATCTGAAGCTGTTCAAAATCAGAGAGCGACACCGGCAGTGTGTCCTTATTGGAATATACCTTCCGCATATATTGAGTCTGCTATTCATTTACGTTTCAGATTGGAGATCACATTGTTGAAATTGATGGAATCAATATTCGAAACTCTTCATATGAACATGCAACGCAGATCATACAGAAAGCTGGAAATATTCTCAGACTGCGAGTGCAATCTCTCAATCGTCAGGTCAGTCATTTGATTGGATTCGATTAATTATTCTCAACCAAATATTCATCTCGATATGATATAAAGCAATATTCTGCTCGTGTTTAAGCTGGTTTCACGATTCATTGAATCCTTTCAATATTTCAGGATAATTCATGCTATTTGGAACTCCCGGAAACACAGCCAGAATTAGAAAAAAGAATAGTGACAGAAGAACCTCTTGAGATGAACAGGTGAGACTATTCATTCAACCCACACGGGAAATGTCCCATGGCATTTCTTGGAAAGGACATGTCTTCTTTGATATCTTTTATCATCAAAAAGCTATCTTAGAAATGCGGTACATATAGGATAGTTCCCCATATCATGTGTCACTCCCCATTCTAGGCGATAATCTATTATACTTTGTTCATAATTTGTCACTGTTTCAAAGAATCCATTGAATTGATGAAATCGTGCTTAGTCACGATGGTGATTATCATAGTGGTTTGTAATGCTCACGTTAAATACTGTAGCTGGAACCTCATGTTCAGTGCATTATGAATTGTGATCAGTCAATGTGCATACTCGAGGAATATCTTCCAGTTTAATCATCACCAACTACATTTATCGCATTCTGAAGAATCTCATGATTTGCCATAACTCGATCTGGAAGTTAAATTTCGTAGGTTCCATTTATCTTTCTTTTAATGTATAAATAACTGAACTGACAGTTTGGCTGCCCAGTCTGCATTTATTTTCAACAGTATGTGAAATAAAGATGTTTCTTGATGAATATGAGATGATACGCATATGATACGATCTATCGTATTGTAAAAATCAATATTTTTCAAGAATATCACTGTTTGTGATTGAATTGTTATTTTGAAATATTGCTATCGCGAAGGTATAGTGGAGAGATATAGATAGATCTTCTTATTATTATTCGGATAGCTGAACGAAATTGTACAGATTTTTTCGAGGAGGCAACAGATGAGATTGATAGGATAATAAGGAGAAGATAACTCAAATTTAGCGAAATAGCATTATAGGTATAAAGTCAACTGGTATGTGTTGTAATAGCGAGAATACTACAACGGTTGGCTCGGCTGACGAGCACGAGCGACTTCAGTTTATGGCGAATGAAGAGATCCCTAAGGAGCAGAGCAGCGTGGTTGACAGTTTCAAACGCTTTTAAGAAATCGCAGAGAATTGAAACAGTAACCTGTCGCTGGTCCATGTCAAGATAAATGTCATTTACCAGTTCCAAGCCAGCCGTGTTCTGTCCCTTTCGGGGTTCTAGGCGATTTGATCCCCTGAAAAAAATTTTGCCGTAAAAAAAATCCTGGGGAGAATTTCCTAGAAAAAATATCTCCGGAAGAATATTTTTTTTTCGCCGACACCTGAATTTAACATCAGAATTTGGTTGCTTATATGAAAACACAGATCCCTTCAAAGTTTGGATCCTAAATTTTAATTTTAAGTGCTTCTTCTCAATCGTTGAATTTTCCCCATTTAAATAACCTCGTGCATAACACGTGGATCACTGTTTTTTTTAATTGCTACAACTCAGTTCAGTTTCATGATGTGGCATTGCACACTGAGGGAAAAAAATATTTTCCTAGGAAAACTATGTAGTTTGCGTCAATCGGAAATTTTTTTGGGAAAGGATTTTTTTCGATTAAGGAATTAATTTCCTGGCCTATTCCTCAAGTCTGATTAGAACGAATTTGAACATGTTCGCATCAATTAATAAGATGAGTTTTTCAGAGAAAAGTTCTTGGGAAATCCATTTCAGTTTTGATCCAAACTGAGTTATGTTTGGACCAACATTCCATATTTCGCGCAAATACATCCTGGTTTGATGAAAATTTACTCGTGAAAATAGTAATGGCGAATATTTATACGATTCAACAAACGCAAAAACGAGATGTAGAGAATCGATTCTGCAATGATGAGAAGATAAAACTCACAAAAAAAAAATTGAGTATTGCATTTTTTTTTGTTTTTTGATATCAGCAGTTTTTATTTACACTTCAAAAAGATAATATTTACATATGTAGAGTAGAAAACAGTGAAAAAAAACTATAATCATTAATATCATACTTATGATTAATGAAGTTAGTGGATGTTGACATCTCTCGAACTTCTACATTTTATCAGCATGGAGTGTTGATGTAGGGGAAGAGGAATACATGTACTCTTCCAAACATCATCCATAAAAAACAATTTGTATAACTTTATGTGTATTGTAATAATTTTTGCATTATAACGTAATATTTATATTTAGCGAGATAAAAAAATGTGTTAGAAAAAAAAAACTTTTATCGCTTTCATTTGAGTATTGCATTCGATTGAAGCATGCAGGTTATTCATAGCAAAATTTTCTTTTCTGAAGCTAACGGCTCTAGATTTCGACCCTTGGATAGAATGAGAAAAACTCATTCTGATGATGCTTTAATCATTTTGGTAATAACATTTCGTTCGTTGACTCTATTAATTGCCTATTAGAATCAAAGTGGAATATTTTGCCTATCTTAGCGGAAACTTGTGTTATGTCAAAATGACGATAACTGTTGACAAGATTCTTAAATGAATTGAGATTTAAAGGAATCTTTCTATGAATCCCAAATTAATGAGAATCCCGTCAACTATATTTTTTTCTGTTTTAGCCCTAGTCTTTCGGCCGATAGACTGGGATTAGGGAGTCAAAAGAAAAACACGGTTATGTTTAATAAACAATAAATTGAATTATGTTTAACTATTTCCGCGATATTACAAAAACATGAAGACTCTTTTGTCGACTCGTTACTTTTAGTTATCTTGATGACAATTTGATCAGGAATTCCACTTGTAATTTACTTTAAACATCTCCATTTACGCCGAATTTACTTGAATTTAATGTGAAAAATATTCATCATTATTTATTCGATAACTAACTTTCAAAATGGTATTCCAAATTTTTTTATTTCACTTTGAACTGTTTTCTTCTTCTTCCTTCTTCTCTTTTTTTAGACGGTTGACACTTGTAAAAAATAATTGAATCTGACGGATTCGGAGCTTAGAGCTGACTAATTAAAAATTAAACAGTTCTGTAGTTCTTTGAATCATTTTGAAGGTGTTCCCTTATTTTTTTAAGGGAGAGGAGTCTGAAAGCAATGACGTAACATTTGGGTCTTAGATTTTCCTCTTCAAGATTTTCTGGACCAATGCTTCAGGGTCACTCCATCCCCTCCACATCGCCTCATCTAAACGTCCTATATGTAGGTGAACTTATGTTTTGCTTTGGGGAGGCCCGTTTTCCCCTCCACAAGATACCATTTTCTAAATTTCTCGAGTCAAACAAAAAAGCATCTTTTTCAAACAATTTCCGTCAAATTTTCGTGGTCTCCAAACTTCTAAACACTTGTAGCAGCCTCTGGACAATATTTTCAAAATAAAATGTTCAACAGATCCTCTGGACCAGATAAGAAGGTCATAAAAAGAAGAGAGACAGCGAAAAGGAGTCCGACTCCACTATGTCGTCTGTCACTTGAAAACCCGTAAATAGTTTTCTTTGACTCGAATTCTCCCTACGTTAATTTTTTCCTTACGCGTTTTGAAATTGGAATCTCTTCCCAAAAACGAGAATTTTTAAAGTGAGACACTTGAGCATGTGGCACGATGTCGCTAAAATTTATTGTTAGCCCACAGAAAACGTGGGAAAGCAACTATTAATATTTTCTAAAACTGTATTAATTTGTTCGATGTTTCTAATCATTTTTCTCTATTTATTTATGTCAAATAAACGACTGACGGACGTCACGAAACTTGTGCATTTTTTGCTCTAATACTCAAGTTCTTCGATCGAAATAATCAGTTATCAAATAAGAATAAAAAAATCGGAAAACTCATTTCATGAGCTGAAAAATACTCTTCTTCGCGCGATCTCATGTTTTCATTACAATAAAATTTCTATTGCAGCAGATCCATTGTCAGACTGAACCTATTTGTGATGTATTAAGCATTTTGTAGATTCGAAATTACCTGCGGATGAGACGATATTCGCATGTTATTCTCTCGAGAAAAACCAAACCTTATTACACTAAGAATAAAGGTACTTTTTCTAGGGTGAGTAAGATATTTTTGTCAATCGGAAATGTTTTCACTCATTCACTTTGTCAAGAGAATAGATTGTGGACTGTGCATATCCGTAAATCGAATGATATTTATTCCCCATTGTTCCATATTCTTATCTTACATTCTCATCCTCCTCATGATGGATTCAGTCTTCTCAATGTTTGTGATTGATTTTTTTCTTGTAAAATTTGAACCAAATGATGATTTATTTATAGAAAATATGAATGTTCTTGACATGAAAACATTCCATTGTGAGTTAGAAATCACGATTATTTGAAGAAAAAAACGTTATTCATTTCGATCACTATGTCTAATTAATTCATTTGAATGCATTGAAATTTCGTATGAAAAAATCAAAGACTTGTGCAACCGTTAGGTTCTTACTTGCGTAAAATGATCGTGAAGAGAATTTCTGAGTTTAATACGAACTATCTATTTCCCTGCTATAACAGCTTTCAAAATGGCAGATATTAGAGCAGAGAGATGAATTATATGTCAAGTCTCGTTCTCCGGGATTACACTTGTAGTACCGTCTACTTTCACCCGGCTGGACCACATTTTAGAGAGTATGTATTGTGACGTAATTCCTGAGCCTAACGGTAAGCTCAGCAATTAAGCACGCTTGAAAAGCACCCAATAGCCAAAAAAAAATTAAAAACAAAACCAAAAACAAAATGGGCGCCAGGATGTATCTCAACATCCGATCAATCTTAAATTGATCTAAACCACAACAACAAAATCAAAAATTCAAATACATTAACCATAAACTCGAATACTCCCTTATTCAGCACGAACTAGTTCAGTCTCCCCCTCAGGGCCGCTGTTGTGGGTTTGAATAAGGAGTGCAAATAATTCCAAACAAAACACTTTAGGGGATAAAATATTGTTGTTGCATAAGCAGGTCATTAACAGTCGGTCTATTAAATTACGAGTATCAGGTGCGCCCATATATAATAGTTGAATAATTATTGCAATCGCGACGTTCCCGGCTTCTCCGGTGACGCCATCTTGGCCACTTGAATATCGCCACGTGGCGAATAATCGGAAAACCCGAATATTGCTATAATTAAAATTCGGACAATTGAGTTGCAAGCACAGAAAAATCAAGGATAATTTTTCAAAAGTATTGAAACTAAATTTCCCCGGAAATAATAATTATTTTGCAAGTAGAGACAATTGTGATTTACGGATAGGGTTTTGTACGAGTGCGGCAGAGATAGAGTGAGTGAATGGGGATATCGCTGGACGCAGCATATTCCAATGCGCGGTACACTCGGTGTACAAAAGTACCGGGTGTGTCAAAAGTTCTTTAATACAGATTTTCATTGAATAAATATTGTAACATTTAAACATCTCAAATCATCTCGAATCATATCGTATTTTCCAACGTATGCCCGAACATTAATTCCATAAATGATCATATCCCGAACATTTCCTATTTCAAATAGCAAAACAGTAAAGCCCGAACAATTCTGTTTCCTCTTTGGGAAGTACTCTCTGCTCTGATTTAATTGATAATTAAACAGGTGGAATTCTGATAATCTTTGATAAATAAAATTGGCCCGAACAGTACAGAAATAAATTAATAAAAATTCAAATTAGTGCGTTGGCATTATTAATTTGATTTCAACGTCACAAAATAAAAGAGTTTAATTAATTAACAAATTGATTAATTTATGAATTAGTCGTCAGCACATAATAAAGTTATCAAATAAAAAAAAATATTCAAAGAATTACAATCAAATTCAAATTCATAAGAAATTAATGTTGTTGCCACCTACAGTCATCTTTCGCAACGAAACGAAAGTAACTAGTGTCCCTAGTCTAGTGCCCCTAGGGACAATTTCCCTAGATGTAACTATCATCTCAACGATATGTCAACAATGAAATTAATTAAATTAATTTAATGAAAAATTAATTTAACCAAAAAAAATTCCTCAGAATATTGAATAATAACAAAAATAATTACAAACAAAATTCAATATATTTTACAAAGTCGCGAGACTAAAATTCCAAAATGAATTCCAATTAATTATCTTTGGCCATGACGCCAAAATATATCCGTTAATTGAATTTTCTCAATTCGCGACATTTTATCCAAACAACAAAAAAAAATATTTTCTAAAAAAAAATATTTTTTTTTCGAGAAACGAAAACGAGAGTTCAAAATTATTTAAAAAGAATAAGATGTTTCCAAAATTATCAAATTAATTCGCCGATAAATGGTAATTAACTTCATGGCGTCACTTTCTACTTGGCGTCATTACGCTATCAAAAAATACAATTTCCACGACCACGAAATCAATTACTGTACAAAATTTAATTAACTAAAATTTTTCTCACCAGATTATGCCAAATTTACTTCAACGTGAACAATATATTTTATTCAACTTAATTAAACGACAATTAATATAATTAATTCCAATGAATTAATTTTTCCAAACGTGAAAATGGCGATTATACAAAATTGTGCAAAGAGACACGCCAAAACATGTGTCTACTCTACGGCACACCAAACGAGAATCCTCCCGACAGCAAACGCTGTACTCTGGCTAAGGCGTCTTTTCCGGGAAGGACGTTCTTCATTGGTCAATCCCGAAATACGTCATCCAATACAGCTTAACCTGACGTTAAGTAATTTTCTTTTTCAATGACAATAAATTCCAACGAAGAAAATTGAGAAACTCCAAGTCGATGACATTAGAGTTGGGACAATTTTATCAAGTCCAAGGATGCAACCAAAGTTCATCTAAACGTCTCAATTAATTCTTCCGATGAATCTTGTCATTGGCGCCAAAACTTTTATCCAATTAACCGACTCCTTCGGTAATGTCGATTTCCTTCATCATCGTCCATCTGTTGTCTCCCTCTTCCATTCATGAGACATCAACTCAATTGACGACAATCCAATGAGCGTTAATATACAAAATTAACCAATCGGCATTAGTTTTACATAATTTATACTGAAATTGAACTCTCCTGATTCGTTTGTTCTGATCCTCGGTTGGTGGTGCCAAAACTATCCAGAATTCAAAATTAATTACGCGCCCAGACGACAAAAAGTAACGTAATTGAAATATAATGTTAGAGTATAAAAAAAAGAGGGTGCGTGGAACCCACGCGACAGAAGTGAAACTTTTTATACATGAGCCATTGGTTATTTACACTTCGCTTTGGATTAAAATATCTCGAAAACTATGCAAAATTTATCGAGACATGCTGTAAATGAAATTTAGAGGGAAGATTGACGAACAAAATAAGCAGAACGCTGTTTTTCTACGATCAGTAGTTTCCGAGATATCATTTTTTGAATGAGTAGTTCAGGAACAATGGATGAGGCCCGATAACAAATAAATGAGCGCTTGGACGTCCTTTCTGAATTTTTCATTCAAAAATCGATATCTTAATAATTACGAGTCGTAAAAAAACGGAGGTTTGCTTATTCGATTCGTTAATCTTCTCTCAATTACATTCACAGCATGTCTCGATAACTTTTGAGTAGTTTTCGAGATATTTCAATCCGAAGCCGAGTGTAAAATGGCAATTGTTCAAGAAATAAAAAGCAAAAATTATGAGGTGGAGCATGGATTTTTTTTGGTCGTGTTTCATAACAACTCCTCCTCTGAATGACAATTTTCCGTAATTTTTTAAAAAATCATTTAGATAAATTCCTATATTTTTCTCTCCGTGTATTGAAAAGAAAAAATAAGAAACACAGGCTTCCCCCACCACCCGGAGAGCGACCCGACGGCAGCAGCAAACATTTCTCCTTCCCCCTATTACTCTACTACCACGTTTCCCTCAAAGCCTTACACTCGTTTCGTGACGCGAGAAAAAAGTTGGTACTCTCCCAAAAGAAGTTTCACTTCAAAAAACAAACACCTCCCTGGTTACCCCTGGTTACCCTTGTTGTATATGAATATCTTTTCTTCATAACGTTTTTGGTGCTCGGTCGAGTCACATCTAGAGAGTAAACGTCGGTTAATTTATTAATAAATTATCAACTATCATAGGGAAAGGAAAAAAGAGATCAAGAGAACGAGATTCAGACGAGAAACTTCTCAAGAAGCTGAAGAAGTTGTAAGAGAAAATTAGAAACAGAAAATCTGACAGTTCAGTCGTTTCAGGTATGTACTGTAACGTAATATTTGGATTACGTTACTTTTTGTCGTCTGGGCGCGTAATTAATTTTAAATTCTGAATAGTTTTGGCACCACCAATGGAGAATCAAAACAAACGAATCACAAGAGTTCAATTTTGATATAAATTATGTAAAACTAATGCCGATTGGTTAATTTTGTCTGTTAACGCTCATTGGATTGTCGTCAATTGAGTTGATGTCTCACGACTGGAAGAGGGAGACACCAGATGGACGATGATGAAGGGAATCGACATTACCGAAGGAGTCGGTTAATTGGACAAAAGTTTTGGCGCCAATGACATGATTCATCGGAAGAATTAATTGAGACGTTTAGATGAACTTTGGTTGCATCCTTGGACTTGATAAAATTGTCCCAACTCTAATGTCATCGACTTGGAGTTTCTCAATTGTCTTCGTTGGAATTTATTGTCATTGAAAAGAAGAAATTATTGTCGTCAGGTTAAGCTGTGTTAACTGACGTAGTCTGGGATTGACCAATGAGAAGAGTCCTTCCCGGAAAAGACGCCTTAGCCGAGTACAGCGTTTGCTGTCGGCAGGATTCTCGTTTGGTGTGCCGTAGAGTAGACACATGTTTTGTCGTGTCTCGTTGCACAAATTTGTAAAATCGCCATTTTTACGTTTGGGAAAATTAATTCATTGGAATTAATTGTATTAATTGTCGTTTAATTAATTTGAATAAAAAAAAAAAAAATATTGTTCACGTTGAAATCAATTTCGCATAATCTGGTGAGCAAATTTTTATTTAAGTAAATTTTGTACGGTAATTGATTTCGTGGTCGTGAAAATTGTATTTTTTCTGTTAGCGTAATGACGCCATATAAAAAGACGCTACGAAATCGAATACCATTTATCGGCGAATTAATTTGATAATTTTTTTTATCGGAAACATTAATTTTGTTAAAAATAATTTTTGGAACTCTCGTGCTCGTTTCTCGAAAAAAAAAATATTTTTTTTTTTTTAATATTTTTTTTTATAAAATGTCGCGAATTGAAAATTTTCAATTAACGGAAATATTTTGGCGTCATGGCCAAAGATAATTAATTGGAATTTATTTTGGAATTTTAGTCTCGCGACTTTGTAAAACATATTGAATTTTGTTTGTAATTATTTTTTTTTATTATTCAATATTTTGAGAAATTTTGTTTGATGAATTATTTGTTTTTATTTTTATTTTCATGAAATTAATTCAATTAATTTCATGCATTGAGTATGGTTGAGTCGGCCTTGACACCTAGGGAATATCGCTAGGGAATTTCTAGTAACTTAGCGCTAGGGAACAATAGTTACTTTCGTTTCGTTGCGAAAGATGACTGTAGGTGGCAGCAACATTAATTTCTTATGAATTTGAATTTGAATGTTATTCTTTGAATATTCATTTTATTTGATAACTTTATTATGTGCTGCCGATTAATTAATGAATTAATCAATTTGTTAATTAATTAAATTGTTTTATTTGATTAACTTTATTTTAAATTTGGTTTCAAAGAATTTGTTTGTAATTAATTGTTTATTTATTTTGAATTGTTTTATTTGTTTGAAATTTATAATTTCTTTTATTTATTGTGCTGCGCACTTGCCGATGTAACGCAGGGGTTTAATAAGTTATAATTAATTTTTTTTATATAAAATTTTTATTTTATCCCCTAAATTGTTTTGTTTGGAATTATTTACACTCCTTATTCAAACCCACAACAGCGACCCTGAGGGGGAGACTGAACTAGTTCGTGCTGAATAAGGGAGTATTCGAGTTTGTGGTTAATTATTTGAATTTTTGATTTTGTTGTTGTTGTTTAGATCAATTTAAGATTGATCGGATGTTGAGATACATCCTGGCGCCCATTTTGAGTTTGTTTTTGTTTTGAATTTTGTTTTGGCTATTGGGTGCTTTTCAAGCGTGCTTAATTGTTGAGCTTACCGTTAGGCTCAGGAATTACGTCACAGTACATATAGGTCCCGTGTTCTTATAGTGAATAAGACACGAAGACGCTCTCAGACTGATGAATTTTGCACGAAGGAGGCAATAACAATCAGTGCTATATGGATTTGCCTTTACAGACGATCCCTGCCCGAAACCAAGCGATAAAAGTCGTGTGAACCACGAACGAGAGTCAATTGGGGATAAAGAGGAATTGTCCTTGCTCTATGATGATTCAACTACTGAATCTGGGAGTTCCACTCCAATCAACGAGCCTAGTCTTGAAGGAGATGGTAGTGCTCACGTCCTAAGGACTCTTAGAGGCGAAAAGTCAGATGGGAAAAAGGAAGAAGTACTGGATGATATCTCAAAGCTAGATGAGGAAACCAGGAACGTTCTTGGAGATGATCCCGAGAGTGGAAAACAAAAAGACATTGTTTCCCATCCTGATTTAGTTGCCAGATGGGGCAAGTGGGTGAAAGAAGGATTACCTAAGGATGCTAAAACTGAAGTTCTTGGTAAATATTCCAGAAAAGGCAATCTGTCTTTGGAAGCTCCTGTTTTGAATGCAGAGATTGCAGCTGCACTGAATGATTCTGGCACCAAACGTCATAATCTTTTTTGTCAAGAACAAAATTTAGCTGGTATGGCTCTTTCAGCTTCAGGTGAGGCCATATCAATGATCCTCGATGATCAGGAGGAAGCAATTGATAAATTGAAATGACTCGAGCGCTTGGCTGATGCTGGCAAGCTCATGAGTCACGTCCCTTCTCAAATTTCGTCAGCCCGGAAGGCTTTTATAGCGCCGGCGTTGTCCAAGCCAGTTAAAGACTTGTTACAAAAGACTTCCCCTGGAGAACTCTTATGTGGAGAAAAAGTAGGAGATGCTATTAAATCGGCTAAGACTATGGAGAAATTGAGCGAGGAAATTAAAGCACAGAATAATGCTGGAGCATCACCAGGTAACAGGAAATTGAACGCCAAACATACAGGGCGTTCTTTAAACTGGAAGAGTCTTTATTCGAGATCGGGGACTCCGAATCAGAACTCCAAGAATCATCAGACAAGGAAGTTCCCGAGGAACCAGCAGTATCACCATCAGTATCAGACACCCAAACAAACACTTCAATCTAAGAATCAATCCAACGATCGCGAGAAACAATAGAACAGGTAAGACAATCAGCTGGACGTTTGGAAAGATTCTACGAGGCCTGGGAGGGCATTACAAACGATAAATTTGTTTCAAATGGCATCAGAGATTATGAAATAACCTTTCTCTAGCCTGTTTTTCAGAAGAATATTTTTACTGGGAAAAATTTTTCTGAAAATGAGAAGAAATACCTCGAAGGTGCAATTGCCAAACTGATGGTTAGTGGAGCCATTCGTCAGTGTAACCCAATCCCAGGATAATTTATATCCGCATATTTTTTGGTGCCTAAATCTGACGGATCAAAAAGATTCATCCTAAATTTGAAGTACGTGAATAGTTTTATTGAAGCTCCTCATTTGAAGCTTGAAGATTTGAGGTCAGCTTTAAAACTAATTAATCGAAACTGTTTCATGGCTACTTTAGACTTGAAAAGCGCCTATTTCATGATTTCGGTTGATGAAGAAAGTAGAAAATTTTCACGTTCCTTTTTCAGGGCATACTCTATGAGTTTACTTGCCTTCCTTTTGGGTTATGCACAAGCCCATATGTTTTTACACAGGTTCTCAAACCTGTAGCTAACTTTTTGAGAAAACAAGGATTAGTCTCGACAATTTACCTGGATGATTTCTTATGCATAGCATCGAATTATGAACGTTGTGTTGAAAATGTTACTGTTACCATAGATCTTCTGGAGTCTTTGGGTTTTTTGATTAATAACCAAAAAAGCATGAGGATTCCCTTGACACGATATCAATCCTTAGGATTTTTGATTGATTCGCATCGAATGACTCTCGAGTTAACCTCGAAAAAGGAAATCACATTATCTAGTCTAGTTGAGGAATGTTTGCATCAAGGTTCATGTAAAATTCGGGATTTGGCAAGATTGATTGGATTATTAATAGCAGCCTGTCCAGCGGTCCCTTATGGAATATTATACACTAAAGTTCTCGAGAAAGAAAAATTCATGGCACTGATCGTTTAAGATCAAGATTTCGACAAGAATATGTTCATATCAAACAGTATTCGCGCTGATTTGAGTTGATGGAAGTCGCGCATACTAATCGCTCAGCATCCTATTGAGCAGGGGGTTTTCGTCAAAGAAATTTTTTTCTGATGCATCGCTTGCAGGCTGGGGAGCTAGTTGCAATCAAGTACATGCCAATGGTTTCTGGCGTTTTTCCGAGAGGAAGCTACCTATAAATCAACTCGAGCTCATAGTGGCGTTTTACGCATTAAAATGTTTTGCTGCAGATTCACATAAGTGTGAAATTCTACTTAGAGTGGATAATACAACGGCAGTAGCATATATCAATCGGATGGGCAGTATTCAGCTTCCCGAATTAAATCGGTGGCTAGAATGATATGGCAGTGGTGCGAACACAGAGAGTTGTTGGTTCAGGCGGCATATATACCTTAGAAACAGAATGTAGATGCAGACAGAGAATCAAGAAGATGTAATATCGATACTAAATGGGAGTTAGCAGATTTTGCTTTCGAGAATGTTGTTTGTAAATGGGGTTTTCCAGAGATTGATCTTTTTGCATTAAGACATAATGCTAAAACTGAGAAATTCTGTTCATGGAACAGAGATCCAGAGGCATTGGTCATTGATGCGTCCACGTTAAGCTAAGAGAAATTGAATTTCTACGCTTTTCCTCCTTCCTCTGTTATCTTGAAAGTGCTTCAGAAGATAAGAATTGATAAAGCCAGTGGAATATTAGTTGTCCCGAATTGGCCCTCCCAGCCTTGCTTTCCACTATTTCTATCTATGCTCATCGATGAGCCTTTGATTTTTTCTCCAGATAATGGTCTTCTTTTGTCCCCCTGCAGGACCCTGCATCACCCTCTAGCGAGACATCTTTCCCTGGTTGCAGGAAAATTGAGCGGGAAGCATACAGAATGAAAAATTCAGCGGAAGATACAATTGATATTTTAATATCGTCTTTAACAGATTCTACTCTTCGACAGTATAACTCTGGATTACGCAGGTGGTGGAATTTTTGCAAGGAACGGAATTTGGATTTATTTCAGGCAAACTCAGAGATTACATTACAATTTTTATCACTACGTTTCAAGGCTGGTGCTTCTTATGGCACTCTCAATACGGAAAGATCTGCGATATCACTCATTAGCTCAGAAAACATCACTAATGATGCATTAATATCTAGATTTTTCAAAGGTATTTTCCAAATTCGGCCTACCACACCCGAATATGATACAATTTGGGACGTTGAAGTAGTGTTGAATTGGATAGAAAATTTAGAGCCTCTCGAGTCTTTGGATCTCAAGTCACTGATCTTGAAGTTGGCGATCTTACTAGCAGTAGCTACAGCTCAGAGAGTACAGACTTTAGCCTTGATCAAACTGGAAAATATTTACATATCAGGTAACGGTATCCAAATTAAAGTAACTGATCTGATAAAAACGTCTAGAGTAGGGGTGCGTCCACTGACATTTTTTCTTCCTTTTTTCAAAGAAAAATCTAAGTCATGTGTAGCGAGGGTTATCATTCAGTATTTATAGTCAACCAAAGAGTTGAGAAATGAAGAGTCAGCTTTGTTCATTACTATGAAGAAACCTCACCATGCAGCAACTTGACAATCATTAAGTCGCTGGATGAAGGGGTGTTTGAAAAATGCTGGAATAGCATCTTCATTCCCAGCACATAGTACCAGGCATGCAGCTACGTCGGCAGCCAGCCTCAAGGGCTTAGATATGAATATTATTTATGATACTGCAATTTGGTCAGAAAAATCAAAAATGTTCGCAAAATTTCACAAGAGACCAATCACACAGGACAAAAGTATTTTGGCGTCAACAGTCCTCGGAAATATCCAATAATAATTACATTAAGTTTCAAAATTGAAAATAAAAATGAAAAGGATTATTAATGTGGAAAAAATTGTTTCAAGTGCAAATTAAGACTCTGAATAACTACATGTGTAATCCCGGAGAACGAGACTTGACATATAATTTAGAATCAAACGAACTTACCTGTAAGTGAAGTTCAATTGTAATTATATAAGAGTCTCGTTCGAAGGGATTACAGCCCACCCATTCGAACCAATAGTTTCCCCACCCAGATAAACAATTTTCCCCTCAAATACACTAAGCTCTAAAAGTATGAAGGAAAGATATTCATATACAACAAGGGTAACCAGGGGTAACCAGGGAGGTTTTTGTTTTTTTTTTATATATTCTCTCAAAAATGTGGTCCAGCCGGGTGAAAGTAGACGGTACTGCATGTGTAATCCTTTCGAACGAGACTCTCATATAATTACAATCGAACTTCACTTACAGGCAAGTTCGTTTGATTTTAAATAGTTTGTGTCAATCGAGAGTGGGATGAAGGAATTATTGTTGTATTTAGTTGGGACTATTGCTAGTTATTATGCGATAAGTGTGCACTCATATGATTCTTTATTTCTTGAATATTTGTGAAGATTGAATACAAACTATAAGGTTTCCCTATAAGTACGATGCAAACTTTTCCATTTTTCTCTCAATAAGCTCAATTATCGTTAGCACAGTCTCGGCCGCATGTTTGTTTCCAACTGCACAAAAACATAAAATTTGAGAAGAATGTGAGAAAATTTTGATGAATAAGAAGGAATATAAATTCTACCTGCTTGCAATGATTCTTGTAATGAAGGAATGCCATGGCATTGCACAGGTCTATGTCACGTGGTGACGGACAACCTCTCTCGTGCTCAACACGAGATTGATGACACAACCACCATTCTCTCAGAACAGCTCATCTCCGTTCAACGTACGACAATAATTGAGATTCTGCTGTTAATAAAATTACAAAACTGCTATTAACAAAAACAAGCAGGAGTTCCACCCTTTGTGCGTTATTTGCAAACCCCACTCTTTGTGTGACATTTAATATTTTGCCAATTCGATTGGCAAAATGCTTCCGAATGGGATTTTACCCATAATCAATCGAATCTCTATAAAAATGAATATCTTTCCAATCGCTCAAAAAATAACATTATTCTCGCAAGAAATACGCACTGATAGATCCCTACAAATATTGCTTGAGACTGTATCGATCTATTTAGTAGTCCATCTATGATACTTAGAATCAACTTGGAATTCGAAATCTCAGCTCAGAATAATCGATTAAATTGCAATAATATCCCATGGTACATAAAAATTCAATATTAGATGAAAATTCAGATCCTATGATGGAACACAAAAATTGACGTTCGGATTCCAAATAGGATTTCTATTCTTTCTGATTGTCGTCAGAATGAAAAGGTACTCATTTTGTAGAAAAAATTGTCTACTTTCGAATGGTGAAATAAAAAATAGTAGTGTTCCTAGGGAGAAAGCTAAGAAAAACTGTGATTTTTGAAAAAACTAATTCATCGAACATCGTTACAAGAGACTTCTTCTGAAAAATATGAAATTATCAGCATTTGTGGTCATTGAGATGAATCTTTTAAGCTGAACTTGGATGTAATCGCTTGGATAGTTTTCGAGATATAACCTCTGTTCATAAAATGGTTTCTGGCCAATATCTCAGAAACTACTGGAGCGATTTCGCCCAATTTCAATACCATACTTTTCGCTCATTAGATGCACTGATTGGCAAAATTTGAAGTCTCTAACTCAAATAGTTTTTGAGCTATCGTGTATAGTAATTCAGGATAAAAAACACTATAATTGGAGTTATCTGCAAACGAAAAATCTGAGCAAAATTTACCCCGAGTGAAAATTGTGAGTTCAAGTAGGATGTCGTTCATCGCTGAGAGTGGGGACTGTGAATCAATTTTTCGCGGAGAAATGTCGAAAAAACGATTTTTCGAAAATTTGAGTTTTCTCGAAAAGTACTCAACCGATTTTGCTCGAATTTCACTGACAGCAATTTGCATGGAGAGGGAAAGTACTGTTAAATTTTCAGCTCACAAAGTATTACCGTTGCTGAGCAATGAGCTGATATCTGTCACACATACACATACATACAGAGATTTTTTAAAAATGTCCTTTCTCGATGTTTTGGATTATTCTCAGTCATATTCCGATGAAATCTCGAAATAAAAAAAATTGCGTTTACAATGCTTCCATTCGGAAGCAAAAACACGACAAAATTTCCATTCTGAGTTTTAGCAAATAAAATCCTTTCACCTTCAAAACAATCGTGGAAATCAGCTGTGAGAAATGCTTCTATTTGCTGGAAAGCAGTGCCTGTGAAGAACCAAGTGTGACAATCGTGGAAGTCATTCCAAACTATTTCGTATGGTTTGTTTAGCTTCACTAATATTTCATCAAACTGATTCAGGTGCATAATGACTGAAAAATAAAATTATCAAAGAAAATGGAGTTTCACCTTTGGAAGATGCCCGTTAATTTACCTTTGAAATCTCAGTTAATCACTTAGACGATCTTTCGGCACTGTTCAGCGAACACTGACGAGAATAGTTGATGCCTTTTCAATGGAAGGTTCCCGAAAATTCTCGGATCGCATGAGGGTAACAACAAACGTAAACTTTCTTATCCGTATCACTGACAGCTTAACTCAAATCCAACAAGTCGAACACCGCGACTGTTGAGAGTACTAGCAATTAAAACCGTGCTGCGCGCGTCTGTGTGAATTTTCTTCGCAAGAAAAACATACATTCGTCATTTTTTAAATATTCGGAGGGATCTGATATCTTGCATTTAAATTCGATATATTGCATAGCATTCGATCACTTCCATAGCAACAATTTGAGTACAGTTTTTTCGTACATGCGGATCTCTCGATTGACAGTATCTCGCATGATTTTGGTGTCGAATACAACTATTTTTCACAGGAAAACTGAGAATTTGGTATTTCTCTGTATACTTGCTATTCGAATGCGCAATTATGGAAATTGTATCAATTTTTTTGGCGAATGCGACTCTTTTGGCGGAGAATGATCGTATTTGATGCAGGAATTTATCAGATTTTCACGATGTTGGATCGATCACTGAAGTCAGACGGAAAATGCTGAATTCACTCGAATACGTTACGAGTGTAGAGACACTGCGTCAGTTTCTCCAGTGTGATCCAACTAGATGGTCGATGCGAGAGTCGGCACAGCACGAAGCGTCATTAATCTGGAAGCTGTGTAATCTTTCATTCACAACGCTCGATGAATATTATTAAGTGATCATCAGTATATTTAGTGGACTCAGGGAACAATCTGGATTACCATGGCCGACAGTCGTGTCACCAAATTATTGGAACAATGGAATCTGGAGAGTTACGCAGTGAAGTTTGAGGGTAAGTTAAACATCAATTTTCCCTCTGAAATTTCATTTTTTCATTTGAAAAAAATGCCATTTTTTCATGTTCTCTGATTAAGATGACGAGTAATCCACAAAAACGTGCGAGACATTTTCATTGTTTCTTTTTCTATGTTCTGTCCGAATAATACTATTCACTTTGAGACTTTTACATTCTCCGTGATAAACAAAATTCTGAACTCAAGAGTCTCCTAGATACACCCAAATATATTGAGCCCATTGCAGCATTCTCTAATTCCCTTCATGTAAACAATCCGTGTGAGAGTCGGAACAAAACAAATCGAGATGGTTAGTCAAAAAAAAAACAAAAATAGTCAACAATATTCAGATTCATATTTATCTCAATCATAAAGTTTTGTGACCCAAACCCTAAATTTTTCCACAGAAATCTCGATCTGTCTTTTCATAATCACAAATATATCAATGTCGAATTTTCATTGTCTTGATAGCCTATCATTTCATCACTTTCGAGTTCATTGATTCAATTCTCCCACTCGTTCTTCCAATGGAGTCAAATTGTACCTTAAACGCAACTGATTCCAGCTTACAAGGAATAAAACACCGATCGAATCAAGGCACTTTCTTTAAAAAAAATTTTTGATCTAGAATTAATGTTGACGTAAACTGTCGGCAGTCAAAAGCAGTTTCAAGCAACCACCAGCAAGTTTGGCTCAACCAAAACTTTAATGGTACAATACTTCTGAGTACTGTGCGTATTGTTTTTTTTTCAAATTGAGAATGAATCAAATGTATCGATTGGATGGACAGTGTCACTATATTCATTTTCAAATTCTGTACTCTCCTGGTGTCTGTGACGACACAGGGACTAAACAACAGTCGGCAATATTGGAGTTTCTCGAAATATGGAGCCTTTTCAATTTGAGAATTTGCATTCAATCTCATTTGCCTAAGTGTTCGCTACACTGAAGAAAAAAATATTTTTCCGTCAAATATTGACATGAATCGGGAATATAATCAATTACGTATGATTGTTTACGTTGATCGACACTTAATAAATATTTCATCACTATTATTCACGTTGATCTTTGCAAAAAAAACACCTAATTGATGAAAGAATCAATACTTCGCGTGGACAATATCTTTTGTCTGAGCATATATGCACAGAGAGAAAAAAAATTTTTCTAGAAATATTATATAGTTCATGTCAATTGGGAAATTGTTTGCGAGTGGATTTTGTCTGTGTAAACAATTTATGTTTCGGACGAATCCTCGTACATATTTGAGATGAATTTGCATTTATTTACATCGATTAATAAGATAATTTTTTTAGAGAATAGTTGGCGGAAAATACATTCTGGTTTTGAGCCAAAATGAGCTATGCTTGGACTAAGATTTCATATTTCGTGCAAATACTTTATTATTTGATAAAAATTCTACGTGAAAATATTAATGACAAATATGATCGAGATTGAATCAATACAGGAGGGAGATTTGGACGGATAATTGTTTCTTTATCGTTATCAGTTAGCAAAATATAATAACAAGAAATGAGTACTGATCTGGAGTTATTTCGAACTAATAGCAATTGATATTGAGAATAATAGGCATTGTATTGATTCATAACATCCTCTAAATATCATTTGTCCTCATTAGAACAGGAAATAACTAATTACACAGCACTCGCTCAGCTAACACCAGAGGTCATTAGAGTATTGATTTAGCACGGCGATGATCAAATGAATTTCGAAGAACGTTGGATCACATGGTGTTGCAAATAGGTAGGTTTCGTATCATTTCCTTCATATTTCGAAATATTCATGACATTTAACAGAAGTAAAAAATGGTGGAAAACCTACGTAAACTGATAAATACGTTACAAAGTATTCTATCCGTTCATTATAATAGGAACTTGAAAGAAAACTTTACAATTATTTGGTTTTTGCTTCCGAATGGAAGCTTTGTAATCGTAATTTTTTTCGATTTTGAGATTTCATCATCATATGACTGCAAATGACCCAAAACGTCGAGATCCGTCGTTTTTTAAAAATGTCTGTATGTATGTGTGTATGTGTGTGTGTGTGTGTGTGTGTGTGTGTGTGTGTGTGATGACGCATTTTCCGCTTTACTCTGAAGTAGGGTTAGCTAGCGATCTGAAAATTTTACCATAAGTTCGTCGTGCGTGCCCCAAGCTCTCATAAAAATTTCAGCTAAATGGGCCGGATAGTTTTTGAGAAAAATGAAAATGTTGAAATATCGTTTTTTCGACTTTTCTCGATGAAAAATGGAATCACAGCTTCCAGTCTCCGCGAGGAGATGCGCGTCCAAGAGCCGCATCTTTGACCCCCGGGGTGGTGGGAGCTCAGATTTTTATTTTAGCCAGTAGAAAACTTTTGATAAATTTTTCGTGAAAATCTTGATTCCACGATAACTCAATAAATAATTGAGCTAGAGACCTCAAATTTTGTGAGGTTATACATCTGATGAGCACAAAGGTCGGTATTGAAACTGGGCGGAATCGGTCCAGTAGTTTTTTAGATATTAGCATAGAAACATCAGAAAAAGCAAGCTATATCTTCAACCTTGAACTATCGGCAACCTTGAATTAGGCTGAGTTTGGGCAAGGCTAAACTCGAGTTAGTTAACTTGACTATGAAGTTGAAGCTCAAGATTTCAATGGAATATGACTCAAGATGTTCCAAAAAGTAGAAATATGACAATAAAAAAGAATTTTGTTACTCATAGCAAACGAGGGGATTCTCATCATCTTCAGAACATTCAAAGAGATATCATATTTAACAAAAAGAACACGAATTGACGTGATTAATATGAATAAGATCAGTGATGGTAGATTTGAAATTAAAAAATTAATTCGGAAGCTTTCTGCCAATTGCATTGGCAGAATATTAGATGTAAGATTCTCAAATTACGCACAAGTAATGGGGATCCTGCTTGTTTCTTAATAAGGGGGAATTGGGATGGACCCCAAGTCGATGATTCACAATTTTTTTCAGAGCGGAGATCTCCATTAAGCAGCTTGAATGAATCCACCTACAAAGTAAACAGGTTGGAGCATCTGCCGAAATTTTTTCCAGATTTTTATACAAACTCCATCACTCAAAAAAAATAGTTAATCATTTTAACTCGGGGGACTATTTTGCCGCAGTTCCTCTTACGTGTAATTACGCTCATATCGTCTCCTTAGAGTCAGAGAGACATGAGCACCATCTTTATACAGGGTGACGTCAGCGTCCCCCTTACAAATTTGAAGGGTATGAAGACGGAAAAATTACAATTTTAATGGAGAAAATTTCAATTAAATTGAATAATTAACATTTAAATGGTGATCATAAGAATTTTATAATCATTCAACCAATACCATCATGAAAAATTATGTAGAAACGGCAACACTGTTAACGCCGAGACTTTAGACAAATCGTTATGAAGAGGTTAATGCCTGAACTCCCGATGTGGTAAGTAGTAAGTATACATTCCTGCGAGACAGCGTGTACCCCCTCCACTCCCCCACTGGCGCTAGTGCACACGTGCAGGCTGGACCCAAACGTCTGGGTCCAGATAAAGATCTCGGGAAAATGGAAAAGGGAGGAGGGGGAGGGTGTTTTCGGAGTGACTCCCACAGGCGGCCTTTCCTTGTTGGTTGGCGTGTTTTCGCCAGGTATCCCGGCGGGGATGCTGAGTCCTCAAGAAATAGCTCCTCGCCGCATGCTAGGGCGTGAGCTCCGCGAAAAAAATTATTTTTACGACTCGGAGTCATAAATTTCAAAATGCCTTTTAGGGAAAAAAATTTTAGAGTGTTTTCTTTAACTCTATGTTCAAAAAATGGTTAAATTTATTTCGTTCCGTGTGAAAAAAAAGATTAAAATCAAAACTTTCGGAAATTTGGAGAAATCTTTAGAGAATCTTTGGGGACAGTGTAAAAGGGAAATTTTGAAAAAAAAAACATTTTAAGAGATCATAAATTTTTATTTTCAAGTTTAAATTTATTACAGCACAGTTTCGCAGCTATTTTCTTGGACGACAATTACGTCTTTTGTTGGACATTCTTGGAGAGGCTCCGGTAAAAGCCATTTTTTTATTTGCCTCGCAGTACTGAGTGCACAAATGCGGTAATAATGATCCCGATGACTTTTCAGCCCATGGACCACACAAACTGTTTTTGTGGGGAATGATTCCACAAATGATGCCTAATTCCCATGATGCTCCAGATTTTTTATTTCTCTGCACAGGATTTTTTTCAGGAAAAGCCGAGGCTCTTCTTCAACTGTATGAATAGCAGAGGCGTTTTTTACAACATTGAATAATGTATTAAAAACCGCCTCTGCTTTTGAGTCCCCTTCGAACCATTCAAGCTGATGATGCTCTCTAGTGCGTCGATTATTTTCGTACTGCACAGCATCCGGTAGATCGGTGAATGAATATGGTGGTGCAATTATCCAGTGTCCCATTATATTTCCGGTGACACTGACGACCGCAATCTCTTTCGGTAAAAATCTCCAATCTTTACCACGAAATCCCACAACAGACACAGCAAACTCCATGATTGCTTGTGATCAACTGATGGGATTCGTGTTTTTCAGGATCAGGATATGTGAAAAAAGTGGGGATAAGATTTAAAGAAAGAAAAAACAGTTTTCGGTAAGAATAAATTTATTTTTTCGATAAGGAGCTACAAGGGCCTTATAAATAGAGGGATGAATATTATGAAAATTAAAATTTACAATGTTTGAGTAAAATAAGAATAAATAAGGGTGATTTTTTTCGTGCGGATAAATTTGTATCGCGTAAGTTTCGAGTTTTTCAAATATATTGTAAAAATGATTGATTATATAATCTTGAATTTGATTCATGTCAGCTATTGCTTCTCTTGCGACTTCCTTGCTGATACAGAGACTGATGACATCAATGATGAAATTGTTATATGACTTCGCAGGTATTTGATGAAGTTCCTTCAGCCATGTGTTGATCCAAGGAATTTTTTTTTTCAAGCCACGTACAGATGTTTCCCCAAGGATCAAACGTTGATTGTGCTGGTCCAGAGAAATTGCTCTGCAGCTCCAGTTTTTCATGAATGAAATAGTTACATCATCACAGGCGATGATGCTAAATTTACGATTGAAATCGGGATCTCTCTCGTCACTCGCGTAATAAGAGAGAATATTATCAAATTCCCCAATTAACTTTTCCCAAGTCTGACTCTTATTTGAAATTTTCCCTTTTTTATCTAACCCACATATCTCCACCACAGGTACAGCGAAGTGATTAGTGTCAAGCTCCAGCCCGACACTCACATACTTCATTGATGACTGATTTATAGGGAAATCAGTGGAAAGAATGAGATGTTTTTCAGCTTTTCTTTCAGATGCCATTTTTTTTCAGGATGCTGGGCGATTATCCCAATGAAACTGAGGCTGCACTCTTTTGTCCAGCTCTTTTATGCATGTGTGGCAAAAGTGGGGATAATTTTCGGTTTGGGGAAGGGGAATTTTCTTAAAAAACTACTCCAGACATTACATTATTCAAATGAATGGGATTTTCTTGATTATTATTTGAATAAGTCGCTGTTTCTTCTCCTTTTTTAACAGCTTTCGAAGATACGCAAAAGTGCAAAAATCTCCAGAAAGTCCATGCTATTTGAGTACGAAAAAAAAAAGAAATCGTTATAATAGCGAGTAAAATTTCCCCCGCAATTGTCAAGAATAATATTTTTTCATGCTTTTGTTTTTCTCTTTTATGTTCTCCGATGCCTCCCATATCTTTCTGAATTTCATCAAGAGTTACATCATAAGATAAAGCTCCTGGCACATTCGCCGCAAAATTCACCCTTGGAATATCTGTTATCTTATACGATTCAATTAAGGGTTGATAATTCTTAATTTCAGGGAATAAATCTGTGACATTTAAGTGTGTCACAGGTGTATATTCATAGGTTGTTGCTTCATTAATGACTTTATAGCCCATAAATGAAGCATAAACCGTATGTGCATGACATCCAGGCCTCATATGTAGACTCCCTGCTCCTTCCAGGCTCACAGTTTCTTTTGAACCTGCTCCACATACGATATGTATGTCTTCTTTTGTAGGGACAGAGTAAAGCCAGCCTTTCTGATTGTGTAATTGTTTCCAGTATGGATTGAATATTTTACTAATTCTGATATCACAATCTTGAAGAGGCTGGCTTTTCCTCTTTGTTATCAGAGCTATTTCACAAATTGATTGCATCGAGGCCTCATAAAAAGGGTGACTCGGTGTACAAATGTGATAGGCTCTCGTCGATTGACAATGAGGAATATCAGATTCATGAATTGAAGTATATCTATCTTGCTCTTGTGATATCACAAGATAATCTGTTCGCGGTTGAATATAGGCTGAGCCCCGATTATTATCCCCAAAAACTTGAAGAGTGGGATAAGGATGCATTTTCTATAAATGGTAAACTTTTGGGTCCAAAAGTGGTACATGCATGACAAGGAATAATCGTCCATCGTGATAGCCAATTGCTGTACGAGAGATTTTCCCCATACCCCCCCCCCCCACGAACTTCAATTGATATTGGAAAAACACGCTCTCTATTATCATTATTGTGAATAAAATGATTCACAGTATCTTCTAAAGCTTGGGGTGTGATGAGGCCTGGATGAATAAATCCAATTTTAGCAAAATAAATAGCGTCAATTAAAATCTCTAAATTATTCACGTAATTATCAATTTCTATTTGTTTTTGTCGTCTCCACTCGCGTATATGATCTATTAATTCAAAATATTTTTGTCCCCCAAGTGCATGCTTCAATCCATTAATTGTATTGGAAAGAACCTGAAAAGCTCTAGCGGTTGAATTTTTAACAGTATCAATTTCATGATGAAATCGATGAAATTCAGATTTAACTAAATGAGCCTCTTTCTCGACTGAGTGGGCGAGCTTTTTTTGATCTGCATATAATTTATCTACTTCTCCATTGAAATATTCAGCATCTTCAGCAGCCAAAGTACCAAAAAGAGATTTACTGATTGAACCAATAAGTCCAAAAGAGGCGCTTCTTTTAATTGTAGTAAAATTCCCCTCAAACGATTCATTTTCCACTGTCATAAATGTATGTTTTTGCTGGAGATATTTATCTGCGATGGCGTATTTTGATTTTATATAATCTGCATCTAATATATTCGAGCATATAGAAAAGCCGAAATTCTCGCCACACATGGCACCTACACTTTTCAACATATTTTCTGAAAAAACCGGTCTTTGTTCCTCAAATTTTTTCATAGCAATAAAAGTAACTAAACGCCATTCAGCCTTTGTAAATCTTATCTGATGCATAGGCTCGTAATACAACCCTGCACTCTTGTCTATCGTATTTTTCGTGAAATTTACGGCCTGATAGCTATTTCCGATAGCTGAAAGACACAGCATCCCGGCAAAAAAAATGGAAAGCGTGTCCGTGGCGATCTTTTTTTTTTTTTTAGTTTCCCGACAGTCTTTTTTTCTTATAGTTTTTCGAGATGAATTTCTCTTCTCTCACTTTTATGGCCCGGGCCCTTTTCTTGTACAGTTCTGAGATGGCCTTTTCTCTTCTCAGATTTATGGCTTTTCAAAGAACTGCTCTCTCTCGCACTACCGTAACGAATGAAAAAAAAAATCAAGATACGTGTAATTTATAGAAAAAATCTCACGTGATCGACTGCATTTTTTCTAAGGGCCGAAACCTGTTGTAAAAGATCTTATCTACAGGGAAATCGAGTGCGCGCGCAGCATCCCTTGGGAAACGCACAGAAAAACCTGTTTTCTAAAAAAAAAAAAAAAATAGTGGGAGAAAATTTTGACTATAAAAGTCACCAGATTTTTTTTTCTTCGTCAGAATACTCAAAAAAATCATGGATTTCGAAACCTTTCTTGAAAAGTTCCGAAACGACGATTCAGAGTTTGAAATTCTTGACGAACGTTTGAAAAATTACGTTGAGAAACAAGAAAAAAGAGCAGAAAAAGTTGAAAAAGAGGAGAAAAAGTTAAAAAAAGAAGATCTGTGGGATGATAACGCTGTGAATCTCACAGACAAAATCATCAACCAGCCCAATAAAAAGGCGGCGCATCTGCAAGCTCTTCACGCTCTCTGTAAGTATTTTTCAATTGATTACCTGTAAAAAACAAAAAGAAAAAATCTGTAAAAACATTTCAAAAATCTGTAAAAACATAAAAATGACCTGAAAATAATTATACATTCACATTTATTTTTCAGCAAAGGCACGCAGCGAATTTCCGATGATTCAACTGAGCCAGATCTCCAATGTCGACCAATACGTGGAGGATATTGATGAAATTATCGCCGAGGACCAGGAAATCGAAGTAGAGCAGGGGGAAGATATCAGCATCGACATGGACATCGTGAAGGAAGTCAGCAGTGATGGGGAAAATTATCTCGCAGATGCATAGATTTGCATATGTGGACGCAGAATCCCCTATTACCGCCAAGAATGTCCTGATTGCGGTACTTTCTTCAACTGGAATTTTGAAGCATAGTTTTATGTACTGAAAAAATAAAATTGTCCTCAGCTTAACTCTATGTACCTTTTTTTTTGCATGGCTTTTCCACACAGACCACCCCCTCCCCTAGGTCCCAGTCCCTACTCCTCGACCTTTCCCTCGACTGTATAAATACCTCGCAGCTCAAAGATTTCCTCACTTTCCAATTTTCCCAGTTTTTGGCAGTGGTCATCTCCAGTTTTTCGTGCTTCGTCATCATTGTCATCAACGTTATTTTTTTTTGAGTTTTAATCGTGCAGTTATTAAGTTTCATCCTTATCAGTTCTTCGTTTCGAATCTCCAGTTTTGTCTCGTCATCTTGTAGTTTAATTGCTGTATTTTTTGAACAGTCCTTTGTGAATTTTCGGTGATCCAGTTTAGTTGTTCCTTCGGATTTTTTAAAAGATGTTTGTTGTACAAATGGAGCAAATGACATACCGAGCACGTCGTGTGTACTACGCAACACTCGCTGTAAGTATTTTATTTCTTACGCTTCTTTCGTCAGAATTCCCTATTTTCATTATTAGATTTTCACATACTTCGGTTTTATATTTTGTTCCATGTCCCTCTTTTCCCTTCAATTTTCTTGATTTTTCATCTTTTTAATTCTTCTTCATTTCCGTTTTTTTTCAATTTTCCTATAATTTCTATTATTTTCCCTTTTCCCTGCTTTTTTCTTTCCATTTTCGTAATTATTATTTCAATTTTGTGCATTCCGCAGGAGCAGGAGTGTCGACGATGGAGAGCTGCAAAATGGATGGCTCTCGATGAGCTGTGGGGTGATCTTCCCAATTGGGAGGATGAGGTGATAGAGGACCGCCTGGGTCTCACGAAGCTATTCCGCGAAATGGAACTGGTGAGTTTGATTTCCCGCGTATCTTCCTTCTTCAATTTATCTGCCAATTTTTACAGCCATTTCAATTTTCATTTTTCTATTGAAGTTTTATTTTTCTTTCCATTTCTATTTTTAATGTTCTGATCTTTTTATCCCATTTTTTCCTTTTTATTTGTTTTAATTTTCATTCTTGATCATTTCTCTTTCAAATTTTATTACAATTTTCATTTACGGATCTTGGATTTAGTTGTTCTCGCTTTTGTCATTCTTCATGAGTTTTATTTTTTCATTTTCAATACTTTGAACTCAATATTCATTTTTCCATTCTTTGATTTCCATTTTTTTGATTCTTCATAATTTCTATTTCAATTTACATCCCCATTTTTTATTTTTCCATCCATTCTTATTCTTTTCATTCTATTTCCATATATTCAAATTTTCGTTTTTGATTTCTGAGTCTTACTTACATTTCTTTCTAACTTTTTATTTTTCCATCCATTCCTATTTTTTTCATTCTGTTTTCATTTTTCATTCATTCAAATTTTCGTTTTTAGTTTTTTCAATCTTCCTTACATTTTCTCAAATATTCCATACATTTCCATTTCAATCAGTTTATTTCTAATTCTTCAATTCTATTTCCGATTTTATTTTAATGCGTTTTTTCCCTCTTCAGATTGACCTTACTAAAGGAGGAATGGAGGTGATCGACATTGAGGATGACGATGAGGAGGTGATGATAGTGGAGGACATCATTAACCTTGATGGTCTTCCCTATATTATCGACCTCATTGGCGACTCCATGACGGTGGAGGAGGGCCTGATTACCCCGGAAGCATCCGCAGAGATAGTGGGGTGGGACAACTCGAACCCTACATCATTCGAGGATTTTTTGGACTCCCCAGCATCCCCAGACCCATTCCTGGAAAGCCCAGCATCACCCCCACCGGAAGACCAGCAGGTGGAGGATCTACCGTTCGATGCCTGGCTTGACCGCCACGTCCCTCCCCCAAAACGTCCCAGATACAACTAAGGAACGTCCCATCCCACTACAGTTAATCTCTTAGAATGAAGAGAAATTAAAAATAAAAATTATAAATCAAAATAACGCGTTTATGGTTAGGATTCAGGAATGAAAATACTTTTGAGTTTAGTTTTCAACAAATAAAAAAAATGTTAGCTATAAGTAAAAAAAATATTCAAGTTTGGTTTAAAAAAATGGAATTATTTAAGTACTTTTTAAGTTTAGAATTGAAAAAATTATTAGTTGAGCTAGATAGCTTAATTTTTAGGAAATAAATAAACTTGCTGGTATTGAGTATAGATTTTAAATATATCTTAAGACAAAATATAAATTCAGTTGAAAATTCACCTGAAATTTCAAATTTATTTTAGGAAAATAAAAAAAGAAACTATCCAGCTTAAAAAATAAAATGTATTTCCCAATTAGAATTCAAAATAAATTATTTTATTTAATACAGTTTTTTTATTAAATTAAATTTTACAGTTCTGTTTAAATTTAACACAATCTCTTTTTCTGTTTTCTCCTTTCGCTTTGTGATGATTCTTTTGTAAAAGGTTTCTTCTTCATTGTTTCTCCGTTGTTCGTTGTCTTCGTCATTCTTATTACTTGTTTTCTGTTTCTCTTCAATCTTCGTCGTTGTTTGTTTCTTCAAGTTTGTTCTTGATCTTGGGTTAGTTTTTTCGTTGCTCTTTCTTTCATTGTTGATTGTTTGCGTTGTTATTCTCGTTTCAGTTTTTCATTTACCCCAGTCTTCATGTATATTTATTTATAATTGTCAGAAAAACATTGTATCCCAGTTTGAAATCTATTTATGTTTTCAATAAATTATTTTTTTCCATATATACGTTTTTTTCTTTTGCACTTGAATTTACATTTCAAAAGTTTGAAAATATTCAAAAAAACTTCCTAACGTCATTTTCACGAGAGATGTTATTGATAGAAAATTCTACCAGAGGGTAAAACCGGTTTTTCCTGGCTGAGGAAAATCTATCGATAAGATCTATTTCCAATAGATCTACCCCACCCTCGTAAGAAATTTTTAGGTGAAAAAACCCTGAGGTTTCCAAAGAAGCCTCAGTTGTGTTTTGGACACCATGGAGGGTGAAGCGGATGATTTCAATATTGACGATTTCGTCAATGACACATTCGATCGTTTTTTTGAAAATGATTCCGCGGAAATACCGGATTTAGGAGAGTTTGACATTGCCGGTCGAGATGAGCTCGTGTCTATACCTGAGGATATCCTGGAAAATGTTCTGGGCTTACCTGAAATCCCCCAGGACATTTTGGATAGGGAATTACGCCCTTCTACTTCGGGAAATGTGACTGATGGTAAGCAAGGAATTTTTCCAATTTCCATAGATGATTATTTTTATTAATTGAATGTAATTTCATTAGCATACCAAATATGGTGATAGTTGAAATGATTATATTCTTGAAAAATTTATTCAAAGAATGGTTTGGGGGTATTTAGGAACACGTTTTTATCTTTTGGGGAATAATATTTAATTTTTCAATGAATGAAATATATTTTTCATATAGTTACTTAAATAATTACTGGAAAAAATCTGAAAACCTGTAGAATCATTTGGGAATTGTTTGGGGATATTTAGGAACACGTTTTTATCTTTTGGGGAATAATATTTAATTTTTAAATGAATGAAATATATTTTTCATATAGTTACTTAAATAATTACTAGAAAAAATCTGAAAACCTGTAGAATCATTTGGGAATTGTTTGGGGATATTTAGGAACAAGTTTTTATCTTTTGGGGAATAATATTTAATTTTTAAATGAAAGAAATATATTTTCCATATAGTTACTTAAATAATTACTAGAAAAAATCTGAAAACCTGTAGAATCATTTGGGAATTGTTTGGGGATATTTAGGAACACGTTTTTATCTTTTGGGGAATAATATTTAATTTTTAAATAGAGGCCCGGATGGAGTAGGGTTTTTTGAGGAAACGTAGATTTCACATTACGAGGTCAAAAATGGTTAAATTTTCCAAAACTCCGTACAGCACCATGCAGACAACGCAGAACAATGGTGCTGTACTGAGTTTTGGAAAATTGAACCATTTTTGACCTCGTAAAGTGAAATCTACGTTTTCTCAAATAACCCTACTCCATCCGGGCCTGAATGAAATATATTTTTCATATAGTTACTTAAATAATTACTAGAAAAAATCTGAAAACCTGTAGAATCATTTGGGAATTGTTTGGGGATATTTAGGAACACGTTTTTATCTTTTGGAGAATAATATTTAATTTTTGAATGAATGAAATATATTTTTCATATAGTTACTTAAATAATTACTAGAAAAAATCTCAAAACCTGTAGAATCATTTGGGAATTGTTTGGGGATATTTAGGAACACGTTTTTATCTTTTGGGGAATAATATTTAATTTTTAAATGAATGAAATATATTTTTCATATAGTTACTTAAATAATTACTAGAAAAAATCTGAAAACCTGTAGAATCATTTGGGAATTGTTTGGGGATATTTAAGAACACGTTTTTATCTTTTGGGGAATAATATTTAATTTTTAAATGAATGAAATATATTTTTCATATAGTTACTTAAATAATTACTAAAAAAAATCTGAAAACCTGTAGAAACATCTGGGAATTGTTTGGGGATATTTAGGAACACGTTTCTATCTTTTGGGGAATAGTGTTTAATTTTTAAATGAATGAAATATATTTTTCATATAGTTACTTAAATAATTACTAGAAAAAATCTGAAAACGCGTAGAATCATTTGGGAATTGTTTGGGGATATTTAGGAACACATTTTTATCATTTGGGGAATAGTGTTTAATTTTTAAATGAATGAAATATATTTTTCATATAGTTACTTAAATAATTACTAGAAAAAATCTGAAAACGCGAAGAATCATTAGGGAATGGTTTGGGGGTATTTAGGAAAACGTTTTTATCATTTGGGGAATAAGAATAATTTGGAAATTAGGAGTTCCGGCCATTTTGGTCAGACCAAACATCCAAAATGGCTTCCACTGCCTACGTGATTTGACAGTTTGTTAACTGAGAGTCAGTAGTTTCGACCATTTTGGTCAGATTGAGCCATCGAAATGGCCTTCTCTGTTCACGCATTTCTACCGTCGGTAACCACTAGTCAGTAGTTCCGGCCATTTTGATCAGACCGACCCGCCAAAATGGCCACTCTAGATTTTCAAATGTAATTAAATCATTGTTATTCGTTCGGGAACAGACATTTCTTATAATTTGAAAAAATAATAGACATTCTAACGAACAAGAATATATACAGCTATATAAAGAAAACAAGAGGATATTGGGTTCAACTTTTTTATTAGAACGGAAACTACATTCCATTCACAGATTTTTACTTCATTTTTTTCGATTATTTATAAATAATTGAATATCCTACACATACACTAATCATTTTCCACTGATCTTAGATGCACAGCAAGGAGGACGAGTGGAGCCAGCGCGATTCATCACTGTGAATCGAACGAGGAATGATTTTTTTAACATGGATTCGCACACATACGAATTCAAGATAAATCTTCCTGTACCAGAAGGGGTTGCTGCTGCAGAATGGCTTCGGCGAGGATTTCGCACTGTTTACGACAGAATGCGAGAAACAGCGAGAGCCAACATTGATCGCATCATCTTCAAATTCAGCGCTGGAGCCATGGAAAAACCTGGATACTGCAACGTAACGCGACTGGACGACTTCACTTTTGAACGCTTCTGGGAACACATTGACGCAGTTTGTCAGAGTGCTCGCGTTTATAACGCATTAGATCAGCTATTAACCCTAGAATATTCACTCTTAAGATCAGTTCGTGGTGCGTGCGTTAAAGAAGGATTTGAAGATCATCGGAGACAGAGTACTTATAGTATTGATAACGAAGATAATTTGTGTTTTCCCCGTTCGCTAGTTGTTAGCCTATATTTAGTAAAGTTAGACCGAAAAAGAAAGAAAATAGAGAATAAAGAATGGTTGGAGATTAAAGATGCACGAAGAGATCTCCAACTATATCGCGCGATCGACTTATCCATAGCCGCTGGTGTGAATGTACCTGACGCGGGATGCGGTATGAATGAGATTCGAGAGTATCAAGAGTATTTGGCACGCGAGGAAAAGACTGCGATTCATGTTTATCAATGTTCCAATAATTGCGGAAATGTGGAAAAGATTTATGATGGTAGTAATCGCGTTAAAGAACTTGGTTACGAGGTTAAACATATCGTTTATATCGCATATTATGCCGACTTTCATCATTATGAACCCATAAGATGTATTCACCGGTTCTGCAATAAAAAATTTCGAGACTGGTGTAATTTATGTGAGAAAGGTTTTCGAAATAAAGATGTTCATCGTTGTCCCAAAAAATGTCCGAATTGTTTCGGGGTACCAATTGGTGTTAACGAGAATGTTAAAAAATGTTACGACTGTCGGCGAGGTTTCAGTAACGATGCATGCTTTGAACGTCATAAAGAAGAAAGATCTTTCAATTCTAAACACAGCGTTTGTTCAGGAGTTACAATTTGCAATGAATGTTCTCATTTGAAAATTATTGATAAAGAACACTACTGTGGGGAAAATTGGTGTTCAATTTGTGTTGAACACCCGGGCATGAATGTTTTATGAAGAAAAGAGTAGTGTTTGAACCGAAAAAAAATACAGTAAAAAAACGAAAGTGTGAAGCGTTCGTATGTTACGATTTCGAAACTCGACAAGAGAATGGACGAATGGACGCGTTATGAAAGTTCATATCCCAAATTATTATGTAGCTCAAATAACTTGTGAAGAATGTGCTAATTCATCCGATAATGACATTTGTGAACTTGATAAACGAACTACAGTAGTAAGTCCTTGCTCAGTATGTCTCATTCACGAATATAAATACCACGGTGATGATGCAGTTACAGAATTCATCAAAGTAATTTTAATGTTGAAAGATTTTTATAAGAAAGTTATTTGTTTCGCACATAATGCCAAAGGTTACGACGCACAGTTTATTTTGCGAGAGTTGATAAAAAAAGATTGTCAAGGGTTGGAAATAATTCTCACAGGAACAAGTGTCATGTTGATACAGTATGATAATGTAAAATTCATAGATAGCTTGAATTATATCCAAATGCCTCTGGCTGCTTCCCCGAAAACGTTTGGGCTGACAGGGATTGCAAAAGGATATTTTCCTCATTTTTTCAATAGAAAAAACAATCAGACGTACGTGGGTCGTATGCCCGATAAAGAAACTTTTGGGATTCGTGCGATGAAGCTAAAAGATTTGGAAGAACTTGATAGTTGGTATGACGCGCGTGTTGATGAAAATTATATCTTTGATTTTAAAAAAGAGCTTGAACATTATTGTATACAAGATGTTGTTATTTTAAGACGCTCCTTAATGCTATTCAGAAATATTATCAAAAGTATTGGGAAAATTTGTCCTTTCTCGAAATGCGTAATTATTGCATCTACATGTATGGAAATTTTTGCAGTTAATTTTTTAAAAAAAGATCAAGTTGGTGTTGTACCACGAAGTGGTTACAGATTAGCCGAGAATTAATCACGAGTAGCAATTGAGTGGCTCATGTGGTTAGAGCACTCGGAAAACATCAACATTCGGCATACAGGGAGAGCCCGAGAATATGTATTGGAGGGTATCAAATTGGATGGATATCGTGTTAATAATATGGGGAAAAAATATGCTTATCAGTTCCAAGGCTGCTACTGGCACGGTTGCCATGATTGTTATCCACAAAATAGAGATAAAGCTTTGAAAGATGAGGGAACTTTTGACAGTAGATATGTAGATACTCAGACTCGGAACTTGACGTTATTACTCCATGGTGTAGAGTTGATAGAAATGTGGGAGTGTCAGTTTGAAAGGGAAAAGAAGAATAATAAGCAGTTACGAGATTTCGTCAACTCCATTGACGTACAGGTTTTTGTACCTCTTGCTCCAAGGGATGCCTTTTTTGGAGGGTGGACAGGTAACACAGTTACGTATTACAAAGCAAAACCTGGAGAAAAAATCCTTTATGAAGATGTTTGTTCCCTTTATCCCTACGTTCTGAAAACTGGTAGCTTTCCTGTAGGGCATCCTGAAGTTTATCTGTATGATAAGATAGCTAAGATCTGTCCCAATAATGATATTTCTAGGATTGATGGACTGATAAAGTGTCGTGTACTAGCACGACAGAATTTATTCCATCCCGTCTCACCAGTTCGTGCTCATAATAAACTATTTTTCCCTTTATGTAGGACATGTCTTGAAAATTTAGTCGAAACTGATTGTCCTCATACACGCGTCTCTGAACGAGAATTTCTTGGTACATGGACATCAATTGAATTGCAGTTAGCTGTTGAAAAAGGGTACAAAATTTTATCTATCAGTGAAATTTGGAAATATGAAACAGTGAAACATGACCCAAGTAGAGGTGAAGAGGGAATATTCGCAGCGTACATTGACGCTTTCTTAAAAATTAAACAAGAAGCTTCAGGATGGCCCGCAGAATGTAACGATAATTCTTTAAAGGATAATTACATTGAAGAATATGAAAGAGTAGAAGGAATCCGTCAGGATCGTGAGAAAATTGAGAAAAATGCAGGCTTACGATCCGTTGCTAAATTATGTTTGAATTGTCTTTGGGGTAAGTTCGCGCAGCGGGATAACTTAACGAAAACTTCGATAGTGACAACTATAGAACAGTACAATGAAATAATTTTAGATCCAGAAATAGAGATTACAGCATTGATTGAAATTGAACCGACAAAAATGTTGATAGCTTGGAGAAATGTCAAAGAAGCTCTAGAAATTTCACCGAAAACAAATGTAGTTGTAGCAGCTTTCACTACAGCCCATGCGCGGAAAAAATTGTATTCTTATCTAGACGCGCAAGAAGATAAAGTTTTGTATTATGATACAGATTCAATCATTTATAAAAGTATCGATGAAACCGATAGATTACTTTTAGGGAATTTTCTAGGTGACTTGACAGATGAGCTGGAGGGATATGGGCCAGGGAGTTATATATCTGAATTTGTATCAGGAGGTCCTAAATTTTATTCTTATATTGTTGAAAAACCTGATGGTAATTCTGTCGAATGTTGTAAGATGGAAGGTGTAAGACTAGATTTAGAGAACCGCAAAAGAATTAACCTTGAATCTATCAAAGGACTTGTACAACGTACTGTGAAACCTTTTGAAATAGAATTTCCAAGTATACGACGAAGACCAAATCATCAAGTAGTAACCATTGATGATAGGAAAAACATTCGTGCAGCCGGCCCCAAACGAAAATTTGACACAGAGACAACAACGCTACCGTATGGATATTTGAAGAAGCAGAGAACCGGTTAGCCCCACTCTCCACTGTCTCCCTGGGTATTTGAGATCGCTCTTCATCGGCTCCTGATCTCAGTATTCAAGTCTGTTTGAACGTAACAATATTCTGAGCAGAATGTCAAAAAACCCGTGCAGTTGGACCGCAAACACTTTGTGCCAGGATTGTGGAATCACTCGAGAGACGGACTTCTTAGCAACACTGAGAGCTTGTCTTGCCAAAGATGAGAAAACTGCAGTTGCTGAAAAGGAGGATGCCTCAGCTATTATTGCGGAAAAATTGAAGCTTGTTCTGCGCAATGCTGAAAGTGTGAAAGAAAAGATCCAAATCTTTACGGAGGAAGTTCAGCCTCGTATTGCTGAGCCTGTGTTATTGGGCATAGCTAGAGAGGTGGAAGAGCAGATGGACGAATTGGTTGGAGCGATTTATGGGTTAGGGAAATTATCCGAGCTGATGGCTCTATCTTTACTTTTTGTAAAAGAACTCCCGAGATTTAGTAAATATAAATAGAATTAAGAAATTTGTATTCTGTCAAGTGTAACGAAATTATTGGCTTCGTCTATACTTTTGTGGAAGAACATTAGAAATTTAATAAATATCAATTTAATTACAAGATGTTTTGCATTTTAATCTATAAAAGCCCTAATCCTTCCCCTGATTCCTCCAGATATCAAAATGGATGTGAGGTGGAAACATCCCTTCACGGCCATGGTCTGCGGACCATTAGGGTGCGGTAAAACTTTTTTCGTTAAACGTTTTATCAAAGAAATGGGGGAAATGTGCGACAAAGTCTTTTCAAAAATAATTTTTTATGATGCTGAGTGGCAACCGGGGTATTCTGATTACGACCGAAAATCTGTTGAATTTCGGGAAGGATTACCAAAGTTTGGAGATTTCAACGATAATCAACCAAAGCTGATTATTCTTGATGATTTGATGAGAGAATCATCAAGCGGATCAGTCGTAGATTTATTTACAAAAGGGAGTCATCATAAGAATCTGAGCATTATTCTCATTTCTCAGAATTTATTCCACCAGGGAAAAGGACAAAGAGATATATCATTGAATGGTGGCTACATTGTTGTCTTTAAAAATCCTAGGGATCGTGCGCAGATTTCACATCTAGCGAGACAGGTTTTTCCTGAAGATCCCAAATTTGTTCAAGAGGCCTACTTTGATGCCACTTCAGAACCCCACGGATACTTGCTGATTGATCTTAAACAGTCTATACCAGAAAACTGCCGATTCCGTACGTGCGTATTCCCGACCGACCCTTATCATTATGTTTATATACCTCGGAAGGCTATAAATAATAACGACTTCACATCCAATGTAATAGTTGTACGGATGTGATGGCTAAGACAAGACGTGACCAGCCCTTTGGTGCTAAAAACGCAGCCCTCTTGCAGGCACTCATTCATGCTTCACCAAAACAGAGAAAGGCTATCATCCGTTATGCTGATACATCGTTCATTCGTCTGATCTGTGAATGCTGTTTGAATATATTGTGAGGGAATGTGCCTTTGAAACAGTCTGAGAAACGTACTTTGAAGAAATATAAATCAGTGTTACGTCGTTTAATTGATCATAAAAAAACGGGTGTATCTAGAAAGAAGAAAATTATTAATCAAAAGGGTGGGTCGCTAGTCCCGATATTCTTGGCTCCTGTTATTTCGGCATTCATCTCCAAATCAGCATAATCATGGAACATGCTAAAAAAATGGTATTAGTTCCTGAAGACTCTCTGCAGCATTACAGATCTTCAACCATCCGTGGGGGTAGAACTACTGATCCACAGTTACGGACTGTACAAACGCCTGGCGATCCTCTGAGTAGACTTGACAGTCAACTGTTTCATATTCTAAATGCCAAAGGATCAATCGATGATCAGGCGAGGTGGAATGAATATAAAGAAATTCTGAGACGTTTTCTCTTCCACCAAAATAAAAATAGAGAAGATGAAGAGAGCAAAGAAGTTAAGCTGGATCCAACTAATTTGGAGAACATTACAACTTTTGTGGGTAGTAGTCCGATGGACTTGGGAGCTTATACTGATGAAGTAATCATTAATTCGATACTGAAGACTTCCCAATCGAAAGGCAAAGGACTTCTGAACTATATAAAGTCATCAGAGTCGGGAAGTAAATTAACATGGGATCATAGAGGCGAAGTTAGTGTTGACGGGAAGAAAATACCTGAATCAAGTATCATTGATCTTATAAACGACGCTCTGAGAGCACGGAAAACATTCAAAGCTACGGGGAGACCAGAGTTTGCGCAATATCTGAAGAGTATAAATGCTCCTCGCGATTTCGTTACGAATCAATATTATTGGACTAGAGCTGATTCCCCACTCAGCACACCAACGAACAGTTCTACTCCTCTGTCTACTGGTTCCCGGAAGAAAACATCGAAATCATTGAATCTTAGTTCAACACCTCCATCTGCAAAACGATCACTTCGGAGCAGTGGTAAAAAACCAAAATGGGACCGTCTAAAGGGATAGAAAAAGCCCTTGGAGCTGATTATTTCGACCCTTCCAACCCTGTCGCTTATTCGGGTGCACGTAATATTCTGGCACGATATAAAACTAAATTTCCCAAGGATGATATGAAAGACTGGTTGAACGTGCAGAATACTTACACGCTTCATAAACCATTACGTTATAAATTTCCGCGACTACATTATACAGTATCGACTATGGATCAGGTATGGGAGGCTGATCTTGTAGATCTTCGCTCCCTAAAAACGTATAATGAAGATATTTCCTATTTACTTGTTGTCATTGATGTACTGAGTAAATATGCTTGGATAGAACCTCTTCGTACCAAAACAGCTGATGAGGTTCTGGAAGCGTTTAAGAAAATATTTCGACGCAGTAATAACCGAATACCTCTATATATCCAGACCGATCGTGGGAAAGAATTTGTGGCCGAGACAGTTCAGAAATTTCTGAGGGAAAATAATATACAGTTTCGTGTTTCCCGTAACCCTGACATCAAAGCTGCAGTAGTAGAAAGGTTCAATCGTACACTGAAGGAACGTATGTGGAGATATCTCACACATAAGAAAACATATAAATATATTGATATATTACAAAATATCGTTGACGGATATAATAATTCAATTCATACATCGATAAAGATGACTCCTGCTTCAGTGACGCGGGATAATGAAGAAAAGGCATGGGACAATATTCAAAGTAAATACAAAATGGTGAAACAGCGCACGCGCCCGCCCATGTTTAAAGTGGGGGACTATGTCCGAATCAGTAAAGCCAAGGCAGCCTTCGAGAAAGGTTACGAGGGAAAGTGGACAGATGAGATTTTCCAGATTAAGGAAGTCTCTATTCGCCAAAATATCCTAATATACGAAGTCAAAGATTTAGCTGGTGAGAATATCGACGGATTCTTTTATGAACGGGAATTGACAATAGTCAATAAAAATATTCGAGAAGAAGAATTTGAAATCGAAAAAGTCATAAAGACACGAGGGAAAGGAAAAAATAAGCAGGTATTGATCAAGTGGCGTGGTTATCCAGATTCGTTCAATTCTTGGGAACCTGCGTCCAGTGTTAAAGCTTTAACATGACGGATTCAGACTTTTATGTTACTCTGTCCAGCGACAGCTGTATGGATTATTATCCCAATAATACTACATCACGTTTCACCACGCAATTACCAAGGCAAATTGATTTACCAGGAGAATGGAGTGTAGGCCTCTGTGAAATTCAATTCCCAAATAGTTTCATACATTTGGAGAATCTGGAAGCCTGCATCATATTTGTGGATAAATCTACAAAGGAAAAACCTGTAACAACAGACTGCATCGTTCCACATGGCGTTTATGCCGGCACTGAATTGCTCATACAAGCGCTGAATAAAAACGCAACTCTAGCCAAGCATTTTCAGTTTAGTTATGATAAAGCTACAAACTACGTTATGATTAAACGAACTTGCAAAAGTGGAGCTTGTTTGAATGAAGGGCATAGGATAGTGATGAATGAGAAGCTAACGCGGATGTTGGGTTTCGAGTTTGTGTGGTCAGGACTGGAGTTTACGGAGTTCACCCTAAAAAAAGGTCGTCATCCAGCCAGTCTCCTCCGAGGATTGCCCGATAACATGTTCATATATACAGATATCTGCGTTTCGCGTATATTTGGAGGAATAAAAACACCATTGCTGAGGATCGTACCATTTCTTCCAGCAGGGTGTCCTTATGGAGCCAACTATTCCATGACATTTACACCCCACTACTGCCCATTATTGCAGACATCGCTTCAGAGTATCGAGATAGATATAAGAGATAAATATATGAATCTAATACCATTCAAGTACGGACCGTTACACATAACACTTCATTTCAAGAGGGCTTCTGAGATGATGTCAGAGTATATTTCATATTACGATAATCAGATTGGAGGGAACGGTCATCATGTGGGATATATTGCGAGTAATTGGAATCGCCATAATCAAATGTTCAGCAGTCAAAAAGGTTGTGACGTTGGTTCGTCTCTTGGGGGCTTATACAGGCAGATTTCTCCGCTCTTTGGAAGATCTGTCCGTCCAGTTGGTCGCGAGATGTTGTCCTCCGGTGTGAATGTACTAGGTGATGTACTCACACGCAATGTTGATTTGAAAAAATCTCTGGAGAACAGACTGACTGAATCAGGTCATAGACTGAAAAGAAAGGCTATGGATACCATTGAAGATATGATGAATAATCCTGGAAAGTATAAAAAGAAGCGTCGTCGTCTCCAATCTCAGAAAGGATCAGGACGTCGTCATGGACGCACAGGTGCAAAGAAGAAGAAGAGAAAGATAAGGAAGAAGAAACCCATGAAAAAAACTATAAAAAGGAAAAAGAAGAAAACTACACCCAAGAGAAGAATTAAGAAATCTAAAAAACGTGACGTATACGACATTTTCGCTTCGACATAATGGCTTTCCTCCATTCTCACTCTTGTGAATGGGCTAAGTCGGAGTTGGATTTATTCAAAATCCCTCCAGCTCAAACATCGATTGAAAAATCTCATTGGACTTATTACAATCTTGTAACTGCCTTGAATGAAGATTCACCTATTGAATTCCAAATTCCTGGGCATGGCGAGGAATATATTGATCTCGCTAATACAATGTTAAAAATAAAACTCAAAATTGTGAAACCTGATGGGACAGCAGTTGCAGCAGATTCTGTAGGCCCTGTGAACAATTTGTTACACTCAATGTTCAGTCAGATTGATGTACTTTTCAATCAAAAGCCAGTGTCTTCTTCTAATAATACATATCCTTACCGGGCTTATTTGGGAACATTACTAAATTACGGGATTGATGCACGAGATACTCATTTGAAACTACAGCTGTTTACCTCGGATGAGCCAAAGCACATGGATGCTGTGGCCGTTAGTGGAGGTAATGTGGGTCTCAACACCCGTACTAAAGCCGCGGCAGGTGGAGCATCTTTGGAATTAATGGGTCATCTACACTGCGATGTTTTTAATCAAGAGAAATTTTTGTTGAATGAAGTTGAAATGAAATTAACTCTTACGCGAGCCAAGGATGCATTTTGCCTCATGGATAACACTACTAACGCGAATTATAAAATTCACATATCAGAGGCTATTTTATTCATACGCAGAGTTAGACTCAGCCCTGGAGTCTTATTAGCTCATGGAAAAGCGCTCTCAAGAACTACCGCTAAATATCCTTTGACTCGTGTTGAAGTCAAGAGTTTCATTCTTGGCGCAGGAATAAGTAACAACACTATTGATAATGTAGTTCTAGGGGCCCTACCCAAGAGAGTGGTTCTAGGTTTCGTGGACAATCAGGCATCCACAGGATCAAGGAAACTTAATCCATTCAACTTTCAACATTATGATATCAATTACTCATGTCTATATGTTGATGGTAAACAGATACCGGGAAAGCCTTTGCAGCCATCCTTTGATACACCATTAGCAGATGCTGAGGCTTATCAAACACTCTTCCTGGGAACTGGGATTCATTTTGGAGATCACGGGCATGGTATTACGTGTACGGCATTCTCCAATAGGTACACATTATTTGCCTTTGATTTGACACCGGACTTGTCAGCCCACTCTTCAACCCATTGGAATCTAGTGAAAAATGGAAGTTTAAGGATAGAAACTAGATTCAAGGACCCTCTACCAAATACTGTCAGCTGTGTAGTTTATGCTGAATATTCCAATATCCTTGAAATCGATTCTACACGTCAAGTAATTCTGGACTATAGTAACTAAGAGAGTGGGGGTAATAGTATAGAAGTTTGGGAATCAGCTTAGCCTCACCAGTTGCATCTTCAGTCTGTTCTGGAAAATATGACTGAAGAACTCATCATTGATATTCAAGGGTTTGTGGGGCCTGGGAATCAATTTTTACCCAAGGAAATTGCTGTTGTATCAGCTACACATCCTTACAGCGATGTGTGGATGATTGCACCACCTTGTAAATTCTCAGATCTAACAAATTCGGCAAGAAGACAGAACAACTGGTTAACCCGTTATCATCATCATTTGAGCTGGGACGAAGGGGAAATACCACCACACAGTGTGGCAATATTACTGTATAAAGCAGCCGCCACTGCTTCAGTTGCCTACGTCAGAGGAAGGGAGAAAGCTATATTTCTCTCAAAAATTCTGTCAACCCCCGTGGTCAATCTGACACATCAGTCGCCTCCATTCAAACGACTTCCTGGTGAACGCAACTCGTGTCTTTTCCACGGCATCACAGCTTGTGAGCTATATTCTTGTGCTTTGCAAAATGCACATAAACTCAAAGCCTGGATTATAAAGGAAAAGAAAGAACAGAAAAACGTGGATTTTGACTCATTAGCCTGCAACAAAATTTCCCGAGGAGACATCCAGAAATTGAGGGATATTGTGGATTACGAAACTAGTTCTGACGAGGAAGAAGGTGTAGACGAACTCGATTTTGAAGTCGATTATCTTCTACCTGAACAGCTACGACAACTGGAGAGTGTTGGAGAAAGCTTCATATGAATACCACACAATTATTGAAAATCCTACCCTGTACCGATGTCTCCACTGGCGGCGTTTATGCGGCTGATCAGATCCCCAAGATCTGGCCGAAACCCTGCGCCATCATCGCAAATACCTATGACCACGACAGACCAGGGGCCCACTGGGTCGCCTTCTACATCAATTCAAGAGGCGCTGGAATATTTTTCGACAGTTTCGGAAGACTTCCCACCAACCTCAACTTCAAGCATCTCCTCCGAAGAAATTGCCATGTTTATCAATTCAACAATCAGAGACTTCAAAATATATCATCGAATATCTGTGGCCAGTACTGTATTGTTATCTTGCATTGGCTTGTCAATGGCAATTCTCTTGAATCATTTACAAGAAAATTTACCACCAATACGGAACGGAACGATCGTATTTTACTTTTAATGTTTAATAAAATTCTTGAAAAGCATAAGTTAAATACTCATTTCAATAAATCTTTTAAAATATTAACAGGTAGAGGAATTAATTTTAAGAATCAATTTTCACAAAAAATGTATCTTAATTCTTAAGTTCAATAAATAATTCCCTAGAAATTATCGTACCTCATAATTCGTTTGATCATTTATAAATTAGTATAGATAAAAACTCATTTCGATTCTCAATCAATAAAATGTATTCTAGTTTTAAGAATTCTGAATAAATTATCAGTTTCCCCAAATCTCAGGTTTTCTTTTTCCAACAAGCCACGCCCCCTTTTTCCCGAGATCTTTATCTGGGCCCAGACGTTTGGGTCCAGCCTGCACGTGTGCACTGGCGCCAGTGGGGGAGTGGAGGGGGTACACGCTGTCTCGCAGGAATGTATACTTACTACTGTGGTATCTAGGTATTCTACTTACCATCAGAAAGACACATGAAAAAATGGGAGGTAGCGACCTCCATGACTCAATAGTTTCGAGTTTAGATGAACAAACCACCGACATACAGCTTCCGAAGCATCAGATTGATATGATGGATCAATTTGATGAGAATAATTGCATTGTTTCATAAAAATCATGAAAAAGTTCGCAAGTGCCATGCTTATACACAGCACTTACGCCCCTTTGTTCTCAAGACAACGATTCATTTTAATGAATTTCGGAAATTAGGCGAGATAGAGCATTTTCTTCTCAGTTCTTCGTTGTAGTTATTGGAAGTCTCTACAAAGACAAATATTTGGCTAAAATCGCCCTTCCTCGCTTCATTCCCCAGATGTTTTCCCCAAACTCGATGCTCTATCTTACCTAGTTTCCGGAATATCCTCAAAATAAGATCATGAATTTAATGAAAATTCGAGAATAATTCCAGTATTTCATAAAAACGATGAAAAATTCGAATGGCAATGATGTATGACGCAATGATGACAGGAAATTTCACGTCACAATCAAGTCGATACATTTATCATCGGTGGTTGAAGTATCTCACTGATGTAGCGCGTCGAATTTTCGGCAATAACTATTGCAATGACTGTAGTATTATTGCGTCTGATATTTCGAGCAGCGTTGAATGTGAATTTTCCGGTAATTAATTCCTTAATCGTAGCAGTATCATATGCGATAGTTTGAGCAACGTTGCATGGGACGATTTTTACAGTGATTGATTCTACAATTCTAGCAGTATCGTATGCAATAGTTGGAGCAGCACCATGTGCGGCAATCGTTGCAATAACTAATTCCTTGCTTTAGCAGTATTCTATGCAATAGTGGGAGCAACACCATGTGCGACAATTGTTGCAGTAACTAATGCCTTGCTTTCAGCAGTATTTCACGCGATAGTGGGAACAACACCTCGTGCGACAATTGTTGCAGTAACTGACTTGTTGTTTCTAGCAGTAACGTATGCGATAGTCAGAGTAGCATGTTGTTGCTCCAACTATCACATACGTTACTGCTAGAAAGAACCAATCGGTTACTGCAACAATAGTCGCACAAGGTGTTGCTCTGAGTATCGCATGCGATACCGATAAAATAAACGAATTAGTTACAGCAAGAATTGTCGCTCACGGTGCTACTTTGACTATTGCGTACGGTACTGCTCAATTCAACAAATGAGTAACAGCAAAAATTGTCACACAAGATGAGCTCCAACTATCGCATACGATACTGCTAGAATTAGAGAATTTTTGTATTATTATTTTGAATTGACGAATTAATCACTGTAAAAATCGTCCCATGCAACGTTGCTCGAACTATCGCATATGATACTGCTACAATCACGGAATTAGTTACCGGAAAAATTCACATGCAGCGCTGCTCGAAATATCAGACGCAATAATACTACAATCATGACAATAGTTATTGCCGAAAATTCCATGTGATACATCCCTTTAACCACCAATAATAACCGTATCGACCTGATTGTCATCATTTTCTGTCATCATTGACAAAGAAAAACAGTCAAGAACAAAAAAACAGTTTTATTTCAAACAATAAAAAATAAGAAAATTATTGCCTCATACATCATTGCCATTCGAACTGTTTATCATTTTTATGAAACAATGGAATTATTCACTTAAAATGAATCCATCATATCAATCTGATGGTTCGAAAACCGTATGTCAGTGGTTTGTTCATCTGAACTTGGAACTACACCCAGCAAAAAAATTAAGGGAACGGTAAATTTTGTCAGTTTTTTGCTTGATTTTCAAATGGCTGTAACGTCGCCAAAAATGATCGTATCAGAATAAAAAAAAAATCGTTGGAAAGCTTGAAGTCTCTACTCTTGAAATCTTGAGATGAAAATTTTTTATGACCGTTTGTTATAACGAGATAGGAGAGTTGAAAGTGGAAAAATTTTTTTTCTTTTTTTTTCATTTTTTTAACTTGTTCCACGGACTCCAAAAAAATTTTCTCGACTCAACCCTTATGAGTATCATGTAGCCTGGTCTTTCAGCTTCAATTTCTTTTTTTTTTTTTCTCTACGACCCTTTGTTGCTGAGATATTGTCGATTGAATCAAAAAACACCCTTTTGTCTTTAATCGTCGATATTTCAGGAACTACTGATCGCACAGCGAGCGGATGATGAGATTCGTAAACTTGAATGAATTTCCTGTAAGATTCTTGCACTGTTTGATTGAAAAAAAATTTTCTTCCAATTTTAAAATTGGTTCGAAAAAGTACCAAAAAATTGCGTTTTTTTCCTTTTTTGAAAATTGCCCTGCATTTTGCGAAAATTGGAAATGTATCAACGTTTTTCTTTAGTTTAATGTGTGCTGGGACACCCCCTAAATTTTCAAGCCAATCGGTTCGACCGTTTTTTTTTCCCGAACGAACAAAGTTTCAGCAAAAATTAAAGGAACACTTTTTTGTGCCCTAAACACCGATTAGGGCCGAAAATGTTTTTTATCCGTTATTTTTCCGTGATTTTTCGTGCCAAATTTGTTGAATTCCATCGAAAAATGAGAACAATGAAAAATGAAGAAAAATCAATAAAAAAATCAAAAAAACAATTTTTTTAAACGAAAAAAATCAAAAAAAAAATTGTTTGAAAAAATCTGCTGAGTCACTATCTCTCCAAATCAAATGCGATTCCGGTGTTTTTTTTTCATTTTTCAAATTTTTTTCCGAATTTTCTACTGGTTTTTTGAGAACAAAAATTGATTTTTCCATTGATTTTCAAAAGAAGAGAAAATTTCTAATTTTCCATTGATTAAAAAAAAAAAAATTGAATTTTTTATTGATTAAAAAAAAAAAACGAATTTTTTATTGATTAATGAAAAACAAAATTTCAATTTTTTTATTGTTTTTTTGTTTTTTTCATTGTTCTCATTTTTCGATGAAATTCAACAAATTTTGCACAAAAAATCACGGAAAAATAATGGAGAAAAAACATTTTCGGCCCTAATCATCATTAATTGGTGTTTACGCACAAAAAAGTGTTCCTTTAATTTTTGCGGAAACTTTGTTCGTTCGGGAAAAAAAAACGGTCGAACCGATTGGCTTGAAAATTTAGGGGGTGTTCCAGCACACATTAAACTAAAGAAAAACGTTGAAACATTTTCAATTTTCGCAAAATTCGCAAAATGCAGGGCAATTTTCAAAAAAGGAAAAAAACGCAATTTTTTGGTACTTTTTTGAACCAATTTTAAAATTGGAAGAAAATTTTTTTTCAATCAAACAGTGCAAGAATCTTACAGAAAATTCATTCAAGTTTACGAATCTCATCATCCGCTCGCTGTGCGATCAGTAGTTCCTGAGATATCAACGATTAAAGACAAAAGGGTGTTTTTTGATTCAATCGACAATATCTCAGCAACAAAAGGTCGTAGAGAAAAAAAAAAAAAAAGAAATTGAAGCTGAAAGACCAGGCTACATGATCTTCATAAGGGTTGAGTCGAGGAAATTTTTTTGGAGTCCGTGGAACAAGTTAAAAAAATGAAAAAAAAAGAAAAAAAAATTTTCCACTTTCAACTCTCCTATCTCGTTATAACAAACGGTCATAAAAAATTTCCATCTCAAGATTTCAAGAGTAGAGACTTCAAGCTTTCCAACGATTTTTTTAAATTCTGATACGATCATTTTTGGCGAAGTTACAGCCATTTGAAAATCAAGCAAAAAACTGACAAAATTTACCGTTCCCTTAATTTTTTTGCTGGGTGTATTAAGTCATGGGGGGTCGCTACCTCCCATTTCCTCATGTGTCTTTCTGATGGTAAGTAACATAAGTAGATACCACATCGGAGGTTTAGACATTAACCTCTCCATAACGATTGGTCTAAAGTCCCAGTGTCAACAGTGTTGCCGTTTCTACATATGGCGGTAATGGCGGCAACTTTTCATGATGGTATTGGCTGAGTAATTGAAAGAATCTTATGATCACCATTGGAATGTTAATCATTCAATCCAATTGAAATTTGCACCATTAAAATTGTAATTTTTCATTCTTCATACACTCCAAATTGGTAAGGGGAACGCTGACATCACCCTGTACATAGCACTTACGCCTCTTCGATTTTGAGAAAACGATATTGAGTATGATTCAATCGATTTTTTGCAACAAATTATCTCTCACGTTGGCACGATCTTTCAATTGCTTATTCTTCCAGTTTGAAAATACCGAAAATTTGGATTCCAACGAGCATCGAAATTCAGGAGAAATACTCATCGATAAACAAAAAGCATTGTTCTGTTTGCTTACTCAAGAGAAGGTCAGAAAAATTCTTCAAAGTTGCTTCCAATCGAGATGTATCTTAATCTATGACAACAGAACTGGTACGCTGTTGAATGTTCATTAGGATATAATAGTTGACACTATTGTTTCCTATTTCTTAATTGTCACTCGCAGGTAAAACTTGCAAATTATTTGCATATTTTTCCATTAGATAATTTTCAAGAAATTGAGTTTGTTAAAAAACTAGGTGATTTTCGAGAGGAGAATTTTGCGACGATGATGCCCAGGTCCGTGAGTGGTGCAGAGAAAACCTTGTTGAGAAGCCTGAAAATTGGCGAGGTGATGAAATGATGCCGAAATGCACGTTTATGAAGCCGAGATCGCTAGCGTCCGTGTTTTATTATAAAATCCTTAATTATGTACACTCGTCTTTGGTATTTTTTATCGGTGAATTTACTATCGATTTTTAACAATTAAATTGATGATTTCCATTAATTTTATCACAAAAACCACGTTAATTGTCCGAAGATAATTTAGAAAGAGAAAACCGTTCGTTGAATCGCGTACGTTCTCGTAAGAAAGCCGAAAGCCAAGTGAGAAAGACGCTTCGATCGTTTGTTATCTCCCGAGGCCTCTCGGGAGATTCCGTGGAGCCGATGGAGAAGTTGCCAACGTGGCAAGATGGATGCCCTGGCGGGGATCTTCAAATTCCTGACCTCGAGCATCCACGCCCTTCACCAAGTTTTAACAGAGTTATTGATTGATAATTAAGTTTTTTTGGTGGGTCGCTACACAGTCATTATAAGACAATCGCGAAGAATTTCGTCAAAATTTTCACATTTGAAGTAGTAGAGACGTTTTACGTACCAGCTGACGAGAAAACCCAAGTGAAAGGGAAGATACCTGATAAGTTCAAAAATTTGCTGACGTGATGTCGAAATGTGTCAGGTTTAGCAACAAAACGTAAGCAAAGCGTCGATCAAGAAAATTCTAAGAGGCTACGTGCAGCAGATCAAAAAGAGATAGTTCGAAAGAGTCTGGACTGGTTGAAGGTTAATGTGAGACTATTGAACGCAGTTTTGGTTAATTGGGAAATAACCGTAGAATTTCGCGTGAAGTGACTGGCTGCTGTAAAGTATCCACTTATAGCAGATATTCTCAACGATTGGGTAATATCGAAAACACCATTGGCTCCACATTTAATCAGAAAGGACTTCTCATTGCTGGGACTTGTGAATGGTGAACCAATTGAACAATTGGGAAGAATTTTTTAAAACAGTTCGATTTGAATCAAAGGACAAATCAGTAGACAGTGCAATAAACGATCTACTAGCTTTGATTGATCATGAATTAACCAGTAAGGATGGAAAAATTTTGTGTCGATTACTTTCTCTGCATCATTTCTGTGCTCCCAAGGGAGAGATGAAGAAAACTGCAGACTCTCAAACCGCAGCCTCTAAAAGCGGAAGATGCCCAACCCCGAAGCAACAGACAGCATGCTAGTTCATGTTCAAGTGAGTATTCTTGATCTATAATGATTGCTGATATTAAATTACTAGTGATTTTATGAAATTAACTTTCAATTTGATTGTTCCATTATTTCTACAGAGAGGCTGATATTGCTGCAGCTCGAGAAGAGAAAATCTTAGGCTCAGGAAGACTGAGTGTACAGTCATACATCATTGTTGTTGGATTCACTATCGATAAAGCTGAACGTTTTTCCGTTAATGTGGATAAAATTCTCTGTCTAGTGTACAGTGCTGCAGAAGCTATCGACATTCGTTTCAAGATTTTTCATGTGTGGGATGGCATATATCCACCAGCAAGCAGGCACATTTGGATGTTGATTCAAATTGGCTTGCATCAATTCAGCATGACATCAGACATTAAGATTCCTCACATGGCAAAACTGTTGACGAAGCTTCGGAAGCACCGTTATTTGGAAAAAACTGCACAAGGAACAGAGAACGAACCAGAGAAGACTGGAGAAGAAACAGAAGAATCTAGAGAAAAACGAGAGGTAACAGATGGGAAGGATGGAGAAGAAGATACCATTAAACAAATAAATTTATTAATAAATTAAATTTTATTGATAAATTTTTTAAGAGAATCAAATTTTCGGAAAAATATGTAATGCGCAGGCGAGGTTGACAGATATTCCATTCGTCTTGAGCGAACTAATGACGAATTAGATTTTCCATACCGTTCTCAAGTGTTAAAAATACTTTATATTATGCAGTAGTGCAATTTAATTAGTTTTATTTATTGTTTCTCACATTCGCGACTTTAACTCATATTCTGAGATTGAAATTACACAACAGATCTGAATTGTCGGTGCTGATCTATACACCACACATGTATTTCAATGAGTAAAGAGGGGAGGTATCGTGGAGTAGCTCTGAAAAATGTGGAAAATTCAAAATTATTTCAAGAATTCTCGAGAACTTTTAGACTTAGAGGAATTCATCAAGAGACTTATTTCCATAGCTTTTGAAATTCTTGCAAAAAAAAAAGTTTTTTGATAAATTCTTCTAAGCTCACCCGCTTAAAAGAAATCTATGAAATTATCATTTTTCCAAAAATTTTCATTTTTTTTTCATTCAATTAAAGAGAATTTATAATCACCAGCAGGAACAATAGTCGAATAATTCCTTGAAATATAAAGTGGTGGTACTTTTTCATTATTTTCCCTTAGTTGGTAGAAATGCAAAAATTTCCTGAATATTTGATGAATTTCGAAATAATTACCTTCCCCTTCAGCAATATCAACTCCCAATTTATGAGTATTATCAAAATGCTTAGAAGTTTCTGTAGCATAGCCAAGTTCAACTTTTACGTTGATAATCTGATAGCAATATTCCTTAACACCTTCAGCAATTGCAAATTCACAGATTGCAATTTGAGCTGGTATGTATTCAACAGATGAATCAAGATGTTGCTTGAAGGCCCGGATGGAGTTCCTCAATTCAGATAATCTATCTATAGTATGTATTAGCCAATTTCATCTACTAGAAAGCTGTTTTGTAGATTTTACTTTTTGTCTCGGATAATGCGCTGAAAAATCTGGAAAAAACACGTAAAAATTAAAAATTATTTTCTGCAGGGTGCTGTGCAGCAATTTGAAATATTTAATGTCTAATTAAGCTCATTTCGTTAAAATTAAAAACAAGTAATTTGGCCATCGTATGGCAGCCATTTTTGTTGATTTGATGGGCGCCACTATTGACGGGAATTCACTTCTTAAAAACGCGAAGTGCACAGCACATGCACTATTAATAATAAAAAAACTTTGTAGAGCACCCTGTAAACTTTTTTTGAGATTTTTTAGAACTATTCACTGTCCAATGTAATTAATATTCGCGATAAAATCTGAAATCTACGACTCGAAGCTTGTAGCTGTCATTGCCGTATGCCATGGAGCGTGACATGCTCCACAGATGGCACTGTAATTGTATCTACCGCGTAGAATATTTATGAGTCAGTAAAGTAGAAGTACAGTAGAACTGGAGTCAATCAGTGCCGGGAAACGAGGGCGCTTATTAGGGCTCGGTCGAGACTGCGAGTAGACTCAAGCGATAATTGGTCGTATAGTGAAGAGACTGAAGGCCAGCTGCGCATGTGCGGCAATAATTGAGTTTTCCTATGCAAAAATTGCTCCCATGAGATTATTTATCATATATTTTATAGAGCATTGGGAAACATTCTTTAGAAAAATGAAAACAAGCTCTGTTTTATTGAAATGATTTTTCTTCAATTAATGATATCGAGAAACAAGATTTTTCGGGAGTGAAATCATAGAGAATTCTCTTTTATACTCATTATGATAATTAAATGAGCAGATATTCGGCAATTTTTCAATTTTTTGCTTTCGAATGGAAGCTTTGTAATCGTAATTTTTTTCGAGTTCGAGATTTCATCATATTATGACTGCAAATGACCTAAAACGTCAAAATCTGCCGTTTTTAAAAAATGTCTGTGTGTATGTGTGTGTGTATGTGATCACGCATTTTCCGCTTTACTCCGAAATGGGGCTAGCTAGCGATCTGAAAAGTTTACCTAAGTTCGCTATGCGTGTCCCAAGCTCTCACAAAAATTTCAGCTAAGTCAGCCGCATAGTTTTTGAGAAAAATGAATATGTCGAAATATCGTTCTTTCGACTTTTCTCGATGAAATCACAGCGTCTACTCTCAGCGAGAAGATGCGCGTCTAAGAGCTGCATCTTTGACCCCGGGGGTGGTGGGAGCTCAGATTTTTAGTTTATCCAGTAGAAAACTTTTGAGAAATTTTTCTTAAAAATCTTGATTACACGATAACTTAATAAATAATTGAGTTAGAGGCCTCAAATTTTGTGAGGTTAGACATCTGATGACCACAAAGGTTGGTATTGAAACTGCGCGGAATCGGTTCAGTAGTTTCTTAGATATTAGTATAGAATCATCAGAAAAAGTAAGCTATATCTTCAAAACTATTCAATTGATTATATTTGGGACGAATTTAACCCTCTGAGGCCTATTTTAGTTTTCGCATTCCACCCACAGATCAATGATTCCCTCTTTTTCTGCTTTCGTGGAGATGCAGAGAGTTTTTTCATAAACAACCTTGAATTAGGCTGAGTTTGGGCAAGGCTAACCTCGAGTTAGGCCTAGTTTTACCGCGATATAATGGCCATTAGCTAATTTTCAATCAAAGTTAAAGTCGGATTAAGTTAATGGCGATTATCTTAATTCAACGGAGGGGAAGGAAAATGGCGACTTAACCTCTTGAAATATTAAGTCCTCAGTGGGAAGAAAAGGAATTGAAACATTTTTTTCTATATTTTCTTTTGATTTAATCCATCAGCTTTAACTCTCTTGGACAAAATAATTTTTATAGGTTATGAATCCTGTCACTACAGGTACTCCCCCTACCTATATCACCGCCATATTTTCCCCCACCACCAAATTAAGATGATCGGCATTAAGGTAATTTCCGACTTTAACTTAATTTTCCCTTAATCGCCATTATAGTAATGGCCATCATTTCGCGTTGAAACTGAGCCTTAGCTAAATTGACTCTAAAGTTGAAGCTCAAGATTTCAATGGAATATGACTCAGGATGTTCCAAAAAGTCAAACTATGATTATAAAAAAGAATTTCGTTGCTTATAGCAAATGAGGGAATTCTCATCATTTCAGAACATTCAAAGAGATATCATATTTAACAAAAAGAAGATGAATTGAAGTGATTAATATGAATAACATCAGTGATGGTAGATTCGAAATTAAAAAGAGGGTGTGTGGGACCCACGCAACAGAAGTGAAACTTCTTGCTCATTATGTATAGATAACGATAAATTATTCGGATTTTTTTAAATGAACAAGTGATAATAATTGAGAAAGTGAGGATACGGGGTTATTCTCAAAGGGAAACGGAAAAAAGCACAGCTCAGCACATTGAGCTGTGTAATGAACACAACACTTTGAGAATTTGAGTATCTGCCTATAGTATTTTTGTTATCTGTTCACTAACAAATTATCATTTTTTTTCACGATTATGAAGTGTTCAGACAACTAGATTTTTTTAAATCAGTTCTTTGCGAATACACCACAAATTGATCGAGCTGGAGCAGTTTTGCTTCAATCCTTTCTTGTAGCTCTCAAAACTCTCCATAAAGAGGGATTCGTGCAAAATTGCTCTATCTCGCTTAAATTCCGGGATATTCGAAGAAAATTACGGATAAATCAATTTGTCTACAAACTTCATATTCTTTTGTTTTTGATATCTTTTTTGTCGAAGATATCCAGGAAACTGAGCGAGATAACGGAATTTTTCTCATCAGTTTTTCTGTAGAGAATTTTGAAAACTACAAGAAGAGTTTCTACAAAAATTGTATCATCTCGCTCAGTTTCCCAGATATTCATCAAAGTCCTACGACAAAAAATAGATTTATGAATAGAGGAATTGTTTAAATGGTTTTATGCCTTGAGAATATATGAAAATCTAATGGAGATACGCCCACTTGCCTTAACCTTTTTTTAGCTTTTGAAATCTTCTACAAAAAAATAGATCCAGGCAAAATCACACTATCTCACTTACATTCCAAGTATTCTCAAAAAACTACATAGAGAGAAAATCATAATGCTCAGCTCCATAGAGCTGATGCAAAATACATTCCGGAGACATCTTATGAGTCTACAAATGGCAAAAACTGTCCTTTTGTCAAGAATTAATGCTTGAGCCGATTCATTTCTTAGAAAAAAGTGTCACATTAATTGTGAAGCGGTATTATGAAAATATTCGCCAGTGCCTTACTCTTTGACAATTGACGAAAAATTCTCTTTGCCTCGAATGTGAATCATTATTCATGATAATTTTCTGTTAAAAAGTAAGGTAGGAATGGGGCTTGGACTTTTGCAGATATGATTCCTGGACTCGAGGGCCTCCAATAATGAGGATGAATCATCGCCAGGCTCTGGTTTCCTTTCCTACGGAAAATGGATTGATTTCTTTTCTTGAGGCTCTGAGCTTCTTTACTTCCAATGGAAATGATCATCCGTAATCACTTCCTATGAAAAACCGTGGTGGTCGTAGGAATTGGACTATAATAAATGGAATTTCTCCACCGAAGGGCCTCGAATCATGAGGATGAAGTGTCGCCTGACTCTGGTTTAACTTCTTCCAATGGAGAATCGATGGCTCCCGCGTTTTCACGTCCTGAACTTCCTTGCCTAGCGTCTGCTCAAGATTAATACACCAAGTCAGTGCAATATGCAGATTGGACCATATTGTATCCAAAACTGGTACCAGTTTGATCAAAACTTGGTGTCCTCTTCATACTATCATGGCTCGATGTATCAATCTCTGATAAAAGCTGATTCGATCCGTGTATTGCCATGCTCTGCTTCACCTATTCCGGGCCAGGGCTCGATTACCAGTTGTTGATGAAGCTGAGTATTACCAATAGTTGGAACTAGGCGCAGTCTACGTATACTGAGACTTGGGAAGCTGAAACTGCTTTACAGCTCATCTAATCATGGCGATAATGGATCTAACAAATTGTGGATTACTCCTTCACAGTAGATGTGCAGACATCCTGTCAACGGAAGAATTTCAACGTCCCAATTTGACGCAAGAGGAAAATGTTCAATAATATTCGTTCTCAATATCTTTTCAAGGTGAGGACGCAGCTGCTCATGATCATACCTAATAATTCGAGGATCAATGTTATGTGGGTCATTCCATGTCAAATCACCAGATTTCAAAAATGGTATTTTTTGATTCAGCTGAATTTTTTATATGTTTTAGTACGTATTAAAATATGCCTAAACCCAAATTTGGAGCCCTTAATTTTCAAAAGCCTCAGAGATATGAATTTTTGAATATCTCAAAGAATTAACAATGTGGTAATTTTCAAATATTCATATCTCCTGATCAAATTATCGTAATCATATCTTACAGGTGGCTATTTTCTTTGTTTTGGGATGTAGTTTTCGAAAAAAAAAATATAAGAACCAATTTTTTTTATTTTTCACCGTTTTTTCTTAATTTGTAACTTGAATTTTGAACTTTTTTGAAGAGCGACACTTTTGATTTTTTTGAAAAAAATATATGTTGTACTAGGTTATAAAACGTATTTTTTAAGCCCTTAATGAAAGTGGGATTCAAATATCTTCGATTTTTTAAGCCACTTTTTCGCATTTTTTTAATCATAAATTTGAGTTTTTCGGAATTTGTTTAATTTTTCATGAGAATTTCATTGTAAATGCGGTCAACTGATATTTTCCTACTGTGCCGAATGAGTAAATTGTCAAAATCTTCGTCAATACATTAACAAAAATTTTTTTTACTAATTTAATTTTTTTTAACTCATTTTTATGAGGCCCCTTTTCTGCATAATTACCGTTGTACAGACTAGTATTCCATGAAATATAAATAATTGAGACAATAAGAGGAAGTTAAAAAAAATATACTGACTAAAATTACTTAAAAAATGTTCAACAAAGAGCCAAACCAAAATTTTGATATTAAGATAACTATAAAATTTGGAGAAAGCGTAGCATTTTTATTAAGCGTCGCAAAATTAGTTTTTTCTATTACACTAGCGGAAACAATTAAGGGATCAAAGAAAAATTTCCTATTTTTTAGCGGTTTTCCAAACGGCCGTATCTGTTTCAAAACTAATCGGATCGGAGTTTTAAAAAAACAGTTTGAAGCTTGAAAACTCTAGTTTTGAGATCTTGGGACGGAATTTTTTCTTGGTCTGAAGATCTCAAAACTAGAGACTTCAAGCTTCAAATTGCTTTTCTTTTAACTTCCCGATAGGAAGTTATAGGGATTACCCCTAAAACCGAACTTCTTCAGAGAGGTGGGGGAGTAGTTAGATTATATGTTTGGGAGGTTTCTAGAACGATTCCAAGGGAGGGGGGGGTGTATGTGTGTGTGTGTGTTTGTGTGTGTGTTCGTCTGTATGTGGTCATTTTTTTTCCAACAACGATTTCTCCCGAAATAATAATCGGATCGAGATCTTCAATATCGCAATCGATGCATTTTGCTGAGAACTAGAGCTGATTAAATTTTGGATTGATTTAGTGCAGTCATCCTTTATTTATTCAACAAACAATAAAATGATATCTCCAAAAAGACAAGATGCGGAAAAAAAATCGTCATGAAAGATATGACAATATGGGGAGAGTGGGGCGAAATGGACCCCAAGGGTAAAATGAACCTCGCGTCAAAATGGACCCCCAGGGTAAAATGGACCTCGCTGTAAAATGGACCCCCGGGGCAAAATTAATCCTGGGGCAAAAGGGACTCCTCTTTTTTTTGCATAATTATGTTTTTCGGGGATTTCTACCATCATCCTACGTAGAACCCAGTTAAATCATGACTCAGAGGGCACGCGCAGTTCTTTGCTGTGAATATGTCGGGAAGTTAATTTTGTGACACGTTTGCAGAGTCACAAAAAAAAGTTGGGAGAAAAAACAACTTTCAATCGGAAAGTTATTAATGAAAAAACTTAGTGAACTGAAGCCACTACGCAGTCGCGAGTGAGCATAGCGAGCGAGCTACAACAACCCACAAATTCGCGAGCGAGCGCAGCGAGTGAGCAACAACAACCGAAAAATTCGCGAGCGAGCGCAGCGAGAGAGCAACAATAACCCACAAATTCGCGATTGAGCGCAGCGAGCGAGCAACTATAACCTGCTTGTTACTCCGATACGATCATTTTTGAGAAAGATACGGCCATTTCAGAAACTGCTGTAAATTTAGAATTTTCATTTGATCCTTCAATTGTTTCCGCCAGATTTCTGATATTTCAAGAAGAAACTACCATAAAACTCCTAAAAACGACTTGGAAAGAATAAAATAAACAAAAAAAAATTTTTTGGCACATTATATTAGGAAAAATTTTCAATTTACTCATTTGGCACGGGAGGGCAATATTAGTTGTCCATATTTAAAATGAAATTCTCATGAAAAATTGAAAAATTCTCAACAAATGCGAATTTATGTTTAAAAAAATGTGAAAAAGTGGCTTAAAAAATCGAAGATATTTGAATCCCACTTTCATCAAGTGCTCGAAAAATTCGTTTTATAGCCTAGTGTAACCTATATTTTTTTCAAAAAAATCAAAAGTGTCGCTCTTCAAAAAATGTCAAAATTTAAGTTAAAAATTAAGAAAAAACAGTGAAAAATAAAAAAATTGGTTCTTATATTGTTTTTTCGAAAACTACGTCTCAAAACAAAGAAAATAGCCACCTGTAAGGTATGGTTACGATAATTGAATCAGGAGATATAAATATTTGAAGATTACCATATTGTTGATTTTTGCCGATATTCAAAAATTCATATCTCCGAGGTTTTTCAAAATCAAGGGCTCAAAATTTGGGTTCAGGCATATTTTGATAAGTATCAAAACATATGAAAAATTCAACTGAATCAAAAAATACAATTTTTAAAATCTGGTGGTTTGACATGGAATGCCCCATGTATTGAAGTTACAGCATATGCGATCACATATAGACCGCAGTCGACATTATTCCTCTGAATGTCAACAATTGGGAATCCAACTGGATTCTCTTCAAATGAATATTCAGGGAGTAAACGCTGAAGATAATCTCTGTATTCTGGGATGAACGTTCTAGTATCGATAATAGAGTCATAAATTTCAATTTCATAACCTTCATAAAATGCGCATACCCAATGATTACCACTACGATTCAAGATTTGAATGTGTTTTTGAAAGGGATTCATGGGCTGAATCTGCTGCAAGCCCCGGTGCATAGATGGACTGACATATTCATATAAACCACCAGTGTATGCGGTCATCAGTCTACCAAAAACGTCGATATGATGAACATCGAGCTATTCATTTCTCATTTCCAATAATTGCTCTTCGGTGAGTTCAACATGAGCGAATTGTAACAGATGGTCATTCGAATTTGGTCGTGATTCATCATCAGTTGCAGTTAGATCTCGCATTTCTTCTTGCATCGCAAATACACCATCCGGGTACGTGAAAAATGAATCGACTGGATTTGAGGTACATCCTTGATCTTGATCTTGATCCTGACTTCGATCTTGATCTTGAATTTGATCTTGACTTTGATCTTGACTTTGTTCTTAACTTTGATCTTGACTTTGATCTTGACTTTGATCTTGACTTCGATCTTGACTTTGATCTTGACTCTGATCTTGACTTTGATCTTGACTTTGATCTTGACTTTGATCTTGACTTTGATCTAGACTTTGATCTTGACTTTGATCTTGACTTTGATCTTGACTTTGATCTTCATCTTGAGTTACAGGTGTCTTCCGTAGTTTCCTTGGATCTCGCGCGGGTAGACCTCGTTTAACTAATATTCCATTAATTCCATCTTCTCCAATATTTGAATCAGATTGTACTACTGAGAAAGGAGAATCACCATCAATGGAAATGCCACATTCTTCACGCAGGCCTAAAACTTCGCGGATAGCTTCTTTTGCTTCTCGTTTACGACAGATTGTTGATGGTCTTGGTTTGGGGAGATACAGAATTCCCTCAACAATCGGTCCAGTTGGTGTATTCTGTCATGAACTGATTATTTTTTTGGGATGGTGACTAAGGATGATTCGCCTTGTTAAATTGTACTTAATCAATTCATTCCCTTGCGAATTTTTCAAATATTCATCCCTTTGTTCTTGCTACTGATTAACTCCTGACAAGCACACTGGGTACAAAATACCCACCCCAGAATTTTATTTCGTTGGAACTCTTTGTGTATTGTAACGCCATATTTGCGTTACAATTGTTATTTTTTTTTGTAGACCGGTATCGCGATGAAAATGAGTAAATTATTATTCACCAGAACGGACAGTCAAAGAAACGAGAAACGATAATTATTTTTTTTTATTTTTAATTGATTTCTTTTCCGCCTTTAATATTTCCCGCGTTTGCCGGAGTTCTACTTCACGTCGGGAGGAGGCGCCTGCAGATGGACAAGGATCGCAGGGAGCTGTCCAGGAAATTATCGACTCAGCAAACGGAAATCGATGGGAGGAGCTTTCCGTTGGACTCTGTATGCTGATTGGCGGAAAACTAAAGAAATCAAGGACATCTGAAATTTTATAATTAATTCGAGGATAATTAATTGCGACAACATTTAAAGAAGATATATTTATGGAAAACTTTAACGGAATTTTTGACGTTGAATTAGGAAATTTATTCTTTTATTATTCAGTTAATTACCGGAATAAAAATAAAATAATACCGGCGATAAAAGAAAGGTTTCACGTCATTGGATAATTAATCATGGGAAGAGCCACCTGTGGTCTAATTTTCGACGCACGCCGGCGTCTTCCCTCACTTTCCGTTTTGGTGGCAAAATATACAGACGTGTTTTTTTCGCTGTGCAAAATTTTTTTCGTTGCAAGACAGCATTATTATAGTTGCAATTTAGCAATTAATAAAGTTGCAATTAATTGATTTTTGAGATAACCTTTTTACCGAGGACTTGAGAGAATTACCGGAGATTGAAGGAGAGATTGAAATTTGGAGGCTAGAACAACAACACTCCGGTAAGCGTGTGTTTTATTCTCGGCAAATTGTTAGACATTTTTGTTTTAGCGTCTCACGACGCCGGTAACCGCCATTAACGAATTTTCGTGGCGTGTTAGAATTTTTTTTTATGAAATTTAAATTTGGAATTATCGTTTCTCGTAATTTTATTTTATTTTATTTTGTTCAAGTAATTTCGGAAAATTTTTGTCGGGAAAAATTTATTTAAATTTGTGATTAAATTAATTTAATTTTTTTTATTTTATTTTATTAAAGTGTCGGCATTAAATTTTCAGCGATAAGAATAATAATTCTTGTGGCGATAATTTTGGTTATTATTATTATTATTAATTTTTTTTATATTTCATAACGACGATTGTTTCGTCTAATTTCATTTAATTTTTTTTATTAAATCCAATTATCGCTGGAAATTATAAAGGCGCATTTTCAAAGGACGCCGATCGTCCATGCGGCTATAGCGCCTTAAGGTACTTGTCGCGGGAAATCAGAATTAATTCAAATCGTAATTTAATTTTTTTTGACTATTTTCTTTTAACGACAAACTAATTGTGTTGTTAATTATTGTTCGTCGTGTTTGTAAAATTTGTCAGACTTTTGAATTAGTTCTGATTATTTAATTTTTTTTTGACAAATAAAATTGTATAGAGTTTGAATGATTTTTTTTTATTTGTTATATTCCGACATTGATTAAAAATTTTGATATTATCGAACCAAATTTAAATTCAGTAACTAAATATTTTTTTTATTATTATCGATGTAATATCATTTTTGATTTTTCTAAAATAGAGCATAGAGAAAATAATCGCTCTGAAATTAAAGATAACCAAACAAAATTGAATGTTATTTTTTTTTGAAATCTGTATTCCTTTCGATCCATTTACAGGTGAGTTTGAATCCAGCCGCCTCCGCGGTCAAAAGGATTTAAAAATCCTTTTGTTGCTGACTAGTCGGATATTCACCTGCCATTGAATTGTTAGATTTTTGGTTTGTTTAGATTTCGGACGAAAGGTCGTCCTGGCGCCCAACAAGTAACGTTGTTTGATTTGATTAATATACTTTGAGATTTTGATTTTATTGAGTTTCACGAATATTCTAATTTTCCGTGGGTTGGAAAATACGTGACAGTATATTTAACAAAGAGCTCTACCCTCCAGTGATGTTTTGTTGAGACCTTGAGGAAGCGTGATCAGTAGCCGTTGTTGAGATTCAGTTGTTCCAACGCAGTGAGCCCGGAACGTTGTGGGTACTTTTAACCCAGTGTGCCAGTTAAGTGTAGTCAGTCAAGTGTTCAAGAGTTTTTTTCGGATCAAATGAGTGTTTTTTCATTCATTTACAGTAAGTAATAATTTATGAGTACAATTGTAGCACAAAATATTCATAAACTTATGTAAATTTACGTATTTATGTGCATGTAAAAAATTTATTTATGCGCACAAAAATTCTGATTGAAATATATATTTCATATTTATTTGTGTTTTCATGCTTGAAAATAAAGATTACAATGAGTAATAGATCTCTCATTTTTTTAAAAACCCGTACTGTACCTACTTTTTAGCATACGCTACCCCTAGCGGTATTGGTCACACGGTGTAAACCCGGTATAAACACGGTGTAAGTACAGTGTAAATACAGTGTAACCACGGTGTTTTTTGTGCAGTTTTGACACTCAATTCCCACAGTGTATATACGGTGTTTCAACGGTGTTTTTACGGTGGTTCCACCCCGTTTTCACGGTGTTTTGATCGTTACTCACCAATCTTTGTTCACTATTATTATGCCAACTAGTGAAATGTTTCCATAAAAATGAACTTTTTCTACTCCCAAATTCCTTATTAATCATAAATTTATACGAATAATACAAGAAAAAAAAATTACATCCACTGGGGATCGAACCTACTACCTTTAGATTATCAGACTATGACCCTACCGTCTGCGCCATTAGGATATAATTGCAATCTAATATAAGTTTTGTTCCCCATATGTCTTTCGCGTTCTATTTTCCTCAGACAGATCAAATTCAATAGAATTTGTTCAAGAGTGATTCAATTATCACAATTTGATAATCGAATTCACTTCCACGTATGTAGTAATTAATCAAATATGATGGGAGATTGAAAGGTTATGAATACAATACTAAAATATTGTCAATTCGCTACGTTTCGCTTATACTTTGAGCTTCTTCAAGCTCTTAACATTCTCTTGATGAAATACTAAGAAAGTCAAGAGCCTGAAGAAGGTTGAATTATAAGTGAAACGTCGTAAATTGACCATATTTCAGTATCGTATTCATAATCTTCCAATCTCCCATGATATTTAATTAATTATCACGTATAATTGAATTGAATATTAAAAAAGAAGTTGAATCTCGAATATTTCACGAACTTTAAACCTTGAAATCGAGCGGAATACTGATAACTAAATATACATCTATCATTAATTATGTAAATTGACCATTTTCGATATCATGTACGAATTGGGAAATGGGAGAAAATGGCAAAGATTAAGAAATTCTAGTTTTCTGAGTTCTAGGAACACCGTTAAAACACCGTTGAAACACGGTGGAACCACCGTAAAAACACCCTCCCAACACCGCATATACACAGTGTAAATTGAGTGTTAAAACTGCACAAAAAACACTGTGTATACACCGTAGTTACGCCGTCGTTATACGGTGTGAACACTGAAAGGGTGTTAACACCGTAAAAACACTGCGTTTACACCGCGTTTTCACGGTGTTATCAATACCACTTGGGACTTCAATACATTCAAGTAGCAAAATAACTGTACTTTTTGAAACGGATTGAAAAACGAACCTCACCATCTTCTAGAGTGCTCTCTAAGCTTTCCAAAATACTATAATTTCTCATATTTTAGTCCATTAGAATCAAAGATACGGCCCAAAAACAAAACAATCTCAAAAACGCACTTTTTTTAGCTTCGATAATATTTTTATCTACCTCAATTGACACTAATTAATTTAATATTATATCCATTTTATAGAGAATTGTTTGAGCATTACTTTGAAAAAAAAAATCTCTAACTTTATTAGGGACCAAGATATTTGAAAATGAAATATGTTGGGTACTTTTCACCCTCAATGCCTAAAGAGGTATACCGTTTAGATGTGTGCTTGTCAGGGGTTAAGGATTTGATAATGTTCTGCTTTGCGTAATAATTTTTCCCTTTCTAAAATGTCAGTAGTGTTAGAATTTCTTCCATAAGAGCCAGATTTATTCATGTTCTCAGTTTCAGAACGATTGGTGAGAAAATGGTTAACCTTCTTATATCGGAGATTGAAATCATTTTTGGTGATTCTTTGCTGTTCCAATTGTAGTACACTGTATTAGAACGACTTTGCCCTGTTTTGCTTCCGAATGGAAGCATTGTAAACGTGATGTTCTCCGATTTCGAGATTTCATCGAAATGTGACTCAGAATGATCCAAAACGCCGAGAAATGACATTTTTAAAAAATGTCTGTATGTATGTGTGTGTGTGTATGTGTGACAGATATCAGCTCATTGTTCCGTAACGGTAATACTTGGTGAGCTGAAAACTTAACAGTACTTTCCCTCCTCATGAAAATTGCTGTTAGTGGAATTTGAGCGAAATCGTTTGAGTACTTTTCGAGAAAACTGAAATTTTCGAAAAATCGTTTTTTCGATTTTTCTCCGCGAAAAATTGATTCACAGCCTCCACTCTCAGTGTCGGAGTAATTCTCATTTGACCTCACACTTTTAACTCGGAGTAAATTTTGCTGAGATTTTTCGTTTGCAGAAAATTTCAATTACAGTGTTTTTTATCCTGAATTTACTATACACGATAGCTCAAAAACTATTTGAGTTAGATACTCCAAATTTCGTCACTTTGTGCATCTAATGAACGGAAAGGTCGGTATTGGAATTGGGCAGAATCGCTCTACTAGTTTCTGAGATATTGCCCAAAAACTATTTTATGAAAAGAGGTTATATCTCGAAAATTTTCCAAGCGATTACATCCAAGTTCAGCTCCAAAGATTCATCTCAATGAGACCCACGAATGGTTAGAATTTCAGATTCTTCAGGAGAAGTCTCTTGTAAAGGTGTTCGATAAATTATTTTCTTCAAGAATTACGATTTTTCTTAGCTTGCTGCCTAGGAACACTACTATTTTTTATTTTACCGTTCGGAAGTAGACAATTTCTTCTACAAAATGAGGACTTTTTCATTCTGGCGGCAATCAGAAAGAATAGAAATCCTATTTGGAACCCGAACGTCAATTTTTGTGTTCCATCGTAGGATCTGAATTTTCATCTAATATTGAATTTTTATGCACCATGTAATATTATTGCAATTCAATCGATAATTCTGAGCTGAGGTTTCGAGTTCCAAGTAGATTCCAAGTATCACAGATGGAATCCTGAACAGATCGATACAGTCTGGAGCAATATCCGTAGGAATATATGAGTGTGTATTCGTTGCGAGAATAATGTTATTTTTCGAGCAATGAGATACATGAATAGCGATTCCATTTATGATAGATGAACTCCATTCGGAAGCATTTTGCCAATCGAATCGGGAAAATATTAAATGTCGCACAAGGAGTAGGGTCTGCAAATAGCGCACTGAGAGTGAGGCTTCTGCTTGTCTGATGGAAATTTGAGGATCACTCCCCGGAACTCTTTTGCATAACGGCTAAAGCGTTTCGGGCCTCATACATACCCTTCTGTTGTACATTAACCCCTTTCCGATAGATATATTCAGCTGAAATACTGTGGAATTCTTCTACAGAATTGGTGGAATAATTCAATTGCACATCTTTCGAATAGCATCGTCAATCTTCAAAGACTGTATCTACAAGTGGCAAGAAACCTGTTGCATTGAAAGCTGGCACTAAATCAGTTTCCCCAGACTTAACACCAGTAGAAAAGTAGGAAGCTCAGTGTTCGTGCTGGCCCAGCGTATGGTAAAGTACATTCTTTATATCAGCCTTCAATTTGGTAATTTTTACATTTTCCTCCAGCGGTTGATCTCTCTAGTGATTCGCTGCAGACGTCACGCCAACCATCATTCGAGAAATGTTCTTGGCCAATGCCGCTTTACAGGCTTTCTTTGGTGCTGAATGACTAACTGCTTTTTCCGATAATTTTGTCAACTCTCTACGCTTTGTTCTCGGCAAGTGCTGATTGTAATCAGCACTGTAGCGCCCCCTCTCAATGTAAATGTTGCCATTGTATGGATTAGCTATGAAAAGTTTGTGAAAAGTATTGCTATCCCCGTCAGTCATTAGGTGTGAGTACATCAGTCCATTTACTTCGATACTTTCTTCAAACCCCTCTGAGATGATGTCGCTTTCCATGCTTAAACAGCTTTTATCTTCTGGGTAATTAATTCAACAGCGATGTGGTTGAGGAAGTATTCCTTCATTTTTGGCACGAGCTTCCCGGCAACAGTATTTTCCTCTGTACCCAATAAAGAGGGGGTTTAGTTCGCACACCGATAATGACAGCCATTCCTGAAGATGACTGACCACGTTGATTAAACGTTCGAACAGGCCAAGAACCATCAGTCATTACTGGGCAAGTAGGAATAACTACAGAACCCACCTTAACTACAGAGCCCAGTTCATGTGCAATCTCTCTCTCTTCAGCAGTGTTCTCCCGTAACTGTTCTTTTGATAGTTCACTGAAACTATCATTAATTTCAGTCTCATACTTTCGATAAGTTTTGAATAAATTGCTGCAACTCTCAAATTTGCAGTGAATTCTTCCACGGCATGATAACCCTGTCCGATTGAAAAAGCGGCAACTACTGCACATCTATTAATGCTCAAATATTTTTCTGTTTCTCGTTCAGAATCAATCTCGAAAGCTTTTTTGCAATTTTGGCATGCCAGTGTGAGTTTTGTTCGGAAACCAGTTTAAAAAGCTTCTGAAATCGAAAAGTTATCGAGATTGGCGCAGGTGTCTGGTTCATGGATATGCCCTCGAATGGCTGTTTGGAGTTGTTCAAGAAAATCTAATGCCTTGATGATTTAGCACGTCGCTCTAACGTCAGAAACGGTTGCGTCCACGTTTTATTCATTACCAATATTTGGATGGACTTCACTATTTCCATTGATTCCTGTTTCATCAGCCTGCACAGATCGAATCTCGTCCCGTTGATTTCTTACCTCATCATTCCGTTGTTCCTCTGTGTGTGGAGTACATTTTCCTAAAGAATTCGATTCAGAATTTAATGGGAGGCTCTGGTCTTGGTTGTTCTCGTTGGACTGAAATGAAGTACTGTTGGCATCGTGATTATTTGAGGCAAATCCGCGGAAGGCTAATTGCTAGGAATTCATGGATTGAGCTGATTCTTGGTGATTGAGATTTTTCTCGACAAAATCATGGGGATCAGATCCGAAAGGACTGGATTCATAATTTCATGGATATTCTCGGCCTTGGCTCTGTCGACTGGGCTGGCGTAAAGTACTGTTGACGTGAGAATTATTCAAATTGGAGCCGAGGGAATGGGTGTCTCGAGGAGCACGTAGACTGAGTGGATTGTTTATGATTACGCTGCCTCAAAATACGACTCCGAAAAACGTCGTCCGTAGTGAAACCAGGCAGATCGGATCCTGAAGAACTGAATCCAGACTTCAACGGGCATTCTTGGTATTGGCTCTTTTGACTGGGGTGGCATGAAGCACTGTTGACACCAGGATCATTTAAATTGAAGCCGAGACAATCGAAGTCCGAGGAACACGTAGATTGAGTAGATTTATGATGATTATGCTGAGTCAAAATACGACTCTGAGGAGCATCGTCCGTAGTGAAACCGGGCAAATCGGATCCTGAAGAACTGAATCCAGAATTTAAGGGGCGTTCTTGGTCTTCGCTCTTTTGACTGGGGTGGCGTGAAGGACTGTTGACGCCAGGATCATTTAAATCGAAGCCGAGAAAATCGGAGTCCGAGGAACACGTAGATCAAGTGGATTGCTTATGATTATGCTGACTCAAAATACAGCTCCGAAAAACGTCGTCCGAAGTGAAACCAGGCAGATCGGATCCTGAAGAGCTGAATCCAGATTTCAATGGGCGGTCTTGGCCTTGGCTTTTTTGACTGGGCTGACGTAAAGTACTGTTCGCATCAGGATTATTTAAATTTCCAGGAAAAAATGTTCAGATCTGATCAGATCTAATTAGATTTAATTAGATCCAATCAGATCTGACAAAATGGAAATTTTCAACATGATAGATCTGATCAGATCTGATTAGACCCGATCAGATCTAATTAGATCTGATTAGATCTGATTAGATCTGATTAGATCTGATTAGATCTGATTAGATCTGATTAGATCTGATTAGATCTGATTAGATCTGATTAGATCTGATTAGATCTGATTAGATCTGATTAGATCTGATTAGATCTGATTAGATCTGATTAGATCTGATTAGATCTGATTAGATCTGATTAGATCTGATTAGATCTGATTAGATCTGATTAGATCTGATTAGATCTGATTAGATCTGATTAGATCTGATTGGATCTGTTTAGATCTGATTAGATCTGATTAGATCTGTTCAGATCTAACTAGATCTGACGAGATCCAACTAGATCTGGTCCAACTAGTTCAGTGGGCATCCTTAGTCTTGGCTCGCGTAACCAACTGGGCCCCTGCGTGCGTGGCTAGCTTACGTGCAATATTGGCACAAGGCTGCACTACAATGAAGAGCCCAGGTTTTTAAATTATTCTACTCTTTTTAATAAATATAATTATGGATGAAAAAATTACATCTGTACATTTGATTTCAATTTAGTTTATTTCTAAAAAAAGCCACCTATAGATCTAGATAAATTTATATCGTTCAAAAGAAAGAATCGTATTCTTCTCTGGAATCTGAGGATGTTTCTGCGAGCTTCTGTTCGGAAACCACAGGATCAAGAGAGGAAGTCGAAGGTCCTGCAGACTGGGAGTCTGCAAGGTTATTATCAACAGCGATTCTTATTGCCCCTTCATCATCGAGAGTTCCCGTGGATTCTTTGCTTCCTTTCCTCGTTCTTAACGCCCGCTGACCATCCCAATCCATTGATTGGGTCAAAGCGGCACCTATTGCGGATTCAACTTCTTTCTCGGTGATCCCTCCATGTCCACAGATAAGAACTTCTGGAAATTGAAATGATGATCATGGATGAAATTAATTTTTATACACATAAGAAATTTGAATGGTTAGTCGAAAGCATTCCTTTATTTTCTATACGATTGAAAGAAGAAGACAAGTGGTTATGTACGAGAGAAACGGAAAATTTTTGTTCCCCTTTTTAAATAGGAGGATTAGATTGAATTGACTTTCTTCATTTTAAGCAATTGAAAAACAAAGACGGGAAAGAACCGTGCTAGCGAATTAATAATTTCAAATTCTGATATTGTCTTACCTGTCATGCACTTCATGAACGTTGGCGTATTCAATTCCATTACAAATTTTTTTCCATTTTTTTGGTTGCAGTGCACTTTTGACTTTTTTTTTTAATTGGACCAGATCTTTCAGTAACTGTAAATCAAATCTCGGGGCTATAGTCGGAATTTGGCATAGGAACCAGGCTTTCAGATAAATTTTAATTACAAATTCGTTAAACTGTTCAAGCTGTTTCAAGACTACTTTAGAAACTTTAAATTGACTCCGGAAAAGATATATTTTCAAACAATAAATTATTCTGGACATCCACCTAGCTCGATGATATGCCCCTGGCTTATTTATTGAAAAATTAGTAGGTTCACCAAGATAAATTAGGGATAATGTTAATAACTCCTTGTAATCGTCTCTTGGATGTTGATTTGTTAATTGACCAAAGATAAATTCTTTAATCCCCACTTGATCTTCAATGTTTCCACATTCAATTTTTTTTTTATCAAGCTTTGGCCATTCTTTCTTGAAACGCTCAAATAATTTCATTTGTGGACCACTAGTTACAGGTTCTAATTGTGCAGAAAATGTTGCTGTTAAAATCAGCTCTAACATATGATGCCTACAAGCAAAATGAAGTAGTTTTTTTTTCAACATTGTCTCTAAATGAACAGCAGCTCCCCCATGTAGTCCTGTGTTACTTGCAGTCGTGTCGAAGCATAGTGACCAAACCCGATCAGGAACATTCCACTCCAAAAGTGTGTTGTAAATAGCTGTTGCTTGATTGATACCTGAGGATTGTTGCGATCGCCAACAAAATCATATAGATGCTAGGAAAAATGCATGGGAAATACAAATAACCTGCTCGATAAACTAAGTGAAAATTATATTTCTAAATACATTTTAATTATTCTACCTGGCTTGAGAAAATGAACGGAAATGATGAGCTGCATTGCCGTTCTTATCATTCTTTGTGCTTGGCAACGAATAAGAAACAAAAAATAATAAAAGGAGGAAACGAATGAAGCGATTTCGAGCAGACAATAGAGCCCACGGATATCACTTCATAGAAAATTATAATTTTATTACACCAGAGATCAAAGACAAACCAACAACCGAAAACGTGAATATTGACATAACACAACGACGATGATTGAGTGGAGAGTGAAAGGCTCGGAGCGGTCACTTTATCATAGGGAAATTTACAACCCTCATTTACGACCTCTCCCTCTACGAAACGGCGGTACCAAAAAGAACTGGAAATTTGGAATCAAACAGAGTTTTGGAACCAAACAGAGTTTTGTGGATACGCCCAGCCTATTTTTACTATAAAAGGTGATTAACCCACAACTCTTCACCATCAGTACCAAGTCTCCTCTACAACGTTACTCTGGTCATCAGGCCTTCAGTAACAAGTCCACACTCAGTAGTGTTACTCTCCAAGTTAACATCTCCAGTCACTAGACTTTTATCTAGAATGTTACTCTACTCAAATTGTACTCGATCAACTGAAGTATTTATACCTTCGAAGTCTTTAATTCAAAGTCAAGTAGAAGCATTTTCGAGAAGAACCGTTTAAGTTATTCCAAAATGAATCAACGAATATCGTTCGAGCATCCTGAACTTCATCTACTGGGATCCAGTATCGTGCATCAGGCCAATTGCACAACAAGAGAGTCGTCTGCATCGCCAGCGAACATTCACTAGAATTTCAACAACTCAAACCGTTGTTAATTTCTTTCAATTCCAACTGTAAGTTCAATTTTACCCTGAAGCGATTACAATTTTCGTTCATCGTATTGACTCAGATTAGACGTTTGATTTATCCTCTAATAAATTATTTGGTGTTAGTTGGAAATATACAAATTATAACATTTAATTCTGAGTAAACTTGTTTTGTCCAACAACTTCTTCCTTCAGAAATCGGTACACTTCAGTGTTTTACCGCGGCAAACCGATCCCTTACTTTTCTTTTGTGTTACAACCACAACCGTGATTACTACGAATAATCTACTATTTTCTGTATTAAAAGATTATTCAAATCTACGTGTTTTTCGGGTTGTAGCCGTAACAGGATCCATCGATTATAGGAATATTCAAAAGTTTCGATATCCCTTCTCCTGTAACTAATACTGCTAACCTATCTTCAGCTTGGGAAGATGTTGACGTTTTCATTAATTTCGAATCCTAGTGCACAGTGAGACATGTATCTGGTTTGAATGAATTATTTATATATTCACAGGTGGCTGCTCGATGTTTTTGGCGTGAACGACGGATGGTATCTTTACTGACGCTAACATTTAATAAATCTTCATTCAAAGATACAGATGTTGCAGCTACGATAAGTGTTGCGCTACGGTTTGAAGTTTTTGCTAAAACCTGATGCATTACTTTTTTGAGTCAATAGTACCGGTGGTTCTAAATTACTTGAAGACAAAGCCTTTTCAGAATGTGTAACAGATTCCGTTGTTGCATTATTATCTTTTGTTTGAAGTCTACATTCAAACACATCATCTAAAGATTTTAGAAATGCATTCTCGTTTTCACACTGGATGTTTGTAAGCCTCAAACGATTCTTTTTCAATTTTTGCCAGCTGTCGAATATTTTTTTAATTTTTTCTTTAATATGAAAGTCCTTGATAGTTACATTCGGATTCCAATATTGCTGAATATTTGGAGCAGTCAATTTCAAACTGTCTGCAATCTTCGCCAGTTTGTGCATCTATTGAGCGAAAAGTTTGGTATTGGAATTGGGCGAAATCGCTCCAGTAGTTTCTGAGATATTGGCCAAAAACCATTTTATGAAAAAAGGTTATATCTCCAAAAATATTCAAGCGACTACATCCAAGTTCAGCTTGAAAGATTCATCTCAATGAGCCCTACAAATGGTGATAATATCAGATTTTTCAGAAGAAGTCTCTTGGAAGGATGTTCGATAAATTAGTTTTTTCAAAAATCACGGTTTTTCTTAGCTTTCTTCCTACGAACACTACTATTTTTGAAGTGAAACGTCTTTTGGAAGGGTACCAACTTTTTATTCCACCATTCGGAAGTGGACAATTTTTTCTACAAGATGAGTACTTTTTCATCCTGACGACAATCAGAAAGAATAGAAATCCTCTTTGGAACCCGAATGTCAATTTTTGTGTTCCATCATAGGATCTGAATTTTCATCTAATATCGAATTTTCATGTACCATGTGATATTATTGCAATTTAATCGATTATTCTGAGCTGAGATTCCGAATTCCAAGTTGATTCCAAGTATCGTAGATGGAATACTAAACAGATCGATACAGTCTCAAGCAATATTTGTAGGGATCTATGAGCACGTCTTTCTTGCGAGAATAATGTTATTTTTTGAGCGATTGAAAAGATATTCATTTCCATAGAGATTCGATTGATTATGGGTAAAATCCCATTCGGAAGCATTTTGCCAATCGAATTAGCAAAATATTAAATGTCACACAAACAGTGGGGTTTGCAAATAATGCACAAAGGGTGGAACTCCTGCTTGTTTCTTGTGGGCGTTCCTCACACGTCCCTTTTTCTCCTGCAGCTTCTACTCATGTCTTCTCTCTAAATAATCTCTTTAGGAGAATACCTTTTTTTCTATTTCTTCTTCCCTTTTTGCTTCCGAATGGAAGCATTGTAATCGTGATTTTTTTCGAACTTGAGAGTTCATCGGAATATGACTCCAAATGATGAGAAACGTCGAAAAAAAATATTTTTTTGGGGTCGTCTGTATGTATGTCCGTATGTGTGTGTGTGTGTGTGTATGATGACACATTCCATCGCTTTTCTTAATAACGGCTGTATGTATCGACTTGAAAATTTTACGATATATTTACCACGTGTGCACCATGTGCTCCCAGAATTTTCAGCTTAATCGACCGAATGGTTCCCGAGAAAAAGCCAATTATTGAAAAATCGTTTTTTCGAGTTTTCTCTGCGAAAAATTATTTCACAGCATCCATCCTCAGCGAGGAGATGCGCATTGATAAGGCGCACATTAAACCCTGGAGGTGGCGAGCGCTCAAATTTTTGGTTTATCCGGTATTTTAACAGACATGTATTTTTTTGAAAATCATGGGCAACACGATAACTAAAAAAATATTTGAGTTAGAAACTTCAAATTTCGTGGGTTTGTATATCTTATGAGTGAGACCTTTGGGATTGAATCTGGGCGAAATCGGTCCAGTAGTTCCTGAGATATTCTTGATAAACCATTAAATGAATAGACACTCTATCTCTGGAACTACTGGACCGATTTCGCCCAAGTTTGGCTTAAAATATTCGCTTAGACGAGCTTAACAAATGCTGATAATTTCAGATTTTTCCTTCGAATTCTCTGATATGAGTACTCAAATAAAGAGTTCTACAAATAGTTCCACAAATTTCAATTTTTCTCAATTTTTTCCCTAGAAACGCTAGTATTTTTTATTTAATAATTGAAAAGTAGACAATTTTTTCTAAAAAATGACCCCATTATCATTTTACTATGACAACGAGAAAGACTAATTAAAACCTGAAATTCATTTTTTAAAATTTTCAAATTTTATTGTATGATCTAAATTTTTGTATAATATTGATTTTTTTAAATGAAATGTCATTATTTAAGGGGGACAGATTATATTGAGACGTCTATTTTGATTTAGAAGTAGAATCCAAATAAAAACAATCTTCTAACAGTACATCACACACCTAGGGAAGCAAAAATACTTCTGGTTTTAAAGAGACAATATATTGAATGTGTCTCACAGAAAAGGATATTTTATTCTTACTATCTTTATGCTAAATAACGCAAATTAACGTAATTCAGATGCATCACGGTAGTTATGGGCAGCTTATAAAATTGAAAACTACATTCGGAAGCTGTCTGCCAATTGCATTGGCAGAATATGAAATTTAAGCATAGTGCTGAAACTTACAAGTAACGCTCAGGGGCCGGCCGCCTGCTTGTTTTCTCTTGTGCGAAAGAAATTTGTTGAGCACACGACATCTGAAACATATACTCAGCCACGTTTTTTTAACGGACACTTTCTTTGCTCCCCCCCTCCCCTCATACACATTAACACATTTGCTTAGCAGCTAGTGAGACTGCAATCTGGATGAAGTCTTCGGCTCTGCCCATTAGTATTCATGATCTCTCAGCAAATATTCCACGGATGATTCATATATTGCGAATAACCACAATAAATTATCACCGTCGTTATTCAAATGATCGCCCTCTCTCATCGAAAGATGAATTGCACAATTTTGTGAAGGAACGTTCACCCACTACGTATATATGAGTCTCCTTGAAAAATTAGTTTATTTCGATTCGGAAGCATCATATCCTCTTTTTTATCTTACAGGAGAGCATCTCTTAACATTGAGCATGATACCGAATTTCAACAAGTATCATCGGTTCATGGGAATCCCCCTATTCTAGAAGATAACGTCAAGACCGGAAACTTTGAACATGAAGATGACGTGAAGCATTCTGATTCTGACGAGAGTTCAGACAGCGAAGATGAGCGATATTTGGAAGGGAATATTTTTACTAAGGCTGGCATTGAAGTGAGTATACAACAGCATTTACACATTCCTCCTCTCGAACTCTTTGAAACAGTCTGGGCGTTTAGTGGGTCATCTCAATTAATGCTCAAGTCATCTTTCATGCAGTACCGTTCAGGTGGCAAACATAAGATGTAGCCAAGTGTCCCCAATTCCATTTACATAAGAGGACCATGAAAGGACACACAATTATATTCCATCATCTAATCACTGTTTCCACCGCGACTATTTCCTCATTTCCGATGGATAATAGGATTCATGCACTAAGGGTGCTGAATGGATTCAGTCACAAACATTAGTTATTTTCCATTAATGATACGATTTGTCGAAGACGAAACCCTGATATGTATGAATTTCATTGAAAATTCATGATAGATATGGAAAGATGGCCAAGACAACTCAATCAGAATATATAAGTAGTGTGACGTAATTCACACGTAATTCACACTACTTATAGTTTAGCCTAACGGTAAGCTCAACAATTAAGCACCCTTGGAAAGCATCCGATAGCTAAAATAAAATTCAAAACCAATCCAAAATCCAAATGGGCGCCAGGATGTAGCTCAACATCCGATCAATCTTATATTGATCTGAACGACAATGAACCAATATTGAAATCAATTAATTCAACCAATAAACTCAAATGCTCCCTTATTCATCTCGAACTAGATCAGTCTTCTCTCAAGGTCGCTGTTATGGGTTTGAATGAGGAGCGTCAAATCATTCCGAACAAAACAATTTAGGGGATGAATCAAAATTTGTATTAAAGAAAAAAATTAATTATAGAATTTATAAATGATTCAACCCCTGCGTTAAATTGACGAGTCCGCAGTACAAAAAATAAATATTTCCAATTCTATAACATTAAACAAAAATAAAGCAACTCGAAATCAATGAACAATTACTGATAAAAAAATTCTCTAAAATCAATTTAAAAGAAAAGAAATTAATAATGTCAATCAAAAATAAAATCTAATTAATTAATAAATTAATCGATTTATTAATTAATCATTGTGACGTCCATCACTCGTTCATTCAACGTGAATAAATAGACCAAAAACATTGAAAACATCGAACAAACTAATACATTTTCAGGAAAAATTTATGGTTGCTTTCCCATGTTTTTTTCCTGTGGGCTAGCAATAAATTTAGAGACATTGTGCCGTATGCTCAAGTGTCTCGCTTAAAAAATTCTCGTTTTTTGAAAGAAATTCCAATTTCAAAACGCGTGAAGAAAAAATGAACGAAGAGAAAATTCGAGTCAAAGAAAACCATTTATCTTTTCTCAAGTGACAGACGACATAGTGGAGTCGGGCCCACTCTCGCTGTCTGTCTTCTTTTTGCTACCCTCTCATCTGGTCCAGAGGGTCCGTTGAATGTTTTATTTCGGAAATATTATCCAGACGTTTTTACAAGTGTTTAGGATTTTGGAGACTACGAAAATTTAACAAAAATTATTTGAAACAGATCTTTTTTTTCTTCTCGAGAAATTCAGAAAATTGGATTCTGTGAAGGGGAGAGCGGGCCTCCCCAAAGTTCAACATAAGTTCACTTCTATATAGGAAATTAAGAAGCTTTAGGTCACCTACAGCTCGTGTTGGAAGAAAAGCTATGGGTATTGTCGAGATTTGCTTTTGGATTATGTTTAGAATAACTAATTCAATGTTCTGAGCATCAATTAAGAGCACAGAACTTCGAGCTATTCGTAGTGCATAACTCAGCAGTAATGACGGAGCATGGAATAGATCAGGGATTGACACAGAAAAGGAAGCAAAGAGGAAGGAAATATAGGTAAGAAAGTGGCTACAACATTCAAAACCTTGAACCTTCTAAGAAAAAAAGAGACAATGTTACAAAGACGTCGCAGGAATGAAATTAGACATACAATGATGTTAGGCCAGGTTCAAAAATTGTTTTACTTGAATAAAAGAAGAACGCACTACTGCAGAGTGGTTCATGACAATTTTTTCTCAGTTAAAATATTTCAACAAAAAATCTCGTACAAAAAAATCTCATATAAAAATATCTCATGACCAAAACATCTCATGACGAAAACATCTCATGACAAAAATATCTCATGGTAGAAACAGCTCATGACAAAAACATCTCAGATGAAATATTTAGATTGATAATATTTCATTCATAAATTCTTTTCATAATATATCATTATGAAATAATAATGTATTCTCGTTTGATTTGGAAAAATTACGGTGATATTTTTCCATATATATTTTTCATAAAATCATATCGCGTGACTAGAAGCAAAGGTCGTATGTGCAAAATTTTCGTTTTTCGTGACTGGTAATAGCAAAAGGTCGTATGTACACTCATAATCGTTCCAATCAGGAGTGAAATAGCCTTTTTATTTTTGCGAAAATTGATTATTCGTAGCGATCTGGGACCGATTCCAAATGAAAAGTGACATTATTTTTTCACTAAATTCTTTCATAACCATCTTTGAAGAGAGTAGGTTCACCGAAAAATATCACGAGGTCTTTGTCATGTAGAATTGAATTCTCCTCAAAAATGGCCTAATAGAATTTTTCCCTAACTCCAATTGCAAAAAGAAAATGAGGGTATCCATTTTACCCTGATTTGTTTCAATGGGGGGCCAGCCCTGTCGACACAAAGTCATATTTTCGGTATACTGCCATTATTGGCACGAATAAAAATAAATTTAATCATTTTTACGCAAAATAACTGTATGAAAACAACCCGGTTGAAAAAAAAATCAATTCAAAAAAATTGATAGTGGATATACGACCTTTTCGTTTTGAATGAAACTATCGTTTGAGGTGAGTTTGTGAGAGGAAAAAGGTCGTATATGCCAAAAAATCTCAAAACTGGATATACGACCTTTTCGTTTTAAGTAACCAAAGTCATGGTTTTAAGTGACCTGTTGCTTCTAAATACGCGATATTACTTAATGCAATTTCTGTACAAGATATTCTAATTGAGATGAAATTGTCATGAGATATTTTCGTTTTGAGATGTTTTTGTCATGAGGAATTTTTGTATTGAGATATTTTTGTCATGAGATATTATTCCATGAGATGAAATAAACGAGATATTTTTACCGAGGTGTTATAGTCTGAGATTAAATTGATTGTCACCGACGAAAATGAGTCAGTCAAGGATTGCAAAGCTAGCAGTCAAGAAAAATTCATCGCATCATGACATACGGAATCAAGCGAAATCCCAAAGTGTGTACACGAACTCAACGAATGATAAAATCAGCCAGTGTAGTTGACATAGAGAGAGAAAAAAATGTCATCTTGAGTTCTCAACAACTCAGGAAATAGACAATGTTTTCAGCAAATCTGGCGCTATGGTTTCATCGATCAAGATTGAGAAATTACATAACGGAGCTCCAATAATGGACGACGCCGATGTAATTCTAGGAATTGCTGAATGGAAAAAAAAAGTCTTGACATTGGGAAAAGTTATCATAAATTTGGAAATTAATCAAGAAGGTTTGGGACATGTATTTCACGAAATATCCAATGAATTTCTATGATCAGAAGGGATTCTTGGAGGGAACTCGTTTCAATGAGAAGATTCTAAAGTAAAAGCCAAGCCAGAAAAAGTTCTACAAATAAATGGGACAAGCTTCAGTTTCCGTAAAATATCAGAACGTAGAAGATGCACGAATGGACAACGAGTTAATTCAGGGCTGGAAGAAGATCAAATTGTGTAGAGGGAAAAGCAAGAAAAGATCGAGATAATTTACAAGAAATGTCTGGACAATTCAATAACTGACATGGGACGTGGTTTTTTTTCCACGCCACCTGTATTTTAACTGAGAAAAATATTCGTGAGTAGAGAGAGAAAAATGCGCAAAAAACCTCCCGCTCACGAGGATAAACTGACTCAAGGTTATCTCAAAAATCCTCCAAGTCCTGAGGATAAACCGACTATGGCTACCTTGAATATATTGAGCATAAAAACCTCCAGGTCACGAGGAAAAACTGACCTACGGTTCTCTCAAACGAGTATGATAACGATCCCTTGAGGATTCTGTTAAATATAGCCCATAAAATACGTTCATTCCCGCGAAAAAAGAGTAATAGTACCGCCACTTCATTTTTTGACCGATTTTCCGCAGAGCAGTACCTTTTGGCGATCTTGTGGTGGAAGAGAGGGCCCGGAAGCACCATGGTTAATTGACCAAAATAACGTGTTTCCTAGGAGCTTCCGGACCACCCTCTTGGCCATCCTCAGGGGTGAGTGCAGAAGACGATTTGGAAGGAGTCGCGCTCCAGGTATGTGGGAATGATCAGGCCCTTGGATGGGAGGTCTGGAGGCAGGGAATAACCCATCCTGCCAAAGGAATTGCGGAAACTTGGGTTTACGTTATCGCCGAGGTCAGTCTGCTCATTCCCCAGGAAACGTGTTCCTCTGATGGCGGCTATCCACCATGAGAAAGGGAAAACCACCTCCCTCAAACAGGCTCAAAAATAACAGGCCAAAAAGTATCTCCCAAAACCCATCATCCCAACAATCTCCACACATCATAATAAGTTTTATACTCCTTTAGAGCCACCATAGTTTCCGAGAAAACCCCTCAAAACCAACCCCTATTCATTCTCTATCGATCACAAAAATTTATCCCGTTGAAATTCCCCAATTTTATTAAAGAAATTATAAAAGACAAAAATGGGAGAATTCAAGAGTATTTGAATTCTCCCACTCGAATAAATGCGCATGAGTGCGGCATTAATACCTTCGAGTGGCGTGAGGGCGCAGCACAACGCAGCTGGCCCCACCGCTCCACTCAACTCAACTCACTCCCCTCTCCTCGAAGAATCAGTTCGAGTAGTGTTGCGAGGTGAAGAGCATCTATCGAGATCCGCTCGGATTTTTATTCGTGTTTCGGGAAGAACAAAAGTCTCTCCAAAATCTCAAGTTTCCCCGAAAGTGCCCAAACACCGCAGGAAACAATGGTGAGTCAATTTTATTAAGTTATTTTCGCGAGTGTTATTAATTACGTAAGTCCGAGTGGCGCGAATAAAATTGCGATGAGACGCTACACGTGGTTGTAGCGTCCCTTTTACCTACTTCGTTTTTCTCCAGTTTCTCGTGGCCGGTTACCTCGAAAATTAATGGGGCCACTGAGAAAATAATTAAAGAAAATTTCGCGAATGTTTTTTCGTATGTTTCGCGATTTTTCCGGAGTTTTCAGGATTTTCCAAGGATAAAGGAAATGCAAGGAGAAACGACGCCACGCACCTCGTGGCGCCTCAAATCTTATTAAAATTTTTCCCCGGCTCTCTTCATCTCTCCTGGCCGGCTTTCTTTATTTCATTACAGGCCAGTGAGGAGATAATGGGGAAAATGAATAAATGAAACCTGTTTTAGGATTTTATTTCAGGTTTTTGGGCATTTTGAAGCAGTTTAAATAATGCATCATTGGTTGATGCAGTGCCGTTCAGCACGTGCTCCCCAACGCTTGGGTAGAGCTGGCTATCTGTTTCTCTCTCGCACACATTCACTCGCGTATGGCTATCTCTCTCACACGCATAGCTGTTAGAAATTAGTCATTTCACAGCTATCGCTGGCTCTCTCACACTCATACATTTATATTTTTTCTCTCTCTCACACGCATAGCTGTTTGAATTCCTTCGAATTCACAGCTGTTGCTGTCTCTCTCGCACTCGTACATTTTTTCGAATATTATTTCTACCTGAAATAAAGCATGCCGTCATGTAAATACGCTGTCAAGTTATTTCTCCTTTCGATTCGGAGAAATAGTTCCAGCCGGAGTTCCGAGAATTTCCGAGTGCCTTTATTTACAGGCGTCGAGGTCTCTTTTCCGTTCTATGCCGTTTTCTCTTCCTTTTTCCTTCACACCTAATTCGGTGTGAAGGCAGTTGAGTTACGCTCACAACCAGCGACTCACAGAATTCCCTAGGCTAGGAGAAACTCCCTACTAACCGACTAGGGAGAGATTTAGGCGCGCTTTCAAGAGCATCGTCCTTGAAACATTCTCTCACAATTAATGCAGAGGGAAATTATCTTTTCTTATGAACTCTGTAACGGGTTTTCATCCAATCCCGTCACACTTCTGGCCATCCCTTTCCACACACACGGTTCGATAGCATGGGCGCCAGTTTATTCTTTACAGGAGGAATAAACAAAACTCACTGTGTGCTGGTTTTCCCTGGGCTCACCACGCTTAACCTCTTAGGGCGGTTTCGGGCTAACCTGCTGAACCTTCGGCAGTAATTACTCGGGGAATTACTAACCCCAATGGATGGCATGGGCAATCCATTCCCGGTAACCCAGTGTGCTGGTTATGGTAGAGGGGCGTGGGTCTAGTCACAGTCCCTCTAGCGAGAACAAGTCGGAATTGGGGTATTCCGCGATAGCCTCTGGATGAGCCCGTCCGCAGTATTCCTCTGATCTATCGTCACCCAGAGAATACCGGACGTCTCCATCCACACGAGAAACGCCACGTAGCCACGCTACGGGCAACCAACGATAACTCTCACCGAAGTGAGCGGTAGAGGATCCAGGGACGTCTCCCGATCCTCTCGAGTCTGCCGCCCAAGGCAGACTAACTGAACACCGTGTCGTTGGGTCTATTTATATCGGCTGAAGCTGCTTCTCCTCGTCTAGAGGTCTCTCCGTGCGCCTGCGTGATTCTTCCTCTCACACCACTGCCAGGCCCAGAGATAACTCTGACATCTCTAGTGGAGCGCCAGCATTTCAGCTGGGCTTCTGCCTTATCCTCAGCCGCATATAAAACCCACTGACGTGTTAGTTAGCTTTCGATAACTTTTAAGGTGTCATCTTACGCAGATGGCACCGCGGTAGTATTTTCTAGCTGTTCATGTGTGAGTCTCCTCGAGCTCTACACTTGAATAGCTTCACCCGAAGGTGGCATAAGCCGATACGATAGCCGTAACGAGAAACCTCGTTACAACTCTTTCGGTAGACTTTCAGAGTTTGGGTTATCTTTTGGGATTTTTGCATTAATTGATATGCAATAAATAATCCCCTATACCTAACAATGAATTAGGATATTTTTGGTCATTTCCGGTTCCCTCGCAACATTTTTAAGGAAATGCCGACTAATTCAAAATAATCATGAGATTAATCATGCCACCGGTTATCTTTTCCACCAGTCCATAGGAACGTAAGGGCGTACGAGTACTCCCTAATACTGCCCGAAATAACTAATAGAAATAATTGAAAATAATTATTAATTAATACTGGCAAGTAGCTTTAAGGGAATTGCGCCCAATCTCACTTACAGATAATTATCTGAAAATTATGTTTACCACATTTTGGGGGCACTTGGTACCTTTTATTATATTTTTGCTTCCGAATGGAAGCTGTGTAATCGTAATTTTTTCGATTTTGAGATTTCATCATAATATGACTGCAAATGACCCAAGACGTCGAGATCCGTCATTTTTAAAAAATGTCTGTGTGTATGTGTGTGTGTGTGTGTGTGTGTGTGTGTGTGTGTGTGTGATGACGCATTTTCCGCTTTACTCTGAAGTGGGGTTAGCTAGCGATCTGAAAATTTTACCATAAGTTCGCCATGCGTGCCCCAAGCTCTCACAAAAATTTCAGCTAAATCGGCCGGATAGTTTTTGAGAAAAATGAAAATGTTGAAATATCGTTTTTTCGACTTTTCTCGATGAAAAATGGAATCACAGCGTCCAGTCTCCGCGAGGAGATGCGCGTCCAAGAGCCGCATCTTTGACCCCCAGGGTGGTGGGAGCTCAGATTTTTATTTTAGCCAGTAGAAAACTTTTGATAAATTTTTCGTGAAAATCTTGATTCCACGATAACTTAATAAATAATTGAGCTAGAGACCTCAAATTTTGTGAGGTTATACATCTGATGAGCACAAAAGTTGGTATTGAAACTGGGCAGAATCGGTCCAGTAGTTTTTTAGATATTAGCATAGAAACATCAGAAAAAGCAAGCTATATCTTCAACCTTGAATTATCTGCAACCTTGAATTAGGCTGAGTTTGGGCAAGGCTAAACTCGAGTTAGCTAACTTGACTATGAAGTTGAAGCTCAAGATTTCAATGGAATAGGACTAAAGATGTTCCAAAAAGTAGAAATATGACAATAAAAAAGAATTTTGTTACTCATAGCAAACGAGGGGATTCTCATCATCTTCAGAACATTCAAAGAGATATCATATTTAACAAAAAGAACATGAATTGACGTGATTAATATGAATAAGATCAGTGATGGTAGATTTGAAATTGAAAAATTCATTCGGAAGCTTTCTGCCAATTGCATTGGCAGAATATTAGATGTAAGATTCTCAAATTACGCACAAGTAATGGGGCTCCTGCTTGTTTCATTATGGGCGATTTTAGATATAAATTGATAAAAATAAGTAATTCTCTCATTTTCTACGATTATTCTCTCTCTCTCTCTCTCTCTCGCTCGATTTAAGATTCTAAGTACTTCTGGGTTCGTCAGACTCTCTAATGGATTTATCGATTAATTCGGCCTTTTTTAATGGCGTTAAGGGATTTTGAGTCGATCTTTTAGGCATTTCTTTATAAAAGGCGCTTCTCGCAATTTTTCCTAGTAGCATTGGCTACTTTTACAATAACGAGGAAAGTAATGTACTAATGGATGTATAACTGAAAATTATGTATGATTTTGGTCTTATTCAGGCAATAGCGGAACATGTAAGGACATTATCTGGCTCGTATTTATTTATTTCTCTATTCCTCACCCTAACTCTCGTTCTATGGTTCGGATCTCTTCTTCGGATTTTATTGGTGTTTTATCTCATTTTTGGCGACTTCTGAGTGTGCCCTAGACCTACGCCCTCTCTCCACGAAGCTGAACCCGCCTAGCACAAGCCGCAACCCCCTTTTCCGACACCCTTTTCTCTGGCGTTTCCTCAATCCCCTCGAGAGTTTACCGTTACCGTTTCCGCCATTTTTTTATTTGAAATTTGATACTCATTAAGAACTAACAATAAATGCAAGGTGAAAAGATGGATGTTGCAAAAGACATGTATATTGATCACATTTCATAATTCTAAATGGAAAACATCAGTTGTTTGAATGTTCTCCATTTAGGATTATAAAATGTGATCAATATACATATGTCTTTTGCAACATCCATCTTTTCAGCTTGCATTTATTGTTAGTTCTTAATAAGTATCAAATTTTCAATTACAGTCGCCAGGGTTTTCATGAGCAGGGACCAAAAATCATATAGTTCCTAGCAAATTTTCCTAATTTTTAGAAAAAAATAAAAAAATTGAAAAAAAATTTGGGGAACGATTAGGAACAAGCATTTGAAGTTTTCAAAGACCATTTTCACCTCGAAAACAAGGACAAAAACGAAAAAGGATATTTTTTTGCAGAAAATTCAGAAAATTTGCAATGAAAATCTGTATTTTGTATTTTTTTTCATTTAGATACTCACGTCATTCTCAAGAGAAAAGTGTGATGCAAAAATCGAAATTCATTGATTTCTGCTTCGATAGTGGGGCAAAATGGTTTAGAATTGAGGATTTTCTTCATTTTAATGGTTTTAATCGATGAGGACTGAAAAGTCGCCCCCCAAAATTTGGAGCCGAAATTCTATTCGAGAATTGGTGGAATCAGCGTACTGGAAAAGCATCTGAAGGTTCTGCAAATGTCTTTGGAACATGGATCGGAGAAATACATGGATATAAGATGGAGAAGAATGCATCACGTCTTTTCAGTCCATTCCATCCGGATGAAAAGTAATTGAGATGAAGTTCGAATCAACAACAGCCGCTGAGGAATATCTAGAGCCAGGAAATTATACGATGATGGAAGTGCATAATTGAGAAATAATAGAGCCCTTGGAAGCCCTTAAAATTGATGATACACTAGTTACAACTGTCGAAAAGTATCAGGCAAAAAGGAAAGCACAAGAAGTAATACATCAAAAGAGTGCCAGAACAATTATTTGTAAAATAACAATTCAAATAAAAATTCCAATGAAGAAACTACGTGAAGCGGCGATCAAATTACGGCAGCGGACGACCTCGGGCGATGCACTAGGTCAAAAATGCTGACCCGTGCATTCTTTAACGTTCGTACGGACGGAGCATCAACGATTAAAATGATATTCAATAAAATTCCAGAAAAATATTCGACGAAAATGAAACTCTTACACTTTTATGGATTCCTAATCCATAAAAACAAGTTGAGACACAAGGTTTCACTGAAATATCCTTATTTTAAGGATGAAGATAATTTTTCACTAATAGCATCACTAATAGCAGAAAAAGAACCTTGCGGCTATCGAGTGAAGCCCTATAACAAGTGAGATGATTACTATTCAAGAGGCAAAATGAGAAAGGACCATTTTGATTTTGCTTTGAAAAACTCATCAGTTCGTTTGCTCCAACGCATTGGAAATTTCGGCAGTAGAAGCGTATATAGCCTGGACAACAACGAACTAACATCCAAAGATGACGTTGTGCTGAACGGTGTTTGAGTGATCCTGACAGCGTTTATTCTTTAACTGGAGGCCAGACAATTTGGGGATACTCTTTGCAGATGTGCAGATTACTAGCACGTACTGAACACTTATCTAAGATATAACTTATCTTAATTCTCTACGGATGATTAGAACACTTGTTTACATGAAAATACGGGAATCAAATTTGCCAGAAGTTTTCATTCATTTCAATGCGCTGTCACTAAAAGCTACGTACATTGAAATTCAAATGGTAGCGAATTCCATCGAAATCACACAAATTTATATTTGGAAACGTAACTGACAATGCATCTAAACATAGTAAAGGTCCAAAGTCAATTTCAATATTAGGAAACATTCTTCTCGAAAAGGGGGAAGAAAAGGAATGGAGCTAAGTGCAGAGTTACTTATATCAGGAATTCTCAGCACAGACATCAAACTGATTATTTCCACGGAAGCTGCATCTGAACATGTCAAGAAAAGTAAAAAATGATCACCTACAGTTCATTCACTTTTCGACATGAAGTTTTTGCATGTATGACGAATTCGGCGACGCAGAAGTTCATTGTTCAGCTAATTCAGCAGAATGATCATGTCAACGACACCAAGGCCAAGTGCACGATAGCACTTGCACAACAGCTGGAGCAGATTGATGAGCTCAAAAGCACACCAATGAACTTGAATGGATTTCTTTCTATCCATCTGAATCTACAGAAACATCTATCAACAGAAACATCCTACGGGAAGATGCAATTGCAAATTGCAGGGAAGAAGAAATACCGACGAAGAATTTGAATCAGAGAATCAGTAGTGTCAATCAAGAGAAGTAGAGACTCCAAGTCTCCACCATTGAGATTCTAAATAGACATTTGATTGCAATTACCACATTAAAAAACGAAAAAACTGAATGTATATATTGTCACGTATTTTTAATCCACGGTAATTAAAGAATTGCGTGAAACTCAACTACATCAAGATATCCAAAAAAAAGTCAATAAAATCAAACAACGTTAATTGCTGGGCGCCAGGACGACCTTTCGTCCGAAAATCAAAACAAACAAAGAATCAAAATTTTCATATCAAAATTTAATCCCCAGGTGACTATCCGACTAGTCAGTAACAAAAGGATTCCAAAATCCTAATGACCGCGGAGGCGGCTGGGTTCAAAATTCACCTGTAAATTTATCGAAAAAGAATACAGATTTCTAAATAAAATATAATTCAATTTTGTTTTATTATTTCAATTCAGAGCGATATCTCTTTTAACTATGCTCTTTTAAAAAAAAAATGAAAAAATAAAAAAAATATTACAATAATAATAAAAAAATAAATATTTAGTTACTGAATTTAAATTTTGTTAAACAACATCATAATTGTCTTTAATATCGGAAAAATAACATGAATCAATTATTCAAGACTTAATAAAAAAAAAAATTATTCAAGACTATATAATTTTTTTATTGATCAAAAACAAAAAAAAATGATAATCAGAACTAATTCAAATGTCCCGACAAATTTCAAGAACACGACAAAACACTAATTAACTACACAGTTTGAATTGTCGTTAAAAGAAAATAGTCAAAGAATTTTAAAAAATCAATTTGATTTAATTCTGATTCCCGCGACAAGTACCTTAAGGCTCTATAGCCGCATGGACGATCGGCTTCCTTTACAAATGCACCTTTATAATTCTCAGCGATAACTCGAAATAATAAGAAAATAATAATAATAAAAAAAAAAATTAGACGAAACAATCGTCGTTATCGAATAAAAAAAATAATAAGAATAATCAAAATTATCGTCTAAAAATTATCGCTGAAAATTAAATTAAATGCCGACCAATTTTAATAAAAAAATTATTTAAATCACAAATTCTCAATTAATTTTCCCGACAATAATTTTCCGAAATTAACAATAATAAAAAAACTAAGAGAAACAAGAATTTCAAAATTAAATTTCATTTAAAAAAATCTAACACGCCATGGAAAAATCCGAAAATGGTGGTGACCGGCGTCGTAACGACGCTAATAAAGAAAAATGTCCAAAACTATGCCGAGAATAATCACACGCATGGAGGATAGAAGAGAAGGAGTACGAACGGCGGGTATTAGAATTTGTCGAAATTTGTGTTAACTAGTCTAGTTCGCAAGAGGAGCGCTGTCGTCACGCTTATGGGGACATCTTACGGTGAGCCAAAGGAGCGGTCGGATTGAGGAACTGTTTTACCATAAACTCAGCTTTCGCTGTAATAGTACCTCTGTTCAAAATTTAGACATTATTGTTCAACTTATTCCAATTAGACTCCCTTAAAATTAACAAATTAATATGTATAATACGTGCTATCAGGGATGTTTTATTCCAGATTAGGATTAAGAAATAGTCAACTATTAAGAAATTCCTCCATTAATCGTGCAATGAGCTACTAGAAGAACTAAATTAATAATATCAGACTAATGGTTTGAATCGATTTTTACACATTATCTGATTGTCGTGTACTGAAATGATGAATCCGATTATTTCTGAATATATCTTATATTGTTGTGCATGTCATTATTACAATCATCATTCATCCATCTCATTAACATTAGTATTATTCTACTATATCATTCACGTTACAAATGCCTTGCACATCATTATTCACCTAGTTTTTGCAATAATTTTACATTTACTTTAACAAATTTTCATTAACATGTATATGAAGCTATGAACATATTTACAGTCTTATAGCTAATTATTTACAATAGTTCGAGCTCATAGGCTCTCACACAGATCTTCTTTGCAGTTTCTTGCTTTCACAACTTGATTATGCTATGGAGGAAATACAATTCCATATTTTATAATTTTACATTTTACATTCTCAAATTAATTCAATTTGGCTTGTTTCCTCAATTTTTTAATCTTCTTCTTCTTAGTTGAATCCGACTTTTTGATGAATTCCGCCAAAAAATGGCCTCGCATTACAACATAAAAATTTATGATTTTCCTCGTGAGAAACCGACAGTGTTCGTGACAACCAATCAAACGAAACTGCGTACAATTGCGGATTGCCCCTGTTACTTTATCTGCGATCCTCAAGACTGTATCATGCTGGATTGGATTGGAACACACCTCTTCTAACACGATCTTCTCTACCATTTTCGTAATATCGAAGAGTTTTGCGCTGGGGTATAATAAATATCCCTTGGATAGTCGTTGAATTACTTGATCCCTATTCTCTGGTTGCATCGATCTCATCGCCTGGAAACATAGCTGGCACTTGCTGAAACGTCGCATTTTTCGAGCTATATATCCAGCGATGTAGCTCTGAACATGATCACTAGTATTGATGAGGTGGTAATTATGGTCGGAGCTACTTGAACTATTGGGGTGGTTTCGTTCCTCGATATGTGCATCCATCTCTCCACGTCCAGCATTCAGAGCACAATAATCATGGTCTAAGAGGGATTGATATGATGACGGTCTGTTGTTCTTATCGTTGTTGTTGGTTTCCATGAATTCAATACTGTTGAGCTCTATATCTAGAGATTCCAGCCATTCCCCTTTGGTCGTTAATTCTCCACTATTGGAAACATCTTTTGAATTCACAAGAGTTTGCAGCATTTCGCTTCCCGAAATATTACTATTCTTTGGTGGAGTAATGAGTGAATATACGGATAGCAGTCGGTAAATTTCGGTGAAATGTTTAGCATCAGGATGATCGTCAGAACCGCAAGCTCCGCGGATAAGTCCAAAAAAATTCTAAATTGAAAAAATAATAGAACTATTAATAAATAGATCAGCTGTGGGGTAAGTTTGTTTGTATATGTATTCATTACCTCGAGAGAATCTCGATTCAAACGGCTAGTCATCAAGTATTTATATCCATGCTGCTCCTGGAGATATTCAAAAATTTCAAGACTCGACCGAAGAGTTACTTTCAATCCCAATAAGGTTGGTGCTGTTAGGCATTGTGATGGAGGATTTATTCCTAGGTAAAGTCTTTCCCATTCATTTAGGTATTCTAAGAAATTGACAATTGCCTGAAATCAGAATAATAATCGATTATTGCTGATATTATAGTTTCATTGACATTCCATGCAGGAAATTATTCCTAATTTTGTTCACAATACCTCCATATGGGCAGAGTTTGAACGAAGAGCTCCAGCTGGCATACGTGACATCATCGCGGTGATGAGATCATCTACTCGCTTGCAAAATAAAACTGATGGAAGACTGTTCGCTGCATGTAAAGACATGGCGGTTTGCACTTGAGGACAAAATAACTACACAAGATTGAAATGAAGTCGTTATCCTCTTCACATTGGAAAGCATTATGATAACGATAATCGAAAAATAGCAATTTAAAATGCATATTACCTGAAATGCCATGGGCACATTCATTTTCTCATAACCCAGTGGATGAAGATGATCCCAGGTCAGCATATACGCTATGTGTAGTGTTGGTGAACTTGGTGACTCTTCACGCAATACTTCTCTCCAGTGTTCCAGATCAACTGTTCCATCAGGAGTCTATATAAATATTTCGGAAGAATTTGATTTTACGGAATTTCCATGAGTGCAAGCGAAGGTACAATGTTCCTAACATTCTAAATGAAAGTACCTCGAACCTTTGCCGAACAATCACCCAATTCCGCAGCGTTTTAATGAGATGAGGGAAATCTGATAAAAACCATAATTTCCGTTCGTCATCCATTGGATGTGGACAGCTTCAGTTGTTCTCATCAATATTGAATTTTTTCCACATGGCACGGTTCCACGTAGCTCCATCAGTAGTGATTGCATCTACAGAAAATCCTGCATTCTCAATCATTGCAGTTGCATCAAAGATGAGCCTATGCAATGACTCCCCAGAAGCACTTCCATTTGATAAGAAACATCCCACGGTCTGCACCCAGCTGCCCTGAAATGGTTGGAACATGATGACCAAGGCATGATCACCAACTGTATTTTTTTTATTTTCAGGTGTGTGGTCCCCCAGGTCCGTATAGCCTTCGAACGTCATCGTGTTTCCATCAAAGGAAATATTCTCACTTAGTTTCATTTCATCAATGATTTCATCAATGCACGCATCTACTAATTGAAACTGTATCACTGAATTATCAGCTATGCATGTCCACTGGTCAGGAACACCATAATTCTGCACATCACGCTGTAATTGATTAAAATTATAAAATGGAGTCGTCATGATGTTTAAAAACAAAAAAACCGTCAGAAAACTAAGAATGCTCGAAAATATTGGAGCTGTTCTGTCGAACGAGACAATACTTCACTGTGGAACAACTGTGTGTAACTAAATACCAATTTCAAAATTGATGGAGTTATATACCTTATTTTGCATCCAGGTAAGGCTTCTCACCCCCCTGGTTATTTTATGGCACCAGGTTTCGAACTAACAATTGACGATTTCAATAGGAGAAAAGGAAACTTAAAAATAAAAAAAATAGCAAGCACTTCTATATGATTTTTCCCCCCAATTTTTCCCCATTTTATCTTCTAATTTCAGTTCCTCATGATTCATTAATGAAATATTCTCGGTGATTAATGAGTGTTACTTACCTTTTTTCTAGTGCAAATGAGCACAGTAAAATCGATTTTTCTTACATCGGAGAGAATAAAATTTAGCATATAAAATATCACTAAAAAATGCATTGTTTTGGGGGAAAAGAGGGAGAATCTCAGTGTTTATATCAGACATGGGCAGATTTCCGGTAGTTGGGAGAGCACTGCCAGAATTGTATTACCACTCCGCCTAGCCTAGTCACAAATTTTTACCGGGGGTCAATTATTTCATCACAGATATTTCTCGGTACCGATATTCAGAAAAAACTTGTGTGAATACGTGTCTAACTTCACATTTTTTTTAAGTGGAAGTATCATTTCCAAAAAGTAGAGAATTTTCTTCCTCAACTATTCTACATTACGTTCCACTTTTTTTTTATGCTTAAATTCCATGCAAAAACGTAAAATTCAATCAAAAGACATTTAGTAGTAGAGAGGTGAAATCATGTCTTTTTTTGTCCTGCATTTATTCAAGATAATTTATTTAAGGTAATTCTTTATATAAGATACTGTCTGGATCCGAAGGAAAAGTAAATTCTAAGAATAAAGCTGCTTCCACTTCATCTACTGCAACAAAGAGAAGAGATGAATGTTTACATTCAAAAAACTTCCCGATCGCAACATTTCATATGATCATATGTAAATGCGCTTATATTTGTATTTCCTTGATTGGAAAAATTGAGGAAGAGAATAATTGGAAAATCCCCAACAAAATAAAATTATCTTCTATTTGGGAAATACCCACCCTTTCTATTAACCAAGTACCTGATGTTCTGACCGGTTACAGCAAGTATTCTGTTTATGATGTCTCTTTGTGCACAACAGCGTGTAATAATGACCACTCTTTGCAAAGCAAATCTACTTTATACCTGAAACAGAAAACTTGACTACTGCTGGGCAAAACACACGAATGCAGTGTACGAGGGAACTAACTTCTAGTATCGTTTATGTTAAACGAGGACAGACAAAAAATGGTCTTCGTTCTCTTTTTCAATGGTGAAAAAACCAGAAACTCCACTCTTTGCAGTATTTACTATTTTGCCATGTCGATTGGCAAAACGCTTTCGAATCGAATTCAGTAGTGAAGAGGTAAAACAGGATAAATGAACTTATCTTTGAGGTCGTTCTAAAGGGAATATTCCGGAAACTAAGCAAGATAAGGTGATATTACTCATCTCTTTTTGTAGAGAATTTCAAGAGTTACAAAAGAGTCTGAGGGCAACATTGCGCTTTCTCGGTTATTTTTTAAGGTATTTTCAAAAAACTTAATGAGAAAAAAATAGACTTATCTTGTTTTACCTCTTCACTACTGAATTCTATCCATAACTAATCGAATCGCTGAAAAATTGATTTTCTGCAAATTCGATTTTCCTCGAAAAGTACACAACCCTCATTTTTTGATGAAAAAAATACATAAAATACCTGGAAGAAATTATTATAATGCATTTCAAGAGTGTTTTTTATTGAGCCTTACTAACCCCATCTTTTTTTTTTAATTACAAACCTCATCAACACCTGTTAATACTCTTATGAAAAATTCCCACAAATAGCCTTTTATTAAAAAGTTTCAAGTGAAACCCTGCCTTAATTACTCAAAATTCGTCTATGAAATCCCTCCAAAATCTCCAACGTTACCCTTAAATTGGCTTTTGATTCAGCCTAATGTTCTCCCTTAACTCTAAACTGGTCATCATGAGCAGCTTCACGGCTTTTAACGGGTGATAAACGTTGCACTACTGTGTTATTTCGGATGCGACGTTTTCGAATTCTCTCTATACTAGTCGAGCACGTTCAACGAGTTTGCGGCAACGTCGCTCAACGGATAGTTCACTTTAGCATTGAAAATATTTTACTAGCTGCTAGAATTTTGTTATATGACTTCACTAAATTTATTGGAATCATGATTTTTTGAAAAATTGTGATATTTTGTTGAGCTCTTCAATGAAAGAAGTCAAACTTTCCCATAATCTTTCACCCATTTCACTAATTATAAAACAATAAAAACAGTAGGACGTGAACGGTGGCTCGTTCGGTAGAGTGTCGGATTGCCAACTCGTAGACCCGAGTTCAAATCCTAGTCTCTGCCGAATGATACAAGCACCACTGTAAAAATTATTTACAAGTGCTTTGTCCACAGACACACCATGAACCTCCGTCGCTGATTGGCATAATCTTAGCGAAAAGATGGCGACGTTAAATAAGTATAAAAAAAAAAAAAATAACAGTAGAGTGCGGCATTGTGCTCGTAAGGTAACTAATCTAGGATTGATATAAGAAGAAATTTATAATGGCCTACAGCATGCCCCATTTTTTATAAAATATCAATGCCTCTCTTTTAGCATAATTGAAAGCCATCATATGAAGCCAGTCATGATCGATGTTTCAATTCGTGAAGTGAGGGCAACTCCCATTTTTTCACACTAAATCATCAAATATCTACTAAATAAGTATCTGCTTTTTTAGAATGTTTTTAATTCATACGATTGGGCCAAGGAGCTACCTGACTTCCACTCCAGCCCCCGACTTTTCAAATTCCCCAGTTCTGCTCCATGTATCGGCAGACAGGGTAGGACTACATATCGGAATATCTGTCGAATATTCTTAGAAGTAATTTACGGACAGGGGGCTTGAACAAAACTTTTTTTTACTCTTTTCATCCTCATAGGCAGCTCATTCGCGATCAATCAGGATAAATGCTATTGATTAATACAATTTATGAAATGTTTTGAAATTGTGAGAGAAAAATATCGTTCAGGTTTTACATTTTGTGAAGGAATTCGTAATCCATAGTATTATATCGAAAGTAAAGTGTCAGACACATAGAAAAGCCATATTTCATAGACAAGTGGAATGGATATTCTCTGATATTGAAGGGATGTTATGAAATTTCCACTTTCTTCAGTTTATCTGTTTTTTTTGCATTCATCTATTATAAATTGTTTCTTACGGATTTCCGTCCCATTTTTTGGGATTGCCGTCAGAATGAAAAGGTACTCATTTTGTAGAAAAAATTGTCGACTTTCGAATAATGAAATAAAAAATAGTAGTGTTCCTAGGGAGAAAGCTAAGAAAAACCGTGATTTTTGAAAAAACTAATTTATCGAACAACTTTACAAGAGACTTCTTCGCGAAAATCTGAAATTCTCACCATTTGTGGGGCTCATCAAGCTGAATCTTTTAAGCTGAACTTAAATGTAATCGCTTGGATAGTTTTTGAGATATAACCTCTTTTCATAAAATGGTTTTTGGCCAATATCTCAGAAACTACTGGAGCGATTTCGCACAATTTCAATACTAATCTTTTCGTTCATTGGATGCACAAACTGACGAAATTTGAAGTCTCTAACTCAAATAGCTTTTGAGCTATCGTGTATAGTAAATTCAGGATGAAGAACACTGTACTTGAAATTATCTGCAAACGAGAAATCTCAGCAAAATTTACCCCGAGTGAAAATTGTGAGTTCAAATGAGAAGTATTCCATCGCTGAGAGTGGGGGCTGTGAATCAATTTTTCGCGGAGAAGAATCGAAAAAACGATTTTTCGAAAATTTGAGTTTTCTCGAAAAGTACTCAACCGATTTCGCTCAAATTTCACTGACTGCAATTTGCGTGGGGAGGGAAAGTACAGTTAAATTTTCAGCTCACCAAGTACTACCGTTGCGGAGCAATGAGCTGATATCTGTCACACATACACACACACTTACACACACACACACATACGTACAGATATTTTTGAAAAATGTAATTTCTCGGCGTTTTGGATCATTCTGAGTCATATTCCGATGAAATCTCGAAATCGAAAAAAATCGCGTTTACAATGCTTCCATGCGGAAGCAAAAATATTGTGATTCAATGGGAAATGAATCAACCTTATATGTATGATCGATCCTGGGTCACTACGACTAATAAAACTGGAAATATGCGTGAGAAAATGAATTTTTCAGATTTAGCCAAAAGGCTTTTCTCCAAATCTTCATTTAAAAAAGTAGAATTTAGAAAGAAAGACAATTTGAATTGGCACATGTTTTCTGAGGGAAATTTTCTCGATTTTGTGATGGAATCGTGAGATAGACTCTATCTGAAACCACTGAATGTCCATTTTCCCTAACCTACCTCTATCGCGTCCACTTCCATGCTAAATGATCATGACTTTATGGATACAAAAGAAAAAAATATAAAAACTTTAAGGATAAAAAATAAAAGGGAAGTACAGTGAGTTCAAGATTCAGATGAAGAATCTGACCGGTTTAGGTGTCTTTTTTTTTATAGGGTCCAGCTTTGCCTGTTTTATCTACAGATCAGTTCGCAATAACAGCTTCCTTATTTTAGATTCCTCAATTTCCATCTGGTTCATCTTTAAATTACTCTTCATTTGTCGGATCTCAGCATATTTTCTTTTCTTCTCGTAGCCCATTTCTTTCCGGCCGATTGTTGAATCATTATTATTATCATCAGTTTCAGCTTTGTCTTCATTGCAACGTCTTTTTACTTTTTGCAGCGTCCTCAGCATCGTTATCAAAACGTTAGGATCGATATTTTGAAAGTTGCTCAGCAGTGGTAGCAGAGCTTCTAGCATTCAAATTTTCTCCAATCTGTATTGGAATGTAAACAGATCTACTGCCAGATGATTCTGAAGTAGCCAATCTGTCACCAAAGGCTCTGCTGCATGGCACTGAAGTACCTGGTGTATTTCTAGACAATTGTGCGGTATCTGCTCCATTACCAGATGACACTGGAGTCTTTGATTCATTTGACGACACTGACGCATCTGGTTGAATGTTGATGGTATTGGAGTGTCTGATCCATTGCTTGATGATACTGACGTATGTGGCCTGTTATTGGATAGTATTGAAGTGTGTGATGTTCCTCTAAACGGCACTGAAGTGTGCGATGTTCCCCTGAACGGCACTGAAGTGTGCGACGTCCCTCTGAACGAAACTGAAGTGTCTGGGCGACTGCTCGATGGTCCAACCTAACTCATGATGTCTTGTAGTGGCGAACTGATGGGTTGCCTCAATTTCCTTCGATTCCATCCATTCCAGTTAGAGATGTCGCCGTCTTTCTGTAGACTCTTGTAAACGTCAATTATCACCACAGTCAGGGTGATCTTCTAATAATTCCTCGACATCCACATATTGTGGTGCATCAGTATCAAATGCGTTCAGCAGTGGCGCTATTTCGCGTCCAATTATTGTCAGTGCTGCCTCATAGACGTCATTTCTTACGAAGTTTATTGAGCCTCCTCCTGTTGCCATTGTCTCACGTCTTTCACGAGCTTGATACTCGCGTGTCTTTTTCTTAATATTGGCCCAGCAGTTTTGTAAATTCGGAAGCGAACGTTCATCATGTTGAGCATTGAATTCTTCTTGAATTTTTTTCCATGCTTCTCCTTTGTGAACCCTTTGAAACTTATCAAATTCCTTTGATTCGACAATGTGAGCATATCTCCTTATGATATTGATTAGAGTCATTTTCTGTTCCTCTGAAAAATTCGCAGCTCGTTTTCTATCAAAAAAAGATAATTATTAGTATGATGAGAAAAAGAATGATAATAAAATCAACGTATATCTGACAATCATTTAGATTTTTTAATAAAATGAATCATTATTGACACAAGTAATTAGAAGAAATGATAATCCAAGTCACACAGGTCTAACAATTCTTTGGATTTTTTTGGAACGAATAAATAATGATCGAAAAAAATCTTTCAAAAACTTTCACTCAGAGCTTTTCAAATTTTCTCCATACGCATATTAAAATTTTTTTTTGAAAAAAAAAAAATGTATTTATTGAGAAAAAAAAACTAAAAATTCTGAGTTGTCTGCTATTTTCAGTATCATAATAATGATAATGAAATTAGTACATATCCAGATACTCTTCGAATTCATTTAAACGAATAAATGATGATAAAAAAAAATGTAAAAAATTTGGGCTCATACTTTTTTGAATTTTTTACATGGACATTCATTTCTTTTTTTAAAATAATTCATTTTTCAAAAGAGAAAAGTAACGGATATTTTTTTTCCAATTCCATGGAAAATAGGCATACAAAGTAAATTCATAACCAGCACATTTTCATGGATGTATTTGATTCTTTTATTGTTTTTACACATATTTGATTATCGATGCTAAAAGAACTTATTTTTCTCCAGCCATTATGCAGAAATGTAGATTATTTTTCACTATTAATAAATAACAGTTCTCTACTGATGACTGGCCAAGACGCTATGGACGCTGTGAGGATTGCGTAGATGAGGTTCAATTTTTTTCATCGTGGCAGCAGTGTAATGCGCCATTTTGTTTTTTAAACCGGAGTTACATTAACTGTGGTTCAATGTAAACCACGGTTGAGTTCAACCGAAGTTAGCGCTAATTTTCCTCCTGGAAACTGGCCCTAATAAAAGAGGCATAATACATGCAGTAGCGATTATTGTGAGGCTGCTTCCGGACAGAGCGCATGTTTCCAGATTGATTATTACTTTTGATAAGTGTCTGCGTGAAAACATTTGTTTTTCCCAACTCCGCACGTAAATACGCGTGACATCTCTTGTTAATCCTTTCAAAGCGTTGGCACCAGCTTATATGGTGTGTGCCCATACTCCCACTCGAGGTTATGGAAATTTGTAGTTAACCAGCGATTTTGATGACGTGCACTGAATGGTGAATCGCCGACCTCGCACAGTCAACCGATGTACCAGATACCGATAACACTTCTTTCCACAGACACAATAGCGATTTCTTTGAAAGTGAATGCCTCAGTGGGCCCCAACACCCATTAATATCGATGACTACTTCTCCTTTTCCCAGCATTCTGTTTATATACTGTGACGTGATTCCTGAGCCTACCCGTGAAAAACGGAATTAGATCTACCTAGATCTAAGTAGATCTAAAAAATGAGAAACCGGAGATCTATCTAGATCTACCGAGATCTCTGGAGATCTAAACAGATCAATGGAGATTTCGCCTATGAGATCTATTGAGATCTACTGAGATCTACGGAGATCTAAGTTGATCTAACTTGTTATATCTCTTTAGATCTCCATAGATCCATAAAGACGCAACTCAGCGTGACAAAAAGGGATAAGTGAATTCCAATAGATCTACGGATATCAACCGAGATCTACGGATATCAACGGAGATCTACATGAATCTACTTAGATCTACTCAGATCTCCATTGATCTACTTAGATCTAGTAGAATTTAAGGAAATGGAGATCTATCTAGATCTACCGAGATCTCTGGAGATCTAAACAGATCAATGGAGATCTCGCCTATGAGATCTATTGAGATCTACTGAGATCTACGGAGATCTAAGTTGATATAACTTGTTATATCTCTTTAGATCTCCATAGATCTATGAAGACGCAACTCAGCGTGACAAAAGTCGATAAGAGAATTCCAATAGATCTACGGATATCAACGGAGATCTCCATTGATCTGCTGAGATCTAGTTAGATTCAAGGATATCAACGTAGATCAACGTTGATCTACTGAGATCTAAGAAAATGGAGATATGCCTGGAACTACGTAGATCTATGAACATCTGTACTGATCATTGGATATATTTCTTGCGAGATCTATTGAGATCAATTGAGATTTGAGTAGATCTATCTTGTTATATCTCTTGAGATCCCAGATCTCAAGAGATATAAGAAGAGAACTAAAGTGATCTATTGACATCTCCTGAGATATAAGTATATATATCTTGTAATATTCCTTCAGATCTCAGTAGATCCGCATTTGTTCCAGTGGATGAACGAAGATTAACGGAGATTATACACAGACAGCCAAGTGGATTTCAATAGATCTAAGGATATCAAGGTAGATCTACATTGATCTACTTAGATCTACATTGATCTACTTAGATCTACGTTGATCTACTTAGATCTGAATATTCTTTCAGAGATCTACGAAAAAGAGGGTGCGTGGAACCCACGCGACAGAAGTGAAACTTCCTATACATGAGCCATTGGTCATTTTACACTTGGCTTTGGATTAAAATATCTCGAAAACTATGCAAAATTTATCGAGACATGCTGTGAATGAAATTTAGAGGGAAGATTGACGAACAAAATAAGCAGAACGCTGTTTTTCTACGACCAGTAGTTTCCGAGATATCATTTTTTGAATGAGTAGTTCAGAAACAATGGATGAGGCCCGATAGCAAATAAATGAGCGCTTGGACGTCCTTTCTGAATTTTTCATTCAAAAATCGATATCTTAATAACTACGAGTCGTAAAAAAACGGAGGTTTGCTTATTTTATTCGTTAATCTTCTCTCTAAATTCCATTCACAGCATGTCTCGATAACTTTTGTATAGTTTTCGAGATATTTCAATCCAAAGCCGAGTGTAAAATGGCAATTTTTCAAGAAATCAAAAGCAAAAATTATGAGGTGGAGCATGGATATTTTTCGGTCGTGTTTCATGACAACTCCTCCTTTGAATGACAATTTTTTGTAATTTTTTAAAAAATCATTTAGATAAATTCCCATATTTTTCTCTCTGTGTATTGAAAATAAAAAATAAAAATAGAGGTATACAACCGTAGCATCAATTGAAAGCCTACAGTATAGTAGGACTAGCGAAGGCATCAACATCGGCTTTCTTCGGCTTCCATGCCCTAAAAATAAATGTTGGCTTCGGCACGCCTCGTGTGTCGATGCTTTCGTTAGTACGACAATACACTGCAGCGTCACCTCGCTTCTCCCACTACCCGACCACCGTGCCTATAGAGCCTGCAGTCTCGCCCCCACTCTAGCTTCCCCCGCCAACAACGCAAGACTTCTCCTTTACCCCCACTCCTCGACTATTGTGTTCCCCTCAAAACTTGACGGTTTCGGTACACGCTCGAGAAAAGTTGGTACCCTGCCAAAAGAAGTTTCACTTCAAAAATATTCAGCTTTCATATGAATTCCTTAATAGATCAGTCACATTTACCGATTTGATGAGAGGTTCAAAATGATATAGTACTCTGGCAAAGAAAACCAATTCTATAATGTGATTTTTATTTTTGATGGCTCTTGGCAGAAAATATACATAAAATCTGAATAAGAAATTTTCATTTAAAGAAATAATGATAGTGTATGTATTCACATAATTTTATTCATTTGATTCGGTGGCTTACAAACATAGTCACGCACTCTTATGAGGTGACTCATGCATTGAACATCCGTCACATTTATTAAACTAAATTCACCAGTTTCCTTGATTGGCAGTATATGTTTTACCAATGTCTGAGTTTCTCGGTGATAAAACATTTGTGAATGTTCAACTTTTAAGCGTTGGAGCATGAAATAGATTTTTCCTTCAATTTCCAAAAAATACCGAATAGAGCCATACATTAAAGTATCGTTGACCTTTACTTGAATGGTAAAGTTATTAGTTTTAATTGTTTTATAGATTTGTGAAGTATAAATGAGATTATCTATTCGAGCTCGTTCATAGAAAACTACAATTTCCCAATCTGAAGATATAGATTCGATTAAATTCGTTTCTGCATTACAGCATGTGATTTTCCTTACTTTGTTGAATAATTGATATTTTCTAGATTTGTTGTTACTTTTAGTACAAGGATTTTCATCTCGACAATATTGTAAATCGAAATTTTGAACTGCCTGAATCCTTCTCAGTTTATTAACCATTTCCTGACCTAGATGTTTGGTACCATGAACACAATTAGCAATGAAATTATTGTAATTCTCGAATGGGAATGCAGATGTTGCCCATAACGGACCCCATCTTCGCACAGACAATGTTAAGTGTAATAACTGATGAATATTATAAGTATAAGCTTTGTCTCCATACAAACTTTCGACATCTTCTACAAAAATTTTTAATAATATCTCGGTTACTTCCAATGTAGGATTAATGAGAATTTTCTTACCAAGTAAATTGAATACTGATATGGCCAATAAGAGCCAATGCTGGAAATATTGCTCCGGTAAATAATCGACAAGGGTTGGAATCGAGTAAAAGAGCAAAAAATTATAAAATTCGGATGCTTTATAAAGTGGATAATCGGACAATTTCTGCGGCATTCTATTGAAAGAATCGAGTGGCTGAATGTTCATTAAGAGATTATCAATTTCTTGAATATGGTCTATTACTCTAAAGGGAATTTTCTTCGTCATCCAGAGTGAAAGTATTTGCTTCACTACTCCAAGTAACACAGAGTGCATATACTCAGGAATGACACATGTAGACAAATCTAGAAGAGGTAGAGATGAAAGGGCAGATTTTCCTTTGATACCTTTAATAGAAGATACTTTTCTATCTAAAGCTTCTTTAGCATATTTCAACATTCGGTGTTTAGTTCTCAGCCTGCTCAGTGGATCTCTAAAAGCATAAACGCGAGTTCTTCTTTCCTCATTCATTTTTAAAGAACGTTGGGTTTTGATTTCACAAATGTTGCAACCAAATTTACCTTTGAAACTCACGACATTCAAAATTTGAGCTCTAGCTGGTGCATCTGCAATGAAAAGAGGTGCTACGATTTTTGATACACACGTTTCATTTGTCACTGGATGGATCCACGTTATCCCATCAGTGAAACACGTAATGAGCTTGCTACAAATGGGCTGGAGGAAAGTATTCATTAGTGGTTTCTGACTAGTATCAAACCAAATCCCCATAATGATGATGCATGTTTCTCGTAAATACTCCGGCAACTCAGCTATCATAAACATGATTGGCCAACAATTACTTCTTGAGCTATTAGATAGACTGATTCCGTCTGTATTCATTATCAAGGTTAAATCATATTGACCTCGTTCCTGTCTAGAATTGATTCTCAGATACTCAGTTCCATCAGTGATATCAGATACAATATTTGATTCATTAGGATTAACCTTCAATTTATCAGCAAGATTTCTGTTTTCAAATAAATTTCTCAATTGATCTATTATATCTAACTCAAAAAAAAACGAAGTGCCTTCCCTTCCATTACATGATGGACATATTTCCATAAAAGCATTAGTATTATTATAAAATAAACATTCCTTGCAGTAATAATGTTTCACAAATTTGCAAGGTGGGGAGAATTTTTCAATGATTTTAAATATATAATAATTTGTTACTGGTAAATAATTGGGTTTAGGGAGGAATTTTTGCATTAGGCTTAGAAACACTTGGAGAGCCCGCTTTGTGAGTCTGTGTTCAATATAAAATTTCATGGTCGTCAAAATACCTTTTGCGACCGTTAGCTCACTATTATCATACAAAAGATCGCAAATAACTCGACTCATCGGATCATCAATTGTGTCTCCAATATCGAAATTATGACAATGATCACCATCACACTCATAATCAAAAGGAATTGTCATTTCATCATTGAATCCTTCGTTTTTTGTACTGTGATTACTTGGTTCAGAACCAACGTCTCTCAATTCACTTAGAAGTGCGCTAATTCCGTTTGACCTTTTTATATTTGTTCTCCATCGATGGATTGTACTGAGTGGAATCTGGAAACAGAAGTGTGAGTTATAGAGCTTGACAGGCTACTCGATTTTTCATTCAACAGCATAATTTTCTCAAAATTGCAGATGACAGGTGATGCTGATGAATTGTGATAAATATTCTATAGCTATCACTCCATAGTTTTTAATCATCTATCCGCAGTCTAATATGAATGACGAATATGTTATTCAATTTATCTCTTATTTTCTCATTCATTGCGAAAACGATTAAAAGCTAGAAAAGCAGGGTTCATGAAGTTCAGTACGCGTCACAGCCTCGGTGATTTGAGAATAACCATTTACTTGATTTGAACTTGATTCATATTCGAAAAAATGTAAAGGAAAGTGGGATAAAATGCACCTGCAGGGCGAAATGATTTTTTTTTTAGGAAGAGGGAGTCTTGAAGAAAATTTGAGAAAATCCATCAACAATCTGTAACTGCTGGAGTATCATGTCAAATTTCTTCAGATTATTTAATTCAGTTCCTTACTAAAAAAAACCCTGAATCATCTTGCCACAGGCATCCATTTTACCCTTATCTCTCCAAGAATTTAACGAAATAACTATCGCCAGCTGTGTGATGGACCAAGAGTTGATATTTCAAACATTTTGAAAATTTAAATAATTCAAAGGAAAAATAGAAAATTACAGAGTTCAATTCATGCACATATGTTGAATTGACACTCATTTTTCCCCATGAATTGTACTTATTATGAATTCAATACTATCCAGTCAATTACTTCAATGTTAGGGTCTTCTTTCCATAATTTATATCGTTTTTTCTTGAGAGGTGGTTGTAAGCCCCACAGGCGATCACAATTTTCTTCACTCGATGACATTTGTCGGCTTTTCTGAAATTGAAAGGAAAAGAAAGGTTCTATTGTTTATTCCAAATCATCTGCTTCATCAACTTTTTCAAATTATAACAATAGGCCTGAAATTTTCATTTATTTCAAGTATCAAAATTATCATGTATACATATAAATGAAAAATATAACATGATAATATGATGAATTTTGAATGTTCCATGAATACTCACAAATTAAATTGAAGATTTCAATAGCTCCACTATTCTTATGTAGAGATATTAAACAACAGCGATAGATGCACTACAATCCTAGTTCAACAATTTACTAGCACAAAATTTGTATTTTTTTGATCGACAAGGACCATCCACGTAGAAGATTCCAGTTATCAAATTTCATGATAACTGGATGATGATTTTCATGATGATTTTTGCACATAAATCCGGAATATTTACTCAATATCGAATCGCGATAAAAAAAAACGCAAATTATCAACAGTGAAATGAGTTTCTAGACTGCGCGTGCGTCAGTACGCCAGGAACGTCTCATGCGAACAAGGAGCCAGTACCTTTTTACGCACCATTTCTGAGACGACGCTCTCAAAAATTTGATTATGATGTAACGGTCAGAATCGATATTACATCATCTCATCGAGCGTGTTAATTGAAGTGCTGGCATTCAATTCGACTGATGAATAGTAAGATTCATAACCGGGTAGATTTATTAAACGTGCAATTGTAAGAGTGTTCATATATTCATGATGTATTTACTTAAATGTATGGAAGATAAATCTTTATGTATTATCGACGACGGAGATGTTCTGTGTGATCCCGAAACTGTTAGAACAGGCGAAACAATAAAATTCCAGTACAACAAAGTCCAGTATGAAGGAATTATTCTTATGATTTCAGGTAAAAACTTTTTTTATAACCTTCATTGAGTAACGAGGGAAAAGAAAATTATAAATAATTTCATTCCAGATGACCAGTCATTGCTTCAGGCAAAAAGAAAGGAAATTAGAGATTCAGAGGTTAACCAAAGCAAACAAAGAACCAACACGTACGTAGATAGTCTCCCTGGGAAAAGACAGATAAAACGTAAAAGATATTCTTCCGACGCAGAAGCATTGATAAGTATTAATAAGAAAAAGAAGAAGAAGGTAATTTGTCATGCCATTCGAATTTATAGTTTTATCTATGTGGAATCCATAAGCTTGTCTATGGAAAAAAAGTTCTCTCAACCAAATAATAATTTCAGTTTCCATAACTATCGTTATGATACTGAAAATAGCAGATATTTCACTTTTTTTTTTCATGAAAAAAAATTCACATTTTTTTTCCTTGACAAATAAATTATTATTTAAAGAAAAAATGCAGATGTAGGAAATTGAAAAAACACTGCGAATGCAAATTTATCCAATATTTTCTTTTTAATTATTTGTGTTAGAAAATGCAAAAAATTTTCAGATCTCTGCTATCTCCAGTATCATCTATCGTTTCAGTTTCCTTGAGCATTGAGCTCTTGAGAATGACTCCGTAGATGATCCCAGATAGAATGAGTTCTTCATAGAAGTTGACATTATTGTTTCCTCATAATGAGATGTTCCGACAGGAAATATTAAGTTTCTCTTTGGAGAAAAAATAGCTGAAAAGAATCATTCTACATGCAATTTTCGTAGGTATACAATGATTGATGTATGTCTCAATTTTCAGAATAAGACTGGTACAACTAAAAAAATTATTAATACCAAAGGAACTGGTAAAAAGAAAAAAATTATAAATACCAAAGTTGATGAACAGATTGGAAAGCTGATAGAAGAAAGTGAGAAATTGACTGGAAAAGGGGTGATTATCAGCAGTTCTGATATCAGTAGTGAAGAAGAAAGTAGCTCACCATCACCAAAAAGAAAGAAAGAGGTATACATCGTTGGTATTTCAGATATTAGTCGACTCTCAGTTGAATAGGCCTCAATAAGTAATCAATGAATAATTTCTATGACTCGGTAGAAATGATGAATTTTCACTGCATATTATGTATTCAACCCGTTGATTTCTCCATATGAGGCCACGACTGTCAGCATTTGTGCTTCAGCAGCATTGTTGAGAAATTTTTTTTGTTTTTTTTTTTTTTTTTATTAAAGCTTTGAGACTCTTTTTAGAGTCCATTGAGCATATTCTTGACAATTGAAGTCCTAATTTTTTAGCTTTTCAATGCATTTTTCAGGAAAATGTTAGACGACAAGAGGACATACGAGCTTTGAAAGAAATCAAAAATCGTGTGGGGAAAGTACCTACGCCATCACCTCATGCTTCTCCTCCGGAGAATCCTGGATCGTCCAAGTCTCGCGAAACTGAGATGAGCGATGACGATGATGAAAATCAAAATGCAGAAGTTCCTGACAAAATGAATTCTCCATTGAATTTAATTAATACTGGAAATGATAATGATGACGATGCTATTCTCGATGATGAAGATGGAAATGATAGTGATGATTTTGAACCGCAGGCAGACAGCAGCTATCAGCTTTACGGAAAAGACTGGGACAAAGATCGGGTAATAATTCGTAATTTATCAATAGAGTTTTGCCTTTGACGATCATTTTCAACATATCGTCGCCTTAAAAAGCATGGGGCATGAGTGCTATGCTTATACAAAGGACTTGGGCCCCTTTGTGTCTAAGGCGAATATTCCACTCAACATTATCATCAATCTTAATTGATATACTGAAAGGAGACGTATCATTTCAGATGATGCTATTTAATAGAAAGACCGGAATATATTGCATTCAGAATGTATTCACTCCTGCTGTTTGTTCTTCTAAATCGGTCTCAAGTGTTGCACGTCGACTTATGGAGGGAATTTTCAATCCTCAATGTATTCTGAACTGTACATTGACAGGACAAGCTCCTCGAGCTCAAGGCCGAGAACGTCTAGAAAAACGATATGACTGTTTAAATCCAGTAGCAGTACGAGCTATCATTGGTAATGATGAACACAACAATATCGTTCCTAACAATAAATTGAAAAGAAAATTAATTTTTCCAATGCAAAAAACATTATCCCTCAAGCATAATGATAATTACTATAGTTATCATTATAATTATAATGCTTAATGTTGATGAGCTGAAGAAGAATAACAAATACGTGAGGCATAAATAGTAGGAGTCAATTTGACATTCAATCCATATTTTTTTTTTACAGCTTATTCTAAAAAAATTGGGAAAAAGGCAAACTGGCCGCCACAGACTGACAAGGAAATCATGAGGGGAATGACCACAAAATTGCGATCCATACAAAAAGAGTACCAGAAGAAAATTGCTGATGGAAAAATACCAGCTTGAGAATATTTTGCAACACATTATTCAACACATCATTTTTGTTCATTTTAGAGACTATTTGCTACATCTTTCAGATCGTTCTTTGAATATTTGTTCCATGATAATGACTATGTTGCGTTTAAAAATATAAAAATGAGCACATTAATAGTTTAGGTTATTGGGTTACAATATTCGATTATTTTTCAGTGGAAGATACGTGGTATGCCGAACGTTCAAGCCAAAAAGTTGTAATTAATAAAGAAAAAATGGAAAACACATCAACATTTAATTATGATTAGTCCAATAATAGATCCATCCAGATCCGAGTAGATCTACATTGATCTAGATTTGTCTCCGTAGATCTCCCTAGACTGGAGTAGATCTACATTGATCTAGATATGTCTCCGTAGATCTCCCTAGACTGGAGTAGATCTACATTGATCTAGATATGTCTCCGCAGATCTCCCTAGACTAGAATAGATCTCCGCTGATCTAGATTGATCTATCTATATCTCCTTATATCTCCATAGATCTATCTATATCTCCTTATATCTCCGTAGATCTATCTATATCTCCTTATATCTCCATAGATCTATCTATATCTCCATAGATCTATCCCAAAATTTAGATCTACGTAGATCTAAATCTGTTTTTCCCGGGTAACGGTAAGCTCAGCAATTAAGCACGCTTGAAAAGCACCCAATAGCCAAGAACAAAATTCAAAACAAAAACCAAAATCCAAATGGGTGCCAGGATGTATCTCAACATCCGATCAATCTTAAATTGATCTAAACAACAACAACAAAATCAAAAATTCAAATAAATTATCCACAAACTCAAATACTCCCTTATTCAGCACGAACTAGTTCAGTCTTCCCCTCAGGGTCGCTGTTGTGGGTTTGAATAAGGAGTGTAAATAATTCCAAACAAAACAATTTAGGGGATAAAATAAAACTTTTTATATAAAAAAAATTAATTATAAACTATTAAACCCCTTGCGTTACATCGGCAAGTGCGCAGCACAATAAATAAAATATTATAAATTTCTAAACAAATAAAACAATTCAAAATAAATAAACAATTAATTACAAACAAATTCTTTGAAACCAAATTTAAAATCAAATTAATCAAATAAAAGAATTTAATTAATCAACAAATTGATTAATTTATTAATTAATCGTCAACGCATAATAAAGTCATCAATAAAAAAAATATATTCAAAGAATTACAATCAAATTCAAATTCATAAAAATTAATGTTGCTGCCACCTACAGTCATCTTTCGCAACGAAACGAAAATAACTAGTGTCCCTAGTCTAGTGCCCCTAGTGACAATTTCCCTAGATGTAACTGTCACCACAATAATATGTCAACAATGAAATTAATTAAATTAATTCCATGAAATAAAAAAAATAATTTAACCGAAAGAATTCTTCAAAAATATTGAATAAAATAAAAAAAAAATTTAAAAACAAAATTCAATATATTTTACAAAGTCGCGAGACTAAAATTCAACAATGAATTTCGATTAATCAGCTTTGGCCATAACGGAAGTCACTAACCAATTAAACCAAGAAAAAACAATAAATGAAAATTGAGATTATCACCACGTTTGGCGTAACCCAAGGCCACGACGAGGACGTAGTGGTGCATAGGCCTCGAAAACGAACCTATCACGACCCATCCTATGAACGACACTCGGGATTTTTAGATGAAGAATATGTTGACAAAAACCTCCGCCCACCTTCATTGGGCATAAAAAATTTAATTTTTATATTACACGGAAACAAGTACTTCATGCACAATGTGCTTTTTTTTTTTTAAATGTACCTTTCCCTTCATTTGTCAATAATTTGTACACTTCCCGTGGAACAATTTCAATTTGGAATATCAATTAAAAAATAGTAACGAAAAAAAAGAAAAAAGACGAAAAGAGAAAAAAAAAAAAACCTCAATAAATTTAGTACGGATTGAATGAAACTTCAAAATACTCATCTAAAAACTGGATTTTCCGAAAAAAACCAAAACGCAGTGGTGACAACTAGCTCTTAAAACAAAACAAACAGTTTTGATGTTTCACTACAGAAGACTCAAATGATACTGGTCTAGAAAAGGCTCATTTGGTTGAATTACCAAATTTGCCATTTTCATAAGACCATTGGTCTCTGTTTATCATTGTGTTTTCACACCAACTGTCTTTGTCAGGAAGAAATTGACTGTTTCAAACATGCCTCACCTCTCAGCCCGCCCCTCCCCTCTCACTCAATCAAAACATCAAACTCTACTCTGTTGAATTTATTATTTTGCTTCAAATTAATGTGAAATGAAATTTTATCAAAGTTTGAATGATGTATTCATTGAGTTGTTGAACACAATGAATAAATTCAAGTTTTTCGGCTCGAAATTAACAAACCAACTTATATAGCAAAAAAAAAAAAAAAAAAATTTTTATAAAATGAAATTTTCATGAACCGAACTCAATGCGAGCCTAGAATAGGCGCACCGAGCACGGCGGAAGACAAAAATTGGAGGTAAAACATTAAAAACACTAATTTTCAGTTGGCAGAGCTATACTGCTAAATTACCGTAATTTTTCAAGGGATCTCTTATTTTTTATAAAAAAAAAAAAATGAAAGATCACCTGCAAAATTACTCTATTTCGCTTAGTTTCCGAGATCAAGAGAGCAAGCAGCTTGTGTCGCTCATGCGATGCTCATCGAGTATCGCAATCAGCGACACGAAATTAGAGCGTTTCAGACACTGGAATGCAGCTCTTTCCATCTCATTTGCACAGCTGACTTTCCTCACAGCTTTTCTTGGAAACTAAACGAGATAGAGCAAGTTTACAAGAGATCTTTTCCCTTCACTTTCGGTAGAAGAAGAAAGAAAAAAAAAATATGTAAATTTGCTCTATCTTGCTTATTCTCCGAGAGAAGCCACCAGGAAAGTCAGCTGTGCGAATGAAACAGAGAGAGCTGGATTTTAGTGTGTGATGAAACGCTCTTTCATCTCTGCACTTGAATAATCAATGAAAATATCTAATTTCGAAAAGACCGGTGGCGAAAGATGGAGTGCGTTGTTTTTTTGAATGGAAGGATCCAAGTTCAAATGTGATCATTTTTTTTTTAACTTTCAATTAATCTGAAAGTAAAAAAGAAATAATCACATTGGTTTCGAACCCGGATGGTCTGGTTGAAAAAAATAACGCTTTCTACCTTTCGCCAGTGGCTCTTCCGAAAGTACATGTGATTAAAAAGTGGATGATTTGCCAGCCCGCTCCATTCGACTAACCCAAATAATTGATCCCAATTCATTCAATACTTTTTCATTAATAATTGCATTAAAATTGTTAATGAAATCGGAAAAAGGATTCGGGCAAATCATTTGCATGAGCCGGGAGAATCACAGAGGGCAGTGCCAAGCGCAAGTGGCTCGGTAAATTATTCATCCATTAATCACCTTTTTATTTTTTTTTGTTTTTCTTAATTCGGCCCCTGACGTATACCCTCTCGAGTTTTTACGCATTTTTATCCCCCATTCCAACCCCACTGTATCACATTCGTCGAAGGATGAGGGAAAACCTCTTTATTCTTGAGGAAAACCTGCCCAGATGCAGTCGTCCCTTGCGAGACTCCCGCTCGGTAGAAACTGCGAAATTAGAGCGTTTTCCATTTTGGCGTTCCCCCCGCCGGGATTTGAACCCGGGCCCTCAGCATGCCAAACCCCCCCACTCTAACCACACAGCCACTGCCGTCGGTCCATTAATGACCTTTAATTTCATAAGAACCGGTGGAGAGCGTTGCCTTTTGCAGTCGGACGATCCGAGTTCAGATCCAATGTGATTATTCTTTTCTTAACTTCCAATTAATCTGAAGAGATAGAACAAAAATAATCACATTGGTTTCAAACCCGGATCGTCTGGTTGAAGAAGATAACGCTCTCTACCTTTCGCCACCTGGCTCTTCTGAAAAGAAAGGTGAATAAATGATACATAATTTACCAACCTGCTTCCCCCGACTTACCCAAACGATTAATCCCAATTCTTTTATACTTATTTCATTAATAATTGCATTTAAATTGCAATGGAATTAGAAAAATGAATCGGGCAAATTAGTTGCATGAGCCGGGGGAATTGGAGAGGGCAGTCCCAAGCGGCTCGGTGAATTGTTCATCCATTAATCACCTTTAATTTCATAAAAATCGGTGGTGAAAGGTGATGAGCGTTGTCTTTTGCAGTCGGACGATCCGAGTTCAAATCCAATGTGATTATTATTTTTTAACTTTCCATTAATCTGAAAAGTTGAAAAAAAATTATCATGTTGGTTTCAAACCCGGATCGTCTGGTTGAAAAAGATAACGTTCTCCACCTTTCACCACTGGTTTTTCTCAAAGTAAATGTGATTGAAGAGTGGATGATTTACCAGCCCATTATTTACTATATATTTAACAGAATTGTGAAATAAAGATGTTTCTTGATCAATATCAGTTAATGTGCATATAATACGATATATTGCATAGAAAAAATCAAGATTTCTCAAGAATTTCAAAATTTGAGATGAAATAGTCATTTTAGAAATTTGCTACTGTGAAGGTGTAGCGGTGAGAGAGAAAGAGAGAGAGAGAGACTAAGAGACATCTTTAACAGAATTGTGAAATAAAGATGTTTCTTGATCAATATCAGTTAATGTGCATATAATACGATATATTGCATAGAAAAAATCAAGATTTCTCAAGAATTTCAAAATTTGAGATGAAATAGTCATTATATGAGCTATTGCGAGTTACTATATTTACCATCGAATTTTTGATTCTCACATCTTTTTCTCCACCTCCCATCCACGAGGCAATGTCGCCATTAAACAATTAAATTTATTAATAAATTAATTTTTATTAATAAATTTTATTTAGAAAATCAAATTTCGGAAAAAATATGTAATGCGCAAGCAGGATTTGAACCCACGACCCTCTGATTACATGTCAGGTGCTCTACCGCTGAGCTATTGCGAGTTACTATATTTACCATCAAATTTTGATTCTCACATCTTTTCTCCACCTCCCATCCACGAGGCAATGTCGCCATTAAACAATTAAATTTATTAATAAATTAATTTTTATTAATAAATTTTATTTAGAAAATCAAATTTCGGAAAAAATATGTAATGCGCAAGCAGGATTTGAACCCACGACCCTCTGATTACATGTCAGGTGCTCTACCGCTGAGCTATTGCGAGTTACTATATTTACCATCAAATTTTGATTCTCACATCTTTTCTCCACCTCCCATCCACGAGGCAATGTCGCCATTAAACAATTAAATTTATTAATAAATTAATTTTTATTAATAAATTTTATTTAGAAAATCAAATTTCGGAAAAAATATGTAATGCGCAAGCAGGATTTGAACCCACGACCCTCTGATTACATGTCAGGTGCTCTACCGCTGAGCTATTGCGAGTTACTATATTTACCATCAAATTTTGATTCTCACATCTTTTCTCCACCTCCCATCCACGAGGCAATGTCGCCATTAAACAATTAAATTTATTAATAAATTAATTTTTATTAATAAATTTTATTTAGAAAATCAAATTTCGGAAAAAATATGTAATGCGCAAGCAGGATTTGAACCCACGACCCTCTGATTACATGTCAGGTGCTCTACCGCTGAGCTATTGCGAGTTACTATATTTACCATCAAATTTTGATTCTCACATCTTTTCTCCACCTCCCATCCACGAGGCAATGTCGCCATTAAACAATTAAATTTATTAATAAATTAATTTTTATTAATAAATTTTATTTAGAAAATCAAATTTCGGAAAAAATATGTAATGCGCAAGCAGGATTTGAACCCACGACCCTCTGATTACATGTCAGGTGCTCTACCGCTGAGCTATTGCGAGTTACTATATTTACCATCAAATTTTGATTCTCACATCTTTTCTCCACCTCCCATCCACGAGGCAATGTCGCCATTAAACAATTAAATTTATTAATAAATTAATTTTTATTAATAAATTTTATTTAGAAAATCAAATTTCGGAAAAAATATGTAATGCGCAAGCAGGATTTGAACCCACGACCCTCTGATTACATGTCAGGTGCTCTACCGCTGAGCTATTGCGAGTTACTATATTTACCATCAAATTTTGATTCTCACATCTTTTCTCCACCTCCCATCCACGAGGCAATGTCGCCATTAAACAATTAAATTTATTAATAAATTAATTTTTATTAATAAATTTTATTTAGAAAATCAAATTTCGGAAAAAATATGTAATGCGCAAGCAGGATTTGAACCCACGACCCTCTGATTACATGTCAGGTGCTCTACCGCTGAGCTATTGCGAGTTACTATATTTACCATCAAATTTTGATTCTCACATCTTTTCTCCACCTCCCATCCACGAGGCAATGTCGCCATTAAACAATTAAATTTATTAATAAATTAATTTTTATTAATAAATTTTATTTAGAAAATCAAATTTCGGAAAAAATATGTAATGCGCAAGCAGGATTTGAACCCACGACCCTCTGATTACATGTCAGGTGCTCTACCGCTGAGCTATTGCGAGTTACTATATTTACCATCAAATTTTGATTCTCACATCTTTTCTCCACCTCCCATCCACGAGGCAATGTCGCCATTAAACAATTAAATTTATTAATAAATTAATTTTTATTAATAAATTTTATTTAGAAAATCAAATTTCGGAAAAAATATGTAATGCGCAAGCAGGATTTGAACCCACGACCCTATCTCAATGATTTGGCCAGATATTTTTTAGAGGGTTGGCATTACTGTCCTTCACGTGGACAGTCAGTCTATCGATAAAATCGGAGTAAAAACTGAAAGTCGATAAAGAAAATTACCATTCGCTGGTGAGTAATTATCGACTTTCAGCAATTTATTGAAGATAGATTCCAAAAAAATCTAAAAAAATCATGAAATCTGGGAGAAAAAACAGAAACGGATGTTTCTGTAAAAAAACGTGGCCAAGTACATGTTTCTGAGAATTCCTCTCTTTCAAAAAAAATGAGATAATTCGGAAAAGCCAAGAATTTGAATTATTCCGTGAAGGTGGACGATAAAGAAAAGAAATGAATACGATTAGATGGGGATTCGGTAGGAAAAATCAGAAACTTGGCCTTTTCGCATCCGATATATAAGCTTTCTAAATTCGTGACTCTGCTTAATGCGACGTATACCATAGCTAATGTTGTTCGAGAACTCGTTGATTTTCTCTAGACGACTGGAACTTCTGGAACTGGGATTGAGAACTTCTGGGAAAATAATCTGTGAACACAATTGCCGTTGATGGTCGAATTTAATCGCTCAAAAAAGAGAATCGTTAAATACAATGAAGTTATTGTTCGCGTATTAAGAATTGGCAAAAAGATCAAATTGTAGAATTGACCGTTAGTTAATGAATGCTGATTGTCCGTTAATTGTCTTTGAACGTCGATAACCGAAAATACACTGGTAATTGACTAAAGCACTGCACTGGCGGTGTAACTTTGAAACCCCAGGATGTAACTATGTTGAACAGTTGCCGAAAAGGCAAGATGCGTGCTCGTGATGTCCCATGAATAAGGCTGTTATACTTGATGAGGATCCCATAAACGACCGAATGAATGAACAATGCATTCGTTGAAAAAACCACTGTTTAATAAGATGAGTGTCGTTGACCGTTCCATAACCATGGAAAACTCGCGGTAGACCGGTAAGAGCATCTTGGAGGAAATGCTTTCTTGATGGATATCCGATGACGACTGTTAATTTGACTGTAGGAGGGGGTGATTCGAAATGTCTCGATCCGAGACTTTTCGGCTCGAACCCCACCTGATCACTCAGGATTTTAGTGCCAGTTTCGAACAAATGGTCTTCTTTCTTTTTTGGTGAAGTCCAAACAGATTTTGTCATATGTCTGTCCCTGGGCTTTGTGGTAAGTTATAACTTCAGCAGCTACCAATGGAAATTGATTGCGATACATTGGAAATCGCTCATCTTTAAAGCAAGTGAGTTGAATGCAACTCTTAGGAACTGGGGTCAGAGTCTCACAAATGTTATTTTCTATCATATAATTGTGATGCTCCCTGCGAACTTTGACTCCAACTTGGGATAACTGTAAATCTAACCACACTAATGATAGATCTCCGTCTTTTTTATCGACTGTCATGAACTCCAGAATACCACATGCTCCATTCACGAGTTCGTCTTCAATATCAATGTTATTTGTGATCATGTACTTTATACCAATTTTAAACTTCATTTTGGTTGGTGAGCCATTCGTATCTTGATAAGATTTTTTATTCAATGAGTGCAGAAGCATTTTTTCAATCTGACCAAACATATCTGGTGGAAATATATCATCAGCAGTGGAAAGAATCATTTCACTTCGGCATTCATTGATTCTCCTCGAGTTATAATCGTTTACGTACCTATTAGTGGCATATAATCGTATCGCCGTTCCACGAATATCTTCATCACTTTTGACCTTTTTCGTATCAATTAATTTTATGTCATTTTCTGTCGTTTTTTCTAATGCCAAATTGTTAACAGCCTTAATAAATGGAATGTCGTTTTTTCGGCGCATAATCTCAGTCAATTCAAAAAAATCAGACTCACTCCATAGAGGATCGACATTGAAGATTCCATGCATCGCGTTTCTCTTAGATACCCGATAAACTGGCACATCTTTCACTGGCGGCAACCGATTGAAATCACCAACAACTAATACAGATATGCCACCGAATGGATCATCAACACTCATTATTTGCCGTAAGTAGGTATCTATTTGACTGAATATTGTGCTGCCTACCATTGAAATCTCATCAATGATTAATAATTTCATTATTAAAGATTTTTCTCCGACCATTCTTCAAGTTATTAATTGGTAAATTATCGGCCATCATGGTCACTCCCAAGATAATAATAATTTCAAGCTGGACAGTTTTTCTCGAACAGTATTCGCTGAGTCAGCACTAAGTTCTGCTAAATGATTATTAAATTTTTTAACTGGTAATACAAAAACGCTATGTAATGTCTGTCCATTAATTAAGAAAGCTGCTTTTCCGGAAGGAGCCGTTAACAATACTATGATTTCATCTAAATCTCGAGCTGATAAAATATCAAAATGATTCGTTATTAATTGATACAGTGTATTTCTAACCATACTTTTCCCTACACCAGCTGAATCACTCAAAAATATTTTTAATGGTAATTCATTCAATTTGTAACAATTGAGTATATGCATTACGAATTCTTTCTGTTTTCCATTCAGTCGTATCATCATATCATATAATTCTTGTTGCTTTACTCTAGCTGGACATACATATCGATTTTTGTTTTTTTCCTTTTTGACACATAATTCGCATCATTTTTTCTCCACTGCTTAAGAATATCAACATGATTTACTTCTGGAGATGAAACATTCGGCTGTTTATCGTTTTCTTCATTTACTACATGTTCAACTTCATACAATATTTCATTAAGCAGTTCATCATTTAGGATAGAAAAATTCGATTGATTTGTCTCAATGAGTATTCTATTATTATTGTGAGCTACTCGATGATCAACATTCTCAACTTCTGATTCTTCATTTCTCCATGGTACGAAGAGTAGAATTTTTTCTCTATAATAATTCGACGGATCCTGAATTAATTTACACCGTCTGTATCTGAGTACAGCTGTTTTGCCACGTTTTCGGTATATTCTCTGTTTATTCGATGGATTTTTCTTCGATATTGACTCTTCATAGCTACATGCAAAATCGGCTAATCAAATATTCATCTCTTCGGGTCTTTCACTATATTTTTGATGAATTGCCTCTTTATAAATTTCTGTTGAATCTACATTCAATTGTTTCAGTTCATTTTCCGATTTTAACATTAATACACGTTCCTGCATTGAACTTGTATTGATAAATACTGTTTTTTGACTGTGTTTAGACAATGGTAGTGATAACACAGGATATGCTGCTTCTTGAGCAGACATAAGGCTACTATTTAAAAAGACATTCATCATTTTTCGAAACTTTTCTTTGATAAGCACATTACCATTATCACAATCCGCTGCAACATTTCTCAATAATTTTGATGAGCCACCATCACTTTTACTAATATAGTTACATATATAGCTCACTAATGCATATGCGTCCATTACAGGCTGCAAATCTATATTAGATACAAATAATGTCAACATGTCAGGGTTATAGCTATTGATGGCTACTTCTAGACTTGTCCTTTTCAAAAAAACGCGCGTCCGTTTTAGAGTACTACGAATAGCCAGTATATACTTCGCGTTAGATATATCCAGCTTTTGTAGAATTTCATGGTAAGTCATTGACGTTTTGGTTTTATAGAGAGATTGCATTAAATTTTCAATAGGTTCATATGATTTGGGTGGTTTCACATCCTTCGGTAGTGGATCTAAAATCATCGTTTCTTCCATCATGGGAATTGGGAAATTGAACCTACATTTCTTATTCATTGTACCTTTATAGCATGTATGAGCATATTTGTGATATTGTAAATGAGTGTTTCATCATATCTACACGTGATAAACTTGTCAGTGAAATCAATGTAACGTTCGTTATTACTTTGATCATTTTTTATGTAAATTAGAACATTATCCAACCATAGAAGTATATGCTCGTGTGGACTTCCACGCTGTTGAAATTCAACACGCTCATAATTATCGATAACAGGGTATTGAGCAAAAATACTATTCTTCTGTGCTAATAACCATAAAAACTTGCTCATTTTATGATCGAAATACTGAGCAGATAGTACAGGATCATTTCTTATGAAATTGGTCTTTTCATTGTATTGTTATTCACAAGCTTCATGCAGGGATAATTTTTTGCTAGTCTTACTGAATTTCATCAATGTTTGCAAAAACTCAGGCCAACGGTGTTCAGCAGCTGATAAAGTGAAGAGAAAAGTAGGTTTTTTCAATTATCGTACTGTTGCCATGAATTCTTTTTCTTTGTTTCGAAAATGCTGGAGAAGCCCCCATATTCTTAGGCATTTTGTATCCATCATCGAACTTAATTAAATTATTAATGTAGTTCTTATCTAGTACTTCTTTTACAGTGACCTTTTTTTCTTCGAGATCGGCATTTTTTTTTGTCTTTCGGACACATATATTCATGCTCGATAAGTAACATATTTCTAAAGTCTTCTTCGCCATAAACAATAATCTAGAAAGAACACATGATCTTCGATCATAACGACGTATCTCAGATTTCATTGGATTAGCGTACGTGACATTTTCGGGTGTATTGAATGGATGTCCTGCGAAAATACGTGGAAAACATAATACATCCATATCATCAATTTTATGTCGCGGTAATGGGTGATTATTCTGCCCAGGTGCAATTATTTCAACAGTTGGGGAACATATTTCCGTAAATACAGCATTTTCGTCTAATAAGAGAACTTCATCATTATTAATTTGATCGAAATCAAATTGATCAACATGAAATTTACAATCATCTTCCATTTGTTTTCGCTCAAATTCAGTATCATTGATATCATTGGTGTCGACTACGAAATCTTTCCGCTGATCTTTGTCATTCTGATGAACATTTGTATATTTTTCGTCAATTTTCACATTATATTTCTCATATAACGGCGTTTTTACTCAATTCTTTGAGGCTTCGCATACTAGTCCTGGTCGAATGCTTTCGAACATATAATTTTACTTTTATGCTCAATATTTCTCTTCAACTTAATTTGAATCAGATACATTTCATCAAACACACGTGGTAAAACTTCCATCATATCATTTATCTCAATTGGAATATTAACTACACTCCCTTTGAGACCTAGTTGTGGATTCAATGCATATGGTTTCAAAACTCGTGATTGCATGAAATTGATAATTGGTGAAACCATTCTCTCTTTGGAATCAGTTAATTGTTCTACTGATTTAGGAACTGTGATGAACTTGAATCCATTCCTAGTAGATAGTTTATGAATCTTATGTTGATACGCGTGAGTCTTACATGTATGGTAAGTGAATTCAGATGGAAAATTCACTATTTTTGTTGAAAATTCTTCACTATTTTCCTTCATAATCGACGATTTATTTAGTTCTACTCCAGATTTTCTATAAAATAGACCTTCGCAGCAGTAGCACACATGCGAAGGCGTTTCTGCCCGAAACTCAATAAATTTCAATTTCAAATTGGCTGATACTTGAATTTCTAATTTTTTGTAGTTTTCGAACGAGTTTAATCCGATATCGTAATATATCATTCGAGTCATTTTGATTTCTAGCTTTCATTCTACTCCTTGACTCTCCTTTTCGATGCTGAGGATTTCTTCTTTTTTCTCTTAACCTTAGAAAATTTTGGATTTTCTCTTCATTTTTATGAATTTTTCGATATCTTAAGTTTCGCATCCGTGCCGTATTCATTTCACGTTCATTTTTCATGTATGACGAATTCTCCCGTAATTTTTGATTTCGTTAAATATTTTTTTTTTTAATATTTGCATACAACAAAGATTTACGCAAAATTTTCATCCGCACTGAATTTTTGATCCGTTCAGAATTCACATATGCCTCATTTTCCCTTGAACTTTGTATCCTTTCCCTGTTCATTAAGAGCTCGTTACGATGATATTCAGTACGTTTCCGCAAAACTCGATTTCTTATTAAGTTTTTAGATTTTTCGCGCTTAACATATTCATCGGATTGTCTCAAAGTTCGATTCCTGGTTATGTTTTTTTGTTTTTCCATTTTTTTCCTCCATTTATCATTCTCGCGTAGAAATTGCATCCGTTTTGATGATTCTTGATTTTCTTTCATTCTGAATTCCTCATTTTTTCGTTTTCGTGTGACCCGTTGACAGTTTTTAACCTTTTCATTCTTGTTGAATTCATTCATCTCACGAAATTTTTCCATTCTTTCGGCATTTTTTTTATTTTCAGCAATAAATAAAATAAATAATTAAACAAATAAATTTATCAATAAATTAATTTTCATTAATGAATTTTTAAGAGAATCAAATTCCGGAAAAAATATGTAATGCGCAAGCAGGATATGAACCCACGACCCTCTGATTACATGTCAGGTGCTCTACCGCTGAGCTATTGCGAGTTACTATATTTACCATCGAATTTTTGATTCTCACATCTTTTCTCCACCTCCCATCTACCAGGCAATATCGCCATTAAACAAATAAATTTATTAATAAATTTCTAAGAGAATCAAATCCCGGGAACAATATGTCATGCGCAAGCAGGATTATTTATTTTATTTATTGCTGAAATTTTCAGCAATAAATCATTTTCAACTAATTTATTATATTATTAAATTTCAAAAAGAAATTCGGAAAATGATATTACAACAAAAAAAACTAATCTGGACCTAACAGCCCTCAATTTTTCGACAAATTGTGCTAAACATTTCTCAAAAATTAAAAACCCCAAAAGATAGGACCATTTAAAAATAAAAAATATAATGACGAATGATTTATCGATATGAAATTGAAATCAAATTAAATTAAATATCAAACTTATCTAATATATGAAATATAAAATTAAATTTTAATTCACTCTAAGATCTTGTCGACTGGCGGCAGCACCTCTCGGTGAGGTGTTGTATTAGTGCGTACGTCACAACCGACCTTGAGCACGAAGAGAATTCAAAAATGCTGAGGATGCATTTTTGAGCTCTAACTTCATTCACAAGTCTGGTAAATTATTTGCGCAATCAAAGCAGGAGAGTCTTAGAGTAATATTCAAAAACTGTGTGATAGTGAAACAGAAGAACTACATGGACTCAAGAATAACATTTCCCTTTTCAGTTAGATCCACGATTTCATAAGGACCTGTATTTTGCGAATCCAATTTACCACTTCTTGGTTCTTTTTCTACATAGACAAATTGACCAATCTCCAATTCTATGGAATTCACTTGTCGATCATATAACTCTTTTGATTTAGTTTTTGCATCGATTGGATTCTTAGCAGCTATTTTTTGAATTTGATTTAATTTAGTTATTAACTCAATTACATAATCGCTGTATGTTTCAACTTTATCTAACTCATGAATATTCGATGGCAATCTTGCCTTCTTCTCATAAAGTAGCTCATATGGAGTGAATTTTGTGGCACTGTGCAATGTGATGTAGTAGGAGAACATCGCGTAGGGTAATAGTGTATCCCATTCCGTGATTTCATTGGTATAAGCTTTCAGATACTCGGCTAGAACGTGATGACTTCGCTCAAGAGCTCCGTTAGATTGAGGTCTGTAACCAGATGTAGTAATATGATGGAAGCGTAATAGTTCTCCCAATTGCGCTAATAGTTTACTAGTGAAACTAGTTCCCTTGTCCGTGAGAATGACCTTTGGACATTCATAAAGAGCGACAAATTTCGTGGCTATTGCATGAGCAATAGTATGTGCCCGTATGAAGTCGTGGATCTAACTGAAAAGGGAAATGTTATTCTTGGAACGGAGGAGGGTCATCGTTTCATGAAACACCCAAGTAAACTGAAACAATGTTACGAGGATTAAATGAGACGACCAGTACCAGTACTTCAACCCTTGAGGAATCATAAATTCAACTAATTTTGGATTTTCAGGAAATGACCTTAGAAAACTACAAACCACTGTTCAAGAAGGATCAAACAGGAAGGATAGAGATCTTTGTGGATGGTTCTTGTTCCTTTAATGGCAGTCCTAAAGCAATAGCAGGGATTGGAGTATGGTTTAACGATGATAATCCATTAAATATTTCAAAGACTTTAGAACAAGAAAGAGTTACTAATATAGTAGCAGAGATTTATGCTGTAATAGAGGCCTGCTCAACCGCTATTGAATTCGACCTGAAGCGTATCAAAATTCTCGTAGATTCGAAATATTTAATAAATTGCGTTAAAAATTACATTAAAAAATGGCAGAAAAATGGTTGGAAAAAGCTAAACTGAAACCAGTTGCAAATCAGGATGTACTGCAAGAATTAGATATAATTATGAGGAAAATTGACGTGAAATTCGAATTCGTTGAAGGACATAAAGGAATTTATGGGAATGAAAAAGCTGATCAATTGGCGAAAAAGGGGGCGCGGATCTTCCAGCAGGAAAATTATCCATCAAATCCAAAATTCTTTTTAACACCATCGAAAATTTTGAAGATAAAAATTGACACGACAAAAAGAGAAGGAAGTAGGACATAAAACGTTAGACATCTTCTACCAGTGCCCTAATCAAGAGTTTAGATTTTTTTTTGTCCTATAAAATTTTTCCTGGTTTAGAAAAAAAAATTTACAAAACGAAAATTCTTCATTTTTTGTCCAATAGTGGAAATGGGTCACACTCTACTGTTCCTGACTTGTATCTATTTTGCCAAGGGGGTAGTCGGAACATCTTGGGATTATCAATTTCAAAATTTGGACCATAATCCCGCACTATATTTTGAAAAAATTGATCAGGTCAGAATGATAAACAAAGAATGGAAACTTTTCATTGTCCTCGATGTGGAAGGATATTTAAGCCAACATCTACCAGGACAAGAGCTTCTGCAAACACTCCTGAGTGAATGTTCTAAGGTAATGAATACAAAAATTTATCAAGAGGACCTAAGATGGGGAAAAATTAAGGATCTGATGGCAGAATCTAGAGGTATTCAGGCACACTTGAATAATATTCTGAAGGAAACATCTTCAGAACGGAAAAGGGCACCTCCCCTAGGATTTATAGGTACTATTGCTAGGGATATTTTTGGAACCATGGACTACAATGACCATGAACATATTACCAAAGAAATTGATCGACTTTACCAAGATCGAAGGCAGATTACCCATTTAATTGGAAATTCTACACACCTCATTCAAGCAGAAATTGACAATTTAAAGAAAATTAGTATAGAAAATGTAGAAAACACAAAAATAATAGAGAAACAATTAGAAATACTAATGGCTGAAAATTATAACATAAATAATCGAATTTCTAATTTCGAATTTGAGGAGCACTTGCAAAGAGCTGGGCCAGAAATGGAATATGCAGCCAACAAATTTGTTAATTCGCGACAAAAAGTCGTGCAAATTTTAGAAGATGCCAAACATGGCAAGCTGAATCCACTTCTCATCAGCAATCAACAAATAATAGAAGCTTCCAGAGAAATCGAAAAGGAAATTGCTAATAATATTTTCCCCTTATCAAGGGAGAAATTAGACCTTTCTCTACTTTCGAAGATTTCCAAAATTGAAACTGGTCTAAATAAAAAGAGATTTCTAGTAACTGTCGAAATTCCTTTGTTGCCAAGAGAGAGTATGAAATTATACCGCATGATACACTGTAAAGTTTCTCAAGTGATAAAGGAAAATCAGAAAATCATGGCGTTCGTCAGATCAAGAACTGAATATATTTTGCATTCCAAAATTTCCTCAAGATTCGCTTCAATAACTAGCTTTAATAACTTTAGAAAAGTTCCTTCAGAAATGCACCCCGTTAGAAAACTGCCTGGCCTGCCCGAATTTACCTTTAAGAAAGCCAAGTAAAGAGAACATGTGTGAATACGATCTATTGACTAACAACGAAATTCATCCAACTCATGATATACTAGGAAAGTGTGATGTCCGAATAACAAACCAGATGGGAACCCACTTGGACGGAACTATTAGGAGATAAGGGTTGGTTATATTCCACAGCAGAGCCAGAAAAACGGCAAATACATTGCAACGATAAAGCAGTAAGGAGTACCACCCTCAAGGGAACTGGAATTTTGAAAATCAATGAGAACTGCACAGCTGAAACGTCATCTATTGTCCTCAATAGTAATAGAGTGATTTCATCGCAAATGCCAGAAATTCATGGAGTGCCTATCACTATTAATATTTCAGAAATAGCACTAAGTTTATTGGAAAAACAGAAAACTCCGAATCTATTGATAGCAATAAAGCACAGCGTGGTATCGAACGCTACATTCACCGATGGATTTGACGAATCGATGAGGAAAACCATCCAACAGGAGGAAGAGATTGGATTACACCATCAAGAGGAATATTATCACCGAATCTTCTCCGTGACTAACTGCATCATTGGTTTCCTCATGACAGGAATAGGTTTTACTATTTTTTGTTTAGTAAGACAGAAAATCAATCCTTGGAACCTGTTGAAATGCTGCTGTCGACAAGAGAAACGGGAAGACAACAAGTTTTCTAGGAGAATCCCAGCAAGAATTTCACAAATTCAAAGACTCTATGAGTCTCCAATAAGAACTATAACTTCACCAACAGTACCACCAATGATGTACCCACACGACCGGCACCCGATGTTCCATTCATTGAAGAAGTAAGAAGGAAAGAGACCAATGTCCAACCAATAACAGGAACTCCGATTTCAACATTCAGAATCAGTTACACGTAGATCGCAATCTCACACAAGAAAAATTCTTCAATGACTGGAAAGGATGATTACAAAGCAGAAAATATATCTCGATTATTCAAAATTAAACCAGTCAGATAATCCTTGAAATTATTCACGATCTCCCTTGAAACGTGTTCGCCAATTTTCCTCAGGAAGCGTACATATTTCTTCCGATAAACTTCCAAAATTTCCACCTGAATAAACAAAAAAAAAAAGTGAAGATATTAGGAGAAGCTGACCCAAAAAAAAAAAAAAGGGAAGAAAATAATAATTTATTGATAATTACGTACGGAGTAGATGTTGAACCCAGGTCCTAACCAGCCAATAAACTCAATGACAGCTTCAAACGTCATTGGAGCATCACGGCGCAGATCAAGACGTACTTGAGGACTGTGAATAAATAATCCATCCAGGATACTCTGCTTTCTCTCCTCCCACCACAATAGCTCTCCCAATAAATCGTTATCAAAAGTGTCGGACATCTAAATATATTAAAAAAAAAAAAAAAAAATTATTGAAAAAATTTTTAAAAGAAAAATTTTTGAGAAAATTAAAAAAAAAAAAAAATTTATTGAGAAATTTTTCAAAAGATAAAATTTTTGAGAAGATTTTTAAAAGAAAGAATTTTTGAGGAAATTTTTAAAAGAAAAAATTTTTGAGAAAGTTTTTAAAAGAAATTTTAGACTTACGAAACATTTGATAGGTAAAACGTAGACTAGACAGACCAAGTTACTTAAATGTTCAGTAAATACATACTGTTAAAACTTGGTCAAGGATCTGGATGCTCGGGGTCAGGAATTCGAAGATTCCCGCCAGGGCATCCATCTTGCCACGTTGACAACTTCTCCATCGGCTCCACGGAATCTACCGAGAGGCCCGGGAGGTAACGAACGCCCGAAGCGGCATTCAACGAACGGTTTTCTCTTTCGAAATTATCTTTGGACAATTAATGTGGTTTTTTGTGATAAAATTAACGAAAATCATCAATTCAATTGTTAAAAATCGACAGTAAAATCACCGATAAAAAATACTAAAGACTACTGTACATAAATAAGGTTTTTATGTTAAATCAACGAACGGTAGCCAAATTTGCTTGATAAACGTGCATTTCGGCATCATTCCATTATCTCGCCAATTTTCAGGCTTCTCAACAAGGTTTTCTCTGCACCACTCACAGACTTGGGCATCATCGTCGCAAAATTCTCCTCTCGAAAATCACCTAGTTTTTTAACACATACCTTTTCAAAGAAAAAGGGTTTTCCAATAAAAAAAATTAATTGGTAATCACTATCACACAGTTTTTGAACATTACTCTAAGACTCTGCTGCTTTGATTGCGCAAATAATTCACCAGACTTGTGAATGAAGTTAGAGCTCGAAAATGCATCCTCAGCATTTTTGAATTCTCTTTGCGCTCAAGGTTGGTTGTGACGTACGCACTGCTACAACACCTCACCGAGAGGTGCTGCCGCCAGTCGATAAGATTTCAGAGTGAATTAAAATTTAATTTTATATTTCATATATTGAATAAATTTGATATTCAATTTAATTTGATTCCAATTCTATACTGATAAATTATTCGTTATTATACTTATTACTTTTAAATGGTCCTATCACTTGGGATTTTTAATTTTTGAAAAATTTTTAGCATAATTTGTCGAAAAATTGGGGGCTGTTAGGTCCAGATTATTTTTTTTTGTTGTAATATCATTTTTCCGAATTTCTTTTTGAAATTTGATAATATAATAAATTAGTTGAAAATAATATTTGTTTCTCAATTCAAAATTAAACAAAGAAATTGTCTTTGACTTTCGAAATAACAAATTGATGAGCAATGAAATTCCACATTCGGTGCTGTGGAATCATTGAACCCATTTAAAACATCCGATTTTATTCTTCAATTGTGAAATTGACAAGTCGGCATAACGATTAGCAATTTCACAATATGGAGAAACAACTCTTCCACAGGCTAACGAGGGAGGAAAACTTTTCAATAATCACCAGTCTTATTTGTACCACCAGAAAAGTAATAACTAAAAACTCCGGAAAAGATTGTAATGTGAAATTGGCCTTTTCTTGTGAACGACTTGTCAAAACCGCTAATATAATGACTTCATCGACAATTTGTTAATGAAATATCAGGAATTGGATAAAACGTAGTCTTTAGCCAAAAGTAATTTTTACAAATTCAATAAAATAAGGAGCAAGCTTAAAAGTAAATCAATCAAGAACTCGAATAATGAATTAAAAATATTAAAGAAACAAAAGTGAATTTTCAATCACTTTGAATCCAAAGAGTGTTTTGAAGGCAAATCAAGGGTTCACTAATAGTCATAAGAAATATAAAAAAAAAAACAAAATACTGCAATCTTCTGTAAGTAGCAATCAGATTACTTAATATTATAAATTTAAATACAAAAATTTGTCAAGGAAATCATCTTTGAATTTTATAGAAGAAATAATTGTAAAAGATATATTTTCGGATTAGACAAATAAATAATAAAAATGAAAATTAAATGAAATCATAATTTTTCCTTCAATTTTCCTAACAAACAAGAGTATTTTTTTTTTTGATGGTCGTGGCAGAAGAGGCATAATGAGCGTATTTATTTTATGCCCGCCTAGTGGTGACCACCTTGGTTCTAAAGTTCAAGAAGGTTGGTAAGCCTAGCAAAGAGCAGGTGCCCCACCTCACCCCCTGTAACCGTTAGGTTCGAGATGCCAGTGATATCGAGTCTATTGTATCTCTTCAATAAGTGGGGGGACATTGCCCACCTCCATCCCACATTTATCCATAGTACTTTTCGGTGCCGTCAGTGTACAAAGCTGGGCCCTTCAGCTGATGGAAGGGTCTATTTCCAGAAGCCATTCCTCGCTCCTCGGTCTCACGACTTCAAAACTCCTGGTGAAAACCCTCGACCCCCCACACACATTGCCGCTCAGCCAGAGTAACTTTTTCATTCCTCCGTCCGAGTCAGTGACGCATGTATGAAGGTCGAGTTCCTCCAGAATCTTATCGGAGAGCCCTCGGCTGCCTTCATTGCCACTAGATGTGGCCACTTCAGATCCGAGAAGGCCATCAAAGCAAGTATAGGTGTGGTTCTCAGAGTCCCACTCACCCTACATCTGCCCATCCTGCCATCTTACTTCGTATGTCCGGGGAGAGAGGTCCAGTCCCACAAGCCCGGTTTATGAGAGTAAGGTCTGGAATACAATGGGGTGTGACCTGGTGCCCGAAGGACATCGTTCGGACACATTGACCCAGAGTTTCATCCACCCTGTATCATTCAGCCTTCGGCACGATGGTTTACACCTTTAGCTTGGGGGAGCTGGTCCGCGGTGACGGCCTTCGTTCGACTGCCCGGGCTTTTACCTCCGTCGTCTCCCTTATCCTACCGTCACTTCGCAAGCATTTCCGGAGGTTCCTCGGCGGAGCCCTGCCGGTGACTGGGTTCCCAGCTGGTTCGCTCCCGGCTCCTCCTACTAGTGTTGACTACTTCCCCTATCCGCCACCTGGGGATGCGCCTCGATCGATAGCTCAACCGCCAGAACTGGAGCCCTCTTTTCGAGGGTCCAGACCGGTATCAAGGAACAAACAAGAGTAACAATTATCAGCATCCTAACAAGTAGAATATAAAATAATAATTAGAAGCTGTTTGAAACTGAATAGATTGTCCTTGACGCAACAATCCAGTCTCGGATATAACACAATATTTCGACCATCTTTACGATACCATGAAAACAGAAGCAGACGAATTCCTTGAAAGCAAGAAGATTGATGAACTCAGCGAAAACGAATACCATTTGATCACTTTCTTTGAATACTTTCTGACATATTTCATCCGATATTTCCCTCTATAGTCTAGCATTGTGATAAAGAGATTCAATTTGTTGAGGGATAGCAATGCTTCTGTAGAAATTTTTTTCAAAATAGTCAACTCATTTGAATTAAATCATGGAAAACTGCGAGTTACACAATTCGCCCATACACTCCAGAAAATGTCTTATCGCTGGTTGGATCAGCGATTACATCTGCAGAAGACCGAGCGGCGAAAGCGCAAGCGCAGTAAAAAAAGGCTGAACTGAAGAAGGATGCAGGTCTCAAAGGAAAGAATCAATCGAACATCAAAACATCAAAAGCCGAAAAACGTCGATCCGGAAACAATCGTTCTGAAGATATGGCACGTGAAACGTGGATGGCGTCTAAGCGTCGCAAAACACGGGACAATAATGTGTTTTTCCCAGCAGAGAAACCTGAAGATAGTTCGAATTGCAATTGCACTGAAAAGAATGCAAGAAATGACAGAATGAGGGAACATGGAAAGAGGAGGGATGAAGAAGAATATAAAAAATTCGATGAATCTGTCGATGAATTAATCTATAAAATGTCATCTGTCGATAGAAATGATGATTTACATTGGCAGAATGAGATTGATCCATTTCAGTTCTGTAGCAGCCAAGAAAGCGATGATCGAACTGAGAGGAAACAATGTGACGTATTCTCGGCAGATATATACGAGCGTTTTTTCAACCAGAGTCTCCAATATCCTGCCTGGGGTGTGACCTGGTGCCCCAAGGACATCGTTCGGACACATTGACCCAGAGTTTCATCCACCCTGTATCATTCAGCCTTCGGCACGATGGTTTACACCTTTAGCTTGGGGGAGCTGGTCCGCGGTGACGGCCTTCGTTCGACTGCCCGGGTTTTTACCTCCGTCGTCTCCCTTATCCTACCGTCACTTCGCAAGCATTTCCGGAGGTTCCTCGGCGGAGCCCTGGAGTGGGGGAATTCCCCCACCTAACCAGAACATTTGCAGCAATCTCATTCAATGAGTCGTTATTCAAACGGCTGATGCCTACTCTAGAGCTAGATGGTGAAATTTTAAATGGATTTCTACGGATACATGATAGCGAGTGGCTCCAATTACGTTTTCACGGAGGCTGAAATGAATCAAGCACATAAGGGTATGGCCAGGTTTCTGAATGAGTTCTTCGAGTCCAGCATAACTCGCGCAAAGGCTGCTAAGTACGATGCAATGTTGAATCGCAATGAAGGAGACAAAGCAGATGAAGAAAAGAAAATTAAGGAAAAGAAAGCGATCAAATTCCAAATAAAAGAAGAAGCACCTTATGAATCGACCGTTGAATTCTGCGGAATATTAAAGAATCTTATTGCCATAAGCAAAGAGTGAACGAAACCAACGAACAAACTAGTCACGTTTCCATGAATGTATAGAAGTTACAGAAATGTAGATAATTTTGATATTTGAAAATAAATCGCAATGTTATTGAAGAATTACTTGTTTATTCCATGCATGAGCCTGTCTACACTCCTTCGCAAATAAATTTCGAATTCCGAATATTAATACGTCCGGATGGAATTTGCAGAAATTGATGAAAATTGCATGCGTAATCTCATAACGTTGCAATTATGCAATAAAAAAATCTGGGGGAGAATTAAGTTGTCGCTAGTTGATGATTGTTTGTTTTTCATGATCGGGGACTGCTCTCTCAGATTCGTAATTTCTCCGGTATTGAAAACCATCTCCCTCCCTCTCTATAAACCCTAGCCCCTCAGGATCATGAGCACATCCCTCAAAAATTTTTTTTGTTGGAAAGTATTTGGAAAAAATCGAGTTTATGCGGCTTTATGAATTTTTTTTGTAATGGAAGACTGCTTTTTGAAGTTCATAATTTTTTCAATATTGGAAACAATCCCCCCATCCTCTCTAAAAATTTACGAACCACTGGGATCATGCGCATATCTCTCCGAAATTTTTTTTCGGAGATTATTTGGGAAAATATTGAGGTTACGCGGTTTTGTTATTTTTTTTCTCGTAATCAAGGGCTGCCTTTGCAGGTATATAATTTTTGCCGTATTTAAAACCAACCCTCCTCCCCCTCCAAAAATTTTCAACCCCCTGGGATCATGGGCGCATCTTTGCTTAATTTTTTTTTGAAATTTTTTGGGGAAATATCGAGTTTACGCGGTTTTATAATTCCTTTTCTTCGTAATCAAGGGCTGCCTTTTTAGGTACTTGAATTTTTCAGTATGTAAAACCATCCCCCTCCCCCTCCAAAAATTTTCCACCCCCTGGGATCATGCGCGCATCTTCGCCCAATTGTTTTTTGAATTTTTTTGGAAAATTATCGAGTTTACGCGGTTTTATTATTATTCTTTTCGTAATCGGGGGCTGCCTTTGTAGGTACATATTTTTTTCCTCGGGTAAGACCAGCCCCCTTCCTCTCCTAAAATTTTCAACCCCCTGGGATCATGTGCGCATCTTTGCCCAATTTTTTTTTGAAATTTTTTGGGGAATTATCGAGTTTATGTGGTTTTGTTATTTTTTTTTCTCGTAATCAAGAGCTGCCTTTTCAGGTAAATAATTTTTTCCGTATTTGGAACCATCCCCCTTCCCTCTCTAAGAATTTTCAACCCCTTGGGATCATGCGCGCATCTTTGACTAATTTTTTTTGAAATTTCTGGGGGAAACATCGAGTTTACGCGGTTTTATTATTTTTTTATTCGTAATCAAGGGCTGCCTGCTTAGGGACATAATTTTTTGCGTGTGTAAAACCATCCCTCCTCCCGCACCAAAAATTTTCAACCCCCTGGGATCATGCGCGCATCGTTGCCCAATTTTTTTTTGAAATTTTTCGGGAAATTATCGAGTTTATGCAGTTTTATTATTTTTTTTCGTAATTAAGGGCTGCCTTTTTAGGTATATAATTTTTTCCGTATGTAAAACCATTCCCGCTCCCCCTCCAAAAATTTTCAACCCACTGGGATCATGCACACATTTTTGCACAATTTTTTTTTCAAATTTTTTGGGGGATTATCGAGTTTACGCGGTTCTGTTATTTTTTTCCTCGAAATTAAGGGCTGCCTTTCAAGATTCATAATTTCTGCCGTATTTAAAACCATCCTCCCTACCCCTCCAAAAATTGTCAACCTCCTGGGATCATGCACGCATCTTTCCCAATTTTTTTTTGGAAATTATTCGGAAAAAATCGAGTTTTCGTGATTTAATGATTTTTTTCCGTAATCAGGGGTTTCCTTGTTAGGTGTGTACTTTTTCTCACATGGAGAAACATCCCCCTAACCCCTCCAGAAATTTTCAACTCTCTTAGACTATACGTGCGACTCTCCCACAATTTTTCCCAAATTATTTAGCTTGTAACGGCGGAAGGCAGGCCACACGGGCCACTCGGTGGTACAGTCCCTGCCAGGAGTACCGCCTGAACGTCTGCTGGAATCGTCTGCCAGTTTCAGCGTCATCATTTCAGCTGTGCTTCTGCCTTATCCTCAGCCCGATATAAATCCCACTGACGTGTCAGTTAGTTTCCGATGACTTTAAGGTGTCATCTTACGCAGATGGCACCGCGGTAGAATTGTCTAGCTGTTCATGTGTGAGTCTCCTCGAGCTCTACACCTAAATAGCTTCACCCGAAGGTGGCATAAGCCGATGTGATAGCCGTAACGAAAAACCTCGTTACAATTTACGCAGGTCTTCCACGTGTATGCGCTCAACCATCTTTCCGGCAACGTCGCGCATATCATAGCATACCGGAGAATGTTCCTCTGCTACCTCATATGGCCCTATGTACTTTGCCGCTAACTTTGCCGAACAGTAGTCGACGACGTGAGAGAGGTTGTAATTGCGGCGCCATACTTCGTCACCTAATTCGTACGTTTCATCCCTATGACTCTGGTTGTCCCGTTTGGCTTGTCGTACTTGAGATTGAATCAACTTCTGGAAGACCAGGTCATGGACAAATTTCATTCGTTTACTTCTCTCACCCCACTATTCTACGTCTCCTGGTGCTATGACCTCTAGCTGGTCTATCTGCCATTCAAGATTATAGACCTGGTATGGATTACGTGCCATATTGAGGAATGCGTGAGAGAAACCTGTAATGGATTGAATGGAGGTATTAAGGGCAAATGCCAATTCGGGAAGATAAGCGTCCCAATCCCTCTGATTACCCTTACAGTAAATCCCTAGAATCGACTTTATTGTCCGGTTCACCCTGTCGACCGGATTTACCTGCGGGTGGTATGGTGGTGTGGTGATGTGGCTTATTCCCGCTTCTTTTAAATGATTCTTGATGTATCTTGCGGTGAACTCCGTTCCATTGTCCGTGAGAAAATACTTAGGGCAACCCCAGCGGCATAACCCCTGTTTCCGGACAGCTTCCCAAACATATGCATGCCTGCTGTGACTCAGAGGAAAGGGTCTCGTTATGGCCCTGCGACTACCGTCCACTGTTCTTCTACCACCCACTCCCTCATCAACCCAGCTGGTTGTTGCGAACTTTTGAAGGCTTGGCACAGTTCGCATCCTCTCACGAATCTGAAGACATCCGTGTACATCCCTGGCCAATAAAAATCCCGATGTACTTTGGCATATGTATAGGGATCGAAATGACCAGTCAGATTATAAGTGATGTTTCTTTATTAATTATGTACAAGGTTATAATGTTTCTGTTGTCATACTTGTTTAAAACTAAACGTACTCTTCCGTGAATAATACACTGCTCTGAGCATCCTCGGAGTAACTACTAACTTTTCATTCATACCTGATCGCCCTTAAATATCCCTCACGGTAAATTCCCCTTCCTCTCTTTTCTTTCATTCGCGTCTTTTCCTGGCGTCCTTTCTCCCCATTTTCTCTCTCTAATTTTCCCCACGCGTGTTTGCCAATTCCTGACCTGCCAAGCTCAAGCTGTCCCTTGTTTTATTGCTCTGGGACTTCCCCCTCGTTGCTGGGCCTTTCCCTCAATTATTGGGTTTTCCCTTCCACTATACCTGACGCTACTTAATTACTTCTTAGTTTCCCCCGATTTTTCCCCACTCAACTACGCGTTACTCATTCATACTAACACTCACACATTTTATGATTCCTCGATCTCACTCTCGATTGCTTCGAAAGTCCCTGGTCACGGCTTCATGTGGTCTGCTGCTGAACTGGTGCGATTAGGTCCTTCATGTTCACCGACCTTCTCCACCAGATAACGATGATTCCTCAGTACTTTCGTGACTTGATAGGGGCCTAAGAACGGTGGATGTACTTTCAATCCTGGTCCAAACTGCGTTCTCTGGATGGCAACCAAATCATTTTCCTGATACTGGTGTGGTGTCTTTCTCTTTTTATGCAATGTTCTCCGGTTCTCCTCTTGTACTTTGAGAAGCCTCTCTCTAGCCTCATCTCCCAGCTTCGAACGGTTTTCCTCGAAGACAGCAACAACCTCTTCTTCGATGATTCTTCTGAGCTCCAGATCGTCCTTTAGTTTCATCTTGGTATCAATCAATAGTTCAAAGGGGGTATTCCCAATGCTTCGATTCATGCTCCCATTGATCATTTGTTGGACCGTGTCTACATGTTTATACCATTCAAGTGGCTTAGGCATGAACAGCTTGGTGAGAACAGGTATCAAGGTGCGATTGATCCTTTCTACCTGGCCGTTGCCTCTTGGCATCCCCGTGGTGACAAGCACGTGCTCTATTCCTTCTTGTTTACAATAGTCCTGGAAAACTTTTGCCGTGAATGCCGCTCCACGGTCTGAAACAAACCTTCTAGGATTTCCAAATGGTACCGGTTGTTTCTTTAATCGTTTTATGACTTCATCCGACGTTGTCGACCTCGTTGGGTAGAGCCATACAAATTTTGGGAATGCGTCAACTACAGCAAACAAATGACAATAACTTTTCCTAGTAGACTGTAACGAGCCCCGAAGGATCTCGTTCTTCGCGGAACATCGGCCGAGCACAGGTAAGTGCAATAACCATCGCGCACAACCCCTAGGCAAATTGATAGAATCAACCCGTTCATCCTCGTAACGCAACGCCCCACAAAACCCGTAACGACCCCCGAAAACGCGACCGTTCAAAGCGGAAGTAAGTTTAGGGATGGGATCCCGCGCGAAAAGCCCCGTAAAAAGGGCGCTCCCAATAAGGGGATTTCTGTATTAATGAAGGAAAATTAGTCGAGGAAAATTCGGTTAATTGTGAAAGTTTAAGTAATGATTGGGAGGCAACAGCGGACAAGATCCGTGCCTCAGGTACACCAATCCCGGTTTTTGGGGGAAAAAAAAGTCCCCGTTAAATTTAGGAGGCATCGGCGGACTCGATCCGTGCCTCAAGCATTTGTTAAATAAATTTTGTTGTTGTTGGAAAACTTAGGGGGCATCAGCGGACAAGATCCGTGCCCCAATAATTAATAAAAATAGTATTAATGAAATCCCGGAGAAGCGCGCCCAAAAATAGCCCGGTCGCAAAATTATTATTTAATTAATCCAGATTTAACCCGTACTCCCCGTTTGAATTCAAAGGAAAACCGCGCGCAAAAGTCCCGGCGTGAAAGTCAACGTCATGCACCCTAGCGGCCGAAAGGGGCATGAGTTGTGAAAAACGCCCGTGCCCACACGGTCAAAAAGAGTCGAGGGTACGCCGTGAGAGTGAACAACACGTGGGTCACCCGTTACATTCCGCGCGTGGTTTCTTTCGTAACGAAATAAAGAAAAAAAAAGGAAAAGGAAAAAAAAAAAAAAAGAAGAAAAAAGAGAAGGGACAAAAGCGAAGAGAGAGTGTTAGTTAGTGTGGAGTGAGTTTGTTTCAAGTGGAGGGAAAAGCAGAGAGAGAGGAAAAGATGGAGGAGAAAGAGGAGAAGACGCCACAGGATTTGGTGAGCTCTCGTTTGATTTCCAGTTCCGACACTTTTCCCATTGCTCATCCCACCTAATTTCGTTGTTTCTTTCCCTTCCCCGTTACGTACTTAAATAATCCCCGTTGTCAATTAATTAACCAAAACTTTTGTTACACGCCGTGTCGAGATTTCCCCACGTGTTTTCGCGAAAAGAAAAGGCCCAACACCCACGCGTTGCATCAGCCGTATACAGCACTATGTTCTGTCTCTCTCGCACTCGTGGCGTTGAGGTAGGCAAAGTGTCTTTTACCCGTAACTCCCGTAATTCCCGCGGGAAAAATCTGAAACCAACCCCCTTCGATGGGGTTGATCCCCACAAACCCAACGAGCCCCAATTTGTCCCTCCCGTCACGTTTTTCCGAATTTTTAATTGGGAAAAATCAAAAGGAAAAATTGGAGCATTTCTCGCCAAAATCCCGTGGCGATACATTCCATTCTCCCCCCTTTCCCCCCGATATCACATCACCCGTATACCTCGGACGAGTTCCGAGAATTTGTGCCTTTGGATGGTTATTGTACTTTCCGAGAAATAAATAATCATAACTAAAATAATTTAATTTCCGATCACATAATAATAACTAAAATAAGTTCATTTCGAGTCACCGATAATAATAACTAAAATCATCTTATTTTACGAATCAAAATAATAATAACTAAAATAAGTACATTTCGAGTCACAAATAATAATAACTAAAATCATTTTATTTTGAGAATCAAAATACTAATAACTAGAATAATTCAATTTCGAGTCACAAATAATAATGACTACAATAAATTAATTTCGATTGTTGTTGTTACAATTCCGTGAAATATTCATTTTCGATTTCTTTTTTTTTGGAGGACCATTTTTTTTGGAGTCTCCCCGCATTTTGAGGGAAGTTTAATGGGAATCCTTGGGAGCATAAAAAGGGGAGTTATCTGAATGTAGTAGTTAGTAGTTTCAAGGACAATATATTCTCATTTTGCCCGATTTTTGTATTCCGAGTATTAATTTACAGATCCTCCCCCTCCCAACCTTTTATCGACTTTTCAGGTTCTTCCGCATTTTTTTCCGGGAAGGTTGTGTTTTTGTTGGCTTGGGTTTTTTGGCGGAACGGCAACGGATCGGGTTAACACCCCCGGTTCCACCCCTGACTCATGTCATGGTATTTTCTCTAGGGCTAGACGGGAGAAAGGTAACACCTCCCCCCCCTCTGCCTATTTCGTTCCGTTCTCGGCGGAACTCCCTGCTGCCACGGGCTGGTTAAGGGTCGTAAAATTGTGGGGCAGGAACCGCCGAGGAACTTCCGGTTTGGTGGTTCCGTAAAAACCACCTGGCGCCCAGCAACGGTTTTTTTTATATAGTGGAGCTTTAAAAGAGACAGAGGCGGAGGGAGGGACGGCGCGGTGGTTTTTCTCGTGGACGGGAAAAATCACGTTACAAGACGGCATGGATTCCAGATAATCGATGTGGTATGTGTCCAGTACGACGTCTCCTTTCTCGATTGGATTCAGGAATCCTTCTGCTTTCGCATGCTTCTTCTCTGACAAAATGCATGTTATACAGTTATCAATCATTGCTTTTACTCTTTGCTTCATGTTGGGAAACCAGAATTGTTGTTCTATAATATGCGCGTCTTCTCGCAAGCGAGGTGTCCTCGTTCGTGAGCTGCTCTAATCACTTCATGCTGCATGCTCCTGGGCACTACCAATAGTTCATCTCCTGCAGATACTCGACAAAGAATATCTTGTGCTGATATTTTGAAGTCTTCATCTGGTTTATCTTTTGTTGCTTCAATAAATTTCTTTATCTCGGGGTCCTCTCTTTGTGCTCTCTGAATGCGTTCTATTATTCCGCTTCGGCCTTCCTGGATGTACATCGTTTGAATTGGATTATGACTCAAAGCATCTACATGGCGCATGGCCGTACCTGATCTGTGTTCAATGGTGTACTGATATTGCTCGAGTGTCAAAGCCCAATGTGCTACCCTTAAACATAAGTCTTCCTTCTTCATAGTGTGCACAAACGCTTGACAATCAGTGAAAATTTTGAACAGAATACATAACAAGTGTACCCTGAATTTCTTTAACGCTCTCACAATGGCCAAACTTTCAAGCTCGTAACTCCTGTATTTTCCTTCCGTCGGTGTTGTCTTCCAACTAGCAAAATATACGGGGTGGAATTTGCCATCTTCTGAGTCCTTCTGCATCAACGCGGCTCCTAAGCCTCCCTTACACGTGTCTGTGTGTAATTCTGTTTTAGCTGTTGGTCGATAGAGTCTCAATACTGGTTTTTCAACTAGTGCAGTTTTTAGTTTGTCGAACGCGGCTTCTCGTGCTGGTCCAAAGTGGAATTTGACTCCGTTCCTCAGCAAATTTGGCAATGATCGACCAATCACGGCATTCTGCGGGATAAATTTTCGAAAATAACCCGTTAGACCCAAAAAACTCTGAACTTGTTTCACTGACTTCAGTTTGGGGAATTTTGTTACTGCTTTTGTCTTCTATTCCGAGGGGCGAATTTTACCCTTTCCAACAATGTATCCCAAGTATTCCCCCTGCTGTTCTATTAACTTGCACTTTTTCCAATTAATTATGAGTCCGCAGTTCGTTGCAACTTCCAACACTTTCTTCAGTTTTTCCAGTGCTTCCTTCTCTGATTGTGCAGGCATGATCAAGTCATCTAGGTACGTTAGGACCGTTCCATCAGTAATTAATTCTTTGAATACAATCCGTACATATCTTTGGAAAACGGCTGGAGAGTTCGACAGCCCAAATGGTACCTTTAGAAACTCATATTGACCGTCTGGTGTTACAGAAGCCGTGTACTTCCTACTTGATTCTTCAATTGGTACGTGGAAAAATCCATCTTTCAAATCCAATGCACTAAAGAACTTGGCATCCTCCAATCGGTCTAGCTGGTCTTTTATGAGTGGTAAGGGATTTCTGTCTCGTAAAATCTTTTTATTTAGCATCCTATAGTCAACACACAGTCTCCACTGTCCGTTCTTCGTTTCCACTAATACAATGGGACTGGCGTATTCTGATGTACTTTGTTTCACTAGCCCCCTTCTCTTTCCACTCTTCTACGATGTTATTTACTATTCTCCTTTGTCCTGGTGGTAACCGCCGGGGGTTTTGGGATACAGGTACTCCATCGTTGAGTATGATCTTCATTTTTACATCAGTGTCACGAATTTTTTCTGGTTTATAACTCCTCACTAACTCTTTCACTTCTTCCTGGAGTTTCCTGTTCCTCAGGTGGCGTACCAATTCATTTTCATCGTCGGCTGGGTCTGAGCGAATATTGATATTTGAGATGGTTTTCCATCCTGGGTCATCTGTGTGTACTGCTTCCTTCATTGGTTCTACCGCTGTTACGGTTGCGGTTCGGTGTTTTATCTTCACTTCGGCATACTCCGCCGGTCGATTACTCAGTTCTCCTCCGATTGAAAGGTCGTGTGCTGATATATTGTCAGGTATCATCACATCTATATCAAATCGAAACTTTGATCCATCAATTCCTACTTCAGCATTGAAACGTCCTGAGGTTTTCACATCGACTGAGCCCACACCATCAAATAGAACTCCCTTCCGTAGTGGTGGTGCTCCCAGTTGTACGTACAGGCTAGCCTTGGCTAAGTGCAAGTCACTACCTGGCTCTAGTACGGCTATTACGTCATGGCCCATCAAGCATACCTTTTAGTATGTCTTTTTGTCTGATGATTCCAAAATTCCAACTCTGGCTTTTGTATTTGTGGCGTCTGAATCTGCTTTCTTATTCTTCTCTGCACATTCTGGTGCAATATGTCCGAATCGTTGGCGCTTAAAACATTTTTTCCCTTTGTCTTTATCTGGACAGTTCTTCCCAATGTGCTCCTCACTTCCACAATTAAAACAATGTCTCGTCTCGTTGTCGCCTCGTCTATGCTTTCCTCCTGGTTTTTTTGTTTTATCACTTACAGTACTCTTCACTACCGCCTTCTGCTTGTTGCTATTGCTTTTTTGAATCTCGTAAAGTCGGAACTTTTTCCGTAGTTCATTAATCGATGTTGCTCCATATAATACCGATTCATTAGCTTCTTCATCTTTTATGTGATCTACAATGTATTGAATTGTCGCTTCCATTTCGATTTCTGTGTGACCAGCAATCTCTAGCAGACGGTAAATATAGGCAGGGTATGTCTCATCTTTTTGCTTTACAACATTTGCTAACTGTTTGTGTATTTGTTTACTATTACTCGTTAATGAGAATTCTTTAATTAATGTTTTCTCCAATTTGTACCAAGTCTGGCCTTTCTTCTCGAAATTCACGACTTATTTCGCGGAACCTTTTAATAGTCTCTTAGCATACACCACTTTATATGCGTCTGACCACTGACACATTTCTGCCGTTTCTTCAAATGATTCCAGCCACCTGCGGACATTTTCACCTGCATCACCAGTGAACTGCTCTAGTGTTCGCATCATTTCTCGTGTGGACAGGTCCTGTTCGCACATTGTGATCAGTTGTGTCTTCATCACTTGACTCCCCTTCACTAGAGTCATCTTCGGTAGAGCTTCCATTATCAAAAGCTCTTCGAAACCTGTCTTGGAGTTCTGCTTTTTTACCGGTGGTTTTGAGACCAATTTTGCGTAACTTCACTTGCAACTCTTTTGTTCGCATCTCGTCAATGTCTATGTCATCATTTTTTTGTGGCGTTGTCCATCCTTCCGTTGTCAGCGCTCTCTAGATCATCTGCTTTCTTCTTGGCTTCTTTCTCGAGTGCTTTACGGATTCTATCCAACAGGACTGGCTTCGTTCCCTTGATGAATCAACTTAATTCTTCTAAGCGTTCCCACAACTTCTCAACGTCTAATTCTTCTAGGGCTACAGCGCCTGTTGGATCATCTACTGTCATCTCTGTTCACTTTACAATAATAGTGTCCTACGAGTGATTCATTATCAACTGGCCATCTGCCTATCACTCGTTACACAGTTCTTATATTCCGACACTAAACTTCTAAGACACTATTGAGTCTTTCATTGTCTCGTAGCCATATCCGTGAATAATCTTAGAACTGGCCCGATCCCGGACGAGCCCCCAGTTTATAGGGATCAAAATGACCAGTCAGATTATTAGTGATGTTTCTTCATTAATTATGTACAAGGTTATAATGTTTCTGTTGTCATACTTGTTTAAAACTAAACGTACTCTTCCGTGAATAACACACTGCTCTGAGCATCCTCAGAGTAACTACTAACTTTTCATTCATACCTGATCGCCCTTAAATATCCCTCAAGGTAAATTCCCCTTCCTCTCTTTTCTTTCATTCGCGTCTTTTCCTGGCGTCCTTTCTCCCCATTTTCTCTCTCTAATTTTCCCCACGCATGTTTGCCAATTCCTCACCTGCCAGGCCCAAGCTGTCCCTTGTTTTATTGCTCTGGGACTTTCCCCTCGTTGCTGGGTCTTTCCCTCGATTATTGGGTTTTTCCCTCCCACTATACCTGACGCTACTTAATTACTTCTTAGTTTCCCCCCATTATTCCCCACTCACCCAAGCGTGGGGAGTACGTGTCTTGAGCGTCATTGCATCAGCCGATGATGCGATGGCCGAAAAGTGCTGCGAAGATGCATTAAAGTTCCTGAAATCATCGGGAAACATTCTAGAGTGCATTTCCACTCATTTCTCCTCATCCTGGCCATTAATTAAAATCAAGAGAACCGACCAGGAGAGAGTAAGAGAGCCATAGGAGATTCGAGAAGTCCAATGCCTCGTGTGACGTCCTTTCCCGTCTCCCCCTCTTGCACTCGTAAAATTGGCCATTTTCCCCTGAAATAGCGAAAAAGTACTCAAATGCATCGTTGCATATTTTTCTCCTCATTTATTTTTCCTCGTTGGCCTTTAGAATTGATTTAAATAGCCGGCCACGAGGAAATTGAGAGAACCGAGAGAGTGAGGTGACGCTACAGTCACGTGGCGCGTCATTTTCGCTCGATCTTGTCACTGGCTGAAAAAAACACTTAAAACCCGGAAAATCGCGATAATTAATATTTCAATAGACTCACCATTTTGTTCTCCGCCCTTTGGGATAATTTTCCGGGGCGACTGGGGGTATGGGAGACTTGTGTTACCGCGATTTCACGAGTTTAATGTGCCAGACGATGCGCACGTTTCAACGACTCTCGGCGAACTGATGCCGTTCTCGAGTCAGTCGTCAGGCGTAGAGCGGTGGGGGCCAGCCACTCGGGCTGCGCCCTCGCGTCTAATTTCAGTACTAGACGGTAGCGAGAAGATGGCCGAAGCTTGGGCTTCGGCGGGAGTAATTCAAATCCGTGAAATTCGGAATACTTGAATTCTCCCGAAATTAAAACACTTTAATTTATTGAATAAAATCGGGATATATGCGGTAATAAATTGGGGATCGGAAAAGGTGATTCAGGGATATTGTGAGATTGGTTTCGGGAATTTATTGCAGAATATAATGGAGTTATGACTGAACTGGGAGAGGAGTTTTGAATAAGATGTAGGGTTTTCTCTCTGGCTAAGGTTTGGGGCCTTCGAGGGAGTGTTTTCCTCTCTCTCGAGTGGATAGTCGTCCTTTGAAGGGGCACGTCTCCCGGGGTATACTCGGACTCACCTCGTCGATACGATAAAGCCGGGTTTTGGCAATCCCTTCGACAGGGTGGCTTATTTCCTGCCTCCGGGCCTTCCAGTCCAAGGGCCCGAATATTCCCGCAAAATTGGAGCGCGGCTGTCTTCCAACCGTCCTCTGCACTCACCTCCAAAGACGACCAAGAGGGTGGTCCAGAAGCCCTACGAAACACAGTATCTTGGTCAATAAACCTTGGGTGCTACTGAGCACTCTCTTCCACTCGAGATCTGCCAGATTGGATATCCCTAACGGCAAAATCAGACGAAAGTGGAATGGTGGTATTTATGACGATAGTTTTTCGCGGGAATTTACTCAACTTAATTAATTTGGGATTTTTACTGATAACCAGAGCTCAACCCTCAACTGGGGGAGCTCTTTGCCCTGGAGATATTTGAGAGAACCATAATAGATAGCCTTAAGTCGGTTTTTCCTCATGACCTGGAGGAGTTCCCTTATTTTGGCAAATATCTCGGCTGGGGATGCCCTTACGCCTTTTCCGCTCAAGGACATTTTTTGCTGGGCACGCAATTGCCTTTCCTGCCGCACCGGAATGGTGCGGCTATGACCAGAGGTTGCCCTAAAATCAGGGTCTAAGGGTCGGGTGCATTACGGTATTTGCATTCCATATGTAGCCGTATTGAGAGAGCGTTAAGTCAGTTTTTCCTCATGACCTGGAGGTTTTTAAGAGAACCATAGTCAGTTTATCCTCATGACCTGGAGGATTTTAAGAGAACCATAGTCAGTTTATCCTCATGACCTGGAGGATTTTAAGAGAACCATAGTCAGTTTATCCTCATGACCTGGAGGATTTTCCTTATTTCTCTCTCTCTACTCACGAATATTTTTCTCAGTCAAAATACAGGTGGCGTGGGAAAAAAACCACGTCACAACCTTTTGCCTCTTCTACAGATACCATAGATCTTTTGTGTACACCAATGCTGCTGTCTGCTGGTTGACATCCTAATACATTCTCGATAGTGCGTCAGGAATGACGTTCTCCGACCCCTTCCAGTACTGCACCTCCATGTCCTGAGTTTGCAACGCGAGAGGTCAGCGCCATAGCCGCTGGTTGGTGTCCTTTAACTTCCACAGTCACTCCAGGCTATGGTGGTCCGTAATGACTGTGAGCTTCGACCCCTCGATATAGGGCCGGAATTTCTTAATGGCCCACACCACAGCCAGGCACTCTTTCTCGGTGAAGGTGTAATTAATCTCCGCTGCGTGCAGTGTTCTCGATGCGAAGGCTATTGGTCGCTCTCCGGATTCGGTCTCTTGTGTGAGTTCCGTCCCCAATGCAAAACTACTGGCATCCGTGTGAATGGTGAACGGCTCCGGTGAACGGCACGTTGGGACGTGCTAACACTGGCATATCGATGACGGTATTCCGTAACTCTTCAAAGGCCGATTGTTGCTCTGTACCCCATTCCCATGGCTGATTGTTCTTCAGTAGTTTTAGTAACGCAGTTTTCTTTCTGCCCGAGTCACCCAAGAATCGGGAGTACCAGCCGATTATGGGCAGGAATCTCCGCATCGATGTGTTGCTTTTGGGTACAGGGAACTCCATAATGGATGCTAATCTGTTCAGATCGACTGACAGACCCTCGGGCCCAATCTTGTATCCGAGAAACTGCGCTTCTTTGCAGAGGATTTCGCTTTTCTTCCGGTTGATCGTCAGCTCCACGTGACTCAGTCTCTCTAATATCGTCCGGAGTATTTCTCGATGCTGATCAGTACGCGAATGCGTTTGGGTAGAGGTCCGATGTTATGACACTGTTCATTAGCTTCTGGAATACTCCAGGTGCATTGCTCAACCCAAGCGGCATCCTTGACCAGTAGAATAGCCCCTTTCCGATGACAAAGAACGCGGTTATCTCTCTGCTGAGCTCGCTCAACACCACGTGAAAATAGGCCTTGCTCAGGCCCAGCTTTGAAATAAAATGCGCCTCACCTAGTCCGTCTAACACTCTCTCTAAATGTTCGATGTGGTAGGCCAGCTTTTTGACCTTTATATTCGCTGGCCGGTAGTCCATACAGAATCTCGTAGACCCGTCTCCCTTCTTTACGACTACCGGACAGCTGCACCAGGCACTCATGGACTCTTCGATGCATCCGGCTCGTAACATTTCTTCGACATGCTGTTGCATGATAGCAATTGGTATCACGTCTATACAACACAGGTAAATGTTAACACTGGACATTTCAACACAAAAATTCAACACAAGAAAATTCAGCACAGAAAACTTCAACACAAGAAAATTCAACCTAGAAAACTTCAACACAGGAAAATTCAACACAGAAAAATTCAACACAGTAAAATTCTACATATGTACTATCAACAACAATAATAATAACCGATTCATTTATATTGTAAAATTAAATTATGGCTTCACCGTTTGACATTAGATTGAAGATTAAAAATAATCTTAATATAAAAAGGAAAGGAAATATCGATCGTAACCGTAAGACCGAATTAATTATATTATGTCCTTTCCTTTTTTACTATTATAAAAAATAAAGTTTATAAAACTATTATAAACTTATCAGCTATTATTATTATTATTCCATTATTGATTTTTTATCTATCGCTCGATCGGAGGAGTACACCGAATCGTCGCAATTATCTTTCTTTTTTTTAAATACTTGAAATAATTAATTATATAATTATAAAATAATGTAATTATTATTTAATTATCGATTTTTTTATCGATCGTTCGATTATGAGAGGAAACCGAATTACCGACATTTTTTTTCTTTTTATGAAATAATTGAGATAATTATTTATATGATTTTAAAATATTGTGTTACGATGTGATCGTAAAAGGGGTTTTTATCGTCGAGGCGCCCTCTCCCTCCTCCTCCGGACAATAAGAAATCCACCGTCGATAATCGATTTATCGACCGTTCGGAGGTAGAGGCAGCACCTGTCGGAGGCAGAGGTGAGGATTTTCACGGCTGTAGTGAAAATCCCCACTCCTGTAATAACCGTCAAAATACACATAACGTAAATACTAAGTCTCTGTAGTAATTAAGTGATTAATTAAGGAAATATTAGTGTTAAGTGATTTAAGATAATAAAATAAAGACTCCACACGAGATTAGAATAAGTGATTAAATAAATAAAGACTCCAAGTGAGCTGTAGTGTAAGAAATCCGGAGGAAAACAACTGAGCTGTCACAAGTAAGTGTAATTCCGTTACCGCGTGCTCAGCCTCTGATAATCAAATACATATTAATTAGGGGAATATTTTGGGGTTGATTGATCCGGATAAAGTGAGGGATTAATTGTGGATAAATTGGGCCCATATTTTGGCCGGAGATATTAGGATTTTGAGTGAAATAACTCGGTGGAAAATCACACAAGTGTAATTGGCGTCTCCACGCCAATTAAATATCATTAGAAATAATCCACAATTATCCCGAACATCGGGACATTGAGTGACTTGAAACACCCATAGAATTGTGGGGAAGGAATTGATAATAAATTCATTGTATTATTTCCGGACGATTCTGGAAATAATATCTCATAAAAAGGGAATATAGAATCATCAACAGGTGTTGCCTCGTGCCACGCGGTCGGCCATATTGTATACCGGCCGGCACATTCAAATCATACGGGTACACTCTCAGACTTGCGAGTGGTCGCACTTCCAAAGTATACTCTCGGGCGGCAAAGTGTCGCACTTCTTTTGGCGCCAAATTCAAACGGTAGTATACCGGACTTTGTCACAATTGGGTTAATAAAAGAGATATTTTGTATTCAACTGGGAATTTACATGATTTATTCCAATGATAACCCCGGATATTAGTCCCCCAAGTAATTGACGGTGCGTCTGAACCCAGAGGGCACCCCAGGAAGCTGGACAACGTTGGTGATTCCAGATTCTCGTTACCGAAGCCCTATTCTGAATCGGATTTGGTCTTTTCCGCCATTAATCACACACACACACACGCACCTATTACACACACACGCACCTACTACACGCACACGCACCTACTACACACACACGCAACCTTCACACATACGAGGCCTATGATCAGACGATTTTGGGCCTCGTTACAGAACACGCACCTTACATAACGAGGCAGGAATTCCACCCGAATTTCTAGCCTCGTAACAGAACACGCAACCTCACATAACGAGGCGGGAATTCCACCCGAATTTCTAGCCTCGTTACAATTGTTATGATGATTATTATTATTTAATAATTGATTTTCTTATCGATCGCTTGATTATAAGAGAAAACCGAATTACCGAGATTTTTTTTCTTTTTATAAAATGATTGAAATAAGTATTCATATGATTTCAAAATATTGTTACGATGATTATTATTATTTAATAATTGATTTTCTTATCGATCGCTTGATTCTACATATAAAAAGGAGAGGAAGATATCGATTGTAAGAGTAAGACGAATTAATTACATCAGTTCGTCTTCTCTTCTCCCATTACAAAGTTATGGAATTGATAAAATCATCATAAAATCATGAAGTATTATCATTATTATTATTTTATCGATTTATCGATCGTAGAAGTCTATCCATCGCCATTCTATCAGTTTCTCTCTTCTTTTGCCATTGTAAAAGAAATTGAAAATTTAAATAATTATTAGTTTATTATTATATTATATATTGCGTTATGATATCTATTCTCATTATATATTATAGCATATATTATATAAGAATATGCATTATAATTAATTAAATATCATGGGAGATTGGAAGATTATGAATACAATACTAAGATACGTCATAATGTATTATTATTATTACACGGTAAATAAGCGAGATAGAGTGAAATGCACGTTAATTTGGGATCAGGAGGGAGTTTTTCTTCAGCTTTTCGCTATTATCTCGGTGAATAAGCGAGGTAGAGCGAAACGGACTTTAATAGGGGAACGGGAAGGAGTTTTTTAAGTTTTTCCCTATTATCTTGGTGAATAAACGAGATAGAGCGAAAGAGCTATTAATTCGGGATCAGGAGGGATTTTTGTTATTTTTTGCTATTATTTCGGTGAATAAACGAGATAGAGCGATATGGACATTCATATGGGATGAGGGACTTTTTTCAGTTTTTCGTTATTATTTCGGCGGATGAGCGAGATAGAGCGAAAGAGCCATTAATTCTGGATCAGGAAGGATTTTTGTTATTTTTTTTGCTATTATCTCGGCGAAAGAGCGAGATAGAGCGAAATAGCCATTAAATTCGGGATCAGGAGAGAGTTTCATTATTTTTTTGCTGCTATCTCGGCGAATGAGCGAGATAGAACGATATGGACATTAATATGCGATGAGAAGGAACTTTTTTCAGTTTTTCGCTATTATTTCAGTGAATAAACGAGATCGCGCGAAATGAACTCTAATATGGGAACAGGAGGGAGTTTCTCCAGTTTTTCGCTATGATTACGGTGAATAAACGAGATAGAGTGAAATAGACATTAGTTCGGGATCAGGAGTGAGTTTTTTTCAGTTTTCCGCTATTATCTCGACGAATAAGCGAGGCAGAACGAAATAGACATTAATTCGAGATCAGGAGGGAGTTTTCTCAACTGTTCGCTATTTTCTCGGCGAATGAACGAGATAGAGTAGAGTGGACATGAATATACGATCAGGAGAAAGTTTTTTCAGTTTTTCGCTATCATCTCGGTGAATGAGCAAGATAGAGCAAAATAGACATTAGTTTGGGATGGATCAGGATGAAAATTTTTCCAGGTTTTGGTTATTATCTTGGTGAATAAGCGAGATAGAGTGGAATACACATTGATTTGGGATCAGGAGGGAGTTTGAGTAGTTCTCCGCTATTGTCTCGGTCAATAAGGGAGATAGAGCGACATGCACATTAATATGGGATCAAGAGGGAGTTTTTTTCTTTTTTTTTTGCGATTATCTCGGTACATAAGTGAGACATCGAATAGACCTCAGAATGGGATTACCCCTCCAATTTCCAATCAAATTACCATTCACAATGACAATTAATGAGAGTCAAGGACAAACTTCAGATGAAGTCGTCTTAGATCTCCGTAGGGATATTCTCAGTCATGGACAATTGTATGTTACATTTCCGAGAGTTCGTTGATTTGAATCTTCCCAAATTTTGATGGGAAACCAACAAGAATTCCATTATATAAGGACTTTGTTCATACAGAATTATACGCTTGATAAAAACTCGAAAATTCCTTTCTCGGATCATGGTTTTCTGAAAAATTTTCGATTCTAAAATTCTTTTTTGCATCGACATTTCTTCGGAGATTCAGAATTTTTCTCATCAATACATCTAAGCGAATATTGAGGAAAAGCGCGTGCGCAGCACGCGCGGACACTTCTCGTAAACAAAAATTTCTTACAATATTACATTCTTTTTGTTTCCGAATGGAAGCATTGTAAACGCGATTTTTTAGATTTCGAGATTTCATCGGAATATGACTCAGAATGATCCAAAGCGCCGCGAAATGACGTTTTTAAAAAAAAGTCTGTGTTATACACACAGACATGTGTGTGTGTGTGTGTATCTGTGACAGATATCAGCTCATTGCTCCGCAACGGTAATACTTGGTGAGCTGAAGATTGAACAGTACTTTCCCTCCTCATGCAAATTGCTGTCAGTGAAATTTGAGCGAAATCAGTTGAGTACCTTTCGAGAAAACTCAAATTTTCGAAAAATCGTTTTTCGATTTTTCTCCGCGAAAAATTGATTCACAGCCCCCACTCTCAGCGATGGAATACTTCTCATTGGACCTCACAATTTCCATTCGGGGTAAATTTTGCTGAGATTTTTCGTTTGCAGATAATTTCAATTATAGTGTTTTTTTTATCCTGAATTTACTATACACGATAGCTTAAAAACTATTTGAGTTAGAGACTTTTTCTTCTTAAAAAAATTTTGTCAGTCTGTGCATCTAATGAACGAAAAGTTTGGTATTGAAACTGGGCGAAATCACTCCAATAGTTTTTGAGATATTGGCCAAAAACCATTTTATGAAAAGACGTTATATCTCGAAAACTATCCAAGCAATTACATTCGAAATCAGCTTAAAAGATTCATCTCAATAAGCCCCACAAATGGTGAGAAGTTCAGATTTTTCAGAAGAAGTCTCTTGTAAAGGTGTTCGATGAATTAGGTTTTCCAAAAATCACAATTTTTCTTAGCTTTCTTCCTAGGAACAGTACCTATTTATGATTTCACCGTTCGGATGTAGACAATTTTCTTTACAAAATGAGTACCTTTCCATTCTGACGGCAATCAGAAAGAATAGGAATCCTATTTGGAACCCGAACCTCAATTTTTGTGTTCCATCGTAGGATCTGAATTTTCATCTGATATTGAGTTTTCATGTACCATGTGATATTGTTGCAATTTAGTCGATTATTCTGAGCTGAGATTTCGAGTTCCAAGCTGATTCCAAGTATCGCAGATGGAATCCTGAACAGATCGATACCGTCTGGAGCAACATATGAGTGCGTATTCGTTGCGGGAATAATGTTATTTTTTGAAGAATGAGATACATGAATAGCGATTCGATTCACCATAGATGAATTCCATTTGGAAGCTTTTTGCCAATCGAATTGGCAAAATATTGAATGTCGCGCAAGGAGTAGGGTTTGCAAATAACGCACTGCGAGTGAGGCTTCTGCTTGTTTTAAAAATAATTTCACATTGCGATTTTGGTTAAATTTTTTTTTTTTTTTATTGCAATTATAATTTTCTCTAAGCTTTAAAATTATGGGATTGTCCTCTCAAATACTCGAGGACATCAGCTTTTGAATCATAGTGTTTCGTTGCTTCTTCCAGCCTTTCATCATAATTAATATATTTTCTTCGCTTCGCAGGTGCAATTTCTCTTCCAGCCAAATAATGTTCACATATTGTTTTGCATAAGCTTCGCTCTTGTTTCAAGCAATCGATGAATTTTCCCATTTCAACATGGGACTTATTCAAATGTTGACTGAATCCTCGATGCCAGCCCTCGACTCCGTTATGAGTTCTCGATTCATTATTCATTATTGCTGTATAATCATTCCATAATTCAATTGGAAATTGTCGGTTTCGTATTATGTTCCTGCTTTATCTACCTACCCAGGTCGTCTCAATGTAAAGCATGAATTTTTTCAAATCATCTTCATTTCCTCGGTAATAATTACTATTTTCTAGCTCATTATAGGCATTAACTACTTGCTCTGATGGTACGAATGTAAGTGACACGACCATTTTAATAAATTGTACGAACTCTTCATCAGTCCTATAGCGATTTTGAAGTCCGTTTCGTTGGATATTTCGGTAGATAGCTTGAGTGAAATGGAAATAGCAACCATGCAGATTCGCATTTAGAAAAACATCTCCTGCTGCCTTAATAAATGCTTCCTCATAATCAGTAATAATTATCTATGAATTCATGTTTTCTTTTCCATTTTTAATTAAGTTCAAAATCTGCTTGTACAGAGTTTTAGATTTTCCTGGCATCAATATATATACTAGTGGCAGTAATTTTTTCTCAATATACCCGTGGATTGAATATAGCTGATAGAAAATGTTTAGCACAACCTTGAATGTCCCGTCACATTGCCATTGTTTACATTGAGCCAAGTGACTCAGATTGTTTTCAGTGGTGTGCCTGAGAAATTTTTGTTTGTCTCCTAAATTATAATGATAAAGAAATTTATCACCACTCATCGTTATTTGGTAATTCTGAGGTATTTCGAATGCACTTAATGATGAAGATGTTGGAAATTGAGGATTCGATTGTGCTCGTACTCGCTAGTCTGTTCGGGTGAGTAGACTTCCATTGGGTAGCTCTGCGGCTGTGATTGTAGAAGCGTTACTTATTGCCCTGGTAACGATGAATGTTGTTAATTCTGTTGACACTTTCGCTGTTTTCTTCATTTTGTGCATCGTTTTATTTACATTGATTTTGCTAGTATCTGGTGCATAATTATGCTCATTTACTTCTCTGATTATTGTACCTGTAATATTATTATTAATAATAAAATCAATCTATTCATTTATTTATTTCATTCATTCATTCATTCATTTTCATGGCTGTGTAAATTTATGTACCAGTTTTATTTGTGGAAGATGTTTCGATGAGTGCTGTACAATGATTAACACTGTAGTATTTGACACATTTCTACGTTTCATGACTTTCTTTTGTTCGTAATAAATTATAAATAAATTCCGAATTATGTATTTGCTTTTTCTTTCTCTGCCTGAGCACGAAATGTAGTGGCATTTTGAATTTCCACTTTTTGTTTCAAGCAAAATTTCTTATCACAGTGGTCTATCTTTCACTACAGATTACTTCCACGTTACTGAGGCTTCAACAGTTTTCGGCGGATTTTCGTTTACATATTGAGGGGGGGGGGGAGGATCTTTAATTGTATCGGTGTTCAATTTGTCCGTGTTGAACGTGTTTTGTGATGAATTAGTTTCTGTAGAAAATGTGTTTTGAATTTGTTTGTGTTGAAAATGTGTGTGTTGAATTTGTTTTTATTGAATTTGTATGTGTTGAATTCGTTTGTGTTATTTTGACATGTAACCATAGCAATTATCTTTGGCAGTGTCATCCGGATTGGTTGACGCACTGGTGTTAGGTCATCGAGTTCGATGTGATACTCCATTAATGGCTTGATTGGGATGATGTCTGGCTCTTCTGGTAGCCAGCTTAGCAATTCTCCGCGCCAGCTGTCCATTTTGATATTATCGTTTGGCATCGTGCTAATCACGGCCGCCCAAATCCGGAGTGGCTCTACTCGTATCCATGGCGATGTGTCCATTGGTGATGGTAGCAGAGCGAACCGCTTTGCCTCTCGTCCGGGTAGTCGCCACATCCGGTCTTTAGCGCTGAAATCGACTTCCATCGCTTCCATGAAGCCGATCCCGAGTAGACTCTCCTCCTCCAGAGGTTCAACAATGTACACTGGCACCTTTTGTACAATGTCATCCCAATCGAACTCCAGAAAGACTTGTCTTTGGATACCAATGGTTGTTCCATTGGCAGCGTAGAAGTTTCTGGGTAATGGAATCGTGAACCCCATCAGCAGCTGGCTCCCTAATGTAGGGATTATGTACGATTTAAACGCCCCTGTGTCCAGTAGAGCTCTCCAGAGATTGCCGGTCAGCTCTAGGGCTACGTACCATCGCTTTACCTGGTCACTACGTGGCGCTATCAGTCTTGCTTCTTCGCGCGGAATGCTCTTCACTCCGATTATCTCACCTGTGTCTTCAACTCCCAGGAATTCCAGCTCAATTGGTTCGTCGTTGAGCCTGGTTCGGAGGTCTCTGCGGGCTAGGTGGATGCTGATCATTCAGTCCTCACTACCACCCTCTTGACCCGAGTTGTCCGGCGATGACAGCACTAACTCGGGCAAGAGTTCTCCGACTTTGAGCAAAGCCCCCACTCTTAAAGTAAAATATCCGCAACACTAAAACCTCTAAAAACAAAAAGCGGCAACCGAAAAATCCGCGACTTGAAATCTACTACATAAAATCCTTGACTTAAAATCCGTAAACCTAAAATGCGAAACCAAAAAAATCCAGAATGAAAAAATTGATGAATGCATTAATTTTTGCAAAATAATTCCATTTCAATTTATTTCAATATGAGCATCAATGGGAAGATAGTGAGGAGTGCCTCCATCACATTACAATATCACATAATTAAATGGACAAAATAGTAGCTATATTCTTCAAATACTCCAAGTTACTGCTGTCAGGATAATCCTTAACAAATTCTTCAGTCTCATAATTACCTCAATAATGTAACAAAAAAACAAGCAGGAGCCCCATTACTTGTGCGTAATTTGAGAATCTTACATGTAATATTCTGCCAATGCAATTGGCAGAAAGCTTCCGAATGAATTTTTCAATTTCAAATCTACCCTCACTGATCTTATTCATATTAATCACGTCAATTCATGTTCTTTTTGTCAAATATGATATCTCTTTGAATGTTCTGAAGATGATGAGAATCCCCTCGTTTGCTATGAGTAACAAAATTTTTTTTTATTGTCATATTTCTACTTTTTGGAACATCTTGAGTCATATTCCATTGAAATCTTGAGCTTCAACTTCATAGTCAAGTTAGCTAACTCGAGTTTAGCCTTGCCCAAACTAAGCCTAATTCAAGGTTGCTTATGATAAAATTCTCTGCAATGAGAAATTTTCAAAATTTGCGTAACTTTGAATTTTTTCTCAATACTAAAATTGTGCTACCAAAAATCGATACAAGGAAAACATAATGTATAGATAGCATGAATCAATCAAGTTGATATAAACTATCTCATTTAAGAAGTCGAAATAATTCTACCACACCAATCAATCATATCACGTGAAATGCGGAAAATTACTGAGTACCGACGCCTAGTAGAATGGTCAATTATTCTCAAATTATTGTTCGCTAACAATAATTTCCAATAAATTATGATGATGTGGTACTCAACACTTGTACGACCGAAATCAATGCCTAACAGACAGAGGGGCGTAAATGTTATGCTTATAAACAGCATTTCCAAGAATGAGAACCAAAATATAAGTGCTGTTTATAAGCTGTAACGCCATATTTTTGACGTTACAATGGTTTTTGGTTAGCCCGGTATCGCGGTGAAATAATTATAAAAATAAACCACCAAGACGGAAGGTCCGAGAAACGAGAGAATATGTTTGTTTTTTTTACTGTAAATTAATTGGTTTATTTTCTTCCGCCTCAAATTTTCCCGCGTTTGCCGGAGTTTTCTTCATCCTGCAATGAAGGCGCCACCGAACAGACAAGGATCATCGAGGATACTGCAGAGCCTTATCGACGCAGTTAGCGGAAATCGATGGGCGGACTTTGCCGTTGGACTCTGGATTTTGATTGGAGGAGAATCAAGGATACCAATTAATTGCGCAATTAATAAGATATTAATTAATTGCAATGAAAGTTAATGTTGAAATGTTAACACACCTGATTTTTGGAATTTTTGACATTAGAAATAAATGATCATTCTGTAATAAAATCATTCAATTACCGGAATAAGATGAAAATATACCGGCTATAAAAGAATGTCTCTAATATCATTGGATAATTACAATTTTGGAAGAGCCACCTGTGGTCTAATTTTCGACGCACGCCGGCGTCTTCCTCACTTTCCGTTTTGGTGTGATTTGGTCAACACGTGTTTTGTCGTTGCAAAATTTTGAGAATTATATCGCAACATTTAACGTTGCAAATTAATTGAAATTCAAGTAAAACAATTATGGAGAAAATTTGCTAAAGAATTCGGAAGCCTGTACCGGAGCTATTGGACAAATTATGGGGATTAACAGTTGGAGGTTAATCAATAAAACTCCGGTAAGCGTGTGAATTTTCTCGGCGAAATTATTTTTTTTTGTTAGCGTCATTTAACGACGCCGGTGACCGCCATTTTCGGGTTTTCCGTGGCGTGGTCTAGAATTTTCAATTATGTTAATTTATTAATGATTTGGGTTATTTTCTCGTTTCTCATATTTTTTTTTATTATTAAAATTTTTCGAAATAATATTGTCGCGAGAATTTATTAATTTTTTGGGAATTTATTTGTTATTTTTTTATTATTTTGAGGAGTAGCGTCCCGACAATGATTTCAGTCGGAAATTTTATTTTATTGAGGGTTGTTTGACGATGAATTTAATTTCATTAAAAATTTAATTCATCGATCGTTTTATTTTTTTTTGGGTTCGACTGAACAAATTGTCGCGGACAACGCTCATGGAAATTCTCGAAGCTGAAGGTGCTTCCACACAAGGTATTGGGATTGATTCAAATATTTGACTTTATTTTTTTTGACTAATCATTCGATTTTAACGACGTTTCAAATTTGTTCGTGATAATTGTGTTATGTCGTGTTGTTAAATAACGTCATGGACTTTTGAGTCAATCCTGAATATTCTCGAATAATTGATTTTTTTTTTTTGTATCGAATCTTTGATGATTTTATTTTTTTTTGTGGATGAATTTGTTTAACGACAATATTTTATTTTTTTTGAATTTTGGAATTCAGTAACAATTATTTCATTTATTATTGTATTTTTTATTTGAGCAAAAATTTTCAAAGAAACCTTATCGCTCTAATTATATTAATGAATTTTAAATGATTTTTTTTTATTTCTGAAATCTGTATTCCTAGTTCCAAATTTTACAGGTGAAGTTGAGAACCCAGCCGCCTCCGCGGTCATTAGAATTGTGGATTCTTTTGTTACTGACTAGTTGGACATTCACCTGGGAATTATTTTGGTTCATTTGATTTTATTTGTTGTTTTGAATTTCGGACGAAAGGTCGTCCTGGCGCCCAACAATTGAGTTGTTTTGAATTTATTTGATTTTTGAATATTTTGATTTTATTGAGTTTCACGAGATTATTTTGATTACCGTGGATTGAAAAATACGTGACAAAGCATAACATTTGCGCCTCTTTATTTCTAAGGTGATGATGGGAAAGTCTGTGTAACAGTCAACTGTCACAAAAATGTGAATTACGTTATTCGATTTATTCAGTTTAGATACTCATTTCACGTTATTGAATAGTGCAGATTCACTCGACCAATCTAATTGACCAGTAAGAATCTGACACTACCCAATCTAATTGACCAGTAAGAATCTGACACTACCCGCATCCCATCTGCGGGTGTCTCATGTAAGATTTTTCCCACCTCCCAAAAAAAAAAAAAAAAAAAAATGGCATCACTGATCTGTGCCTGGAGTGCGAAAACTAAAATCGGCCTCAGAGGGTTAAGTTTGTTCCAAATATAATCAATTGAATAGTCTTGAACATATAGCTTGCTTTTTCTGATGTTTCTATGCTAATATCTAAAAAACTACTAGACCTATTCTGCTCAGTTTCAATACCAATCTTTCTGCTCATCAGATGTATAACCTCTCAAAATTTAAGGTCTCTAGCTCAATTATTTATTAAGTTATCGTGGAATCAAGATTTTCACGACAAATTTATCAAAAGTTTTCTACTGGCTAAAATAAAAATCTGAGCTCCCACCACCTCGGGAGTCAAAGATGCGGCTCTTGGACGCGCATCTCCTCGCGGAGACTGGACGCTGTGATTCCATTTTTCCTCGAGAAGAGTCGAAAAAACGATATTTCAACATTTTCAATTTTCTCAAAAACTATCCGGCCGATTTAGCTGAAATTTTTGTGAGAGCTTGGGGCATGCATGGCGAACTTATGGTAAAATTTTCAGATCGCTAGCTAACCCCACTTCAGAGTAAAACGGAAAATGCGTCATCACACACACACACACACACACACACACACACACATACACACAGACATTTTTTAAAAACGACGGATCTCGACGTTTCGGGTCATTTGCAGTCATATTATGATGAAATCTCAAAATCGAAAAAAATTACGATTACAAAGCTTCCATTCGGAAGCAAAAAGGATTCCGAGATATTATAAAAAATGAATGTTATGAAGCCTTTTCTTTTATTGTTGAGTTGATTATTTAGAATAACTCGAAAACTAGTTCTATTCTAAAACTTTGTGACGCTGAAAAGTGTTCATTCTGTTTCGCATTATCATCGTTCTGAGATCTTGAAGGAGACTGATGATTTGATGACTTCCTCGATGAATGAAATGAAATTTGAAAATTCTTGAATATAATGAAAATGATGATGATGAAATCAGCATATATCTAACAATTTTCAAAAATTATTATGAAAAAATATTTAAACAATTTGCATTTATAGTTCTTTGTATTTTTTCCATGTGCATATTTTTTTCTCTCTTTCCGACTGTTTCATTTCGTTAACAAAGTAATATTGAAAATTGTGAGTTTGGTATAAACTACGGAGAACATTCCACGAACGTGCCTGGAATCTTTCCGTACAAGGATGTAGGAAGATTCCATGTTGCATCCTTCAGAACGTATCAGGAATCTTCCATCTGAAATGTAGCCGATCGCTTCATTTTTGAACATCCCACGAACGCTTCACTGAAAATGCATATCCTTGGAACGTACCAGGAACGTTTTCAGTAGAAATATATATCCTGGGAACGTACCAGGAACATTTCGTGGCTAACCAGTCTACCAGGGGTCAAAGTGAATGTTCCCACAACGTTTCCGCAAAACCCGTTGGATACATACTGTCCGATATATTTCCAACACATTCCCAAAACGTTCCCTCAAAACTGGTTTCCATGGTATCTGTCAGGAACACTTTAAGAATGTTTTATGGAATGTATCGGCCAGTACGCATTGAGAATTAATCCCAGAACCTTGCTATGCTTATTGGGCAGCGTTCACCGGTAACTACCCTCGTACATGAATAAAGGTCCGAGTGTAGCCGAACGTCAACGACTGGACACAAGGCACCGGGCAGGGACTGACTCTGCAATAATGGCGTTTTCCAGGTGGAACACAATGAATTCTTGCAGGAGGTCCCAGGGCAAGTTAAAAGCCCATGCAATTGCCAGCTCTATATTTAGGTGTGCTTCAATCTGTTGGGGAAAAATTTAAAATTAGGAAAATTTTGCGGTTTAACTCCAAAGACAACATTTCAATATCACTGTTTTAATACATTACCAAGTTTTGTGCCATTTCTAGTCGCACATCCACCGGGACCTGCACTTGGGGATGGGGTGGGTTTGCAAAGTGGTCCGTTCTCCACCATCCGTTCTTCGGGCACATTTTTTGATGCTTCTCTTTTCACGATCAATAATAAAATGGCCCATCGTTGCTACGTTAATTTCGGTTACGATTCAGCTTGCCTTATCGTCAAAACACTTCCCGGTAAAACATCTAAGCCCATGACGCAACACTTTATTATGGGAATCATATCGTCGCCTTAGAGTTAAAAGGGTGTATTATTGGGAGTTAACGTGGGTGGAGCACGATGTCACGCCTCTCTAAAGCGCATATTATCTTCATGGCACTTAACTAACTTTGTTCATAGAAACATCTACAAAAAAAAGGTTTTCAGGTATTTGGCATTCAATTAATATAATAATTGATGGTAAGTATTTTTTTTTGTTTATGTTGAAATTTTTTTTGCAATGTTGATGCATAGTTAAAATCATTTCCACAGAAATAAAGAGGATACGTGCCATTCTGGCAGCATGGACGCCTATAATTGTTGCAGTGCCACAAATGCTCGAATCATATCGGAAAATAATTCATGGTAAGTATTTTGTTTTTTTTTGTTGAAATTAGGTATTTTTGTGATTTTAATAAATCGTGGAAATAATGTTCACAGAAACAAATAGGATACGTGCCATTCTGGCAGCATTGAGGAGGTAACAGCTGTTACCTCCTCAGGAAGATGGCTCGCTGCACTCTGGGTCGAGCACTTCAGTTCACCATCAAGTTAATGCATCTCACCACTTCACTGCTCAATCTAATAATAAACAATACGAAACTCACACCAAAATGATTCACTAATGATTCACATCAAAATATCCAATAAAAATTAATGAAATTATATTTAAAAAAATATTATTATAGTAAAAAAAAATACAAGAAATTACGACAATGGTAAACTATTGACAATGGTAAATAAATATTTATAATAAATAAATATACAATTATTTGTGACGCTAAAAGTAGCAGACATCTGAAAATTTTTGTGATTTTTTTTCCTTTTGAGAAATGGATTATAAAAAAAATTATAAAAATGCACATTTAGACAATTCAACAATTTACAAGTTGTAACGGTTGGCTTGACTGACCTTGAGCCAACTCGTTAAAGGCACAAAAATTTTACTTACTCGACCCAAATTTATGCTCCGAATTTTTCGCCAAATTACTCCCGATTAATTTCCCTTTATTCAAACTGGGCGCCAGTCATTTTTTCGAAACTTCAAGAGCTTGGGGGGATACGACAAATCCCCCAGTTTTATTTTAATTCAACGAAAATACAAAACCCCAAAAAGACTCTAATTTTACCCGCTTTTTTGTATGAAACTCTCAATTTATCCCGAGGGGGAGAGGGGCCGATACCTTCTATTTGGGTATTCGTAATGACAAAAAACTGTACCCAAAACTCATGACAAATTCTAACTCGAATAATATAAATTCAATGTATTCAGAAGAATCAATTATATACACGTAAATTGAAAAAAAACATGAAATATTTGAAGGAACTTTTCGTGACTAATTTTATGATTATTTCACACTAATTATTTAGTCTAAGCCCAAGTCAGAATGATCGACAATAATTTTAATGTTAGCCGGGTGGACTCACCCGGAGCAGACGCTAACTCGACGTTTTCTTTACTTTCAATCTTTTACTCAAAATTCTTTATTTTTAGTCTTTCCTCAAAATTCTTTACTTTTAGTCTTTACTCAAAATTCTTTACTTTAAACTCAAAATATTAATTGTACGGGGACTCGCGTACCTTACGTTATTTGTGCTGTCTTTCCTCCGTGTCGACCTCTCTTTATTTTTCTTTACTTCAATTTTCTTTACGTAATTCTTTACAATTTTCTTTACGTTTCTCTACACGATGTGATCGCCACGTTGTCCCGGGAGAAGACCGAAATTGAGCGAAAACAGTCGAGGAAACCGAACGCCAACTCGTGGGAGAGAAGGCTCGAGTCTTCTCTCCCACAAGCGGGCGTTCAGTTTCTTCGGCTGTTTTCGCTCAATTTCGGTAGAGCCGAGGCCCAACCCAACCAATTGTCCCGCGAGTCCCCCACTACTTTACCTCAACGTTACTGATGTTGCGAGCGAGAGTAAGATTGGAGAAACTCAAATGAGAGAATTTATTAATTATCCAATCCTTATTATTCCCAAATCACCCTCGCTCCTTTTTGAATTAATCGCAAAACAAAAGTTGGAATCGTTGCGATCCCACGATAATTATTTAATTCACTTTTGCATGCAATAAATTGGGAACGCGCCGTTCGGGATTAAATACTTAAGTATAAGGAGATCACTTCGCGAAGATAGGAAATGACAGGGCAAAAACTGGATTAAATTCGATAAAGGTTAAATTTTAACTAGATTCATCAATTTATTCAAGAGTAAAATAAGAACCTTGGACTCGCAGAGACACAACCGGGAGTGCACAACAGGGTAATTTTGTTAATAAATAACCCATTTAGTCTTTTAATACAATAAGAAAAAAAACTTACTTGGAAGTAACAGGTGGTTAGGAGAAGGCAAGAGTTTCACTTTTTGGTAGGATTTGATCGTTCAGTGACAGCTGGTTGCAGGTGTGTAGGGCAGGTAGGCTCGTGACGTCAGGAAATTCCTTCGTTGAATGGAGAACTGGTGGGCCGCTTGTCCTTTGCAGAGGTTGCTGGTGTTTTCCAACGTCCTTTGGATGCGGGGAAATACCGATGTATTTCGACGGTGAACAATTCTCTATCTCTCAGGTAGATACTAGTTTCGTTCCGATGGGTTTTCTTTGGATATTTCAAGTTACGCAACAAGGTAGCGTTTCAAGACAAAGAAAAATGGCTTCTTCCGATAAACCAAGACTGAATTTTAGTCGCGAGGAAGGTTTCCTCAATACTGTCTGAACTTTTGGGTATTTTCTGAGTCCGCGATTTGAACTGAATCTAGCTCTCCATTCCAGTAGTTTGATGAGATGACTGCCCCGAATTTTGGGTGGCTCGCTCCTTTTATCCACCTCAAATTGACCTCTGGAAGGGATGATTTTTCTGTTGGTCTTCTCGCGTCTCATTTGCAGGTGATGGCGACTTCAATGGGTTGTAATTTAACATTTTTTCCAATGCTTAAGTCCTATCTGTCAATTTTATTTTCCTTAAATCGTTTTAGGGCTCGTTTTTGTTTAGCGTTATGCGCAATGATGTCCCTTAGATTTCTTCGGTTCTTGGAGATTTTATGACTTTTGCCAAGCCAGCTGCTCCGTGCACGTGGGTGAAATTCTGACGGCAACAATCGTCAGGGTTACTTTGGAAATGCCCTTATTTGGTATTTTTAGGTTTAGACATGTGTCCATCCCTTTTTAATTCATTTGAGTTTGGTGAGGGCTTGTCCATTTTCAGCTTGTTTGAATGTTTGTATCGCTCCATCCTTGTACAACCCACCTAAGTATAGCCATGGATCCCTCTTTGTCGAGCCCGTTTGGCTCTCCGCAGGGGTCTGTCTTTTTCCCACGCGTTGGGCCCTACGCATGGGTCTGTCCTTCTCCCACGCGTTGAGGCCTACGCATGGGTCTGTCCTTCTCCCACGCGTTGGGGCCTACGCATGGGTCTGTCCTTCTCCCACACGTTGGGTTTTTCCCCTGTCGATGTCAGCTGCAGAGTATCCTCACGCGGTTACCTGGTTATAGGGTGAGCGTGAGCGCGAGAGAGAAGAAAGATAGTAGCTAGCGTCGCTACTATTTCCTTGCTTCTCGATTTGCTCCGTAGTCCCAATACCTTTGGCATCTTTTGTGAAGGGGCAACTCTCTGAATTCCTCAGTTTATTGCACCCTTTTCATCGTTCTCACCTGTTTTCTTTTTGCCCGAGTTTTTGGTTGAGGGAATGTTATTTTCAACGGGAAAATAATATTCTCCAAAAAGAATTACGGGTTTCTAAAATCCTATCGCGTACGCAACACTGACTTTACTTCAATTCTTCTTGAACTAAATAATCCCAAATAATGTACGAAAATAATTACAATGATTCAGATAATAATTTCGCGACAATCATGAACGGAAACTTCAATCTTTCCTTTCCACACACATAACTTGAGTCTTTCTTTTCACATTTCTAATTTAGTCTTTTCTTTCACTGTCTCCCACGATGATCCTGGTGATCTTCAGTTTCCCTCGCTGTTGGCCAACCTTCCCTCATGTTTGCTGATGTTGGACCAATTGAATGGATGTTGTTTCTTCTCAAGTTCCTCTTCGGTGTCCTTGGTGCCGCTACTTTCATCTTTGGGACTGGGGAAATTTCTCACCAGTCCTGACTCCTGACTTTCTTTCCATTTTTCCGGAGTAATTTCAAACAAAAATAATTAGTGAGGTCACAAAATATGTTGACCTCACTCTGGACATTTGCTGTCTTAACTCAAAATGAGCCCTATGCTAACCGGGTAACCGCGAATCGCGACCAAAACCACGATTTTCGTGAAATTTCTTCAATATTTCAATTTTATTGATTCTGTGACGGTAAAAACCATCACAAAGTGCCAATTTTTTAAATATTTTTTTATTATAATTCATTTTTTTTAAAAAAAAGAGACAGAGAGAGAAAAAAAACATTTGCGGGAAGGAGAGATGAGTGGCACTTATTTTTTTTTAATGTGTGTGTGCTTTTGAAACACACATGGTTGGGAATTTTAAGGGGCGTTGTATCACGTGGTCGACGACCACGTGCTTGTCCACTACTGCGAAGAATAGTTCATTCAGAACTATCTGAAAGCCAGTTGGAGGTGGGGGAATTTCGTTGGAAACCTTGATTGTGGAGGGGAGGGAGAGCTGTGCACAGCTCGAGCTGTGCACAGCATATTCATGAATATGATCCCCACGAAAATTGCTGTGTATCGCTTTCTTTTCGAGATATTTTTAGGTGTATTTATTGGGAGGATGGAAATTTCTGGATTTCGAGGGTTGGAAGCGGGTTTTTTTTTTGGATAACTTACAGGTCGTTGAAGTTAGGGGATTGGTTTTGGAGACTTCGTATGTAAAGAAGAGTGAGAGCTCCAAAAAGGGTCATTACCAAAATTCAATTTTTTTTCTACATGTTCTTCAAAAAATCCTCTAACCAAATTTTTCCCCATGTTTTCCGCCTAAAATTTCCTCAGCTTTCCAATGGAATCATCAGAAAATCTGTAGTTCGAACACTGCAATGAAAATGCCAATTTTACCCAACTTTCCCTTGAATTCTCTCTCATTTTTAATTATCAGTAATTAATCTTTTTCATTCTTGCCATATTTTTTTTCTCAAATGACCATTCTCACTTTAAATGGAAAAGAGGAAACTCGTAAATCCATTCAAATAATCCCTTTATTCATGTAATACTAATTAAATTATTAATTCCATTTCATAAATAAAACCGAATGTTTCAAACACAAAAGGTAGAGCACGTTAACTGGACATTTTGAGAAATAATTCTCGAAATGCTGCTGCGGTTATGCAGTTCTTCGCCACGAAAGTACGCCTTGCAGTGAGTATCGTGACTGCTCCCTCCACCAGCGGGATTCTCCTATATAGAGCGATTCCCGCAGCCTCGTGCAACTCTTCAGCGGTTGTCCATTCTCTGAACCCATCCACATCAAATTGAATGGTCTAGGGGGAATAGAAAAAAAAATTAATCTAATGCAAGAGGATTTCGCAACAATTTTAGCATGACCATGTATTGCTTTGATAAATTAATCTTACCTCCATTTCCAAGTTATCCCCCCCCCCCAGACAAAATCAACGAACAGCCACATTATCTCCGGCTTCACATGTTTAGATGTTGAAATCGCCCTCTCCAGCACTATTTGCCGGTTCATCTAGAAAACGTATTGTTGTATTAAGTTGGCGATTGGGTTTCAACTCGAGTCACACTCGTTAACGAGTGTTGTGTGTTATAAATAATCATTCATAACACAGAAGATGATCCAGGGGAAAATATAAAAAGAATTCTCGATAAGAAAGTGGTAAAAAAAGATGAAAAGGAATTTACCTACCCTTTTACGCATAATGTTATCTCCCATTTCCTCTTTAAACGTTTAAGACTTTGCCGATGAGGTATTTCTGGATCGAAGTCTCGAAGAGGACTGCGCTCGTCTTCCCCGTTTTTAGGCCAGTGCTCCACAAGCATAGTCGTAGGCTTGTCGGATCGTATCCCAATTGGGATCAATAAACAATTGCGGCCCCTGTGACGCAATAATTCCTGGCAGTTCATGACTAATGCGGAACAGGGCCTGGCCCTGTGCCCTCAGTAATTGACCTGGCACTTCATCAAATATTTTTTCATTCGATTAAAAAGCGTGTTTAGAAATATCACGAGATACTTAAGATTTTTATGAGCTTTCAGTTGAAATTTATTTCAGATTTTAATCCTTGAATCCGTGTAGGTATAGACCTATAATTCTCTACCTACACGGATTTAAGGATTACAATCTTAAACTTAATTTCAACTGATAGCTCATAAAAATCTTAAGTATCTCGTGAAATTTCTGATCAATTGATCCGTTCGTCTTTGGTCAATAATAAATAAGAAAAAATAAAAAAAACACGGTGGCCCATGGGCTAATGCAGATTTTCGCATTTTTAGATTGGGTAAAAGATTAAAATCTGAAAAGTGTCATAAAAAAAAGGATAAGGAAAAAAAATTTACGATCCAATATGAGAATTATTGACCGTCTCATAACTTTATAATAAATGATTTTTTCTCAGCATAGGGAAATGCGTGAATACGCCAGTAAAATGGCGTACTAGTGGTTTATGTAATAAATTACAAATAATTAGGGGAAGATGGGGCAAAATGGACATCAGGGGTAAAATGGACACATCTAAATTTGGAGGGAAATATTATGGCAAACTCTTGAAATCAAGAGAAATATTGGTGGCGGATTTTTTTTGATGATTTGCTCGGAAAGCTGAGGAAATGTTAGGCATTTCTTGATTTCCTGCGGCAGCGGGGTCAAGTGGCGCGTGCGCGACGGTTTCGATTGCGCCGGCGTCAAATGATTCGCGCAAGCAGGGAAATTCTGCGAATCCGAGGCCTATTTCTGGAGTAGATTGGACTTCCCCAAGTTATTTTTTTCACGCCCATTCTTTAACCAGCCCCGTTTTTTCGTATTTCACCGATTTTCTCCCGAATGATTGATAATTTCAATTAATATTAATTTTTATGTAAAATGTAATTATATTCATATATCGATAATGCGAACATTTCATTTTTCGGATAAATTACATCATTTAATTTTTTATTCCTTATATTGACTGATGCTTTTTTTTTAATTGATAGAGAGTCCTGATATGTATTTTAAATGTGATAATGAATTTGAAATAAATGGATATCAACAGATGCTATAAATTTTTTATTAAAATCCAAAAAATAATTTAATTTATTTACATTCAAAGATCTGAAAGGCTTGTGAAACTCACATTCAAGCTTTCATGTATCGTGAACGCTGGATTAACTCTCAAAAAATAATTTAAAAACTGAAAAATGGAGGGAAATTTGGAGAAAAATTCAAATGTTATGAAAAACTAAAAATTTGCGAAAAGATGAGGAAAAATTTAAATGTCATGAAGAATTTGACGAAAAAATTGCCCTACGATTTTTCATCATGAAAAATGCAGAATAAAAATGAAGACGTATTTTCATCAGTACAATTCTTTAGTGGTATTCGTCGTAAGGCCATGCTATTAATGGTGAGTTAGGAAGTAGTGTTAATTGCAGTGCATCAATTTCCTAAATATCAATGATTGTGTTCCATTTTCCTATTCATAGGGGGAGATGGGGTAAAATGTGTGGATTTCAATTGAACGGTTCGAGATAGAGATTTTTGCAGTAGAGATAGAATTTGCAGTAGAGATAACTGTAACCTACCCCGCACTTTTTATTCAAAAATCCTTTCAGAAATTATCTAAGTATAAAAAATTTTCGAAGCCTCAAATTGAACATTTTCTTCCGGTTTCTGGTGTAACATATAACGCCATCTGCAGGGCAGCTACGCTCAGTCGGTAACTTATCATCAGCTGAGCACGAATGATACTGCAGTATTGCTCAGCTGTTGGGAACTTATCGACTGAGCATAGCGCTAATAAATCGACGTTCAGGAACTTTGCAGGAGTGTTCCGGGAACGTCCTTCCCCTTGTCGAGAATTCTCGACAACGCGAAGCAACCAATTATGTATATTCTCGGAGAAATATTGGCAGAACGTTCTGGCAATATTTCACCGACAATATATTAGGGTGTGTTTCTAGAACGTTCCAACACAAACCAATTATTTATATATGAATAATTGGTTTGTGTTGGAACGTTCCAGGAACACACCCCTTATGTCTTTGAAAGAATATTCTGGTACATTCCCCACGGCATATTTCCCAAACATCCCCGGTGAACAGATACGGAAGCACTACGGTGAACATTCCAAGGATGCACCTGGAACGTTCTCGTAGAAGGGTAAAGGAAGGTCTAATTTCGGATTTTCGAGAAGGTTCTGAGAATGTTTCATCGAGAATGTAAGAAATTAATACCTGCTGGAACGTTTCAGGAACATAACCCTAACGATTGCTGAAAAATATCCCAGTACGTTTTCCACGGCATATTCACCAAACATTCTCGGTGAACGAGTACGGAATCAACTACGGAGAATATTCTAAGAACGCACCTGGAATGTTCCCGTAGATGGGAATCGGAAGGTTTCATTTTGCATCCTTCAGAACGTATCAGGGACCTTCCACAGGAAATGTACCAGATTGGTTCCCTTCCGAACATCCCACGAACGTTTCACAGGAAATGCATACCATGTGAACGTACCAGGAACATTTCAGTAGAAATACATATTCTGGGAACGTACCAGGAACATTGCGTGGCTAACCAGTCTAGCAGGGGCTCAAAGTGAACGTTCCCACAACGTTTCCGCGGAACCCTTTGAATACATACTGTCCGATATATTTCCAACACATTCCCAAAACGTTCCTTTCGAAACTGGTTTCCATGGTATCTATCAAGAATATTTTGATAATGTTTTCTGGAACGTATCGGCCGGAACGTATTGAGAATTAGTCCGGGAACCTTGCTTCGCTTATTGGGTCTCTACTTTCAAATCATATGTGCCGCCGTTCTCTACCTTGAAATGATGATGCCAATATAGGTCATCGTTTCATTCGTCGAGAGAATGTGAAACCCTCAAAAGTGAATTTTGGGGGAAAAAAAGATGCCAAATACGTTTTCGTTTGCTGAATGAAATCTGTAACCGTTCAACAAAAAAAAGAAGTGAAATCCATGAAACCCAAGTGGGGAAGAATTAGTAAACTGAAGATTGCTTGTAGTCTAGATAGATGAAGAGGCGTATTATTTTTTTTTCAAAGCACAGAATTTGAATTATGTGGACCCGAAATTTCAAGACGAACGTCCTTGGCGGGTCCAGTTTGTAATTTCTGGATGTATTGAAATATGTTCTGCTTTGAGTGTATACTGAAAGTTGTGTGGAGATAAATTCCATGAAGAAGGATTACCTGGCCACGCCAAGTACGTTCGTCCTGAAATTTCGGGTACACATAATTCGAATTCTGTGGTTTGAAAAAAAAAATAATACGTCTCTTCATCTATCTAGACTACAAGCAATCTTCAGTTTACTAATTGTTCCTCACTTGGGTTGAATCGATTTCACTTCTTTTTTTTGCTGAACGGTTACAGATTTCATTCAGCAAACAAAAACGTACTTGGCATCTTTTTTTCCGTCAAAATTCACTTTTATGGTTTTTATGACATTTCACTCCTTTTTTTTCCTTAGATGCTAAAATTTCCATTATTTACTAAGGTAATCGCGGCAAAGTGCAAAACCTTCCTCCTGATCCCATATTACTGTCCATTTACCTGTATGTCACTTGTTCAGCGAAATATCAACAAACAACTGAAGAAACTCCCCCCCTGATGCCATACAAATGTCTATTTCGCTCTATCTCGCTTATTGACTGAGATAATAGCAGAAAACTGGGGAATCACCTTCCCGATCCCACATTAAGGTCTATTTCACTCTATCTCGCTTATTAACCGAGATAAGAGCGAAAAACTGCAAAAATGCCTTCCTGACCCACATTAATGCTTATTTCGCTCCATCTCGCTTATTAACCGAAATAATCACGAAACACTGGGAGAACTCCCCGGTGATCCCATATAAACGTCCATTCCGCTCTATCTCGCTAATTCACCGAGATAATCGCGAAAAACTGTGAAGATTCCCTGGTAATCCCATATTGACAACCATTTCGCTCTATCTCGCTTCTTTATCGTGTAATAATAAAAATGATAATGATAATAGTAATAAAAGTAGTAATATTAATACATTGCAAAGTATCATAATACAATACATTTTAGAGAGGGGGAAAATTTTGTGGATAATTTTGTAGAATAGAAGGAAGAAGAAACGCCATCTAGCGGATGAATTTTATACTTCCTCATCCTTCTGTTGTAGACGGCGTTCGAAAACTGGAAGAAAGATAATCTATTTGGTGAAATTTGTCGGATGACTTTTTTTTAATGAAATATTCATTAAAACATAATGATAATTAATTGAAGAATAATGAGAAATGACCCGTAATCAATAAATCAACCAATAAATAGAGGATTCGGGACTGAATAAATTATTTTCAGTGAATTGAAATAGAGGTGACTGATTCACCGGGATGAGTATAGTGGTGCGCGACACCTGCTCAAAACGTACTTGGCATCGTATCGCTACTGCGATACTTGATAGTCATGCGCAGCCAAGGTTACAACGAAATGTCTCACTGAACTCTTATTTTAGCCAAAAACGTCAGAATGGGCGTGTCGAACATGAAAATATATTTTTTTAAACATTAGGATTATTTTGCTTCCGACTGGAAGCATTGTAAATGCGATTTTTTTCGATTCCGAGATTTCATCGGAATATGACGCAGAATGATCCGAAACGTCGAGAAATGACATTTTTTAAAAATGTCTGTATGTGTGTGTGTGTGTGTGTGTGTGTGTGTATGTGTGACGGATATCATCTTATTGCTCAGCAACGGTAATACTTGGTGAGCTGAAAATTTAACAGTACTTTCCCTCCCCATACAAATTGCTGTCAGTGAAATTTGAGCGAAATCGGTTGAGTACGTTTCGAGAAAACTCAAATTTTCGAAAAATCGTTTTTTCGACTCTTCTCCTCGAAAAATTGATTCACAGCCTCCACTCTCAGCGATGGAATACATCTCATTTGAATTCACAATTTTCACTCGGAGTAAAATTTGCTCAGATTTTTCGTTTGCAGATAGTTTCAATTACAGTGTTTTTTTATCCTTACTTTACTATACACGATAGCTCGAAAACTATTTGAGTTAGGGACTTCAAATTTCGCCAGTTTGTGCATCCAATGAGCAAAAAGTTTGGTATTGAAATTGAGCGAAATCGCTCCAGTAGTTTTTGAGATATTGGCCAAAAACCATTTTATAAAAAGAGGTTATATCTCGAAAACTATTCAAGCGATTAAATCCAAGTTCAGCTTAAAAGATTCATCTCAATGAGCTGTGGGGCTAACCCACGGCTCAGGAAATGGTGATAATTTCAGATTTTCCAGAAGAAGTCTCTCGTGAGGATGTTCGATAAATTAGTTTTCTCAAAAATCACGGTTTTCTTAGCTTTCTCCCTAAGAACACTACTATTTTTTATTTCACCATTCGAGAGTAGACAGTTTTTTCTACAAGATGAGGATCTTTTCATTCTGATGACAATCAGAAAGAATAGAAATCCTATTTGGAACCCGAACGTCAATTTTTGTGTTCCATCGTAGGATCAGAATTTTCCTCTAATATTGAATTTTTATGTACCATATGATATTATCGCAATTTAATCAATTATTCTGAGCTGAAATTTCGAGTTTCAAGTAAATTCCTCTAGTATTGCAGATGGAATCCTGAACAGTCCGGAGCAATATTTGTAGGAATATATGAGTGCGTACTTGTTGCGAGAATAATATTTTTTTTTGAGCAATGAGATATATGAATAGCGATTCAGATCACCATAGATGAACTCCACTCGGAAGCATTTTGCCAATCGAATTGGCAAAATATTAAATGCCGCACAAGGAGTGGGGTTTGCAAATAACGCACCGAGAGTAAGGCTTCTGCTTGTTTTTATATTTAAAGGATGATTTTTCACTTGAATACTGCATGCAACATGCAGTATTTTTCGTGAGAAATGAAAGTACTTCATGAAGGAAAAAAAAAGAAGCTCTCTAATTGTAAATGGATAGTTAGCACTGTGCACGTTTGAACGTTCACATGGCGCAAAACGCTCCCGCGTTTTCTGATATATGAAATATCATGTAACAATTGTGAGGAAATTTACATTCGACAAACTGGGAGATATCTGGAAGAAAGACGATATCGTCACAAATACACTTCATCACATGATGCTAATAATACAGCCCCTCAGGTGATGCAAACTCCGTAAAACACTAACACAAATTTTGAGCACAGAGGAAAATAAAAGGAAAAGAGAAATTTAAAAAATGATATTCATTGAATAATCGATTGATGTGATTGTGAATTGCAGCACTGAAATTACAAAATTGCTAAAGGATTATAATGTAATCATAAGTTTTGACTAATTATCTTTTTCAATTGTTAATTCTATACTTTTATTTGCACTGACTTATGTATACCACGAATCGAATTTCTATAATTTTTTATTTTTATACGAAGATCTATTCTTATCTACAATTTTTCATTTATCATTCCAACACTATGGCTGGATATTTAATTTTTTCAAATAAAAATTACGAGTCAACAATTCCAACCTAACCTAGTCATCACAACTCTCCTGATCAAAATTCTACGAGATCAACATCATTTTTCCTATGATCCTCTCATCTCCTTAGCATCTGACATGTCAACACTTGCATAATAATGTTTTTCTATTGCTTCGTAAAAAATCATCTAATGCATTCTTCCAAAGAAACAAAAATGATTTGAATTGTCGTGATCAAATTATTATGTTTTTGAAATCGGAAACTGAACCCTTGGCATATCCTCTACTTTGAAGTGACAGAGTGAACGTATTATCGATTGTATTACTTTCATCTTTCCAGATTTCCCGGAAAAGTGCTGGTAATGTGAAACGAACAAATGCAGAAGTCACTGCAGACGAGGAAGAAGAGGATGAATATGGATACACTGCTCGTGAGTTCAATTTATGATTCATCTTACATATCAAATGTAATTCGGGAATTCATGAGCTCGTTACTCATCCTAAAATATTTGGCAGGGTTTGGCTCCTACACATAAGCATTGTACACTTTTACTTTTGTGCACAAACGTAAAAGTCAAATACAATGTGCACATTAGTTTTTCATCGTACACATCAAGTTTGATCACAAAATTCCGGAATCTCAAATTGTACACAGTGTTATTTTTTTATACACATGAAATAATTCGTGTACAAAAAAAATGTACACTTTGAAAGATAAGACCGGCTCCGCGCTATCGTACACAAAAAAAAATAAGACGAAAAAGTTGTGCACATATTTCTTTGGCACATGTGGGCCTGATTTTGATGATACACACACGGGCTAGAAACGTACACAAAAATAATGTCAGTGGTTATTTTTGTGCACGCGATTCATTGATGAACTAGGGGTGAGCAGTTGCTCGCTCGCTCGCGAAGTGGGGTGCATAATTGCTCGCTCGCTACGCTCGCTCGCGAATAGAGGAGTGCGTAATTGCTCGCTCGCTACGCTCGCTCGCGAATGGACGAGTGCGTTACTGCCGATTAGAAGGAATTAGTGAGAATGTATTGTGATGAGTGTGACTTCAAGCCGCACTAAGAACTTCCCGATAATTTCTCTCACTTACTATTTGAAAAACTGATGAATGATAAAAACGATAAATAACAACAGACATAATCGTGGAAACTATCAAAAAATGTTGGGGAGATCTCAAAATATTTAGATCAATAAAAAAATCGATTTTTCCTTTTCGGGGTCAGTGCATAGACTTCACTTTCAGGGAAGTTAAGAAAAATTTAAGAATGTTTTTCTTAAAAAACTAAGAAAGTATTGTATCGATTCCAATCAAAAACTAATCAGATCGAATCTATATCGAGATGCTTCGATTGCAACATCGATCATCTCGATTGCGTTATTCATTAACGAGAAAACGTGAACGAAAAAATTGGTTACATACATACACACACACACACACACACACAGACATGATCGTAAAAACTATCAAAAAATGTTGGGGAGGTCTTAAAACATGGACATCGATCAAAAAATCGATTTTCCATTTTCGGGGTGATTGCATAAACTTCCTCTATCGGGAAGTTAATTAACGAGATAATTGTGTACAAAATATTGTGCACAATAACACTGATAAGTCATCGCTCATCCGCAATTTTGTACCGAATATCATCGTATCGGCAGAGGAAACCTTATTTTACGCAAAGGTGCTCATGAAATGCAGTTTTCAAGAATTGTGGGGAGTGAAATGTGCAATGAAATCATAGACAGAAACCAGATATATCGATGGACAGCGGAATATTTGTCGTAAAGCAAGGGGGTCATGGGCATACATTTTATATCGGGAGAATGTTTGTATGACGATGGTGCTGCTGATCTGAAAAAATCTGTTGGTCATCTTCCACCTCGCTAAAAACGTTCCTATGATAAAGAGTAAATTTTTTCTCCCAGTGGGCGGAAAGAGAAATTTTCCTCCCAATGCAGTTGAGGGAACTTGCACTCTCTGCCATGGGGGAAAATTGTGTTTAGTCCTTCAAAGTAAAAGCAGACAGCCCATGTGCTTACAACGAATTTAAAAAAATAGTGAGTGAATTTTAATGTTTAAATATTACTATTGAGGAAAAAATATATTTTCCCATTTGACAGTTAGGCTGTTCGGTTTGCGTACGGCTTGGCAAGTTTACCGGGTTAAGCAGCATTGAGTCTGGTTACTACTTGAATGGGTGACCGCTTGCCGTACGCAGATCCGAATAACGAACTGATCTGTGAGGTGCGACTACAGAAAAGTACTGTGCCTTTCTCGTCAGCGTGACTGAAAGACACATTACCGCTCTGTATGAATAAGCTAGGGTATTCCATGGTTTCTCTTGGTCTCCGGTGAATGAGGTGCAGTATGGCAAGAAGTCGATCCATGGTGTCGCAAGGGGAGGGGGGATTGAGAAAGGAAAGAAAAAATGTAAAAAACCGGAAGGTCATACATAGCAAGGAAAATATGAGAAAGTTTTTTTCCAATTTATCTATTAATATCTATAATTTGACCCACCAAGGAGAGCGAAAAATCAAAATGGATCCAATAGTGGCCTATGAAGATGAATGAACTGGTTATCAAATATACAATCTTACCATTGGGTTGAACTAGACCAATAGGTCTGAATTTTACTTTTTCGTTTATTGCGAGATGACGCTGAGTCCCCCAATGAAGAACGTTAATGGGACTGAGCAAATTTTCTGAGACTGGAGAATTCTCCTTCTCAAAAGAGTAAATATCTAAAGAAGGTAAAAATCAAATAAAAAATTCAACAATGAGGGCTTTTGATCATACAATATATATTTAATAATTCACAAGGATGAAATATATGAAATCAGGAAAATATTAAATTATCTGGAAAATCCAGGTGTATATACAAATATGTATAATATACCAATTTAAACATGAACGTTAAACATAATTTGAATTTGTGCATAGAAAAATTATAATGATATGATTTGAAGCCAAATTAATATGATCTCAACTCTGGGATTATGGAACTTCGTTGATTTCTCTAGCAATTTGTTCCGCAAATTCTAGTTCGAGCTCTAAATCGAGACCATCATCCCACTTCTCTCCTCCCATCATGTGTGGTGGCAAATATGTATCGATTCTCATTCTGCATAATGGACACTTCCGCGTTATCAAATTCTGCACACATGGCACACAAGCGATGTTGACAGGGCCGTAACTTTTGAACCCTCTCCCTTGACTCGCATATCGGGCAACCTTTTTTAAAATTAATGAATTTATTAGTACATGAGGAGTATTACACGCCAGCTCAACCAATGTCAAACCGTGACCATCTTAGATTATAGTTCAATATTTCCTATGCGATTGTTTTCAGTGCTGTGAGTTTCGAAATTTTTTGACAATTTTATCACGCAACCGTGGTTTTACCCTCTCATTCTGCAACAATTCGACATCACGATTCTGACGCAGAAAACGAAATGATAGAGAAATATTGTCAAAAATGAATAAAAAATAGTAGTCTTTTTTCGTGTAGATAGAAGCTCAATATAAGGTCTACTGAAAACTAGTATAGGGAAGCATCCGCATGAAATTTACATTCTGCTAAACTTTCAAAAACCTAAAATGGGTCGAGCTTAGAGATCATTTGAAAATTTATAACAAAATAGCGGCTGTATGGAAAAATTGTAAACAATTATAGGAACTCTAAATGGCGGGAAAAATAGCATGAAGTAAGTCGAACAATATCTATGATGATTAGGGTTTGGCATTGGTTGAGTGTGCATAGAATACTTCATATACTAAGTGCGCGCGAATACAAAGAAGTGAACGGGAGAAGTGGAAAGAGTCTATTTAAGAGGAGATTGGCAAAGTTCTTCAACAAGTGTGAATTTGGTGCCGAACCAATGGCAAGGGATGTCAATCGTACGAGTTGAAAAACTCTGTCTCTTGCCCCAAGAATACCATTTTTCATTAGTGATGTTACATTCTCAAGTTCAAGAAATGGTTCTTTTCCAGGCGCCTTGGGAAGACCTTCTCGAGCGAGTGAGCGTAGCAGCAGTAATGTAAAAATATTGGTATTTTCTCCCGACTGTTCAAAACTTATTCAGAGGGTGCCGGATATTCGAATCCGGAGCAGCTGCCTCCAAATTATACTTATTCAATAAAATACAGACGTGATGAACCTCAGTCCTAATTCTCCGTCTTATATCACGTGAGATGATTAGAAAGTATTCATTGATTGATCCAGCCCCGCGTGTTTCACTGGCATATGTATGCACTTCCATCATCGCAAAAATGGATATACAATTCTATACGTGTGTTGAGGGACCTGGTCCTTTGGTGAATAGTTTTGATATGGTATTCAGTGTAACCTATCAATTTCATTGCAGTGACAGGGGGGGAAATTTATAAGTTTAATGATGACAAATGAAACGTCACTTTTTGGTGTTCTACGCGTTCAAGTATCAGTGTATGGTGGAGTCAGTTCATCACATATTACAAACACTCATGAAGCTGGTGATGCTCACACACTCTTCTCACGAATGAACGTAATTGTGAGTTTCATTCACACCTGCTAAAATCACTGAGATGTAGATTCGGTTCCAGTATTTACACTTCATTGATAAACGCAGGTGTAAATGCAGATTCCACTGTTGGTGTTTAGTAGAGTGGTTTAGTTTGTACTTAGCTGGAGGCTGTCGTTGAACGTGATATCGTTATTCCTCTCTAGTAACCAGAGGGCAATCGTATACATTATAAATCGATTCTAATTGATGTTTATAAATGAAAGGTCACTTGCTGGTATTCTACGCGGTCAAGTATCAGTGTGTGGTGGAGTCAGTTCATCACATATCACAAACACTCATGAAGCTGGTGATGCTCACACACTCTTCTCACGAATGAACGTAATTGTGAGTTCCATTCACACCTGCTAAAATCACTGAGATGTAGATTCGGTTCCAGTATTTAAACTTCATTGATAATCGCAGGTGTAAATGCAGATTCCACTGTTGGTGTTTAGTAGAGTGGTTTAGTTTGTACTTAGCTGGAGGTTGTCGTTGAACGTGATATCTTTATTCCCCTCCAGTGACCATAGAAAATAAAATTGATCTATGAAGTGATTACACCTAATGTTTACAGAATTAACCCCTCGTGCTCATATTTCACACACAGAAATGTTTCTTTCAATGCCACACTAATTACTGGAATCCGTTGTAGAATATTCGAACGGTAGATAGAAAATCGTTCTCATCAATCAGTCTGGATAACATAAATTAAACTTTCAATGTATCATCGAGTGATTATAGTCACTAGCGAGTCGATCCCAATTGCCGAAAGGATGTGACACTATCACGACAGTCACTGCGATAATTAAGTGACAGTTATCGCAACAATAACTGAGATGATGTTCGCAACATGCATCGTGATTGAAGGTGATGTGTTTCCACTTGAGGTGGGAGTGAGCTGATCACAATAACGCAGATAAGAAGGAGACAAAATCAAATAATGCTGAGAATTATGTAATGATACTAGTAATAAAATGATCAACAGTTTATCAACTTACTTGGAGTACAAACACTGGAATAATTATTGTGAAGAAATGTGATGGGACAAATCTTATCCAACATTATGTGTACTCCAAATATGTATATATGAATACTGGTTGATAACCTGTTGATGATTTTCTTACATCTACTGGTTCCTTTTCTAGTTTTCCTTCTCTTGATTGATGGTTCCTCCCCAACGTCAACACTGGCATGAGAAACATCCTCAGGCACTCCAGCCTCTGTCAATTCTACTCCGATTTCAACCTGTATATGAATCAATTCATTTATCACCTGATGAAATATGGTCAAACTAAAATTGAAAGTAAGATTGAATCATAATGAAACCGAAATTGAATCAGCTGCTTCGTTGCGAGCTGTACCACGCGGCTGCTCGTTTCCAACGGGCTCTGCATCATTTGGAGGCTGCGCATTATCTACAGTTTCTGTAAGATCGATCACTTCAACAATTTCGACATCATGTTGACGCGGAGTTAGAGGCTGTATTATCGGAGCCTGTTGAATCTCAACGAGATCATCTTCAACTTCAATAATGATTGGCTGCGTAACTTCTGGATGCTGATCTGCTGCTCCTACACCATCTGGAGGTCCCATATCACTTGCTGGCCTCATTTCATCTGCAGGTTGTGCAGCATCTGCAGGCTGTACGACATCATCAGAACCTGTAGCATCTCGCAAGTCTCCATTATATCGACGTCGACGACCACGACGTCTCCCTAGTGGAGCTTGAGGCTGTATAAACTGAGCCTGTTCAATTTCAACAGGATCTTCATCTTCTTCTACAATAATTGGCTGCGCAACTCCTGGATCCTGATCTGCAGCTCTGGCATCATCTGGAAGCTCCATATCACTTTCTTGCCTCATTTCATCAGCAGGCTGTGCAGCATCTGCAAATTGTGCAGCATCATCAGGCTCGGTAGCATTTTGCAATTGTACGGTATTTAGAGGTGGACGACCACGACATCTTCTTTGTGGAGCTCGAGGCTGTATTAACGGAGCCTGTTGACGTGCAGCCGGATTCTCATCTTCCCTCACAGCTCGACGTGGACGGCCGGGGCCCCTCCTTGGAGGAGCCACTCCCCCAGTTGCCGCAACTCGTGGACGTTGAACCCTAGCATTCCTCGTTCTTCGCGTAGTTATTCGCTGTACTTGTGGTGCAGGTGCATCAGGCATAAGTTCACGATCATAAACTGTGATCAGCATAATAATATTTCTGAATTTGTCACTCATAGAGCCGGAGACTCTCTTTGCTAAGAAAGACTGGTAACAAAATTGCTTAGCAACGGCCCTCCAGTGAGATTTCGGCGATGTGTCATTGCTTAGTCATTCGTTACCAGACTTTCTCCAAAAGGGAGCCTTCGGCCCTAGTCATCACGCTCTATTGTCAGCTTTCATCGCGATATTACTTTGATGGAGTCTTCTTCGTCTTCTTACAACGGTTAGATTTTCAAAGCTTCCACCTACAAATGGAAATGCCAAAATTAATTGCCATGATAGCCGGAGATTTATCGAGTGATAAGCATACTAGCGCCTGGATCAGCATCAAGGTCGATATTTGAGCTGTCCTCTTGTGCACCGTACCTCTCACCCTCATTACCATTGGCTGGCATGTTCTGCCTTTCGTCAAACTGAAAAACTAATAATTTCACAATTGAGTATAAACTTCATCTTCTGAAAGACAAATAAATCAAGTTTTTTTAATAACCTCTAGTCAGAGAAGCCCTCCTGAGATTCGCAATCAATGTCAAGAAGTCTACAATACTCAATCTAGAAATGAAAAAGACAGAAATTTCAGATCAGATAGAACATATCGTATCATAATATCAATTTATAATAGAATATCTCCTGTAACGTCCAAAAATTTTTGGGTATTAGGCGCATTCCTCTGCCTCCCCAATTTCATGACCATATAAGGTAAACAGTTGAAATAATTGTTGCATAGTGTGCAAAATGAGGCGCGAAGAAGGAAAAATAAAATCACGCCATCCAAGGGCAATAAACTGAAGTCGTTGCACTTTTGAAGTGGCGTGATATCTCCCACCACCAAAAAACCGAGTTTTCTTCAGGAAAAACACTGAAATAATCAAACAGACTTTATTGAGCGGTGATTGGGAGATAAAAACAATTTCTTCTTCGCGCCTAAGTGAATTACATAGTGAAACCGGTCGAAGTTGTTAGAGTATTTCCGGAAACAATTGTGACTCGTCTAGAGACATTGTTTTATTGGGGAAGTTATTGAATAGTAGTAAATAACTTTTAATGTATCTAATAACGGGAATTTCAAAAATCGAAACTACTGGTATTATTGTGTATTTCTACATTTTGAAAGGATAAACCGTGAAGTGGGAAAATAGTTTTATCTAATAATTACGGGACTCATAATTACACGAAAACTACAATTCTCTAAATAAATTTAAAACAGAAATCAAATCAAATAAAATAAAAATTCAATGCATTATTTTAAATAGTAAAATTCAAAACCTAATCTGTATAAACAAAAGAACTCAAGAAAAATTTAAGAAAACGATAGATAAGAAAAATACAAATTTGAAGCGAATAGAAAAATTAGGCCAAAATAAACCTCAATTTATTTGGCAATGAACTAAATAATTAAATATATATGTATATATTGTCACGTATTTTTTTAATCCACGGAAATTAAAATATTCGTTAAACTCAATAAAATCCAAAATCTCAAACTCAAATTAAACAAAGTTAATTGTTGGGCGCCAGGACGACCTTTCGTCCAAAAATATAAACAAACCAAAAATATCAAAATTCAATTCCAGGTGAATATCCGACTAGTCAGCAACAAAAGGATTTAGAAATCCTAATGACCGCGGAGGCGGCTGGATTCAAAAAAAACTCACCTGTGAATGGATTGAAAGGAATACACATTTCAAAAAAAAATAACATTCAATTTTGTTCTGTTATCTTTAATTCCAGAGCGATATTTTTCTATGCTCTATTTTCGAAAATTTAAAAAAAAATAATATTACAGCGATAATAAAAAAAAAACTATTTGGTTACTGAATTTACATTTTGTTCGATAATATCAAAATTTTAAATCAATGTCGGAACATAACAAAATAAAAAAATCATTCAAACTCTATACAATTTTAGTTGTCAAGAGAAAAAAAAATAATAATCAGAATTAATTCAAAAGTCTTGACAAATTTTACAAACACGACGAACACTAATTAACAACACAAATAATTGGTCGTTAAAAGAAAATAGTCAAAAAAAATTTTAAATTACAATTTGAATTAATTCTGATTTCCCGCGACAAGTACCTTAAGGCGCTATAGCCGCATGGACGATCGGCGTCCTTTGAAAATGCGCCTTTATAACTTTTCAGCCATAACTTGATTTAAAAAAAAAAAAAAAAATTTAAATAAAATTAGACGAAACAATCGTCGTTATGAAAATAAAAAAAAATTAATAATAATAACCAAAATTGTCGTCACATAAAAAAAAACTATTATCGCTGAAAATTTAATGCCGACACTTTAATAAAATAAAATTAAAAAAATAATTAAATCACAAATTTAAATGAATTTTTCCCGACAATGATTTTCCGAAATTAATTAAGAAAAATAAAATAAAGAAAAAAAAATACGAGAAACGAGAATTCCAAATTTAAATTTCATCCAATAAAAAAAAAAATCTAACACGCCATGGAAAATTGCTAATGGCGGTTACCGGCGTCGAGAGACGCTAACAAAAAAAAATGTCTAACAATTTTGCCGAGAATAAAACACACGTTTACCGGAGAGTTGTTGTTCTAGCCTCCAAATTTAAAGCTCTCCTTTAATCTCCGGTAATTCTCCCAAGTCCTCGGTAAAAGGTTATCTCAATTCAATTAGTTGCAACTTTATTAATTGCTAAATTGCAACGATAATAACTGCTGTCTTGCAACGAAAACAATTTGCACAGCGAAAACACGTCTGTATATTTTGCCACCAAAACGGAAAGTGAGGGAAGACGCCGGCGTGCGTCGAAAATTAGACCACAGGTGGCTCTTCCCATGATTAATTATCCAATGACATTTAAGACTTTCTCTTATCGCCAGTATTGTTTTACTTTTATCCCGGTAATTAAATAAATAATAAAAGAATAAATCTTATATTTCCATGTCAAAAATTCCGTTAAAATTTCCATGATGATCTCTTAATTAAATTTTATCATAATCAATTAATATCGAATTAATTGTGCCATTTTCCAGACGTTCTTGATTTCCTTAATTCTCCGCCAATCAAAATCCAGAGTCCAACGGAAAGCTCCTCCCATCGATTTCCAATTCCTGCGTCGATAACTTCCTGCAGCTCTCCGTGATACTCATCCATCCGCTAGCGCCTCCTCCCGTCATGAAGGAAAAACTCCGGCAAGAGCGGGAATATTCAAGGCGGAAAAAATCAAATAAATCAATAAAATAATAAAAAAATAATTATCGTTTCTCGTTTCCTAGACTGTCCGTTCTGGTGGATAATAATTTGAACTAATTTTCATCGCGATACCGGTCTAAAAAAATAACGATTGTAACGCAAATATGGCGTTACAATATATATATATATATATATATATATATATATATATATATATATATATATATATATATATATATATATATATATATATATATATATTGTATATATATATATATATATATATATATATATATATATATATATATATATATATATATATATATATATATATATATATATATATATATATATATATATATATATATATATATATATATATATATATATATATATAACCGATATTTTCGGGTACCGATCAACACGCATCGCTAGAAGAATTCGAATACGCGGTTGGAGCCCATTTAGGGTCAATTCCTACAGCGGATGGTAAGAAAGAGGAATATATTCATCAGGTCCTCAAAAGACTTTTACCACCCGCTAAACTCGCGGTAACACACAAACCGATACATAGTGTGGAGGAAATACTCACTTATTTGATAAAAAGATTTCGAGGTCAATATGATATCAGTTATTATGCCAATAGAATTAGAGGTTTATTAAAGTTCTCGGATGAACCCTTGGAATGTTTTCTGGATCGGCTAAATTTGTTGGTTCAATTCGGTCTTCGAGCTATCGACGGCGAAGATGCAGCAACAAAAGCAGTATATGAAAGCCTGCTGAATAAAGAGGCCATCGCTAGGTTCAAGGAGTACGGTAACTCCACTATTAAAGAGATAATTAGGACGAGAAAACCTAAGAAGATCTCTGAAATTGCTGATCTCCTTGAACCCGAAGACATCCGAGGCAGCCTTAGTTTGCCAGCGGTGGAGGTCCCAAATAACGGTCGATACCGTTATGCAACCGAGTATCCATCCATCCAGGATCACCCAGAGGTTCTTCGCCAGCAAGTTCCGGTAGCTCACGGCCAGGATGTAGCAAGTTATATGCTACCACGATGTCATCCGAGTGGGGCTCCTCATCATCAAAAGCAGGGTCAGTCTACTTTAGCTATCCCTACGCCCTCGCAGAGCTATGACTCTAGAGATCAACCAGACATCTCCACCTTGTTACTGGCTTATTTCAACTCTGTGAAGAATCCCGACCAGACAGGGCAGCAAGCTAAACTGGAGCCTCAGCAAATTCAGGCTCTAGCTAATACGGACGCTCAGACGCTCCAAGCTTTAGCCCATATCATGGCAGCCCAGCACAAGCCAGTGGTTGAAACGCCTCCTCCAACTGGCGAGCCCACCAATGATATCGGTGACTTGACAAGAGTCTTAAAAGAACTTACCACCGAGATTAGGGACCAGCGTCGCCAGATGTCCAGGTATTTCGAGGAAAGATCAAGGTCTCGGAATAATTCCAGAGATCGGGGTTCTCCAAAATCACCAAATGGAAAAGAGAACCCTGTGCAACCCAAGAAAGAGGCTGGTGTTTTATCAGCAGAGCATTTAAACGAGTACATAGCTCGACAGAGAGGTGCAATGACGAGCTCCAGCACTCAGGACTGTCACTCGATGTCCAGCACCCACCAACAATAAAATTTAACATCTTGTGCAGATCGGGCGGGGGTGGACCAGAAATCTTGTTGAGAGGACCACTTTTAATACCAGAAGGAGTGCATGCATTGATCGATATCGGAGCTTCCATCAATCTGGTATCAATCCACTCTTTAAAGAAGACGGTATTTATCGACACTACCGAAATCGTCGGTCTAGTGGGCCTGTCCAATAATACCATCAATTCCATGGGCACAATTAACATTCGGGTCCATCCGCAGGTCGATGTCAAATTCCACGTCATCCCTCACAATCCAGCGGGGGTGGGAGCTATCATAGTAGATCCTATGCTTAAACAGCTCCAAGCACATATCTCCTTTTTCACCAATACCATCGCATTCAATACATCCCCACTGACCCCAATACACTTCTGTATTCCAGCCCCGGGAGGAAGTGAGACATTGAAAATATCACTAAGCGGGGGTGGTCCCAGGATCAACGTGAGGATACCCAATACCATTGGGAAACGACATCGAATTTTAATCGACACTGGAGCAGACATCAACCTGATAGAGAAAAGAGTTCTGCAACCCCGACTCCGAATTGAACCGCCAAGAGTCAAGTTTTTAGTAGGGGTTACGGAAAATGCTCTTCCAACTATCGGCTTGATTTATCTCAAAATCTTTGGTTCCCGTGTACCATTCCACATTGTAGATTTCAAATTGCCGGTGGAAGGTAGTGCATTGCTCGGATTAGAATTTTTAGTCCAGGAACGCGCGGAAATTAGGTATTTGCAGCAAAATATCACCACTGCAAGGCGACCTTACACTCCCATCTACTGGTACCGCGCCCCCAAATCAACGGACGCCATCACTATTCCTCCACGCACAAGAACAGCAGTTGCCGTGGCAGTCAAGACGTCAAATTCAGAGTTGAGTAGCGGCTATGTTCCCAGGATAGAAACCCAGGAAGGTGTTTTCATCGGCGAGTGTGCTGTTTCTGTAACAGACGGAACAGCTTGCGTCTTTGCAATCAACACTCTGGATACACCTGTTGAAATCAAGATACCTCCACAGGAAATTTTTGACTTCGACATCCAAAATCCAGAGGAGGAAGAGATAAAACCACAGAATCTGAACCCCTGCTGCTTGGTGATCCCAGAGGGAGAAAAAACACGGTTAAAAGAAAGACAGCACCAGATCCTGGGAGCTCTTCCAGAACAAGACCTAAAGTCCTTTGAAAGACAAAAAGTGATCGAGTTAATCGGTGATTATGATGACGTCTTTCATCTGCCAGGGGATAAACTGGGAGCGGCAAGGAACTTCAGGTGTAAGATCAGAACTACCGATGAGAAGCCGGTACACAAAAGGCAGTACAAATATCCACCACAACATCAGGCGGAAATCAACAAACAAATTGATGGACTCCTGGATGAGGGGATTATCCGAGATTCTGAATCCCCATACAACTCGCCATTGTGGATTGTGCCCAAAAAAGCTGACTCTCATGGAAGAAAGCGCTGGAGATTGCTGATAGACTTCAGGGAGTTGAATCAGAAAACTATCGGCGAATTTAAATTATATAAATGTATGTTTGGTGGCGAAATTTACATGATATTTCATGTGCATATACATTTAATGTATTAAGTATAAGAAAATATTATTTTACGACATATGCCAAAATGAAGGTTTGGTGGCGAAATTTACATGATATTTCATGTGCATATACATTTAATGTATTAAGTATAAGAAAATATTTACCATATAATTTAAATTTATGTTATAAATTTATCGGCAAATTTTCCGGCCGTGAATCGCTCTGATAAATGATAAATGATTCATGAGTGATATTTTTTTAAAACTTATTCAACGTCGCCATCATTACGCTAAAATTATGCCAATTAGCGACGGAGGATCATGGTTTGTCTGTGGACAAACACTTGTGAATAATTTTACAGTGGTGCTTGTGTCATTCGGCAGAAACTAGGATTTGAACTCGCAACGTTCAATTATCAATTCAACACTCTACCGAACGAGCCACTGTTCGCCTTATTAGTGTTATTGTGTACAATATTTTGTACACAATTCTATGGTTCATTCATTAATGAATTAATTGCACAAAAATAATCACTTAAATTATTTTTGTGAACGTTTCTAGCCCTTATGTGTATAATTAAAATCCGTTCCGCATGTGCAAAAAGAAATATGTGCACAACTTTTTCTTTCTAATTTGTTTGTGTGTACGATATTCACGCGAAGCTGTTCTTATTTCTTGAAGTGTACATTTTTTTGTACACCATTCATTTTATGTGTATAAAAAAATGACTGTAATGTCCAAAAATTTATTTAGCCTAAATATTGAATCAGCGGAGAGAAGGCTTTGAAATCACTGATCAAGGAGTTCGTTGCCCGTAAGGCCGACGGCCATCCGAGATTGACGAACTCAATAGAATTTAAGAATCATCAATTTTGTACTCTTTTTGAAATAAAAAAAGAAGAGGAAGGATACTGCAACCAGGTGGGGCAATAACCCCCACACCTGAGAAACAGAGTTTTCTTTATGAATAAATTTCATAAAGAAGGCACTCCTTTTTCGGCCTTTAACTTAAGTCGTCGGTTTTTGGAAGAAAGGCAATTCCTTCGCGGCTAATAGAGTGAAATTGATCAGAGAAAATCAACTGACTTTCGCACACGGTAATTCAAGAAATAGTGATACCGTACGTCGATCTATTAATGAATGGAGTAAAGAATAGAGTGCCGTGATCTTCTCAGGGAAATAAAATCCTAAAATTAAAATTAGCTCATTATCCAGCGGTTAAAAAGGGCAATACAAATTGCTGCATTCCAAGAACCGAATGTTCTTTCAAATAATTTCATTATCTAAATCAAATATCAGATACTAACTTTTAAAGAACGATTTCAATCATTCAAAATCAATTAAATAAAACGAATATAGACATTTAGTATATAATATAAATCATAACTAAAAAAAAATAAACCAACTTTTAAACAAAATTTGGACTATTATAAAAAAAGAATTAAATCAACAACAGTAGACAATTAGTGTAGTTTCAAATAAACCTGTGTATCAAGTGAACTTAAAAGGAAAAATATATATCTATATCTATTACTGTATTATAAAATCAAATAACAGTGAGTGTATAATTTCATTTAATCCACCCAATCCACGAAAACTTTCCAAGGAATAAGACGGTTTTAAAATTCAGGCAATACGTAGGGTTTCTGGAAGGTAAATTAGGGTTGATTGAAAGAACGTATTAACGAGTAATTTTAGCTCATCAAAATTATAAATTTGGACATCACATGACATTGCGTACAATTTAAAATCCCGAAATTTTGTGATCGAATTTAATGTGTACGATAAAAGTCTAATGTGCACATTGTATTCGACCTCTACGTTTGTGCACAACAATTGAAGTGTACAATGCTTATGTGTAGGATTCATACCCTGCCAAATATTCATATGAGTAGAGGATATCAATATATGGGAAATCGAATGATCATTATCCGCATAAATTCTTCCAATCATTCTCCCTCGCAGTTTCGGAAAAACTGTATAAATTCGGAATTAATACGGTCAGAGTTCAGTCTGTATTCCGTATTTATACGGTTTATCCGTGCAGTTTTTATACGGTATTTATACTGTTGTAATACGCTCTTTGTACTCAATAAATGTAGGATATTTTCTTATCGACCGGTGAAATATAGCATGTGTTTGATACCAACGTAGTATTTATCTAGCATTTATCCAGTGTTTATACGAGATTTATCCAGCGTTTATGCGGGATTTATCCAGCATTTATACGAGATTTATCCAGTATTTATACGAGATTTATCGAGAATTTTTATGAAGTATATATGAAATTTGTGCTACAGTTATTCGACGTTCATATACAATGTATAGAGTATATAATCAGCCGATAAATTGTAAATATCATCTTCATATCTTATAATTATATGATTGTTGCGGAGGATAGAAAGAGAGGAAAATAGGAGTAATACTAATTGTACGGAGTAATCAATATCATTTATTGTACTCAAAGAAACTAAATTAACATTTTTACAAGAGAAAGTACAGGAATTGTTACATTTTACTTAAATTTTATTATTTGGCAAAACGACTGTGATATGACATCACACAACCTTAAGCATATCAATAAATGTTAAACTTTGGTGAGCCCCATCGCTTCTTAAAATAAACGCTATCAATTGAAGGAATGAAAAGATTGAAGTTCAATGAATACTGTTCAATGACCTCAACGTTAACCACAGCCGAACAATCACAAAAAGTTCACTTTGTACCTATACCGACGTGTCGCTGTTATTGTGTTCTGTCTTGCGTCTTGCTCTCTCATTCTTCAAGTCAACGCCTACCCACTCACGGATACGAAAATATATGTTATTTTCATTCTTCACATCTAATTCATTCGTTGACTGCAAAGCTATGCACATTTCTGGAAAATAAAAAGATTAATCAATTATCAGAGAATAAGTTCAGCTTCCAGGGAATTTCGCTAATCAGTAACCTCACTCACGCAACAATTTCTGCAAATCCTTGTCCGTTACCGTCTTGAAATCGGGTCTTTTTTTGTCCTCGCTTACCAACAATTCCAAACGTTCTTCAAGAGGCCATAGAGCACGGCTAAGATAGTTGCAGCGCTTCCTCATAGACTTGGTCCCTGCAGCTTTCATCCAGAGCACAAAGGGAACTTTCACACCCTCAACTAGTTGCTAAATGGAAAAGAAGAAGTGGAATATGAGTGAATGGCGCAGGAAAAGAAATAAAAGCGAAGGTAAAAAATCGAAAATTTGGCAAATTTGTCCCCAGACTTCAGAGATTTTTTTTTACAAAAAATGGTCTTAAAGAGGTGAAAAAAATTGAAGTGAAGCTAAGGGATTAGGCTAGACGGTCCTGAGAACGATCACGTCGAAAAAAAATTCCTTGAAGCCCGTAGACAATTTTTGGATCAAACATTCAGGATTTTTCCATTTTTTTTCATGCTCTCTCTCTTTCTTTTTCGAATTTCCCGGTTTCTCTCTCTCTCTTCACCACCAATGGACCATTGACGCTGAAAAAAGAAAGGAATGGGAAGATCAAATGAGAGACATAAGAAAAAAATGGGAAAAAAAATGGGAAAAATCCAGAATTTTTGGATCCAAATTCCAGAACTCTCTCCTTTTTTTCTGCTCTTCCTTTCCCTTTCTCCATTTGGCATTTCCACATTTCTCTCTCTTCAGGATCGATGGGCAATCGATGCTGAAGAGAGAGAAATGGGAAAACTGAATGAGAAAGATGAGAAAAAAAATTGAAGGCAAAATTGTAAAAATCCAGAAATTTTGGATCAAACATGCGGAATTTTTTCTCGTTTCTCTCTCTTCACCACCAATGGACAATTGATGCTGAAGAGAGAGAAAGGAGAATGGGAGAATTAAATGAGAGAGTTCAGGAATAAATTGTAAAAAAAATAGTAAAAATCCAGAATTTTTGGATTCAAAATCCAGGATTCTCTCATTCTTTTCGTCTCTTCCTCTTCCTTTCTCAATTTTGCATTTCCGCATTTCTCTCTTTTCAGGGTTAATGGGCAATCGATGCTGAAGAGAGAGAAATGAGGAGATTGAATGAAAAAGATAGAAAAGAAAATTGAAAACAAGCAGGCGTCCGCTCCTTGTGCGTTACCTCAAAGTTTCAGTACTATGCTTAAATTTGATATTCTGCCAATGCAATTGGCAGAAAGCTTCCGAATAGCATTCTCAATTTTATAATCTGCTGATAACTACCCGCGTTCTTCTCTCTCAAAAACTTAATTCTTCACTCTCTTTGTTGAAAAAAATAGCATGCATACACCAGAAGTATTCTTGCCTCCCTAGGTGTGTGATGTACTGTTAGAACATTGTTTTCATTTGAATTCTACTTCTAAATCAGAATAGACGTCTCAATATAATCTGTCCCCCTTAAATAATGACATTTCATTTAGAAAAAATCAATATTATACAAAAATTTAGATCATACAATAAAATTTGAAAATTTTAAAAAATGAATTTCAGGTTTCAATTAGTCTTTCTCGTTGTCATAGTAAAATGATAATGGGGTCATTTTTTAGGAAAAATTGTCTACTTTTCAATTATTAAATAAAATACTAGCGTTTCTAGGGAAAAAATTGAGAAAAATTGAAATTTGTGGAACTATTTGTAGAACTATTTATTTGAGCACTCATATCAGAGAATTCGAAGGAAAAATCTGAAATTATCAGCATTTGCCAAGCTTGTCTAAGCGAATATTTCAAGCCAAACTTGGGCGAGATCGGTCCAGTAGTTCCAGAGATAGAGTGTCTATTCATTTAATGGTTTATCAAGAATATCTCAGGAACTACTGGACCGATTTCGCCCAGATTCAATCCCAAAGGTCTCACTCATAAGATATACAAACCCCCGAAATTTGAAGTTTCTAACTCAAATATTTTCTTAGTTATCGTGTTGCCCATGATTTTCAAAAAAATACATGTTTGTTAAAATACCGGATAAACCAAAAATTTGAGCGCTCGCCACTTCCAGGGTTTAATGTGCGCCTTATCAATGCGCATCTCCTCGCTGAGGATGGATGCTGTGAAATAATTTTTTGCAGAGAAAACTCGAAAAAACGATTTTTCAATAATTGGCTTTGTTAAAACTTGGCCAGGGCAATGAGTGCTCAAGGCCAGGAATTCGAACATTCCCGCCAAGGCATCCATCTTGCCCTCCTGGCAAGTTCACCTTCGGCTCTACGAAAACTACCGAGAGGACTCGATAGTTACGAACGCCCAAAACGGCGTCTTCACTTGGCTTTCGGCTTTACACACGAAACGTGCGCGCTTCACCAAACGGTTAATTTCTTTCGTAAATTATATCCGGGCAATTAACGTGTTTTTTTTGTGTAAGAAACTTAACGAAAATCATCACATTTATTTGTTAAAAATAAACAGTAAAATCACTGCTAATTAATACCAAAGATTTAGTGTAAATAATTAAGATTTGTAATAAAACACGGACAAGAGCCATTTCGGCATCACAAACGTGCAGTTAAAAATCATTTTCTTGACCTCGCCAATTTCAGGCTAGTCAACTGCTTTTTTCAGCACCACTCACGGATCTGGGCATCACCGTCGAAAAATTCTCCTCTCGTAAAATCACCAAGTTTTTAACATTGGTCCTTCGAGTGGCCGGATCGTGAGTTTATTAAAAAGTGTGCTTGAAAATTCAGTGAAATAAAATTGGTGAAAACGTGGTCATCGAAATTGAATATTCGGGGTTCACAAAAGGATTAGCACGGGCAGTTTCAAAATCCTTTGTGTGGGCATAACGTGAAGAAAGACAAAAGTGTTTGTTTACGTTTGGACATAAACAGTGCTTCGAGTTTCAACTAGTCTCAGTGACGTCATCGGCCGTCGTTGTCGGCCATCCCCACTCTCGGCAAAAATCTTCGGCAGACATCGGCAATCATCGCATAGGATCGAGCATCTGTCTCTCTCCACGCAGCACAGAGCTTCCCCCACCACTGCCAGACCAGGCAGAGTGGCACACACGTGCGAGACTTCACGCGGCACACTCACCAGTATTTTCATACGCAAGTATAACACTTGCTCACTCGGTACGTTGACAGTTATTCTTTCAATTACACTCTCTCGCGTATAAAATTAAAAAATGGACAATAACGAAAATAACAATCGCGTATTACTGCAACTCGATGCAGACGCTCAAGCTATTTTGCGAATGCAAGAGTTGGAGAACGGTGCAGGCGCAATTCTTATGGAGGGGGAGTTTTTTTGAAAATCCTCCAAGTAGTCAACATTCAGAGGCGGGTTCAGAGCCCTTCCCTGGCCTGGTTCCTCTTTTTTCGGAGGTTGTTATTGAAAATATCTCTAACAATGATTCTAATGACACCATTGCGCTTTCCACAGGAGCAATACCAAAGAAAGTCAACAAGCCGGTGGTTAAGGCAATTGAAATCTCCAGCCCGGCTAAAGCATTGAACATCACCATGGACAATCAAGGCGAGGGTAGTCAACGTACAAAAGGAAGTTCAGCTGTATTTGCAGATGCTAAATTACGCATGCAGTACAACAGGTGGACCATCATCACGAAGACTATTGACAAGCTTCGGGGTTTTCATCAGAAGCCTTTCACCATCGTGGAATTGGACTCTTCACTGGACAATGTGAAGAGTACTTGGAACGATTTCACTCGTTATCACGAGTCATTGTGTATGGCTGCTGATCCAGCACTTGAGCAGCATGACTATTTTAAGGATGATTGTTTTGGCCAAGCATTGGCACATTACAATGAAGCGGTCGATATTATTGGACAGTTCAAGGCCAGAATCAAGGAGAAGGAAATTCAACAAGCTGCCCAAGACGACGCATTGGGACACTCTGGTCTCGCCAGTCTCCAATTAAAAGAGTTTTCGGGACAATATTCGGAGTGGCAGTCGTTTTCGGATCTTTTCCAGTCGTTGATTGGCAGTCGACGAATCTCCAAGGTGGAGAAGTTGATCCGTCTGCTAAATGCACTGAAAGGAGATGCAGCAAGGATCCTCGCCAACGTGCCAGTCACCGCTGCCAGTTACGACTTGGCATGGGCCACATTGAAGGCTCATTACGAGAATAAACGGCTCATCATCAAAGCGCAAATCGACAAAATTTATGGTTTGCCAAGGATGCAGAAAAAATCATCTAAAGGATTGAGGCACGTTATCAACACAGTAAATGAGGCACTGGAGTCCCTCAAGTCACTCAACGCTCCAGTTGAACAATGGGACATGCTGCTCACTCACCAGATACGGAAATTGATCGACACAGAGACTGGTGAAGCATGGGAACTCCACCTTGGACAACGGACAGACTCACCAAAGCTGGCAGAAATGATTGACTGGCTGAAAGGAAGAGCCAGAGCCCTTGAATCAATTGAACATGAGATTCAATACAGGGCAAATCAGGCAAACAAGGGCAAAGGCAAGCCAGGGCATTCATCAAATCAAACCAAGCCAATCAACACTGCCAGAGTGAATGTAGCTGGACAATTACCACCGGAAAACCCACCAGACGCGGAAAAGAAGTGTGTCAAATGTGGAGGGCCGCACTTCATCGGCATGGGATGTCCGCAGTATCGGGCATTGTCACCAAACGAACGGAAGATGTTCTTGGAGAAAACGGAGTTATGTTATAACTGTTTGGGCACTCATCGCGTGACGAAGTGTATCTCGGATAAGAGATGCTTACGCTGCCCAAAACCAGCTAAACATCACACATCCATTCATGATGCTACGTACTTCCCTCAAAAGAAGGATGGTGAATCGAAACATCGGGATCCACCACCAGCATCAGGCGCATCATCAAGCAGTTAAGTATTAACTTAACTGGCTTAATTCTCCAATTAATAAATGCATCGATCTTCAGGTGACAACTTGCAACAAACGGAAGTGACTTCATCATCGGAAAATCCTGAAGACGATACATCGGACATCAACAACCTTGGTACATCTCCAACGGACATCAACAATCTTGAGAAATCTCCAACGGACATCAAGATTAGCACATCTCCAATGGACATTCATCATTCATTGGCATCTCCAATGGACAATAGCTGCAATAGCATAGCTAGAGCAACTAGAACTAATCAAAGTCCATCTCCAACGAGCCTTAGTCATCATGGATCATCATCAAAGCAGGCTTCATCATCACCATTGGTCATTTTAGCAACGGCAATGGCTCTTGCAGAATCAGAATTGGGTTTTCATCATGATGTTCGGATTTTAGTTGATCAAGGATCCGAATTGTCATTTATATCTGAGAAATTAGCATCGGATCTTCACCTACACCGAATTAGTTCAACTATCAACATCATTGGGATTGGAGATGTCAACACCACCAAGACAAAAGGTTCTTCAACAATTAAATTGAAGTCTAAGTGGGATAACAACTTGGAAATTGAACTCACTGTTCACATTTTGCCCAAGTTAACGGCAAGGATACCACCATTCAGTTGTCCTTCTGCTGAATCAATTGATCTTCAGGAAATTCAACTAGCTGATCCGACATTCTTCAAGTCAGGATCAATTGAGGTCATCATAGGAGCAGATCACTTTGGAAAAATCATCGAGAATGAAATTCTCCAGTTCCAAGACAATCATTTGACTGCTCAGAAGACAATCTTCGGTTGGATACTATCAGGACCAGTTTGCTGTACTGATTGCTATCCAAGATCATCATTGTCAGCAGTTCGACAATCAGCAAATCAGCAATTGGTGGATTTATTGAAGAAGTTCTGGGTTCTTGAAGAACTTCCAACATCACCAACATCTGGGTTATCACCTGAAGAGCTGGAATGCGAACGGCACTTTCAACGGACGCATTCAAGGGACGACACAGGTCGTTACATCGTTCGTCTTCCATTGAAGACACCTGCTACTGCTCTCGGTGAATCAAAACACATAGCTGAGAAGTTTCTTCGAAGAACATCAACAAAATTGGCATCTTCACCATCATATGGGAAATTATACAAGGACTTCATCAAAGAATATGAAGACTTACACCACATGAGATTAGCACCAACAGCGGAAGAGCCATCACCGGTGTATTATCTGCCTCATCATGGAGTGATGAGGGAAGACAGCACTACAACAAAATTAAGAGTTGTCTTCAATGGCTCATCAAAGACATCAACAGGCCTGTCATTGAATGATCTTCTTCATCCAGGGCCAAAGCTTCAAGTTCACGCATCGGATGTGCTAATCTGGTTTCGTCGTCACCGTATCATCTTCGGTACAGACATCGAGAAGATGTTTCGTCAGATACGTGTGCATCAAGATGACTGGGACCAGCGTATTTTATGGAAAGATGACGACAAAATCATCAAGGCCTATCAACTGCAGACAGTCACCTACGGAACAACATCAGCTCCATGGCTTTCTCTTCGAGTCATTCAACAATTAGTTGAAGATGAAGGCCATCGATTCCCATTGGCAGTTCCATGTCTAATGAAAGGAAGATATGTCGATGACATTTACGGCGGAGCTGATGATGAACAACAAGTCAAGGACATTATCATCCAGTTGAGACAGCTCTGCATGGCGGGCGGTTTGCCCTTGCAGAAATGGAAAAGCAACAACGAGGAAATTAACAAATACTTGGGTATTTCTTCAAATACATCGGAATCATCAGCACTATTTGAAGGAAGTTCCACCAAAATCCTGGGAATTGGTTGGAATCAGCATTCAGACAATTTCAAGTTTGTCACCAAGAACTCCACCAATCAGAAGATCACCAAACGGGTTGTGCTATCAGAAACAGCACAGATTTATGATCCTCTTGGCCTACTAGCTCCAGTAGTTGTCAAAGCCAAGATGTTCATTCAACAATTGTGGCTTCAGAAACTCAACTGGGACGATCACTTGGGAAAGGATCTCTCACATGGTTGGTTATCATTCAGAGAGGACATTCAGCAATTGGGCAACATCTCCATACCACGATGGCTTAACCTGACATCAGCATCATCGCAAATTCAGATACACGGATTTGCCGATGCTTCAACCTTGGCATTAGGCGCTGCAGTCTACATCAGAGTAACTTCACCAACTGGAGAAATCAACATTAACTTGGTTTGTGCCAAGACAAGGGTCACACCACTGAAGAAAGTCACCATTCCAAGGCTGGAATTAGCTGCAGCGACAATTCTAACGGAATTGGCAAAATACGTCCCAGAGACATTGGAATTATCAACGTCAGAAATTCACCTTTGGACTGACTCCACGGTTGCTTTGTCATGGATCAAAGGCAACTTTTCAAGATGGAAAGAGTTCGTTCAAAATAGAGTTATCAAAATTCAAGATACTCTACCATCGGCAACTTGGCACCACATTAATGGAACGGACAACCCTGCTGACTGCGCATCAAGAGGGTTAACAACGGAACAGTTAATTCATCATCATCTTTGGTGGAAAGGACCGGAATGGCTGGCCCTTCCATCAAATCAATGGCCAACAATTGATTCTACTGCAGAGAATCAATTATCACCAGAGGCAATCATCGAACAACGGGCAATTACGCAACAATCTTATCCAGTTAGAGTGCAAGTAGCTGACGAGTTACTTCAACGATACTCTACAATGGAGAAGCTTGTACGTATAACAGCAACACTGGTGCGAGCTTTGAGGCGCTTCAGTCATCGAGACGTACCACCTACGCCAATCATCACTCCTCAGGAGTTGGAAGCTTCAAGAATTCGACTTCTAAAGTATGTTCAACGCCAACACTTTGAAGTAGAAATGAATAGGATTCGTGACGGACAATATCTACCAAAACAACATCAAATGGCGAAGCTCATTTCAACGAAACTCATCCAGCAATAATTCCAAAGGAATCGATCTTCACGAATCTAGTCATTGACGAAGCTCATCGGAAATCACTTCATGGCGGAACGCAACTCACCCTGGCTCATATCCGACAAAAATATTGGATATTGGGAGGAAGAACACCAGTACGGTCATTCATCTTCAAGTGTATACCATGCACGAGGTATCGGGCTAGAAGAGCACAGCAATTGATGGGAGAGTTGCCAGCACAAAGGGTAACACCATCAAGGCCATTCCTTCATACAGGAGTGGACATGGCAGGGCCCTTCAACGTGCTCAGAGCAGAAGCGGATCGAGTCACCTACAAAGCATATGCAGCAGTCTTTGTCTGCATGGTCACTTCAGCAGTTCACCTGGAACTTGTAAAAACGGTTTCTGCTCCGGCCTTCATAGCAGCGTTCAAGAGATTCACCATCAGAAGAGGGATTTGTGCTACATTAAACAGTGACAACGGGTTAAATTTTATTGGAGCACAAGCGGAACTTCAGCGACTCTTCGATCAATCTTCATCGGATTGGAAACAAATCGCTGTTACATTGGCCAGAGACGGAACGGAATGGAAATTCATCCCTCCAAGAGCGCCACACTTTGGAGGAAAATGGGAAGCGGCTGTGAAGTCGCTGAAACACCACCTCAGACGGGTAATCGGAGAAACCAACCACACCGCCGAAGAATATGGGACACTTCTATGTCAGGTAGAAGCCATATTAAACTCTCGGCCTTTATGTCCACTCAGCGAGGATGCAGATGACATAGCGGCATTAACACCAGGACACTTCCTGGTGGGAGGACCACTCACCAACATTCCGGAACCATCATTTCTAGACCTCAGACCAGGGAGGTTAGACAGATGGCAGCACATCACCCAAAAAGTTCAAAAGTTTTGGCAACGGTGGTACAAGGAGTGTATCCAGCGGTATCAAGCAAGATACAAGTGGCAGAGACCATCTTCAGAGATTAAAATGGGAACACTGGCTCTTATTCACGAGGATAACACACCACCAGGGAAATGGCCACTTGGACGAGTCATTTCACCTTATCATGGACGGGATGGACGAATCAGAGTTGCAAAACTTCGGACTCAACTTCGGGAAGTTGTCAGGCCAATTGATCGGCTCATACCACTTCCAATCAACGCAGATTATTTGAAACAACATCGACAAGGATCGCCGCATCCTGACTCACCGACATCATCACCATAGGCATCCTCACCAAAGGGTTTCACCAGGTGTCTAATAGGTCTGGAAGGAATTTACGCCTCCTTCTGGGCTAACTTGGACAACCGATCACCAGGGTCACGAGAATCACCTCAGAAACCTCACCAATGGACCAGTTGACTAGGCAAGCCAAGGAGCCAAGGTCAACAATCAGCTGATCGGAAAATCTGCCTCTACAAAAAATCAGCATAACGGAGAAATTCAAAAATTTGAATTTAACGGTTTTTTCGCGGTTCCGCGGGGTTCCTCGCGGTTCCAAGCATTGAATAATCCATGTATTTTCTGTTCCAGGTGGTTCAGAACGGTTCCACGGAATTTATTCAAATTTCAGACGACCATCATCGACAATTGGGGTCTGATTCATTTGAGATGAATCAGCTGTTCAGGCCAAATCAGAGATGAATCACCAAGTAAAGGCCACAGCATCCAATCGGTTTGGAATTCCACCAGGTAGACCAACAGCACCATCTTCATCAGGTCGTTGTCGCAGGTGCGATCAACGACGGCGGGCGGTATGTTAAAACTTGGCCAGGGCAATGAGTGCTCAAGGCCAGGAATTCGAACATTCCCGCCAAGGCATCCATCTTGCCCTCCTGGCAAGTTCACCTTCGGCTCTACGAAAACTACCGAGAGGACTCGATAGTTACGAACGCCCAAAACGGCGTCTTCACTTGGCTTTCGGCTTTACACACGAAACGTGCGCGCTTCACCAAACGGTTAATTTCTTTCGTAAATTATATCCGGGCAATTAACGTGTTTTTTTTGTGTAAGAAACTTAACGAAAATCATCACATTTATTTGTTAAAAATAAACAGTAAAATCACCGCTAATTAATACCAAAGATTTAGTGTAAATAATTAAGATTTGTAATAAAACACGGACAAGAGCCATTTCGGCATCACAAACGTGCAGTTAAAAATCATTTTCTTGACCTCGCCAATTTCAGGCTAGTCAACGGCTTTTTTCAGCACCACTCACGGACCTGGGCATCACCGTCGAAAAATTCTCCTCTCGTAAAATCACCAAGTTTTTAACAGGCTTTTTCTCGGGAACCATTTGGTCGATTGAGCTGAAATTTCTGCGAGCACATGGTGCACTCGTGGTAAATATACCGTAAAATTTTCAAGTCTATACATACAGCCGTTATTAAGAAAAGCGATGGAATGTGTCAGCACACACACACACACACACACACACACACGTACGGACATACATACAGACGACCCCAAAAAAATATTTTATTTCGACGTTTCTCATCATTTGGAGTTATATTCCGATGAAATCTCAAGTTCGAAAAGAATCACGATTACAATGCTTCCATTCGGAAGCAAAAATGGTGAAAATTCGAGAATTTTGGATCAAACATCCAGAATTTTTTCCATTGTTTTTTTATGTTCTCTCTCCTTCTTTCTCGAATTTCCTCGTTCCTCTCTCTTCACCACCAATGAACAATTGATGCTGAAGAGAGAGCAACAGAAAAATGCAATGGAAAAGGTCAGCGAAGAAATTGGGAAAAAATTTGAAAAATCCGGATTTTTCTGATCAAACATCCAGAAGTTTTTTTTTTTTCAAGTTCTCTCTCTTTCTTTCTCGAGTTTTTCCATTTCTCTCTCTTCAGCATCAATTGTCCATTAGTGGTGAAGAGAGAGAAACGAGAAAATTCGAGAAAGAAAGAGAGAGAACATGAAATAAAAATCATAAGTTTCGGGATTTTTTATCGAAAAATTCCGAATTTATGAATTTTTTTCAAATTTTTTCCCTGATCTTTTTCATTTAATTTTCTTATACCTCTCTCTTCAGCATCAATTATTCATCGACCTTGAAGAGAGGGAAATGCGGAAATGCGAAATTAAGAGAGGAAGAGGAAGAGAAGAAAAAAAATGAGAGAATCCTGGATTTTGAATCCAAAAATTCTGGATTTTTACAATTTCTTTTTCAACTGTCGGAATATTTTTTTCGAATCCCGATCCGATGATTTTCCGTGAAGTGATAACCATTTAGAACCTTAGTTTTTTCCCAGTGTATAAATCTATAGATTCGTTTCGGTGGAATGCACTTACCATTTCTTCTTTACTCAAAGCTATTTGTTGCTCTATTTCATCATCAGTACCCTCCATGCCAGCAAAGCAACTTTTATTATTATTATTACTCTTTCGTTTTTTTTCAGGCATCAACTTCTTAATTTCTTCCGGCAAATCATCTTTTTTCACCATATCACGTTGAAGACGGTTAATTAATTCAATGCATTCGTTTAATTTGTGTGTCAACCAATCTATTTTTTTCAACATTGCTGCTTCATTGCTCGTCTTCACAGAGTTTGTCTCGGGTCTTGTCACTGACGATTTCGTTGACAAGGGTGATAGTACTGTCAATGGCTTCTTCCTCGATAGTGTAGGAGTTGATGATAAAGACTCCTCATCTGTTTCCTCTGCTTCTTGTGAATTATTTATGGGTTGTGACGTTTTAGGTGATTCTTTTGCGGTTGAATTTGAATTGAATGGTCCCAGTGGTGTTTTTGGAGCTTTCGGTGGAGTTGATAATGGTGACTTTAGAAAATTTTCGTAACACTTCTGCGATGCCATTTCAGCAATCTTCTTCGCTGCATCATTTTCTTTCTGCAGTTGAAGAAAATGGAATTAATTCACGGTAAGAGGTTCGACCATTCAGTATAGAACAATCATTCACTTTTAAGAAACGTTTAATTTACAAAATTGAAAAAAAGGCGCTTCTTGGCTTTTTTTCCTATGGAAGAAGTGGCAATAGAATAATGGTATTTGAGGAAGGATTGAGCATATATTTGAGTCTTCAGAAAAAAAAATATCAAAAACTGACGACACAATAGCCATTCTTGCGAGGTCCCTCGAATTTAAAACACTCTGCAGCACGCAGTGTAACGAGTGCAAATTTCAATTGAAAACAAAAAAAAAATTGGCTCAATCTAGATACACACATACAGAAATACGTAGGGAATTTCATAAATATTGTTTTTTGTGGGATTGGTGGCCATTTGAATGAAAAATTCAAATTTAGGCAAAAAAACGGCAATTTTTAATCAATACAAAATGCGCAAATTAATGTTTTGAAAATCCCCTACGTATTTCTGTTCGAAATATTGGTTTCAAGATGCTACAGGAAATTCACATCAAAATAATGAAAATTATTGGAGTTATGCTGCGTGCCAATTTGAAAAATCATGTTTCGAGAAAAACACGATTGAAGTTTTGACTTAGGCTATGAATATGAAGAAATGCCTTAGGAAAAATTAAAAATTTCATGTGAAATAATGGGTTCTAGGTGATAACTTTTCTTGTCCGTATTCTGGAAGGCCTAAAGTAATTTTTAAAGCAAGAAAAAAAACGATTTTTTGAAAATTCAGTGGTGTTACCCCTCAAAAGCAAAAATTACTCACTCTCTTTGCAGCTGCATCTTTCTTAGATGCATTCACTTCCTCCAATTTCTGCTTTTTCCTTGATACTTCCGCGTGTGAGGGCAAGCTACGTCTCACGGGAAAGCGTATTCGCTTCTTAGAGTGGTCGCGTCTTTTCATCAGCTCCTGCCCATCAGCTGAAAAGAATAATATAATTAAATGACCAATCATCAATTGTTTTGGGCGAGAATCCGGCATTCGTGAAAATCATGGTGACCCCAATTTTTATGACTTTGAAGTGAAACTCCTTTTGGGAGGGTACCAACTTTTTTCTCGCGTCACGAAAAAAGCGTAAGGCTTTGAGGGGACCGTGGTAGTTGAGTAGTGGGGGGAAGGAGAAATTTTTGCTGTTGCCGTCGGGTCGCTCTCCGGGTGGTGGGGACAGCCTGTATTTTTTTTTAACTTTTTCGTTTCAATACATGCGGAGAAAAATATGGGAATTTATCTGAATGATTTTTTAAAAAATTACGGAAAATTGTCATTTAAAAGAGGAGTTGTTATGAAACACGACCGAAAAATATCCATGCTTCACCTCATAATTTTTGCTTTTTATTTCCTGAGAAATTGCCATTTTACACTCGGCTTTGGATTGAAATATCTCGAATACTACTCAAAAGTTATCGAGACATGCTGTGAATGAAATTTAGAGGGAAGATCAACGAATAAAATAAGCGAACCTCCGTTTTTTTACGACGCGTAGTTATTAAAATATCGATTTTTCAATGAAAAATTCAGAAAGCACGTCCAAGCGCTCATTTATTCGCTATCGGACCTCTTCCATTGTTTCTGAACTACTCATTCAAAAAATGATATCTCGGAAAATACTGGTCGTAGAGAGACAGGGTTCTGCTTGTTTTGTTCGTCAATCTTCCCTCTAAATTTCATTCACAGCATGTCTCCATAAATTTGGCATAGTTTTCGAGATATTTTAATTCAAAGCCAAGTGTAAAATGACCAATGGTTCATGTATAAGAAGTTGCACATCTGTCGCGTGGGTTCCACGCACCCTTTTTTTTCTCCTCAATACACAGAGAGAAAAATATGGGAATATATCTAAATGATTTTTTTAAAAATTATGGAAAATTGTCATTAAAAGGAGGAGTTGTCATGAAACACCACCGAAAAGTATCCATGCTCCACCTCATAATTTTTGTATTTTATTTTTTGTAAAATTGCCATTTTACACTCGGCTTTGGATTGAAATATCTCGAAAACAACTCAAAAGTTATCGAGACATACTGTGAATGAAATTTAGAGGAAAGATTAACGAATGAAATAAGCAATCCTCCGTTTTTTTACAACTCGTAGTTATTAAGATATCAATTTTTGAATGAAAAATTCAGAGAGGACGTCCAAGCGCTCATTCATTTCCTAAAGGGCCTCATCCATTGTTTCTGAATTATTTTTATTTATTTAATTTTAAAACTCCAGGCTAGTAAGCCCATCGGAGCTAATTATACATATTTATTACATTTTAGAATCACGTTCTTACAACATTTTTCGTTAATTCTATAATTTCTCATGTTTGATGTTTTCGAATTTTTAATCACAACATTATCATCGCTGTTAATAAAAGTTTTTTTTAATTCGGTATCACAGAATGATTGGTTTAAATTGATTCTTCAGTAGTGACTCTCAAATTAACATTTCATCACAAGTATCATAAATATCCATTCATACAAATAATAATAGACAATTTCTTGTTTTTCAAATTGCAACATTACCATCGCCATTAATAAAATAATTCTAATTCGGTATCACAGAATGATTGATTCATACGTTTTTCAATAGTGACTCTTAAATTAACATTTCATTACAAGCACCACGAACATTCCATTTATACAATTAATAATAGACAACAATTAGACATTTATGAGCATTTATCAGTCCATTTTGAAATTAGTTGTTTATCGCACTGATTTCCTTAATCATTAAATAATCAAAGCATAGTCTTTTGAAACTATCAGTTGATTCTGCGGCAGTTACGTCAGCTGGTAATTCATTCCAAAATTGTACTGTAGTTGCGAGGAAAGACTTCTGATTTATCGCTGTTCTTGATGTTCGTTGTTGTAGCAAGTCAACACGACCAGTTTGACGCTCTCTAGCCCTTGATATTAATATTCGTAGATTATCAACGAAAAGGTTTTGATGATTCAGCTTGATCGTTTTATAAACAAAAGTCGCTGCTAGCAAGAGTCTTCTGTTCTTTATTGATAGCCAATTTCGTTGTCTTCTTGCATCAGTCACATGGTCAAACTGTCTTAAACCTGCTACAAATCGGACACATGCATTGAATGCACGTTGTAGCTTCATTTCGTCTACTTCAGATACATCAGTCATAGTAACCGCACAATAATCAAATAGTGGCAGTATTAATGCTACAACCATACGTCTCCTCAGGTATTCATTAAAAAGATCACCATTTGCACGGAGGCGACGTAGCGCTCTGAAAACTCGTGAACAGATTGAAGTGATGTGATCAGTCCATTGTAGATGTTGTGTTAGCCGCATACCAAGATATTCTTCAACTGCTACTCTCTGCAACTCAAAGCCATCAAACACAATAGCAGGCCAGCTGTCCAACTCCATGTATGGTACTCTACTCTGGGGATGAAAAACCATTAATTTTGTTTTCTGTGGATTACAGCGGATTCCGTTTTCATCACACCGTGCACATAGTCTTTCTAGGTCACTATTTAGTAGATGTATGATCACATCAACTTCTTCAAGTCTGCAAGTGACATATACCACGGTATCATCTGCGTAAGAGATGTGTTTTGCCACTTTGAAGCAAATTCCAATATCTGAGGCATATAGCGTGTACAACAGAGGACCCAGTACACTGCCTTGCGGCACTCCTCTATGGCTGCTTTCCCAGCCAGATGTTCGGCTTCCATCAACTATTGACTGTTCCCTACCAGCCAGATAAGAAGCAACCCATTTGCATGCTTTCTGGCTCAGATTGAAGTTTCGTATCTTCTTGAGTAGTCTTTCATGAATCACTGAGTCAAATGCTTTTGAGAAATCTACAAAAATTGCTATTGTGACCAGTTTTTCGTCGAAACCCTGACAGATATCTTCCACGAATCTCAATACTGCATCTTGTGTTCCCATCATGGGTCTGAAACCAGTCTGAAAAGGATCCAATATCTGATTTTGTTCAACATAGCGCATTAGTTGTTCATGGGCTATTTTCTCAAGGACCTTTGATAAAGCAGGTAAAAGTGCAATTGGCCTGAAATCATTCACTTCATGTGATCCTTTTACTTTGCACGTTGGCTTGATGATCGCTTTTTTCCATTGTAATGGAAATTCACCAGTTTGGAAAGACTCTGTGAAAAGCACCGACAGTGGATGCGTAATCAATTTCCCGTAAGCCTTGATCAATTCAATCGGGATTCCGTCAATTCCAACAGCATTGGATGTTATTGCTGATATAGCCTTTTCAACGTGAACCGGTAGAACTTCTTGAAACTGAAAAGATTGATTAATGCATTGAACTTCAGAGAAGTCCCTTTGGTTTAGGGTATCTGTGATGTTGTTACTTGAGGCCATGTTTACAAAGTAATTGTTCATGCGGTCTAGGTCAACGTCTGGTGGCACTCTGAAATTTTGCTGTTTTCTACTTCTCCTGGTCAATCCCAGCTGATCTATGCACTTCCATAGTTCCCTCGGTTTACATTTTTTCGACAAACAGTTTGATAATTGATTCTTCTGCAGCTGACGTATCAATTTCTTCACTTGCCTTCTCAGTGTCTTGTATTTTGCATAAATGAAGTCATTACGCGTACGTCGCCATTGTCGATAGGTTCTTTTTTCTTCTGCTATTAATCTTTTTCTGCTGGATCCATCCCCGGAATAATATTTTTCCTGCGACGGAACTGCCGTATTGGTGCTTGCTCATCAACAAGTCCAACAACGATTGACAGGAATTTATCTATCTTCTGTGACACTGATATTTTGTCTTCTAGGAACGCCCAGTCAGTGGTTATTAGTCCCGTCTCAAGAACTTTACGATCAATATTATTCCAGATACGACCCTTATGAAGGCCATCAGGTTTTGGCACAGACTTTACAGTATATATATATTCCAATTCTATAAGATCATGACCTGAAAGAAATGGTTCGCCAGATTGGCTAAATGAGATAAGCCTTTCATGATCATTAACAGCTGCTAAATCAATCCATGTGTCTGAATTTTGTCGGTGATGGGTTGGCTGAAACGGTACTATGTAAAAATCAAGCAAATTGAATAAATTGACAAAACGCCGTGTATAATAGTGCTCCACATCTAACAGGTTAGCATTGCAATCACCAACAACGATTACATGTCTGTAGAGACTAGTCAACTCTGTCAATGTGTCTTCAAAAAAGTTCAGATGTCCAACTCCAGGTGGACGATATATCGATGCCAATAATACTTTTGGACTCCCTGGTAACCAAGCCTCCAAGAACAGGTACTCAGGTATAGTACCACCAGTAACATCGAAACTGGTGATGATCTTTGCTGACCAGCAATTTTTCACATATACGGCAACGCCTCCACCTCTACAGCGTCTTCTGTCCCTACGGAACAGTTGATATCCTGTCAGTGTTACTTGCGAATCCAAATTCCATTCTTTCAGCTAAGTCTCTGAAACGGTAATCATATCATATTCACTATTGATAAATTTCAAGCGAAAGACATCAAAATGTGCTAGCAGCGACTCTGCATTCAAGTGGCATACTCGTAAATTGTAGCCCACAGAAATTGAGCCGTTGTTGTTCTGTTCTGTGATACCTATCTCATCTCATGCAACTAGTTTATCGATATCAGCTGATGATTTAATGACAGTAGGCTTCACACCAACCGCAGTTCTTATCAATATAGCCGCATCTCCGTACCAAATTGAGCGGGACTGTAAATTAGGTAGTTTACGTTCAGCCTCCTTACGTAGTTTCATCATTTCCGCTGTTGCTCTCTTATTTATTGAGATATTACCATCTGTCCAGTCTTCATTTATTTGCCTTGCCTGCAACCTTCCTATCTTCTTTTTAGCAGCCAAGATATTATTAGCAGCATCTTGATTTCTGTATTTGACAATGATAGCCCGTGAGCGTCCATCAGCACGTGCTCGGCCCATACGTTCTAATTGCACTACATCATCTCGATTGTAAGGAACTGACAATGTGGCAGTTATTTTCTGATACAGTTGGAGTAGATTCTCATCAGGTTTTTCAGGTAATCCTGTTATGACGAGGTGCGATGCTACTGTCATTGCCTCCAGCTTCAACACTCTTTGTTGGAGATTACCAGTGTCTGGTACTATACCAGTATTTGCACTATGTTGAAGCTGTTGTTGTTCCAATTTTGCAATTTTTGTTTTCATCTGCTGTAAACTAGATCCCATAGTATTTAATCGGGTTTCATGAGATTTAATGTCACTTTCCAGTTTTACCAGAGATTTACTGATGTTATTCATCTTATCTGTTAATTGTGCAAAATTTTGATTTAGTTGTGTAGTGGTATTTTTCAGGTCACACTCGATTCTGCCATCATTATCTTTCAAGGTCTTCAGGGTAACTGCTTGTTCAGCCATTTGCTTCGACAATCTGTCAAATTTGGCATTTAGGCCCCGGATCATAACAGCAATTGAATCAATCGTATTTTCGGACGAACCTGAGTATTGTAGGGACTCTTCTGAATCATAACGAGGGTCATCTACCAATTGACATTCCTCGTCATACTCACTAGTTTCTCCGTCACTTATTAAGTCTAAACTCGATTTTGGAATTTCAGCTCCTACACAGATAAGACATTTTTTGTCCATGTAACCATTAATTACTGCTAACGAGGCACCTTCAAATCTCTTCATTATGCAAGTTATGTGTCCCATGTGTTTACAGTCACCTCTCAACATAATAGTAGTTGCTTTCAATAGTTTTCTGCGACAAAAAGAGCAACCGTCTTGAAAATCCTCTTTGGTGAAAGTTTTTGCTGCTTCTTTCATTGCTAGTTTGTCAATTTCAGTTAAAAAACTTCCTGTTATTTTTTTACTCATTGTGGCGATATTTTCTTATTCAACGTTTCGGCTATTGTCAATTTATTTAAAAGTCTTTTTGGATTGAGTGAGTTCTTATGAAATAAAAATTTCAATTAATAAATAATAGCAACCACTTATTTTTAATTAATGTCATAGGTGATTCATCGAAACCCTTTTAAAAATATTTAAAGTCATATATAAAAAATCATTACTCAAAATATATAACGATTTTAGGTTAAGTCGGTGTATATAAAATAAAATTCTAGTTATTGTGTAAAATAGAGCACTGATGATGTTCATTAATTTTTTTAAATTGTTGACTGACACTTTTTATTAAAATCACTCCAAGTTTTATTAAAAACAACACTGAAAATATGAATTATTTATTTAATAAGACAGAGCAGTAATTCACAGCAGCACTCCTCTCGAATTTTCTATTCAATCTTGGTTTTTGAATCATATCTCGGGAAATAAGCGAGATAGGGAGATTTTGATAGAGTACTTTTTTGTAGGTCTTGAAATTACTTATTAAAAGAATGATATCTCGGAAACTACTGGTCGTAGAAAAACAGCGTTCTGCTTATTTTGTTCGTCAATCTTCCCTGTAAATTTCATTCACAGCTTGTCTCGATAAATTTTGCATAGTTTTCGAGATATTTCAATCCAAAACCAAGTGTAAAATGACCAATGACTCATGTACTGAAAACAGTCGAAGGTACCCAACTATGCCCCTCCGTCTAACATATTATTTATTTATTTATTTATTTATTTATTTACGCATTCAGCATTTTACATAGTATAAATAGAATTTTATTCCAATAAAAGGTGCAATTTTCCTTTACTCAATGCATGACTCAATCAAGCTAACAACAAATAGAGATTATAAAAAGTACAATGATATAATAGAATCTAACCACTCCAACTTTAACTTTAAACTGACTTAGCAGTCGATATAACCACCCAATTTTAATTTATAAATTGCCAACATAGGTCTTTTCCAAACAACTAATAACTTCCCTCTTGAAGCGCCCATACGAGCAATCAAAAAAGTCCACAGTCTTAGCAACTTCATTCGCCAATGTAATTATCCGGTTCTTTGGTCCATTTTTTATGGAGGATTTACTCGAGTACGTTCTGCTGAACAGCCGTTGTGTTCTGAAGGTTTTGTTCGGGACACAAAGTTCGAATTGACGCAAGATCTCTGGAGAGTCAATCCCACCGTTCAAGACCTTGTATAGAAAGCACATCTCCAAATACTTACGCCTCAGACTCAGGTCCACAATCCCGAATTTTCTTTTCACTTCATCACAGCTGGACGTATTCCCCTTGGCATCCAGTCATCGCACCAAGTACCGCAGGAATCGCCTCTGGTCAGACTCAACTCTCTCTATTTGATACGTGTGATATGGGGACCATATCACCGCTCCATATTCAAGTATCGGTCTGACCAGAGATATGTACAACCTCACCATCGTGTACTCATGCTTGAAGACTCCACCCATTCTCAGTAAACATCCCAGAGCCCTCTTCGCCCTGATCACCATGTCATCAATGTGGTGGTTGAAATTCAGCCTGTTATCCACCCAGACTCCGAGATCCTTCAGCTCCCGAAGCTCCTTCAGCCTTGCACCATCGATCACGTACTCTGGCTCGAACATTGGTGTTCCTCTAGTGAAACGCAGGACACCGCACTTCTTGGCGTTCAGAATTAGGCCCCTTTGCTTGCACCACCCTGACAGCAAAACCAAGTCCTCCTGCAGGATCTCAACATCTCTCACACTCTTGATGACTCTAAAAATCTTCCCATCATCAGCAAAGAGCTCGTGTTCTGATTGTAGAAACTCATCCATGCCATTTATGTCCATCATAAACAATACTGGACCCAGATGTGACCCCTGAGGGTCACCGAACTCCGCCGCAAAGGGTGTCGATATCGCTACCTTTATGCGTACTTTGAGAGTTCTCCCTGTGAGATACGACTCCATCCATTTTAAGGCCACATCTCTTATACCAGCTGCCTCCAGTATCCTCAGCAATTCTCTCGGGTCCACTAGATCCAACGCTTTACTGAAGTCCGTACAGATTACGTGTGTTTCATATCCTGTCCATTGCATCCAATATCGCTCCAGTATGCAAGTACAGGTTAGAAACCGTTGATCTTCCATTAACAAAACCATGTTGCCTCGTGTCTATTACGTTTTTGAGTGCGAACGTTATTTCTGGGAGCAGCAACTTTTCCATCAGTTTTGGTAAGGTTGACTGTATACAAACTGGCCTATAATTCTCAACCATACTTAATTTTCCTGCTTTGTGTATAGGGATTATATAAGATTCTTTCCACTTCTCCGGAAAAATCCCGCTCTTCAGGGAGTAGTTGAACATGAAAGTCACGGACTCGCAGAGACCCACAGCGCATTCCCTCAAGACCGTATTGGGGATTCCATTAATGATTATTTCATTGCCAATTAATTAATTCCCAATTCCACTACGTCAATACGTCTCCGGTAGCAACTTCCACTCAAAGCAGCGCATTTCTGTCTTAGCCCTCTAAATACTTGGTAGTTTGACTCACTCCTATTGGCCTTGTACTTCCAATGAGCAGCTTTTTTACGTCCAATCAACTGTTTCAATTCCACGCTGAACCACTTTGGGAATTTCAGAGGATTTTTAGTCATCTTCGGCGTACACTGCTCAATAGCCGTCTTCAGGATCTCATAGAACTCGTCCATGATCTCATTCAGATCGTGCAGCCTATATAAACAAATCCAATTTACTCTCAATAGATAATTGTTAAGTGCCCCAAAGTTCGTCTTCTTATAGCAATATCGTTCTTCTGCTACCTTGCCAGCAGCCCGAACCTCCACGGAGATGCTCAAGGCCGGGTGGTATCGGTCCACAGGAATTAGTTCTGCCGTTTTATCCACCAACACATTAACGTTGGACATGCAGATGTCAAGCAGCCTACCCATGTGGTTCACAATAGTGTTGTATTGTGCACAGCCCTGTATAGCGAACTTCTCGGTAACTCTAGTCTCAAACGAAACATTGTTTTCTTCATCCCTTCTTTGCTGAGTGCCCTCGACCAGTTTTGGCAGGTTATAATCGCCAACGATGATTACTGTGTCATTCCCATATTTCTCGTTCACCATCGAAGCATCCATCAGATGTTTCTCGTATATTTCCCAAGTTGAACCCGGCGGGATGTATACGCAACCAATCACCACTGTGTCATTCCCCATCTTGATCTTTACAAAAACGTGCTCGATATCCTTGAATGTTACGTGTATCGGTTCTGCCTGGAGTATTTTATTTACCGCTATAAAGACCCCTCCACCTCTTTCTTTACAGCTGGTACTCGCACTTCTATCCTTTCTGAAAATATTAAATTTCTCATCAATAATCAGACCATCAGTTATGCTATCATTCAGAAAGGTTTCAGTGATACATAGAACTTGAGATGTACAGCAGGCCGACGAGGCCAGGAACTCGTTTAATTTTGTCCTTAGCCTCCTAACATTCTGATAATAGATATCGAGCTTTGTTACCTTTGTTTCGTGAGGCGCAATCCTCTTTGAAAATTACCCTTCTTGACAATACGTGGGACACCATTGAAGTATTTAATTGTCTTTTCTGCTCTGGCCTCAGGATCCTCCTTACTCAAGTCCTCCTTCAATTTATTCATGTGTTCCCTCTGCTGCTTCGTGAGATCTGCCTTGATCCTTATAGAGGTGCCCTCTCTTGGGGCAATTTGTACCATTTCCCTCGCGATGTCTGCTTTACCAACATCCATCAATACCGGCCTAGTCTTACCGGCCGTCGGCTTGCCAATCCTTGAGACCTTGACGGTTGCCGCCAAATCCTCACTCAATACTTCCTGAGCAAAATCCACTACAGCTGCCTTGTCCTCTTCTTGTCTACCTTTTCCATCCCGTTTTTTTGATTCAGGAACATTAAATGCTATGACTCTTGCTTTTCTCCTTTCTCGCTCGTTCACTTCGAAGATTATGCCCTCCGCTGTTGAGTGATTCTTGTCCCCAGTGTTGGCCAATTTCTCCTCCAAAACTTTCACTCTGTTCTTTAGTAAGGCATTTTCCTCCAAAATTTTTCTAACATCCACCTTAATATCACTCAAATTACTCTCCAGCTCTTTCTTGAACGGCACAAAATACTTCCTGAACAACTCTTCCATCCTGTCTGGTCCTCCATCGTCATCCTCCTCATCAGATAATGTGTAACTAACCTCTTTCTTACAGTCAGTGCATTTCCACTTAAAGTTTTCCTTTCTGGTTTTTCGCACGATTACCTTGAATTCGTCTTTAGTATATCCAGCACAGTCACCGTGCACCCATTCATCACAAATATTGCACTGTACACTTGATACCTTCCCTTTTATTTGCGCCGAGCAAATTTTGCATGACACCTGGTCACCCGCCATATTGGTAATTTATGAGACTGGCATGAGAAAAATTCGGAAGTAAACGTGTAAAGATTCTGAGTGGCTAAATAAAATTTCTAAGCGCCAGGAGAATTTGTCATTGGATGGGTGGAGAATTTTCCTTCAATTGTCAAAGAGGAAAGCACTGGGTAATATTTTCATGATACCACTCCACAATCAATGTGACATTTTTTTCTAAAAAATGAATCGGCTCAAACATTAATCCTTGAGAAAAGGACAGTTTTTGCGATTTGTAGACTCATAAGATGTCCCCGGAATGTATTTTGCATCAGCTCTATGGAACTGAGCATCATGATTTTCTCGAGAATTTTCTCTCCGTGTAGTTTTCTGAGAATACTCGGAATCTAAGTGAGATAGTGTGATTTTGCCTGAATCTATTTTTTTGTAGAAGATTTCAAAAGCTAAAAAAAAGATTAAGGCAAATGGGCGTATCTCCATTAGATTTTCATATATTCTCAAGGCAAAAAACAATTGAAACAAGTCCTCTATTCATAAATCTATTTTTTGTCAGAGGACTTTGATGGATATCTGGGAAACTGAGCGAGGGTGGCACTTGCCCCTCTAGGGGATATAGCCAATAAGGAGTAAGAAACTGAGCTAGATGATGCGATTTTTGTAGAAACTCTTCTTATAGTTCTCGAAATTCTCTACAGAACAACAGATGAGAAGAATTCTGTCATCTCGCTCACTTTCCTAGATATTTTCGACATAACGAATATTAAGAACAAAAAAAAATATGAAGTTTGTAGACAAATTGATTTATCCGTAGTTTTCTTCGAATATCCCGGAATTTAAGAGAGATAGAGCAATTTTGAACGAATCCTTCTTTACAGAGAGCTTTGAGAGCTACAAGAAAGGATTGAAGCAAAACTGCTCCATCTCGATCAATTTGTGGTGCATTCGCGAAAAACTGATTTTAAAAAATCTGGTTGTCTGAACACTTCATCATCGTGGAAAAAAATGATAATTTGTTAGTAAACAGATCACAAAAATACTATAGGCAGATACTCAAATTCTCAAAGTGTTGTGTTCATTACACAGCTAAATGTGCTGAGCTGTGCTTTTTTCCGTTTTCTTTTGAGATTAACCCCGTATCCTCACTTTTCTCAATTATTATCACTTGTTCATTAAAAAAAATCCGAATAATTTACCGTTATCTATACATAATGAGCAAGAAGTTTCAGTTCTGTCGCGTGAGTTCCACGCACCCTCTTTTTTGATTCCAATCCGTTTGAGATGTAGATTTTGAAAAAAAAATATAAGAATTATCAATTCTCGATTTTTTTAGGCGTTTCTTTTATCTCAATCTTAAGAATTGTTTTTGGAAAGAGAGTGACATAATTGTTTTTTCTAATTTTCAAAAAAGCGTCTGCCGATATGCGAATTCATGAGATCGGTTCCGGAGTGGGATCTTTTTTCTTCCTCCTTTATTCCGAATTTCAAAAAAAAAGCAATTTTCTGAATTTGTTACAGGTAATTTACAATTCTATACCAACTTTGTTACAGCTGCCAATTGCGATGGCTGATTATCGGAAATTCTAGAGTCGTAAGAGACCATAGACTGTTATCGTCACTACTAAATGGCTGGGTACTATTATAATTATAAATAATTATTGATAAGAGTTGAAAGTGGATTATTAGAGGAACAAGCAGGAATTCTACTCTTTGTGCGTTATTTGCAAGCCGCCCTCCTAGTGCGTCATTTAATATTTTTTCCCAAGTCGATTGGCAAAATGCTTCCGAATGCAGATTCATCTATATTGAATCTATATTGAATCGCTATTCACATCCCATTGCTCAAAAAGTAACATTATTTTCACAACAAATACGCACTTGAACATTTCTACGAATATTGCTCCAGACTGTATCGATTCGTTCAGGATTCATTCTCAGGGCCTGCCCATCTCAGCTCAAAATCATCCATCAAATTACGATAATGTCATATGATACATAGAAGCATTGTGAACGCGATTCTTTTCGATTTCGAGATTCCATCAGAATATGACTCAGAATGTTCCAATGACATTTTTGAAAAATTTCTGTGTGTGTGTGTGTGTGTGACAGATCAGCTCATTGCTCCGGAACGGTAACACTTGGTGATCTGAAAATTCAACAGTACTTTCCCTTCCCATGCGAATCGTTGTCAGTGAAATTTGAGCGAAATCGGTTGAGTACTTTTCGAGATGAATCAAATTGGAAAAAAATCGTTTTTTCAATTTTTCTCCGTGGAAAATTGATTCATAGCCCCCACTCTCAGCGATGAAATTCATCTCATTTGAACTCACATTTTTCATTCGGGGTAAATTTTGCTGAGATTTTTGGTTTGCAGATAGTTTCAATTACAGTTTTTTCTATCCTCAATTTTGTATACATGATAGCTCGAAAACTATCTGAGTTAGAGACTTCAAATTTCGTCAGTTTGTGCATCTAATGGACGAAAAGTGTTGTATTGAAATTGGGCGAAATCACTCTAGTTGTTTCTGAGATATTGGCCGAAAACCATTTTGTGAAAAGAGGTTATATCTCGAAAACTATCCAATCAATCACACCCAAATTCAGCCTGAAAGCTGCATCTCAATGAGCCCCACGAATGGTGAGAATTTCAGATTTTTCAGAAGAAGTCTCTTGCACGATTTTTCGATAAATTAGTTTTTTCAAAAATCACGGTTTTTCTTAGTGTAATGTTTGTGAACGGGTGGACTAACAATACTCAAATGAAGTAACAAGATGCTTATGATTAATGGTTATTTATTATCTCATGTCAATGTACTCTTACATTAATCACCATAGACGTGAGGCAAAACAGGGAAAGTCGTTAAAACAGAAAATAATAGGGAATCGATGATTCCATGGAGGACTGGTAGATTTACCCACCAAATCCCTAGATATTACAACCAACAATAGTTGGTAATGATCATTTCATCAGTACGAGTCGTCAAGATTGCGATAATACTAATTATCACAAAATCTAAAATAACAGAGGTTAGAGGTTCAGGCGTTGCATCGGTCTTTTAACACGGGTTGACCTTCGTGGTTCCGAAGCGACAGTTGAGGCACTAGGAATCGAATTAACAGCTACTGTCGATTCGGCTGGTGGTAGAGTAGATGGAATGCCGTTATCCAAACACGGTCCCCTCGGAGCTGGTGACACAGCAGAAGAATTATCACTAAATTCCTCATTTTGTGAATTCGTGAAATCCTCTGTTGGTCCCTCATTAACCTCAGATATAGGACAATCGCTCTTTAACTGATCCGAAATCTGCGTATAACCTTCGTAAATACCTGAAGGAACCAGAGTTCGGTTCAGCGAAGTTTCTTTTTCAGCCAGTTCAGTTGAACATGAGTTTTCGTCCTTCCAATACCCGTTCAGATGATCCACATGTCTCTTCATAGTTCTACCATCAGCAGACCTTACCGAATAAGTGACTGGTGGCAGCATTTCAACGACCTCAGATTCAAATCACTTATTCTTTACAATGTCCTTAGCTATCACAGGGTCTCCCACATGAAACTCTCGATGTCTAGATCCACTCGCATGATGCTGTTGGGACGCTTGTTGTTGAATGACATGATTCCTTAAATTGGGTCTAATTAAATCCAGTCCAGTCCTCAACGCTTTATCAATCTGCAGCTCTGCTGGAGTACAACCCGTGGTACAATGGGGAGTGGCACGATACGACAGAAGAATTTTCCGGATGGCAATTTCTTCTTCAACTCCCTGCTTCAATCGGAATTTGAATTGTCTTTTGAATGTCTTGACCAAATTTTCCGCTGCTCCATTTGATGCAGGATGATACGGAGCAGTTTTCACATGTAGAACTCCGCAGTTACGCAGGAATTCCTCAAACTCCTCAGATGTAAGACTCGGACCATTGTCGCTGACCAAAACCACCGGATAACCCCAAGTATCAAAATATTCTTCCAGTGCCTCAATTGTTTTCTTCGACTTAATATCTTCCATCATCTTAACATCAATCCATTTCGAGAAAGAATCTACAATGACTGGATACATCTTATCAACAACCTGAAGAAAATCAACATGAAGTCTTTGCCTTGGACCCTCTGGCCACTTCCAAACATTCAGCTTCACATGAGGTGGATTACTAGCAGACTCTGAACAAAACCTACACATTTTCGTCAATTTTTCAATGTCAAGATCCATTCCCGGCCACCATACGTACGACCTCGCTAGAGACTTCATCTTGACCACTCCCATATGCGTCGAATGCAGTTCCTTGAGAATCATTGCCCTCAAGGACACCGGAACCACTACTCTGTGACCAAACATCAAAACTCCTTGCTCCACACATAATTTCTTCTCTTTCAGCTTAAACGCAGCCACATCAGTTTCTACCTTTTCAGGCCATCTATTCATAACATAATCAAAAACCTTACATAATACATTATGATTCCGCGTTTCAGTTCTCACTAAATCCACATCAATCATTCTTCCTTCCGACTCAATGAAATTTAAATAACTATAATCAGTTCTATCACTGACTCCCTCCCCCACCAAGGCCGGTGGCCTTGAAAGGCAATCAGCACTTCAATTCTTTTTTACCTTTTATATGATCCAATTCAAAATTATATGCTGATAAAAAAACCGCCCAGCGCTGCATTCTTCCTGCAGCCATAGCTGGTAAACTCTTACTGGGATCAAAAATGAATTTTAACGGCTTATGATCCGTCTCCACTACAAATTGTCGCCCCGAAACGTATTGATGAAATGACTTAACACCAACACCAAAGTTAACGCTTCTCTATCAAGCTGAGAATAATTTTTTTCTGCACAAGTTAATGATCTAGTGGCAAATGCCACCGGTCTCACTGAATTTCCCGGAAGAGTGTGAGACAAAACTGCCCCAATGCCAATCTGGCATGAAGATGAGTCATACCCAAGAAACGTCTTAATTCCGTCACATCAACAGCTACCCTGATTTCATTAATTGCTTCTACTTTATTCTTCTGAACATGAATACCATCAGCATTAATTGTAAACCCTAAGAAATTAATTTCATCTTTGAAGAATTCATATTTCTCCCATTTAGCCGTAAGTCCAGCATCTTTTAACTTTTCTAATACTTGAATTAATCTATCATCGTGTTCCGCGCTTTTGTCGAACCAAAAATGAGAACATCCTCAAAAAAACAAATTATCCCTTGAATTCCCACTAATAATTTTTCCATCAGACGCTGAAACAAACCAGGTGCTGACGCCACCCCAAAACACAATCTCTTAAAAACATGAAGACCTTTATGAGTTGAGATCGTAGTTAGCATCTTCGATTCATCATCCAGCTGAACCTGTTGATAGGCATGACTGAGATCAAATTTACTAAAAACCTTTCCCTCATTAATTTTGGTTAAAAGATCCTGTACTCGGGGTATTGGGTATCTGTCAACTTTAATGCATTTGTCCAGCATAATTTGATAATCTCCATATAGTCCTAATTGACCATTGGATTTAATTATTGGAACAATCGGAGTCACCCAATCGCTAGATTTACCTGGCTCAATGATATTCTCCGCCACCAATCTTTCAATCTCTTTTTCCACTTTTTCTACCATTGAATATGGCACAACTCTCGGCTTAGCAAAGATTGGTTTGACATTATCTTTTAACTCAAGTGTGAAACGGCCCAGTTTATAACAACCCAAATTGTCCGTGGAAACTGTTGGGAACTTCTCCTGTATTTTCAACGAGTTCAAGTTAGTTTCATTCAAGTTTTTAATATCATTTTCTTCAACCACATTAATCAGTGGAATTTCCAAGGCTCTCAACCATTCACGACCAGCAATTGAAGTGCTACATCCTGGCATAACAAAAAAAATTTTAATTCATCTTTTTTTTTTTTAACGTAACATTAACAATCAAAATTCCCAATGGAATAATCGGAGTACCCACATAAGACTTGAATCTTCTATTTGTTTCTCTCAGTTCTAAATTACAAAAGTTGGAATTACTCCTATACTCTGCTTCTGATATAGCTGGAATAGGTGACCCTGAATCAATTTCAAACTGAAATTTTTGATTCTTAATTAATAACTCAATCAATATTGGAACTACACTGTAATGATTATTTTCTCCAATAGAAAATAAATTGTCCAATTGTTCTTCTAACGTCATTACTTCACCAACATAATTGTGTTTCGCACTGGATAATTCATCATTCAATTTCATATTCATACCATCAACTCTATTTCTATTGCCATTACTAATACCAGTGTTTAGTTTAAATCTAGTATGATCGACATGCTCATTACTTCTCCTCAAACGGCATATAACATTGAAATGTCCTTTTTCTTACAAAAATTACAATCATACTCCTTGAATGTACAATGAACTTTGATATGTCCACTCCTACCGCAACATAAACACACTCGTCATACTTCACTTGCCTTCTTATTCGAGTCCCGTGGACTCTGCATGTAATTGAATGAATTGTTGACCTCCGAAAAACCCATCTCACCTATTTCACGTGCTGCAGCTTCACTACTCACTGCAATCTCAATGGCTCGCTCATACGACAAATCTTTTTCACTTAAAAGTCTTTTCTTAATACCCTTATCTTGCAGCCCACAAACAAAACGATCTCTAATCACGTCACTCAATTGCTCTCCATACTTACTGTGTGTTGACAATAACTTTAACGTAGCCAAGTACTCACTAATAGACTGATTTTCTAATCGCACGCAATTATTAAATTTGAAACGATCAGCAATCACACTCGGTTTGGGTTTCAAATGGTTTGTCATTAACCCCGTCAACTCTACGTACGTTTTACTTTCGGGTAACTCCGGTGGACACAAACTTGACAACAGTGCATAACCTTCAGCGCCCAGCAAATTAAGGAAAAATTCCGTTTTCCTGTCACCCACAATTACATTACCAGCCATATAATGTTCAAAACGTTGTAACCACTGTGACCAATGCGTTTTTCTTTAAAAACCCTCAATGAATCCCATACAAGATACTGTTGACACTGGTTGAAAATTACGAGTGGCTTCAGGTTGCCCTTGGAGGTCAAGTACCTGCTCATAATAATTCCGTACATTTAGTTCCCTTCCAGCAATCACATCATCTTTATCTTTTGAAGCTTTAGTGGCTGCTTAATTAAAATTTTCCAATTCTCGTAATAAACTCAGCAAAAAAATTAAGGGAGTAGTAAATTTTGTTAGTTTTTTGGGTGATTTTCAAATGGCTGTAACTTGGTCGAAAATCATTGTATCAGGATAAAAAAAAACGGTTGGAAAGCTTGAAGTTTCTACTCTTGAAATCTTGTGATGAAAATTTTTTATGACCATCCGTTATAACGAGATAAAAGGGTTGAAAGCGGAATTTTTTTTTTCTTTTTCTTTTCATTTTTTCAAATTGCGCCACGGACTTCAAAGAAATTTTTTCACCCTAGCCTTTATCAGGATCGTGTAGCTTGATCTTTCAGCTTTAATTTTCTTTTTTTATTTTCCCCCTGAGACCATTTGTTGCTGAAATATCGTCGATTGAATCAAAAAACACCCTTTTGTCTTTAATCGTCAATATCTCAGAAACTACTGATGGCACAGCGAGAGGATGATGAGATTCGTAAACTTGAATGAATTTCCTGTAAGATTGCTGCACTGTTCAACTGAAAAAAAAATTTCTTCCACTTTTGAAATTCGTTTGAAAAAGTACAAAAAAAATGAGTTTTTTTTCATTTTTGAAAATCGGCCAGAATTTCGCGAATTTTGTGAAAATTGCAAATGTTTTAACGTTTTTCTTCACTTTACTGTGTGCTGAAACACCGCCTAAATTTTCAAGCCAATCAGCTGGACCATTTTTTTTCCCGAATGAACAAAGTTTCAGCAAAAATTAAAGGAACACCTTTTTGTTCCTTAAACACCAATTAATAATGATTAAGGCCGAAAATGTGTTTTCTCCGTTATTTCTTCGTGATTTTTTGTGCAAAATTTGTTCAATCTCGTCGAAAAAAACAATGAAATAATTGATTTTTTTTGCACAAATCAACAAAAAATTTGAATTTTTTTTCTTTGATCAATAATGAAATCGAAAAATTTTCTTCGAAAAAAACCAGGAAATAATCGAAAAAAAAAATTCAAAAATTAAAAAAAAAGATAGAATCGCATTTGACTTGGAAAGATAGTGACTCAAAAATTGTTTTTGAACAAAAAAATGTTTTTTTTCGATTGAAAAATTGCTTTTTTTTTTTAGTTTTCAATCGGAGAAAGTCGAAAAAAAATGTAATTTTAATTGAAAAAATATCGAAAAAAAAAAAACAAAAAAATTCAGTTACATCCCAATGTGGGACTCTTCTCCAGCACCACAGCTGTGTGACAAGAACTCGATTCCGTCACAAACTAGTCCCGGGGCCAGTCCTGGGACCGTTCCGGAGACCAGAGCCAGCACTGTTGCCAGAACCACCTCCAGCAACCTTCCTTTGCCATCATTTCTGAAAATTCAGAAACGTATCCCGGTACGGGATAGTAATCCCAGGTAATAATAACAGTTTTCGGAACGTCAACGTTCGGTATATGATTATTCGGGATGATATAAAATTTATACTAAAGAGAAAAAAAAAATTTTTTTTTGCTAAAGATATCACTATCTCTCCAAGTTAAATGCGATTCTGGCGTTTTTTTAATTAAAAAAAAAAAATTCCGATTTTTTCAAATCCGATGGGTTTTTTTTAGAGCAAAAGGACGAATTTTTCGTTGATTTTTGCAAAAAAAATCGATTTGTTCATTGTTTTTTTTTTCGATGAGATTGAACGAATTTTGCACAGAAACTCACAACGAAATGACAGAAAAAATACATTTTCGGCCTTAATCATCTTTAATTGGTGTTTAAGGAACAAAAAAGTGTTCCTTTAATTTTTGCTAAAACTTTGTTCATTCGGGAAAAAAAAACGGTCCAGCCGATTGGCTTCAAAATTTAGGCGGCATTTTAGCAGATTGTAAAGTAAAGAAAAACGTTAAAACATTTGCAATTTTCACAAAATTCTCGAAATTCTGGGCAATTTTCAAAAAAGTAAAAAAAAACTCAATTTTTCGGTACCTTTTCAAACGAATTTTAAAAGTGGAAATTTTTTTTTTTCAATTGAGCAGTCCACTAATCTTACAGGAAATTCATTCAAGTTTACGAATCTCATCATCCGCTCACTGTGCGATCAGTAGTTTCTGAGATATCGACCATTAAAGACAAAAGGATGTTTTTTGATTCAATCGACGATATCTCAGCAACAAATGGTCGTAAGGGGAAAATAAAGAAAGAAAATTGAAGCTGAAAGATCAGGCTACACGATCCTGATAAGGGTTAGGGTTAAAATTCTTTTTTGAAGTCCGTGGAACAATTTGAAAAAATGAAAAAAAAAGAAAAAAAAATTTCCGCTTTCAGCCCTCTTATCTCGTTATAACGGATGGTCATAAAAAATTTTAATTACAAGATTTCAAGAGTTGAACCTTCAAGCTTTCCATCCGTTTTTTTTATCCTGATACAATGATTTTTGACGAAGTTACAGCCATTTGAAAATCACCCGAAAAACTAACAAAATTTACTGCTCCCTTAATTTTTTTGCTGAGTGTATTTCACCATCACGACTCTGGAGCTAGTCCCATTTCTCGTTCAATTTCTCAGCCATCTTGATTTTCGAAATTCACAACGCATCACATGCGGTTAATCCAATTTCACCAATTACTCCAAAAATTCTTTTTACTGAAACCAAATACTTTTATCCTCATCACCAATGTGATGTTTGTGAACGGGTGGACTAACAATACTCAAATAAAGTAACACGATGCTTTTGATCAATGGTGATTTATCATCACATATCAATGTACTCTTACATCAATCACCATAGACGTAAGGCAAAAGCATGTAAAGTCGATGAAACAGAAAATAATAGGGAATCGATGATTCCATGAAGGACTGGTAGATTTACCCACCAAATCCATAGATACTACACTTAGCTTTCTCCCTGGGAACACTACTATTTTTTATTTCACCATTCGAATGTAGACAATTTTTTCTACAAAATGAGTACCTTTCCATTCTGACGACAATCAGAAAGAATAAAAATCCTATTTGGAACTCGAACTTCAATTTTCAAGTTTTATCGTAGGATCTCAGTTTTCATTCACAATCGAATTTCCATGTATCATATGATATTATCGCAATTTAATCGATGATTTTGAACTGAGACGGCAGGCCCTGAGAATGAATCCTGAACGAATCGATACAGTCTGGAGCAATATTTGTAGGAATGTTCAAGTGCATATTTGTTGCGCAAATAATGTTACTTTTTGAGCAACGAGAACGATCGCGCGCTTGCGCGCGCGTGTCTTCAAAAACATTTGAGTTGATTGGTTTCCACGTATGTTTTTTTTTTAAACTCAATTTTACAGTGATAAAAGACTACATCTGTTCTGTTTGATTCCTGCCTGTAGAAGAGGCTTATACTTGCGAGTTCTCTTTCAGAAAAATAATTCTGTATACACATAATTCTTAATGAGATTATCGGTACGCTGTTCTCCTAAGAAAATTAGAAGTGATTGCCATGCACGAACATGGGAAAATGATACGTACAGTTGTCCGTGATTGAAAACATCTTTCCAAAGATCAATACCAATCTTATCGAACGTTTGTCCTCGACTTTTGTTAATAGTCATTGCGAAAGCTAATTTTACCGGAAATTGTCTACGTTTGAATGTAAAAGGATAAATATTCTCACAATACAGTGTAATACGATGTATTAATGTACACTCTCCTTTTTTATCACCTGTTAGAATTTGACAACGTAAAAGATTATTATGGAGGTCTAATACTTGCAATCTCTTGCATTGTTAATTTCTGAAAATGAAGTTCAATTGTGAATCTGGAATATCTCAATTTTAATCTTAAATATCTTGAGCTTATCGATTGTAATGGATCTAGAGAGCAGCTTATTGTTAGGGATCTAGAGAATCTATATCTTTGCTTGTGTTTGGGTGTCTGGCAGGATGTAAGGTATAAAATCAATGATAATTAACAAAGAGATTCCAATTTTTTTTTATTTTAATATGAAAAATACAATGTGTTTTCCTTGATATTTATTTACATTGAAAGTGAAATAAGTATGAATTTTCCTTGAAAAATCTGCATCATTCGTTGTAAGTCCCTCGGAGAACCTGAAAAAGAAAGGAAAATGTTTTAGTATGAAATCCTATAATGTTGACGGAAAGGCTCGAATGAAATGAATATTTTTTAAAAAAGATGAATTCATAATTTTCTTATATTTTTGTGAAATTATAAATAATTTTGTGAATTGTAGAAACATCCCTTAACAGAATTGTTTCAATTGAACGGAGACAGTCCTCTCAACGTATGATTCTGTGTAATTCACATGATTACTAGTTTTTCGCCTTAACTAATGATTTTTCAGAAAACTGTTGATAAAACAGGAAATAATGGGAAGCTGTAGATTATTTGACAATTAATTGCTGACAATTTGGAGAAACATGTCGTAATTTTCCCGGAAAAGTAATGGAAGAGTTTGCAAATCATGACTTTAGCTTGTAACTGGATTTTTTTTGTTTTTTGATTTATTTACATTACTAATCTCTCATGTATTTTCACGATATAATCCAACTTTCTTATCAATAGTCGTGAATCATGAAAAAAACTGCATGAAAAGGTAAGGTGGATTTTTAAATGAAAATTAAACAAATCTGGTGAAGCATTTTCAGTTACCGCGAATACCAGCAGTGCTTTATTGGCGTGCATTATAATTGATCACTATAAGCTTATATTTCTTCTCATTTTTAAAACGTTTCAATTACTGGTCATTTTACCCTAGATTAATTTTCTTGTCGTCAAATACGGAATCCTCTTAATTTAATGTGAAGACTATGCAACAGGTAAAGAGAAAAATTATTAGATGCTGCTTTATGAACTGGCTATTGAAAAAAAGAATTTCACAATTGATAAAATCGTCATCTAGTTTCAGAAAGTTCGTATGACCCAGATTTTTCAGACAGTGACAATGATGACGAGCTGATTGATCAACAACATATGGGTATGGTGGAATTTTTCACATTTGAAGCGATAGTCAGGCATAGGATACTAAATATTCTGAGAAGAAAATTCTTATGTCAATAAAATTTTAATATTGCGCAGGCTGGGTCGAAATGGACCTATAGTCCATTAATACCTATAGTCTATCAATTTTTTTTAAACTTAATTCCACGCCATCAATGATGGATTTACTCATTATTATTCTTTTGTTTTTTTTTTTAATTTCTTTTTCTTTTATCAATGCAGTACCAGTCGAGGGCCAACCATTCGAGAAAAAAAAATTTTTTTCTCCTTACATCTTGATAATGTATTTGTAATTGGGTCATTCCAATCTGTGTCCATCATTTCAATCTTCAAGAATAAAGAAATATTCATTAAGTCTCAATATTCACTCATTGTTTGTAAACTGAATTGAGTCGACATAACTTGACCATTTCTGTACGACTGAAAAGATAAGTCGACTTAGCTCGTTGAATGTGAAATACATTTCGAGCTAAGTCGACGAAATTAGAAAAATACTTACAGGTGGACGATGTAACTATGCAGACGAAAAAAGTACTGCACATGCAACTCAATCCATTGATTAGTGCACATAAATTTCAATTTATGTAGTAACAATACGTTTTTCGTCTCTCCTGAAAAATTTGGTTTTTTCGACTTAAACCGATTGACCACTTGGCTACTGAAATGTTCAATAACGTTCATGAGTTATGTTTTCATTATTCGATAGTTTATTGAAAACTCAAAAACAATATTACTCTCAATTTTTTCTTCATTTTATTGGAGACGTTCTGTGAATTTAAGTTTCTTCCGGAATCAATAATAATTATGAAATATTTTCTCCGAAATATAGCTTATTGAGTACTACAAAAAGAATTCAGTGTGTCGAAAAAATCATTAACAATTATCTACTTAAACTTGAAATTATTTTGTCTCAATAAGAAGCGAATTTTCTCAACTATAATGCATTCAACTGCTCATATCTTAAAAACTATGCGTGCTTTCGACATAATTGTTGAGACCATGTTTAAAACAGAGTGAGTTTACCGCGAGAAATATCACCAATTATAAAGTGCCAGTCTCAAGGTGTCTAGCGACACTATAAACGCGGTAAAGGCACGAATCCCCCCCCCCCTTCTCTCTCTCTCTCTCTCTTGGACCCGCAGGAGTCCAAAAATTAGTTACGACTGAACTCTCAACCAGGCAGGTGTTCCAATTTGACCGTACAATTCGTTTATGGAGTCCAACAATAATGAGAGAGTTCAAGAAGTGATAGACACTTAACGTGACAAATTAAGTGCTATTGTTCGAGAATATATCAACTATTAGACATTGAAGTGATAGGCACTTAACGTTACAAATTAAGTGCTATCGTTCGTGAATCTCAACTATTAGCCCTTGAAGTGATAGACACTTAAGGTGACGATTTAAGTGCTATCGTTCGTGAATATCAACTATTAGAGATTGAGCTATGGGTTTAATTAATTCAACTATAATTATTGTATTTCAACTATAAAAAGCATATTGTGATCTGTAATTTTATATCTATCAACAAGCTGGTTTTTCCTCATTAATAAAGAATGAGTTTTCCATGTGCCTCTCAACTAGTCTCTCAACACCTTAATTCACATGCCTTTTCGCCACCCACAGACCAGTCCGGAAATCAACTCGCTTTAAACATTGGTCCTTCGAGTAGCGGATTTGTGGGTAAAAAAAAGAGCAGAAAACGTGGTGTGAAAAAAGGTGAGGCCTCATGGTGAAGAAATTTTCGGGGTCTACATGAGCCAGCACAGAATCACAACAGCGTGACGTAATCGCCTAGGCTACCAACGAATATTCTGGTACGTGAGCTATTGTGTCTTGAATCAAAACAAAGACCAAAGTGTTGTTTACGTATCAAGGCAGCAGAGAATCAACTACAAATGTGCCATCAACAAACGACTCTACAGAGAAACTCGAAGTAATCCAACGAAATAGAAATTGGTCAATAATTATTGATCAAGAGGATGATTCAGCAGCTTACAACTGCTGAATGGGGGGAGGATGTTTAAAACAGAGTAAGTTTACCGCGAGAAATATCACCAATTATAAAGTGCCAGTCTCAAGGTGTCTAGCGACACTATAAACGCGGTAAAGGCACGAATCCCCCCCCCCTTCTCTCTCTCTCTCTCTCTTGGACCCGCAGGAGTCCAAAAATTAGTTACGACTGAACTCTCAACCAGGCAGGTGTTCCAATTTGACCGTACAATTCGTTTATGGAGTCCAACAATAATGAGAGAGTTCAAGAAGTGATAGACACTTAACGTGACAAATTAAGTGCTATTGTTCGAGAATATATCAACTATTAGACATTGAAGTGATAGGCACTTAACGTTACAAATTAAGTGCTATCGTTCGTGAATCTCAACTATTAGCCCTTGAAGTGATAGACACTTAAAGTGACGATTTAAGTGCTATCGTTCGTGAATATCAACTATTAGAGATTGAGCTATGGGTTTAATTAATTCAACTATAATTATTGTATTTCAACTATAAAAAGCATATTGTGATCTGTAATTTTATATCTATCAACAAGCTGGTTTTTCCTCATTAATAAAGAATGAGTTTTCCATGTGCCTCTCAACTAGTCTCTCAACACCTTAATTCACATGCCTTTTCGCCACCCACAGACCAGTCCGGAAATCAACTCGCTTTAAACAGACCATTTTTGTAGAAAATTGAATTTCCTACAAATTTTGTCTCTACATTTTTGTGATCAGATGAGCCATTTCTCCAATATTCTTACAAATTTGTGAAAAAAACAAGAAAATCGATATCTACAGCTAATAAAAGGGATATGACTCAAGCTGGAGTAAAATTGTTAGAAGTTCGTTCAAAGAGCATCAAATACCCTACGAGAAACCATGTACCTAAACATGATCGCGTGAAATGCGGCAAAGTTATAGCGATTCAAAAGAAAATTCATTCGAAATACGTGCTTTTTAAATGGGAAAAATTCAAAATGAAAAAGGAAGTACTTAGAGTGGAAATTAAGGTCTAAAATTTTGACGGAATTCCCTTTTCAGCCTCTACAACAATATTTCGGAGTGTCCGCGAAGAAAAAAAAATAGTCGCTTCAAATGAAACACCCTAATAATTACCCAGTAAGCAAAAGTTGATGCCCAGGACGTTCCTGGTACGTTTTCAGGAATCGTTGGACGTTTCAGGAACGTCCCCAAGAATGTCCCAGGGACGTCTAAACCGGTCGATAGACCATCCCAGGCACCTTCCTGGTACGTACTCCGGGAATGTTCCGGAATGTTCTGGCCACGTCCCGGGACATTCCGAAGTTGATTGATAAGGTTCGGAGAGAACAGGATTCAAAAAATATCCAAAAAAACATTTTAACATTTTACAGTCAAGTTGACATTATATAATGTCCATCGACCACTGTTCCCTGTCCATACGTTGAATTGCCAGTCTTGATCTCATGAAATGGTATTTTTACGTATGCGTTGGTAATCTTTACTGATTCCTCTGTCAGCATCACTTCATCCATCTCAATGGATTTATGCTGTATTTCAAGTGGTGTTGCTGGTCTTTGTGGAGCATGTTCTCCAAGAACATTGATTGCACAGGATGATTGCACGTGGAATTCGAGCAATGAAATTTGCTCAATGCGATTTCTAAAATTCGCATTTGATAATTGCAAAGTGCCATCCGTAATGTGTAGAACCTGGAACAAAAATCATTGTAGTATCATATTCTATAATTATGGTTATTATTATGATGATGATGTTGACAAATCATAGAAAGAGAAATATTCAAAATATTTGCACTCGTATTTTCTTACATTTCTGATTTGAGTATTTATTTTTCATGTTTTATTGATTTTTTTTGTCAATTTCTGAAACTTTTCCGAACAATTTTTATAACCAAACAAATAATTAAGAAGAAAATAGAGCTCACATTTGATGTTGCCTTCTTCTTGACTACCGAATGGAAGTTTGATTTTTCAACCGATAATTGATCTAGAGGAGAAAATGACAAATATGCACATGTGAAAATTTAAAAAATCCTCAGTAAAATTGTTTCAAATATTTTTCTGCAGGGAATGTGTCCTTCTTATCGTCCATTTGCCCGAGCAAAATATTGAGAGCAAAAGATATTCATTAAATATCTCTAATTTTTTCAATCAAATCAATTTTACTCTATTGTAATTTTCATCAAAATATTTTGGAAACTTCGTGAAATTTTTTAAGAAATCATCTTTTGTAGCTCTTTAAATACTTATTGAAAACGATCATAAAATAACTTCAATATTGAATGTCTCCATAAAATGAAGTAAAGCTTACCAGATTCATCTTGATTATATTTTCATATTTTCGTGCATCTCTAATACCCCAAATGAGGACTCGTATTCTTGATTTGGATGCATTATTCAGCACGAATTTTAGTACGTGGCCTTGAGAAGTTCTGATGACTTGAAGGCACCTCGAGGGTATATATATAGATATACAAATGCGTGGGAAACTTTGCGCCATTCCCATGTCGTAACAAATTATTGAAAGAATATAAAACTTACATGGAAATTATTCTTATTTTTTTCTGAACCGGCTAATACACATTTCCCGCGAAAAAACGTCCGTAGTCGAAAGTAATAATAATTTGAACTTCTGAAGCGCGGTGACAGCTGGTAGCCATGATGTTTTTCATTTTTTTTTTGATGATGCTGTATGCAGTACAATCGATAAATGAGACATCGTCAGTTCATATTCGTACAAAGAAGCGCAAAATTAAAAAAACAGGTAGGTAAATTTATGAAATAAAATGAAAAATTTCCTCATATCCTTCATTCATAATCTCATCTATTTATTATCTGAGAGAATGAAATTTTTTCATTTCAGATGAATCATTTTTGGAAAATTCCGCGGTGGAGCCAACAGAAACTGAATGGGAGTATTTTTCAAAATTGATAATCTAAGATTTGGACGGATAATTTTCTCAAATAAGGAAGAACGGCAGAATAGCCCGGCCTTTTTTTTACTATTTCCTTCATTTTGTTTTTCAATTATTTCCTTGCTTCGACGCATTCTCCTCTTTTCAGCAATGATGAAAATCATTACTGAGGGAGAAGGGAACGGCTAAATTAAGGGGAAAAATCATATGAAAAGATAAGGGAGAACAGCAGAGAGGCCCGGCTTTTTCAATTTTGTTTTTTTTTGTCAATCATTTCCTTGCCTCGACGCATTTCTTTCTTTTCGGCAACGATGAAAATCATTGCTGAAGAGCGGGAAACGGTGAAGTTGAGGGAATGAGTTGAAAATTTTTTTTGAAAAGAATGGCAGAGAGTCCAGGCCTCTTTTCCATTTCCAAGAAAGAATTTTCAACTGTTCCCTTGCCTTCTCCTCTCTCAGGCAACGATGGAAATCATTGCTGATGAGAGGGGAATGCGTCAAGGCAAGGAAAAAATTGAAAAAAAAAATGAAGAAAATAGTGGAAAAGACTGGGCTACTCTGCCCTTCATCCTTATTTGAAAAAATATTCCGTCCAAATCCTAGATTATTAATTTCAAAAAATGCGCCCATTCAGTTTCTGTTGGCTCCACCATTTCATTCACTCATGTAATAAATGGATGAAATTATGAATGAAAGATGTGAGGAAATTTTTCATTTTATTTCATAAATTGACCTACCTGTTTTTCGAACTTTTGCGCTTTCTTACACGAATATGAACTGACGATGTCTCATTTATCGATTGTTCTGCATACAAAATCTTAAAAAAAAAAATGAAAAACATCATGGCCGCCAGCTGTCACCACGCCTCATAAGTTCCAATTATCATTACTTCCGATTACGGACGTCTTTTCGCGAGAAATGTGTATTAGCCGGTTCAGAAAAAAATAAGAATAATTGCCATGTAAGTTTTATATTTTTCCAATAATTTGTTACGACATGGGAATGGCGCAAAGTTTCCCATGCATTTGTATATCTATATATTGTGACGTAATTCCTGAGCCTAACGGTAAGCTCAGCAATTAAGCACGCTTGAAAATCACCCAACAGCCACAAATAGAATTCAAAACAAAACCAAAATCCGAATGGGCGCCAGGATGTATTTCAACATCCGATCAATCTTAAATTGATCTAAACAATAACAACAAAATCAAAAATTCAAATAAAATATCCACAAACTCAAATACTCCCTTATTCAGCACGAACTAGTTCAGTCTCCCCCTCAGGGTCGCTGTTGTGGGTTTGAATAAGGAGTGTAAATAATTCCAAACAAGACAATTTAGGGGATAAAATAAAAATTTTATATAAAAAAAAATTGATTATAAATTATTAAACCCCTGCGTTACATCGGCGAGTGCGCAGCACAATAAATAAATAAAAATTATAAATTTCAAACAAATAAAACAATTCAAAATAAATAAACAATTAATTACAAACAAATTCTTTGAAACCAAATTTAAAATAAAGTTAATCAAATAAAAGAATTTAATTAATTAATAAATTGATTAATTTATTAATTAATCGTCAACGCATAATAAAGTTATCAAATAAAAGAAATATTCAAAAAATAACATTCAAATTCAAATTCATAAGAAATTAATGTTGCTGCCACCTACAGTTATCTTTCGCAACGAAACGAAAGTAACTATTGATCCCTAGCGCTAAGTTACTAGAAATTCCCTAGCGATATTCCCTAGGTGTCAAGGCCGACTCAACCATACTCAATGCATGAAATTAATTGAATTAATTTCATGAAAATAAAAATAAAAAAAAAACATAATTCATCAAACAAAATTTCTCAAAATATTGAATAATAAAAAAAAATTAAAACAGAATTCAATATATTTCACAAAGTCGCGAGACTAAAATTCCAAAATAAATTCCAATTAATTATCTTTGGCCATGACGCCAAAATATTTCCGTTAATTGAAAATTTTCAATTCGCGACATTTTATCCAAACAAAAAAAAAATATAATTTTCTAAAAAAAATATTTTTTTCCGAGAAACGAGCACGAGAGTTCCAAAAATTAATTTTAACAAAATTAATGTTCCAAAAAAAAATTATCAAATTAATTCGCCGATAAATGGTATTCGATTTCGTGGCGTCTTTTTATATGGCGTCATTACGCTAACAAAAAAAAAATACAATTTTCACGACCACGAAATCAATTACCGTACAAAATTTAATTAAACAAAAATTTGCTCACCAGATTATGCGAAATTGATTTCAACGTGAACAATAATTTTTTTTTTTTCAAATTAATTAAACGACAATTTAATACAATTAATTCCAATGAATTAATTGTCCAAACGTGAAAATGGCGACTATGCAAAATTGTGCAGAGAGACACGACAAAACATGTGTTTACTCTACGGCACACCAAACGAGAATCCTGCCGACAGCAAACGCTGTACTCGGCTAAGGCGTCTTTTCCGGGAAGGACTCTTCTCATTGGTCAATCCCAGACTACGTCAGTTAACACAGCTTAACCTGACGACAATAATTTCTTCTGTTCAATGACAATAAATTCCAACGAAGACAATTGAGAAACTCCAAGTCGATGACATTAGAGCTGGGACAATTGTATCAAGTCCAAGGATGCAACCAAAGTTCATCTAAACCTCTCAATTAATTCTTCCGATGAATCTTGTCATTGGCGCCAAAACTTTCGTCCAATTAACCGACTCCTTCGGTAATGTCGATTCCCTTCATCATCGTCCATCTGGTGTCTCCCTCTTCCAATCCTGAGACATCAACTCAATTGACGACAATCCAATGAGCGTTAACATACAAAATTAACCAATCGGCATTAGTTTTACAAAATTTATACTAATATTGAACTCTCGTGATTCGTTTGTTTTGATTCTCAGTTGGTGGTGCCAAAACTATTCAGAATTTAAAATTAATTACGCGCCCAGACGACAAAAAGTAACGTAATCCAAATATCACGTTACAATATATACCCTCGAGGCGCCTTAACGCCATCGATGGCATCGATGAAACCCGTCAATTCCCTGGAAAATAACATAAAATACTTATTTATGATTTATTTATTTCTTTATTTTTTTTTTATTAAAAAACTTCACGAATGAACAGTGACACATGCTTAGAAAATGAGAGAGATGAACTTGAGGTGACTTCATTGGAAATTTATAAATTCCTTCGTATTTAATTTTTTAATTACTTACATGCCCTTGTCACGGTCTTGAAAAGCTGCGATTTTCTTCATCTGATGTGAACTTGTAAACTGGATCAGCCATAATTAATTGAAAATCTTGCGAAAACGATTTCCTTTATTATCGTCGATTTTTCGTTAATTTAGAGAAATCAGGAAATGTGTCGTCACTCAACGCGCTGCTCCCAACGAATAATCGTAGACACGGATTTTTTTATTATAAGGATCGTCGATTTTCTTTCGTTAAAATGATCGTTTTTTTCGTTACTCACTTTAATTAAAAATATCTTAGCAACGTCACAACGATATCCTAGCAACGATTAGCCAATGAAAATGAGAATAAAGTGCACTCACTTTGAAGTGAGCTGATATCACTGTCCTTTTTATATAAGGATGGGATGTGAATAGCGATTCAATATAGATTCAATATAGATGAATCTCCATTCGGAAGCATTTTGCCAATCGAATTGGGAAAAAATATTGAATGACGCACTAGGAGGGGGGCTTGCAGATAACGCACAAAGAGTGGAACTCCTGCTTGTTCCTCTAATAACTCACTCTCAACTCTTATCAATAATTATTCATAATTATAATAGTACCCAGCCATTTAGTAGTGACGTTCACAGTATGTGGTCTCTCACGACCACAGAATTTCCGATAATCAGTGATCGCAATTGGCAGCTGTACTAAAGTTGGTATAGAATCAGGAGATGCGGGAGCATCTCTCGACAAGTACGAGCCCAACACTCTCTGCCAGACAAAGGCTACGACACTCCTATACGGCTAAATAGGATTCCAAAAAATTCAATAATTTTTTCTATAGTCGAAATTCCATCTCGTGAGATAGTTTTCCGGTAATACATTGATATTAGCGTTATCTTCGGATTTATGTAGAAAAAAAAATTGAAGAAACGATATTTTATTATTAATTAAAAACGTTGGCCAGAATTCTTCTCTAAATCGAACTTTCCTTGGCACATTGTAACTGTGTTAGTGCCTCACCGACACTACGTAGAAGTATGCGTCACACTAACGCACGCAGTAAACATTAAACGCGCTTGACTTTGAATGGAAATATCTCGAAAACTATTGAACGTTCATCGAGACATGCAGCGAATAAAATTCAGGGGATGAATTAACGAATACTGTACAATCGAGTGAATATCAAATCTTTTTGATCCTCTGGAGTTGTAAATTCCAGAGGTTTGTCCTACACAAATTGATATCTTCGATTGTGACTACACGCTGAATTAATCTTTGTCTAGTCTTTTTTATGATGTGTGAGAGGGATGTGAGAGGGAAGTTGGTATCTTGGAGACTTGGAGACTTTGGAGAAAGTGTACAGTAGTTCCTTTAACTATTTCTTTATTTCTCTGTACATGTATCTTCAGTCAGATTACAAGTTGAACTGTCTTGCTTGCTAAATTATCGGGTTTATATTTACAAAAATGATGTTGGTGCCGAACCAATCACAAACTTCTTCAGTTTTGAGGTAGTGAAGAGGAGAGGGAAAATTGCTCCGATTGGTTGGAATTTGGGACTTTCCAGAGGGTTGGAGTTGAGGGAAATGGAAGAAGTGGGAGAGGCGTCAGGCTGGTCAAGGTATGACTAATCCCAGCAGCTGCAAAGAATTAGCATAGGAGGGACAGTCATTAAGAGGGATTAGGAACAATAATCGTAAACACGGCAGAGGGTCCCATTCTTAACAGAGTCATAAACGACCCAAAGCGTGTTTCGACCGGCTAGGTGATGATGGTGATTGCTGGATTTTATTGAAGGTGGGAAAAACCCAGCAATATTAAAGCGATTGACGAAAAACAATTGGGGAAAACCTATGTTTGCAAATGTCATAAAGACAGCTGCATTTGTGGGGAATTTCCCGTGAATGGCACGGAACATACTCCCCCGTTGAGGGCATGGCGATCAATTGATAGGTAGAGGTACCAGACGTCGAATATTCCGATGAACAAGTCCAGTAGATGTCTTCACTTGAGCCATCCGGATGATGCCGTCCTTTCCTGGAAGGACTTCTGTGACGCGTCCCATGCGCCACTGTAGTGGTGGTATGTTGTGTAACGTAATATTTGGATTACGTTACTTTTTGTCGTCTGGGCGCGTAATTAATTTTAAATTCTGAATAGTTTTGGCACCACCAAGGGAGAATCAAAACAAACGAATCACGAGAGTTCAATTTTTGTATAAATTCTGTAAAACTAATGCCGATTGGTTAATTTTGTATGTTAACGCTCATTGGATTGTCGTCAATTGAGTTGATGTCTCACGACTGGAAGAGGGAGACACCAGATGGACGATGATGAAGGGAATCGACATTACCGAAGGAGTCGGTTAATTGGACTAAAGTTTTGGCGCCAATGACAAGATTCATCGGAAGAATTAATTGAGAGTTTAGATGAACTTTGGTTGCATCCTTGGACTTGATAAAATTGTCCCAACTCTAATGTCATCGACTTGGAGTTTCTCAATTGTCTTCGTTGGAATTTATTGTCATTGAACAGAAGAAATTATTGTCGTCAGGTTAAGCTGTGTTAACTGACGTAGTCTGGGATTGACCAATGAGAAGAGTCCTTCCCGGAAAAGACGCCTTAGCCGAGTACAGCGTTTGCTGTCGGCAGGATTCTCGTTTGGTGTGCCGTAGAGTAAACACATGTTTTGTCGTGTCTCTCTGCACAATTTTGCATAGTCGCCAGTTTCACGTTTGGACAATTAATTCATTGGAATTAATTGTATTACTTGTCGTTTAATTAATTTGAATTTAAAAAAATTATTGTTCACGTTGAAATCAATTTCGCATAATCTGGTGAGCAAATTTTTGTTTAATTAAATTTTGTACGGTAATTGATTTCGTGGTCGTGAGAATTGTATTTTTTTTAGCGTAATGACGCCATATAAAAAGACGCCACGAAATCGAATACCATTTATCGGCGAATTAATTTTGATAATTTTGGAAACATATTATTTTTTTTTATAAATAATTTTTGGAACTCTCGTGCTCGTTTCTCGAAAAAAAAATATTTTTTTAGAAAAATATTTTTTTTTTTTGTTTGGATAAAATTGTTACGTCAGAACTATTATTTTCAAATACCTCTTTATAACATGGGTTTATTTGTTTTCCTGTTTTTGAGCCTAGTCGATGACCAATAGCTCGGGATAGGAAGGAGGGAGTTTTGCGTTTGACGGTTCAATAATGAGACAAGGGTGAAGCAATAAAATGAAACTTATATAGTTCCTTTTCTTTATTTCGATAATAAATTGATAAAAATGCAGCTTAAGTTCTAATTCTTGCTATTCTACTAGCGGATTTGATAATTTAAATTTTTGGGAGTATCCTGAGTAATTCTTTATCTATCTCTGGAATCCTATAGTTTATATATCCTCATTGAGGATTCAACAAAATGGTCTATCTCTAATAATTATTTCTCTATTATTATTATTTAATTAGTTGTCTCTCAGCGGATGGTTGATCATAGATCCACTCCCATTTCATCATTGAGACTGATAAAAGAAAATTTTTTTATAAACGGAACAGAGATCTAACTTGGAAAATCCCAAAAACTCAAATTTCAATTATTTGAGCTCAAAATTTTATTAAAAATTTTTAAATCTTATTCAAAATTCGAAAATTCCCAAATGAAATATTTTTGCATCAAAAGGAACCTTTCCCTCACCTTTTCCAAAATTATTTAAACTCAAAATGGTATTAACAGTTCAAAATTTCATCTAAAATTCCAAAATCTCCAAAAGAAATATTTTTGCATAAAAAGAAACTTTTATTCTACCTTTCTAAAATTATTTAAACTCAAAATTTTATTAAAACTTCAAAATTTCGTTTAAAATTCGAAAATTCTCAAAATAAATATTTTTGTATTAAAAGAAATTTTTATTTCACTTTTTCAAAGTTATTTAAACTCAAAATCTTATTAAAAATTCAACATTTCATTTAAAATGCGAAAATTCTCAAAAGACATATTTTTGCTTTAAAAGAATCTTTTATTTCACTTTTTCAAAATTATTTAAACTCAAAATTTTATTAAAAATTCAAGGTTCCATTAAAATTCGAAAATTCTCACAAGAAATATTTTTACATTGACAGAAATTTTTATTTCTCTTTTTCAAAACTATTTAAACTCAAAATTTTATTAAAAATTCAAAATTCCGTTTAAAATTCGAAAATTCTCGAAATAATTATTTTTGCATTAAAAGGAATTTCTATTTCACTTTCTCAAAATTATTTAAACTCAAAATTTTATTAAAAATTCGAAATTCCGTTTAAAAGTTCGAAAATTCTCAAAATAAATATTTGTGTATTAAAAGAATTTTTTTATTTCACTTTTTCAAAATTATTTAAACTCAAAATTTTATTAAAAAATTAAAATTCCGTTTAAGATTCGAAAATTCTCAAAATAAATATTTTTGCATTAAAAGAAATTTTTTTTATTTCACTTTTCCAAAATTATTTAAACTCAAAATTTTATTAAAAATTCGAAATTTCGTTTAAAATCCGAAAATTCCCAAAATAAATATTTTTGCATTAAAAGAAATTTCTATTTCACTTTCTCAAAATTATTTAAACTCAAAATTTTATTAAAATTTGAAATTCCGTTTAAAATTCGAAGATTCTCAAAATAAATATTTTTGTATTAAAAAGGAATTTTTATTTCACTTTTTCAAAATCATTTAAACTCAAAATTTTATTAAAGATTCGAAATTCCGTTTAAAATTCGAAAATTCTCAAAATAAATATTTTTGTATTAAAAGAAATTTTTATTTCACCTTTTTCAAAATCATTTAAACTCAAAATTTTATTAAAATCCAAAATCTGATTCAAAATTCAAAAATTTCCAAAATAAATATTTCTGTGGAAAAAAAAAAGATTTTTATCCCGATTTTTCGGTTTCCGCGCACAATATCCACTCGTAAAACCAAGAAAATTTTAAACCGTCTACTTACGGTTGTGATTTATCCCTTTTTCTTTTCCTTTTTTTTTTTGTGTTTATTTAAGTTTTTTTTTTTTTTTTGATTATTCTTCCCTTTTTCTCCACCAAATTGTAAATTTTTCTCTTGTTATTTTTCCTTAATCTCTTGCGTATCTTTCTCTAAAATTTTTTGAAGTGAAACTTCTTTTGGCAGGGGACCAACTTTTTTCGAGCGTGTACCGAAACCGTCAAGTTTTGAGGGGAACGCGATAGTCGAGAAGTGGGGGTAAAGGAGAAGTCTTGCGTTGTTGGCGGGGGAAGCTAGAGTGGGAGCGAGACTGCAGGCTCTATAGGCACGGTAGTCGGGTAGTGGGAGAAGCGAGGTGACGCTGCAGTGTATTGTCGTACTAACGAAAGAATCGACACACGAGGCGTGCCGAAGCCACAATTTATTTGGTGGGGCATGGAAGCCGAAGAAACCCGATGTTGATTCATTCGCTAGTCCTTCTATCGCTTGCTACATGCTAGTGTAATCGTGAGAAAAGCCGTCAGTTCTTTGAAAATATCTCGGAATCCAAGGGAGATAGAGCGATTTCGTCTTCATCCAATCATGCAGCTCTTAGAGTTCTCTGCAAAAAAAGAATCAGGCGAATCCGCTGTATCTCGGTTAGTTTACGGGATATTCATTGAAAAACAATTTAATAGCGAAGAAATAAACCAAAATGTTAATTTTCTATCATTAACAATTCTAAAATTTCTTGGAAAATAAGCCAAATAGAATTATTTCGCTCTCTTTCTTTCTTTGTAGCTCTTTGAATTCCGTATAAAAAATCTCCGGTGTAAAGTTGCCCTATCTCGTTTAGTTTCCAAAATTCTCAAAAACTCATTGAAATACAAAGTCATTTTTTTCAGAAGTAAAACTATTTCTCTGTTATTTCTATTTGATAAATGTTTTCAAAAGGATCTCCCAAGATATTCGTGAAAAATTATTGGAAAAGAAACTCCAGCTATAAGTCTATTTTTGCTTTCGTCAATTTTTTATGAACATTCCAGAAACTAAGAGAGACAGCGTTAATCCACTCGAATCTTTTCCTAAGTATATCTCTATTAAATTATGATAGATTCTTCAAAAGAAAAAAACATCGCAACGGAGACGTATATATCTATACGGTGTCATAAGGTTTTGATGAATATCTCAGAAACTGAGCAAAATAAGGCAATTGATGTGGAAACCATTTTCGCACATTTTCAGATTGTTTACAAAAAAGCTCTCCAGAAAAAGTCTGTTATTTCGCTCAATTTTATAAATATCCTTGAAAAACTGGAATTAAAAAAATATATATCTAACAAAGTTTTCAGACGGATTAATTTCATCTTATCAGCAATTCTCTTTAAATACTTCGAAATTTCAGGAGGATAAGGCAATTTTGCCCTCGTCCTTTCCTGTAGAGAATTTCAAGAGCTACACGAGAGAAAGATTGTGACAAAATCGCTCTATCTCGGTCAATTCCAGAAATATTCACAAACACAATGAGTTTAAAAAATCTATTGGTTGTGAAAAAAATTATATTTCGTTAACGAACGAGAAATTTTATCCCTTGTGCATTAAAAAAATACTCATAATTTATCTTGATCTATACCTCATAGGCAAGAAGTTTCACTTCTACCGCGCGGGGATCCCACGCACCCTCTTTTTTTAATCCTTTTTCTTTCCTGTCCAAAACCGGAGTGAGGAAGTGCATTTTCTCTTGAGAGGACAATGCCCCTTCCTTACCCAATTCCCTTTTTAGTGGGGTCAATCATGTGACATCTTTTACACATGATTGACCCATTTTTGAGGAGTGGGGATCCACCCGCACTTTTCCACTGTCGTCAAGGGCATCAAATATCCGTGCCCTGACGACAAGCGGAGGAGCGGGTGAAAGGGGGAACTCTCGAATTAAACTGCGTGTTTAACTCGAGCTCGTTTCCCCTCCCCTTTCTCCTTATACTTCTTCAGGTTAACAATGGTATGCACCATTGTTAAACCTGAGAGAATTTTGATAATAAAAAAATAATAAAAAAAAAATAAAAAAAAACGTCAAGGAATCGAAATTCCTTGGACGTTACAAAATGTCGCGAATTGAGAAAATTCAATTAACGGATATATTTTGGCGTCATGGCCAAAGATAATTAATTGGAATTTAGTTTGGAATTTTAGTCTCGCGACTTTGTGAAATATATTGAATTCTGTTTTAATTTTTTTTTATTATTCAATATTTTGAGAAATTTTGTTTGATGAATTATTTTTTTCATTTTTATGAAATTAATTCAATTAATTTCATGCATTGAGTATGGTTGAGTCGGTCTTGACACCTAGGGAATATCGCTAGGGAATTTCTAGTAACTTAGCGCTAGGGAACAATAGTTACTTTCGTTTCGTTGCGAAAGATAACTGTAGGTGGCAGCAACATTAATTTCTTCTGAATTTGAATGTTATTCTTTGAATATTTCTTTTATTTGATAACTTTATTATGCGTTGACGATTAATTAATGAATTAATCAATCTGTTAATTAATTAAATTCTTTTATTTGATTAACTTTATTTTAAATTTGGTTTCAAAGAATTTGTTTGTAATTAATTGTTTAATTATTTTGAAATGTTTTATTTGTTTGAAATTTATAATATTTGATTTATTGTGCTGCGCACTCGCCGATGTAACGCAGGGGCTTAATAATTTATAATTAATTTTTTTTATATAAAATTTTTATTTTATCCCCTAAATTGTTTTGTTTAGAATTATTTACACTCCTTATTCAAACCCACAACAGCGACCCTGAGGGAAGACTGAACTAGTTCGTGCTGAATAAGGGAGTATTTGAGTTTGTGGTTAATTATTTGAATTTTTGATTTTGTTGTTGTTGTTTAGATCAATTTAAGATTGATCGGATGTTGAGATACATCCTGGCGCCCATTTTGAGTTTGTTTTTGTTTTGAATTTTGTTTTGGCTATTGGGTGCTTTTCAAGCGTGCTTAATTGCTGAGCTTACCGTTAGGCTCAGGAATTACGTCACAGTTGTCATCCCTCAAAAGAACTAATGAGTCCTTTTTTATGTCATGACTTCCGTGGGCCCATTTGTGTCGCTGAGTCAATTCTCCCAAATATTCATCATGCCAGCGATTCCAGAAATCTTGTTTCAATTTCTCGAGATGCTGCCAGTGACTTAAGCGGTTACTCGCTGACTGTCTGAAATCTGGAGCTGGAATGTCCGTTGATGTTTCGCCGTGTAGGAAGTGTGCCGGCGTTAATGCAGAGAGATCGTTGGGGTCTGATGATAGTGGAGTTAATGGCCTTGAGTTGAGAATTGCTTCGATTTTTATGCTCAAAGTGTTTAACTCTTGATATGTTAAGAGCAATTCCTTGCTAATCACTCTTTTGAGGTGGTGTTTGAATGATTTGACGGCAGCTTCCCAAATACCGCCGCAGTGAGGAGATTGAGCAGGGATGAATCTCCATTCGATGCCTTTCTTTGTTAGGTCCTGTTGAATCTTTCGTCCAGTTTCCTCTGAGTTCAGCATTTCATAAAGTTCCTTGAGTTCACGATTGGCGCCAGTGAAGTTGGTTCCATTGTCTGAATGTAAACACTTGCATGATGGATGACGTGCGATGAATCGGCTGAAGGCTGCGAGGAATTCGGAGGTGGATAAATCATCGACTAATTCGATGTGCACTGCTTTTGTAGTGAAGCACACGAATATAGCGACCCATACTTTCACTTTATTTCGATTTCGTAAACGTTTTTCCTTGATGAAGAAAGGTCCACAGAAGTCCACTCCAGTGTGCTCGAAAGGTTTCGATTGTGTTATCCTTTCCTTTGGGAGATCGCTCATGATGTACTTGGTTGGTGTTGGATTGACACGAGCACATGGTAGACACTTCCTGATGATATATTTGACTTGATTTTTTCCATCTATGGGCCAGTATTGTTTACGAATCAGGTGCAACGTTGTTTGGATTCCTGCATGTAGATTGTCTTCGTGGATTTATTTGATGATGAGATGCGTAACTGGATGTGATTTGGGTAGTACAAGCGGATGTTTCTGTACATAACTCAATTTAGTTGACTTGCTGAGGCGACCACCAACTCTGATCATTCCTGTTTGATCAACAAAAGGTGTCAAGCTACGTAGTGCACTTTTCTTTGGTACTGGATGATTCTGTTGAAGTTGTTGGAGTTCCTCCTTAAAATTTCCTTGTTGAACGAGTTCTATGATGTGGTCCTTTGCTTCTTGTATTTCTTTCATTGGTGTCTTTGATCCAGGTTCTTTTTCTTCATTCTTCTTTGCCCTTTTGATTCTATTCCTCCATCGGAAGCAATAGCGCACGAACGTGATTAAACGATCGAATGAAGAGAAGCGAGAGAAGAGACTGTTGTCTTCTGGAACTAGGTGAAGACAGAGTTTCTGTTTTGATTCTGGGATCTCTTTCGGTAGTTGGAGTTTAAAGTGTGGCCAGTTGTCTTTATCTTCATTGAGCCACCTTGGTCCATGTTTCCAGAGAGTGTTTTCTAAGAATTCTGTCGGGAGCTGGCCTCTGGAGATAGCATCTGCAGGGTTGTCATGTGTTCTCACGTGTCGCCATTGTTGAGGATTCGTCTTTTCTTGAATTTTGGCTACCCTATTCGAAACAAACCTTTGCAACAGATGTGGTGACGTGTTGATCCAATAGAGTGTTACAGTTGAGTCTGTCCAGAAAACTTCTCTGTCAAATTTGAGATTGGTGGCGTTCCTTACAGTGTGATACATTTCTGCTAGTAATTCGGCTGCACAGAGTTCCAGACGTGGTATAGAATGATTGCCCTTGAGTGGGGTGATCCTTGATTTTTGCACAATAGAGACTTGTTTGATTGATTCCTTGGATGTCCGCAGTTCTGATATATGTACATGCTCCATAAGCCTTCTCGCTGGCATCTGCAAATCCATGTAATTCCATCGTGTGAAAATCTTCCTGCGCAATTCTCCTATTGAATTGCATTTCATTGAGTAATGGCAGCTCTGCTGCGAATTGTTTCCATGCAGTGTATATTTCTGTTGGTACCGATTCATCCCAGTCTAACTTCGAGCGCCATAGCTGCTGCTGGATGATCTTAGCGTGGGATATGACTGGATTCAATAATCCCAGTGGATCGAATATACGGGCCACATCAGACGCGATTGTTCTCATTGTTATGACATCTCGTGTAGAAAATGGGGTTGACTGTGTAAACTATTGTGTCTTGTTGCGACTCCCAATGTATTCCTAGCGTCTTCAAAGTGAGGTCCTCTCCTCCAAGCAGCTGACGGTTGACGGCACATTCCGGAAGTCCTTGAAGCAGCTCTGGTGAATTTGATGCACATTGTCGAAGATTGAACTGGCCTGCCTTTAGAAGTCCTATCATTTCATCACAAAGCTCGATTGCTGCTTCCTTTGTTTGAGCTCCTGCCAGCCAGTCATCTACGTATAAATCCTTCTTCAAACTGGTTGATGCTATAGGGAACCTTTCCTTTTTATCATCAGCTAGCTGATATAGTGTCCTGATAGCTAGATAGGGAGCAGATGCCAGCCCGAAGGTTACTCTCTGGAGTTCATATGTGTTGATTTGGTTGTCCTCCTTCCATAAAATCCTTTGATATTTTCTATCTTCTTCGCGAACTAGTATTTGTAGGTACATCTTCTCAATGTCACCCGTGATGACATAGTTGTATAAACGAAATCGTAAAACAAGAGTGAAGATGGTATCTTGAATGGTGGGGCCGACCATTAATGCGTTGTTTAATGAGACCTTGGTATTAGATTGAGCTGACCCATCAAAGACTACTCTTAGTTTTGTTGTGAGGCTTGATTCTTTCAGTACTGCATGATGGGGTATGTAGAAGCCTTCTTCTACTTCATCTTCTATTTTAGTCATGTAACCCAATCTCTTGTAGTCTTCTATAACCTTGGTGTATTTTTCCTTCAGTGTGGGATTCCATTTGAATCGGCGCTCCAGTGCCAGTAATCTTCGTTTAGCCATTGCCTTTGATTAGCCCAATTGCTCCTTCTTTTCGTTGAAAGGTAACGCGATGATGTATCTTCCATCCGGTGTGCGTGTGACGTGTTTGAGGAAATGCTCTTCACATGTGTGTTCTGTTTCTGACCAATTTTGAGTTTGAGTTATGCCATCTTCTATCTCCCAGAAGCGCTTGAATTCCTCTAAGAATTGGAAGTGGCAAACAGCACCTACTGTATCTGTCATATCGTCCATGTTGCCGGCGATGACCCAGCCTAGAAGTGTTTTCTGTGCGTATACATCAGCCACGTCTGGAAGCTTGATCTTTCCTATACTTTGTATAGCGAATGTAGGTCCTGTACCTATGATCATGTCTATTGACGATGATTTGTGGAATTCTGGGTCTGCTAGATGGAGTGCTTGAGGAATTTTTAAGAGGCTTCTATCGATTTGTTGACTTGGAACAGCTGCAGAAATGACAGGTATCGTGTGGAAGTGCAGATTCTTTTTGAAGGAATTGATTCTTGACTGGATTGTAACATTCATTTTGTGATACGACGCTGTGGATAATGCATTCAGGGCTCCAATAGGGATGTAACAATCCTGCTGTGGTAATCCTAAACTCTTGGCTAATTCTGTGGTGATGAAATTTCTGCTAGAGCAGCTATCGATTAAAACCCTGCATTTTAACGGTTCATTCATCTTGTTAATGACACTAATGACAGCTGTAGGAAGGATTTCTCCTTCACTACTGTTGGAGATGAGTGATAAACCTTCTGGCATTGCAATCGATTCCGCAGCTAGTCATGCCGAAGTGGATTTCTCTTCAATCGAAGTCGACGTTCCTTCCTGTCTGTGGAGCAGGGTGTGATGCTTGCATTTGCATACCTTGCATCTCTTTCCTTCGCAGTCCTTTACGCCATGGCCCTTTACCAAGCAATTGAGACAGCGAGATTGATTGAAGATGAGCTTAGTGCGTTTTTCCACGCTCATTTCGGCAAACTTCGGACAAGCATAAATTTTGTGCTCTTCTTCGCACACAGGACATTTTCTTGGCGTGTTTGTGTGAAATGCTTGAACCCTCGATGAGCCATGCGGATTGCTATGACTTGAATTCCCTTGAGGCCCCTTGGTTGTTCCTTTATTCTTTGCTGCGTCTTCCTTCTGCTTGTAAGCCCTCGAATTCTCCGTAATCTTGGTGCAAATACCTCTTTTCTCCAGAAATGTGAGCAGTTTCTCGTATGATGGCATTACGTTTCCTTCGATGGTAGTTTCCCACTGGAACACCAATTCTTCTTCCAATTGGTTCAGAATGATACTGGAAATCAAACCATTCAAACGTTCTTTCCCGTCGCCAAAGGAGCTGATGGATCTAATCTGTTGTCGTACAGTGTTTACCAATTCCAATAGTGATTTTTCCTTTTTTCTTGATACATTCAACAAAATGGAGCAGTGTCGACGTAGTGCTTGTCTTGGGTTGTCGAATTTCTGATCAAGAATTTCCCAAGCCTGTTGGTAGTTGTTTTCGGTGATCTCAAACGCTGCAATCGCTTGAGCTGCTTCTCCTGTCAGGCATGACTGTAAATATTGAAATTTGTCTACCTTGTCGATGTGAGGGTTGTTTCCTACACGAGCATTGAATTTGTCCTTGAACGCTCTCCAGTTCTCGAAAGTGCCATCGAACTTTGGTAGAGTGATTTCTGGCAATTTGATGTTGACACGTTGCATTACGGGTTGTCCTGGGTCGACTGCCATTTGGAGGTTCTGTTGATGCTGTGGCTGCGTTTTCCGTCGTATGATGTTCTTAAGTTGAGCTTTGAGAGTATGGTACGTATTCTCAACGGTCTCAGCTTCATTTTCATTTGTTGCTGCATTGTCTATGTCCAGTTCTAATAACTGAGTATTAGAACGTTCCCATTCTTGGAATTTCTCCTGAAGACATTCCAATTTAGTTTCATATATTTCTAAGAGGCCTTCCGTTCCTTCTGAATCCAGCCAATTTTTTGTCCTTGTGAGACGAGATTTGAACGCTGTGCGTTTTCCTTTAAGATTCTCTAGCTGAGCCATAGCGAGTGCCTGGATTCGTGGAGAATTGATAAGTCTAGGGCTCCGCATGAACATTAACTTCACACGTATGTTGGCTATCGAATCTTTGTTGGAAGAGAGCAAGTGAATGTACTGATGCCGAGCGATCCGGCTCGAAGGACCAAAATGTACAATCGAGTGGATATCAAATCTTTTTGATCCTCTGGAGTTGTAAATTCCAGAGGTTTGTCCTACACAAATTGATATCTTCGATTGTGACTACACGCTGAATTAATCTTTGTGTAGTCTTTTTTATGATGTGTGAGAGGGATGTGAGAGGGAAGTTGGTATCTTGGAAACTCGGAGACTTTGGAGAAAGTGTGCAGTAGTTCCTTTAACTATTTCTTTATTTCTCTGTACATGTATCTTCAGTCAGATTACAAGTTGAACTGTCTTACTTGCTAAATTATCGGGTTTATATTTACAAAAATGATGTTGGTGCCGAACCAATCACAAACTTCTTCAGTTTTGAGGTAGTGAAGAGGAGAGGGAAAATTGCTCCGATTGGTTGGAATTTGGGACTTTCCAGAGGGTTGGAGTTGAGGGAAATGGAAGGAGTGGGAGAAGCGTCAGGCTGGTCAAGGTATGACTAATCCCAGCAGCTGCAAAGGATTATCATAGGAGGGACAGTCATTAAGAGGGATTAGGAACAATAATCGTAAACACGGCAGAGGATCCCATTCTTAACAGAGTCATAAACGACCCAAAGCGTGTTTCGACCGGCTAGGTGATGATGGTGATTGCTGGATTTTATTGAGGGTGGGAAAAACCCAGCCATATTAAAGCGATTGACGAAAAACAATTGGGAAAAACCTATGTTTGCAAATGTCATAAAGACAGCTGCATTTGTGGGGAATTTCCCGTGAATGGCACGGAACAAATACAATAAGCAAAACCTCGTTCTTCTACGACTTGTAGATTCTGAGATATTGATTTTTTACTGAAAAGGTTGACAATGACGTGTGAGACCTAAGAAATTACACGTAGAGATGGGAAAGGTTAGTGCGAAATCTACGTTACCGCGCGAGTGCTAAGAAAGATACCGTACTATGCCCATCGGCTTGTCATATTTCGACGTGTAAAATTCGTAGCTGAGAAGTTTTTTTTCTTGGGAAATGAGCTCCAAAATCATTGCAAATTTTGATAGGTCATTCCTTATTATTTGAAAGATGAACTGTTAAATTTTGAGAAATCTCTCATTGCAGAGGGTTTTCTTCTAAACAACCTTGAAAAAATCATATTTCAGAAACTAAGAGTCGTAGGGCAATGGGGTTTTGCTTATTTTGTTCCTTAATTTTTTTTCTAAATTTCATTCGCAGCATGTCTCAATGAATTTTCAATAAGCTTCGAGATATTTCAATTGAAAATCAAGTCAATCAGCACGCATTTACACTGAGAGGAAAATATGATCACTGGAGCTATAAAAATTTAGTAGAAAGAGACCTTGGCTATAAATTAAGTAACAGCAACTATTTCAGACATAGTTAGTTTCAGTAGGCAATATATAGTGTTATTGACGAATATTATTGCAATCAGAGCATTATGTTGATGGTTACCTACCATTGGACATTGTGTCCTACACTATATAGTAAACATGACAATACAGTATTAGTCACATCCCGAGTCGAAATTTTTAGATTTTATTAACTTCTGTTTCAATCTACAAAAATTGTAGATTGAACGAAAACCAAAAGAAGTTAAACGGCATAAGGCCAGCGAGTTTTTTTTAACTTACTTAGAACTCACGAAGAAAAAAGAAAAAAAATTCTGTCTAGTCTCGAGGTAGTCCAAGCGGTCACCCATCCAAGTAGTGGCACTTGCCCCTTCTAGGGGATATAGCCAGTAGGGATTAGAGAGAGAGAGAGACCCATCCAAGTACTGACCAGATCCAATGCTGCTTAGCTTTGGTGACCGCCCGGAGACCGCTCGTTGTCTGCTGCTATTCTCAAACATATGAATGTTACGATCCCGATTGCGCCTTTTAGGCTTTTTAAAAAAAATAAAAATAACAATAAAAAATATAATCAACGAAAAATGCGAAATGATGATAAATTAGTTCAATTGATTCTTTTTGTTAATTTTGGCAATTCAATTTTTTTTGTCGAAAAATTCACGTTTTTCACCTAGGGGTGCTACCATGAAATTTTTCAGAAGAGATAGAGGATGAGATCATTTGCGATCAATTTGGGGGATTTTCGATTAAAAAATATATTTTTTTTCGTATTTATGGGCACTCGAATGAAAATCAGGGTAAAATCATTCTATCTCACTTCGAGATATTACCCGAAACCCACATAACCACGCTGCCTTTGTGCGGTCGACTTACTGTCGACAGTAACTGCCGTCTTACTGTCAACAGTAGCTGCCTTCTTATTGTCGACAGTGAGAAGGCAGTATAGCAGCAGTGGTACCTGGGCCCAATTATGAGGGTCTGCGTCTAATTGGGGGATGAATCAATCCAATTAGTAGGGTCCGACCAAGTCTTGTACGCATTTAAACCAGCAGATGGCTCAATAGTGCAATTCGCTAGTCAAGTTACAAGACAGCCGATAGTAGGTCGAGTGGAAGAATTCTGTCCAGGATTGTTTCGAAGGAGAAAAATTACGTGAAATGTTTTTAAGTGATTTTCGAAAAACAAAATGTTATTTTCCGCCTTGATTTGTTTATAACTTTTGCAATTTTGTAGCTACTAACTACTAAAATATATTAATATAGAGAAAAACTGGCCTATCTCTGCCACTTCTCCAAATATCTTGGAAGAAAGAGAAAATACTTATTCCTATTTACCACTTAACTAATATTTCTGTCATTTTTGCTTCCAAATGGAAGCATTGTAATCGTAATTTTTTTCGAATTTGAGATTTCATCGGATTATGACTCTAAATGATCTGAAATGTCGGAAAAAATTTTTTTTTTCACATGTCTGTGCGTATGTATGTGTGTGATGACACGTTTCATCATTTTATGCGGAAACGGCTGCATGTATCGATATGGAATTTTGAGGGAATATTCACTACGTGAGCGCGATGCTCTCTGCGGAATTTCAGCTAAATCGGTTCAATGGTTCTTGAGAAAAAGGGAATTGTCAAAAAATCGTTTTTTCGGGTTTTCTCGCGTCTACCTTCCGCGAGGAGATTCGCGCGGATAGGGCGCACATCAAACCCCCAGGGTGATCAGTGCTCCCATTTTTACTTTTTTTATTATATTTTTTTTACTGTGATTTTTGAAAAATCGCGGTTATTGCGATAACTCAAGAAATATTTGAGCTAGAGACTTCAAATTTGGTGTGTTTATACATCTTATGAGTGCCAACTTTGCTATTGAATTTCAGCTAAATCGGTTGAATGGTTCTCGAGAAGAAGTGAGTCATCAAAAAATCGTTTTTTCAAGTTTTCTCAGCAAACAATCAATTTACAGCGTCTATTCTCCGTGGGGGGATGCGCATGGATAGGGCGCTTATTGAACCCCAAGGGTGACCAGTGGTCCCATTTTTACTTTTTTTATTATATTTTTTTTACTGTGATTTTTGAAAAATCACGGTTATCGCGACAACTTAAAAAATATTTGAGTTAGAGACTTCAAATTTCGTGTGTTTGTACATCTTATGAGTGCAAATTTCGGTATTAAATTTCAGCGTAATCGACCCAACAGCTCCTGAGATATTGTTGAAAAACTATTCCATGCAATGAGTGTATATGGACGGAACTGCTTGTCTGACCATATCCAAGTTGAGCTTGAAAGATCAATTCAGATGACCATCACCAATCTTAAAAATTTCGAATTTTTCAAAGGATTCTTCTACAAGAATGCTGAAATTTCTTTTCTTTTCTTCAGAAATTCAAATTTTTTTCAATTTTTTTTAAAGGTCACTAGTATTCATCATTTCATCATTAGAAAGTAGATAATATTTGCTAAATAAATAAGACCGTATTCATCCTGATAGAATAACGAGAAGAACTGGAAATAATTCCTGATACTTAAACTCTAATTTCCAGATTTTTAATTTGCAATGAATCTCATATTTATTCTGTACTATATGTTATATTTATTATCCAAAGTCTTATTCAAAATAAAATCATCATTCAAAATAAAATAGTTAAAGAATCAAGTTTCCCTTGGGGTTCAAGGGTTCGAGGCTTTTCAATATCAAAATTGTTACTTGATTTTCATTTTCAAAGTTATGAAAAATGAAGAGCTGAAAATCCATTCGGAAGCTTTATGCCAATTGTATTGGGATAATATTAAATGTTTTTCGTGATTAATTCTTCAATAGTGAAGACATCATAGAGTGAATAACAGAGGTTGAAATTTACGAAAAATGCCCATAGGGTGAAGCGCCTGCTTGTTTGAGAATGTCTCCATCGAGAATGGAGATATGTATTTTTTTCGTCGATTCCATGTTTGGATAGATCGGAGGAGAAGTGAAAATGTCCAAGTCTGGTTCACCAGTAAAGAGATAAGACAAAAATTGATTCCGTTTGTCTCTTTCTTCTGGAAATATCTCGCGAATTCAACAAGATAGAGCAGTTTCGCTCTGATACTTTTCCATAGTCCTCTCAATCTTGCTATAAAAAAAGCATTGGACAATCGGGACTTATCTCTAGTAGTGTTGAAGATACTCTCAAAAACGGACGACAGATCCTCATATTCTAGTCTTTATTCGGTTTATTGTCAAAAAATTAAGAGAGGAAAAAACGGAAAATTGTTCTCGACACGCTGATCATTTTTCAGTTTCAGAAAATATGCAATCAACCCATATATATTGCATAGACGATTAAAAAAAAATATTGCTCATAAAAAATTGTTTTACTGACATGGGCCAGTAGGCCCGGAACATTTCACCTGCGTCATCTTGCAAGCTCGGGTAAAATCATAAAACCTATCTCCCTACCATCCACCGACGTCCATAGCTACGAGGCCCAGGTAGGCCGCTATAATAGGATTAACTCCTCAAAAATTAGCAAGTCCGTTTCCGAGAATCCGGGCCCGTTTCTCGCGACCGATTGACGACATCGACAGCGCTGGTTATCTGGGAAATAATCAAAAATGAGGAAAAGAATCAGACAATTCAAGATGGCCTATGAACTCGTATGTATTATATACTATATTGAGTAAGTCATCCGAGCCATATGGAATAACAATATGGATATCGAATAGATGACATGACGTATAGTCATTTTCAAGATTACTATATTTTATAGCATTCTGCACACTTAATGTTATGTTGTGCGTGCTAATGAGATATAGTTACTTAGGAAAGTGTAGATTGAAGACCATTGCTGTGATCACTATACACATATAGTTGATTTTGACCTTCACTAATGTGGTTTTTGTCATACCAGTATATATGATTTCTCTCAGTGTAGATTCGATTTAATCCATCTCTATTACATTGTTCATTTATAGATAAAAAAAAGAAGTGAAATGGTGGAAAAAAACGCTAGTGCGTTTAAAAAAACGTCGACAAGTACGCGCCCCAATTTTATTGGAAAAAAAATATATGAAATAAGAATAGTACAAGTCCGGCGATCTACCTGTGCATCACTTTTCCGAATTACTTTATCATCTTATTATTCGAATACTAGATGAAATTGGCATTGTACAATGAATTTGAAAACTTGAATAGTAAAGAGATTAAACAAAGGAAACGTACTTGGTGTACCAAGTGAAAACACAGATTACAGGTACACCAAGTACGTTTCTTTTGTTTAATCTCTTCACTATTCAACTTTCCAAATTCATTGTACAATGCCAATTTCATCTAGTATTCGAATAATAAGATGATAAATTAAATCGGAAAAGTGATGCATAGGTAGATCACCAGACTTGTACTATTCACATTTCATATATTTTTTTTCCAATAAAATTGGGGCTCGTACTTGTCGACGGTTTTTTAAACGCACCAGCGTTTTCTTTCTGCCTTGTAAATTACCTATAACAAATTCGGAGAATGATTTTTTTTTTTTAAATCCGAAATAAAGGAGGAAGAAGGAAGATCCCACTCTGAAACCGATCTCATAAATTCAAATATGGGGAGAGGCTTTTTTGAGAATTTTTTGAAAAAAAAAATTTTGTCACTCTCTTTCAAAATACTTTTTTTAGGATCGAGAAAGAAGAAACACCTGAAAAAAATCGAGAATTGATAATTCTTAGATTTTTTTTCGGAATCTACATCTCAAAGTGATTGGAATTTAAAAAAAAATAATTATATCTCTATTTTTAGCTGAGTTATAGGCATTTGAAAAATTTTCGCCTCAAAACTTCAGATGCTCATAATTCCTTAAGGGGCTGGAGCAAAAATCTGAAAAAATTCATGGCAGTTCCTTTGAATGGGTTCTCGATAATACCAAAAAATGGGAACAGTTAAAAATGGTCGGGTCACGACCTACGTGATTTGGTATGGAATGCCCCATACATATATGGGTATATTACAATAATTTCATACATTTCCCAGCGGAAATACTCATTCTTCTTTTGATCCAGGAATCATAATAATAGAATTCAATGCATGGATTTTATTCCGTTCGACTATTGCATAAATCAGATGAATAGATTTAGCAAATGTCCTATTTATCAATATTACCTCAAAATATTAATCAAGTGATGAATAACTGAGCATTATAGATGATAATGATATCTTCAGTCAATTATTAACTTGGTGATACTGGCCTACGTAGCGTAATCATTGATGACACGGAGCCCTCTCTACCATCCCCGCTGTTTCTCAAGAACGGCTCATGATATAAAAGATTGCTTCTTACAAAATTTGTAGGAAATTCAACTTTCTTCAACTTTTGTCATGACCAAAAATGTTATCGACAGTAAAGGAAACAAGTTATTTGCAAAGAACCGATTTTCACAACCTCTGACCTTGAACATCTCAAGACACCGGGACGATATCAAATTCGATTTTTGAGACAGCCTATAGAAGTGCAAAACGAAGGTCTTTGCAAATTTTGAGCTTACTATCGCGAATTCAGCGATTGACCCCAGTTTTCGCCTTATGTTCCTGGACTATTCTGGAATATCCAAGTGGAGCACACAAGTCCCAAATCAATTATGAGGAAATCCTTCATCTTGAGTCATATGTACTCGCTCGACACTGACCTTCTACTATCATATAACATATCGTGCACTTCAGTTCTCACAAGATGGTTTCATAATGAATTTTGTCTAATTTTCAGAAAAAATACAAAAGAAGTATCGGTTGCTGCCTGGCCAAATATTTCTACACAAAATTGATAAAACCAATAATGACCTGGGCATTGCATTGGCCGGACATAAAGATAGAACGAAGATGGGTGTATTCATATGCGGACTGAATCCGAAAGGAATTGCATTCAAGAATGGAGGTCTGAAAGTGGGGGACGAGATCATTGAGGTAAGATTTAATGAATGTCTTATATATCATTCTAAAAATGGATATGATGGTTGTGACGAAATAATACGGAATGGACTGCGGCATAAGCCCACTGACATGAACGAATAGAAGACGCACTTCACAACATATACTCTGACCAGATGAGAGGCTTCATGCTTAAAAAGAAAATATTTTTTCGTATTTACTCTCAAATCTGGAGTTCTTGAACAAGAGAAGACTAAATTCAGATTTTTTAGATGATCATCAAAAACTTTCGCAAATGCAATGATGTAATCTGCGTGAACACGGAAAATATACGCTATCAATCCTCCTCAAACCTTATTCATAATTCTGATGAACGTAGCTGAGACATTACAGAGACCGGAAGCGAGAATTGTAGAATACCAGAGTTCATTTCCTAACGCAAAAGCAGTTTTTCCTTCATCTTCTGAACCTCACTCTATCTGCCAATGAACCGATTTTAAATCTATTCTTGAAAACTATTTGGAGCCAGCACTTGCATTGGAATTGCCTTCTGGATTTTGCATGGCATCGCGTCTTCCATTGTGACGCTATTGATTGTGCGAAGATCAGTCAATAGAAAGCAAGGGAACCGCTTTTTTTGGTAAATATGTATACTAGAGCCCAAAATAAAATTAATTAATTTAATTTAAAGAAATTGCCTCATGGAGGGAGGTGGAGAATAGTGTTGTAATATATCTGGTCAAAGATTTGAAGAGAAATATAGGAACTTGCAATAGCTCAGTTGGTAGAGCACCTGACATGTAGTCAGAGGGTCGTGAGTTCAAACCTTGCTTGCGCATTCTATATTTTTTTCCAAAGATTGGACTTTGATAATTATTCAAATTGTATGGGCACTCTTCTGCATATTTACCCTCTTTTCATGAAAGAAACGACTGGTGAACACCAGAGACTGCTACTTGGTACCTATTTAATTATAATGTGAGGAAACTTTTCTTCCGATACAGTCGAAATTGGAAAGCGTTTGATGATGTCTTTAAAATGGTCTAAATTATTTTGGCCTCAGTTTGGATTCACAATAGTAATATTTGCAGCAGTGTCAACAGTCACTGAGCAAGGGATCTCGTTGACTTTTCCTTGAATTTTCAATTCTAGAGTTGAGTCTTTGACATCACTCGAGATTTGAGAACAATTGGTAGTGATTGTTTTCGATTGACTCAATACGACTGTGAATGCAAAATAAAGAGAAAATGTGGATTCGCCTTACCGTGGTAGAACACTGAAGTGTACCAGTGTCTCCAAATTGGAAAGGATTGATTAAATCGATGATAACTCACGCAAATTTACTGTTTTATAACCCCGAAGTATATTTCTGTTCATTTACCAGATATAATCATCTCTGTAGTGTGCCATCCTTTCCATGATTGATTCTCTCATTTTTCTCATACAATCTAAATTATGGCAAAAGTTATTCTAGCGATTATGCGTTTACATTTTCCCCCTTTCTTAAAAGTGCTTTTTCTACTCTAAAAGATATAAAGAAAAATTTTCCTCCCCTCCTTCTTCTTATTACAATGAGTCTTATTACTAAGAACAAATTTTACTGCTAAGATTAAATGACCAATCAGTAATAACAATTTTCTTGTTTGGATGAAAGTTCTTGGGAAAGAATTCCATTTCAGTTATTATTACTGCCTGGCTTACATATTTTTTAGTTTCTTCTTATGTTATATATTTTTTGACCAAAACATTCGCATTATAAAATATATTTATTATTGTCATCATTAGTATCGTTTGCACCATTGTAAGGATTATTCTGTGATTTTCAATTACTAATTATAATTGGAGCTGAGTATTGTTAGAATTAGTTTACACACTCTTTTCTTTTGTGATCTCATCAAAAATTTACGTTTGTTTTTATTTTTATTTTCTGTTTTTTTTGTTTTAGGAAATTTTTGTGTTGTTTATGTTTTTTTTTCCTTATTATATTATAATGTTAGTTAACACGAGTATTTATTGATAAAATCAGCTTGCCCGATTTTAGTTTTGTCCCTTTCCTTATCTATTAGGAATGCCTTATAATCGTGTATCATGTGATGGTGTAGGGTCATTCAGAGTAGGGAGATTCTGGAAGGGTTCCTCATACAAAGGTTCTCCAGAAGGAATGGGGATTTGTAATTGTTGTTGAAGCTGGATACAAAATTCGGGAGTGCTAGGGGTTGATCTATTAGGTTTGTCGCTTTGACGTAACTGTCTGCATTTTATCCAACTGAAAAATCTGCACGCTAAATACGCCGAACTTATTACTAAAATTACAATCACTAGGCCCAAGACCATTAACGTCATTTGTTGTAAGTCGGAGAAATCTTCTCTCACCTCTTGAAGCGCTCTATTCAATGTGCGGTTCGTGTTATTCAATTTTTTTAAAGTCTCCATGATTGGTTGAAGAGTTATGAATCGTCGTTGCGTCTCGTATAGGTCTACATTGTATGGTAATTCGTAGTGATTATGTGAGAAGTAGTCGTATGAGAGTGCCTCGGTCAGTCATAATAATGAGATGTCAATGTTTATTTCAGGTATGACGTCGGGAACTGTCTTATCACCTGATTTTTTCATTGCAGTCAGTATAGTGGTTTCAAGACTCAGAACGCAGTTGCTCTACATCCGTAGGCGTCCGGTGTTCAACAGGGTTATTCCTGTCCTTCCGGTTCTATTGCAAATTATGATGCCATTCTGCTCAGTAGTTACAGTGAAGAAGTAACCTGGACTTGTTCTCAAAGGTGTCTATTCTGGCTGGGTCTTCTCGGATAATGTTATTGAACACTCCTGGTAGCTTTTCATAGATGGATCGGTGAACGAGGTCAGTTCACATCCTTTTCCCTGTAGGACAGCTTTTATATCGGAGGATAAATCACACGGGTAGAAGATATTGATGTGACGGCATTGATCTAGCTTATCCTTAGTCATCTCACTATTATATTGAGTTTCCTCCGTTATCATCAAATATTCATAGCGGGGTTTGATCGTTCGTAAACGGTGGTATCTTCATCAACAATTTAGGTAACTGGATGGGGGTGGATTGAATAAAGTTGGAATTATTTGTTATTCAGATGTGGTAGCTGGAGGAAATACATGAATTTCTGGTTGTAGTAAAAGCATCTTGTTGTCACTATTTGTTCACGATCACCCATGCTCAATCTCCCCAAGTTCAATGCGAGCCTACCCAATGTATTGTACTGAGGAAGAAGAGAATAGGAAGACAGAAAGAAAAGGAAAGCAGAAAGAGAGAAAGAGGAGAAGAGAAAGGGAAGTGTGAGAAAGAAGAAACGAAAGAAGAAGAAGATGGAGAAGAATAATGAACCACGGACACAACACCAGCTAGCCTCACCCATTAAATAATCCAAATGTGGAGAATGGGGAGACATTAGATTGAGGTGATGAAAATTAATATTCTTCTTCTGGCTTGGGCCCGTGAATCATACATACGGCATTTCTGCCACTCTGACCACGGCAACATTTTGCCCTGAAAATCGAGAATAACTAGACGAAAAGAGGCCACCGGAGAAGACTCATCCTTTTTAACGGAGGGATGCTGATCACATCCCTCAGGAAGACTTTAGATAAGTAGCTTTATCAATTACTTTCTTCGAGCTCAATTCACTTCCCAAAACACTCTCATTCTCACTCTTTCTCAATATCGTCAAGTGGACATCTGTACCTGTTTTATATATTCTTGTTTTTTTATTATTATCAAACGTTTACTATGTCAGGTTTGCAAAAATGTATAATTTTATTAATTATTATAATTTACGTGCATTTGTTATCTGAAAAAATTAAGATACAGTCATTTTCTTGTTCATCTTTTTCTTTTAACTGATTCGATGATCAATAAATATGAATAAAATTTAACTAATTAATATTTCTATCTATTTTTTTATATTTTAAATGATAAAATCATTACAGTATAATGAGTATGAATGAGACTAGTTACTTGTTTCAACATTCGGGGAATCATGCCCGTTGAATGCAATGTTCCTGTCTTGGTGGATAAAAACATTTGTTGGATGTTGGTTTGCAGTCTGTAGAATCGATCTCCAGTTTCTTCAACCAAACTTGACCAATTGGCTAACCTATTTCTATAGCTGGAATGTGTAAAAAAAAGTCATAGCTCTTTTCATCGTGCATCTCTTCGATCATCCGTTCTATAGTATTATACATGAATCGGATTGTTTCTCGTTCATGTTCCAGACACGAGCGAATCAGAATTGTCTTATTTGTTGGTGAGTGTTCAATCACGTTTCCTGAAGCCGAGAGTTTGTTGAATTTTCTTGCATAAATCCTTTTTTCCATCACATTCGGCTCTGGTGTAGTATGCAAAAACCAGTCGGTGAATTCCTGCGTCTGTTGGAACTCTTCTGGTTCGTGAGAAAGGATTTCCTCGACGTGTGCAATGATTCTGGCTATTTTTTTCTCACGTTCTAGCAATTTTCCTTGTCGCAAAACTTGGTCACAGCTGTTAATGATTTTTGAACACTTTGAATATTGTGCTTCAATGTCAATAGGCCTTCCTTGCTGGGACAATTGGTTGACAGCTTCAATATCTAGATGTCCACCTAGATTCCAGTCGTTGGCGAGTAAATACAACTGTGCTATTCCTTCAGAATAAATCCCTGGTGTGTGAATATTTCTCCTGATTTCGATAGGATGTCCAATAACGATCCCTATTTTTCCAACTATTAGCATAATTAGTGAAAACATGTTCTGTGGTGTTTTTTTTGAAGTGAAACTTCTTTTGGGAGGGTACCAACTTTTTTCTCGCGTCACGAAACGAGCGTAAGGCTTTGAGGGGAACGTGGTAGTAGAATAGTGGGGGGAAGGAGAAATTTTTGCTGCTGCCGTCGGGTCCAAGGGCTTGACACTCTGGGCTACCCCAACTACTCTTATATACAGTATTCGCTAACCCCAATGCCAAATAAGTCGGTATACGTTTTGTATTGAGTGTCACTCCCCTGGTCGGGTCACTCTCCGGGTGGTGGGAGAAGCCTGGGTTTTTTTAGTTTTATTTTTTCTTTTCAATACACGGAGTGAAAATTATGGGAATTCAGCTAAATGATTTTTTTCAAATTACGGGAAATTATCGTTCAAAGGAGGAGTTGTCATGAAACACGACCGAAAAATATCCATGCTCCACCTCATAATTTTTGCTTTTTATTTCTTGAAAAATGGCCATTTCACACTCGGCTTAGGATTGAAATATCTCGAAAACTACTCAAGAGTTATCGAGACATGCTGCGACTGAAATTTAGAGGAAAGATTAGCGAATAAAATAAGCAAGCCTCCGTTTTTTTACGACTCGTAGTTATTAAGATATTGATTTTTGAATGAAAAACTCACAAAGGACGTCCAAGCACTCATTTATTTGCTATCGGGCCTCATCCATTGTTTCTGAACTACTCATTAAAGAAATGATATCTCGGAAAGTACTGGTCGTAGAAGAACAGCGTTTTGCTTATTTTGTTCGTCAATTTTCCCTCTAAATTTCATTGTCAGCATGTCTCGATGAATTTTGCATAGTTTTCGAGATATTTCAATCCAAAGCCAAGTGTAAAATGACCAATGGCTCATGTACCGAAAACAGTCGAAGGTACTGGAACGTACCAAGAAGGTTTCACCTCTTACTTCTTGGATGAATGTAGCAGCACCCACGCTACATATAGAATAAAATAACAGGGAAACGTAAGCTGGACGCGTGGCGCAATTGGCTAAGGCCAATACTTTTCAACCGGAGTCAATCGCCACGCGTGGGTTCGAATCCCAGGTGATGAAACAATTATTTCATCGTCGCCAGCCGAGCATTGGGTCTCACACATACATGAGACCCCGGCTGTAGAGGTTCGTCACAGCGCTGCTCACCAACACCAGCGAACCTCTACATTGGTGTCCCCGTACGTCTACACTACACACGCACATCTACATTTGGTGACACCGTACAACCACACATATGAGACACCTACGAATGTCTTCATACACACGCAACATCTGTACACGGACAAGGGACATCTACAGCAGCAGCGACAGCGTCTTCTTCACAACATCGGTGATATCGGTCGTCGGCAATAACTCGCAACCACCGAACACCACAGGAGTCAGAACCAGCGTCATCCCCCGAGGATAAAAGAAGTGAGAGGATCCACCAATCAACGCAGATACACACACAAGACGAAATCGAACACAACGAAAAAGCGAATGAACACAGCAACGAAGCGAACGGAACGCACACAACTGGAGACAGAACTATGGAACACAAGCAGGACTGGCCACCCTCGCCCATCGCTCCACACAAAGCAACAATGGGACACGGCGTGAGTGTGAGAGGAAAGTAACCTCACGCCATCTCACTGTCCACGCTCTGGCCCGGTACGTTGAGCACAACGAGCCGATTCACTGAGCCGCTCCGTCGGTCAGAGAGTTGCGGATCTGCACGGGATTCTCCACACAAAAACACACGCACTCACACAACAACGAAGATCCTCACAACACCAAGGAAATCGAATCGTAACGACTACGATTCGCACAACCAGGGGAGGTATGTAGCGGCACCCGCGCTACATATAGAATAAAATAACAGGGAAACGTAAGCTGGACGCGTGGCGCAATTGGCTAAGGCCAATACTTTTCAACCGGAGTCAATCGCCACGCGTGGGATCGAATCCCAGGCGATGAAACAATTTTGTCATCGTCGCTAGCCTAGCATTGGGTCTCACACATACATGAGACCCCGGCTGTAGAGGTTCGTCATAGCGCTGCTCACCAACACCAGCGAACCTCTACATGAAACTTTTATTTTTGTATTATTGGGATTCGTATTGAGAGAGAGGGAGTGAGAAATAAATCAGAAAAGGCTATTATGTTACAAAATAGAAATCATACCTTTTCATTCACAAGTTCTTGTCGTTTACAAAATTATAAATTCGATTCAATCGTATAAAATAATAATCATAATGTCGTTTTCAAATCAACCAAAAAAAAATATAGTTAATTTCTCAGATCCGCCGGTCGCAGTGACTCATAAACAAGAAAAAAACTCAATGAATCTAAATTCTGTCTGTCAGAACAGACAGAGTCTAAACTCTGTCTGTTCTCTTAACTTTAACAACTCTATCAAAAATACTGTTTAATGAGCGCCCTCTGGATCACGTTCAGATCTAGAAAATATTACACGGAAATTATTACAATTTAATTAAGTGATTTGTCGTAATGCATTTCTCAAGAGAACGAATCTCTGTCGATAATGTCACTCGGACTAACAAAGAGCTCTTAACGTAAGCGTACTCGGAACGTATCGTCTTTGAATGTCTCAGAATTTGGAATTCGTCGAGATTCACTTCGGATACTTGTTCGTTATACTCTCGACTTCACACACACCTTGGGAAATATCCGTTGGTGTAGTCTTGGGTGATGTATCACCGTCGACTCGTGTGCCTCGAGTGATGAGAAGAGCTCTCTGATCCCCTTTTATACCCACCAGTCGGCTCTCCCACTCCACCTGATCACATGACTGTGACGTCACATCGAGGAGTAGGGTGATCGGACTAGATGGGGATAACTTCTGTGAGCGTATTACGTCACAGTACTCACCTATGCCCCTTCGTCTAACATATTATGAGACTGAAATTTCTAACAAGGAACATCACTTAGGTGTCCCCTCTGATTTCGTTGAAACTCATGTATGTTGTAGAGCTTTCGAAACTAAGAGACACGTATTGTTTTTTATCTGTGGAAAAACACTTTTAAGGGATGAAAGCACCCTTTGAATTTAGGCATGTCAAGGGGTGGTTCAGCGGTTACACCCAGAAGCAATCAATCGATCTCAATTAAACCAAAACTGAAATGTTACTCATACGGAGCATTGAAAAACTCACTAGGTAGCATTTGAAAAAGAAAAAAATTAATGGGGTATGCAGCCCTCAACTTTTTTTTTTGCACCCCTTATATAAAATGTGTGTATCGAATTGAATGAAACAGGTACTATTTTGCAGGGCAAACGAAATTAAAGTTTACGTGTTTTTGCATTTTGAGAATACAGCAACCTTTAGGGGGTAAACTGTCCTCTACTCGAATTTCCTTACCACCACCGGGTTTTCATCATTTGAAATGGGTCTTCTGATTCGAAATATTTCTAAAAACTCCAAATTGACGTATTCGTTACGCAATTATTACTATATATAATAATTTTTATATATATTATAAATAATTATATTAGTACTATAATTCGTATGTACTATTTTTTTTGTGTGAATTTTTTTCTCGATTTCCGTTATAAATTTCCCTACTCCGGTTTTATATATCCAATTGAATTTATCAAATCAATTTATGGAATCATGTTTTCTTGTTGATAACCTTATATTTCACTACGCATTTACGAATAGATAATCTGCAGATCTATTTTTATTTGTCAGGATACGATACGTTTCGAAATTATACGGAAAAAATTAAGCCATCAACATGCGATGAGACAATAAAAATATTATCAGATGCGGCGTAAGTAACTGATATCTTGCTGTTATGACACTCCTTTCAGGATTGCCATTAAACAATTAAATTTATTAATAAATTAATTTTTATTAATAAATTTTATTTAGAAAATCAAATTTCGGAAAAAATATGTAATGCGCAAGCAGGATTTGAACCCACGACCCTCTGATTACATGTCAGGTGCTCTACCGCTGAGCTATTGCGAGTTACTTATTCTACGTTGGAATGAGCTCAAAATTGTGTCTTCGTGTTGTACCCTGTGTCTTTTGTACCTGAAATACCTGTGAGCAAAATGAAAGTAAACCCAATCAACGTTATTAAACTTCTACTGACTACATTCGAATCTATGAATATTGCACAAACTCCGGTTAACAACGCAGAAATAGAGCTGGCTGGAAATTTCGAAAAAATTTTAACTGATGGTATGCAAGATTACAACGGAGTCAAAATGATTGAGGAGGAAACACTTGATTTTCAAGAACCATTTAAGCAATTTGAAGCAAACGCCGTCGGAGATACTCAATGGCAGAAAGATATAGCCGAAATTGATTCTAACGAGTGTTCCAGTGACGATGAGTTGAGCTATGATTACAAAAATAAAGCAGTACAATACTGGAGGTCTGGTAAAAAAAAATTACAGTATCGAGACCGTCAAGCAAAAATTCAGATCCGTCAAATCTGTACGACAGTTAAGACGCTGGGCAAATCAATTGAACAAAGGTGGTAACTACAAAGAAAAACTAGCTCGTATTTTGCAACACACATTGAAAAAAATTAAAACTGCTATAGACGCTGGTGCAATTGTGCATGACATTGACCTTCAAAAATGGGCTTTGCAAGCTCAAAAAGAGATAGGTTACGGAGATATGCGATTTAGAGCCTCCCATAATTAGTTATGAAAATTCAAGAAGCAACATCGTATCGTATCTACAAAAATCAATAAATTTGTAACCAGAAAAACTGTGGAAGAAGAAGAGGTTTTACGAAACAATGCAGACAAATTTATAAACGATGTTAATCCATTAATCAAAAAATATGGAGCAGAAAATGTATACAGTTCGGATCAAAGTGGGTTCCAAGTGAAAATTCATTCGGCACGGACTTTAGCGCAGGAAGGATCAAAGAGAATTGAATGTGTTGTACAGTCAGTCTCTTCAACAACCCACAGCTACACAATTCAGCCTACAATAAATGCTGACGGAAAATTACTTTCTCCTCTCTTTATCGTTCTGAAGGAAGCAAAGGATGAATTCGGACCAAGAATAGAAAAGGAGTTATTTTGACCAGAGAATGTCTTTGTAACAGCATCTAAATCGGGGAAACTAACTTCAGGTATCTGTTATAAGTAACGTATCATATATATTTTTCTTTAGATTTATTATTTTATATTTTTGTTAACAGAGCATTTTCAAACTTGGTTGGAAAGAGTTTTCTTTCCCAATGTTGAAAGCGACAGCATATTATTGATAGATTCTTGGAGCGGACACTGCCCTAAAGCTCTTCGTGGAGCCACCCCTCACGACAGACATATCATCTCAATGATTATTCCAAAAGGTACAACTGGAAAGATTCAACCACTTGATGTATTCGGATTCCGGATATGGAAAAATTATGTTTGACATTTTTCAGACAGTGTAACTTTATTAGATTCTAGTATAAATTTACATTTGGGGAATAATGTAATCAAACTGCAATCTCTTACGCATAATCAACTGTCTTCTCCGCGGTATGCTAATCTTTTTAAGTATGCTTGGTTCAAAAGTAATTATATAACCGAAAAACCAGAATATTTTGAAAATCCTGTTAACTTCGGTTTCGGTCAATCAAAAACACACTGTGAAGTACCCGGTTGTAATTATATAGCAGTCATAAGATGTGCATGGTGCAAAAAATCTTTATGTTTGAAACATTTTTTTGATGACTACCATTATTGCACGACATATGAGCCATGACTGCCAAAAAATATAACATTAATAAAAAATATAATGTAATCAGATAGTTGAATAACATAAATTTGATATTTTTCAATGGTGGTAAAAAGACTGGCTGAGGCAACCAATAAAATTATCTAGTAAAATTTGACAACATATGTTTTAAGAGTGTTAATTCCCCTACATCCTCATATATTAAAGGTAAAAGTTTTATTACGGAAAGTTAACACCTGAATCAAAACAATTAAAATTCCATAAAAATTCGGTGAATATATTCTTTAGTATTGCATATAATAATACAAATTTTTCAACAATTTTCCCTCTTAACAGTTCACGAATACTGGAACATTGAAACAGAATTCTTCTACCCAAAATATATCAATAGGAAGACATAATTCCAAGCTCGTTCCAACATAGAGTAGGAGAATACGAATGATAGCCGCCTTTTAAGGTAGTAGACCAGTGTGATGGGTCAAAAAAATCGATTTTTTTTACATTTCTCAGAAAAACCACATTTTAAAAATATGCTCTTAAATTTCCAGACCGAAATTTAGAATACTCCCAAAGTTATAGTTGACACGCCAGCGGCAGCTGCTCTGACCGTTCCCTCTTTTATTGTTCTTCCAACCCTTGTAATTTAAAGATACCCAGGTATACATATTTAAGCTCAAAGCTGCTGCTAATGACGATTTTGAGGAAACAGAAGGATTGCTGTATGCACCGGGCATAGCTGATTACATAATGTAAGTATTATTTGTTGTCAAAACTTTAAACGCGTTTTTCTCGAAACCATGTTTTTGAAATTTCGGGGAAGCACTGACTCAAAACTATTCAACCGATTTGGCTCAAAATTCAACCAGTTATTCTACATACACATATCTAAGTACCCAACCTTTAAAACATTTAATTTTTTGATAATAAAGTAATTTTTTAAACATTTTATCAACATAAGAGATTACATTCTGAGAACTTTTTTTTGACAAGTCGGTTATTTTTTTTATTTTTTTATTATGTATATCCTTAGTTAGTTCATTAGAATAAGGTCTACACAATAATCATCTCTTCGATTCTTTCATTTCAGATGACTACGGAAGGCTGTGTGCTTCCCTGAAACAGCTCATCATTCTTCAGAGGACTCCACTTTGACATTGCATATTGTAAATGAATAAATGGAAAATTGAATAGAAAAAGCTTTTTTAAAGTGAAACTTCTTTTGGGAGGGTACCAACTTTTTTCTCGCGTCACGAAACGAGTGTAAGGCTTTGAGGGGAACGTGGTAGTAGAGTAGTGGGGGGAAGGGGAAATTTGTGCTGCTGCCGTCGGGTCGCTCTCCGGGTGGTGGGGGAAGCCTGTATTTTTTTTTATTTTTTCTTTTCAATACACGGAGAGAAAAATATGGGAATTTATCTAAATGATTTTTTTAAAAATGACGGAAAATTGTCATTCAAAGGAGGAGTCGTCATGGAACACGACCGAAAAATATCCATGCTCCATCTCATAATTTTTGCTCTTTATTTCTTGAAAAATTGCCATTTTACACTCGGCTTTGGATTGAAATATCTCGAAAACTATTCAAAAGTTATCGAGACATGCTGTGAATGAAATTTAGAGGGAAGATTAACGAATAAATAAGCAAACCTCCGTTTTTTCACGACTCGCAGTTATTAAGATATCGATTTTTGAATGAAAAATTCAGAAAAGACGTCCAAGCGCTCATTTATTTGCTATTGGGCCTCATCCATTGTTTCTGAACTACTCATTCGAAAAATGACATCTCGGAAACTACTGGTCGTAGAAAAACAGCGTTCTTCTTATTTTGTTCGTCAATCTTCCCTTCAAATTTAATTCACAGCATGTCTCGATAAATTTTGCATAGTTTTCGAGATATTTCAATCCAAAGCCAAGTGTAAAATGACCAATGGCTCATGTATAAGAAGTTTCACTTCTGTCACGTGGGTTCCACGCACCCTCTTTTTGTATCATTTGAAGTACTAAAATGGATATGTCAAAGTTACAAAAAGATCGTACATTATTTACTTGTTAAAAAAAGGTCACGAAAAAATGTCGAAATTTTGGCCATCACACTGGTCTACTACCTTAAAACGAGTGTCATAACAGCAAGATATCAGTTGCTTACGCCGCATCTGATAATATTTTTATTGTTCCATCACATGTTGATGGCTTTATTTTTTCCGTATGATTCCGAAAAGCGTCGTATACCGACCAATCAAAATAGATCTGCAGATTATCTATTTGTAAATGCGTAGTAAAATATAAGGTTATCAACACGAGAACACGATTCTATAGATTGATTTGATGAATTGAATCGGATATGTAAGACCGGAGTTGGGGAAGTTACAACGGAAATCGAAAAAAAAAATACATAAAAAAATGGTACATACGAATTACAGGACTAATATAGTTATTTATAATACATATAATAATTATTATATACAGTAATAATTGCGTAACATGTGAAAACGTCAATTTGGAATTTATAGCAATATTTCGAATCAGAAGACACATTTGAAATTATGAAAACCCGGTGGTGATAAGGAAATTCGAGTAGAGGGCAGTTTACCCCCTTAAGGTTGCTATATTCTTAAAATGCAAAAACACGTAAACTTTAATTTCGTTTGCCCTTTAAAATAATACCTGTTTCATTCAATTCGATACACACATTTCATATAAGTGGTGTAAAGAAAAGATGGAGGGCTGGGTACCCCCTTAATTTTTTTCTTTATCAAATGCTAGCTAGTTAGTTTTTCAATGCTCTGTATAAGAAACATTTCAGTTTTGGTTTCATTGAAATCGATTGATTGCTTCTGGGTGAAACTGCTAAACCACCCCTTGACATGCCTAACTTCAAAAGGTGCTTTCATCCCTTAAAAGTGTTTTTCCGCAGATAAAAAAATACGTGTCTCTTAGTTTCGAATGCTTTACAACATACATGAGTTTCAACGAAATTAGAGGGGGACACCTAAGTGATGTTCCTTGTAAGAAAATTTTATTACCTCCGCTTCATATTGAACTCGGTATGATGAAACAGTTCGTTAAGGCATTGGATAAAGAAAATGATAGTTTTAAATACTTGAATAAAAAATTTTCAAGGTTATCAGATGCAAAAATAAAAGAAGGAGTTTTCGATGGACCACAAATAAGATTTATGATGACCGATGAAAAATTTGATGAAACATTGAATACAAGTGAATCAGAAGCTTGGCTGACGTTCAAAGATGTTGTCAACAATTTTCTGGGAAATCACAAACACCCTGACTATAAAAATATTGTAGCAAATTTATTAAATAAGCATCAAAAATTGAGGTGTAATATGAGTATAAAACTCCATTTTTTAGATTCACATTCAGATTTTTCCCTGATAATCTTGGTGATTATAGTGAAGAACAGGGTGAAAGGTTTCACCAAGAGATCAAAACTATGGAAACAAGGTACCAAGGGCGATGGAATGGGAATATGATGGCTGATTACTGCTGGTCAATCAAACGTGATATTATTGACGATTCCCATAAAAAAATTACTCTCAGACGTAATTTCACAGCTAAACGCAAAAGATCTCACTCAAAATAGCTTCATAGCAACTTGTAACGCTTGGCTCGGCTGACCTTGAGCCAACTCGTTAAATGCACTGAAAAACTCTCAAACTTGACCCGAATTTGTGCTTTAAATCTTTACCCAATTTACCCCCAATTAATTTTTATTTATTTATTTTTTTTATTCATATGGTCGACTCCACCAATTCTCGAATAGAATTTCGGCTCCAAATTTTGGGGAGAGACTTTTTGGTCCTCATCGATTAAAACCATTAAAATGAAGAAAATCTTAAATTCTAAAACATTTTGCCCCACTATCGAAGCAGAAATCAATGAATTTTGATTTTTGCATCAAAATTTTCTCTTGAGAATCACGTGAGTAGCTAAATGAAAAAAAAAATACAAAATACAGATTTTCATCGCAAATTTTCTGAATTTTCTAAAAAAAATATTTTTTTCTGTCTTTGTCCTTGTTTTCGAGGTGAAAATGCTCTTTGAAAACTTCAAATGCTTGTTTCGAATCGTGCCCCAATTTTTATTTCAATTTTTTTATTTCTTTCTGAAAATTTGGAAAATTTGCTAGGAGCTATATGATTTTTGGCCCCTGCTCTTGAAAACCCCGGCAACTGTGATTAAAAATTTGAAATTTAATACTTATTGAGTACTAACAATAAATGCAAGTTGAAAAGATGAATGTTCCAAAAGACATATGTATATTGATCATATTTTATAATCCTAAATGGAGAACATTTAAACAACTGATGTTTTCCATTTAGAATTATGAAATGTGATCAATATACATATGTCTTTTGCAACATCTATCTTTTCAGCTTGCATTTATTGTCAGTTCTTAATAAGTATCAAATTTCAAATTTTTAATTACAGTCGCCGGGGTTTTCAAGAGCAGGGGCCAAAAATCATATAGTTCCTAGCAAATTTTCCAAATTTTTAGAAAAAAATAAAAAATTTGGGGAACGATTCGAAACAGGCATTTGAAGTTTTCAGAGCATTTTCACCTCGAAAACAAGGACAAAGACGAAAAAGGATATTTTTTTCAGAAAATTCAGAAAATTTGCAATGAAAATCTATATTTTGTATTTTTTTTCATTTAGCTTCTCACGTCATTCTCAAGAGAAAATTTTGATGCAAAAATCAAAATTCTTTGATTTCTGCTTCGATAGTGGGTGTTGCGGTCCCGCAATTTTGACTAGCAACAAATATCCCACGGGTTAAAAAAACGCATCCGGGAACTAGTACAGAGAACGCTGCAAACAACGCTAGAAAATCTCAGTGCAGCGCTAGAGATACGGGAGCCTCTCGAAGGGGCATGGGAGAAGCAAATAGCCTTTCCAGTAAGAGCAGCTTGATTAACACGAGTGTGGTAAGAAACTCACAATTCTCTTTCATCTCTTTATCTGCAAAGGAAAGAGAATAATATGAAAATTGTAATAGATCAACGAAGAGTTGAAACCGAGCGGCATTTCCATGCTTCGAGGTGAGTTATACTAGGAGACTCAATCTTTACGCACCTCCGAAAACTTTGAATCGGTATAAAACACCCGAAACCTGCCAACAGACGACAAACAAGATAGCAGCGGCAGTTCGCTCTCCAGCGTAAACTGTATTCACTCTTCTGAAAGATTTACTGCGCCGATTTTCTTTCAACGAGGACATTAGGGGATAGATTACACCTCTGGTTAACGCCCAGGGACTTTTTTCTACTATAAAAAGGGGAATGCACCACAAACCCTTACCCTCAGTTCGAAGTCTAACTCAGAACGTCACTCTGCTCTTCAGAAGATTCTCCAAAAGTACCAGCATTACCGTGACTCTAGTTGACTGCAATCCTTTTGCAAAACTTCAGAGTCAATCAAGCTAACGAAACTTCGTTTCAATTAGCCTTGATCACCCAGTACTAGAGTCTTGAGTCGAGTTTAACCGCCCGAGTTAAACAACAGTAGCTATACTATTATTTTTCATTGGCCCGAACCCGCTCCGAATTTCATCAAGAACCTCCAGCGTAGACAGCAGAGACTCCAGCCAACTCCAGGTAGCAGAAATCCAGCTCACGTTGGATCTCCAAGGAAGAACCAGTCAATTCTATCTCCAATCCAACACCAGAACCGATTCTCTCATTTTTTCTACTGTAAGTCAATTCCCGATTCGATCGAATTTTCTTTTTATTTTTTATCTCTAATGAGAATCAATGAAATTCAAGCTTTTCTATTTTCCCGAACAATTATTTTTTAACGATTATATCCGATTTTGATTAGAAATATACTTTGGGGTTATTAAACAGTGAAATTGCGTGAGTTATCATTAATTCAATTAATCCTTTCCCATTTTGAGACATCGGTACACTTCAGTGTTCTGCCACGGTAAGACGAATCCACTTTTTTTTTCTTTATTGTGTATTCACGATCCCGACCGTGACTAGAGACGTTTTCTCCTTACTTTTATTAATGAAAAATCATTTTTTTATCTCAACTTTTCGGGTCGTGGCCGCAACATGGGGCAAAATGGCTTAGAATTGAAGATTTTCTTCATCTTAATGGTTTTAATCGATGAGGACTGAAAAATCGCCCCCCCCCCCCTAAAATTTGGAGCCGAAATTCTATTCGAGAATCGGTGGAATTGTCCATATAGATAACTATCTCCCAGGGTCATTTCCCTATGACAGCAGAGGTACAAAAGTTTGTCTTATGGTCACTGCTTTTTCAACACTATTCACAGTATTTCACCAACGAGCATGCAAAATATTCGAATACATTGCATATTAGTTCAATAACAAATTTCTTAAATGCTAAGTGATTAATTATAAGTGTATTGGGCAGAGCATACAGAGTAGTATTGCGTTTCGATATGAAATTGTCGCAGGTCCATGGCACATTGAATGTAGAGATATAGTTTGCGTAAGTTATTACCTGTGTTAAACTGATCGTTCACAAAAGAGATCACTAGATCCTGCAAGTCAGACGGATTGAGCGAGTTAATTGCCTCTTGACTCAGGTATAATTCTGGCAACTACCGTTTTCTCAGAGTTTTGTAGAGGGGACATGTAATGAGGATATGAATTATGGTTTCAGGGGTCGCTAGGCTGCATACTATACAATTTTTTGAGGGTAATATCTTATGAGTCATGCCTTTCCTCGAGTATGAGTGGTAGTAAACCGTGGCCAATCTCGTTTGCATCATAGTACAAATGTACTGCCAGGGACATCTGGAAGTTAAGTACAAGGCTGTACCATCATCCCCACTCCTCGGAATTGCAATTTGACTGCTATGGGATACTCGGTAGCGTGCAAGATCTTTGTCTTTCCACCGTGCTCTCAGCTTATCAATGACCGACTCTTTATTTTCAGCCCAGAAGTCCGAGTTCAGGTTTTCCCAGAGGTATTTTGCGCTGACTTTGGAGAGCAGGCCATTGACCTGACTGATCCAATTGTAATTATCATATACCTTGTTCATCTTTATGGACATTGATTCTGGCTTACTCTTATAGAGTTGCAAGTGTCTAAGAAGGCAGATTTTGGGTAGTCTAGAATCCTCCATTCTTAGTAATTTAAGTATCCATCCCAAGGTCAACGATAAAACTTCAACCTCAAGTGGATCAGTATTAGTCTCTAGCCTAAGTATGTAATGCGGCGTGGATTCGGGTAAATGAAATAATCGCTTGAAGTAAAAAGCTTGTGTGGCCTCTAACATGCCGGTGAATCTTAAAGCCCATATTGGGCAGCCGTATAGGAGAGTTGAGGTTAAAATACTCTCATAAATTTTGTAATTACTTTGCCAGGAATCGGATTCAATTTTAGCTGAAATCTTAAGAGCCGTACCACATGCAATACGCGTTTTGGCTACGGCTTTCTTTACCGCTGGCACACCAAACCCACCTTTAGAGAACTGTAAGCCTAAGTACTCATATTCCTCCACCACTGTGATCTGTTCATTGCCATACCAGAAGTTCTCCATTTTATTTGAGCTTCTACCGTTTTTGCAGATGACAATTTGAGTTTTCTTCAAGTTTACCGAAAGAGTTTTGAACTCTGCGTATTCATTCAAGATGTTCGAGTTCTTCTGCGTGGTGGCTGCAGAAGGTGCTAAAATGACCAGATCATCAGCGTACAGGAGATTCATGAGATCATGGTGACTATCCAGTGGGACATCCTGGCACCCCTCTCTCTGAAGCAGTCGTCCATATCTGAAATGAACAGTATGAAGAGGAGAGGGCTCAGGACCTCTCCCTGTAAAACTCCCTCAGTGATGCTTATAGATTCAGAGAGTTCATTTCCCTGTTTTACACGCAGTCGGGCAACACTGTATAAGTTACTCAGGAGTCTGACAATTTTACCACTCACCCCGATCTCATGTAACCTAAGCCACATTTTCGAGTGATTAATTGAGTCGAAGGCTCTTTTAAGTCGACGAAAAGAGTATGCACACGGAGCTCTTTGAGTCTAAGCTGAAACTGGACCCCTTAGGATAGAGTGAAAAGATTGTCCATGCAGCTTTTATCCTTAACGAAACCTGCCTGATTCTCAGGAATTATACCCCTTCTATCGGCCCACTTCTCCAGTCTGTTCTTGATGATAATTGTAAAGACCTTCGCGACACAGTTAATCAGGGCAATGCCACGGTAATTCGAGGGATCAGACTTATCCCCGGATTTGTGGATCATTGTCGTAAGCACGTCAGACCAGGAAGAAGGAACATCCTCTGTTTGTAAGATGTGATTGAACAAAAAGGTTGAATACAATAACCGTTTTCCAGGGAGATGTTTTAAGAATTCATTGGATATCCCGTCACTCCCGGCCGCTTTGCGATTTTTGCATTTACGTAACATGTCTATTATTTCTTTTGTGGTAATTTCTATGTCTAACTCTTTGTCGAAAGTCCCAAAGAAAGTATACTTAATTAGAGATCTATCTGGATATACGTTTTGATAGAAAGTGTGCCATCCGCTCAGGGGAATGGAGAATACTCTTGGCTCAAATCCTCTCGCTATTTTGACTACGTTCCAAAAGCTCTTAGTATCTCTGATGTTTGCGGATTTCTCTCTCAATTCCGTAAAATTTACCCCCAATGAATTGACTTTATCAGAAATGGGCGCCAGTCGTTTTAGCCGCATTTTACTAATTTGGGAGAAAACGACAAATCCCCAAGTTTCATCTCAATTTGAATAAATAACAAAACCCCGAAAATACTTCAACTTTACCCGCTTCTTATGTGAAACTCTTCTATTATCCCGAGGGGGAGAGGGGACGATACCCTCTATTTGGGTATTCGTGACGACAAAAAACTATACACAAAACTCATGACAAATTTTAGCTCAAATAATATAAATTCAATATATTCAGAAAAACTAATCTATGTACATTTAAATCAAAGAAATTATGACTTTTTTCGATAAATAATATACCAATTTATTCGCCTGAATTATTACTCTAAACTCAGCTCAGACTGAACGACAATAATTTTAATATTAGCCGGGTGGACTCACCCGAAACAGACGCTAACTCGACGTTTTTTCTACTTTTAACCTTTTACTCGAAATTTTTTACTTTTAATCTTTTACTCAAAATTCTTTCCTTTGGACTCAAAATATTAATTGTACGGGGACTCGCGTACCTTACGTTATTTGTGCTGTCTTTCCTCCGTGTCGACCTCTCCTTATTTATCTTTACTTCAATTTTTTTTACGTAATTCTTTACAATTTTCTTTACGTTTCTCTAACTTTTCTCTACACGATGTGATCGCCACGGTGTCCCGGGAGAAGAAGAACGAGTCTTCTCTTCCACGAGTTGGCATTGGGTTCCCTCGGCTGTTTCCGCTCAATTTCACTTTACCCTAACGTCACGGATTCTCCTCAGTTCCGAGAATCTCGCGCCAATTCTCACTCTCAAATAATTCCAATATATATACTAAAAATAATCACAATAATTCAGTCGATAATTCCGTGACAATTCTAAACGGGGAAGTTTTGTCTGTTCATTGACTTTAGTCTTTTTATTTTTACAATTTTCACTGTTCCTGGAGATCTCCAACTCCTCCCGCTGTTGATCAACATTTCTCCTCGTTGGCGGGTGTTGTACCAATCCCTTGGAGGCTGCTCTTGTCCAAGCTTCTGCGGGTCGTCCTTGATTCTTCTAATTTATTCGTGGGACTGGGGAAAATCCTTCCCAGTCCTAACTCTCGTACTTTCCTCCAAATTTTGGAGTTAAATCAAACAAAAATAATTAGTGAGGTCACAAAATATGTTGACCTCACTCTGGACATTTGCTGTCTTGACTCAAAATTAGCCCTATCCTCACTGGCTACCACGAATGGCGACCAAAACCGTGATCTTCATGAAATTTCTTTAATATTTTAATTTTACTGATTCTTTGACGGTAAAAACCATCATAAACTATTGTACATAATATTTTCTGTAAAAGTTTTCAATTGTATGTATTTATAATATGATAATTGATTTCTTCCTTAAAATTAAGAAGAAAAAAACGTTTTTCTTGTTTGTAAAAAAATCTGATGTGATAAAGTAATTATGTAGGTAATTTTGTGTTTAAAATACTATAAATTAGTGATATTTATAACTCATATCAAAACGACTTTCAAAAAATCTTCATTTGTCGGCCGGCGTTATTATTTGTTTCATTCATTTGTTTATCGGATAACTTCAGGTTATCCTGGCGCCCAGGTAATTTGATATTTCCTTTTTAGATCTTATTTTGCATTTCAGGCGTGCTCAATTCGTGGGTTTACCGTTAGGCCCAAGAATTACGTCACAATACAGATGCAAATATATATTTTCGCTCAGTCAAAGATAGAATTAGCAGAAAATGTGACGATAGGCATAAGCTGCTGAAATTTGACGATGAGACGTTTCTTGGTAGCTTAATGGTAAAGCAGTGTCTAAAAAGTGGAATGATGTGAGGTCTGATAAAAACCCAAGTTTGATCCGGAGCACCTCCGAATTTTTTTCAGAAACTTGTGCACCTCAATCAATTCAGCTAATTCGATTTTTCAATTCGATTCATTCATTTAATCACTTATTTCCCATCTTCACGCGATAATATGAGTTTCAACTCCTAAAACCTGAATAGGTGAGAAGCTTGAATGCTCAAGCACCTTTGGGCCTTTTCTCCATTTGAATTCAGCTGAAGTTTTCATGAATGAACGCCTAGATGACCGAAATTGCCATTCAAGTGATCTCATGCAAGACATTATACAAGAAATGTATCGAGAATTCTTTGCTATTCAATGTTTGATCACTCGTGTTTGAAGTATATATTCGGTAATTCGCTATTTTAGATATGGTCAATAGTTCACGCGCATAAGGTTGGTTTCAATACCCAGCAATAACAGCTAATGGAATCTAATCAGTACAGAAACTCTTCATGAGTCGTGAAATATGCTCGACGACGATGTCAGAAACGTGACTGTGATTAGCCTGAAAAAAGGCTGTTGAGTGGACCTCCTTCTTCACATTCCTCTGGCCATACAAGATAGATGACTCTTGACTTTCTGGGCATACGTTCAAGCAAACCAATGATCTGCGTGGATTATCCCAGGGCAAAAACATCGTTAATCATATTCGCAGTTATTCATAACAAGTAACGAGAAAACTCTAATTCGTATGGTTTAATTATTACAGGTGAATGGTCAGGTCCTTCAAGGAAGGTCTCATCTCAATGCCCCAAGAGTTATAAGGAGTCTAACTGGATCAACTTTGAAAATGATCGTACGGCGGTAAGTGATCAGTCTTGACAATACTTCATATAGAATGAATCTCATATCGCACATACATTCTCTTATCCATTCGAATCTCAATCCAATTTTCATTCATTGGTAGTTGGATATTTCCATCATTATTTTCATTCATGAAAGTGTCTGTCTTCAATCTGATTGAAAATTGACCATAACTGCTGTAATTTGTGAAGCATACAGCTCATTCTCCTCCACTGAGGTGTCCCGAATTCGTTCCGAACAAATGTAATGGAGTGGTGAACTGCCTAAAAAATATTTAGTGATCGGATATGCCTTCCCAGCGGATCCAGAAAAGTTTGAGCAATCGAGGTTTCACCAACCTCCAAATATTCATTCGATATCATAGTGTTGTGTCTAAAGCCAGAATCTTGGTGGGATATTTTTCTCAGTGTTGTTGTGAAGACAACAGAGATGGAAGAGAACGTTCAAATTTATCAAACACTTTTTGGCAGGTGGGAACTGTGGAAACAGATATTATGTGATTCAGTTCAGATGAGTGAATAATCTAGCTATCGATTTGAATATCAGAAATAATAGAAGGTCAGAATGAGATTGAAATCAATGATTATTTGGGCATATTAGGGTGCTTCATTTGAAACCAATATTTTTTTTTCCGCTGACACACGCGAATTTGGTTGTTTATATAGAAACACGAATTCCCTTAAAGTTTGGATGCTTAATTTTAATTTTAAGTACTCCCTCTCGATCGTTGAATCTTTCCCATTTAAATAACACGTGAATCACTGTTTTTTTTATGACTATAACTCAGTTTGGTTTCATGATGTCGCATTCCAGTTGATGGCAATTTGTCGTGTATTGGCCACTCTTGAAGAGTGTCCTTTATGATTTTATTGTATTCTGAATCGTTTCGCTGATATCAGCTCTGAAAGCCCTATTTTCACGATAATTGACATATTTCCTCTGTTATCACGGGAACGCTTGAAGTAACGATAAAAACTCCCGGGAAAAACTTGTAGTGAATTAAATTTCCTACAAAAAATGTCTCATTAATTATATCGCTAAAGTTCATCGCTCAAAAGATAAATCTGATTGAATTTATTTAGAATGGGAAAATTAATGGAATTCCAATTTTTATCATTACTGAGTGCCATTCGACGCCCATAAATCGTTTTTTTTTCAAGTTTATCATAGAAACTGATAAGTTAAGGTTTATTTCCCATCAAATTGACTCTATAAATTTATTTACTAAAAAAAAATACATTATTTATGATAGATGTATTCACAAAATTATTTCTCAACTTCACATGTGCATCTCGATGCGACTTGAAATGTTTTTCCACCCCCGGCGCTGATTGAAATTTGCCTGCTTTCAGCATGGGAATAACTTGAAGCTGGCTCTAATTATAACTTACTCAACTTAACTTGAGTTGTTTTTGCTTCCAAATTGGAGCATTGTAAACACGATTTTTTTTTATTTCGAAATTTCAACGGAATATGACTCAGTAAATTTTGCTGATATTTTTTGTTTGCAGGTAATTTTAATTACAGGGTTTTTCATCCTGAATTTACTATACAGGATAGCTCAAAAACTATTTGAGTTGGAGAGTTCAAATTTCGTCAGTTTGTGTATCTAATGAACGAAAAGTTTGGTATTGAAATTGGGAGAAATCGCTCTAGTATAGTATAGTAGTATAGGAGTATAGTAGTTTTTGAGATATTGGCCAAAAACCATTTTATGAAAACAGGTTATATCTCGAAAACTATCCAAGCGATCACATCTAAGTTCAGCTTAAAAGATTCATCTCACAGAGCCCCACAAATGGTGAGAATTTCAGATTTTTCAGAAGTCTCTTGCAAAGGTGTTCGATAAATGAGTTTTTTCAAAAATCACGGTTTTTCTTAGCTATCTCCCTAGGAACACTACTATTTTTTATTTCACGATTCGAAAGTCGACAATTTTGTCTACAAAATGAGTACGTTTTTCATTCTGACGGCAATCAGAGAGAATAGAAATCCTCTTTGAAACCCAAACGTCAATTTTTGTGTTCCATCGTAAGATCTGAATTTTCATCTAATATTGAATTTTTATGTACCATGTGATATTATTGCAATTTAATCGATTACTCTGAGCTGAGATTTCGAGTTTCAAGTAGATTCCAAGTATCGCAGATGGAATCCTGAACAGATCGATGCAGTCTGGAGCAATATTTGTAGAAATATATGAGTGCGTAGTTGTTGCGAGAATAATGTTATTTTTTGAGTAATGAGACACATGAATAGCGATTCGATTCACCATTGATGAGTTTCAGTCGGAAGCATTGTGCGAATCGAATTGGCAAAATATTAGATGTCGCGCAAGGAGTTTGCAAATAACAAGTGGGGCTTGCAAATAACGCACCGAGAGTGAGGCTTCTGCTTGTTCATTTTCGAATCATTTGAGTTACCTCATACATTCATTGACAAATATCCTGACCACTGGGAGTCAGATCCTGATTATAAGGAATGTTTAGAAACATTTAGTTCTTTGAAAGCCGTCAATGATACTGTAGAGAGGGGAGTTGCTCTTATTCAAAAATACAATAAGCGTCTTACACATAATGAAGATCAAAAACAGCAGATAGTTCATAATCACAGAAAAAACTATCCAACTTGTTCGAAAGGTGCATTGTAAGAAGGAAAATTTCTCTATTATACAGAACTTGATATTATCGATTTTTCTCTATACATTGTCATGAGAATATTTGTCGATACTCTTCATAGAAGAAATTGTTACAATGTAATTTTGAGTCTGAAGTTTTTATTCATGATTATCACTAGGGCGCGGACGTTCCTTTAAAATCCACACCAACGTGAATATAACGCTGAATCAAAATTTTCTAATTTATTCATTTACGTCAAACTATCAAACTGACAGCTTATAAATGATGAATTTGAGAGAAAATATAATAATAATAATCATGCGGTGGAATATTTGTAAGGAAGCTTAAGGTAAGAAAACTACTATATTTCGCTGGGGGAAATTGGGGGGAATTCGAAAAAACACTATATTCTCCTGGGGGAATTCGGGGAAATACTAATTTTGCTGGGGGAATTTGGGGGGAATTCGAGGAAATACTAATTTTGCTGGGAGAATTTGGGGGGAATTCAAGGAAATACTATATTTTGCAAGGGGAATTCGTCTAAAACACTTCTGGACGAATTCCCCCCAAATTCCGTCAGTGAAATATAGTATTCTTCTTACCTTAAGCTTTCTCACAAATATTTCACCACATAATTATTGTTATTCAATTTTCTCTTAAATTCTATTCATTAATAAGCTGTCAGTTTGATAAGTTAACCTAAATAAAGAAATTAAAAAATTTTGACTCAGCGTTATATTCACATTAGTCAGAATTTTAAAGGAACATCTGGGCCCTTAGTATCGACTAAAAAATGATACACACTATCAATGATTTATAGTCTTGCTGGTCGTTCCGATTAAAGATCTATATTAATAAATGCTGTTCGAAGAAAATGCGACATTCGAAATTGAAGTGAAACTTCCCGAATTTTTTGAAAACTGGTCAATTAGAATGACAAGAAGTTGGGAGATAATTCTGTGAATATATCTATTATAAATAATGATTTTTTTTAAATGAATGAATTTCTAGAGTCAATTTGATGGAAAATCGATCTTAACTTATCAGTTGCTATGATAAACTTGAAAAAAATATGATTTATGGGCATCGAATGGCATTCAATAATGATAAAAATTGAAATTCAATGAATTTTCGCATTCTAAACATTTTCAATTAGATATATCTTTTGAGCGATGAACTTTAGCGATATAATTAGTGAGATATTTTTTGTAGGAAATTTTATTCCCTACAAGTTTTTTTGAGAGTTTTCATCGTTACCCTGGGCGTTTCCATGATAACCGAGGAAATATGTCAATTCCGTTCGCTGCAGTTCGCTGCAGAGCTGGGGGAGTGGCAATTTATGTTAAAAACTGCTGGTCAGCCAAAATAATCACTGGGCATAATGCAGCCGGTGGCATCATACCCGAATACATGTTCTTGGGAGTCTGGCTTCCAGGGAATCCAAAAGTTCTACTGGTGACAATATACCGACCACCTGGAGTTGGGCACTTGGACTTATTTGAGGAAGATTTAACGGAATGGTCTACTTTATATCGTCATGTTATTGTTGTTGGTGATTGTAATGCTAATTTGAACGACACTGATCACTATTACACCCGGCGGTAAGTCAATTTCTTCAATTCACTGGATTCGAGAGACACATCATCGACAAAATTCCGATACCTGGATAGATATAGCTGTCGTTAGTAGTTCTGATCGGCTAATATCCTATGGACAATCCGATGCACCATTTCTCTCAGGTCATGATCTCATATACATTGAATATAAATACACCAAAAATTCTGTTGCAGTACCTAGTGAACAATTAAGTGGACGTGACTGGAGGAACGTCGATCGTAAGGTTCTTGAAGAGAACTTAATATCAGCTAATTGGTCGTTTTTAGAAGAAGAAATTAATGTGTCGCAAAAGGTGGACAAGCTGATGAACATTGTTGTTGCGTTAATTGATGAACAAGCACCTGTGAAACATTTTTATCGACAGAGGCATACTGTCCCTGGTATGGATCCATCAGTTAAACACCTTATTGCTGAAGAAAAACGAACGTATCGCTCATGACGACGCACACGCAATGATCTTGTATATGTCAGGTATAAAACCTTGAGGAAGCAAGTTAAGAAAATCATACGTCAATTGCAGAGAACACAGCTTCTTCGCTGTCTGACCAAACGATGCCCGCCGAGAAAGTTATGGAAACAGATTGATCAATTGGGATTAACCAGAAGGAGCAAAACAGTTGCTAACTTTGGAGTACCATCTGATGTTGATCTTGAGCTTATGAACGACTACTTCGTGAATATGACCTCATCTAACGATGTTGCAGGACCTGAGAACATGGGAAATCACTCGGATACACATCGCACTCATGAATGCTTTGAATTCCGAGAGGTTTTACCGACCCATATTGAGAAGGCTATGTCTTCCATAACATCAAATGCTGTAGGAGATGATGGTGTACCGATCAAACTCTTCAAAGCTTTTGGTAAAATCATTTCTCATCCACTATCAGTGGTTTTCACAGCATCAATGTAGTCTGGAGAATTTCCAAAACAATGGAAAAAATCAATAATCAAGCCCATGTGCAAAAGTGAAGGGTTCTCATGCGGTAAACGATTTTCGGCCGATTTCTCTGCTACCAGCCATTTCAAAAGTCCTTGAAAAGGTGGCTCATGAGCAGCTTATAAACTACGTGGAGCTTAATCACATTTTGGATCCTTTTCAAACTGGATTTAGGCCCATGTTGGGCACACAAGATGCAGTGTTGAGGCTGCTCGAGGATATTCCTCAAGGTTTTGACAAAAAATGGATTACGATTGCAGTTTTTCTGGACTTTTCAAAAGCATTTGATTCTGTGATTCATGCACGTCTTATTGAGGAACTACGATGCTTCAACTTAGGAGAAAATGCATTGACGTGGATTGCATCGTATCTAGCAGGCAGAACTCAATCAATAATTGATGGAAGCAGACAATCGTCATGGAGGAACATTGAAAGAGGAGTGCCTCAAGGCAGTGTACTTGGCCCTTTGCTATACACGCTATATGCTTCTGACATTGGCAACTGCTTTAAACTAGCAAAGCATATCTCCTATGCGGACGATACTGTTATCTACGTTACATGTAAGCCAGATGAAGTAGATTTAATCATCCATCTACTCAATGAAGATCTACAACGGTTATCAGTCTGGTGTCTTGAAAATGGCATTCGGTGTAATCCACTGAAAACTCAGTTGATGGTGTTCCACTCATTACAGCGTGCTCGATTCTTGGAGATGGACAGCTGGCCTGCAATTGTCCTTGATGGACACATTCTTAGATATGTTACTTCTGTTATATATCTTGGGGTGATTTTAACACCTCATCTCCAATGGACTGAGCAAATTACATCAATCTGCGTGCGGGTCTTCAGAGCACTGAGACGTCTGCGTGCTAATGGAGACCTTTTCAACGAATATCTAAGGAGACGTATGGTGGTTGCATTGATACTTCCGTTTTTCGATTACTGTGCCATTGCTTTCACGGATGCATCAGATGCTGATGAACTTAGACTTCAACGAGCTTTCAATGCCTGCGTACGCTACGTAGCTGGTCTACGTCGTTTCGACCGAATCTCAGATGCCAGAAGGCAACGGAACTGGTTGACAATGAAAAATCGAAGGCTTCTTCTATCGGCAACGGTCATATTCAAAGCAGTTAAGCTGGCTCGTCCAAGTTTATTTCTTGACAACTTACAATTTCTGAATTCAAATAGCAGAATACGTCAAACCTGCCGCAACGACCTAATTCATTTACAAACATCTAGACTATCGTCCAACCAGAGATCTTTCTTCGTAACGGCTGCTAGTTTTTGGAATGAATTGCCGGCTGATATTGTTTCAGCAGAATCAGTGGATTCATTCAAAAATCTCTGTTTCCAATTTTTGATGAATCGTGAAAACAATGAAGCTGTGAATGCCTAAATAAAGATCGTATTTATAATGAAGTTGACTGTGTGAATCCTAAAGACTGTTTTCCAAGTGATTGTCAATCGTGATAACATGTGTGATAATAATTTATAATACCTAACAGACAATAATTATCAATATAAATTCCAAAGAGAGACTCAAAAATAACATCTCTGTGATACCTATTATTCAATTTTTATTATATCTAATGTAAATTAAACATTCAAAGAATTCTTTTAAATGTTCTATTGCAATAACTATATTTTGTATGAAATTTTAATGCGATTCTACTTAATTATGATATATTATGTATTATTGGCTCCGATGGGCATATCAGCCTGGAGTCTTATTCAAATAAACATTAAACATTAAACATTAATTATCGTGAAAATAGGGCTTTCAGAGCTGGTATCAGCGAAACGATTCAGAATACAAGGAAATCATACAGGACCCTTTTCAAGAGTGGCCAATACACGACAGATCGCCACCAACTGAAATGCAACATCATGAAACCGAATTGAGTTATAGTCATTAAAAAAAAACAGTGATTCACGTGTTATTTGAATGGGAAAAATTCAACGATCGAGAGGAAGTACTTAAAATCAAAATTAAGCATCCAGACTTTAAGGGGATTCGTGTTCCCATATAAACAATCAAATTCGCGTGTGTCAGCGGAGAAAAAAAATATTGGTTTCAAATGAATCACCCTAGAGCACATAGCACCCTATAGCATCTGGAAAAATCGAGACGTTTTTTTTTATTTTTATTTCTTAAAGAGAGTATTCTAAACGGAAAATACCTGTCGTTTCGAATAAATTAATTTGTGGAAACAATGGTGAATACGATTGACCATTGTTCTACAAACATGATAAGAGATATCCAGTGTGAATAACATAGATCGTCTCAAATCAAAGTAATTTTTTTTTCGTCATTGAGATGAATGATGAATAGGGCTGGAGACTTCATCCAAAATTGAGTCTCACTGAGCTGCTAAGCAGCTGGGATACTTGAATGAATAAATAAATTTGATGACTGACTGATATTTTAAATGTCGGAGTGACATTCGTGAGAGTTTGCACGCGTTTGAATTTTGAGGTGACCTCTGACTGGAATTCTGAGGAAACCTCTGAGCTCGAGGACTCGAGCTCAGGGTGAACTCGGAACTCGAGGCGAACTTTCGAACGACTGGAAACTCACAAATGTCACTTTAACATTGCAAACTCCATTCAATCATCAAATTTATTCATTGATTCGAGTAACCTAGCTGCTTAGCAGCTCAGCGAGACTCCAATTTGAATGAAGTCTCCACCCTAGTGATGAGTGTCAGTATAGACAATATTAGATTCATTAGTATTAATTTAAAGACAATAATTCAGTTATAGAGACTTTCAGTTTGTGCAATGACATTGAGAGTGCTAGAAATGAAAGTTTTATATTATATTCCTTTTCAATCCAAATGCTGGAACATTCGTTTTCGTTCGAAATAAAAATAACTCTCGCAAGGCCACTGCACAAAAATATTTTGAAATATAATAATTCGAGAGGAAAAGAAATTCAATAAAATAAAACAGAATACTCAGAATTGGAATGAAATAATTCTGATCAATCTCGCGTAAGTCAGAGCGAATATAGAATCGAATTGAGTTGATTTTAACATCAAAATTGTGATTTGAATCGCTCATCATTTTCCAATTGGTGTTAATTAATTTCTTTCATTTCAACTCAGAATAAAAGTAAAATCATGATGAACGAAAAACCCGATGAGTTCGATGCAGAGAAATCTGAAATTGCTCAACAACAGGCAGAGCTGGAGAAACAGCAACGACTGCTGGCTGCTGGTAAATCACAGGCCATTTCACCCGCAGAGCCAGGAGTATCAACCAATGAAATGCCGAACATCTCACGGGTTTTTGTACAGCCATTAAATTCAAAGAGGCCAACTCTTTGGTTCACACAAATTGAACTACAGTTTGAGATGTATGGCATAACCAGGGGAGTGGAACAATCCAAACTGGTTGTCCCGCACATTGAGCCTAAGGTCGCAGCAGAAGTGGAATCATTTATCACTGATCCTAAAAATGAACAACCCTGTACGGACTCAAAAGTTGCCATTATAAGATATTCCAGTGCTTCAGAAGATGCAAGGCTGAATCAGCTGCTGGAACGCGAGTCACTGGAGACAGAAAACCTGGCCAACACCTCAGACATCTTCAAGCTTTGGTCCCGGACCTTGCTCCAAACATCCTGAAATCACGTTGGCTCAGTCATTTCACAACACAAGTTTGAGCTTGTCTGGCTGCTGAAGACCAAGTGGAGGTGACTGACCTGGCCGAAGCCGCAGACAGAATAATGAAAGCTGTCCAACCAGCACAGGGCACAGCCACACAATTTACCTCGGTTCTAACTCCTTCGAAAACGGATACTCTTCTGGTCCAGCTGATGTCCGAGATCAAGAAGCTGACGACCAGCATCAACCAGAGACAAAATAAGAAGAAAAACAATCCACACATCCAGATTCTCTCAACGCAGGGATCAATCGTGGAATGGATCTTGCCAATAATGAATAAAACAAGCAGGAGATCCACTATTTGTGCGAATTTTGAACATTGTACATTTGATACTCTGCCGATACAATTGGCAGAAAGTTTCTGAATGGAGTTCTTAAATTCAAATCTACCATCATCAGTCTGTGCTAGGAATGGGGGAACCAAAATGGACCTCAGAGGGTTGAGTTCATCCCAAATACACTCAGCAAAAAAATTGAGGGAACAGTAAATTTTGGCAGTTTTTTGGGTGATTTTCAAATGGCTGTATCTTCGTCAAAAATCATTGTATCAGGATGAAAAAAAAACGAGCTTGGAAAGCTTGAAGTTTCTACTCTTGAATACTTGAGATGAAAATTTTTTATGACCATCCGTTGTAATAAGATAAGAGGGTGGAAATTTTTTTTTTCATTTTTTCAAATTGTTCCACGGACTTCAAAAAATTTTTTCCATCTCAACCCTCATCAGGATCGTATAGCCTGACCTTTCAGCTTCAATTTTCTTTTTTTTTTTGTTCTCTACGACCATTTGTTGCTGAGATATCGTCGATTAAATCAAAAAACACCCTTTTGTCTTTAATCGTCGATATCTCAGAAACTACGGATTGCACAGCGAGCGGATGATGAGATTCGTAAACTTGGATGAATTTCCGGTAAGATATTTGCACTGTTGAATTGGAAAAAAAATTCCTTCCACTTTTAAAATTCGTTTGAAAAAGTAGCGAAAAATGATTTTTTTTTTATTTTTCGAAAATTGTCCAGAATTTCGCGAATTTGGTGAAAATCGCAAATATTGCAACGTTTTTCTTTAGTTTACTATGTGCTGGAACACCGCCTGAATTTTCAAGCCAATCGGCTGGACCGTTTTTTCCCGAAAGAACAAAGTTTCAGAAAAAATTAAAGAAACACTTTCTTGTTCCTTAAACACCAATTAATGATGATGAAGGCCGGAAATGTGTTTTCTCCGTTATTTAAACAAACCGCTTTCTTACCAAAAATCAACAAAAAATGCCAGAATCGTCTTTGACTCCAAGAGATAGCGACTTTTTTAACAAAAAATTTTTTTGCCGATTAAAAATATATTTTTTTCCGACTTTCTCTAATTGAAAACTCAAAAAAAAAGAAATTTTTCAATCGAAAAAAAACATTTTTTTTGGTTTGAAAACAGTCTTTGGGTCTCTATCTCTCCGAGTCAAATGCGATTCCAGTGTCTTTTTTAAAAATTTTTTTACGATTTTTTGGTGGTTTTTTCTGAAGGAAATTTTTTGATTTCTTCATTGATCAACGAAAAAAAAAAACGAATTTTTCTTTGTTTTTTTTCCGATGAGATTGAACGAATTATGCCCAAAAAATCACGAAGAAATAACAGAGGAAACACATTTTCAGCTTTCATCATTATTAATTGGTGTTTAAGGAACAAAAAAGTGTTCCTTCAATTTTTGCTGGAACTTTGTTCATTCGGGAAAAAAAACGGTCCAGCCGATCGGTTCGAAAATTTGGGTGGTGTTTCAGCCCACAGTAAACTAAAGGAAAACGTTAAAACATTCGCAATTTTCACAAAATTCGCGAAATTCTGGGCAATTTTCAAAAAAGAAAAAAAACTTTATTTTTCGTTACTTTTTCAAACGAATTTTAAAAGTGGAGGAAATTTTTTTTCAATTGAACAGTGCAAAAATCTTACAGGAAATTCATTCAAGCTTACGAATGTTATCATCCGCTCGCTGTGCAATCAGTAGTTTCTGAGATATTGACGATTAAAAACAAAAGGGTGTTTTTTGATTCAATCGACGATATCTCAGCAACAAATGGTCATAGAGATAAAAAAGAAGAAAATCGAAGCTGATAGGTCAGGCTACACGATCCTATTAAGAGTTGAGATAAAAAGAATTTTTTGATGTCCGTAGAACAATTTGAAAAAATGAAAAAAAAAATAAAATAAAAATTTCCGCTTTCAACCCTCTTATCTCGTTACAATGGATGGTCCTAGAAAACTTTTATCTCAAGATGTCAAGAGTAGAAACTTCAAGCTTTCCAACCATTTTTTCGTATCCTGATACAATGATTTTTGACAAAGTTACAGTTATTTGAAAATCACCCAAAAAACGGATAAAATTCACTCTCCCCTTAATTGTTTTGCTGAGTGTATAATCAATTAAATGGTTTTGAAGATAGAGCTTGCTTTCTCGGATGTTCCCATGCTAATATTCCAGAAACTACTGGACCAAATCCGCTCAGGTTCAATACTGAACTTTTCGCTTATCAGCTGTATAACCTCACAAAATTCGTAATCTCTAGCTCAGTTATTTATTACCCTGGCGGTTTCGTGATCACGGTGAAAATGCAGTGGAAGAATCGTGAATTGACGATGAATTGATTTTACCGACAAATCACCGTCGAACTACAGTCGTTTCGCCGTATATCAGTAGTGTGCTTGTGCAAATTCGGCACAATATAATCACGGTGAATTTCTCATATATATAGAGTATTTTTTCCGTGAGAAAATTCACTTTTCTCAATGAATCAATGGACTTATAATGGTGACTTGATCGTCTATTGACGGTGCATAACTGGTGAAAGAGGAGTGAATTGTCGGTAAAGTAGAAGTCGATGGCTTGTGAGTTATCAGTCGTAAGATACATTGTTATTGTAAATGCAATTTCTTCAATGTTTATGAAATTAATAAATTGTTTTCTTAATACTGTATGCTACGAAAACAAAATATTCTACTGAAAAATTTGTTTTCAAATTGAAGAAACGAACGATTAATAATGATCATCAATTTTTTCGCCTCAATTAATTGATTGATTAATGTGAAAATGGTTCTCTCGCAGTAGTATATTTATTCATGGAGCAAGCAATGAGATGATTGAACCAATTCAATTGAATTCAATTTTTCTAAGTCAGAAAGAGACTGATCAATATATGAGGATCAAAATTCTTTATTTAAGTATGTGAAATGCAAGTAGCGAAGATGGTTAAGTACTAGACTCACAATGTCAAGGTCCCAGGTTCGATCCCAATTGAATGCAATTTTTTTTTTTTTTTTTTTTTTTCGTTGAAATTTATTATTAATGAAGAATTTAGTAATTGAGGGAATTAGAACCCATATATTATGTTCATATAATATCAATATGAATGATGTTTATACCAGGAGACGAATTAGATTTATATATTACATTCATTTCCAGTTTACGGTAGTCAAAGTCCCGTGAATTCACGGTAAATTGTCAGTAAAACAGTGATCTTCTCACCGTTAAATCACCAAGTATTTCTGGTGGAGGCCGAGTGAGAGTTTTGCACGAACTCACTACGTATCTACCGTGAAAACACCAAACTTCAATCGGTTTATGACTGTTTATTTCTCAGCAACTCACGATCAATCGGCAGTGATTCGACCGTGATCAAGAAACCGCTAGGGTAAGTTATAGCGGAATCAACGTTTCTACAAAAAATTTCTCAAAAGATTTATACTGGACGAACTAAGAATCTAAGCTTCGATCACCCTGGGGGTTAAGATACAGCGCTTGGATGTGCATCTCCATGCAGAGAGTGGACGCTGTGATTTCATTTTTCATCAAAAAAAGTCGGAAAAACGATATTTCGACATTTTTATTCTTCTCAAGGACTGCTTGGCTGATTTAGCTGGAATTTTTGTGAGAGCTTGGGGCATGCATGGCAAGCTCATGGTGAAATTTTCAGATTGCTAGCTAGCCCCATTGTTCACTCTGATATTCCTCCAATTCCTTCAAAAATTGATAAACTCATTGTACCTGACAGATATTCTGTCACTACCCATGGCGAATGTTTTTTATTGAAAGATGTGAATATTGAAAGTGCGAAACAAAATCAGCGATTGTTAATTTTTTCTACAATGTCCAATTTAAATTACTTGAGATCGACCGATATGATATACGCTGATGGTGCATTTAAGACGGTTCCATCTTTGTTTTATCAATTATTCACTTTTCATGGTGATATTAATGGGAAAGTATTACCGCTTGTGTTCGTTCTTTGTACTGGTAAAAATCAACGTGTTTATCGCCGTATTTTGGTTGAATTCCGAGAAGATCAAAGTATCGGGCCACAACGATCAGTGTTACGAGAGGAATCTCGTCGAAAGGTTGCATATTTCTCAAGACCATGATGATGTGAACTTCAGATATGATGTGAATGAGCTCAGCAATGTGTATAGCCTGTTCCTTAATTAATGATTGGACCATTTAAATTAGAAAACTCTTCGTGGTGCGGAGCAACGACGTCTGGTACCTCCACGTCACCACTACTCTTCAGAGCCAATTTAGGATCTTCATCATTGTTGACGGTACACGTAGAGTTGTAGATAAAGCTACAAAGTGCAACAATAACAAGAGTCTTTCAAATTTATATTTTTGAAGCAGTTAAACATGATCATTGTTCATAAGTTCACAATCTTCACTCTTACTATAGGAACGCAGTCACATAATTTTATTCATAATTTAATATTATGGCAACAGTGCTGAGACTATTATAACCTCTAGCGGTAACTGCTTGACACAGTTTTATATGTTTAGCATTTCTCAATTTCTAATGTTTCAACAATCTCACATTTACTCATAACTTCATATTTTCGTCTCTATTTTGCAGGTAGAATTGATGAATTTCAATGTCCTGATGAGGGCTTACGTTGAATAAGCCGAATCATCGACGATCAGAATTCAACTTTTTATAAATTGAGTTTATTTTGTTAAAAATCATGATAACTTGACCGTGATCTTTACTGAAGGAAATCCGATGCAGCTCGCCGTGATTCCCTTGATGTTTTTTCTCAATTTAGTGGACTGTATTTTTTATTGGTGTTGATGAATTTCTCTAGAATTTAACTGCCTCCGCAGCCGGCCGTCAGGAACGAACAAATAACACAAACCTGAACGGACACAAGGACCTGTTGAGGCTTTCTCAAATAAAGTATAACTCGTGTATTACAAAAATATATAGCACTTTAATGATTCGACTAGAATACACTTTCGATAATTTTCACTGACTCTTTGATTTCTTTTGTATTGGATAATTGTCTCTATCTGTTGATAATTGTCTCTCACAAACTTTAATATTAAGCACGGTTGTAAATCGCGATTAATTAGATAATGTCTCAGTAAATGATCACTCAAAAACCCAAGAAAACTACTCGTCGTTTTCTACCATGCGTCTATCGACTCGGCGTGGGTTTTCTCACCCGCACTCGTTGCGATACTCGTGGTTACACTTTGCACGTTTCTCACTCAGGATCCAAAATGTAAGTGACGCGTGAAATCGCGTAGTTACTCGTCTCCCGCTTGTCACCACGGTCAAGACGCCTCTGGTGACCATCAAGATAATTTGAATAAGATTGATGACTTGACCGCTCCTCGGATAATTCAGGATCGGTCGATAATTAATTCAGTTTATTAACATTCGCCCGCTGTCGACGAATCCCTGGAGTCGACCTAGTCTTGTTAGATATCTGCCTTTTCAAGTGGTGATTCTTGCTCGTGCTCTAGATGTAGTGCTCGATCGACTTCTTCAGGTGTCACAAAATCGTCCTGCTCGTTGAGAGGTAGAGGAACCAATTTGCGTATTGGCCTCAAGATGATTTTTTCTGCTGTTCTGCATCTTACGATGCGTACGTGTCCGTCTCTGGCTAAATGTGGAACCACTACTCGTGCTAGTGGCCACTTTGATGGTGGATAGTTCTCGTCGGAGATGAGCACCAAGGAACCGATTTTCAGGTTCTCTTCCGGTCTCATCCATTTGTTGATGGCTTGATTTCTCTGGTTGCATTCTCGGTGCCAACGATCCCAGAATTGTTGAAGGCGATAGGCAATAATTTGCCATCGACCTAGTTTCTGTGGATTGAGATGCTGTAATGATGGCTCTGGTACACTCGTCAAAGGGTGTCCTACCAGAAAGTGTCCTAGTGTGAGTGCCTCGTAGTCCTCTGGGTCATCTGTCAGAGGGCAGAGTGGCCTCGAATTTACTGCTGCCTCCACCTGATATAGAAGGGTTGTAAGTTCTTCGTATGTCAGATGAAAGCCTCCGATGATTCTCCTCAAATGATGTTTCACACTCTTGACTGCAGCTTCCCACTTTCCTTCGAAATGGGGTGCATATGGTAGATTAAATTTCCACTCAGTGCCATGTGTTGCGATAACTGATGCTATTTTCTTCAGCTGCTTCGACTGTTGTGGAAATATATCTTTCTCAACTCATTGTCTGCTCCAACGAAGTTGCTTCCGTTGTCGCTACTCAGTGTTTTGCAGATTCCTCTCCTTGATGTGAATCTTCGGAATGCTGCAATGAATGCCTCTGTTGTGTAGTCAGTGACTAATTCAATGTGGATGGCTGAGGTCACCATACAGATGAAAACGGCGATCCAACACTTGTAGGTTTTTGCTCCCAACCCTCGATAACATACACTGGTCCAGCGTAGTCAACTCCTGTATGTTCAAAAGCTCTTGAAGCGTTGACTCTCTCACTTGGTAGTTGACCCATGATTTGTTTTGCTCTTATTTGTCTCCATCTTGCACAAATAACGCACTTCTGGATGAATGATATAACTGGTGCTCGTCCGCCAATAATCCAGTATTGTTGCCGGAGTTGTGCAAGTGCCAGCTGAGTTCCTCCATGTAAGGTCTTCAGATGAGCTTCTCTCAGTATCAATGCGGTCAATTGTGAGTGTCTGGGCAGAATGATTTGGTGTTGCTCCTCATAGTCAGTCTTGGCGTCCCTCAAGCGTCCTCCTACGCGAAGAATCCCTTTGTCATCAAAGATTGGCATTTGTTTCGTCAATGGGTTGCTTTCATGAAGATTTTTTTCGGAAGCAAGCGCAATGATCTCGTTTTGGAAGTAGGTGCGTTGGATGTATGATATCCAATAAAGTTTTGCTTTCTCAATCTCTTCAGGCATAGCTACTGATGAATCTGAGCACGGTCGCCGCTTGAATTTGTTTCTCGCTTTCAGGATCAATGCAAAGATCTTGAGCATTCTCGTTAAAGATGAATATCTCGCGAGGAACTCATCTTCCTCTGGAATTTGTACTGGGAATGATTGAGTTTGTGGCGGTTTCTCCTCCATTGCCACGTCCGTTGTGATCTGTATTCTCGGTGTTGGCCAGTCTGATTGATCTTCATTAAGCCAGTCTGGACCGTGCCACCACAATGGATGATTGGATAGTTGCTCTGGCGTGATGCATCTCGATGCACAATCTGCTGGATTACTGGTACCGTTGATGTGTCTCCAGATTGCGTTTGGTTGTAACGTTTTGTATTTTTTGTACTCGGTTGCTGACAAAATCTTTCCATCTTGATGGATGGCTCTCGATCCATGTCAATGCAACTGATGAGTCCGTCCACAGATAAGTCTCGATCTCTGGCTGCTCAATGATGGTTTTCACGTAAGTGGCCAACTCTGCTACCATCAAGGCTGCCGTTAACTCCAGTCTCGGGATGGTCATGCGTTTCAACGGAGCTACTTTCGTTTTTGCGCATACCAAGTTTGTTCTTATGTGAAGATTCCCACAGGTGACTCTTAAATATATCGCTGCCCCCATTGCGTCGTTAGAGGCGTCAGCAAAACCGTGCAGCTGCAATTCGATGTTCTCGCTCGACAGATTAATCCACCTGGGTAGTTTTATTTTCTCTAGATGTTGCAGACTCTCTCGAAATCGGGTCCACTGAAGCTGAGTGCTCTCTGGCAGTTCCTCATCCCATCCTGCCTTGATCAGCCATAATTTCTGCATAATAATCTTTGCTCTGACCAACACGGGTGATATCAGTCCCAATGGGTCGTATATTTGAGCCATCTCTGATAGAATACTCATCTTTGTGATGATTGTCTTCTTGATGGGCTTAGCGTGGAACTGAAGCACGTCTGCTTGTTGGTCCCACTTAATTCCCAACACTTTGGTTGTAGTGTCTTCCCAAAGTTGTGATGACGATGATGACCTCGATGATAGATTTAATTTTTCGATGACGTCCGGTGAATTACTGCATCATTTTTGCAGTGGAAAGCCGCCAACCTTGCAGGGATTAATTAATTCTCCGATCAGCGACTCTAACTCCTCTTTGGTATCTGCTCCTCCGAAGATGTCGTCCGCATATCTTCCCTTGGTCAGAGTTCGCGACGCTCTGGGGAAGTTGTGACCTTCATCCTCTACGAGTTGCTTCAACACTCTTAGTGATAACCATGGAGCACTTATGTTCCATATGTTACGGTGGTTAGTTGATAATCACATGGCTCTTCATTTTTATTTAGCCGCAGGATCCTCTGATAATTCCAGTCTTCAGGGTCAACGTTGATCTGTCTGAACATCTCGGTGATGTCCATCCCAAAACCAGTTTGTGTAGTCTGAACCACAAAAGCACATCTGAGCTGTTGGTTTGTAACTTTTGCCCAGCGTGCGTGATCTCATTGATTGAGACTCGTGATGATGACTTGGAAGACCCGTTAAAGACTACTCTTAACTTTGTCGTTATACTGTCTTCTCGAAATACTCCATGATGAGGGAAGTAGGAGTGATTTGATGATGTAGCCTCTGATGGTGCCTGTACCATGTGACCCAGATCCTCGTACTCTTTCATAAAGTTACGGTACAGCTCATTAAATGAAGATTCTTTTGATAATTTTCTCTTTAACCTTCTCAGCATTGTCTCAGCTACGTATCTGGACGAACCAAGAGACTCGGGACTTGATTTGAATGGTATTCTCACCACGTATCTTCCAGATGCATCTCGATAATGTGTTCTCTTGAAGTGTTCCTCACATTCCTGCTCTTCAGGTGTGAGAGTCTCTGACGATGGCTTCACAACTTCTTCTTGTTCCCAGAAACTTCGAAGAAGTTCAATCAATTGTTGATTGGATGACTTCTTTACCGTTGATAAAGATGTTCTCGGGTAACAATTGTCACAGCAGGCTGGTCCTGATATGACCCAACCAAATTTTGTGTTCTGTGCGATTAATTGATGCTCTGGTCTTTTGATGAGACCTTGTTTGATGATGTCTCGATAGTAGTCTGCATCCAAAATGATGTCAATTGGACCAGACTTCCAAAATGTTGGATCTGCAGGATCTTTGTTCTTAAAATCTCTGGTGTCTTTGGACTGGCATGTGAATGGTGGAATTTTGGCCGTTAGTTCCCTCAAGATGCAAACGTTACATTCAATCGCCGGGTTGTAAGGCCGATCCGAGTGAAGTGTAACTGTTGCATTGCCTCTTGTTGAGCTAGACTTGGTATGACCAATTCCGATGATGTTGATTGACGAGGCTGTTCTCTCTAGCTTCAATTGTGATGCTAGGCTCTCTATGATGAATGATACCTCTGAGCCTTGGGCAATCAGTCCTCTTGCTCTTCTATGCTGTCCACTGGATGACGAAGATGCTTTCACACTAGCTGTTGCTAGTATTGTTAGTTTCTTTGTTGATTGTCTCACTTGATGATTGTTCTCGATGACCTGATTAACTATGACTTTCCTCTTTCTGATTCTCTTTCTCCATCGCTTTCTCTTTGGAATCGTTGGCGTTCTCCTCTCTCATTGTTTGATGCCTGAGGCTCCATTGTTACTCTGATCCTTTGATGATCTCTTTGATGGATCTTGGATCTGCTTCCTCGTTGCGTCTTTACTCGGGTCGTGAATCATTGTGTGGTGTTTATGATGACATTCACGGCACCATTTCGCAGATTTGCAGTTTCCTACTATATGAGGTCCCAACCAGTTGAAGCAGATCTCTTCCTCTTAGATGCGTTTCTCGAGTGTCATGCCATCGAATCTGTCACATTGTGGACCAACCCAATGATCTTTCTTTCCACAGGCAACACACTTCCTGTTGTCCTCTTTAGGTGGTGGTTGTTCATTGGAATTCTCCTCAATATGCCCATGATTAGATCTGGCATTATTGTTGTTGTTGTTGCCTTTTCGGCCGTGATTTTTTGTTGATTGATTGGGATGGATCCTTCCCCCTAGCGCCATCGCTCTCGACTCGATGAATTTCGTGAACTCGCTCAGTGCTGGCCACTCTTTGCTGGATCCATTGCTCAGATACCAGGCCTGCCTCGTGTCCACATCCAGAAGTCTTCTCAAGATGCAGCTGGTTATGATGTTCCAGTGTTTCGATGGCTCACTCAATGCTTTCACTGCTCCCAGTGATTGATTGACTGTGTCGACCAACGATACTAATTGCTTTTTTGATCGCTCACTCAATGGCTTCAGATCCAAAACCCGATTCATGTACTCTTGGATGATTTGTTTTGGATTCTCGTATCTATTTTATAGTAGATCCCAAGTCACTTGATAATTTTCCGCACGAATTCCAAGATGTGCAATGAGTGTCGATGCTGACCCCTTTGCGCAGAATTTCAATAAGACTAGTTTGTCTTGATCGTCGATCCTTGAAATCCCTATGGTTCTCTGAAAAAAATTACTTAAAGCCGGCCATTTTGTATAATCGCCTTGAAAAGGTTCAAAATCAACTTCAGGTAATTTTAGTGCAAGTGGGGGTGCTCGATTTGTGTGCTCGACTCGTTCTCTCGAATGAATATGTGATAATGCACTCGCGAGACTCATTTGTATTTGTGAATAATTGTGTTGAACTTGTATGTACACGTCGTCAGTAAAATACGGATGCCTCATAATTCGCGGTGGTGTATCAGCGAGTACTTTTTGTAACGAGGTTTCTCGTTACGGCTATCGTATCGGCTTATGCCACCTTTGCGTGAAGCTATTCAAGTGTAGAGCTCGAGGAGACTTACACATGAACAGCTAGAAAATACTACCACGGTGCCATCTGCGTAAGATGACACCTTAAAGTTATCGGAAACTAACTGACACGTCAGTGGGTTTTATATGTGGCTGAGGATAAGGCAGAAGCCCAGCTGAAATGCTGGCGCTCCACTAGAGATGTCGGAGTTATCTCCGGGCCTGGCAGTGGTGTGAGAGGAAGAATCACTCAGGCGCACGGAGAGACCTCTAGACGAGGAGAAGTAGCCTCAGCCGATATAAATAGACCCAACGACACGGTGCTCAGTTAGTCTGCCTTGGGTGGCAGACTCGAGAGGATCGGGAGACGTCCCTGGATCCTCTACTGCTCACTTCGGTGAGAGTTATCGTTGGTTGCCCGTGGCGTTTCTCGTGTGGATGGAGGCGTCCGGTATTCTCTGGGTGACGATAGATTAGAGGAATACTGCGGACGGGCTCATCCAGAGGCTATCGCGAAATACCCCAATTCCGACTTGTTCTCGCTAGAGGGACTGTGACTAGATCCACGCCCCTCTACTATAACCAGCACACTGGGTTACCGGGAATGGGTTGCCCATGCCATCCATTGGGGTTAGTAATTCCCCGAGTAATTTCTGCCGAAGGTTCAGCAGGTTAGCCCGAAACCGCCCTAAGAGGTTAAGCGTGGTGAGCCCAGGGAAAACCAGCACACAGTGAGTTTTGTTTATTCCTCCGGTAAAGAATAAACTGGCGCCCATGCTATCGAACCGTGTGTGTGGAAAGGGATGGCCGGAAGTGTAACGGGATGGGACGAATACCTGTTAAATTTTTCGTGATAATTAACAAACATTTGATATTGTTTCTCGATTAATTGTTCTCGTTTCGATACGACCACACTGGATAATTCTTTAACCGCGGCACTCGATACGAACGCAAGCTCATTTTTAAATTCACGTAACCGTGTGAATTGAATTTGTAGTTTGTGATCCCACAACTCTGCTTAATCGCGTTGTTGTTGTCTCACTCTGTTTTCTCGATCGCGTTCTGCTTGTATTCGCGCCGCAGTGGCTTCATCTTCGCCTTCTGTATAAAACGGCCCTAAAAGAAATGCTGACGCAGGTAAAGATCGTCGCTCTTTAATTTGTGTTGTGATTTCCGGTCTCTCTTGGGGGTTGATGGGCTCTACGTGCTCTTCCCTTTCATCTACAGTATTATTCCCCTCTTCATCAGTAATTAAAACATTATTTAAATTGTTAGTCTCTTGCTCCTTGGTCTCCTTGTCATCTGGACCCTTTGGAAGATCGAATTCTCCTGATTCTGCCATGTTAGCTTTAATTTAAATAAATAATTACTTATCTTGTAATGAAGAGTTAATACGTTAGTCTCTCTCTTGTATTTAAAATTGCCCACGCTAGAGCAGTCGCTGACAGCTGGCCTCAGTGCCTCTCTCGTGCCTCGTGTGTTGTGTGAGGAGTGGGGATAGCGTTTGCCCTCACTGTATCGTCGCTCGGCTCTTTACTCCGATGAACTTCGCTGCTATTCAGCTAGTGACGTCAAACGCGTCACTGATGGTCTCTCGGTGAGGATAAGCACTCTGTCTCACTCACTTGTCGCGATGAATGTCGAGGATACACGAACTCACTTCGTACGATTTCAAGACGCGTTCACGATGTGAACAACCGCGACTCTAATGTTTTGGAAATGCGACACTGTCTCTTTTGTTCAAGCAAAAAAAAACTCAACTATTTCACTTCACGAAAATTTTATCGAATTTTATGTCTCTGTTTGTTTCTCTCTAACTCAGATGTAAAAGAGAGATAGATGAAAAACTCACTCAATTAAATTTATTTCCAAAGAAATACACTCTCAATTTTCACTCGAATTTCACTCAATAATTTTTGATTTTAATTGTTATTGCACTGATTTCCGCGATAATGTTTCTTATGATATTTTTTAGATAACTCCACTTGGATCACTCCACTTGAAGCTGGATCACAGGGATCCGGCTCGAAGGACCATGTTAAAAATCATGATAACTTTACCGTGATCTTTACTGAAGGCAATTCGATGCAACTCGCCGTGATTCCTTTGATGTTTTTCCTCAATTTAGTGGACTATATTTTTTATTGGTGTTGATGAATTTCTCTACAATTTAACTGCCTCCACAGCCGGCCGTCAGGAACGAACAAATAACACAAACCTGAAGGGACACAAGGATCTGTTGAAGGTTTCTCAAATAAAGTATAACTCGTGTATTACAAAAATATATAGCACTTTAATGATTCGACTAGAATACACTTTTGATAATTTTCACTGACTCTTTGATTCCTTTTGTATTGGATTATTATCTCTGTATGTTGATAATTGTCTCTCACGAACTTTGATATTAAGCACAGTCGTAAATCGCGATTAATCAGATAATGTCTCAGTGAATAATCACTCAAAAACCCAAGAAAACTACTCGTCGTTTTCTACCATGCGTCTATCGAGTCGGCGTGAGTTTTCTCACTCGCACTCGTTGCGATTCTCGTGGTTACACTTTGCACGTTCCTCACTCAGGATCCAAAATGTAAGTGACGCGTAAAATCGCGTAGTTACTCGTCTCCCGCTTGTCACCAGGGTCAAGACGCCTCTGGTGACCATCAGGATAATTTTAATAAGATTGATAACTCGACCGCGCCTCGGATAATTCAGGATCAGTCGATAATTAACTCAGTTTATTAACATATTTAAGTAATGACCGCAAGGCCAATCATTCACGTAAATATTCTTTGATTTTATTTGAATATTCATGAAGTAATACTCTTCTGTCCTTTTCTAAACTTTCACTACTAGTTTCTTATCGAATCATGTTTTTTCCATAATAGGACGCTCTTGGAAACCACCGATCTAGCAGTGAGACCAATCACACACTTCCCAGCTGCGTTGGACGAAGCTGTGAGTATATAATTACACAGTGCCAGTGTATATATTTGCGGAAAGAATGTCGTTTTCGGAGACTTATAATCCAGTTAATTCAAAGAAAGACTATTCATATAATTCTTTTTAATTGTTCATGCATGCATAATTTGGCCTTGATATCTCTCCTCCCATCACATCTGGTATATTATTGCTTAGTGGAAGATTCAATGAATAGTCTGCCGGTTATTCAACAACCTCTATGAAATGTCCAGAATGCCTTGATTCTTGTTTCAATATCCTTTACCGCTGTGAAATTCCTATAGTACTGTAAAAATACAGGGAACTTTTATGTAGCTCCATACCACGGGTAAGTATTTCGATCGGAATGTTTCATTCTATATGAATATGATGTACAAGCCTTGAGCTGCGGGGAGCATCCATTATGAGCCCTCACTTGGATAATGTCCTGTCTACCTGAAATGCCGTAGAGTGTATCAGAGAATCTATAGAGCAATGTCACTACCCTGCAACCGATATCCAGTAGATTGCACTGACGGAGAATTGAGGCCCATGCATGTACACATGTCAAGTCATTGAAGTATGATGATGAAGATGCTAGTTTTCAGACAGATTTTTACTGCAGTGCTCTTTCCATTTGCAGGACCGCTACAGCCACTTTGACGGAGTACGAACGGTCTCCATTAAAAAGGTCAGTTCATCTCTCTTTCATCTTATTGTTATTCATTACAACTCTGAATCCGGGAATAGTTCTCATATGATACAATTAATCACTGTACTTCTTCTCATTTCCATGATTCTATCGACATTTGAATCTACGAAGTTACTCAAAGAATCTCATACTCTCTATTCCATTGCCAAATGAATACTTTGATTATGAGTATTGATTTTCGAGTTACTGTATCTGTGAGGGATGACCTCCCATCTCCTGAAAAATTCATCACTCCGAATCAAAAGTTAAACAACAGCAAATCGAGACCAAATTTCCAGTAAATGACTTATCACAACTTATCGTGTGAACGAACTCATATTTCATATGAAACAAACAGTATGGAGTTGTATTGCTTTCCATCATTGGTCAAATCAGCAATTATGGTCATCCCCAAAAAATGAGGGGAAATTAATTTAGAAAACATTCAAATTTTCCATACTGCACCTACATTTCGTAGCACTAGAGAGCCCCTTCAACGTGGTTTTTCATTGTCAATTTTCGGATCTTCAATTTCCATTACTACTCATCATAATACTTCTTACTAACAGCTCATTTTTCTAATTGCATCATCATTATTCCTGAATGCAGCAATCGTCAATGATTTTCATTATTCAAACCTAATTGGTCAACGTTTAACCTTCATCGACTCTCTTCTTCCAGTCGATTGCATTGAATCTTCCCTTTGCACATCGAAACCCGAATACTATAAGAATAATGGAATTAACTGAGAGTGGAGATTCAGTGGTTAATGAGAGAATTATCGACCGAACAGAGGGGGCAGCACCTCGTGGAGCACAGAGTTGGGAGCCAGGCACCTTGCGAAAACTGCCCACTCTTGTGTCAACCGAAAAATCACAATAACGTCGATTCATTAAGTTTCTGAATTGAATGAAGAATTGGTCATTATGCTAGTGATTGAATTGTTAAAAAGGTTAAGTAGAATTACCGGACACAATAAGTGCCAAAAAGCAAAGATCCCCGAAGAGAAATGAGGCTGAAATTACAGGGATTACAGACTAGAAGGATTACAAGGGAAATTACAGAGGCTAAAATGCCGAAGAGAAAAAAAAATAACAACAGCGTGGACAACTGCAGTATTTCAGTTTACTTAGTCAATTGATACTGCAATTGATCGAAATAAGGATTAATTGTAAGGATTATTCGGTGGGAATCAAATGAAGTAGTTGGGAACTTGTCCAGCCTGTCATTTGATTGAATTATTGTAATTAGTAACAAGTGCAATTGCTGGCGCCAAACTAGCAACAATATTGGCGCCCACACGCAACGTAAATTCAACGGTAATAATTCATTTGATCACGAAAGCGTGAGAGCAGAAAACCGGATCAAGAGTTGACAGACACTCTGGCATAAGTAGGTCGAGAATTGTCAGGCATTTTTTCGCCATTTCGGGCAAACAGCGTCCGGCTTCAAGAGCATTGGTGATTCGGCAAGAATGCACGTGGTGCAGCCATCCTGCATTAACAGCCCGCACCATCCAATTTGAATAGAGCGGCATTCTCAAACGTCACTTATGACTGTTTCGCGCCAGTCATCCGAACTTGCTAGATGTGACTGTAATCGGCAAAATCTTCTCGTTTATCCATTGAATACTTATTGTTGAGGGCAATTATCACACTTGTTCATTTCTTCTGCCACCGGACCTTCTCTCAGGGAATATAACCAGGAAATAACAGAGGGGGTGCTCCCACAGGGACAAAACCAGGGACTCCGCTTGGATCTTGTTGGTTTTCTCGATTTTCACCGGATTATTCGATCCCAAGTGGTATTCCATTTGACTCATATCCGCTATCACACAAAATCATACCCACACACACGAACAAATCATATCTATATTCCCATTCAAACACTACGGAGGCATACATTCACAAGAAATTCCGTACCTCGTATCAGTGTTTCTTGCTCCATCCATAGGAATTCATTCCCATGAATTTGAATAATATTCATAACGTTTTTTGAAATTAGGAAACTTCGAGCATTGAAGATTCATTCAAATCTGATCTTATCAATTCGTAGACATTCCACGACTCATCTCACGTCTTGTGATCAATTGAATCATTGGTAAGTTATCCGTGTATTCGAATGCTCATACATGAAATCTCAAACAAAGACTCCCCCATTCAATTAGCATTTCCATGATAACTTATCGACCTGTATAACTCTTAGTTGTTACGTTCGATTTCAGTTCAATTTCAATTTTGAATTACTTGATCATTCAATATTATCTAGACTTCCAGCATCTCTAATGTGATTGAGTGTTTTTTCAGTCCAACATGAAAACATCGCAACCATCCGGTCAGTAACCGGGTACCTGGGGGTCCATTTCACTTTCGAAGGTAGAATTTATTGTTCTCCCCCTTAAAAAATTGTTATGACCACTGAAATCCCCGAAATTAAAATAGGTCAACAGCAATTTTCCGTCAAAATTTGTTATAATAAATGATTTAGAAGCAGTTATCAACCATTGAACTCGATAACTTCACCGTTCAGTGGCCGGGTGCCCGGATACTTATTGAGGTCATCCTGTATGGAAGCAAGGTTTATACTCACTGGAGAAACTGTTTATAAAAATTTTTAATCAGCTTGTAACGGAGATTCGTCCAATCCCGTCACACTTCCGGCCATCCCTTTCCACACACACGGTTCGATAGTGTGGGCACCAGTTTATTCTTTACCGGAGGAATAAACAAAACTCACTGTGCGCTGGTTTTCCCTAGGCTCACCACGCTTAACCTCTTAGGGCGGTTTCGGGCTAACCTGCTGAACCTTCAGCAGTAATTACTCGGGAAATTATTAACCCCAATGGATGACATGGGCAATCTATCCCCGGTAACCCAGTGTGCTGTTTATGGTAGAGGGACGTTGATCTAGTCACAGTCCCTCTAGCAAGAACAAGGCGGCATTGGGGTATTCTGCGATAGCCTCTGAATGAGCCCGTCCGCACTATTTCTCTGATCTATTGTCACCCAGAGAATACCGGACGTCTCCATCCACACGAGAAACGCCACGTAGCCACGCTACGGGCAACCAACGATAACTCTCACCGAACTGAGCGGTAGAGGATCCAGGGACGTCTCCCGATCCTCTCGAGTCTGCCGCCCAAGGCAGACTAACTGATCACCGTGTCGTTGGGTCTATTTATAGCGGCTGAGGTTGCTTCTCCTCGTCTAGAATTCTCTCCGCGCGCCTCTGTGATCCTTCCTCTCATGTCCAAATAGTTAGCGGGTGAATAATTCATTTATAAATTTTTTCTAATTGCATCCTGTTGGTGGTCACATGGTGGTCCTTGGTAGCATGGATTTATTTAATTGTTAGTAAAACTCCGCTTACAATAATTAATTCGTTATTACGGTTAGTAGTTAGCGAGTAACTTGCATAAAATCACCAATTTTTTTACAGGGGTAGATGTAATAACGCTTGGTGGTTGATGGTAGTCATATACCACAAACATTGTAAGGATCATTTTTTATTCATTCAATATTCTTTATTTATTGAGGAAACAAGTCATAGTGAGGGCGTTCGCATCGCTACCAGGAACTCACGTCCACTCTTATAAATTCAAAATGAGTCAAAGGTTGGGGTTTCAGTTCAATTATTTCATATTTCAGGAATAATGTGGGGGAATGAAATTACTATCAAATTTAAATTTCTGATTCTTTTACAGAAAACATCATAAAAATAATTCCACAGTAGAGTAAAACTGAGGAATAACTAAGAATATAACGAAAATTTTCCTGCAAATTGTTTGAAAGAAATATATATTTCCAGAAAAATCTGAAGAAAACTTATTCATAGAAAATTCGGAGAGCTACTGAAAAGTTCACTTGCTCAATTTTCGTAAGCCTCCTTGTTTCTAAGATACACCCTTTTGGCCCTTATACTTTTTTGTAGGCCTTGAAATTCTCTACAAAACATCTTCCGGTGGAATCGTTCTATTTCGATTAGTTTCTGAATTGTTCTGTTAAGGGGTAACACCACCGTAGAAGCCTGAAAAACTGCGTTTTTCTTATATTTCTTCCTATAGAAGAAGTGACGATCAAATAATGATATTTAAAAGAGTGATTGAGCATATATTTGAGTTTTCAGAAGAAAAAATTCACGAAAAAATGTAAAAAAATGATGACAGGAGAGCCTTCCTTGCCAGGCTTCTCGAATTAGAAACACTCAAGGGCACACGGTGTAACTGGTGCAAATATGAATTGAAAGAAAATGGCTCAGTCTAGATACACATAGCTACATAAATGCATAGGGTATTCCAAAAATATTGTTTTTTGTGTGATTGCTGACCATTTGAACGAAAAAATTAAAATTTTGGCACAGAAACCGGTAATTTTTTATCAATAAAAAATTTGCAAAACAATTTCTTGAAATACCCTACGTATTTCTGTTCGAAATATGGTTTTCAAGAGGCTGTGGAAAATTCAAGATAATGAAAATCATTGAAGTCATGCCGCGTGCCAATTTGAAAAATCATGTTTCGAGAAAAACGCGATTGAAATTTTGACTTAGGCTATGAATGTGAAGAAATGTCGTGGAAAAAATTCAAAATTTCATGAGAAAAACAGGGTTTCAGGTGATAGCTTTTCTTGCTTGTATTCTGGGAGGACCAAAATAATTTTTAGAGCAAGAAAAAAATGGATTTTTTGAAAATTCTACAGTGGTGTTACCCCTAAAAAATGATCACGACGACGAGTTAAAGGTAGAAATAGAATAAGTTCACGTTTTGTAATTTACTATTTTTGAGAAAATATCTTAGGAATTAAGCACAAAGTCAAGGCTTAGTTGGTAAGAGCTTCAACTTGAAACTAATTTACTCGTTTCTTGTTCACTTATTGATCTTACGTATATTATTATTGCAGAAACGAAGAGGCATAAGTACAACTACAAGAGAAGGTGAATAATAAATAAGAGGCATTCCGCGCTATTTCACTCGATTTCTGGGTCGTATTTTTTGATTTTGTTCATTTTTGAATATGTTGCTGACATGGTTATCAGAAGTCATTTCCCGAAAAAAAAAATTAAAAAAATTTTTTTTTGACGAAATTATGACCATTTTTGATTTTGCAAAAATGGCATATGTGCTCATTTCTGTTTAGCTTTAAATACTCATATCTTCTTCAATGTTAGTTTTATGGAAAAAAAGAAAGGAGTCTTTTCTCTCGAAAAATAGTAATACTTTGCAATAAAATTTAGTCCGGAAGTTGAAAGTTAATATTTCTATTTTTTAATACCGAACTTAATAAACTAATTGCCGAAACACAACTTTGACAAATCTTAAAAAATCTGGAAAAAATATATGTTACGGATTGAATTATTTTGGATTTTTCTGTAAATTATCTTTTTCCGTCTCGGAATGGTTGACGAGATATCGTTTTTTCAATGTTTTCGCGTGTTCCGTGGCCGACGCTCCAGAGCCTTGCGCATACGCACAGCGCACTAGCAGCAGGTCACGTGGGAATTGGCGCGTAGGTTGAGCACTTTCCATAGCAGAGGTTTTCACGTGACCTGCTGCTAGTGCGCTGTGCGTATGCGCAAGGCTCTGGAGCGTCGGCCACGGAAGACGCGAAAACATTGAAAAAACGATATCTCGTCAACCATTCCGAGACGGAAAAAGATAATTTACAGAAAAATCCAAAATAATTCAATCCGTAACATATATTTTTTCCAGATTTTTTAAGATTTGTCAAAATTTGTGTTTCGGCTATTTGTTGATTAAGCTTGTTGTTAAAAAATAGAAATATTGACTTTCAACTTCCGGACTAAATTTTATTGCAAAGTATTACTATTTTTCGAGAGAAAAGTCTCCTTTCTTTTTTTCCACAAAACTAACATTGAAGAAGATATGAGTATTTAAAGCTACACAGAAATGAGCACATATGCCATTTTTCCAAAATCAAAAATGGTCATAATTTCGTCAAAAAAAAAATTTGTTTATTTTTTTTTTTCAGGAAATGACTTCTGATAACCATGTCAGCAACATATTCAAAAATGAACAAAATCAAAGAGTACGGCCCAGAAATCGAGTGAAATAGCGCGGAGTGCCTCATAAACAGGAAAATAACAAAGAAATTATTTTTTTCTTTTATTAGTATAACAAAGAAATAAAGTCAATTTTTGATATCAAAACTGAGTAGAAAATTTTAATCTGTGAATCAACTCAACAACTTCAACCTAACACATAGAGAGCTCCATGGGGAATGATGGTAATATCCTCGGAGCAGTTGCACATTTGAAACTCATAATTGGTCTGACGAAACATCGCCCAGCTCCCGTCCATTTTGAGAATGTACACTTGGTAGTATCCTTCGATGTGAGCAGTCACACTGACCAGTCTAAGCAGGTAAAGAGAAAGAAAAGAAGAATTAATTGAGCATGAATCTCCAACCTCTTCAAAATACTTCAAAGTAATTCGTAAAAGGACATAAGGATGTTACCTATAAATTTCAATCAGTTGCAATTGATTCTGTATGTCTTTGAGCTTGCAAGATTCATATGAGCCGCTGGCGGTCACGCATAACAATTTCAAATACACTTGAAAATTGTAAGTAAACTTCACTGTACATAATTGAGGACAACGTGAACATTGTACATTGTAGAGCTCACGATATAATTCCATTGATTTTTCAAAATTTTTGAATTTATATCGAACGAGCTTCGTTCACTCAGCTTCTAGATGAGTTTGGACAATAGTGTAAGCTGTACACTGAGTGCATTCGTAAACCTTGAAGAGACTGGGTTCATTTTGCATACACTGGTTCCAAATGGAGTGAACAGTTCCATTTAATCTAATCAGCCGCTGCGATTTGCCTTCTACTGAATATGGATAAATGCTATGTGGGAAAACTTGTCTCATCAGGGCCATCCTCTGTTGGAAAAAGGTCTCATCAACTCCATTCTTCCCTAGCATCGCAGTCAACTGTAGCATAGAATTTCGAGATTGTCCAATGATATCACGATACTGTGCATCATCACACGCAATAGCATGGAACGTATGGATAAGAGCATCGAAGCCATTGCAATTCTCTACATAAAACTCTCTGCCCGCCAACTGGACACAACTCAACGTTGGGATTCGAGTAGCATTGATTTCTTGCTGCATGTTTTTAGCATTGCTGATACCTGGAGCTGCAGGTTTTATCAAATTCATTTGGCTATTTACCGTTGGACCCGTTTTCTTGCTATCAGCAATAATTTCAGTAGGCGAGTCTACTTCACCACTGCCATTCATTGAATTTGATGCCTTATTTGGAATGGAATACAAATCTTGGTTCATTTCATTCCACAATGAACTTGGAGGAATACCAGCCAAATCTATCGACGGATCATTTTGATGTTCATTATCTTTCAGACCTGATTGATCATCGATCTTGGGTTCTCGATTTTGATTCGTCTCTCCATTCATTGGTAACTTAGATTGATAATGTAAGTCTGCCGCTATTGATAATGTAAGTAACTGTACACTTGGTCGATGGTGATCCAGGTTTATGCATCTCTGGTTCGTCATCAAATTTTGATATTTTCAATTTTATTTGTTCACTTGAAGGCTCGACTGTTTGACTTGGCGAAGTGTTTTCTTCAGCTTCCGATTCCCATGATGGTGAGAGACACGTCAAATCTTCTCGGAGGTAAGTAACAAAATGTGGTTCTGAAATCTTCGTTGTACCGCAGGACTCGACTTTCACAGCACAGTCATTATGAACATACCACTTGCCGTTTACCCTCTTACAGTAGGCAATATAATGATCATCCTTGAAACCAACGCCACCAGTCAATCTGAAAAATGAATAGGAGTAAGAGAAATTATTATTTCGATTAAACATTATTATTTCGATTAAACAACATTTTGTAATTAATTATTATGACATAAAAATTTCTATTAAACATAACTTTGTAATTAATTATTACAATGTAAAAACCTGTCAGATTTATCCAAAGTTATTTTTTCAGGGAAATCATCCAGTTCGCACCGCATTCCTCTCTCAGTCGGTGGTATCCCTCGAATATCCAGCTCAATACTTATGCAGTAATTTGGAACTATAGTCATGATACAATGATTGGAACACTTTTTACATTGTGCTAAATAGATTCCAGGGTTACTCCCAAGTGATTCTTGTAATGCTTCGAATCCATCTTGCATAATTATTTCATGGTTGATGGACACATTTTTCTGAGAACAAGTGTCTATACCACAACTATTGCAATTGTAAGATATCGATAGACTCGGTACATGTGGCAAAGAAGAATTCGTAATTGTGTCGATTCATTGGCTTTAATTCTATCTTGAAATAAGTGCTTGAGTATCAGAGCCCTTTTTTCATAAACATCGTTCGTTATACCCTGCTCTACAATTCGAAGGGCTAACTTGAAGGCTTCATTATCTTCCTGCATAATTAACTTCTTAAAATCATTACAGTCAAGAGCCATAGTCATTAAAACTTGAATCTACGCAATGTAATGGCAGGTGTCCTCGATGAAATAAGCTTTACCTTCAATCAATTCAGGCTCAGGACGTCGATTACCATTTTCCACGATCCAGCCTGTCTGTCGATCATTCAATAATTTATTTTGAACTGCTATTCGAGGATTTGACCTGACGAATTTCCCTTGTTTCCTTGAAGGTTTCTCTTGCCATTTCAGTTCTTCACTTGCACGCTCGACTGAACGTTCTTTTCCTTCAGGCAGCGGCATTTTCAACTGAACTTTTTTCAATTGTCCCTCAAACCCCTTACTTCGCCAGTTATCAAGTGTATTGGAATCAGAATCGGTATCTGAATTATTTGTTATCTGAACTGGATTGCGGGAAGGATTCTTTGACTTATTGTGATTTCTCAACAGACTTCCCTCATTATTGGTTGATGCTGAGGTATCACTGGACTTTGAGTGTTTTTGAAGTGAAACTTCTTATACGAGGTTCTTCCGTTTAACGCTGTTGCGTTACTTTTTCCACGCTTCGGTGGTGGGGGAAAAGAAAGGGAGAGAGAGAGAGATAAGATGAGTGAGAGAACGAATGTGCGCATGCGCACTCGTATCCCTACAGCATGGCTCGTTAAAGTCGTGCTGGCCAATAAAGTAACCTCGGAAATATTCGGCTCTCATGCTACAACATGTAAATTTCAACTTCGGGTCGGCTTCAGAGGTTTTATTTCTTGAAAAATTGCCATTTTACACTCGGCTTTGGATTGAAATATCTCGAAAACTACTCAAAAGTGGCTAATATTTTCATGATACCGCTTCACAATTAATGTGACACTTTTTTCTAAAAAATGAATCGGCTCATGCATTAATTCTTGACAAAAGGACAGTTTTTCCCATTTGTAGACTCATAAGATGTCCCCGGAATGTATTTTGCATCAGCTCTATGGAGCTGAGCATCATGATTGTCTCGAGAATATTCTCTCCGTGTAGTTTTTTCAGAATACTCGGAATCTAACTGAGATGGTAAATATAGTAACTCGCAATAGCTCAGCGGTAGAGCACCTGACATGTAATCAGAGGGTCGTGGGTTCAAATCCTGCTTGCGCATTACATATTTTTTCCGGAATTTGATTCTCTAAAAAATTTATTAATAAAAATTAATTTATTAATAAATTTATTTGTTTAACAGCTAACGATTTTGCCTGAATCTATTTTTTTCAGGGACTGGTAACGTTACTTTAGTTTAGTTTAGTTTCCGGGCGAATAACTAAACGAAAGCGGTAACGTTAGTCGCAGTAACAAAAGTAGTAACAAAACTCGACTAACGTTAGTCACAGTAACAAAAGTAGTAACAAAACTCGACTAACGTTAGTCGCAATAACAAAAGTAGTAACAAAACTCGACTAACGTTAGCCGCAGTAACAAAAGTAGTAACAAAACTCGACCAACGTTAGTCGCAGTAACAAAAGTAGTAACAAAACTCGACTAACGTTAGTCGCAGTAACAAAAGTAGGAACGAAACTCGACTAACGTTAGTCGCAGTAACAAAAGTAGTAACAAAACTCGACTAACGTTAGTCGCAGTAACAAAAGTGGAAACAAAACTCGACTAACGTTAGTCGCAGTAACAAAAGTAGGAACAAAACTCGACTAACGTTAGTCACCATATCAATCAAACAGGCATCCGTGGCAGCGGAATTTTACGTTCTTTTACAATTGAATGACGATAATTTACGTTGGAACACATTCTTCTCTTTCAAATAAGCCCCTACTCATCTTCGTAGGACAATCAGAAACTGTACCCAGGAGGGAACATCCAAAGTGAAAAAGTGAACATTTATGGACAATTTGGTATAATTCGAAAATAATTGAATTTAATAAATCCTCATCATTTTATCTTATAGGGGAGACCGGGGTGAAATGGGGTACTTTAAAGCACGTATTCCCGGACCCCATTTTGCCTCGGTCTTCACTATTTTATTGCGTTATAACACGAAAAGGAAGCTTTTGAGACTTCAACAATCGCGATGATTGACAAAATTCAGGAAGAATCATTTGGAAGCATTCTGCTAATTCATTAGCAGAAATTGACAGGAAGAAATAACAATCTAAAGGATAACGTAGAAGAAATAGCAACTAACGCAGCGACCAACGCCTACTTGTTATTATATCATCTCAATTCCAAATTTCAATTAAGGATAAGTCGGGTAAAATGCATATGAGAATAAAACCATTGGAGATAGATCTTTCTGATAACAGCATGGAAAACATGAGGAGACATTCGGTTAAAAATAACCATATTCTAACGTAAAATCTATTCTTCAACATCAGAATACATCGAGAAGGCCGGAAAACCTGGACGTCCATCATCGTATTTGAACGTACAGTTGGATGCGGTTAATTCTGACGTGGACTTAATGTAAATTTTTTTTGTACTTTAAAAATTGACGAAATTAATGAAGGAGAAAAAGAGGAGAGGGAGAAAGATAGGAGAGGGGGAAAGGTGGGGTAAAACAGACACGTTTGAATTTGTATTGTCAACATTAAAAAAAAAATTGAAATTAGTAAAAATATTCATTATTTCTCGTAATTCCATTGGAAAGTCGGAGAAATTGGCGGTGGAATTCATGTGTCAGGAATTATTTTCTGTCATTGTTAAAAATTTTGACTTTTTGGTCAAAATTTAATGACAAATTTCGAAAAAAAAAATTTTTGATAGTTTCACCAGTTTTATTGCTTGTCGCGTGGGAATTCTGAATGAAGGTGGAAAGTGAAATCAATTGTGGAAGATTCATGGAGTTGTCAAAAAACAGATTTTCATTAAAATGCTCATAAATACTTCAAGTATAGATATTTTTCACTGGTGAATTCGATAAAACCATACTAAATTATCTGACCTTACACCTCCATTCGGAATTCCCAAGCTTTGGCCAAAAGAATCGGAGATAATCGGAAAAAGTGAATTTTTCTAAAAATAAAAATAAATTTAATAGTGAGCCAAAAAATTCCAATTTTCAAAAAACAAAAAAAAATTCTGGGGCTTATTTTTAACCCAATGTTTTCTGATATTTTCAATGCTATTATCAGAAAAATATAGCTCCAACGGTTATATCCTCATGTCCATTTTACCCCACTTATCCTTAATTGAAATTTGGAATTGAGATGAAATAATAAAAAAAAGAAAAAAATTAAATTTGAAAAGAAATTTAAGAGTTTGAGGAAAAATTATCATTTTCCCAAAAGAAATGGAGCGAAAAAAGAAAAATCATCAACGTATCTTCCCATCGAGTTTTCGAAATTCATTCATGATAGTCATTCAAAAAAAATTGACAGCAACTGCTAATCATTTCTTTGGAAGATCCTAAAATAAATATGCGATGCATATTTGAGCTGAATTAGAATCGCAAAAGATATATGTTTTAGGTTTGCAGCAGACAACGAGGAAGCTCCAGGCGATCACAGAAGTTAAGCAGCAATGGATCTGGTCAGTATTTGGATGGGTGACCGGTTGGAGTATCTCGAGAACTACTGAACCGGATTCGTTTTTTATTGAAGTGTTATTTCATTTCGATCTCAAATTTCAATTGAGGATAAGTGGGGTAAAATGGACAGGAGAATAAAACCGTTGCAGATGAATTTCTCTGATAATAGCATTGAAAACCTGAGCGAACATTAGGTTAACAATATGTCCCACAATTTTTTTTGGTTATTTGAAAATGCGAATTTTTTGGCTCATTATTTGAAAATATGCCACTTTCTATTTTTAGAAAAATTCACTTTTTTTCGAACACCTCCGATGCTATTGGCCATAGCTTGGAAATTCCAAATGGAGGTGAAAAGTGAGATCATTTGGTATGATTTTATCGGATTCACCATTGAAAAATACCTGAAGTATTTATGAGCATTTTTATGAAAATCTGTTTTTTCTTCATAAATACTTTGAAAATCGACTTTTGCAAATTGACAACTCCATAAATCATTCGCAAATGATCTAACTTTCCACCTCCATTCAGAATTTCTACGCTATGCTCAATGAAACTCATGAGATTTCACAATTTTTTTTTTTTTAATTTTGTCTTTGAATCTTGACCAAAAAATCATTTTTTTACCAATGACAAAAAATCATTCCTGACAGATGAATTCCACTCCAAATTTCTCCCACTTCCCACTGTTTTCACGTAAAATAATAAATTCTTAATATTTTCATTAATTTCAAATTCTATTCATAATGTTGACATAAGAACACAAACGTTCTACCCCACCTTTCCCCCTCTCCTCTTTTTCTCCACCATTAATTTTGACAATTTTCAAAATACAAAAAAAATGTACATTAAATCCACGTCAGAATCAACCGCATCCAACTGTACGTTCAAATACGACGATGGACGTCCCGGTTTTCGGGCCTTCTCAAGGTATTCTGATGTTAAAAAATAGATTTTACGTTAGAATATGGTAACGGTACGTTCGGCATCCACAAAGATCAAAGGAATATGTTGAAAGTTCGTCGAATCCGTCGCAAAAATTTCGAATCGGGTGACTAACGTTAGTCAAGTTTTGGTACTGCGACTAACGTTAGTCGAGTTTTGTTACTTCTTTTGTTACTGCGACTAACGTTAGTCGAGTTTTGTTCCCACTTTTGTTACTGTGACTAACGTTAGTCGAGTTTTGTTACTACTTTTGTTACTGCGACTAACGTTAGTCGAGTTTCGTTACTACTTTTGTTACTGCGACTAACGTTAGTCGAGTTTTGTTACTACTTTTGTTACTGCGACTAACGTTAGTCGAGTTTTGTTCCTACTTTTGTTACCGCGACTAACGTTAGTCGAGTTTTGTTACTACTTTTGTTACTGCGACTAACGTTAGTCGAGTTTTGTTCCTACTTTTGTTACTGCGACTAACGTTAGTCGAGTTTTGTTACTACTTTTGTTACTGCAACTAACGTTAGTCGAGTTTTGTTTCCACTTTAGTTTCGGTATTAATGTGTTTCCGAGTAACTAAACGCAAGAAACGCAGTTTCGTTTCGTTACCGAGTTTTGTTACCAGTCCCTGATTTTTTTGTAGAAGATTTCAGAAGCTAGAAGAAAGATTAAGGCAAATGGGCGTATCTCCATTAGATTTTCATATATTCTCAAGGCAAAAACTCATTGAAACAATTCGTCTATTCATAAATCTATTTTTTGTCGTAGGACTTTGATAAATATCTGGGAAACTGAGCGAGATGATGCAATTTTTGTAGAAACTCTTCTTGTAGTTCTCAAAATTCTCTACAGGAAAACTGATGAGAAGAATTCCGTCATCTCGCTTACTTTCCTAGATATTTTCGACAAAACGAATATCAAAAACAAAAGAATATGAAGTTTGTAGACAAATTGATTTATCCGTAATTTTCTTCGAATATCCCTGAATTTAAGCGAGATAGAGCAATTTTGCACGAATCCTTCTTTATAGAGAGCTTTGAAAGCTACAAGAAAGGATTGAAGCAAAACTGCTCCATCTCGATCAATTTGTAGTGTATTCGCAAAAAACTGATTTAAAAAAATCTAGTTGTCTGAACACTTCATAATCGTGAAAAAAAAATGATAATTTGTTAGTGAACAGATAACAAAAATCCCATAGGCAGAAACTCAAATTGTCAAAGTGTTGTGTTCATTACACAGCTAAATGTGCTGAGCTGTGCTTTTTTCCGTTTTCCTTTGAGATTAACTCAGTATCCTCACTTTTCTCAATTATTATCACTTGTTCATTTAAGAAAATCCGAATAATTTACCGTTATCTATACATAATGAGCAAGAAGTTTCACTACTGTCGCGTGGGTTCCACGCACCCTCTTTTTGAAGTGAAACTTCTTTTGGGAGGGTACCAACTTTTTTCTCGCGTCACGAAACGAGCGTAAGGCTTTGAGGGGAACGTGGTAGTAGAGTAGGGGGGGGGGGGAAGGAGAAATTTTTGCTGCTGCCGTCCGGTCGCTCTCCGGCTGGTGGGGGAAGCCTGTGTTTTTTTAAATTTTTTCTTTTCAACACACGGAGAGAAAAATATGGGGATTTATCTGAATGATTTTTTGAAAAATTACGGAAAATTGTCATTCAAAGAAGGAGTTCTCATGAAATACGAACGAAAAATATCCATGTTCCACCTTCTTCTATTCCTTTTGGTTATATCTCCTATGAGAGGGGCTAGTACCAACCAGACCATGCTCCTGTTGTGGAATATCTTCAGTGATTTTATTATTTGGGTTCTGTAGCCCATGGAGGCGCTGTAGCACTCTGCTCAAAAGTGTGGGAAGTTTGAAATAAATAACTCACTATTATATTTACACTAACACTTGATTGTTTTATTAATTAACATGAAATATTCTCTCAAATGCAATTCAATGGTTACAATTACATTCACTAAGCTCTAATGTTCAGCTCGTAATACAATTCGTCATTTATTCTAATTATAATTAAGTTCACAGTTATTTTTATAGAAACTTTACTAAGTATACTGAGAGAGAGGGGTAGTAGGCTTGCCAATCAGGACCTTCGATTTTGGGTTGAGGAGGGGAGGTCCGAGGGTGAAGCGCTCGAGCCACGAAGAAGGGATTCTTGACCATAGAAAGGGGGAAAATCAGGGATCTGCTTACTTTCCCAATAAAACGGAGTTTTATGGGTTTTATAACTTTTACGTGTTGAGGTGAATAATAGAGAAGGTAAAGAAAAGACAGAGAGACATTTCTAAGGATTGTAAAAGTAGAACCTTTTGCAATTGAAGAAATGCGAAGGATTATTTTTATGGTTTTTACAATTCGCAGCTTGCTTGAAATTTGGTGGCCAGATGTTTAATTACTTTTACTCATCGCGTTTGGGTTCAGTTTCGAAGAAATATTTGCTAAATCGTTTTATTGAGGTTTTGAAAAAGTATTCTTGAAAATATTGTCACTGAGGGAAAAATTCAAAGTATTGGGGTTTTTATTGTTGTAAGGATTGGGGATTGTTGGTCACGTGGGGAATTTCCCCATTGGCTAGTTACCTACGTAACATCTCCCCTCTTAATTAAAAGGAGTTCACTATGGGAACCCTTTTACAATAACGTCAAGTATTATTATTACTACTTTACAATAATGTTATCAATGTTACAATTAAAATTTAATGCTTCTTCTTAGTCACAATATTCAATCATCTATTATAATGCTTGCTGATTTCAATTTATCAGTATGAACTGCTTTGGTGTTATTATTTTCTAAACTTATCTCTACATTGTGATCACTGAACGATTTTATGATTTTATAAGGTCCTGACCAATTGGGATCGTACTTAGAGGTTTTAGGCTCTTTTCTAAGGTACACATAATCATCTACATCAAATTTACAAGGTTTCATATTGTTATCATAATGTTCCTTACTTGTTTCTTCAGCTACATTCAAGTTTTTGGCAGACGCTTGGGTAGTGGTAATTTTCACGAACAAGTTATCAAGATAGTCAATAAATATTTTTTCTACGCGTTTATTTGCGAATTCTGACGGAATAACGGCCTTGACGCCAAATACAAGCTCGTGAGGTGTAAATCCAGTACTTTCATGAACTGATGTATTGTAAGAGAACATTCCAAATCTGATCCATTCGTCCTAATCGTTTTTTGTGCAATAATGCTTCAGATATTCAACAAAGACACGATGTGCTCGCTCAAGAGAACCTAATGATTGCGGGTGGAAGGCTGCAGACGTGATTCGCTGTATTTTAAATATTTTACAAAAATTCTTCATGATTCTACTGGTGAAATCACTTTCTTGATCGGTTTGAATTGTTCTTGGGCATCCGAAGCGACTAATGAAATGCTCGGCAAAGGCAAGTGCAACGGTAACTGAATCTATTGCAGAAATAGGGATGGCATCAGAATACTTCGTTAGATTGTCTTGTATGGTTAATAAATACATATTTCCTTTTTTTGTAATTGGTAAAGGGCCTACGATGTCCATTTGTATCTTTTCGAACGCGGTTTTGGGAGTATTTGTAATACGCATAGGCTGGTGCGTTCTTGGGGCTCGGATTTTAAACCTCTCACAACTAGGGCATGTGCGAACAAAGTCATTGATATCTTGACGCATCTTTGGCCAAAAGAAATCTTCCCTGATTCGATTGAAGAGCTTGGTAACACCTTGGTGTCCACCAACGAGTGATTCGTGGTATTCTTCAACGATTGCTAGTCTTTCGGATTTCAAGGGGGTAACTATTTGGCCGGTACAAACTGTTATCTGGTATTTGGGATCGTTGAATGTACTTTTGAGGATATCTTCGACAATAGACCAATCAATAGACTTAATGCAGTTCTTGGAGCGAGGGATTTTGATAGTTTTTATCTTTAAACTGTCCATTAAATGTTTCAAGGATTTTATAGCAGAGCTGATGTGGGTCACTAAGGGTTCATCTTCTGAAGTGGGCTTAATCACGAGGTGAAATACGTAGCAATTTCCTTCAGGAAAAGTAAAAGTGTCACCTAGACTGACATCACATGATTTCAACTTTTCCATAGAAAATCTTTCTCTAGTTAATAAGTCGAGTCCAATGTCTGAGGTTATATTACGATCCAAGGGGATGAAGTGTGCCAGGTGATCTTTCCGGAGAAATAGGTGATCTTTGCGATAGATAATAGTGGGCAAGGGTGGAGGGGTGGTAGTCACGTCCATTCTCAAAACTTTAGTCAATGTATTATTATCCAATTCTGAATTTTCTAATGTGTCTTCTGCTGGTATTATGTCTTTGGAAGGACAGCCCATTTCCTTTCTTTTTCTTTCTCTTATTAGTGGCCTGGCGATGTCGTCCTGCAAAGGGTTGTGTTCCGCTCCTTTTGAGAACAGCCCTCTCGTCCACAGGTTAGACAGAGCACCTACCACTTTCGTCAGTACATTACCAATTCCGCTGGATCGGGGGCGCCATTCCAGGGTCTTGGGGTTTTGTTCACTCAATTGTGTCCTCCCTTTCTCAGGTCTCGGGGATCTCTCCCTCTCGAGACATGAGGTCCCTATTTCTGCTGTTGTTATTTCTCTAAGGTTACTCTGAACTGTGAGCAATTGTCTTTCCTTTGAGCTTGAGCTTGTAAAGGTTGGAAGCGTCTCATCTTCGTCAGCTGTTTGATAACTGTCATCATCGTTTTCATTAAATTATTTTCATTATTGTCAGGGTGGGGTGAATCATAGCAAATATTTACTGTTCTTTCAGGTGTTAATTCCCCGCGTCCGAGGAAGATAGCACCTATCATTCGTTCATTTTTAAAGTCAAACTTCCACTGATTTTTCTCGTTGTCTAGTAGGGAATTCGGAACTGGTAGCGAGTCACCGGAGACTGGCACCCTTTCCAAATTCCTTAGACATAGGACTAATTTAGATTCTATTTCGTCAGTTGTAGAGATGAGAGTAGGAAATTCGGGATCAACAGGGTTTCTGGAGAGTGCATCTGCATTGGAATTAACTACGCCAGGTTCATAAACTACTTTGTAATCATAACCATCTAATTTTATTCGCCATCTCATCAATTTGAAACTGGGGTCTTTAGTATTATATAACCAAACGAGGGGGCGATGGTCTGTCAAAAGGAAAAACTTATGACCGTAAAGATAGGGTCGAAAGTGGTCGACTGCAAAAAGAATGGCTAGTAGCTCCTTTTCGGTTGTAGAATAGTTAAGTTCGGCGTCTTTTAATGTTCTTGAAGCGTACGCGACTGGGGGGTCTTTTCCTACAGTTCCTTGGCTCAACACAGCACCAATAACGTAATTTGAGGCGTCAGTGGTTACAAGAAAAGGTTCAGAGAAGTTGGGGTATTGAAGAATTGGTTCTGAGCAAATGAGGTCACGCAGAGTCTCGAATGCCTTTTGAGAAGAGTCTGTCCACAGGAAAGGGGTACTTAATTTCAATAAATGCGTTAATGGCTTAGCTATTTTTGCGAATGCGGGGATGAACCTACGATAATAGCCGATGAGTCCGAGGAACAGCTTAATATTTTTTTTAGTTTTTGGGATGGGGAATTCTTTCACGGCTCTTATCTTAGCGGGATCAGGCTTTACGCCTTGCTGGGTAATGAGATGTCCGAGGTATGAAACTTCAGTATCTAAGAAATGTTATTTATCGGGTTGAAGGGTGAGCCCAGCATTTTGCAGTCGGCTCAAAAGTTTTCGGAATTTTCGGGAGTGCTTTTCTAAGGATTTGGCATATATCACGATATCGTCCATGTAAACAAATAATTCGGATCCTTGTAATCCCGAGAGGACCTGATCCATCAACCACCGTAGCTGGCGCGTTTTTCAAACCGAAGGGCATTTTCTCAAATTCACAATGGCCATGTGGGGTGGAGAACGCGGTTTTTGCCTTAGATTCGGGATCCATGGGTACCTGATGGAAGCCGGATGCTAAATCGAGAGTCGTAAAATATTTCGCGCCACCGAGCTGGTCTAAGATGTCTGTTATAAGTGGGAGAGGGTATGAAACACCTACGGTTTTTTCGTTGAGCCCTCTATAATCGATTACCATTCTCCATCTCTGTTTTCCAGTGGAGTCTGGCTTCTTGGGGACAATCCACACTGGACAATTATATGGGGAGTTGGAAGGAGTAATGATGCTTTTGTCTAAAAATTCGTTGACTTGACTTTTTATTTCCTCCTTGTGTATTTATGGGAATCGGTATTGCCTAGTGTTAATTGGTACTTCGTCTGTAGTAATGATTTTATGTTTTGTGACTGACGTGGAGCCTAATTTATCGCCAGGTAAAGTGAATTGATAGGGAAATAGATTAATGTCACTCATGATACTTGTTCTTTCAGTTTCGTTCAAGCCATCTAATTTAAGTGCTTTATTCAATTCTACTAGTCTTGAAAATTAGGTTTAGTTTTATCTCTATCGGGTTCTACTGTTCGAGCTGAACGAGGTGCTGGAGGAGCAACTTCGCATTCTTCCATTTCTACGGGGGAAAGAGTAAGAGTAACGAGGTTAGCATTACTATTGATAGCAAAAATCTTCACGAAACCATCTTCTTCTGTCACGAGGGCTTCTCCGAGATATATTCCGTGGCCTGCGTCAATCAATTTTACGTATCCTATTCCTGCGGTTGTTCGTTTAACGGGTATACTAATGAGGGTTTTCGATCGTGGAGGTAAGTTATAAGTCGAGTGTGGAGAAAAAGGAATGGTGGTCTGTCCTATCCGCGAATGGCCGGTTAGAGTTTCCGTGAATTGCAATGTAGCACCTTCTTGTTCAAGAAAATACATGCCTAAAATCCCAGATTCTTTAGTGAGGAAATCGTTATTTACTATTTGAAATTTGGACATTTTGTTATTGATTTTAAGAGATATTTCGCCAATTGTGTGTATCATTCCCGATCCGATTCCCGTTAAATGATAAGTGATATGTGAATTTATTTGGCTATGTGGAAACAAGGCATTGATTTTTAATAAATTGAGTTGAGATCCTGTATCGACTAAGAAATGAGCTTGATTATCGCGGAACTGATCATTTTCTAGCTTTGAAGTTGGGAGTTCTGTGGCGTCGCTGACTTGGGATTTGTAGCAGAGTCGGTGACATTCGCGTGGGCAATAAGGGGTTCGACTTGACATCTCGCGCTCTGCTGAAGTCCCCCTAGCAAGTTTAAAGGCTGGGTAGAATTCGACTTGAGCTTTTCTCCACGAGAAGTATGAGTTCGTGGTTTTCCTGAAATTTTTGATCGGCAGACGGATTCCTTATGACCAATTTTACCGCACCAGTAGCAGGTCAGTTTCGGAGGCTGAGGGCATTTTAAAGCTATGTGACCGATTCGATGACAGTTGTAGCAAGTTCTAGTATCTCTTCTAGTATTAGTATCTTGGATTACTAATGTGCGAGAAGCACGGCTCAGTTTTGATGGGGTTTCTTGTGAGCGTTCACTCAACTCCCTTTCGAGGCTGGTGGCAATATCGATGGCTGTATCAATAGAGTCTAATTGTTCCTTCAAAATAAGCGTGCAAAGCAATCGATCGTGTAATCCCCAAGCAAAAGCGTTAATAGCAGCACCGTTCAGTACTATTTTAACTGCCGCAACCTGTTGTGGACTGAATTTTTCTTTTGCGGCTTCTAACCCCCTGTTTAATATTTCACTCACGCGTGCACCGAAGAAATTCGCTTTTTCATTCTCTGCTTGTTTTGCCCCTTTCAATTCATCAATAACTCTATTAACATTGAAATAACATTCAAATGTGGCTTTACGTATCCTCATCAACTCGTGGAGGCTCTCCGGCTCCTGTCGATTCGCGATGAGTTGCTCCGCCTGTCCTTCGATTTTATTTCTAATGAGAGCGAGTAATAAACCGCGGTCAGATTCTCTCACTTTTGAGTCTGCAAGCTTGCATTGTCTTAAAAATTTACTCAGAGAACATGATTTACCGTCGAATTTGGGGATCAAATTTTCTGCAAATTTAAGAGATAAGTAATTTGTCTCGGACTGGCTAGCGCTATTATCCGGGATACTAGAAATGTCTGCGGAATTTATGAGAGAAGCTATACTAGGGGTTTGATTCGAATGAACAGGAGATTGTACTTGCGCCTGAATGGGGGTCAGGTTATTCGGTTCTGATCGGGGAGTAACGACGGAATTACCGGGGTATTGTACAAGAGATAGATCCTCAACTTCAAATTTACCACTACCGCTAGCGTTGCGTGAACGGGATACTCTACGTCGCTTAATTACTCGCGGCATTCTGTGGCAGTTCTGTGGCGTCGCTGACTTGGGATTTGTAGCAGAGTCGGTGACATTCGCGTGGGCAATAAGGGGTTCGACTTGACATCTCGCGCTCTGCTGAAGCCCCCCTAGCAAGTTTAAAGGCTGGGTAGAATACGACTCAAGCTTTTCTCCACGAGAAGTATGAGTTCGTGGTTTTCCTGAAATTTTTGATCGGCAGACGGATTCCTTATGACCGATTTTACCGCACCAGTAGCAGGTCAGTTTCGGAGGCTGAGGGCATTTTAAAGCTATGTGACCGATTCGATGACAGTTGTAGCAAGTTCTAGTATCTCTTCTAGTATTAGTATCTTGGATTACTAATGTGCGAGAAGCATGGCTCAGTTTTGATGGGGTTTCTTGGATTCCCTGATTATTCATCCCCGGACAAAATATCCCCGACACAATATCCCCGACAAAATGTCCTCAAGACAAAATATCCTCAGACAAAATATCCTCAGACAAAATATCCTCAGACAGAATATCCTCAGACAAAATATCCTCACATAGAACATTCATAGCAAAAATATCATTACGAAAATTAATTTCAATACCAGGAATATTATTTATTTGTCATGAAAAAATGTCCTTTTATTAATACTAAATTGAATGATACATCACAGCACTTATAGTATACTCTTTCAATCTGTTTTCTCTCTATTGCAATTAAATTTAATGACATAATAATAAAATATATCACCCAAAAAACATATAAGATATCGATCAGCCTTCAAATTTCAAAATTTTTGCAACATTTTTCAGATATTGTAACTTATTATCACTATTGTGATTCGAAACAACATTTTTCAATCGAGTATTATAATCACGATAAGCTTGACGACTCTTTGGAGCTGGATTTAACCCAGAATTGAATTGGGTAATTAATAACTCAGTGTGAGTTTGCTCATCTTTCAGACAATTCACAAACTGAAGAATATTAGCATGAGAAACTCCAACTCGATGGCTAAAGCCGTGATGCCATCCCTCCATTGGGTTATTAGAACGAATGTCATCGTCCAAAACTGCCAAATAACAATTCCACAACTTCAATTCAAATAGTGCCTTTTCACGGCGTTTTCGATTGTGTCGTGGCACACCAATCCATGTCGGCTCAAAATAATCCAGCAATTTTTTGAGAAGATCACTATGGAGATCATAAAAATCACTCGACACAATTTCCTCAAAAGCAGCTATAACATCATCTGCGGGCACAAATGCCAACACAAGCAGTAATCGTATATTATATGCAAATTCAAGATCAGTATTGTACTTCTTCTGTAATCCACAAGCTTGCACATGTCTCCAAACAGCTTGCGCAAAATGAAAATTGCAACCAACAATTTTTGTGGTAGGAAAATATTCTTTAAATGCTCCGATGAATGCCACTTCAAAATCCACCATCATTCGTTTTGGTGAAAAAATTGGTATTACTCTTCTTATTTCCTTTAAAAATGATAAATAAATAACTTTTGTTTTATCTGGAGCCAACAAGTAAACAAGAGGCACAGATTTCCCATTTTTCATACCATGTATAGTATACAATTGAGAAAAAATATTCGGAACAACACGAAAAGTGCCATCACTCAACCATTGCTCACACATCGATAGAAAATTCAAATTTTTTTGGGTGGTGAACACCAAAAAATGTTTTTTATTACCACCACTGTCATGGAGTAAAAATAACTCGTCCTTATGTGTCAATTTACATGAATCTAGTAATTGTAATTCACCTCTTGTTGTTGGATGAATGAAGGGTTCCACGTTATTATTGGAACGGATACGATTAACTGCACGAGGAAGAGATGAATCCTTGGGTAATAAAGATGTTACAGGTGAAGATTCTCCTCGCAATACGCCAGAGACAATTGTTGACGGCTTCTCAGTGGTTTTTGCTGCTTTCTTCATGATCTTAGCTTTAATTTTTTTAACTTGAATTGCAGCAATATCACCTGGATGAAAATGTTCTGGTATTGTACCAACGATATTTCCTAAAAAAAATTGAAAATCGTTAGACAAATAAAACAAATATAATTAAAAATCACTCATTTTTAACAATATTTTACAAGAAATCATTCAAAAAAAAATAAAAAGACTCAAATTCAAGTTAGAAAAATAATAAAAAATTAATAAGAAAGGATAAACTAACCTGTTTTCAATTCTGTATCAGTATGAATGATAGCGTTGCATTGTGGAGCAGAAGCACAACGCCAGGTTATGTCACTTTTGTTAACTTTTTTTTTGGAATACATAATACCCTCAAATATTAATAATTTTTTATTTTTTTGAGATAATGTGAATTGTAAAGGCATGATGGAGGATAATACTGAATTACATACACAAATAACAAAACTAATAACTATTGCAACATAAATGCCTCTCATCGATGCCACAATTGATCACAACAATCACACGATATGGCAATATATTGGCTCTTTATCTCTGATTTCAGCGATGATCAAACAGTGTGAAAATATGATAAATTCAATATGCTACCAGAGGGCGCTGTGACATCATTCTTCTCAATACTCACAGACACTCACTGAATTTGAAGTCACAAAACAATCAATAAGAAAGTTGCATTCAATAAATTTGATAAATTTGAGGATATTTTGTCTGAGGATATTTTGTCTAAGGATATTTTGTCTGAGGATATTTTGTCTGAGGATATTTTGTCTTGAGGATATTTTGTCGGGGATATTGTGTCGGGGATATTTTGTCCGGGGATGAAAACTCCGGCTACCGATTTCTTGTGAGCGTTCACTCAACTCCCTTTCGAGGCTGGTGGCAATATCGATGGCTGTATCAATAGAGTCTAATTGTTCCTTCAAAATAAGCGTGCAAAGCAATCGATCAGGTAATCCTCAAGCAAAAGCGTTAATAGCAGCACCGTTCAATACTATTTTAACTGCCGCAACCTGTTGTGGACTGAATTTTTCTTTCGCGGCTTCTAACCCCCTGTTTAATATTTCACTCACGCGTGCACCGAAGAAATTCGCTTTTTCATTCTCTGCTTGTTTTGCCCCTTTCAATTCATCAATAACTCTATTAACATTGAAATAACATTCAAATGTGGCTTTACGTATCCTCATCAACTCGTGGAGGCTCTCCGGCTCCTGTCGATTCGCGATGAGTTGCTCCGCCTGTCCTTCGATTTTATTTCTAATGAGAGTGAGTAATAAACCGCGGTCAGATTCTCTCACTTTTGAGTCTGCAAGCTTGCATTGTCTTAAAAATTTACTCAGAGAACATGATTTACCGTCGAATTTGGGTATCAAATTTTCTGCAAATTTAAGAGATAAGTAATTTGTCTCGGACTGGCTAGCGCTATTATCCGGGATACTAGAAATGTCTGCGGAATTTATGAGAGAAGCTATACTAGGGGTTTGATTCGAATGAACAGGAGATTGTACCTGCGCCTGAATGAGGGTCAGGTTATTCGGTTCTGATCGGGGAGTAACGACGGAATTACCGGGGTATTGTACAAGAGATAGATCCTCAATTTCAAATTTACCACTACCGCTAGCGTTGCGTGAACGGGATACTCTACGTCGCTTAATTACTCGCGGCGTTCTCGAAATTATTCTGAATATAAAGCAAAATTTCTTATATCTAATTTTATCTATATTTACGAGTCAGCTGCTGAAGATTCCCCTGGATCGATGTCCGATTGTCTCTGGCCGTTGATGAACCCTTGGAGTAGTCCACTTTCCTCGTGTCATCCTTCCTTCCTGGTGTTGTATTCTTGTTGCTCTCGACGTCTCGGGTCCCAGGCTTCCGCATACAAATAGTTCATTTATTTATTTATTCTTTCAATGTTCTTTTCGATCGCGTGTGTTCTCTCAGTGGAATTTCTTGCACGGTCACTTAAAACACCTTTCCCCGGCATTCACCCTCCGCTCCTCCGGGAAAACTGCGCACAAATAACCGGGGAGAGAGAAAGTACGCACAATTGACTTGAATACTGTCAATTCTCTTCAAGAGTGTCTATTAATTCTATTTGTCACTTTGTCGATCGATAATGAACACTTTACAGTTCTCACTTCTTGATAATCACTTCGTATAAGAGTTCGTTTCTCTTCAATTATTATTTCCACACACTTAAGAGCCGGCTGATCAAATTATCAATTTAATTTGAATTATCCCACCGCTGTCACCAATTTATTGTGGAATATCTTCAGTGATTTTATTATTTGGGTTCTGTAGCCCGTGGAGGCGCTGAAGCGCTCTGCTCAAAAGTGTGGGAAGTTTGAAATAAATAACTCATTATTATATTTACACTAACATTCGATTTTTTTATTAATTAACATGAAATATTCACTCAAATGCAATTCAATGGTTACAATTACATTCACTATGCTCTAATGTTCAACTCGTAATACAACTCGTCATTTATTCTAATTATAATTAAGTTCACAGTTATTTTTATAGAAACTTTACTAAGTATACTGAGGTCGCGACTACTTGAAAGTTCGTTCGGAAGTGCCTGTTTCTAAAAATTCTATTCTTCCTCCAAGTGCTCGTTCCGAGAGGCCCAGCCCTCTAGCTGAGAGAGAGGGGTAGTAGGTTTGCCAATCAGGACCTTCGATTTTGGGTTGAGGAGGGGAGGTCCGAGGGTGAAGCGCTCGAGCCACGAAGAAGGGATTCTTGACCATAGAAAGGGGGAAAATCAGGGATCTGCGTATTTTCCCAATAAAACGGAGTTTTACGGATTTTATAACTTTCACGTGTTGAGGTGAACAATAGAGAAGGTAAAGAAAAGACAGAGGGACATTTCTTAGGATTGTAAAGTAAAACCTTTTGCAATTGAAGAAATGCGAAGGATTATTTTTATGGTTTTTACAATTCGCAGCTTGCTTGAAATTTGGTGGCCAGATGTTTAATTACTTTTACTCATCGCGATTGGGTTCAGTTTCGAAGAAATATTTGCTAAATCGTTCTATTGAGGTTCTGAAAAGGTATTCTTGAAAATATTGTCACTGAGGGAAAAATTCAAAGTGTTGGGGTTTTTATTGTTGTGAGGATTGGGGATTTTTGGTCGCGTGGGGAATTTCCCCATTGGCTAGTTACCTACGTAACACTCCACCTCATAATTTTTGCTTTTATTTCTTGAAAAATTGCAATTTTCCACTCGGCTTTGGATTGAAATATCTCGAAAACTACTCCAAAGTTATCGAGACATGCTGTGAATGAAATTTAAAGAGAAGATTAACGAATGAAATCAGCAAACCTCCGTTTTTTTACGACTCGTAGTTATTAAGATATCGATTTTTGAATGAAAAATTCAGAAAGAACGTCTAAGCGATCATTTATTTGCTATCGGGCCTCATCCATTGTTTCTGAACTACTCATTAAAAAAATGATATCTCGGAAACTACTGGTCGTAAAAAACAGCGTTTCGCTTATTTTGTTCGTCAATCTTCCCCCTAAATTTCATTCATGGCATGCTCGATAAATTTTGCATAGTTTTCGAGATAGTTCAATCCAAAGCCAAGTGTAAAATGACCAATGGCTCATGTACCGAAAACAGTCGAAGGTACCCAACTATGGCCCTCCATCTAACATATTATGAGACTGACATGAGAAAAATTCGGAAGTAAACGTGTAAAGATTCTGAGTGGCTACTTAAAATTTCTAAGTGCCAGGAGAATTTGTCATTGGATGGAATAATGAGCAAGAAGTTTCACTTCTGTCGCGTGGGTTCCAAGCACCCTCTTTTTTGGTATGGGGCTAGCCATTGGTTCTCCTTTATCAACGTATCTACTCAGTGTAGCAGACAATACTCAGTTTTGGTCTTTGGTATTGCTCAAATGTAATTTGATGTGCTTGTCGATGCACATGGTTTTGGCATAGTTTTTACGTTCAACGTTCTTCCACAGATGAAAATATCCTTCAATGGTACTTGACGATCCATTTCCTACGAAATGGGCAATCCCAACCGCTGTCCAGAGAGTAAATTCGTAGTAGAGACTCATGAAAGCTTCAATGAGGTCGGGAACATAGAAAGGATTTAATTGAGAACATTTTTTATTCGGTGCTTCATTAAATTTCGCCTTCTCCACGACTCAGTCAATCCATTCTTGCAAGCGACTCTTATAACTTTTGGAAGGATCCTCGTTTGTGAACTCTTGCTCTGAGTCCTCTCCACTTTCATCTTTTTCTTCTCTAGTCTTTCTCAGGTCTCGATGAGGGATCAGTTTTTCCATGGCTTCCTTAGCATCTTCAACAGTTCCATCAGGTATTGCCATAATGGACTTATCTTCCTCCGTAATCTCCTCCAATCCACTTCACGGTTGCAAGTAATTTCGACATCTTACTGAAAAAATTATGATGACAATGATAATTTAGTAGTATGATACAGAGATGATATGTCTTATTCGATGAATCTCGATTCACATTGCGTGTAACTTTTAGTCTGTGATGTCCAAATTTATAATTTTGATGAGCTGAAATTACTCGTTAATACGTTCTTTCAATCAACCCTAATTTATCTTCCAGAAACCCTACGTATTGCCTGAATTTTAAAACCGTCTTATTCCTTGGAAAGTTTTCGTGGATTGGTCGGATCAAATGAAATTGTACACTCACTCTTATTTGATTTTATAATCCAGTAATAGATATAGATATATATTTTTCCTTCTAAGTTCACTTGATACACAGGTTTATTTGAAACTACACTAATTGTCTATTGTTGTTGATTTAATTTTTTTTGTAATAGTCCAAATTTTGTTTAAAAGTTGGTTTATTTTTCAGTTATGATTTATATTATATACTAAATGTCTATATTCGTTTTATTTAATTGATTTTAAATGATTAAAATTGTTCTTTAAAAGTTAGTATCTGATATTTGATTTAGAAAATGAAATTATTTGAAAGAACATTCGGTTCTTGGCATGCAGCAATTTGTATTGCCCTTTTTAACCGCTAGATAATGAGCTAACTTTAATTTTAGGAATTTATTTCCCTGAGAAGATCACGGCACTCTATTCTTTACTCCATTCAATAATAGATCGACGTACGGTATCTGTTTGAGTTGTTCACTGGTTTTTTGAATATTTATTAATGATTCGCGAGATTTAACCGGATTTTGAGAGGAGCGTGGTGTGAGTTAAAAAATGACGCGTGCACGAGATTTTCTATTTAATATTATAACTTTATTATAATTTTGCACTAATAAAATATCACAATTTTATATCACTTTTTGTTTTAACAATAATTGACTTGAGATAATCAAGAGTTTTGAGAGTTTCTATTAACTATTTTTTAATTGAGAATATTTGAGAAATTCTGAGAACACTTTTTGCACTTGACGCGAGAATAGCTCTTTCGAGAATAAGGATGAGAATTCCAAGAAAAATATGGCAGGTGTCCTGAATTAATTAATCTATCATTCGATAGATTGCGGGTCAGAACACCTGTCAATCAAGTGGCGCCTCGAGTGCCAAAGTTGAGTAGGTCACGGTCAGTAGGCCGATGACCGATAAAGAAATTTGAGTGGCTCTGTGTGAGTGTGAGTGCGTGAGTGTTTCTAATGGTTATTCGTCCATAACCAAACAGTATCACTATTTCTTGAATTACCGTGTGCGAAAGTCAGTTGATTTTCTCTGATCAATTTCACTCTATTATCCGCAAAGGAATTGCCTTTCTTCCAAAAACCGACGACTTAAGTTAAAGGCCGAAAAAGGAGTGTCTTCCGAAAAAAATTTCATAAAGAAAACTCTGTTTCTCAGGTGTGGGGGTTATTGCCCCACCTGGTTGCAGTATATTTCCTCTTGTTTTGTTATTTCAAAAAGAGTACACAATTGATGATTCTTAAATTCTATTGAGTTCGTCAATCTCGGATGGTCGTCGGCCTTACGGGCAACGAACTCCTTGATCAGCGATTTCAAAGCTGTTTAGTCTTATTCCTCGATTCTAAACGAATCCTTCGGAGTTGTAAATTCCGAATTTCTGATCTTTCAGAAGAGGAATATTAACCAATTACTGCACGCCGAAACACGTCCTTGTGCAGTTGGTTACAGGTTAGAGATAGGGATTAGATAGGAATTTCAGGTAGTGGAGACTTGGATAGTTGGTGAATGAGAAGATTTCTTCTACTGTATCGCTGATTATTTATTTCTTAAATATTTACAGTGAAAGAGTAGTCTTACTCTGAATAACTAACTTAATCCTAAAATTACATTGATATTTATATTGTCAGATTTTGGGGTCTGTTCGCTGATTGGTTACAATTTTGGAAGAGGGGGTAGAAGTAGTTCGGCGATTGGAAAAAAGGTAGTGGGGATATCTGGAGGGTGATTGGTTCGGCGCCACCGATTTCTTGGGCCGAAGGAAACAGTGGGGGAAGGTCTGACGTCGATGGGGAAAATTGGTGACGTCAGCTTGCCAGGTGTTGAGGGTCTGTTTGGGATTATCCGGGGGAGGAGAGGTAGTTATTGCGGATTAGAAGTAATAATCGTAAACCTAGCGGGGGTTTGCATTGTGCGTGAAGTCATAAAACCTAAGGAAGGGATCTTGAGTGTGGAAGGATGAGTGTGTTTCTATATAAAAGAGGAAAAATATTGTCCTCTTGTTCTTGGGGAAATTCCCGTGAAATAGAATAATGATTTCTCAATTTTAATCCTCTAGTGAGTTCATACGCAACATACTCCCCCGTTGAGAGAGGAGCGATCAATTATTGATTAGTCTACTGGGAGGGGTGCTAGTCTCTTCACGTTCCGCTCGAGTTCTCCATTGGACGTCTTAAGTTTGACCTTCCGAATGATTCCATCGCTGGAAGGAAAAACTTCGATGACTCTTCCCATGCGCCATTTCAGTGGTGGTAGATTGTCGTCCCTGATAAGCACCATGGATCCAGTGGTAATTTGGTGCTGTCCTGTTGTCCATTTGTGACGGATATTGAGTTCATTTAGATACTCTTTATGCCATCGGTTCCAGAAATCTTGTTTAAGCTTTTCCAAATGTTGCCATTGTGATAATCGATTCTTAGCAGTGTCAGACCAATCTGGTGATGGGAGATCAGTTGTTGGTTCGCCATGGAGAAAGTGTGCTGGTGTAAGAGCAGAGAGATCATTGGGATCGGATGAGATAGGAGTCAGAGGCCTTGAATTCAGGACTCCCTCAATTTTTATACATAATGTATTGAGCTGCTCGTAGGTTAGTAATTCGTTGCAGATGACTCTTTTCAGATGGTGCTTACAAGATTTGACCGCAGCTTCCCATATCCCCCCACAATGAGGTGATTGAGGAGGAATGAATTGCCACTGGATCTCTTTACTGGCTAATTCACGCTGGATGGCTTCTTCTGTCTTCTGGTTACGGAGAAATTCATATATCTCCCGAAGTTCGTTGTTGGCGCCAATGAAATTGGTGCCATGGTCGGAATGTAGGATTCTGCATGATGGATGGCGAGATATGAACCGACTGAGGGTGGCCAGGAACTCTTCACTGCTCAAATCACTTACGACTTCGATATGTACTGCTTTGGTGATGAAACAAACAAAAATACATATCCAAACCTTGATTTTATTTCGATTGCGGACCCTTTTTTCTTTGATGAAGAAAGGACCACAGTAGTCCACTCCGGTATGTGTGAATGGTTTAGCCTGGGTGATTCGTTCCTTGGGTAGATTAGCCATTGGGTAATTGACTGATACTGGATTCAGTTTAGCGCAGTTGAGGCATCTCCTGATGACCTGCCGAATTTGATTTCGTCCATCAATCAACCAGTATTTTCGTTTGAGCAGATGGTGTGTAGTTTGAACTCCAGAATGAAGGTTGTCTTCATGAACCTTCTTGATGAGGAGATGAGTTACGTGATGACTCTTTGGCAGCAACGCCGGATGTTTAGCTTGGTATTCCAGTTGATTGGCCTTCTCCAGTCGTCCTCCCACTCGGATGATTCCACTTTCATCCAAAAATGGATTGAGGCTGAGGATGCGTGAGCTGCGACGAATGGATTTTCCCTTTTCTAGTTCTTGTAACTCATTCGGAAAGCATTCTTGCTGGACCAATTGGATAATTCTTATTTCAGCCCTTTGTAATTCCTCTATAGTGATATATGGTGTTTCTTGTCGGTGAATCCAGCGAAGGCATCTAGCAGTGATGCGAAGTAGTTTTTCATATGATGAATATCGTAGCTGGAGTGAGTGGTCGATAGTCTCTGTTTTCAGACAAGTCACTTTCTTCAATTCTGGTAGGTCTGCTAGTCGTTCTATTTTTAGTTCAGGCCATTGTTCTTCTTCTTCCTTCAACCAATGAGGCCCACCACGCCAGAGGTTGTTTTTCAAAAATTCTGACGCTAATTGTCCTCGTGATAAGGCATCTGCCGGATTATCCTGTGTTCGGACGTGTCTCCAAGCTTCCGTCTCTGTGCGTTCCTGGATTTTAGTTACTCGGTTGGCTACAAACCTTTGGAGTTGATGAGGTTCAGTTTTTATCCAATGTAGAGCTACTGTGGAGTCCGACCAAAATATTTCTCTTTCTGGTTTCAGTTGAGTTGCTGCTTTTACCTTGCTATATAAATTACTGAGCAGCTCTGCTGCACAGAGTTCTAAGCGAGGGATCGTATATGATGCCTTCAAAGGCGTGATTCTAGATTTGGCGCAGAACAACTGTACTTGAACTGTACCATCATCGTTCCTTGACTTTAAATAGATGCAAGCCCCATACGCCCTTTCGCTTGCATCGCAGAATCCATGCAGTTCGATTTTCTTGGAATCGTCTATCATTATTTTCCTGTCGAATTTGATTTCATTTAGAAGTGGTAGTTGTGAGGCAAACTCATTCCACCTGCTGTGAATTTCCATGGGTGTGGAATCGTCCCAGTTCAGTTTGAGTCTCCATAGTTCCTGCTGAATTATCTTAGCGTGTGTGATGACTGGATTGAGCAATCCTAGTGGGTCGAAGATGCGGGCTACGTCCGAGGCAATAGTTCTCATTGTGATGACTTCTCTGGTGGCTATTGGATTAACGGTATAAGTTATCGTGTCTTCCTGGGAATTCCAGTGTATCCCTAATGCCTTTAGAGTGGGATCGTCTCCACCAAGTAGTTTCTTGTTGATAGCACAATCTTCCAAACCCGTTAATAAATCTGGTGAGTTTGATGCACATTGTCGTAATCTGAAACCTCCAGCTGCTAAGAGGTCGATCATCTCATTCCTCAGATGAATTCCTTCTTCTATTTCATTTGCACCTGAGAACCAATCATCCATGTAGAAGTCTCGTTTTAAGCTGATTGCCGCTAGGGGATATCTGGCTTTCTCGTCTTCAGCGAGTTGATGTAGACATCGGACTGCTAAATATGGTGATGATGTTAGTCCAAAGGTTACTGTTTGTAGTTCATAGGTTTTAATTTCTCCATCTTCTCGCCAAAGGATTTTTTGATACTTCGTATCTTCTGTTTTTACTAATACTTGTAGATACATTTTTTCTATATCTCCTGTAAGAACGTATTTATAAAGTCTGAAGCGTAGCACGAGAGTGAATAAATCGTCCTGGATTGTTGGACCCACCATGAGTGTATCGTTGAGGGAAATTTGTGTAGTTGATTTTGCTGAGCCGTCGAACACCACTCGCACTTTAGTTGTGAGGCTAGTTTCCTTCACCACGGCATGATGGGGTAAGTAGAAACCATCTTCCATCTCGTCATTTGCCAATCTCATGTATCCCCGTTGTTTATAATCTTCGATTACTGCTGTGTATTCTTTTTGTAGGGCAAGGTTCCATTTGAATTTTCTCTCTAGTGACAGCAATCGTTTTTTTGCTTGTTGTCGTGAGTTCCCTAGCTGGTCTTTCTTCTTGTTGAAGGGTAGAGCCACTATATATCGTCCTTCAGTAGTTCGGGAAACGTGATTGATGAAGTGCTCCTCACAGGCTAATTCTGTATTAGAAAATGATTTTTCATTGTTTCCGATGTCTTCAATCTCCCAAAACCTCTTGAAGTCATCGATGAGATTGCTGAAGTAAGAAAAGGTAGGTGTTGTCTGAGTGTCGAGATCGAGGTTACCACAGACCACCCATCCTAATAACGTTTTTTGTAAATATACTCTGGATGCATTTGGAAGCTTCACTTGCCCAATGCACAGTGTTGAGAAGAAGAGACTGGCCTTCAAGATAATTTGGATGGGTGCAGGTTTGTGAAATTCAGGATCTGCTAGAGGTAAATTCGCTGGAATCTCCAATGATTCCCTATCCACTTGCTGATCTGGAATGAGTGACGCGATTCTCGGAACTGTGAGGAATTGCAATGTTCTTCTGAAACTGGTGTGGATTGAGGTAATCGTTGTGTGAAGATTGAAGTGTGATTCAGTTTCCATTGCGTTGAGAGTTCCAATTGTAGTTGAACAGGCATGTTTCGTCACTCCTAGCTGTTCGGCTAAATCGTCTGTAATGAAGTTCCTGGATGATCCGGTATCCACGAGAGCTCGACATCGTACTGGTTGGTTGTACTTGTTGTTGATGTTGATGATGACCGTAGGTAGAATGTCATCGTTTGAAGCATCTATAGTGAGGGAGAATGCTTTGGGTTCTGATGGTTGAGTAGATAGTCATGCTGTTTCGTTTTGGCTACCACTGTTGGGCTCAGTAGTATTCTCGGTGTGGTGAAGGAGAGTGTGGTGTTTTTCTTTGCACAGTCTGCATGTGCCTGCATAACACTCTTCTACCTCATGTCCCTTGGAGAGACAATTGATACACCGACCCTGATCACTTATCCATTTTTCTCGTTGATCTACACTCATTTCTCGGAATGCTGAACACTGATATATAACGTGCTCTTCGGAACAAACTGGACACTTTCTTGATTGATTAGGCCTTGTGTTGGTCATGAAATTTTGTATTTTGGGAGCTCCTGATAACCAAGTTTGGTTATTTTTCTGATTTCCTCCTTTTTGAGGATTTCCCTTACCCGTGGATTGATCTTCTTTCCGTCTGAAAGACTTTCCAATTTCTGTAATTCTAGCACAGATGCCTCGTTTTTCTAGAAAGTCCAGTAGTTTTTCGTGGGATGGCATTTCATCGTTTTCTAATGTGGTTTCCCACTGGAAGATGAGGTCTTCTTCTAGCTGATTCAGAATGATGGTAACTATCAGACCATTCAGTTGCTCTTTCTCTCCTCCAAAGGATTTCAATGAGTGCACTTGTTGTCTCACTGAGTTCACCAGCTCGGGCAATGCCTTGTCTGAATGTTTCCTGGATGTGTTGAGTAATAGAGAGCAGTGCCGTCGTAGAGCCTGCCTTGGCTTATCAAATTTCTTGTTGAGAACTTCCCATACATTCTTATAGTCCTCTCCTGTTTTCTCGATGCTTGCTATGACTTGAGCAGCTTCTCCTGAGAGGCAGGATTGCAAATATTCATACTTGTCAATGTCTTCTATATGAGGGTTGCCTCCTATTCGTGCTTGGAACTGGTCCCGAAACCTCCTCCAATCTTCGAATTTACCATCAAATTTTGGTAAGGTAATTTCGGGTAGTCGGATGTTGTACCTCATTGGAGCCTCTCTTGTACTTTGTAGAGGTTGCTGTTGATTTGGAAGCCTGACAGGTTCCGTTTTTTGTTTCATCAGTCTTTTCATTGTTGATATGGCTTCGTCGTACCGATCTTCGATGCCATCAGCTTCTACTTGATGTGTTGCAAGGTTTTCATCATCTAATTCTAATAATCTGACATTACTTCGTTCCCATTCTTGATATTTCTGTTGCAGTGTTTCCATCTTCGTCTCTGGAAGTTCCGGAGTAGCGTCGTTTGCCTGTGCAGTTAGCCAGGTTTCGGTTTTGAGTGTCGTCCGAATACTTTTCAAATTCTCTATTTGAGCCATATTGTGCTTCAGTATCGGTGAGAGTCTTATCGATTGGTGAGGCTTCTTCTTCTGCGGTGGAGTGTGAGGTATCATCCGTTGATGATATAGGAGCTCCCCCGCTCAGGCCGTATACTTCGATGTTGGATATTTGTAGAATCCGCAGTTGAAGAGTTGTGGAATTTTGCTCGAAGGACCAAAATGTTTAGTCTTATTCCTCGATTCTAAACGAATCCTTCGGAGTTGTAAATTCCGAATTTCTGATCTTTCAGAAGAGGAATATTAACCAATTACTGCACGCCGAAACACGTCCTTGTGCAGTTGGTTACAGGTTAGAGATAGGGATTAGATAGGAATTTCAGGTAGTGGAGACTTGGATAGTTGGTGAATGAGAAGATTTCTTCTACTGTATCGCTGATTATTTATTTCTTAAATATTTACAGTGAAAGAGTAGTCTTACTCTGAATAACTAACTTAATCCTAAAATTACATTGATATTTATATTGTCAGATTTTGGGGTCTGTTCGCTGATTGGTTACAATTTTGGAAGAGGGGGTAGAAGTAGTTCGGCGATTGGAAAAAAGGTAGTGGGGATATCTGGAGGGTGATTGGTTCGGCGCCACCGATTTCTTGGGCCGAAGGAAACAGTGGGGGAAGGTCTGACGTCGATGGGGAAAATTGGTGACGTCAGCTTGCCAGGTGTTGAGGGTCTGTTTGGGATTATCCGGGGGAGGAGAGGTAGTTATTGCGGATTAGAAGTAATAATCGTAAACCTAGCGGGGGTTTGCATTGTGCGTGAAGTCATAAAACCTAAGGAAGGGATCTTGAGTGTGGAAGGATGAGTGTGTTTCTATATAAAAGAGGAAAAATATTGTCCTCTTGTTCTTGGGGAAATTCCCGTGAAATAGAATAATGATTTCTCAATTTTAATCCTCTAGTGAGTTCATACGCAACAAAAGCCTTCTCTCCGCTGATTCAATATTTAGGCTAAATAAATATTTGGACATTGCAAGTCCAATAAAGAGGAGTTCCAATTCTCCACTCGCTTGGCAGCTCAATTGTTTTCAAACAAATTTATTTTGATCTATATTTTAATTATCTTCAATTGAAAAATCTCAAAAGGGTGGTGAAGGAGTGAGGAAAAATCAAAACGACCCCAAAAATGATGTTTTTCACCAATATCTCGGAAACGGCGTATGAGACGATAGGATAATAAGTTTAAACAATTAATTAATTGATAACTTTTGGATGAGTCTACGAAAAAATTGGTTCTTCAGACATTGTTCGCCATATTTGGCTGATATGTTCTAGAAAAAATGTTGAAAAATATGAATTTTTCATATTTATACAATATTTTGAAAATTACGGAATTTTTCTCGTGGCTGAGCTGCATACAATAATTTTTAACTGTTAATATGTCGGTTAATTTTGCCAATCCGTAAAAAGTGCATTCGAATAATTTTGTGGATAATTTTGATATCCTCAACTTTTATTGGAAACTTTTTTTCGTATTATTCGCTATTTCCGAGATATTGGCAAAAAAACGTCGTTGTTGGGGTGGTTTTGATTTCTTAATGTCCCTTCGCCACCTTTTTGGGATTTTCCAATCATAGATAATTAAAATATAGATCGAAGCAAATTTATTTGAAAAAAAAAATTAAGCTGGTAGGCGAGTGAAGAATCTAAATTCCTCTTTATTGGACTACTTTGTAAAATAATCGTTCAGTGGTTAACATTCAGTGAGAGGTTAAAGTCGACTGGTCAGCTCGAGATATATAGAAAAAATTACTACGTATTTCTGGTTTTCTATTAAAAGTATAAATTTATTGATACTACCTTGTTTGAAGCAGAATAGAAATAAAATCGCTTATGAAACAATCAACACTCTATTTGTCAACACAGCCTGTTGAAAATGGCGGAAGCACAACACTAGTCAATTGATGAGATATGGAAAAACATTCATGCAAAAATCTTAACGAAAATAAGATAATACGATTATATTTGCCGCTGATTAGTCTTAAGCCCAAAAAACCGATTTCTTCTCAAATCCGCAATAAATGTTACGAAACACAATGATAGTCTTTCGATGTTAATGTATTCAGTTGATGAGGTTAGTCATACATATAAGTACCCGCGTTTGAGACGATACAACTCCATTAGTTATCAGCTACGATGGCTTTCCCGCACCTTGTACAGTCTATACAATAAAGTTACGAGTTCTGTCACTTGTCATTCTCTCTCTGTGATATACAATATCGACTTTCATTCGTCATGAAATTTTGCAAGTGACTATATGCATGAGGTAAACATCATATTGTTGATGGGAGTGCTCATTATAACGGATGCTTTCGCCGATTCATGACAAGTGTAACTATCAACAATGAAAAAAATGTCTCAAAAGCGCTATAAATTATATACGATGTATGGAAATAAAAGTATCATTCCAGCTCGTACAAAAAGATATTGGGCGAAAAGAAGAAAGGATCTGAGGTAAATATTTTTTGTTTGCTTGAATTTCATTTTGCATTTAGTACTTTTCATCGGGAATTAATTATCAATTCCTATCGTATTTTATAAAGCAAAATGGAAACCGCAGTGTGTACAGGAGTACAGGAGAATGTTGCAGAAAGCCTCCATAATGTAGTGAGTAATGAATGATTCCATTTTCAAAAACTTTCTCTCCAATACATCAAAAGGAGTTCTTCTTCAGAAGTAATATATGTTTTTGATGGATACTTCTCTCTTTTGAAGCGTTCACGAGAATTCCATGGGAATGAACACGGCTTGAGAGATTCTGGAGGTGCATCTCCACAAAGAACAATCTCGACCGAATTTCAATCTTCGGATGCTGTTGACGTGGATGGATCCAATGATTCGAGACACTATGATGAATTAAGTATGGATAATAATTCAGATGAAGAGAGCGCAGGAAACAGCGACTTGAATAAAGACAGTATATCTGCAGCATTGGCGAAATATTCAACAGAAGCATTGATAAAGACTCTCTTGATAATGACAACAAAAATAAAGAACAATTTGATCTGTGTATCTACGGGAAATATGCTTAAATTCGCAAAAGTTTGGACTGGCGTTGAATCAACTCATGATTCCAAATACCACTGGAAAAAAATATTGAATATGTTTTGTGACTTTATGTCTATTCATCATTTTTGTGAGAAATGTAATTTATACGTGGGGCGTGAAATGACAGATGAAACTGGAGGGAAGAACACTCTGATGTGCCATAAATGCAACTGTATCGTTGACATGGAAAATAATTGGAATTCAGAGAATATAATGTTATATTTGAACTTAACGGATCAGTTACGATTCTTTTTGGAATCACATCACAACCGATTGATACGCCCCGAAAATCGTTAAAAAAAACAGAAATATGCTGTGGAAGACATTTTGAATGGGGAAATTTACAAAAAAAAAATTAATGATGAAATGATCAGTCTCACTTTTAATATTGATGGCACACCAATATTTGACAGCTGACAAGCATCAGCTTGCCCAGTTCTATGTACTATCAATGAGCTACCACCTAAGGATTGCAGGAAAAATATATTTATGTGTAAGCTTTGGTTTGGTCAGGGGAAGCCAAAATGTATGAGTGAATTTCTAAAACCATTCGTTGCGGAGATGGATACACTGTATAGAACAGGTTTTGAATACATGTATCTAGGAAAGAAATATCTCAAAAAATGTCAATTATTAGTAGGTATATGTGATTCAGTGGCCAGACCCGTGGTTAGGAATTCTACTCAATTCAATGGCGAATATGGTTGTGGTTTATGTCTGAATCCTGGAATCCAAGTCCCTAAAGGCGAAGGTTCTGTTCGTGTCTATCCGATTGATGAATCCGGTACTCCTTTCGGAGAAGGGCTACGAGATCATCAACAAACACTACTTCATGCCATGAGACAAGAGAAAGGAATTAAAAATCGATCAATATTCTCAGCTTTTAGGCTTTCGCGGCCATTGTCATTATTAATATGTTTGTCTTCCGGATGGATACCGCGTTTGGTTTCAGCGTTGCGCCGACGTTTCGCAAACGTTGCAGTTTGCATCTTCAGGGCTATGAGCTCCGATTCTGAGCTCCATGGTCAATGGGTAGTCCTTATATACCCCTTCTGGAGGGGAGGGGGGTAGGTAGGGGTGGGGGTAGAGCCAATCAGGAGTTTTTAATTGACCAGCTGATCAATTAAAAACTCCTGATTGGCTCTACCCCCACCCCTACCTACCCCCCTCCCCTCCAGAAGGGGTATATAAGGACTACCCATTGACCATGGAGCTCAGAATCGGAGCTCATAGCCCTGAAGATGCAAACTGCAACGTTTGCGAAACGTCGGCGCAACGCTGAAACCAAACGCGGCATTCATCCGGACGCCAAACATATTAATAATGACAATGGCCGCGAAAGCCTAAAAGCTGAGATTAAACGCCTCCACGGAGAGGCTATTCTTGGGTCGGTGAATTTATTCACCAAACTTAGGAAGTCCTTGCACGTCCAACTGTGCTCCCTATCCTTTCTAAAAAGGTGCCGTGACCATCGTGTGGTACCCAAGTTCCTCCATCTGAGGACCCCTTTTCCCTCGAAGCAGGCCTCCACCATCCTCCGCCAAGCTTCTTTGAGACTCGTCAAGGAAAGGATAACATCAGCCAGGAAGGATTTGGCTCACTTTTCTAAACAAGTCCTGGATCTCCACCTTCTTTTGTCTCACTCTCTAGAACCTCGGCTTTGAGCTATACTTGATCGTGTGACCCATGAACAAGCTATACGCACTGCTGAGTTGAGAACTGAGATTCAGAAAGGGAAATTCCAATCTCTAATCCCACAGGACAAAGTCCCTATTCTTACCCACACTGTGAAGAATCTCAGTAAACACCAACTGAGTGATACACAAGTATCTGTACTTGCCAAAGGGCATAATTTTGCTGTTGCCCCAAGAAAAGTCCCCACCGGAGAAATAATTAGTCGGACTAAAACAGCCATTCACCATCTTCCTCAGGAAACCAGCAACGAAATTCGGAGACAATTGTCTAATATCCTACACAAGGCCGCTCCTCCTATTGATAATATCACTAAGGAAGAACGTCTTGCTTTGCGTAGTCTTAAGGAGAATAGTGAAATCATTATTCTTCCTGCAGACAAAGGCAACGCAACGGTCGTCTTGTATTTAGATGACTACTCAAAGAGAATTTCAACAATGCTGAGTGATTCCAGATAGTATGCTAAACTCAAGAAGGATCCAACTCGGATGATTGAGAGGAAAACCACTGAGCTCCTGAAGAAGGCACGTCTTTCAACCGAGACTACCAAATTCCTCAGTCCGAAAGAATCATTGCCCCCAAGACTTTATGGCCTCCCCAAAATCCACAAAGAAGCTGTTCCCCTCAGACCCATAGTTAGTAACATCGGGGGACCAATGTACAAATTAGCTAAATTCCTCACAGCGCCTCTCCAGAAACTCACAGGACAGAATGTTTCACATATACAGAACTCACTAGACTTCGTGAACAAACTGAGGACAATCAGAACATCTTCCGAAGACATCTTAGTCAGTTTCGATGTGGAGTCCCCGTTTACTAACGTCCCAATACCAGAGACCTCAGAAATAATAAAAAAATCGAAAAAGATATCCCCAAACCTTCTTCCTTTAGTTGAGCATTGTTTGACTTCAACTTATTTTCAATTCCAGGGAAATTTCTATGAACAGAGATCAGGAGCCGCCATGGGCTCCCCGATTTCTCCGATCATAGCTAACATCTTCATGGAAAATTTTGAAAATGAGGTATTGAAGTCAGCTCCTCTGAAACCTTCTGTATGGTTTAGATACGTAGATGACACTTTTGTTATCTGGCCCCATGGAAGAACAGCTCTAGATGAATTTTTGATATTTTTGAATGAACAACATTCCAATATCAAATTCACAATGGAGATTGAAGAGAACAATCGTCTTCCATTCCTTGATGTATTAGTCCATCGAAACGCTAGTGGCACCCTTGGCCACCAAGTGTATCGTAAACCTACACATACTGACAGATATCTTAACTCGAGCTCCCATCACCATCCTGCACAGAAGAACTCAGTTATAAGCTCTCTCATATATAGAGCTCTTACTATTTCTGAACCAAGCAGCCTAGACAGCGAAATAGAACACCTGGAGACGGCCCTAAGCAAGAATGGATACAAAATCCCACGAATTAGACGAGTCACCAGAAGACTCCAAAATAAGATCTCTTCACAAGAATTGGATGGTCCTGAAAGAGAGAAAGACCAAGAAATACCTAAAGTGGCTCTTCTCCCCTACCTTCAAGGTACAACCGACCGCATCAGCAAGGTTCTTGGAAAACACAACATTCGAACGATTTTTCTACCCCCAAAGAAAGTCGGACAGATGTTACCTAGTCCCAAAGATCCAAGACCACCCTTGAGTACATCTAGAGTCTATGAGATTCCTTGCTCCTGCGGAAAAGTGTACATTGGGGAAACCGGGAGGATGATCAGTACACGGATCAAAGAACACCTACGGTGTTCCAAATATCGCCACCTGGAACAGTCTGCCTTGGCTGAACATCATATGGACACTGGACATATTATTCAGTATGACCAAGCAAGAATGTTGGCCAAATCCCAAGGATACTTGGAGAGAAAGTATCGGGAAGGCCTAGAGATCCACAAGAATCCTAACAACTTGAACAGGGATAAAGGATACCAGGTAAACCCTATTTGGAAAACCGTCCTCCCGGTTTTTTAATTGACCAGCTGATCAATTAAAAACTCCTGATTGGCTCTACCCCCACCCCTACCTACCCCCCTCCCCTCCAGAAGGGGTATATAAGGACTACCCATTGACCATGGAGCTCAGAATCGGAGCTCATAGCCCTGAAGATGCAAACTGCAACGTTTGCGAAACGTCGGCGCAACGCTGAAACCAAACGCGGCATCCATCCGGAAGCCAAACATATTAATCGATCAATATTGTCTGATGTACCTAATTTCGACATCATCAGTCACCTTCCAGCGAATTGGATGCATTCAGTTACATTAGGTTTAGCCAGACAGTTCAGTAAATTATGGTTCGATTCAACATATCACGACAAGCCATTTTATCTAGGAAAGCATACATTTGCCGTCAATGACATGCTGGACTTTCCCGCGCTGCTACAATAGAATGAGTTAAGTGAGTTCCCCCTTCCATTGGATATATAAACTGGTGTGAGTGAAAATAGTTGCTAGGGTGTATTTGGATAAATGAGAGAAATTATTATTAAGCCGAATGTCAACTAATGAAAAGCTCATCAATCAATAAAAAATTACATACGTGTAAATTCGCCACAATATCTTGCTCCGTTGAATTATTTCTGGAGTGGAGTATCCGAATTGAAATTCTCAATCATCGAGAGTTTTTCCTATGGATTGATGAAAATTACATACCACTCTATTACTATACACATAGTACATGGATTTCAGTATCACGATCGTCGATCAACAAATGTCACTTCTAACGCGTAGCATTACCCGTACTCTCTTCTTTTCTATATATTGTGACGTAATTCCTGAGCCTAACGGTAAGCTCAGCAATTAAGCACGCTTGAAAAGCACCCAATAGCCAAAACAAAATTCAAAACAAAAACAAACTCAAAATGGGCGCCCGGATGTATCTCAACATCCGATCAATCTTAAATTGATCTAAACAACAACAACAAAATCAAAAATTCAAATAATTAACCACAAACTCGAATACTCCCTTATTCAGCACGAACTAGTTCAGTCTCCCCTTCAGGGTCGCTGTTGTGGGTTTAAATAAGGAGTGTAAATAATTCCAAACAAATCAATTTAGGGGATAAAATAAAAATTTTATATAAAAAAAAATTAATTATAAATTATTAAACCCCTGCGTTACATCGGCGAGTGCGCAGCACAATAAATAAAAAATTATAACTTTCAAACAAATAAAACAATTCAAAATAAATAAACAATTAATTACAAACAAATTCTTTGAAACCAAATTTAAAATAAAGTTAATCAAATAAAAGAATTTAATTAATTAACAAATTGATTAATTCATTAATTAATCGTCAGCACATAATAAAGTTATCAAATAAAAGAAATATTCAAAGAATAACATTCAAATTCAAATTCATAAGAAATTAATGTTGCTGCCACCTACAGTTCTCTTTCGCAACGAAACGAAAGTAACTATTGTTCCCTAGCGCTAAGTTACTAGAAATTCCCTAGCGAAATTCCCTAGGTGTCAAGGCCGACTCAACCATACTCAATGCATGAAATTAATTGAATTAATTTCATGAAAATAAAAATAAAAACAAATAATTCATCAAACAAAATTTCTCAAAATATTGAATAATAAAAAATAAAAAAAAATAATTACAAACAAAATTCAATATGTTTTACAAAGTCGCGAGACTAAAATTCCAAAATAAATTCCAATTAATTATCTTTGGCCATGACGCCAAAATATTTCCGTTAATTGAAAATTTTCAATTCGCGACATTTTATAAAAAAAAATATAAAAAAAAAAAAATATTTTTTTTTTTCGAGAAACGAGCACGAGAGTTCCAAAAATTATTTCAACAAAATTAATGTTTCCAAAACAAAATTATCAAATTAATTCGCCGATAAATGGTATTCGATTTCGTGGCGTCTTTTTATATGGCGTCATTACGCTAACAGAAAAAATACAATTTTCACGACCACGAAATCAATTACCGTACAAAATTTAATTAAACAAAAATTTGCTCACCAGATTATGCGAAATTGATTTCAACGTGAACAATATTTTTTTTTTAATTCAAATTAATTAAACGACAATTAATACAATTAATTCCAATGAATTAATTGTCCAAACGTGAAAATGGCGACTATGCAAAATTGTGCAGAGAGACACGACAAAACATGTGTTTACTCTACGGCACACCAAACGAGAATCCTGCTGACAGCAAACGCTGTACTCGGCTAAGGCGTCTTTTCCGGGAAGGACTCTTCTCATTGGTCAATCCCAGATTACGTCAGTTAACACAGCTTAACCTGACGACAATAATTTCTTCTGTTCAATGACAATAAATTCCAACGAAAACAATTGAGAAACTCCAAGTCGATGACATTAGAGTTGGGACAATTTTATCAAGTCCAAGGATGCAACCAAAGTTCATCTAAACGTCTCAATGAATTCTTCCGATGAATCTTGTCATTGGCGCCAAAACTTTAGTCCAATTAACCGACTCCTTCGGTAATGTCGATTCCCTTCATCATCGTCCATCTGGTGTCTCCCTCTTCCAGTCGCGAGACATCAACTCAATTGACGACAATCCAATGAGCGTTAACATACAGAATTAACCAATCGGCATTAGTTTTACAGAATTTATACAAAAATTGAACTCTCGTGATTCGTTTGTTTTGATTCTCCCTTGGTGGTGCCAAAACTATTCAGAATTTAAAATTAATTACGCGCCCGGGCGACAAAAAGTAACGTAATCCAAATATTACGTTACAATATATAGATGGCTATCATAAGAACTCCGGAGGATGTTTTCGCTGAGAACCCGGAATTGTTGGCACAGCTGCTATGGTGGGAGGAGCGAAGAAAGGAGGTTCAGAGGGTGATTTCCCAGACGAACATGCCCTTTGAACTTTTTCAGCTCGGGCAGCTCTGTCCTGCAGTGTTTGATGGTTTCATCGATTTCGTGGCCTATCTAGGGCCACATATTAATATCTTTCGGTAGAGTACTGTTTTTCTCCTCCAAATATGATGAAGTTTTTCATTTATCACAATTTGATCAATTATTCTTCTCAGGAGGCGATTCTCAATCAGCTGCATGCAGATTTCGTAATTTTTTTGGATAAGATTGAGGAATTCCAAACCAAATTCGTAGTGGTACATAATGAAGGGATCCTACTGCCAATTGCTTGGAAAATTCGTCAATTCATCCATGAACTGCCTGAAGGAAATTAGTACTGGTCCAATGGAAGTCTCTCTCTCTCTCTTTTTCTCTCCCTTTACTCTCCGTTGTTTTATGTTGTCTTATCGCACTTCATTCTTGGAATTGAGTTATTTATTATGTTTATTGTTGGACTGAAATATGTCAGGATTATTTATGGTGTTGAAATAAATTATATTGAAATTATCCATTAGGCATATGTTGCGCATTGTTTTTTTCATTGTAAGGGTCATATTATCATCAGTGCATATGAAGCATGCGTGTTATGATTTAGCTACAGCCTACAAGCAACAATATGCTAGATTCCACATTGATCGCAACACGAATTATTCATATCGTCGCTTTAGAGTTGAAGGCGCGTAAGTGCTGTGTATAAGCATAGTACTTACGCCCCTATATTACTAAGGCGACGATATTTAGTATTTTGTAGTTTTCTCCGAGATGATATATATACATAAGATTATTAGCAGCATATGAACGATAACTATGCATTGAACAGTGACAGATCCGTGAAAGACTGCTGATTCAGCCTGAATAGAATGATAAACATTCCCGTTGAATTGTGAATGTATAATGATACAGTTGGTTTCTCGCGTGCAATACTCGAAAACGCGATGGCACAATCCACTCTCATGGGAAAAAGCAAACAAGTCATACCGACAATTGATGAGATTGTTCAAGTTGGAATCTGAAATTCCCCCATCGAATGATATGATTCCCATGAAGCGTTATAGTCCTATGGAATATCCGTTAAGCGATTCTATGAGTTCAAAGTGAAATTAACTTTTTTGATTTCACTTCGAACTCATTTGAAAATTGATAAATGTCTTCATGCAGAATTTTTGTGCTCAATGACATTGTCTCTTCAGGATGAAATGCAGCCGCTACTCTGATTCTGAAGAGACAATATAGCCCAAGTGAAATTAGGAATCTGTGAAAATTTTTCTTTCATGTTTTTACAGATAATTGATTAATAACATAACTGTATGAAATTATAAGGATGACAAAACGTAGATTAACGTATGCAGAATGTTCAAAGAGAACGTTGAGACGTTTAGAGAAACGCTATAAGTCTGAAAAAAAGCAGCTTGACAGTATTGAACCCCAGAATTCCGATGAAGATGTCGGAGAAGATTCACTTGACGAAACGTCTCCAGAATTAGGTGAAAATTCTCGATGGATATTGAAAAAATTCGGTATTGCTGATTTAGCTGGCAGTAAGTATAATGAGAGCCTGCACATTTTACAGATGTCAATGAAGTTCCTGAACATAAAATCGATACTACATTAGTTGAGGATAACGAATTAGCATCTGAAAAACATTGTGATGAGAGAAATCGGGAAGCGAGTGCGGAGAGACAGGCCCTTTCTTCATCTGATGAGGATGATGAGTCTGATGTAATGAGCAATGGCTTCGAGTCAGGTAGATCAGACCCAGAATCTGATGATAATTGCTACAATTACCAAGATAATAATGATTGGGTGAATGAAGCTCTGTACGATGGATCTCCGATAGTAATTTCTGAAAGTGCTATTTCAATTCTGCAATACTATCTGCGGCATAATCTATCAAATGAAGCTTTGATTGAACTATTGCCACTCATCAGTTCACATTGTCCACGACCAAACAAATGTATCAAGACTCTGTATTTTTTCCGAAAATTTGTCGACAAGTCGCAACCTCCATTGGTAAAACATTTTTACTGCTCAGAGGGCTACCGAAAATTGAAGACTGCCAACGACAAATGCCCTGAAGAATGTGAAGATGCAACAACTAGCTACTTTATTGGAATCCCGATGCAATCACAATTACAGGAATTGTTCAACCGACCGGGATTTTATAATAATTTAAGGTATCGTTTTGAACGGAGAAAAGAAGTCGACGAAAATTTGGAAGACATTTATGATGGTAATGTTTATCAAAAATATTATTCGAATATGAGTCACTTTGACTTAACGACACAATCCAACATTTCATTGATGTGGAATTCGGATGGCGTTTCACTTTACAAATCATCAAAAATGAGTATTTGGCCATTTTTCCTCAAAATCAATGAACTTCCACCGTCAGAACGCAATAAGCCTTCTAATATGATCATGACAGGTCTTTGGTTTGGGACAAAGAAACCTCATGCGAACTCATTCATGAGTCCGTTGATGAACACCACTAAAGAATTGTATAACGGCATATCGTTTTACATCCACGATTTGCATAAAACTTTAGTAATCCGGGCAATGATCATTTGTGGCACTTGTGATTTGCCGGCTAAAGCGCAGTTCCTGAATATGCAGCAGTATAATGGCACATATGGATGTCATAAATGTTTAGTAAGAACAAAAAAGCTAGAACACAAACGTGTTTATAGTTGTACCGATGACGTAGAATTACGAACATTAGCGAACACACTGGATTGTGCAGAAGTGGCAGTGAGAAGAGAGAAGCCGTATCTGGGAGTTAAAGGTCCAACAGTATTGAGAGTACTCCTTGAAGATTACGTCCGATATACCACTCTAGATGCGATGCATATGCTAAGTGGTATATCAAAACGGCTATTAGATATATGGACTACGTCAGAGTATAGATATCATGGAGGATCTTTAACAGATCACTGGAAAATTATCGACAAACGCCTCACTTCAATTCGACCTCCTTCCTACTTCGAACGGACACCACGTAAGATCTCTGATTCCAGTTACTGGAAGGTTTCAGAGCACATGGAATGGCTCTTGCTCTATTCTCCTGTGGTGCTGAATGGCGTCATGATTGATGAGTTTTTTGAACACTATTTGAAATTAGTTTATGGAGTCTATTTATTGTATTAGGATAGTATCCCACCTGATGATATTGCCAAAGCAGCTGAGCTACTGAATTCATATCTTTTAGAATTCAAAGATCTATATGGGCCTGATTCCATGACCTGTAACTTCCACTCTTTGAAACACCTCAGTGCTTTAGTTGCTGATTGTGGACCACTGCGTATATTCACGTGTTTCCCCTTTGAAAATGCCAATGGCAGATTGACATCCTTACTGCATGCAACTAGGGATGGTCAACTTCAAATATGTTCAGGAGTATCGTGGTATTTGCAATTGGCAACATTTAAGGCAAAGTATTTGAGAGATGAGGAAATGTCAACTTTATGCCATCGAATGGAAAGCAGAAGTAAGTGTCGGAGTAGAATTTATGCTGTAACTGCTGGTGTAAGCATCATTGATCGGCCGAAAAAAATGCAAAATGTTCCACCTGACATCCAAGAAGCCCTGCGATGATTTGGCGTGGTTGGTGACACTCTGTACGAATTCAAAAGATTATTGAAAGATGGGAAAATTCATTCATCTTTATCATACACACGTACAAAGAAAACTGATTCAACATGTGTGGAGTACGTGGAAAATGACACGAGGAATATAGGATTGACGAAGTGGCTTGTACGTGTTTCAAATTGCTCTTGTGCTGATAGTCTGTGTGACACTTGCAGAGATGCTGCACAAACATTAATGATCGTCATTAATTATGAATCTACTAATCCTTTCCGAATATCTGAACCTGAAACTACGGTGAACATTATTCATAAACTTAGGAACAATGGTACCGAATTTCTCCGAGTCATTCCTGTAGCACAGCTTAAGAGAATTTACTGTGTCATGAAGATATCTAGCGACCAATCTATGTACGCAGTCAGACCAATAACATTATAGATCAGATTCCTATTATCTAGGCACAGATGAGATTGATAATAATGAAATATATTTCCGTTGTGAACTGTATCATATCCACGACAATGCTATTCTATATAAGAAAGAACTTGAAGCCGACATATTGCGAGGGAATAGAAATAATTGAAGCATAAATGACTGTATGGAGATCAACATCGAAGGAGACAACAACACCGGAACTGGAGAAAAGATAAACCATTGGGACGTGTTCTCTGGAAAGACATAAAAGATAACTGACATAAAATTGAAAATAAGTATGGAAGCGTTGAAGGACAGCCGTGGCAGTGGCATCAGAACGCTGAAGGATTACATATCAGTAACCAGAACAGTACCAGTAGTGTTAAACGAAGCAAACCCAGCTATTCAAGGAATTATAATAGAGAATTCCACCACTCCAGTAAAGAAGACATTCAGTTAAAAAGAAAGCAGCCATAAATATAACGATGCCTGCAAAGCTCATACCTGAATCACACCGATACTTCGAATATCAACCACTATTTTGGAAGAGAAATACTGGCTGGTTGCCAAATGAGGCTGATCAAAGTGATACGGACGATGGGCTGAGATGAGACAGATGTTATGGAACTCTGGCAGCGAAATACAGTACAGTTTATTGATACATTATTTTTTCTCACTACTCTTATCACTCCCGAAATTATTCAACTTACTTTCGTTTCCATCTTCCTACAGCTCATTCAAGATGAATATCTCTCTCTTTTACGCGTCAAATGTCGACTTCAGAAGAACGACTTCAAGATTAGAGTCCAGAGGAAGAACGAGTATCCAGCTTTCCGTTTCCTCAAATACAGCTATCAATTATTCAATCCATGTTTCTGAGATGCTGTTTGAGAATGTCCGTGAGATTCTTTACCTCTCCTTCGGCAGGAAACGTAGCAGATATATACCTCTAATAATTAGTAGAATTATAATGATTTCAAAAAATTTCCACTTCTCATCCGTCATCTTTTATTTCAGTATGTGGTATTTGGACGTTCTGAATCTGCCTGTTCTGCTCACATCGAATGTCGACGGCTGGAGAGTGAACGAGAGATCAAAGTCCAGAGGAAGGAGGAGTGTAAAGTTGCTCGTTTCCTCACATACAGCTGTAATCGTTCAATCAATGTACTTGAAGTGGGGTTTGGAAATGTTGACGAGATCCTTGAACTTCCCTCCAACATTATATTAAATTGAATACTGGCCTTCCCTCTAACATTAAATGCAGTGAGTCATTACCTATAATGATCAATTGAATTTTAATGATTACCAACTCAGAAATTCTAATTTCTCATTGAAGATTTTCTATTTCAGTGTGCAATATTCGAACTTCTGCATACAGGATATCACGGAGGATCATCGAAGCTCAAGAAACATCGAAGCGAAAGAAACTTCCGAAAAATTTACTCATTTTTAGGTTAATTTTTGATGGGATTGTCTTAGTTAGTTTCATTTGAATGAAACTCTCACGAAAAAGGAATACGAAAGTCGGCAAACTAATAGTTTAATTGCTCCCTAGTAATGAATTCTATCATGTAATTCCCAACACATGTATGGAGGGGGGGGGGGAGATTTTGGTCATATGTATATAAGATAGCGAAAACTCCTGTTGGAATTATTCAGATTTTTCATAATTTATTGATTTCATGATGTTCAAGATTCTGATGCAGGATTGCAGTTCACTCTTTTTGTTTTGTTTTTGTTTAAATTATAACTATGATTATTACGGTGTGTCTATTTTATTAGAAGAGTGATTATTATGTGTTTTTGCTTCCGAACGGAAGCTTGGTAATCGTAATTTTTTTCGATTTTGAGATTTCATCATAATATGACTGCAAATGACCCAAAACTTCGAGATCCGTCGTTTTTAAAAAATGTCTGTGTGTATGTGTGTGTGTATGTGTGTGTGTATGTGTGTGTGTATGTGTGTGATGACGCATTTTCCGCTTTACTCTGAAGTGGGGTTAGCTAGCGATCTGAAAATTTCACCCTACGTTTGCCATGCGTGCCCCAAGCTCTCACAAAAATTTCAGCTAAATCGGCCGGATAGTTTTTGAGAAAAATGAAAATGTTGAAATATCTTTTTTTCGACTTTTCTCGATGAAAAGTGAAATCACAGCGTCCAGTCTCCGCGAGGAGATGCGCGTCCAAGAGCCGCATCTTTGACGCCCCCGGGTGGTGGGAGCTCAGATTTTTATTTTAGCCAGTAGAAAACTTTTGATAAATTTTTCGTGAAAATCTTGATTCCACGATAACTTAATAAATAATTGAGCTAGAGACCTCAAATTTTGTGAGGTTATACATCTGATGAGCACAAAGGTTGGTATTGAAACTGGGCGGAATCGGTCCAGTAGTTTTTTAGATATTAGCATAGAAACATCAAAAAAAGCAAGCTATATCTTCAAAACTATTCAATTGATTATATTTGGAACAAAGTTAACCCTCTGAGGCCTATTTTAGTTTTCGCATTCCACGCACAAATCAGTGACCCCAATTTTTTTTTTTTTTGTTTTTTTTTCGGACGTGGACGCCCCTCCGTCTGTAAGGCATTGATTTCGGGCGTACGATCATCATAATTTGTTGGAAATTATTGTTAGCGAACAATAATTTGAGAATAATTGACCATTCTACTAGGCGTCGGTACTCAGTAATCTTCTGCATTTTATGTGATATGATTGATTGTTGTGGTAGAATTATTTCGACTTCTGAAATGAGATAGTTTATATCAACTTGATTGATTCATGCTATCTATACATTATATTTTCCTTGTATTGATTTTTGGTAGCACAATTTTAGTATTGAGAAAAAATTCAAAGTTACGCAAATTTTGAAAATTTCTCATTGCAGAGAATTTTATCATAAGCAACCTTGAATTAGGCTGAGTTTGGGCAAGGCTAAACTTTAGTTAGCTAACTTGACTATGAAGTTGAAGCTCAAGATTTCAATGGAATATGAGTCAAGATGTTCCAAAAAGTAAAAATATGACAATAAAAAAGAATTTTGTTACTCATAGCAAACGAGGGGATTTTCATCACCTTCAGAACATTGAAAGAGATATCATATTTAACAAAAAGAACATGAATTGACGTGATTGATATGAATAAGATCAGTGATGGTAGATTTGAAATTAAAAAATTCATTCGGAAGCTTTCTGCCGATTGCATTGGCAGAATATTAGATGTAAGATTCTCAAATTACGCATAAGTAATGGGGCTCCTGCTTGTTTTATGATGGTGATGGTAAGAAACATATTTTCATAATGTATTGATCAGTTTTCCAATTTGAGGCCTATATATTATGATAGAGATAGATATGTATGTCGAAAAACAAATACACCCAATTCGCTATCAACATTTTTTTTTCCTCCATAAGGATGGGAATAAACTTTTTAACACACACACAAGACACTTGGAAGAATTTATTATAATTTGTTACGGAATAAAGTTAATTTGCATAATTACCTTTCATATTGAATTTCATTTTTGATTCTATTTCTCTTCCTCTCAAAACACTCTCCATGAGCCTCATTCTTGTTGGAATTGAAAAAAAGATGGTGTGAGTCACATCAGTCAAGAAATGTCGTCAGGTAATATTTGAAACCAGGGTTGAAACAAAAATTTATACTCATAAACTAAACCCACTAATTCATATGAAATAATTTAACAAATTGTAGAAAAACCACAGTTTCAGAGCATTGATTAGGAAAGTTCAAGATACGGAGAAGCAAATCATGAAATATCTTGAAAATTCTTGACAAATCCTCAAAATACTTGTCAAAAGTCGTTGCAAGACTTAGACCAAGTCTTTACAAGACTTATGAAATGTCTTTGCAAGACTTCGCCCAAGTCTTTCCAATACTTGGAAAAAGTCGTCAAAAGATTCATTGAAAGTCATTGCAAGACTTATAGAGAAACACCTGCAGCCCGGGTAGAAAAATTTTGGTCTTTGAAAGATCTTCAAAAGATCTTCAAAAGATCTTCCGAAGATGTCCGAAAACGATCTTCAAAAGATCTTCGGGAGATCTGTTATATGGCCACTTCACAGACTTCCGAATGTCTTCGAGACGTCTTCAAAAGATCTCTTCCAAAAGATTTCACCAACATAGTAACAGACTTCTGAGCTCTCATCAGGAGATATCTTGGCCGATTAATTCTCAGTATTTTTGAAGATTCAGGAATAGTCTGGAGGTGTTTCCCTATAAGTCTTGGAACGACTTTCAATGAATCTTGTGACGACTTTTTCCAAGTATTGGAAAGACTTGGGTTAAGTCTCGCAAAGACTTTTCATAAGTCTTGAAAAGACTTGGTCTAAGTCTTCCAACGACTTTTGACAAGTCTTCTGAGGATTTTTCAAGAATTTTCAAGATATTTCATAATTTGCTTCTCCATATCTTGAACTTTCCTAATCAATGCTCTGAAACTGTCGGTTTTTCTACAATTTCTTATACTGTTTCATATGAATTATTAGGTTCAGTTTATGAGTATGAATTTTCGTTTCAAACTTGGTTTCAAATATTACCTGACGTCATTTCTTGACCGATGTGACTCACACCATCTTTTTTTCAATTCCAACAAGAATCAGGCTCACAAAGAGTTTTCCGAGAGGAAAAGGAATAGAATCAGAAATGAAATTCAATATCCAAGGTAATTATGCAAATCAATTTTATTCTATAACAAATTGAAGGAAAAGATAATGCTAATAGCGAATTGGGTGTATTTATATTCGACATAAATATCTATCTTTATCATAATATAGGCCTCAAACTGGGAAACTGATCCATACCTTATAAAATATATTTTTTACAATCACCATCACAAAAAAAATTATGATTACAATGCTTCCATTCGGAAGCAAAAAACACATAATAATCACTCTTCTAATAAAATAAACACACCGCAATAATCATAGTTATAATTTAAACAAAAACAAAACAAAAAGAGTGAACTGCAATCCTGCATAAGCATCCTGATCATAATGAAATCAATGAATGGAGAGAAATAGAAAAAATTCAAACAGGAGTTTTCGCTATCTTATATACATATGACCGAAATCTCCCCCTCCCCCCCTCCACATGTGTTGGGAATTACATGATAGAATCCATCGCTAGGGGGCAATTAAACTATCATTTTTGAAGTGAAACTTCTTTTGGCAGGGTACCAACTTTTCTCGAGCGTGTACCGAAACCGTCAAGTTTTGAGGGGAACTCAATAGTCGAGGAGTGGGGGTAAAGGAGAAGTCTTGCGTTGTTGGCGGGGGAAGCTAGAGCGGGGGCGAGACTGCTGGCTCTATAGGCACGGTAGTCGGGTAGTGGGAGAAGCGAGGTGACGCTGCAGTGTATTGTCATACTAACGAAAGCATCAACACACGAGGCGTGCCGAAGCCAACATTTTTTGAGTATACTCGAAGTCTAAGTGAGATAGGGTGATTTTGCCTGAATCCTTTTTTTTCTAGAAGATTTCAAAAGCTAAAAAAAAGATTGAAGCAAAGGGCGTATCTCTATTAGATTTCGATATATTCTCAAGAAAAAACCATTGAAACAATTCCTCTATTCATAAATCTATTTTTGGTCGTAGGACTTCGATAAATATCTGGGAAACTGAGTAAGATGATGCAATTTTTGTAGGAATTCTTCTTGTAGTTTTTAAAATTCTCTACAAAAAATGTCATGAGGAAAATTCCGTTATCTCGCTCAGTTTCCAAGATATTTTCGAACAAAATGATGTCAAAAACAAAAGAATATGAAGTTTGTAGCCAAATTGATTTATAAGTAATTTTTTTCGAATATCCCGGAATTTAGCCAAGATAGAGCAATTTTGCATGAATCCTTCTTTATAGAGAGTTTTGAAAGCTACAAGAAAGGATTGAAGCAAAACCGCTCTATCTCGATCGATTTCCGGTGTATTCACAAAAAACTGATTTCAAAAAATCTAGTTGTCTGAACACTTTATAATCGTAAAAATAAAGATAATTTGTTAGTTAGCAGATAACCAAAATCCTATAGACAGGTACTCAAATTCTCAAAGTGTTGTGTTCATTACACAGCTAAATGTGCTGGTCTGTGCTTTTTGCCATTTTCCTTTGAGATTAACCTCGTATCCTCACTTTTCTCAATTATTATCACTTGTTCATTAAAAAAAATCCGAATAATTTACCGCTATCTATACATAATGAGCAAGAAGTTTCACTTCTGTCGCGTGGGTTCCACGCACCCTCTTTTTTTCGATTGTCGTATTCCTTTTCCGTGAGAATTTGATTGAAATAAAAATAACTTAAACAACCCCATTAAAAATCAACCTAAAAATGCGGAAATTTTTCTTTAGCTTCAATGTTTCTTGCGCTTCGATGATCCCCCGTGATATCCTGTCCGCAGAAGTTCGGATACTGCACACTGAAATAGAAAATCTTGAATGAGAAATGAGAATTTCTGACTTGGGAATCATTAAAATTCAATTGATCATTATAGGTATTTACTCGCTGCATTTAACAATAGAGGGAAGTTCAAAGATCTCGTCAACATTTCCAAACCCCACTCCAAGTACATTGATTCAACGATTAACAGCTGTATGTGAGGAGGCGAGCAACTGTATACACCTCCTTCTTCTGGTCTCTGATTTCTCGTTCATTCTCCAGCCGTCGACATCTGATGTGAAGAGAAGAGGCAGATTAAGCACGTCCAAACCACACACTGAAATAAAATATGATGGATGAGAAGTGAAAATTTCTTGGAATCATTATAATTCTACTGATTATTAGAGGTATATACCTGCTACGTTTCATGCCGAAGAAGAGGTAAAAAATCTCAAAGACATTCCCAAACACCCCCTCAGAAACATGGATTGAATGATTGATAGCTGTATGTGAGGAAAGGGAAAGCTGGATACTCGTTCTTCCTCTGGACTCTAATCTTGAATTCATTTTTCTGAAGTCAACATTTGACGCGGAGAAGAGAGAGAGATATTCATCTTGAATGAGCTGTAGGAAGATGGAAACGAAAGTAAGTTGAATAATTTCGGGAGTGATAAGGGTAGTGAGAGAAAATAATGTATTAATAAACCGTACAGTATTTTGCTGCCAGAGTTCCATAACATCTGTCTCATCTCAGCCCATCATCCGTATCACTTTGATCAGCCTTATTCGGCAACCGGCCAGCATTTTCCTTTCAAAATAGTGGTTACTATTCGTAGTATCGGTGCGATTCAGGTATGAGTATTGCAGGCATCGTTGTATTTATAGCTGCTTTCTTTTTAACTGATGTCTTCTTTATTGTAATGGTGGAATTCTCTATTATAATCCCTTGAATAGCTGCGTTTGCTTCGTTCAACACTACTGGTACTGTTCTGGTTACTGATATGTAATCCTTCTACATTCTGATGCCACTCCCACTGCTATCCTTCAAGGATTCCATACTCACTTTCAATTTCATGTCAGTGAACTCTTATGTCTTTTCAGCGAAAACGTCTCAATGTTTTTATCTTTCCTCCAGTTCCGTTGTTGTCGTCTTTTTCGATGTTGATCGCCATACAGTCATTTCTGCTTCAATATCTTCTATTCTCTCGCAATATGTTGGCTTCAAGTTCTTTCTTATATGGAATAACATTGTCGTGGATGTGATACAGTTCGCAGCAAAAATATATTTTATTATTATCAATCTCATCTGTGCCTGGATAATAGGTATCTGATCTATAATGTTGTTGGTCTGACTGCGTACATAGATTGGTCGCTAGAGATCTTCATGACACAGTAAATTCTCTTAAGCTGTGCTACAGGAATAACTCGGAGAAATTCGGTACCATTGTTCCTAAGTTTATGAATGATATTCACCGTAGTTTCAGGTTCAGATATTCGGAAAGGATTAGTAGATTCATAATTAATGACGATCATTAATGTTTGTGCAGCATCTCTGCAAGTGTTACACAAGCTATCAACACAAGAGCAATTTGAAACTCGTACAAGCCACTTCGTCAATCCTATATTCCTTAAGTCATTTTCCACGTACTCCACACATGTTGAATCAGTTTTCTTTGTACGTGTGTATGACAAGGATGAATGAATTTTCCCATCTTTCAATAATCTTTGGAATTCATACACAGTGTCACCAACCACGCCAGATCGTCGCAGGGCTTCTCGGATATCAGGTGGAACATTTTGCATCTTTTTTGGTCGATCAATGATGCTTACACCAGCAGTTACAGCATAAATGTTACTCCGACACTTACTTCTGCTTTCCATTCGATGGCATAGAGCTGAAATTTCCTCATCTTTCAAATACTTTGCCTTAAATGTTGCCAATCGCAAATACCACGATACTCCTGAACATATTTGAAGCTGACCATCCCTAGTTGCATGCAGTAACGATGTCAATCTGCCATTGGCATTTTCAAAGGGAAAACACGTGAATATACGCAGTGGTCCATAATCAGCAACCAAAGCACTGAGGTGTTTCAAAGAGTGAAAGTTACAGGTCATGGAATCAGGCCCATATAGATCTTTGAATTTTAAAAGATATGAATTCAGTAGCTCAGCTGCTTTGGCAACATCATCAGGTGGGATACTATCCTGATACAATAGATAGACTCCATAAACTAATTTCAAATGGTGTTCAAAGAACTGATCAGTCATGACGCCATTCAGCACCACAGGAGAATAGAGCAAGAGCCATTCTATGTGCTCTGAAGCCTTCCAGTAACTGGAATCAGAGATCTTACGTGGTGTGCGTTCGAAGTAGGAAGGAGGTCGAATTGAACTGAGGCGTTTGTCAATGATTTTTCTGTGATTTGTTAAAGATGCTTTATGATACCTATACTCTGATGTAGTCCATATATCTAATAGCCGTTTTGATATACCACTTAGCATATGCATCGCATCTAGAGTGGTATATCGGACGTAATCTTCAAGGAGTACTCTCAATACTGTTGGACCTTTAACTCCCAGATATGGCTTCTCTCTTCTCATTGCCACTTCTGCACAATCCAGTGTGTTCGCTAATGTTCTTAATTCTACGTCATCGGTACAACTATAAACACGTTTTTGTTCTAGCTTTTCTGTTCTTACTAAACATTTATGACATCCATACGTGCCATTATACTGCTGCATATTCAGAAACTGTGCCTTAGCCGGCAAATCACAAGTGCCGCAAATGATCATTGCCCGGATTACTGAAGTTTTATGCAAATCGTGGATGTAAAACGATATGCCGTTATACAATTCTTTACTGGTGCTCATGAACGGACTCATGAATGAGTTCGCATGAGGTTTCTTTGTCCCAAACCAAAGACCTGTCATGATCATATTAGAAGGCTTATTGCGTTCTGACGGTGAAAGTTCATTGATTTTGAGAAAAAATGGCCAAATACTCATTTTTGATGATTTGTAGAGTGAAACGCCATCCGAATTCCACATCAATGAAATGTTGGATTGTGACGTTAAGTCGAAGTCACTCGTATTCGAGTAATATTTTTGATAAACATTACCATCATAAATGTCTTCCAAATTTTGGTCGACTTCTTTTCTCCGTTCAAAACGATAGCTCAAATTATTATAAAATCCTGGTCGGTTGAACAATTCCTGTAATTGTGATTGCATCGGAATTTCAATAAAGTAGCTAGTTGTTGCATCTTCACATTCTACAGGGCATTTGTCAGTGGCTGTCTTCAATTTTCGGTAGCACTCTGAGCAGTAAAAATGTTTTACCAATGGAGGTTGCGACTTGTCGACGAATTTTCGGAAAAAATACAGAGTCTTGATACATTTGTTTGGTCGTGGACAATGTGAACTGATGAGTGGCAATAGTTCAATCAAAGCTTCATTTGATAGATTATGCCGCAGATAGTATTGCAGAATTGAAATAGCACTCTCAGAAATTACTATCGGAGATCCATCGTACAGAGCTTCATTTGCCCAATCATTATCATCTTGGTAATTGTAGCAATCATCATCAGATTCTGGGTCTGATCTATCTGATTCGAAGCCATTGCTCATTACATCGGACTCATCATCTTCATCGGATGAAGAAAGGGCCTGTCTCTCTGGACTCGCATCACGATTTCTCTCATCACAATGTTTTTCAGATGCTAATTCGTTATCCTCCACTAATGCAGTATTGATTTCATGTTCGGGAACTTCATCGACATCTGTAAAATGCGCAGGCTCTCATTATACTTACTGTCAGCTACATCAACTATACCAAATTTTTTTCAATATCCATCGAGAAATTTTACCTAATTCTGGAGACGTTTCGTCAAGTGAATCTTCTTCCACATCTTCATCAGAATGCTGGCCTTCAATACTGTCAAGCTGCTCTTTTTCAGACCTATAGCGTTTCTCTAAACGTCTCAACGTTCTCTTTGAACATTCTGCATACGTTAATTTTCGTTTTGTCATGCTTATGATTTCATACAGTTGTGTTATTAATCAATAATCTCTAAAAGTTATGGAAGCAATTTTTTTACAGATTCCTAATTTCACTTGGGCTACATTGTCTCTTCAGAATCAGAGTAGTGCCTGCATTTCGTTTTAAAGAGATTATTTTTCCGACCCAAATATCGACCAATAGAATTGCACCATTCGACGTCACGTGGTACAACCTACATGGTATTATACTGATTATTTTTCCGACCCAAATATCGACCAATAGAATTGCACCATTCGACGTCACGTGGTACAACCTACATGGTATTATACTGATAATTTTTTGAAAATTTTCTCTGGTAGTTGCTATATCTAAAAAACAAAACATGATCCAGTCAAATTAATTATTTGTTAACTGTACATTTCGTCTCATGGTGCAATTCTATTGGCCGACATTTGGGACGGAAAAATAATCCCCCGAATACCACACGAGCTCCAAAATTATCTGGCATTTCCCTCAAGGTTCCCTGCAAACAAATAAAGTCGTCAAGTTTTTCAGGAAAAATCACTCGCGCTTCGCGCTCGTGATTTTTTAACCTGAAAAACTTGACTCCTTCATTTGTTTGCAAGGAACCTATCGGGAAATACCCGATAATTTTGAAGCTCTTGTGGTATTATAAGTGACAATGCCATTCAGCACAAAAATTCTGCATGAAAACATTCATCAATCTTCGAATGAGTTCGAAGTGAAATCAAAAAATTTGATCTCACTTTGAACTCATAGAATCGGTAAACGGATATTCCGTAGGACTATGACGCTTTGTGGGAATTATGTCATTCGATGGGTGATTTTTAGATTCCAGCTTGAACAATCTCCTCAATTGTCGTTATGACTTGTCTGCTTTTCCCCATGAGACGTTCGCGCGGAGGCATCAATCATTTCAGAAGAAATGAGAGCAGTTTGTGCCATTGCATTTTCGAGTATTGCACGCGCGAGACCAACTGTATCATTATACATTCACAATTCAACGAAAATGTTTATTATTCCATTCAGGCTGAATCAGCAGTCTTTCACGGATCTGTCGCTGTTCAATGCATAGTTATCGTTCATATGCTGCTAAGAATTTTATGTATATATATCATCTCGGAGAAAACTCCAAAATACTAAATATGAATAATTCGTGTTGCGATCGCTGTGGAAGCTATGTGCTGCCAAATTGGATGCTGAATAATTATATTGCTATTCATACGCATGTCGGACGAAGTGACAGGAGCAGATTGCCCTTCCTTTATTGTAACCCTGGCGATTCAATTGCCACACTGTTACCACAGAATAGCGTGGTAGTTGCGTGTATTTGCGTGATAGTCTCATTTGGCCTCAGAGAACGTAAAGAAAGGTTATATTCGGATGAAAATGGCAAATAAGTGCTGAAACATGATCATTGTCGTTTAAAGAACTACTCTGAGGTCGGTTAATTAATAAATTGATATAAATTAGTAATTTCTGAAAGAAAGTGAAAAAGTGAGAATACGCTTGAGGGTTTGCCCCACTGACTGGCGTCAGTGTCCCCAAAAGATGGTGGGCAGTGATTCTCTCAGTGATTTTCTCCATCAGTTGAAGGAATTAGTCCAGTTGGAATAGAAAAAAAGTCGGATATGTTTGAGACTTCCAAAGTGAAGGCTCCGATTGCGATTATTTTTTTTCCATTCCCAGAAAATGTATTCCATAAATGCGAGGGAAATTAGGCACGGTAACCGAATTGCCAGTGAAACAGTTCCTATACGACGCTTCCCATGTGGATTGGATACAATTTCTTCTAGGAGAAATCCTCAAATGAAATGAAATGGATAGATCTACCAATTATATAGGAACAAAAATGTTCCCGTTGATTTGGAGATGAAACAGGCCCCGACCTCGCCTGTTCCTGTGAGACTCATCCGCTCAGTTAGTCTCTCCATTCTAGATATAATCGATTCAATAGCTCTGGTAATATGGACTTTCTCGTGGAATGTGTCTGCGCTAATATTCGAGGAAAGACCGAGTCGAATTACTGAATTGCAATATCAGAATTTGGATTTATGATTGGGGTCAGCGTTAGGATATTGTTGCTTCTAAACTGTAGCTAAATCGTAACACGTATGCTTCATATGCACTGATGATAATATGACCCTTACAATGGAAAAAAACAATGAGCAACATATGCCTAATGGACAATTTCAATAGAATTTATTTCAACACCATAAATGATTCTAACATATTTTAGTCCAACAATAAACAACAACAATCAACAATAAACATAATGAATAAATCAATAACTTAATTGCAAGAACAAAGTGTGTGTATGCGTGTGTGTGTGTGTGTGTGTGTGTGTGTGTGTGTGTGTGTAGAAGTGTATGTAAATATGTCAATGTTTAATGGATAGCGATGAAAGCGAAGCGATATGGTTATATCAAAATATTGGAGGTCCTCCCCTATCGCTATAATTTCTGCAATCACTCTCGTCCAGTCCACCTTTTTCTCCATTTCCATTCTTGATCATTTTTCTTCCATCCTGTTTATTCAGAATATCGTTTCCCATTCCTTGCATCCCTTCTGCACTTGTCTTTCCTGTTCGAGTCACTGTCTCTTTGTTTGTTTCTCATCTCGTTCCTTCTTCTCTCCTTCGAGCTCTCCACTTCTGCTGTGAACTCGTCACTGTGGTTTCCCCTACTCCCACACTTTTTGTCTGCTCCTTCCTTTATCTTCCTGCATTGCTTTCCTCTTTCACAGCTTTCTTCAGCCTCACTCCTCTTTCTCTTCCACTCCCTTGGATAATCCTGTTTTCGTCCTTCGCTTTCTCCTCTTTCGTAATTTTTTCGTTTTCTTGGATATGTCTCATTCTGTTTCCTATTTCTTCCACGTTCCTCCTCATCCTTTTCTTCCTCCCTATTCTTTTTTTTATATTCGTGCTCTTCCTTCATCAGCTCTTCTCTTCTTGCATCATATCCCCTTCCTTTCTTAGTTCTCCGTTTACGTTGTGCTTCCTCTTCTCATTCTTCACTCTCCTTCCTTCCTCCAGATTCATTTTTCCATCTAGGTCTTCCTTCCCTTTCCCTCCCTCCCTTATCTTTCTCTTCATTTTTTGGTTTCCCTTTTTCTGAATCCCTATCTCTTCTTTTCTTCTTCCTCTCTTCTTTTCTTTCATCCCATTTTTCATATTCTTCGCTTTGTCCTTCATCGTTGTTATCTCTGTTCATAAATTTCTCTTTTTTTCTGGCATCACTCTCTTTCCCTTTCCATTTTCGTTGCTCTCCATCTACACGTTTTGCGCTCTTCTCTTTTTCCTTCTGTTTCTTACTTTTTCTCTCTCTATCAACTTCCAGCTCATATTTTTTCTTTCGGCTTTGAAGTTCCACTTTGCGTTCATTCTCTCTTCTTGGTTTCTTGTGTTGGATTTCCATTTCTTCTCTTCTTCTTGGTTTCCGTTCATCATCACTCCATTGCTTTCCTTTCATTGTTTTCTTTTCACTTTCTTGCCACTTCTCTCGCCTCTTCACTCCTTTCTTCTCTTTGATTTTGTTCCTCCACTCGGTAAGATATTCATCCTCTTGTTCATCACTCTCTTCGCTTTCTTGCCACTTATTTTGCCTTCTCGCTTTTTTTCCTTCTTCCATCTTGTTCCTCCGCTCGCTAATGTATTCATCTTCTTGTTTGTCACTCTCTTCGCTTTCTTGCCACTTATTTTGCCTTCTCGCTTTTTTTTCTTCTTCCATCTTGTTCCTCCGCTCGCTAATGTATTCATCTTCTTGTTTGTCACTCTCTTCGCTTTCTTGCCACTTATTTTGCCTTCTCACTTTTTCTTCTTCTTTCATCTTGTTTCTCCGTTCGCTAATGTATTCATCATCTTTTTCGTCACTCTGATCGCTTTCTTGCCACTTTTTTGGCTTTTTCACTCCTTTGCTTTTTCTCATCGCTTTTACCCAATCATTAAAATCTTCTGTCTCTTCTTCGTCGTTCTCCTCACTTTCATACCACCCATTTCGCCTTTTAGCTTCTTCCTCTTCGATCATCTTTCTTTTCCAATCACTGAGGTATTCGTCCTCTTCTTCGTCACTCTCCTTGTTTTCATAACACTCATTTTGCCTTTCAACTTCTTCCTCTTCTATCATCTTGTTTAGCCAATCGCTAGGGTACTCGTCCTCTTGTTCGTCACTCTCCTCGCTTCCATAACACTCATTCCGCCTTCTAATTTCTTCCTCTTCTCTCATCGTGTTCTGCCAATCGCTCGGATATTTGTCCTCTTGTTTGTCGCACTCCTTGATTTCGTGCGATTTCTCCCGCTTTTTTTCCTCTTTTCCCTCTATTATCATTTTTTTCAACTTGCTCGAGTATTGAATCCCATGTTTTTCACTCTTCTCAACTCTCTCCTGCTCATTTATCTTCTCGATTTTTCCCTCCCTTTCCCCCGTTCGATCATATTCCTCTTCGAATCCTTGTTCTTTTTGTTGTAACTGTCCCTCTCTCGTTTCCTCCCGGCTCTTGACCTTTCTCTGACATTCTTCTTTCTTTTTCTTTATCTCTTCTTCTTCATGTTTTGCATTTTTTTTCTTTCTTTCCTCATCTTCACTGGGATGATTAATCAATCCCTCCTTTTTTTCGGCATCACTCTGCTTCCCTTTCCACTTTCGTTGCTCTATTTCTTCACGTTCGAAGCTCCTATCTCTTTTCTTCTGTTCATTCTCTTTTCTGTCTCGTTCACTCCGGTTTCTCTTTCTGTCCACTTCTCCCTCATATTCGTTCTTCCTTTTCTTCAGTTCCCTTTTCCTCTCATTCCTCTTTTCCTGTTTCTCGCACCAGTCTTCAGCTTTTCCCAATTTTCCCCATCCTCTCTGTCTCCTTTCCTCTTCTCTTCTTCTCATCCATATTTTTTCTTCCTCATTCTCATTCTCCCTTTCTTGCCACATCTCTCGCTTTCTTCTTTCCTCCTCCTTTTTTATCTGTTCTCGCCACTCATTAAGGTATTCATCCACTTCTCCGGCACTCTCCTCACTCCCCTCGAGTTTCCGTTCTCCTCGCTTGTTTTCCCCCTCTTGGTGATCTAGTTCAGTTATTTTGTCATAATCATCTGCTGTCGGATTCAGTTCTTTCATCATTTGTTCTATTTTTCTTTTTTTTTCACAATTGAGCATTTTATCTTCCCCTCTTTCTGTGTGATTTGGTTTCGACTTTTCCCCTTTGTTCTCATCATGTTCTATATCTTCTCTTACTTCTATTATTGCAGTGGTGATTATCTGGTTGTTCTTACGATTCTCTGCGTATTTCGTTATCTTGTCGTCCTCTCCCTTTCTTCGTCTCTCATCAGTCTCCTCCCAATCCTTTTTCTGTTTTTCTGGTCCTTTTAAATCTTTATCGATGGCCTTGTGAGCCCTTGCAGACTCTTCGATCAGTTTCTGATAAGCTGAATCGTTCAACCAATCATCTCCTGCTTGACTCACACTCAATGTTCTTTCCTCAGTGAGTTCCCCTCCTTCAGGACATATGATACATGACTCATTATCATCTACTCTCTCGAAAACCTCACTACTACTGGTGGTTATCTCAGGTTTCTCAAAAATTTGTCCTTCTTCATATAAAGTCGGCAACTTCTTGTCATTATTGGGTGTAAGTTTCTTGACTGATCTACGCGTTTCGGTCATTGATTTCCTTGGCTTCACGTTATTCTCCCTGTTAGTGCGATTGCACAAATTCGTAAGAATGCGGTTAAATTCTTGCTGTTTCAATACGAAATGTTTTCTCCCCTTCTTGAAATGGGCATGAACTTCATCTAAATAAGAAAAACGAGAAAGAGAAGAAAAGTAATTAATAGTATGAGTGTGTATCTGTGCCTGTGTCCATGTCTGTGTATCTATTCATGCTCACTATAGACTGCGTTTCGCATCACATTCGGGATGCATTCTGTATTGTCCTTCCCAGTAGCTGTCAGCCCAATTAAGTGATCACCCAATATCAATTGCATAATGGCACATATCATATCCCCGGGTCTAGAGAACTTTCTTCGGTAATTTTCGAGATCCAAATAATTGCAATAAATTCCAGAGCCTTTATGGATCTCCTAAAATGTTAACAATGACATAACTCATAGGGGGATAGGAACGATATGTAACGGGCAGTGATTATTCGAGTCTGCATGTTAATACAGTAACATTGAGTCTAGTAATCATGAGATTGGATTCGTGAAAATGGGTTTATACTTCACGCATTCTCTCAAGTTTATGATGATATATGATCTGCAAATTCAGTGAATTGTTTTACAGGATTCTGAAAATGTGATTTCTGAGAAATTCCAAACAAATCCTTGAAAATTTTCGTCATTGATTACAATGAATAATTGACAATTGTGAATGACAGACTCCGTAAGGCACTCGAGAAATTGTGGGGATTTCCCACTTCTTCCTGAGGTCCCAGCTGATCTACCTTGACACTTCCGCGATGCATAATTGTCAATCATTCTTTGCAATCGATGACAGATATTTAGTTATAGTAAGTGAACTGTCTAGTGTTGTGCATTAGCCAAAATCGAAATTGGAGTGATTAATCAAAGCTCTCCTTTGACTAACCAAAGCTGTCAATTATTAACGCTGTGTGCACTTGCCTTATGACTGTTGTGCAATATGCAAATTAGACAATTACCTACCAGATCCCAGAAATTTAAGGACGACCTCCTTGGATTTAGAAGGCCTTACTTCATTTTTCAGTAACCTAAAAATTGATTCTCATCGCAAAGTATTCCGATCGGGATATTTTAAATATTTTAATCATTATACAAGATTAAAGATTAACATCTGCAATAGAATGTAAATGGTAGTTGCTACGAATCTGAAATATCTCGTAAAATTCCCAATCAATTGACCGTTTTTTATGGACATAATAAATGAAAAGGAAATGGGAATAACAGAGCGTATAAGCCAGTGCAAGATCTTACCCATTTAGATTAGACATAAGATCAAAACCGAAACTAGACCGCTGCATGTTTTTTTTTCAAAGACATACATAGTTTGATACCTATGAACATTTCAAAAAACGGTTTGGGGATGATTATATTTGTAACAATATTCTCGGATTTGGCTATGCATAATAATTCCACAAGTAAGTGAACATGCCCTTGAGAATCCGCATAGTTATCAGTGTATGTTATATACCTCCTTTCTCACGGATGGATCTTGAGCGAGTCTTATTTGCGATGGATAGTTTCTTACTTTTCTCATTTCCTCTTCATATTGCTGTTCCTGCTTTTCTACGCTGTTCAGATTCTTCTTTGCCTCCTTCGATTGCTGATCTTCATCTGCAATGGTGGAATTGAAAGTCCTAAATTCATAGCCATATTTATGGATAACTTATCATGAGTTGAACGGTCTTCTATAGCGTGTATTACGATCATTACTGTTTACAATAGATCAGAAATTTCCATAGCCCCCTTTGCACTGAATATTCTACTTTTCCTAGACTGAAACCGTATAGCTATGTCTGGGCCGAAACATTGGAATACCGTATTCACTTAACTGGAGTTACCTACGAGTCTCATTATATGCCGAAAGCTTATAAATGTCACACTGACATTCATAAATGATGAATTGATTTATGATTCATTGTATACCATGCGGGAGGTGACACTCCCGAAATACTGCACAACAATAGTATATCACCTTACAGGAGCAGGTAAATAATTTCTGATGAGTGTGAGCCTACAAAACAAGCCCAAGTCGATTTTCGTAATTACACGAGTCTGAGAATACTTTCCGCACGAGTGAGGTACAGCATTTCAGTGTATAGCGTGTGGAAAATGCCACTGACTGCTATTGAAATTATTGAAATGTTTACACTAGAGGGCTGGCTCTCTGTTATGAAAAAAGAAATTATAAAGAGAGATTTTGGAGACCTTCATAGCAGATACAGGCATAATTTGAACTGTATCAATATGCCCCTCGAATATTCCCCACAACTACGTCCAATATCTCGGAGATCCCCGGGAATGCAAAACCATCTGCAACGTTTTCAAAAATTTTCCTCCAATTCCCAGTTCATCATCTCATTAAAAACATGAAAAATACAATCATCAGTTCTAGTTCATTGAAATATCCGGAATTATAGATTATGCAAACACTTATGAATGTCAATTAAATGGCAGCTCCGGACACGGATTTGGTATATCAACGTTTTAGCCTTAAGCTTAGTTTTGGTTCTGAGCATACGTCATGAGAATTCAAATATCGTTTTGGCATTTTAAGTATCAAACGGATTAGTCTTCAATATTAGAGGAAATAGCATACTCTCTGATCATTAACCCGTCAGCGGTCGTGTTATGAGGGACTCTCTCACACTACACTTCAAGATATAGGAGAGTCATTCTTAAAATGGGTTTGTAAGTGGGAAAGTTTCTCGATTTCTCAAAAAATTCTTGTAGTTTATTTTAGCGACAATAAAAATATTTTTTACGACGCCATCAAAACTTTAACGAGTTATGCGTACGGTTTCTGCAGAGATTTTCAAAGAACAGACCGCCTGTGGCAGAATTTGGCAGCTTTCTGCAATGTAAACTAAATGGTGAGGGAATCCCTCACGGCGTGACTAAAGAACGCTGGTGAAATAGTGTGACGGGTCAACTGACCTGTCAGTAAAACGCCGATGTGTTCTATCGTGAGTAGTTACTCACGATAGAACATATCTCAATCTGCTAACACAATATTCGAATTAATCTTAATCATCTAGCATGAGAATTATGATCTAAAGATGAACTTTACTTGGTGAAGCAATTTTTGCGGCCATTATTTCACATATTTCTTCATTTTCTTTCCCTTCTTCAGTTGAATTCTGACCCTTTCCATTTGTTTCTTCATCGACTAGCTCTTCAATTTGATCTTCTCTCAATCTCGTGATCTCAATGTTCCTGGTAAGTTTTACTGACACTTCTTTGCTTAGTAGCTTATTAGCAGGATTGGAATTTTTAATCGTATCATCTGATTGATAAACGGAAAATTTACTATAATATTATCCTGATATAGTGAGTTTATGGAAATTCCATTGAGGTATTCTCATACCAAAAATGATTCTCTGAATTCTTTCATTAAATTCATGCAAAAATTTTCTAATATTCATCGATTGACGTGTGATTTTTTTTTCGAAATGGTGAAAGATTTTTCCAAATTAACTAATAATCAACCGAACCTTTGATAAACAGAATTTCATGAGACAAATACGTTTTAGCACGAAACTGTGTTATTAAAGATTATGTGAACATAAGATTTTGCATAACCGAAAGTAGCACTGGAAATATATCACGTTACAACTGCAGTTATATGTGAATTATATATATACCCGGAAAAAAATGTTTAGATCTGCGTGAAATCTGGAATTGAAAATTCAAAATTTCTAGAGAAAATGAAAAATAAATAAAGAATTAATTTTTTTTTGAAGTAATCAGTCAAAATTGAAATTTTCAGAGGGAAAAAAATCGGAATAAAGATTGAACTTTGGAATTGAACCCGAAACCATTGGATTAGTAGTTCGCTACCCTAACCACTCAGCTGCTGATGTACATACATGTATTCTTAATTTAGAATGAAATTTCAATCGTCATAATTAGAGGAAATTCAAATTACTAGAGGAAATAACTTCGGAGAAAAGTTGGGAATGCCTAAATGGAATCCCGAATTGGTTTTTATCCATAAAAATTGATATAAAATGCTAAAATAAAAAAAATAGCACGTATCTGACTAATTGTGGATTTTTTTAACGAATAATTGTTCATTGAAAAAATGTTCAAGGGATTCTTAAGTATAGTTTCATGAATTTCCTACACGCACATATTTTTCATTTTCTTCAAAGTAATTTATCTGTTCACAAAATTTAAGAAAAATTGAAATTCAGAGATTTCTGCTATTTTCGGTTTTGTCATATTCTACTTTATAACGTTTTCTTTCATCACCTGATACATCCAAATGTGAATTGGACTGGGTGTGATCATTTCCGACTACATCTGACTAGATTCAATTAGATCTGATGAGCCAAGATACATGGACTTAATCAGATTTAGTTAGATCTAATCAGATCGAATTAGATCTAATCAGATCGAATTAGATCTAATCAGATCGAATTAGATCTAATCAGATCGAATTAGATCTAATCAGATCGAATTAGATCTAATCAGATCGAATTCGATCTAATCAGATTGAATTAGATCTAATCAGACCGAGTTAGAGCTAATCAGATCCTATTTGATCTGACCAGATCTAAAAGAATTTTCCCGGGTAAGCATGGGTGTGCCGTAATTGTGCAGGAGAATGATACATAATTCTATATACCTATTTTGTAACAAAGAGTTTATTGATTCATTACTTTTGACTGCTGGTGTAGCTGATGTCCCATCACCATCTTGGATTCCCCCAACAAATTGACTATTCAATAACTCTCTCTCTAGACTCGTATTCCTAGCTTTGTTCCTCTTTTTCTTACTCACGATTAATTCACCTTCTTTGTTGAATTTCAATTGGGATAAATACATTTGATCCTCTTCACCATGAAAGGAGATTATTAGTACATTATATTTTCAAATAATATATGTTATGATTTCTTTTTATCAATTATATCATCGTCGTGAAGCTGAGTCAACGTAAGAGCTATGCTTACGCATATTTTTTGTGCCAATCTCACTTCTAGGCGACAATATATTGACAATTTCATGGAATATCATCAATGAGATTTGATTGAATATAGTATATTTCCGGACGAGAGAGACAGAGTTTTTCAAGGAGTGTGAAGCTGGCGCCTGAGCCGAAGACGAGGGATGCCAATCACACGACTTGAAAGACTCTGCCTTTCATGTCGGGAACATAGTTTTTCTTCAGTGATTCTACGTTCTCAAGTTCGAGAAAGGGTTTTTTCCCGGGCAGTCTGGAGAAAAATTTTTCTCGACCGTGTGAACGTAGCAACAGTAATGAAAAAATTTTTATGTACAGGGTGTATCTAAAAAAGTGTGCTTCCAGTGAGTATGCGATAGAAGAAATTCCTCTGAATACTGGAAAAATAATTTTTTGTACCTAGGGAGCAAAAAACGACGTTTCTAACCTCGCTTTGCTCGGTTGAAAACGTCGTTTCTCACTCCCTTCGGTACAAAAAATATTATACGCACCATAGAAATAAAGAAGTCAACTGCGACAAAAAATTGGCACCCTCGCTTCGCTCGGGTGGCCATTTTTGTCGCAATTAACTTCCTCACTTCCTAGGTACGTAATATACTAAAAAAAATAATTATTTGCCCAGCAAGATCATCAGCACGATATTCAGCAAGATCACCAGCGCAATGTCCAGCAAGATCATCAGCACGATTTCCATCAAGATGGACCTCGCTTATGGAGTTTCAATGTTCATTCAATTATTTTCAATAATTAATTTTGGCCTTATTTGACCGGTAACATGGAGTAAACTCAATTTTTTTAAAAATCTCCTCATTCTATTCTATCGAAAGTAACCAAAATAGAAAAGGGAAAATAGATTGCCCGAACCACTAGGATTACCTTAAAAATTTCTGTCTAAATCTTCCGTGCAAAATCACAGAAATTTTAAACAAGTTATATCTCTACTGAAATTTCAGATAATTGCGTCATTGAAAAATGAACAAGTCATCGATTTTCAAATAATTTCATGCCTGAATATCAATGAAATTTGTAAATTTCAGTTCAATTGTTTCTTGGAAATTCAGAAAAAATAAGAAAAATTCAAGAAAAAATTGAAAATTCAGGTAATTTCAATTCAGAATATTCATGTTCAGCTGAAAATTCAAGTGTGTTGTAGAATTTTCGTCTCAATTCTACTTAAAACTCATAGATTCCTCTGAATTTCTTCGGAAACTCACAGATTTCATAAGTATTTTCCCATTAAAAAACATTCAGTATCACGTTTATTAAAATTTTCATCGAATTTCCTATGAAATTTCAATTTTTTTCTAACAGTGTATGTAGGAAATAACGAGAATTTTGAAATAGTAGGGGAGACCGGGGGAGAATGGACATGCACGATAAAATGATTCTTGATTTTTTAAAGAACGGCGGCTTCTTACGACAATCTGAAAAAATTCACTGTCAATATTAACACGCTTTCACTCAAAAGCAAAAATTTAGACTTTTTTTAGAGATATTTCCAGTTTTTCATGGTCGCAGTGACTAATTATCGTATAACGTTGATAATAATAAAACGTCATATCTTCTGCATATAGGCCCTTCTGTTTTTAATTTTTTCTCCAATTCCGGATTCCTTATGAGGAATTAACAATAACAAAAACGTATCTTTTCAGTAAACAAGCAATTTTTATTTTATTCTAATGATATAGGGGCGTATTTCCCGCACATACGTCTTTCGGTTTTCAATCATCTTTCCTAACTATACGAGCATCCCTATAGATACGCCCTTTGTTATTATATAATTCCAACGTGAATTGGAAATTTGAAAAAATTATTAGTAATGAAAAGGCGCAAGTGCTAATAATATGCCCTCTCATTATTATCTATTTTTGGAAAATATAGGACAATTGAAGAAATTGCTAACAACAAAAGGCCGGTCGAAGTAGTAATATGTTTTTGTGTTGTTTGAACTCTTATAACATTTAGGGAATTTTCTGATATTCTTAATAACAGAAGAGCGTATGTTAAGAATATACGCCCTATTTACGCTACACATTGCGATTTCCAACCTCTTGTTAATTTAATATTTGGTTTGTTGTTCTTGTTCATTACCTCATGAAAAAAAATTGAGATATGTTTTGCACATACGATCCTTTCCCTCTTCAAAGTGGGATTTTTGCCACTTGTGCAATTTTGCTTACAGGGCGACGATATGAGAGGTGGAAGATAAATTAAATAATGTGCGAGATTTATTTAGTGAAATATATTTATTTGAGTGAACAATACAACTGTCCAATAATGAATGAGAAAGAACAATAATGGAGTAATATTGTGATAGTTTATGATAATATAGTGAAAGCATTTAAAGAACATGGCAATTAATTTTTATCTATTTTTTCTAAAGTGAAAGAATGGAAAAATGTTGAAATTATAGTTCGAGTTATTTCATACATACCGCTTATTCCGAATGAAGGAGTCGTTTGTGAAAACGCAGCTTACGCTGTGCTCCATTCGCTATTGGCTCTTCCGTTTTTCATGTATTTCATGCATTATTTTCTAATCCAGTGATCTGGCAGAATTATTAATGATTTCAATCAATGCAGCGATCTCTTCTCTATCCACTCAGAGCCTCAATACCTTCAAAAGCACTGATATAACTTTTTCGAAACCATCATAAAAATATCAAATTTTTTACACATTCACTAAAACAGCAATAACTCGAGAACTACTTATGCAAATAAGCTCAAAATTGACAGGTATTTCACTGATACGACTCTTGAGATAATATATGAGTATAAATAAAATCAGTTGGATAGTTTCCAGAAATTTCAGTAAAAACTGATTTTTGAAAAATGGACATATCTCAAAAAGTACTGATCCGATTCTCTTCAAATAAAGCTTAAAAAATAGAGTTCGTCGAGAGGAAGTTTTCCACAAAATATGAAATTTTTCTATCAAACCGTTTTACTGTAGTTGAGACTTTTATGCACATACAGACACACACACAGACATGCGCTAACAATATCATTTTCTTTCTCTTTAGACCATTTTAAGTATCTTCTATTAAAAAAATTAGAATCGAAAATTCTTATGATTACATAGCTTCCATTCGGAAACAAAAACAAGCAGAAGCCTGACTTTCGGTGCGTTATTTGCAATCCCCACTCCTTATGCGACACTTAATATTTTGCCAATTCGATTGGCAAAAACAACATTATTCTCGCAACAAGTACGCGCTCATATATTCCTACAAATATTGCTCCAGACTGTATCGATTTGTTCAGGATTCCATCGGCAATACTTAGGGAATCTACTTGAAACTCGAAATTTCAGCTCAGAGTAATCGATTAAATTGCGATAATATCATATGGTATATAAAAATTCGATATTAGAGGAAAATTCTGATCCTACGATGGAACACAAAAATTGACGTTCTGGTACCAAATAGGATTTCTATCCTTTCTGATTGTCATCAAAATGGAAAGGTACCCATCTTGTAGAAAAAATTATCTCCTTTCGAATGGTGAAATAAAAAATAGTAGTGTTCTTAGGGAGAAAGCTAAGAAGAACCGTGATTTTTGAAAAAACTAATCTATCGAACATCCCCACGAAAGAGTTCTTCTGAAAAATCTGAAATTATCACCATTTGTGGGACTCATTGAGATGAATCTTTTAAGCTGAACTTGGATGTAATCGCTTGGATAGTTTTCGAGATATAACCTCTTTTAATAAAATGGTTTTTGGCCAATATCTCAGAAATTGCTGGAGCGATTTTGCTCAATTTCAATACCAGACTTTTCGCTCATTAGGCGCACAAACTGGCGAAATTTGAAGTCTCTAACTCAAATAGTTTTTGACCTATCGTGTATAGTAAATGCAGGATAAAAAACACTGTAATTGAAATTATCTGCAAACGAAAAATCTGAGCAAATTTTACCCCCAGTAAAAATTGTAAGTTCAAATGAGATGTATTTCATCGCTGAGATTGGGGGCTGTAAATCAATTTTTCGCGGAGGAAAGTCGAAAAAACGATTTTTCGAAAATTTGAGTTTTCTCGAAAAGTACTCAACCGATTTCGCTCCAATTTCACTGACAGCAATTTGCATGGAGAGAGAAAGTACTGTTTACTTTTTCTCAAATTTCTTCAAATTGGTCTCATTAAAATACTTGAAAGTATTTATTCGTATTCTGGTTTATAACTACCCATATTTTCACAGTAATTGTTCGTGAATGCATTGTATATATAATAAATACACATGAACTATTTCAGGAAGGAGATTATTCAGCTGTTTGAAATGAGAAAATAGCCTACTCAATGTTCATTAATTATTGGAAATTAAAGACTATAAAAAAATATAATAAAAGACAAGTAATTGCAGTGATATCAAATAACATTCCATGAAAAAAATTATTCGAAGCAGTTATTTTCTGGTTGAAAAAATGCAATGTCAAAATATTCCGTCAACATAGTCATAATAGTATTGAATTTTTTGTCCTATTAATCAATTATTTTGAGAAAAATTGTGTGGCTACAAACGATCAGCGTGCGATCAATTGATGTATGACAAGATATCCTAAGTCCCCCCTCCGGACAAGAGATGCGCAGTATCATAAGGAAAATAGCAGGCAGATTACAGGCAGTCTAGTGACTAGACTCTAGTCGCGACTAGACTCTAGACGCAGACAAATCTGCGACTAGACTCTAGTCGCAGATTTGAAGAAGGGCGGCCTAACAACTGCAGCGAGACAGGTTCATGGCACCATGCACAAGCGGGCAAATGGCATCACAAGAGCAAGCCGTGTGAAAGGCGGTTTTCTGGCAGCTAAAACGCAACTCACCAATGCCCTCATCGAAAAACTGTGCTTAAGCTGCCAAAAGACTGCCTTTCATGCAGCCCGTTCTTGCAATGCCATTTGCCCGCTTGTAGATACCACCATGAAGCTGTCTTTCTACTGTTACTATTCCGCCATTCCTCCAATCCACCGAGTGATCTGCCTCTACGATGCCTGTAAACCGCCTGCCACTTTTCAATAAAAGTGATGAAGCTGCCACCTACTGCTAGGAGTACGCCAGTTAGCCGCTGCTTTTTGTTGAATCTGCCTCTAATCCGCCTGAATACTATCTGTTGCCCGCTTTAATTTTTCTCTCGGGTAGGCCTCAAAAGAACCTACACAACCTACCCTAATGCGACTCTCGGGATTTAGCTGAAGAATTCCATTGACAAAAACACCGCTCACCTTCTTTGAGCTTAAAAAATTTAATTTTCTATTTATTAGAGAGAGCAAGTACATAGAGCATTAAAATGCGTACTATTGTTCTCCCCAGTCAATAATTTGAATGCTTCGCGTGGAATAATATCAACCAAATTTATATCATACATGATCAAACAAAAAAATTCAATTAAATTAAATAGAAAAATACATTTATAATTTTAATTCAGATTTTTAGAGGAATTTTCAAAAATACTCATCCGGAATCGTAAATCCATCGGTATTCCGTTGAGACACTACACTTATTCTTCATCGAGAAGATATAAACAAAGTTAACAATCATAGCGACATCAGAAGACTCATTGGTCAGGAGAAGGCTCTTCTGGTTTTTCCTGCCAAAATTTCCCCACTCCAACACCATCGGTCTCTGTCTTACCAATGTGTGCGTGTCCAACTCACCCATTCGGAAAAATTATTGATTATTTTCTCTTGTTGCTAATCCTCATATGCCGCGTCCCCTCTCCTATGACAATTCAAAACAATGAAATCAACCAGTATGAACTGACTCTATTTTTCACGTGTGATAATTATTAGTTTTCAATTATTTTGATTCAAATTAGCTAAATAAATTGTAAAAATTAATGTTAAATTATAAAAAACCGAAATATTTGAAAAATTTTAATGAATTAAAATTTTTGGATTTGCGTCAGCTGTACTTTACAAAAGCCAAAAAATGAAATATGTTGAAAATAATAAAGGAATTGTGAATGATCGATGGCAGTGAGAAATTCGTGGAATTCCATAAAGTTATCATGTGGATTCGTCCATTGGCTTCTTAGAAAATGAATGAATAAAATTTTCCAGACATAAAACAGAATTTTTCAATTTATTGTTGATATTAATTCGAGTAAGTGGAATAGGTCAGAGCAATCAAAAATTATGTTGCCTTCAGAACGATTATTTATTATGGAAAGGAAAGTGCTCTAGAGATTTAGGAGAAGGTAGGATAAAATGGACATATAGGGTAAAACGGACACGTGTTAGTGATATCTCTTTGACGGCAATTCCAGTCATATATAGGCGTTCGTTCATGAGAATTCTCATCTGAATTTAAATGGAGAAAAGGCCCCAAGTGCTTGAGTATTTGAATTCTCAACCTATTCAGGTTATAGTATTTGAAATCTCATATTATCGCGTAGAGATGGAAATTGAATTATTGAATAAATGAATTAAAGTGAAGAATTAAATCAATCGAATTAATTCAAATGCACGAGTTTCCGAAAAAAATTGGAGGTGCTTATTACATCAAAAAATATATTTTTCTAAAAATAAAAAAAAAATCCAGAGAATGCCATTCTCCCCGACTGTTTTGAATGAACACCCATATTTTTTATTTGGTTTTCTGGAAGAAAACATTTTTCTCTTCAGAATAAGCCTCTATTCACCTTCGTAGGATAATCAGAAACGGTACTCAGATGGGAACATTAAAAGTAAAAAAATAATTTTCCATGTAAAATTTAGTATAATTTGAGAATAATTGAATTTAATGAATTACAATTATTTTATCCTTTATTTAATCCATTAGAATGTGAAAAGAAAAAGAGATGATAGAAAAAATTCAGGGAGAACTATTCCGAAGCATTCTGCTAATTCTGCAACAGAAATTGAAAGGAAGAAATAGCGATTGAAAGGATCACGTAAGAGAAATAGCAACTAACGCTGCGATGGACGCCTGCCTGTTATATCGCCGCCTAAGAGTTAAAGGGGCGTAATTGGAGCTTGTGAAAAAAAATGTGCCAAAAACGGAAAAATAATGAATGAAAAAATTTCAACTATCCTTCAAATGTGATATCCCTAAAATTTTCAGTTCTGAGAACATCTCAATTACCTTGTCCTTCACGCGAAAAAAAGTCGTCTCTCAATTCACTGTAGGGAAAGACTTATAAAAGAGTATGCGCATAAAATAAAAAATTTAGCACAGGAAATGTAAAATTTGGAACTTAGAATAATGCCAACTTTCCTCCGGACATGACGTCTCTAAAATTTCTGGTTCCGAGGGCTTCTTGATATCATCGTCTTGCACTACAAAAAAATCATCATTCGGCCTAGGAACGGGCTCATAGAAAAAATATACAAGAAATGAGAAATTTTGAGCTTAAAAAAATTCCCTCTCTTCTCCAAATATAATGTCCCCTAAATGTCTGCTTCTAGAGGCTCCCGAACACCTTCGCCTATTACAGTCGAACCCGGTTAAGTGGGATCTCTCGAAACGAGTAAGATTGGCTCACTTACAGAGGTATTTCACTTATCCAGTTAAAGAGATATCTGAGCATAAAAATATTTGCTACATTGGAGAGTTATTATCATCTCAGATTTAATCTCATTCATGTAATTAAAGAAGAGATTATATATTTGTAAATAATACGAATTATAACTGAAGAACTCTGTCATTCTTGTTTGTCTTTCAGAACTATTCACAAAAGCATTTCCTATATCATAAATTTGATTAAATATAACTTTGGTATTAATCGTCGATGCTTCAAAATATTCATGCAAAGTTTCCACTGCTTTTTCAGGCGATTTTCCACTTTCATAAACTGATATTGGTTTTAATTTTTGACGAGCTGATAGAGAATTTAACTTCCGTTTCGGCATTTCCAAATGAATTACTGAATGTTAACTGTAATGAATTGAACACTAAGGCAATTCATCACGAAATGTGAGAGCTCAATATTGTGCACAATAATAATATATGAAGAATCAGATTTTGTATATAAACACGTTATGGCCTGTACAAGCAAAAATGTGTCCTCAAAATGATTGAGATCATTAACTGAGGTTATAGAGGTTTCCAATTTTTAGTATCAGTTGTAGAGGTAATTAGGCGGAGATCCTAAAGAGTGAGTCCCAGATAAAGAGGTTTATCAGTCCCATTAATAGAGGTTTTTCGCCGCAAAAATGTCGGGACCTCAGAATGAATTCCAGTTATAGAGGTTTCTCATTTATCCAGGTCTCAATTAACTAGGTTCGAATATATATATCATCTGTACAGGTTATGATTATGCTCGTCATCGAGCCGACCTTGCTTGTTGTAGTGATTTTTTTGTACCAATTAAATTAGTACCAGATGAACCTTAAGTCTTTCAATCCGGATATTCTGGTTTGAGAGAAATAAGACAAAGCAAGATATCATTCCATTAAAAAAGGAAAAGTCGAAGTTTTCTGTCATTTTTCTATTGAATGGGAAAGATTTCAGGTACTCCAAGATGTTCCCAGAAGTATAGTTCTTAATCTCTCTCATTTTATAGAAAAGAATTCAGATTCAATTTATGTTCTCAAATGATATCTTGCTCCGTTTCATTATTTCTGGAGTGGAGTATCCGAATCGAAATTCTCAATCATCAAGAGTATTTCCAATTGATTGATGAAAATTACATCCCACTCCATTACTATGCACATAGTACATGGATTTCAGTATCACGATCGTCGATCAACAAGTGTCACTTCTAACGCGTAGCATTACACGCACCCTCTTCTTTTCTATATATATAGATGGCTATCATAAGAACTCCGGAGGATGTTTTTGCTGAGAACCCGGAATTGTTGGCACAGCTGCTATGGTGGGAGGAGCGAAGAAAGGAGGTTCAGAGGGTGATTTCTCAGACGAACATGCTCTTTGAACTTTTTCAGCTCGGCCAGCTCTGTCCTGCAGTGTTTGATGGATTCATCGATTTCGTGGCCTATCTAGGGCCACATATTAATATCTATTCGGTAGAGTACTGTTTTTCTCCTCTAAATATGATGGAGCTTTTCATTTATTACAATTAGATCAATTATTCTTTTCAGGAGGCGATTCTTAATCAGCTGCATGCAGATTTTGTGATTTTTTTGGATAAGATTGAGGAATTCGAAACCACATTCGTAGTGGTACATCATGAAGGGATCCTACTGTCAATTGTTTGGAAAATTCGTCAATTCATCCATGAATTGCCTGAAGAAAATTAGTACTGGTCCAATGGAAGTCTATCTCTCTCTCTTTTTCTCTCCCTTTACTATCTGTTGTTTTATGTTGTTTTATCGCACTTCATTCTTGGAATTGAGTTATTTATTATGTTTATTGTTGGACTGAAATATGTCAGGATTATTTATGGTGTTGAAATAAATTATATTAAAATTATCCATTAGGCATATATTTCTCATTGTTTTTTCCATTGTAAGGGTCATATTATCATCAGTGCATATGAAGCATGCGTGTTATGATTTAGCTACAGCCTAGAAGCAACAATATCCTAACGCTGACGCAAATCACGAATCCAGATTTTGATATTGCAATTCAGTAATTCGATTTAGTCTTTCCTGGAATATTAGCGCAGAAACATCCCACTAGAAAGTATATATTACCGGAACTATTGAATCGATTATATCTGGAATGGAGAGACTAAATGAGCGGATGAGTCTCACAGGAACAGGCGAGGTCGGGGCCTGTTTCATCTCTAAATCAACGGAAACATATTATTTCTATAGGATTGGTAGATATATCCTTTTAATTTCATTTGAGGATTTTTCCTAGAGGAAATTGTATCCAACCCACTCGAGAAGCATCGTATAGGAAGTGTTTCCCTGGCAATCCGGTTACCGAGCCTGATTTTCCTCGCATTTATGGAATAAATTTGTCCAAGAATGGAAAAAAATCATCGCAATCGGAGCATTCACTTGGGAACTCTTAAACAGATCCACATTTTTTTTCTATTCGAACTGGATTGATTCCTTCAAATGATGGAGAAAATGACAGAGAATCACTGCCCACCATCTTTTGGGGACACTGATGCCAGTCAGTGGGGCAATCCCTTGAGCGTGTTCTCACTTTTTTACTTTCTCTTAGAAATTATTAATTTATATTAATTTATTCATCAATAGACCTCAGAGGATTTCTTTGAAAAGGAATAATCATATTTCAGCACCTATATGCCATTTTCTGGCGAATATAACCTTTTTTTAGGTTCTCTGAGGCCAAATGAGACTATCACGCAGGTACACGCAACTACCGCGCTATTCTGTGGTAATAGTGTGGCAATTAAATCGCCTGGGTTACAATAAAGAAAGGTCCTGAGCAGGCTGCTCCTGTGATTTCGTCCGACATGCGTATGAATGGAAATATAATTATTCAGCATCCAATTTGGCAGCACATAGTTTCCACATTGATCGCAACACGAATTATTCATATCGTCGCCTTAGAGTTGAAGGCGCGTAAGTGCTGTGTATAAGCATAGTACTTACGCCCCTTTATTACTAAGGCGACGATATTTAGTATTTTGGAGTTTTCTCCGAGATGATATATATACATAAGATTATTAGCAGCATATGAACGATAACTATGCATTGAACAGTGACAGATCCGTGAAAGACTGCTGATTCAGCCTGAATAGAATAATAAACATTCCCGTTGAATTGTGAATGTATAATGATACAGTTGGTTTCCCGCGTGCAATACTCGAAAACGCGATGGCACAATCCACTCTCATGGGGAAAAGCAAACAAGTCATACCGATAATTGATGAGATTGTTCAAGTTGGAATCCGAAATTCCCCCATCGAATGATATGATTCCCATAGAGCGTGATAGTCCTATGGAATATCCGTTAAGCGATTCTATGAGTTCAAAGTGAAATTAATTTTTTTGATTTCACTTCGAACTCATTCGAAGATTGAAAATGTTTTCATGCAGAATTTTTGTGCTGAATGACATTGTCTCTTCAGGACGAAATGCAGCCGCTACTCTGATTCTGAAGAGACAATATAGCCCAAGTGAAATTAGGAATCTGTGAAAATTTTTCTTTTATGTTTTTAGAGATAATTGATTAATAACATAACTGTATGAAATTATAAGGATGACAAAACGTAGATTAACGTATGCAGAATGTTCAAAGAGAACGTTGAGACGTTTAGAGAAACGCTATAAGTCTGAAAAAGAGCAGCTTGATAGTATTGAACCCCAGCATTCCGATGAAGATGTCGGAGAAGATTCACTTGACGAAACGTCTCCAGAATTAGGTGAAAATTCTCGATGGATATTGGAAAAATTCGGTATTGTTGATTTAGCTGGCAGTAAGTATAATGAGAGCCTGCACATTTTACAGATGTCAGTGAAGTTCCTGAACATGAAATCGATACTACATTAGTTGAGGATAACGAATTAGCATCTGAAAAACATTGTGATGAGAGAAATCGGGAAGCGAGTGCGGAGAGACAGGCCCTTTCTTCATCTGATGAGGATGATGAGTCTGATGTCATGAGCAATGGCTTCGAATCAGATAAATCAGACCCAGAATCTGATGATGATTGCTACAATTACCAAGATAATAATGATTGGGGGAATGAAGCTCTGTACGATGGATCTCCGATAGTAATTTCTGAAAGTGCTATTTCAATTCTGCAATACTATCTGCGGCATAATCTATCAAATGAAGCTTTGATTGAACTATTGCCACTCATCAGTTCACATTGTCCACGACCAAACAAATGTATCAAGACTCTGTATTTTTTCCGAAAATTTGTCGACAAGTCGCAACCTCCATTGGTAAAACATTTTTACTGCTCAGAGTGCTACCGAAAATTGAAGACTGCCAACGACAAATGCCCTGCAGAATGTAAAGATGCAACAACTAGCTACTTTATTGGAATCCCGATGCAATCACAATTACAGGAATTGTTCAACCGACCGGGATTTTATAATGATTTAAGGTATCGTTTTGAACGGAGAAAAGAAGTCGACGAAAATTTGGAAGACATTTATGATGGTAATGTTTATCAAAAATATTACTCGAATATGAGTGACTTTGACTTAACGTCACAATCCAACATTTCATTGATGTGGAATTCGGATGGCGTTTCACTTTACAAATCATCAAAAATGAGTATTTGGCCATTTTTCCTCAAAATCAATGAACTTCCACCGTCAGAACGCAATAAGCCTTCTAATATGATCATGACAGGTCTTTGGTTTGGGACAAAGAAACCTCATGCGAACTCATTCATGAGTCCGTTGATGAGCACCACTAAAGGATTGTATAACGGCATATCGTTTTACATCCACGATTTGCATAAAACTTTAGTAATCCGGGCAATGATCATTTGTGGCACTTGTGATTTGCCGGCTAAACCGCAGTTCCAGAATATGCAGCAGTATAATGGCACATATGGATGTCATAAATGTTTAGTAAGAACAAAAAAGCTAGAACACAAACGTGTTTATAGTTGTACCGATGACGTAGAATTACGAACATTAGCGAACACACTGGATTGTGCAGAAGTGGCAGTGAGAAGAGAGAAGCCCTATCTGGGAGTTAAAGGTCCAACAGTATTGAGAGTACTCCTTGAAGATTACGTCCGATATACCACTTTAGACGCGATGCATATGCTAAGTGGTATAACAAAACGGCTATTAGATATATGGACTACGTCAGAGTATAGGTATCATGGAGGATCTTTAACAGATCACAGAAAAATTATCGACAAACGCCTCAGTTCAGTTCGACCTCCTTCCTACTTCGAACGGACACCACGTAAGATCTCTGATTCCAGTTACTGGAAGGCTTCAGAGCACATAGAATGGCTCTTGCTCTATTCTCCTGTGGTGCTGAATGGCGTTCTGATTGATGAGTTTTTTGAACACCATTTGAAATTAGTTTATAGAGTCTGTTTATTGTATCAGGATAGTATCCCACCTTATGATATTGCCAAAGCAGCTGAGCTACTGAATTCATATCTTTTAGAATTCAAAGATCTATATGGGCCTGATTCCATGACCTGTAACTTCCAGTCTTTGAAACACCTCAGTGCTTTAGTTGCTGATTATGGACCACTGCGTATATTCACGTGTTTCCCCTTTGAAAATGCCAATGGCAGATTGACATCCTTACTGCATGCAACTAGGGATGGTCAGCTTCAAATATGTTCAGGAGTATCGTGGTATTTGCGATTGGCAACATTTAAGGCAAAGTATTTGACAAATGAGGAAATTTCAACTTTATGTCATCGAATAGAAAGCAGAAGTAAGTGTCGGAGTAGAATTTATGCTGTAACTGCTGGTGTAAGCATCATTGATCGGCCGAAAAAAATGCAAAATGTTCCACCTGACATCCAAGAAGCCCTGCGATGATCTGGCGTAGTTGATGACACTGTGTACGAATTCAAAAGATTATTGAAAGATGGGAAAATTCATTCATCTTCGTCATACACACGTACAAAGAAAACTGATTCAACATGTGTGGAGTACGTGGAAAATGACACGAGGAATATAGGATTGGCGAAGTGGCTTGTACGAGTTTCAAATTGCTCTTGTGTTGATAGTCTGTGTGACACTTGCAGAGATGCTGCACAAACATTAATGATCGTCATTAATTATGAATCTACTAATCCTCTCCGAATATCTGAACCTGAAAATACGGTGAATATTATTCATAAACTTAGGAACAATGGTACCGAATTTCTCCGAGTCATTCCTGTAGCACAGCTTAAGAGAATTTACTGTGTCATGAAGATATCTAGCGACCAATCTATGTACGCAGTCAGACCAATAACATTATAGATCAGATTCCTATTATCTAGGCACAGATGAGATTGATAATAATAAAATATATTCCCGTTGTGAACTGTATCACATCCACGACAATGCTATTCTATATGAGAAAGAACTTGAAGCCAACATATTGCGAGAGAATAGGAATAATTGAAGCATAAATGACTGTATGGAGATCAACATCGAAGGAGACAACAACACCGGAACGGGAGGAAAGATAAAACCATTGGGACGTGTTCTCTGGTAAGACATAAAAGATAACTGACATAAAATTGAACACGAGTATGGAATCGTTGAAGGATAGCAGTGTCAGTGGCATCAGAATGTTGAAGGATTACATATCAGTAACCAGAACAGTACCAGTAGTGTTGAACGAAGCAAACCCAGCTATTCAAGGAATTATAATAGAGAATTCCACCACTCCAGTAAAGAAGACATTCAGTTAAAAAGAAAGCAGCCATAAATATAACGATGCCTGCAATATTCTTACCTGAATCACACCGATACTTCGAATATTAACCACTATTTTGGAAGAGAAACGCTGGCTGGTTGCCAAATGAGGCTGATCAAAGTGATACGGACGATGGGCTGGGATGAGACAGATGTTATGGAACTCTGGCAGCGAAATACTGTACAGTTTATTAATACATTATTTTTTCTCACTACTCTTATCACTCCCGAAATTATTCAACTTACTTTCGTTTCCATCTTCCTACAGCTCATTCAAGATGAATATCTCTCTCTTCTGCGCGTCGAATTTCAACTTCAGAAGAACGACTTCAAGATTAGAGCCCAGAGGAAGAACGAGTATCCAGCTTTCCGTTTCCTCAAATACAGCTATCAATTATTCAATCCATGTTTCTGAGATGCTGTTTGGGAATGTCCGTGAGATTCTTTACCTCTCCTTCGGCAGGAAACGTAGCAGGTATATACCTCTTATAATTAGTAGAATTATAATGATTTCAAAAAATTTCCACTTCTCATCCATCATCTTTTATTTCAGTGTGCGGTATTTGGACGTTCTTAATCTGCCTGTTCTGCTCACATCGAATGTCAACGGCTGGAGAGTGAACGAGAGATCAGAGTCCAGAGGAAGGAGGAGTATAAAGTTGCTCGTTTCCTCACATACAGCTGTAATCGTTCAATCAATGTACTTGGAGTGGGGTTTGGAAATATTGACGAGATCCTTAAACTTCCCTTTAACATTATATTAACTTAAATACTGGCCTTCCCTCTAACATTGAATGCAGTGAGTCAATACCTATAATGATCAATTGAATTCTAATGGTTCCCAACTGAGAAATTCTAATTTCTCATTCAAGATTTTCTATTTCAGTGTGCAGTATTCGAACTTCTGCATGCAGGATATCACGGAGGATCATCGAAGCTCAAGAAACATTGAAGCGAAAGAAACTTCCGAAAAATTTACTCATTTTTAGGTTAATTTTTGATGGGATTGTCTTAGTTAGTTTCATTTAAATGAAACTCTCACGAAAAAGGAATACGAAAGTCGGCAAACTAATAGTTTAATTGCTCCCTAGTAACGAATTCTATCATGTAATTCCCAACACATGTATGGAGGGGGGGGGGGGGGGAGATTTTGGTCATATGTATATAAGATAGCGAAAACTCCTCTTTGAATTATTTAGATTTTTCATAATTTATTGATTTCATGATGTTCAAGATTCTGATGCAGGATTGCAGTTCACTCTTTTTGTTTTGTTTTTGTTTCAATTATAACTATGATTATTACGGTGTGTTTATTTTATTAGAAGAGTGATTATTATGTGTTTTTTTATGATGGTGATGGTAGGAAATATATTTTCATAAAGTATTGATCAGTTTTCCAATTTGAAGCCTATATATTATGATAGAGATAGATATGTATGTCGAAACACAAATACACCCAATTCGCTATCAACATTATTTTTTCCTCCATAAGGATGGGAATAACCTTTTTAACACACACACAAGACACTTGGAAGAATTCATTATAATTTGTTACGGAATAAAATTAATTTGCATAATTACCTTCCATATTGAATTTCATTTTTGATTCTATTCCTCTTCCTCTCGAAACACTCTCCATGAGCCTCATTCTTGTTGGAATTGAAAAAAAGATGGTGTGAGTCACATCAGTCAAGAAATGTCGTCAGCTAATATTTGAAACCAGGTTTGAAATAAAAATTTATACTCATAAACTAAACCCACTAATTCCTATGAAATAATTTAACAAATTGTAGAAAAACCACAGTTTCAGAGCATTGATTAGAAAAGTTCAAGATACGGAGAAGCAAATCATGAAATATCTTGAAAATTCTTGACAAATCCTCAAAAGACTTGTCAAAAGTCGTTGCAAGACTTAGACCAAGTCTTTACAAGACTTATGAAATGTCTTTGCAAGACTTCGCCCAAGTCTTTCCAATACTTGGAAACCCGGGTAAAAAAAAATTTGGTCTTTGAACGATCTCTGGAAGATCTTCCGAAGATGTTGCAAAGAGATCTTCAGAAGCTCTTTGGAAGATCGGTTATATGGCCACTTCACAGACTTGCAAAAGTCTTCAAGATGTCTTTGGGAGATCTTTTCCAAAAACTGTGAGTGACGTAGTGACAGATTTTGGAAAAGATCTCCCGAAGACATCTTGAAGTCTTTTGGGAGTTTCTGAAGTTGTCATATAAGAGATCTGCCAAAGAGCTTCTGAAGATCTCTTTGCAACATCTTCGGGAGATCTTTCAGAGATCGTTCAAAGACCAATCTTTCTTTGCCTGGAAAAGTAATTGTAAAAATAATTTCCAAAATAACTTTTAAAAGACTAGCGAATATTGTGTAAAATTTGAAATAGTAAAATATAACTGATTTTTGAGAAACCTGTGGACAAAGAAATGTTGCCAGACTCGAATTTGGCAAAAATAATAAGCGGAAATAATTGAAAAAAATCAAAATCGTTTCGAAAATTCTGAAAAATCTCAAGTAATGAAATATAATTTACCTTCTTTATTTTCTCTTTTTTTCTTGATTCTCAAAAAAAATTCTCACCGAGATATTTTCAGAAAAACATCGATTCAACAATAATAACATTCACAAAGATTCTGTTGGCAAGCGGGAAGGGTCCGAACGAATGCGATCTCAAAAATGATTTTTTTTTCAGGGTATTTTTCACAATAATTAATTTCATTTATTTTTATCGTGAAGCACGAATGTTTCATGAATTTTCCATAATCAATTAGTATTTTTTCTTAATATTCAATGAATTCACGAAAGAACGGAAGCGCCACACAGTTATGAGGATGTCGTGCCTGGCCCTCTTCGTCGCATCAAGAGTTGCCTCATCAATATCCGTAAGGAACTGAATGAAAGTCGCAGATTCTCTTATGAGCTGTTCAGGCTAGAAAAAAAAATCCACTTTAAGTAGTTCTATGAAAAAAAACATGATAATTGAGGCACCAGACCCTCCATGGAAAGGGTTCTCGGTGCATATATTGAATATAAATTTTCATTCTGAAGAATCGTACATTTGTTTACTCGAAATTGCAGAATGAAATTTTCCATCTACGGAAAAGTTGAATGTTTTGTATAAAATCGTTAATAACAATTTATACGAAATAAAATTCTTAAATTTGATGGAGCGAATCTGTAAAAAATCAATGAGGAATGAAATAAGTCCTAAAAACAAGAAATTCGTTGAAAACTGTGAAAATTTCTGTGGCTTTGAAAATGCTTCCAAAAGTTGAAAAAAAATATAGGAATCTAAGAAGCACAGAAAATTGTCTAATTTTCAATTATTTTTTTGTTTCTAAGACTTATTTAATTCCTCATGAAATTCTTCACAGATTCACTTCATCAAATTCGAGAATTTCAGAAATAAATTCAGCAAGTCTCTTCAAGAAAATACCGCGATTAAAGAGTAAAAAGTAGATATCTTACGCTGTGAATTATCGCTCTCCCTGTAAACGCCAGAAAATCCACCACGAGTGGCCAGATTCCATCGCCGTGTAGTCTCAATAATAATAGCAGGTCCGGAAAACAAGTCCGCATTTCATCATTGATCTCTTGCCTCTTTTCGCACCAAAATAAATAAAGTTCTAACAAATCAGTCTTCATTATATCAAGGTTAGCCATCTATAAGGAGAAAATTTCTCAATGAAATGCAGTTGAAAAATTGATTTTAAGAAAATCCTAATTTAATAATAATCTAATGATGAGGTAATTGAAACTGAATAAAATCCAAGGCTAGAAACGTAAAACCGGGAAATCAAACTTTTTCAATCGGGATTTTTTAAGAATATTCGTGAAATTAATAGAAGTACGCCTTTTTGTGCAAGAACAGAGTAGTGATCGTGAAGAAAGTAAATATAAATCTCGCTCAGTCTCCGAGATTATACTCAAAAAACTGATTAGAAAATTGAATTATCCTATTTTCGTCTTTACAAATGATTTTTTTCATTAATTTTGTGGAAATATCTCAGTGAATTGTAGACACACTAGTCCATTTCTGGAGTTGTTAAAATGATCTACAAAAATAGATGGTTACAGAAATGGCGTAGATTATCTAGTTTCCGAAATATTAAAAATGTAAAAAAACTTGATTTATTTCATCAATTCAGGACTTTAATATTATTTTTTTCAATATTTCCGAGAATAAGCAGGATAGGAGAATTTCTGTAAGAATCTTTTTCGTGGAAAATTTCCAGAACTGCACGGAAAGTGTTTACAAGAATCATGCTATTTCAGATATTTTTTGAGATATTTTAAAAATTTGATATTAAAGTTTTGAATTATAATAAAAAAAAAGTGGTGAATTAATGAAATACAATATGAGTCTAGAAATTCTGCGTTTGGGAAAAATATTTTATTAACTCACGATTATCGTTGCTCGAAAACCCTCACTCCTCCTTCCTTGGGAACTCACGATTATCGTTACTGGAAAACCCTCACTGCTCCTTCCTTGGGATAGAAATCCTTCCAAAAATGGTGTCACTGGCAATAAATATGATCAATTAATTTTTTTCTTCGAAAATAACTATTCATTTAATAAATACTTACATTTTCTTGGAAATCTGGCGGATTGCTGAGTCGATTTTCATTTGACAATCTTCATCGATTGTTCATCACTTGAAGTTATCTCTCGTGATAACTTCAAGCGGGGAACAATTGATAAAGACTGTCAAACGAAAACCGACTTAGCAACCCGCTAGATTTCTAGAAAAATGTAAGTATTCCTTAAATAAATTGTTATTTTTGAAACAAAAAGTTAATCGATAATATTCATTACTAGTGACACCACTTTTGGAAAGATTTCTATCCCAAAGAAGGAGGAGTGAGGGTTTTCCAGTGACGATAATCGTGAGTTCCCAAGGAAGGAGGAGTGAGGGCTTTCCAGTCACGATAATCGTGATTTCCCAAGGAAGGAGGAGTGAGGGTCTTCGAGCAACGATAATCGTGAGTTAATAGAATATTTTTCCCGACAACAGAATTTCAAGACTCATATTCTATTCCATTAATTCAAAACTTTAATATCAATTTTTTAAAAATATCTCAGGAAATTTGTGAAATACCGTCAATGACCCAATTAATGCTACCAAGAGACCTATTCTGCTGCATATCTTTCATAGGAAAATTATATCTTATCATAAATTCAAATTTGATTTTTCCTCGAAAGAATTCAGGGTCCGGACTATCATTTACATTAATTATTTTCCTGAATTATTGATAAAAATTATTTAATTTATATTTTTGAAAATATTTTGTCCACGGCCCGATTCATGCCACCATGGCCCGATTTCTGCCATAGAGGGTCCCAATAATTGCCATCAATTAATTTCCATCACTGGTCGTTATTTTTGAATTATTCGTCAATTTATATGAAAGTCCAATGATTTTGCTAACAATCAATACAATTTTCGATTTATTAAATACTGAAATTTTCTCAATATCACACATTGAACTGATGAGGTAGTCTAACCCCACATGAAGAGATTTAGGGCTTAATTTTGCTGAGCACGCTGGTCGCATTTAACGGATTAATTTTAGAAATATATCTAGTAGAGAAATATCGAATATTTTGATTGTCCGGTATCCTTAGAATTTTTTTCTAGCCACTGTTATCAATTACTTAGAGTTGAGAATTCGAATAAGTTCAATAATCACGAAAATGTATGAAAAGTGGCATTAATTGGGCCGGTGGCATTAATTGGGCCGATGGCATTAATTGGGCCATTGACGGTACTACGATTCTTGTAGAAACTTTCCCTGTAGCTCTTAAAATTTTCTACTAAAAAGATTTCTTCAAAAAATTTCTTTCTCGCTTAGTTTCCAAGATATTTCACAAATTGTGAAACAATTGACTCATTCAGTTAATTAGACACTTTGATATCAGTTTTTCTTATATTTCCGAAATTAAGCGAGATAGGGCACTATTACTTGAATCTTCTTTGTAGAGGATCTCAAGAGCTAGAAAAAAGACTCCTACGAGAATCGTTTCACATCATTTACTTTCCGAGATATTGAAAAGAAACAGACATCAATGATTTGAAATGACGAAGAAATTCAACTTTTTGAAATTCATTTTGTGGAATATCTCGGAAACTAAACAAGACAGTGCAATTTTCGAAGAATCCTTTCTTGTCGAATATTTGAAGAGCTACGAAATGAATTCGACACATATATCATTCAATCCTCCTTGCATTTTTCCTCTCGTGATTACCTTATATATTTACATTCTTTCCCCTTAACTCTTGACTCATTCAGCATGCATCCTGATATTTGAGGATGAAAAACGATGAATTTATTTTTTTAAAGACATTCACCACATCTTCATTCAGATGAGTTTGATCTGAATCCGTTTTTCTTGCCCCTCGTTTCTTGTAAATAACTGCGAAACCAGAGGGGATAGTCTTATTCATTCTTATTTTTTTTTTGTATGAATTATTATTTTACTTTCTGTCGGAATTTCAAAATCTAAGAACAAAGAGTGCAACAGAATCGTCCTATCTCATTTCATTGTCAAGGTTATACTTGAAAAACGAGGAGTAAATTGATGGACTCATTATTTTATGGATAAAACAGAATGAGTCATTTTTTATTCAAATTCGCGAAAACTAATTGAGACATGACTATTCAGCCCGAATCATTGCTTGCAGTTCATGAAAATTTCTATGCGAATGTTCAAGAACAAAAAAGGCGTTTTTTCATTAGTTTCTAAGACATATTCAAGAAAAAAATTGAATCAGCTTTTCCAGAATTAAATTATACGTAGTAATAATTACCTTGATACTAGGAGACTCTCCAGAAGAATTACCATAATTTTGAAATGCATTACTCCTCCGAAATGAGTAAAATGATATAAATTGTTTCATAATTACCAAATTTATATATTTTTAAAATGAACTGAGAACTGGAGTTTTTTCACGAAATTATTGTATAATGTTCTTGATACAATAATCATTTGACATAGATATCCAAAAGTTAAATAAAAGTTAATGACAAAAAAAATTGCAGGCATTGAAAAATAAAATGGTTAAATAAAAAAAGAGAAGGGCATCAACGACGTGGCCGAAGGCGTCGGCGGCGCTAGGAATGCATGATTATTGATGGTCACTTATCATTAAAATTTAAGGGATATAACCAAAACGGAGTCATTAAATATTTATGTTATTAATATTATTTTTAAGGATCATTAAAATTTGAAATGAAAAATAGAAATATACACTAATCAACGGAGGCGGCCGCCAGCGGCGATAGTGATTACAAATTGGATTGCGAGAACATCAACAATTACGTGAATTGGTATGATGTACTATTGATGAGTAAAAAATTGTTAATATTTTTCCATAATGAAAAATCAGCACTGAACCCACAAATTGAACGGGTATGTACGTATTAAGATAGTTGGGACAGGACGGATAGGACAAAACGGACGAAATCGCAGGCGAAAAGTAATGGAGACTTGAGATAAGAGGTGAGGGGGAAGGAACGTCGAAATTTGGAACGAATAATTTTACATGGACAAGTGAAAGTTGAGGTGAATTATTAATTCTATCAGTAGACGTGAAGTTTTGTTATTTAAACTTCAGTACAAAGATATTGAAAGCGACTCAACATGGATCAAGTTTTCTGAAAAAGTCATAAGTCAGGAGGTAAAGAAAGGGAATTGATTGCAATATCACTCTCACGGAAATGTTGCTGAAAAGCTATGATAGATAGGTGCGAGCATAATTGAATGAGGCTTAAGAGATGATAAGATATCGTCAGGAATAATTAAGACAGTTGCAGCAGGCTCAAGAAGAATTGGAGAGTGGCCCGAAGGAATTAACAACAATGATAGAGAAACTCTAACGTTTTCATGAAATGGAGTCGGTTAAGCGTGCCAAGTTAGAGCAGTCAGTACGTGTTAAGCAAATGAAAGTTATGCGCATACAGTCGGAAGTAGAGACTAAAGATGCTGAGGCACGGTGATTACAGGAGGAAGTCAAAGCTGCGACTCTACGACAAGAAGAAGCAGATGGAGCTTTCAGAGCTGCAACTACTCCACATCATCATTATCCTCATGTAGAGTAGAATGGAAATGATGAGGAGGTTAAGGATGAAGCATCACATGGTGATGTTCTTAAAGATTAATGAGTCAATTATGGTGATGTTCTCAATCATCAATGAGTCAAATATTGTTCCTGTTGGATACCGTCGTGAACTTGCAGAAAGGAACAAGCGCCTCCATGATTAGCTCAAGGCCTTGAAACAAGATCTTGCTCAATAGCGAGATGAAATTGAAGAAACAGTGATGGATAAAATTCACTGAGAAAATGTTCGCCAACATCGTGACCAAGGGGAGTAGGTTTTTCTTGCTCAAAAGCACGGTTCTTTTGCCCAAGAGAAAAAATAAAAGTTGACAGTGAAAATTAGGTGAAAATAATAATAAAAATTGAATCTTTCCTCGCAAGAGGTCTCCTTATCAACCGATGAAGGCTCAGCTGAATCTAGCATTGATCTTGAATCTAGCAGGTGATAGATACATCCAGAGCCTCATCCAATTTGACGATATAAATTCACAATAGCTCAAACTGCGCTAATCAACAATACTTCAGTTTGCCTTCCATCAGATTCAGGAGAGAAGTTCATAGCCGTTGTGGTAGAAGGAATAATTACTTTTCTTTCACTCCAATGAAACTTCTCGTTGGTCTGTGAATTAACGCTTGTCATGAAGTAATGGGTATAGCAGTACGTCAAATTATTGAATTACCTGGAGCAACACTCCAGAAGAAACATCCTCCATAGCGGAGAGAGAAGAGAGTTATATTTGCAGCTTCTCAGACCTTTCAGAAGGATTTGGAGCATAAAATTTTTCCAACAAAGTCTATTGAATATATTGTAATTGATGAAGCTCATGAAGCACTTGGTGAATACTTATATCGTGAGTCTAGACATATGATGCATGGATGGAACGGATTTTTGTTTAGTTGCTCCATCAGCAAACCTGTCTTAACACGAGACTTCGTTACCGACTCAGGTGGTAACAAAATCTCGTGCTAAGACAGGTTTGATGCATAAGAGCCCATGTATAAGACGCAACTTTGATAATTGATTTCTTTGAAACCAATCGGATGAAAATTTGGAAAAATTGAGGTGATTCAGAATCATTTATTTCATCGCATAACAGACGGAAGTATCAAGACAAAATACGAAAAATATTGCTTTTGGCCAAAAAAATGCGAGGAATTGCAGAATATTTTGATTCAACATTTTCCAAAAATCACTTTCTTCAAATGTTGTTTTTGTTGAGTTCCGAGATAGAGCAGAGTCGAGTAAAACGGACATCTTACTTGAACGTTTCGAGATAAAGATTTTTTGATGATTCCATTGGTAACCTGAGAAAATTTAGGTGAGAAACCTGTGTCATAATCGATTTCTCCAATTTTTGGATAATTTTACTTTTTTGGATAAGTTTTGAGGGGGATTTGCTTGAAAAAATAAAAAAATGCTTTTTTTCGGCGACATCTCCGGTTCTGTTGATCGTAGTGACCTATGGTTGATTTCAAATGGAAAGTGAGCTTGTTTCTCATCCATTTCTGTGGATAACATTTTTTTTGATAAATTTTGCAAATACTTATGGGCTTAGGCCGAAAATCAGTTTTTGTCCTATGAGTACATAAAAAATTTTTATTTCGTTTTAACCACATGAATCGATGGGAAATGAGCTCACCTTTCATTTAGAGCCAGCCCCAAGTCGCTATAATAACCAATAAAGTCGGAGATATTTCCGAAAACTGACATTTTTTCAGAAACTGATGGGCACCTTTATCTTCAAATCTTGAGGAAAAAAAAGAAGTTTTTGAAAAATTGAAAAAACATTACTTCTCAAATATGACTTCCATGAAAAATTCATTCAGCTTTCTAGGGGAATCGTTAAAAAAACCTATCTGCAATATTTTCATCAGTTTTGAGTTATTTCCGTAGCATGAAATTCCAAAACTGAAACGTTTCCATTTTTTCTCTTGTGTCCATTTTATTTCACCTTCACCAAAAAAAATGTACACGCCAGTGTTGTTAGAATACCCCGAGCTCAATTTTAATTCGCCTGTAAAATTCCATTTTGTACCTTAGCAAAAATAGTTCACTACACAATTATTAATTTCAAGTTTGAAATACGTAAAATTAAGAACAAAAAATGAATTTTAGTGAAAAAAATAGTACATTTGATGTTCAAAAACGATATTTTCCTGCTTTTATTCTACATTCATTCATTCGTATTTCAAATTATTCGTTCCATATTCCGAAAAAAGAATTAATGATTTGCCTCCTATATCTTCACTTAAATCTCAAGGATCAATAATTCAGACGTTGGAAAAAATACATAGAAGTTTCAGATTTCATAATTCACTGGTTCTACGAGGGTGAGACAAATGGAAAAATTAAAATTTGATTCGAGGACCGTTGTCCTTACTGTATTCGCTAAAGTAAGACCAAGTTTACGCATCAAACTATCATGAACAAAATAAGCACCTGAGGATCATCCGAAAGCAGTCAAGAGCAGTGGTGCAATTGAAGTGCTGGTGAATAGACAGAAAAAACTAAACCGAAGTCAGCATCAGCTACTAAGGCTCATAGTGCTGAGAAGAACGAAGAGGATTTTGATACCTCCCAGTTCTTGCGAATTGATAATTTAAAACACCAGGATTACTGAGGAGCAACAGCTGAAGGTACTCTAATGAAGCTGTATAACACTGAAAGAAGAATTTGTCGATTTGATAGGAGAATTGATGGGCTCAGCTGCTATTAACAAAACATTTATTGTGAATATTTTTCCTACTGATTTCAACTATACTTTGAGATCATGGAGAATCGGACTGAAGATCTTCGAGATGACAGCAAGGCACTTCAAATTGGGATTCGATTCTCAAGTGGCTGACAATGGAATTCTTTGATGTAGATCTCTCGATAGTGTTGAAGGGCTTGGATTATCTTTAAACTGTCTCTCATTGATTGATACAGCATCAGCATTACGAGCTTGAGAGTAGAGATATTTCGTTTATTTTTCATTTCATGTTTGTTCATTGTGATTCGATCCTTTTGATGAACATCAGTGAAAATTCCTTCAAAAAGTAATGAATAAAATGAATAATGTACCTGATTGCTAACGTACTAGAATACGTAGCTATTCTTATTATTCCTTCTTTTCAAATTTTGTCATAGCTACTTCGACCTGCTTGAAGGAAAATTATTATTCTTTCTTTTATCAAACGTAATTAATAAATGCGCATTTCGTAAGATGAAATATTTGAAGATTCTATCAAAAATTGAACATGAATGTGTGTGTTATTATCGAGCTATTATCATGATTTAAGAACATTTGCGAGAGATTTTCTCCGTTTTTTGTTCAATTTTGTAGGTTTTGATTTTTAGAACATTTCTCTGATTTCCCTCATTCCTGAATTCGACGACTATTGAAAATCACTTTGAATATGAAATAATTCTGAGTAGTATTGCAATTGACGCTTCTTTGGAGAATATCCTCGAAACTAAACAAGATGAAGTGACTTTGTCCTTTTTTATAGCTCGTAAAATTTTTCTGAATAGAATTTTTTCTGATAGATCCGTAGAAATTTTCTGAACGATTTTCTGCCATTTCGGAAATTCTGCTAAAAGTGCCGCATTTGATGTCGGCTCAATTCTTCCATTCCATATCAGTAGAATCGGCGAATTTGGTATCACCTCGAGTATCGCATTCCATGTTGCAACAACAAAAAATTCTTGTGGCTCATGATCGTCATTAGAATTTCCCCTATTCAATTCCACTGGTTCTTGCGGTATGAAAATTGTAAGCAGTGATTCTTCAAACTGCTATAGTTTGTAAGACGGACGCAGACGTCACCCTGTATAATAAATTTAGAGTATTGTCAGGGATTCTTATTATATTCCATTTCAATGTCAGTTATGTGTTCTCGTTGGACTGTAGGATTCAATATGAATGGAAGAGGCGTACAGTTATGGGCTGTGGTGTTTTGGGAAGATCTTCGAGGGACATCCATCAAGCCTATTGAAGAAATTAAAAATGTTGACGGATTACTGCTGGCGGAATATGAGAGACATACGTGGAAGAGAGTTAGAATTTTGGAGCAGGGTGGTAAGGAATATATTATGTAAACAAATGATCTTTTGACAATAAATAGAGCCTATCTCAGGAATTTTGACCGATAACTCGTATCCATATCTTCAGATTAGAAGTGGCGTAAGTGGTATGCGTAAGCATAGCTCTTACGTCCACTTCATTCCTGATAATGAGTTGATTAGACATAACTTATGACTCCAATCATTTGGGAATAGAATATATCAATAATCTTTCTCCCACCATAAAGAGAATCAAACGATGCTATCTGCGCTGAAGTTTAACAAAGAGGGTGAATTGATCAAGGCAAAAAGAAAAAATCATAAAAATAAGAACCAAAGCCTAGACAGACAATTATTGCAGGCCCAGTGGGTCGGGAATATGAAACACGACGATGCGACATCAGCTCCTGGAAGAAAAGATGGACAGCATACAAAAAGTAAGGGAACCGTAGAATTAGCGGTGAAAGATATGATACAAAATTCTGTACCTTTTTTTATATAGTTAGTACACTTACGGTTATATGGGGTAGAGGGATGTAAAATGGACCACCTAAACTCTCATAGACCTGAGAATGGGTCATATTCTCAGAAATGTTAATAGTGCCATAAATTTCAAGAATCACCCATTTCGAATTTGTGAAATTAAAATAGAGAAGTTGCATGTTTTATAATTATATTTTTACTTAAACGTTCAATAGGAATTATTAAGACAGTTTGTGTAAAAAATTATTTAACAATTGATTTTTCATGTAATCTTTAATTAAAAATGATACTTTGAATAGATGTTCTTGAATGAAAGTGACGTCATTATATCGGTTTAGTAACGCCACCACACATCGATCGGATGAAGCATCCATGTTTATGTTGTTAAAATAAAGAAAATAGTAAATACTAGCTGCGCAACCTGGCGTTGCTCGAGTTGAAATACATCGTACGCTCAATGGTGATAGGATCACACACATTCTAGAATGTTCTCGAACTTCCTGGAATATTCCAAAAGACTCTCAAAACTTATGGAACATTCTAGAAAATTCTTGAACCTTCTGGAACATTCCAAAAGACTCTCAAAACTTATGGAACACTTTAGAAAATTCTTGAACCTTCTGAAACATTGTAGTATGTTCTTGAACTTCCTGCAACATTCCAAAAAACTCTCAAAACTCACGGAACATTCTAGAAGATTCTCGAACCTTCTGGAACACTCTAGTATGTTCTGGAACTTCCTGGAACATCCAAAATATCTTCGAACTTTTTTGAACATTCTAGAAAATTCTCGAACCTTCTAGAATGTTCTCGAACTTTCCCGAGTGCTCCAAATTATTATCGAACCTTTTAGAACGTTTTTGAGAATTCTGCAGCCTTCTAGAACATTCTAGAAGGTTCCTAAATTAATTCCGAGAACATTCTAGAATGTTTAAGATATTTCTAGAATATTCACACATATATATACTTCATGTAATTCAACACAACCCCGAGTCTATCTCAGCCATACAATGTGTTGGAGAAGGATAGAAATATCCCAACTGACATTTTTGCCACCTACATCCACCCACTTTCACCTACCGAAGCCAAACTCTCTTACTTGAGAGTACAGGCCACGGGCTATCTTTCACTACAACCCCTTGTGGGTAGCAGTGGGTGGTTATAGAGAAAAGGCTGGACAAATCCATTAACGCTTTCCTTTTACATATATAATAGGTTATATAGATTTTATACGTTTTAAACAAATTAATTGCCGTGAATAAAATTTTTTGTCGACAAAAAAAATTTACACCACCTGTTTACACTACATAATAACATGGATTTTCAGAAATATATTTTAAAAACATGTCAAAATCTACTTTTGGCAGATTTCGAGACGCTGCTTTTGTTAAACCAACGTCAACCATATTCAATTTCAATGCAAGAACACTTTAGTTAGATTTATATAAAAACAAATTATAAAATCTCGTATTTTCGTTATGGCGGTTATTTTTATGAGGTTAAGTGAGACTATTCTGTTATGACGCATGTAGATCGGAATATAGAAAAAAAAACAAGTTTATAGTGTGATTCTGATTGGCTCTCACCCTCAACAGATATAATGACGTCACAACCAATGAGAAATCGTTTTCATCAGGCCTGAATTTATTTATTTTTTATAATTTATTTATAAAAAAAAAAATTCCAAAAATGCTTCAAATTAATTATTCTTTTATATATTGTAACGTGATATTTCATCTCGTTACTGATTTTTCGTCTGGGCGCGTTAATTTTACAAAATGGCGTCCGAAACGAGAATCCAAATTTTTTTGTCAATGAGAGAGATTTAATTAATAAAAATTTTATTATAATTAAATTATATTATTTTATTTCAAATTTAAATGTACCGCTCACCGGCGACAATTTTCGTATTGAGCGGAAGAGGGCAGCACCACCTGGGCGAATCACTCAGTGATAGAAGGAGGCCAAAGATTTTTTTTTTTTTCAATGGAAAATCAAGGATTTTCATTAATGGAATTGCTCTTCATCGGATGAGCAGGCGAGAGGAAGAGTCTGGAGAAGGATCCAGCATCACCAGTCACGAGAGGGGACTGATAATAATTCTGACATTGTTCAGTTTGGAGTGTCTCGTCTGTCATCGTTGGAAGTTGAAATTTCAAATTTGATCAACTAACAGTCACCTGTTGACGTCACAGGCGTCGACCAATCACAGCCTGCCACGCTGGAGTTTTTCGTGCCGGCCGGTGTCCTCACGTAACGAGACCAACATGGCGTTGATTCTCGTTTTGGACGCGTGCTCGTTTGGTTGACAAATATTTTTGTAACTTTTATTCTGAGATAAACTTTGAGACATTGTGGAATATTTTATAATAATATCGTTCAGAAAATTTCACTGAACATTTTGAGATATTAATTTGTTGCGCCAATAGAAGGATTATTGTCTGGTGAGCGAAAATTAAATTAATTAATTTTTGTGTCGAAAAAGAAAATTTTCTTCGAGTCATTTTTTTTTATTATTTATTTTTTTTTGTCGTATTGCAACGAATGAAAGAAAAGAAAGAAAGAACTCTAATTTTCGAGATTAGATTTTTCGTCAAGAAAATTTTCTTAGTTAATTATTTTTTTTATTTTTTTTATTCAATGCAAATCTCTCGTTGACAATTAAATGATTTATTTTAATTTTTTTTTACAATCATCAAACGTCGTTATCAAACGTAACCTATATTATTTTTTTTAATTAATTATTATAATTTTGTTCATTCCTGGAAAAGAAAAGGAAAAGGATTTTTTTTTATTATTCTTTTGTAATTCATGTTATTGTCTTTTCATATTTAAAAAATTTCATTGTGAAAAATTTATTTTTGGTCAAGGTCGTTGGGGAAATCAGGGACATTGTAGTAGCGTCCCCTAGGGAATTTTCTAGTGACTTTTATAGTGACTTTTATAGTGACTTTATTTGGCGGGAAATCCCTAGATTTTATTCAAAATTTAAATTTCGTATTACTGATTGAAATTTTTAATTTTGTTACGATAAATTAATTAATAACTTTTTAATTATTAATTAATTTTTGAAATTTTATAAAATAACTAAAGTCTATTAAAACGTCTTGTGACGTATAAATAATTAATATCGTGCTGTACACGAGTAAATTGTTTATTTAATTATTTTCATTATTATTCATATTTTTTTTAAAAACAATTTTATTAAATTAAATTAAAATTTTTGATTTCCCTAAATATTTTGTGTTTGAATTATTTATTTTTTTTTTATTTTATTACTCCTTATTCTCACCCACAACAAACGACCTTGGAGAGATCGCTGAGACAGTCGAGCAGAGTAAGGGAGTATTTTGGGTTTTGAATTTTATTTTATTTTGTTTATTGATTTGGATAATTTTAGATTATCCTGGCGCCCATAAGATTTTGAATTTGTTTTGGATATTTTCAGGCGTGCTTAATTTCGTGGTTTACCGTTAGACCTCGGAATTACGTCACAATATATATGAATTTTTAGGGATATTAAATTTATGCAACTTCTCTATTATGAGAAAAAGAGGAGGGTGTGAAGAAACTGAACTGCCCTATATAGGAAAATTCAATTGTCATGTTGCGATTTTTTTTATATTGAGAATTTTATTCAATAGCTGAAGGAATTTTTACTTATAACACCCCCAAATAGTAGAGAATTATCACGTATTTCCCAGAAGTTTCGTTACATAGCAGCATGTGTGAAGTTTGGAAGTATCAAAATCTCAAGCATTCACGCAAGCAACTTGATTTAAGTGAGGAAGCTCACTTGATTTGAGTGAGTTTTACTTTCTTAAATTAAGAAAGAAAAAGTCACTTGATTTAAGTGAGAAAAGTCACTTAATTTCAGTGACTTTTACTTTCTTCAACTAAGAGAGAAAAAGTCACTTGATTAAAGTGAGAAATGTCACTTAATTTAAGCGACCTGCACATTCTTAAATTAAGAGGACATTTTTCTCTGTGTACGTACTTCAGTTCTACTATTCCATTTCATCCTGCTCTACTCAATGAATGGATCCTGTGATGATAACAATTTTCTTTCCATTAATCTTCATTAATCCATAAAATGATACTCTTATAAATTACGGAAAGTGAACGTTTTTACCCTCCAATTTTCATAATCCGATTTTTGAGATGGTCCATTTCACCATCCCTGGTCAATTCTACCCCCCCCTTTCTCGCATATGATTAGAGTGATATTCTTACATTCGTACCAAAACATATGCTTTCATGTGGATGATAACAGAGTTTCGTGGTGAAGCTTATTCACCTCATAGGATTCTGTCTATGAAACATCAGCTTGATTCTTAATTATTTCGAAAAGAACTGCGGTACCATTCCATTTAATCCTTTTGTCCATCCCAATTCTGACCAAGGGATTTGACATCACTTGGTGTATATGATATAGTTAATTTCATATAATAGCACGGTTGTTGCTAAGTAAAAGCCAGAGTTTCTTTTAACAAATTCCGAACTACGTTATTCCACGAAGGAGATGAATTCCAGGCTCCTATTCATCAAAACGAGGATGAAAATGAATATTCTCCGGATTTCCCTCGTGCTTGGAAATCTATTGGGTTTTTCCCCCAAGTTTCCCTGCTCAGCAACATGTGTGTTCGGTTTGGCACAGATTTTCACTGCTGAAGAACAGTACTGTCAGATTTCACACACATGCTGCTGAGCAACTAGACTTTTCTGCAATCCCCGATAATTTTCCAGCACTCAAGGTATTATACATAAAAAATTACCAATAGATTGATGAATATCGTAAGAGTTTTGTATGAATTTGATGAAATTTGAGTAATTATTTTTGGGACGGAAATAAATTTATAGGATTTTCATGAACTCACTATGTTAGCATAATATATTATGCTAACTAATTCGATGGTAAATATAGTAACTCGCAATAGCTCAGCGGTAGAGCACCTGACATGTAATCAGAGGGTCGTGGGTTCAAATCCTGCTTGCGCATTACATATTTTTTCCGGAATTTGATTCTCTTAAAAATTTATTAATAAAAGTTAATTTATTAGTAAATTTATTTGTTTAATAGTGAGAATTTTGATTTGTCAAGTAGATGATCAGATCGAACCTTCTACTTCCAAAGGAATGACAGTAACCGAAGAAGGGTTTGTGGAATCTAACACGGCTATTGAGGAAAGGAGATTGGAAGGAGCTGAGAATAATCAGATTGAAGAATTTGGTGGTAAAGGAGAGAGCGAAAATCATAAAGAATCTGATGAGAAGATAGAGAAAAATAGCGAAATAATGGCTTCAAAAATCGCTTCGACAAGTAAAGTTTATCTTTCAACGAGAACGGTCAAGCTACCTCATCCGAATTTATTTGTACTCACACTCTCTTCCCTCTATTTTTCATGATACTAGATGATGACGCGCCCACTCTACGACTTTTGACTTTAACTTAAACAATATTCATGCATTTCTCATGCATCATCATTTTCCGAAACTAAAAGAAAATTTTTATTTTCCTAAATCATAAATGGTGGTTTTCATTAAGGAGGAACATCAGCTTTCGACCTAAAACAAAAAACGCTGACGTGTTCATGAAACTCCGAGGACAAGTTCATTAAGTAATCCAGAATATACCATAATTTTTTTGGATTTTTCCACCACCGAATAATAAACGAAAATAACTATCAAAAATGGAACTTCTGTTTAGGACGATATGCACAGCGAGGTAATTCAGCAAAATTCCCCCTTTACCACCACGTAGGTGAAAGGGGAATTTTGATAAATTACCTCGCTGTCCATATCGTCCTACACATAAGTTCCAGCTTTGATAATTATTTTCGTTTATTATTCGGTGGTGGAAAAATCCGAAAAAATTATGGTATATTCTGGATTACTTAATGAATTTGTCCTCGAAGTTTCATAGAAACCTAAGCGTTTTTGCTTCCGAATGGAAGCATTGTAAACGCGATTTTTTTCGATTTCGAGATTTCATCGGAATATGACTCAGAATGATCCAAAACGTCGAAAAATGACATTTTTAAGAAATGTCTGTATGTATGTGTGTATGTGTATGTATGTATGACAGATATCAGCTCATTGCTCAGCAACGGTAATACTTGGTGAACTGAAAATTTAACAGTACTTTCCCTCCCCATGCAAATTGCTGTCAGTGAAATTTGAGCGACATCGGTTGAGTACTTTTCGAGAAAACTCGAATTTTCGACAAATCGTTTTTTCGACTTTTCTCCGCGAAAAATTGATTCACAGCCCCCACTCTCAGCGATGAAATACATCTCATTTGATCTCACAATTTTCACTCGGGGTAAACTTTGCTCAGATTTTTCGTTTGTAAATAATTTCAATTACAGTGTTTTTTATCCTGAATTTACTATACACGATAGCTCGAAAACTATTTGAGTTAGAGACTTTAAATTTCGCCAGTTTGTGCATCTAATGAGCGAAAAGTTTGGTATTGTAATTGGGCGAAATCGCTCCAGTAGCTTCTGAGATCTTGGCCAAAAATCATTTTATGAAAAGAGGTTATGTATCGAAAACTATCCAAGCGATTACATCCAAGTTCAGCTTAAAAGATTCATCTCAATGAGCCCGACTAATGGTGATAATTTCAGATTTTGCAGAAAAAGTCTCTTGTAAGGATGTTCGATAAATTAGTTTTTTCAAAAGTCACGGTTTTTTGTAGCTTTCTCCCTAGGAACACTACTATTTTTTATTTCACCATTCGGAAGTAGACAATTTTTTCTACGAGATTAGTACTTCTTCATTCTGACGACAATCAGAAAGAATAGAAATTCTATTTGGAACCCGAACGTCAATTTTTGTGTTCCATCATAGGATCTGAATTTTCATCTAATATTGAATTTTTATGTACCATGTGATATTATTGCAATTTAATCGATTATTCTGAGCTGAGATTTCGAATTCCAAGTTGATTCTAAGTATCGTAGATGAAATACTAAACAGATCGATACAGTTTCAAGCAATATTTGTAGGGATCTATGAGTGCGTATTTCTTGCGAGAATAATGTTAGTTTTTGAGCGATTGAAAAGATATTCATTTTTATAGAGATTCGATTGATTATGGGTAAAATCCCATTCGGAAGCATTTTGCCAATCGAATTGGCAAAATATTAAATGTCACACAAAGAGTGGGGTTTGCAAATAACGCACAAAGGGTGGAACTCCTGCTTGTTTATTTTAGGTCAAAAGCTGATGTTCCTCCTTAACAGGGAGAAATGTCATTTATTATGCCCAATATTTCGATACGACGCATTCATTCTTTGTTTATCTGCGTTTAGGTAATTAAACCTCGAATATGCTGCGAGAGGGTAGCTTCGATTATTCTTGCCAATACATATTTTGTATTTCAAATATCCCACGCGCATCGTTTATCAATGAAATTAAGGCGTTACGCGATTTCAATATTCGATATCGATTATCATAGTCCGATAAAATCTTGCAATGTGTTTTTTTATAAAGTAAAAAATTGAGATACGTTCTCCTCCGAATAGTTGAAAATGAAAAATCATGTTATTTTCACTTATACTGGAAACTGATCCACTGAATTCTCATAATGCAGAATCAGTCTTTAGATTCTCACGAAATTACATGGACTCGAAACCAAGCCCTCAATCACTTACATATGGTTTTATAAATTTTGTACGTATTTCCTATTGGAAATCCAGAAACGTCCGTATCGATTTCCAATGAAGATTTATGGTTATTTGTACAATGAAGACATAGACATTGCTAGGGGCAAGTCGTTGGTGTACCGAATTTGCCAGGCTGAAACTGCTAATAAATGCAAATGCATGTTTAATATCTGCAAAGGTCAAACAAACATTCATAAACATTAAAATCATTAATAATTTGAAATGTATTCCAATCAGTGAGTTTTGATTAATCTGAAGGCGATTCCTGGTGGAATTGAAAAAGAGAAGGGAAGAGGGATTTCCGAATAGTTTACAAGAAGAATTCCAGGGGGATTTGATACAATTTTAAGGTATCCTTCAGAGGAATTAGATTGGCATATGCAAAGAGTCCCTCTTGTAGTATCTCGGTGTCCTCTACAGAATTCTCCGAAATCACCCTTCACCTAGGGTGATCAAACACTACTTGATCAAATGATCACGAATCATGCATTATTTGAATGTTTATAAATGTCCTTTCATATTCATAAACATTCCACATGTATTTGAGCTGGCAAGTAACCTCAGCCTGATCAATTCAGGATACCATTGTCTCGGCCTAGACATGTGGAGAGTTATCCATAAAAACGGTCATTAATTCAGCATTTCAATTTTACAATGATATTTAAAGGTGATCAGTTGAGAGAAGGGATGGGAAAAGGGAACAGTGTAGAAAAACTAGAAGAAGATTATGAAGAGGAGATGGCGAAAATAAGGAATTATCCATCACAAATAAAGCTCGCTCAAAATCCATCAATAAAAACACAGGTAAAATATATATTGATAACTATGCGATTTTTGGTGATAATTCTCACTCACCTGTGAAACTAAATTTTATATCTAAATCAGAGAATTTTCTCCCAGATATAATCGCCTTTGAATCTTTTTTTGAAATGGTTGTAGGTATTGAGCTTTATATGTTTTGGAAAAGAGCACGCAAGGGTCTAGTTGATTGATTGTTTTGAGGAAAAAAAATACACGAATTTTCCGATCATTCGATTTTTGTTCACGTTTATCAAATACCGTGAATAGATAACTCAACTATGGAAATTAATTTTCAAGTGAATGAGAAACAGAGTGAAATTTTCATACCATACCTTTCTGAAAAGCTGTCTAGTCGATAATTCACAATATTTAAATATATTAAGAATATTGGATGAAAAGTGCTACACTAATTGTAACTCTTAGGCATGACGAATTTTAAGGACTCGCAACGAGATCGTGAAAGCTCAACCCTCTGCCTCGCAAACCGCATGAAACCGTATCGGTGTGAAACCGCCCAATCACAGCACGCCGCGCGATTTGTTAGTGAAAAATGTTCACGTGACTATTTCCTTTCTCCTGGCACATTAGGACCGTCGTACGGTGTTGCAAAGCTATCAGGCCCTTATGCAAATTCTCGCGGAAAAAGAAGAAGACATTACGTCGATTAAGCAAAGAATAATGAGAGAAAATAGGAAGAATGTTAATAATACGAATTTATGAAGTTTTCGTTATGAAATGAAGATGAGAGAAAAATGACTGGAAATGTTCATATGTTTATCTATTGTTCTTGATATGAATTATATCGAATATAATTATCATAATGTGTAGAGAGCAATTGGATCATTTTTTTCTTGAATTTGTTTCTACTTATTCACCGATAATTTCATTTTGGAAAATCTCATATTTGGGACCCGGTATTCGAACGTACGCTTGGTGGTGCGGAACTGTTCGCGCGCTCGTTACTCATCCCCTCCTACATCGAACGTCAGATCATCATTAGTAGTGGGGGTAAGGCTGCGAGTTAGAGGGTTAAATGATCGACTTCATCTAAGGATTCCGCATAGTGGCGTTTGAAATTTTACTTCAATTTTGTGATGCAATTCTCTGTTAAACGAAGGATGGAGAAGATATGGGCTTAGAACTTCTCTCCTGCTCATTCATTTCTGAAAAAATTAATTATGTTATTTGTACCCGTTAAAGAGTTATAATCAGAATATCACAGAATAAGCACAACATTTGACCATTCATTAAGATGCATGGATTATAGGACGCTGGAAATATTAAATTTAACAATACTAACAATTGAGAAATAAACGACGTTTCACCCATTCTATCCAGTCTTCCTCAGGTTCTTAACATCATTAGTGTGTAGTCAACTTGAAGCAGGCAAAATGTCGTTCATTTGACGATGTCAGGATTGTTAATATTGATATTTCCAACGACTCATGATCCATACATCTTGATTTATGAACATGGAAATGAACATCACAACAGATTTAACCATTCCTTTGTTATAACTAGACCCATTTCAATTGAAAATAATAATAACTGAATGTGAATCACAGAAATATCGAGTGGGTTCAGAGAGCAATTTCAGAGGAAATTGGGAAATCCACCGAATGCCTTGTAACGGGTTTTCGTCCAATCCCGTCACACTTCCGGCCATCCCTTTCCACACACACGGTTCGATAGCATGGGCGCCAGTTTATTCTTTACAGGAGGAATAAACAAAACTCACTGTGTGCTGGTTTTCCCTGGGCTCACCACGCTTAACCTCTTAGGGCGGTTTCGGGCTAACCTGCTGAACCTTCGGCAGTAATTACTCGGGGAATTACTAACCCCAATGGATGGCATGGGCAATCCATTCCCGGTAACCCAGTGTGCTGGTTATGGTAGAGGGGCGTGGGTCTAGTCACAGTCCCTCTAGCGAGAACAAGTCGGAATTGGGGTATTCCGCGATAGCCTCTGGATGAGCCCGTCCGCAGTATTCCTCTGATCTATCGTCACCCAGAGAATACCGGACGTCTCCATCCACACGAGAAACGCCACGTAGCCACGCTACGGGCAACCAACGATAACTCTCACCGAAGTGAGCGGTAGAGGATCCAGGGACGTCTCCCGATCCTCTCGAGTCTGCCGCCCAAGGCAGACTAACTCAACACCGTGTCGTTGGGTCTATTTATATCGGCTGAGGCTGCTTCTCCTCGTCTAGAGGTCTCTCCGTGCGCCTGCGTGATTCTTCCTCTCACACCACTGCCAGGCCCGGAGATAACTCCGACATCTCTAGTGGAGCGCCAGCATTTCAGCTGGGCTTCTGCCTTATCCTTAGCCGCATATAAAACCCACTGACGTGTCAGTTAGCTTTCGATAACTTTTAAGGTGTCATCTTACGCAGATGGCACCGCGGTAGTATTTTCTAGCTGTTCATGTGTGAGTCTCCTCGAGCTCTACACTTGAATAGCTTCACCCGAAGGTGGCATAAGCCGATACGATAGCCGTAACGAGAAACCTCGTTACAGCCTTGAGCACCATAAATTCTGAACTACTAATTATTAATTTCAATCAATGACATCTGTCAAAAGTATTGAATGCATTTGAACGGTTGCCTAGCAACTATACCATTCAGGATGATGGATACAGTCTCCGGATCCAGTTGAAACAATTTAGAAAGATTTAGAAGTTAATCATTGCAACACATAACTAGTTTAATACTTTCGGAGAGTTATCCCATTCCCACGCGAATCATGAACTCAATATCAACATTACTGACCCGTGCGGTTTCGTAGTGACGGTGAAGTTGCAGTGAATAGATGGTCGATTCACGGTCGATTGATTTTACCGTCAATCGACGTTCTTTTTGCAGTCGAAGCAGAGTCGATTCACGGTCAATAATGGGTGTGCTTGTTTCATTCTCGCACCGACTTTAGATGGTGAATTGATGGTGACTAAGCAGTCGTTTTATGGTCGAAACCCGGTAGTTTGAACGTCGTTCTATGGTTGAAATCCGGTAGTTTAAACGTCGTTTTATGGTCGAAATCCGGTAGTTTAAACGTCGTTTTATGGTCGAAGTGTAGTCGATTCAATTTCTAGCTCGATTGAGACTCGGCTGCCAAACTCATAGGCTGAAGAAACAATAACGAACTATAACACTGATATCACTTCATATGATTATCAGTCATTTTTCACTTAAAAAAATATAGCAGTTGAAAATCTGTCATCCAGAAATCAGTTTTTTTTTAATTGATGAAATTATTTCTGACTATGAAATAACTTCTGAGAAATCTAATTACATTTGATTTCCTTAAGGAAGGTAGGCGGCAATAAGAATATTAGGATCAAAATTAATGTCATTAATATGAAAACGTCCGATGGCGCAGGTGGTCGATGATAGACTAGTAATGTGAAGATCCCGGGTTCTCTACCCACTCGTTTCTTTTTTTTTCTTTACCTCAATTTTGTCAATTTTTATATATTCCAGAAGATGCACATGCTGCTAATTAATAGATCCGACAACCAATTATATCTGACGATTTTTACTCGGATTATACAGCTCAATCCGTCGGTTGATTTTGACCGCAGAACTACCATCTAATAACTCGATATTGACTCTCTTTCTACAGTATCACAATGAAACAAGCGCACTAGTTATACACCGTCAAAACACCACAGTAAGACCAAATTTCGACCGTCGTTTTCACGCAGAATCACCACATTTCGACCCCATTTCGACCTTGACCACTGAACCGTTAGGGGAGCTATTAACCCAAAAGGCAGATTCACATTCAATTATACTATGAGTTATGCAATTATCAACTTTACAGGAAATTGGTCAAGGTTCCGGAATTTATTGTAACTTTTTGGACCTCGAAAATTATAGATGCAAATATTCCAGAGCTGGTGACATGGCATGTTCCTTAATACAATTAATAATGGGTGATCATTTAATTGGTTTAACAGCTACCGGAAAAAATAATACAGAATGCATTCCAAAAATACTGCGAACTGCAGTTTACAGTGAGCATAAATAAATTTACGAACACACACACAATTTCGAACCCTTTCCCTTTTCGTACTTCTTTTTCAGATGAAGTTGTCAGCTGCTTTAAGAAAACTAACAAGCATTACGTTCTGAAAGAACCGGAATTCACACGTATTCTCACGAATTTGTGTACTCGTGTGAACAGGGAGAAAGGTGTGAAGCCGAAGAAATTACCGAATCAAACGCGCACATCAACCAAAAAAAACACATGCAATAAAGAAGAAAACTCACAATCTTTCGATCAAGATATAGCAATTCTCGATACGCCAGATCCAACGACCATTGACAATAAGATTCCTCAAGGAACAGCTGATAATGAATTGAATGAGGATTCTGGAGAAAATAGAGTTACAAAGAGCAGTATTTCAAATGTGAGACCAGAGGGAGACGATTGGCTGAATGATTTAGTTGATCAAAACCCCATTGAAGAGGATCCAAAAAGTCACAACACCCTCAGTGAGGAAGATTTCAGAGGACTAGAAAGAATGAAAGTGAATTTGGAAGAGAGTGAAAAGAGACAAAAGGAAGAAAAAGACAAGAAGGCAAAGAAATACGAAGAGTACTGTAAGAAGAGAAAAGCTGAAGATCAACTAGATGAACGAGACAAGGAAAAGGCAAGGAAAAGTGAAGAAAAATGGGAACAAACGAAAAATGGGCTTGACGAAGCATTCAATGAATATTGGAACTCGATGGAAAAGGAAATAGGGAAGATGGGAGAACAAGGGGAGAGAAAAAAGGAAAGCCAGGAGAGGGGAATGCGAAAAGAAGAGGGTGAGAGTAAATGTACAGAAAGAGGTGGAGAAGGGATGAGTTCAGAAGAAGAAGAGTGTGAACAGGAAAAACAGAACAATGAATATGATGAGAAGAAAACGGATAGTATGATAATAAGAGAAGACATAAGAGATAAAAATGAGTAAAAAAGGAAGGAGAGCTCGAAACATGAAGAGGAACGAAAGCGAAAGAGTGAGGTGAGTGATGAAGATAACGCCAGAAAAGAAGAAGAATTGATGAACCAAGGAAACGAAGATGAGAAAAGAAGGCGAAAAGATGAGAAATGGGATGAGAGAGAGACAGAGGAGAAAGAAAGAAAATGTAAAAAGAAGGACAAGAGTCAGAAGGAAAAAAGAGGAAGGGAGTTGAAAAGGAAGAAACAAGAAGATGGAGACGAATATGGGGGAAAGGGGGGAAAAAAGATGAGAACTGAAAAAAAAAATCAACAAAAGATAAGCGCAGAAAGCAACGAAGGAGAGGATGAATATTTGAGAGATGGGGGAAAGAAAATGAGAGGAAAGGACCATAAGAAAAAGAGAGAGAATCAGCTCGAGAGCGAGGAGAGTGACGAAGAAGAGGATGAATATTTGAGCGAATGGGAAAGAAAGATAAAAAGAAAGGAAAACAAAAAAAAGCGAGAAAAGCGGCACGCAAGCGAGGAGAACGACGAAGAAGAGGATGAATCTTTGAGCGAAGGGGGGAAAAAAGAAGGAGGAAATGACGACAAACAAAAGCGAGAGAATCAGTACGAGAGAGAGGAGAGTGACGAAGAAAAGGATGAATATTTGAGCGAATGGGAAAGGAAGATGAAAAGAAAGGAAAACAAAAAAAAACGAGAAAAGCGGCATGAAAGCAAGGAGAATGACGAAGAAGAGGACGAATCTTTCAGCGATGGAGAAATGAAAATAGGAGGAGAGGACAATAAAAAAAAAAGAGAGAATCAGCACGAAAGCGACGAGAGCGATGAAGACGAGAATGAATATTTGAGCAGATGGGAAAGGAAGATAGCAGGGAAAGAAAACAAAAAAAAACAAGAAAAGCGGCACGAAAGCAAGGAGAGCGACGAAGAAGAGGATGAATCTTCGAGCGGAGGGGGAAAGAAAGAAGGAGAAAATGACGACAAACAAACGCGAGAGAATCAGCGCGAGAGAGAGGAGAGTGACGAAGAAAAGGATGAATATTTGAGCGAATGGGAAAGAAAGATAAAAAGAAAGGAAAACAAAAAAAAACGAGAAAAGCGGCACGAAAGCAAGGAGAATGACGAAGAAGAGGACGAATCTTTCAGCGATGGAGAAATGAAAATAGGAGGAGAAGACAATAAAAAAAAAAGAGAGAATCAGCACGAAAGCGACGAGAGCGATGAAGACGAGAATGAATATTTGAGCAAATGGGAAAGGAAGATAACAGGGAAGGAAAACAAAGAAAAACAAGAAAAGCGATACGAAAGCAAGGAGAGCGACGAAGAAGAGGATGAATCTTCGAGCGGAGGGGGAAAGAAAGGAGAAAATGACGACAAACAAACGCGAGAGAATCAGTGCGAGAGAGAGGAGAGTGACGAAGAAAAGGATGAATATTTGAGCGAATGGGAAAGAAAGATAAAAAGAAAGGAAAACAAAAAAAAGCGAGAAAAACGGCACGAAAGCAAAGAGAACGACGAAGAAGAGGACGAATTTTTGAGCGAAGGAGGAATGAAAATAGGCGGAGAGGACGATAAAAAAAAAAGAGAGAATCAGCACGAAAGCGACGAGAGCGATGAAGACGAGGATGAATATTTGAGCGAATGGGAAAAAAAGATAAAAAGAAAGAAGAACAAGAAAAAGGGAGACAAGTGCCATACAAAAGGCAGCGAGAAGAAAAATAAGAAAGGAGAGCAATTAATGTGGAAACGTGACGACAAAGACCGACGGAGAGGACGGGAAAAATTTGAAATAACTGAAGACTGTGACAAGAAACGTAGGAAAAGGGATGAAAGAAGAGTGGAACTGGGAAAAGGAGAGAAGGAATGTGAGAACAAAGCAGACATAAAGAAACAAAGGGAAAAACGAGATGGAAGAGGTAAAAAACGAAAGGAAAGAGAGGAGAGCGAGAATCGTGGACAGGAAGAGCTACGAAAGAGGAAAAGTAATGAAAGTGATGCCAGAATAAAGAGGGAATCAATGAACCAAGATGATAATAATGATAAGAAAAGGAGAAAATATGATAGATGGGATACAAAACAGATAGAGAAAGAGGAGAGGAAACGTAAAGAGAGGGATGCGAGTCAGAAGAAATCAACGAGAGAAGAAGACAGTGAAGAGCTAAAGAAGCGAAAACTAAATGAAAGAGAGTTGAGAAGAGGAAAACGAGGAGACGAAGAGGAATATGACCGAGAGAGGAAAAGGGAGAGAAGAACCAAAACGAAAAATGAACGAAAGAGGAGACAGGAGAGTGAAGAACGAGAAGAGGAAAAACAACGTAAATGGAAGAGTCAGAAGAAAGATAATGAAAGGAGCAAGAAATGGACGAAAGAGGAGCACGAATATGAAAAAAAAAAAGAAAGAAGAAAAGCGGAGAAAAAAAGAATGGGAAAGGAGAGAGAGAGACGAAGAAGAGAGAGAATGGAACAGGAGAGACAAGCGTAGAAAATACGGTAAAAGATGATTCCAATGAACAAGATAGCAGAACGAAAACCAAGGAAAGAAATGGAGAGAGACGAATTGGGAGAGGGGGCATGGAGACAATTAGAGACATGGAAGAAAGAAGAATGTTTAAAGAGACGATCGTACTATATTGATTACTCTCTTACTTTTACATTCAATGTTATCGTTAACCATTACACACACACACACACACACACACACACACACACACACACACACGCACACACACAGAACACCAAAACACTTCGTTCTTGAAATTATTCATACTATTGAAATTAATACCATTAAATGATTCTTATTGTTGAAATTAATTACATTGAATTTATTCATGGGACCTGTTTCGCTTTTTATTCTCACGGCTGCAATATCTGAATATATATGAAGCATTTCAGGCTAGTCCATGCATCGTTTCGTTGAGACTCGTTAATTCACTCCATTTTCAGATATATTTTTCGAAGAAGAAATGATTGCCTACCGAGGAAGGACAATTGAAGCCCAGGTGTATAAAGCTCGATTAGCGCTAATTGTCGATTAGCTGACGGAGTCCGTAGCCATTCTAAGCTGTTTTCGACCGTTTTTAAGCACGCCAACTTGAATTCTTCCTAATCATGCCAAGTTAACCGACTGAAGTTAATCGCTCAAAATTAACTTCACATGCCACTCAACTAAGGCAGCATAGTTAAGTGACTACCGCTAATCGGCGATTAACTTTATGCACCAGGGCCTGAGTATGTCCTGATTACTGCCAACTTAAAGAAATGTTGGGAATGCTCACTTCCTTCTAGTTTTGAATCATCATATCTCGTTAAATATTAGTTCCATGAAAGAAAAATGCAATAATACTGTTATCTCAGGGAGAATCGTAAATTCGAAAAATTTCTTCTCAATGGACAATATGTGATCGTTTTATTGTCGATAGATTAAACCAATTACTACTAATCATGACCTGCAGCATTCAAAAAATCCGGAGAGAATCGCTACTGTCGATTGAAGAAGTGTTCATTTTTCTGTGAATTGTGTGACGACTAATACATAAGTCGAAAGCACTCCTTTCAAAAATTACTTTGCGTGCATGCGCACGAGTTTTGGCTTTAGCATTCAATTACGTGAGGATAAGACATTCCTCGAGAGATTGAGTTGAAAATGATTATTTGAAGAAAATTTTGGGAATTATCTCACTTATAATGCTCCAAGTGTATTTGTATTTCACAAAAGGTTTATTGCTCAGCACCATGTACGTGAAGTTTGGCAGTATCAAAATCTCAAATACTTGCATGGAGGATATTGTGCCAAACTGAAGTGGTGCAGTTTTCGAAAACGAGGGGTATTGATTGGGGCTTGATGTTTTTGTCGTAATTTTGACGAATAAGCGTACGAGATTTGACATTTGATAAGTCATGAAATTCGTTTAGAAAAATTGTATTGGCCGTTCAGCAATAGTCATGGTAGTAGCGAAAAAATTATCGATATCATACAGATCACGTGATGTCAAATCCTGTGTCGCGATTGGCCAAAATTTAGATGAATAAAATGAGCATTATAATACCCCTAAGATTTAGCAGCTGCAGATAATGACGAGTATTCAATCATGGAATAACATATTACTTTACAAGTCGTGTTTGGGCTGATTTGACGATTGAGAGGTTAACATCATGCTGAGGCATAGAAAGGATCGAAAGTACTACATCCAGATTCCAAACGAGTACCAGAAAATCTAACGATTAGAGTCCATAAAAGTGAGTAGTGATTCAGTTCTTCATTGTCTTTTGTATCGACCGAGATATTGAGCCATTTTCTTTAGGTTCGGACATTCGTTAAATGTTAACGGAAGTCAGGCGGATATCTATAAACATCAAAATCATTCATATCGTGAAATTGCTTAAAGCGATCCAATTAATGACACTTAGGATGCGATAATAGAAGGGGTATTAGGGTCATTCATGGAAACTTCTCGGCTGGGGGAAATCAAGTTGGGACTTGGTAGGAAATTGCAGGACGGACCCAAAGGGGGTTTTCGCAGGAATTCATGGGAGATTCATGTTGGATGTATCAATATTTGATACATATTATATTTCGCAGATAAGTACATTTTAGCAGAAGCAGTATACCAGCTTTTCAGCCCTACTTATGGATACGAAGATGGATATTCCAGCTACGTCAAATCAATCCAATAATTGCTGAAGTATTTACGTAAAAAATTTAATTAAAAAAGGTTGTATCTCCAAAACTATGAAATCAATTGCATCCGGGGTGGAGGGACTAAATAAGCGGGTGAGTCCCACAGAAACAGGCGAGGTCGGGGCCTGTTTCCTTTTTAGATTAGATCGAATGAATCATGTATTTTTGTACAATTGATGATGAGGAGTAGGGAATCCATGTTTGCTTCTTCAATAAGAAGCTGTACTCAGCTTACAGAGAAATCCTTCCTCTGCCAACTGTCTCATATGCAAATTTTGAAAATGTTTGCAAGAACATTCATTTTCCTGAAGACTTTCTTAAGCGAAAATCCCACTATGATTCTATTTACGGCTTAATTGACATGCATTCCCTCATTTGTATACTAAACGATCCAAAAAATGGCCCATTCTGGAGCATCTCCCCCAATGATCACTATGGCAGACGAGAGGAATAATTTCATTTTGTCGGCTGTGCACGTTATCGAATTTAATGCTAAAATTGTTGAAAACTAGTTATTGTTCGGCGAAAATTGGTTTCAAGTTTCTCAAATCGCAACAATAACATTAACGTTTTTTCATTTGCTACGAAGCAATTTGAATACTATTTGGAAATTGAAATTCATGTTATTAAATGGATTGCTAATAATATCCAAGAGATTGGGCACTGTCCTACTTTCTTGAACCGAAGCAACCTCAAAACGAGAATTAACTGTCGAATGATATAATCTCAACTGAAAGTCATAATTCCACAAAATATCGTGTTGGAATCGAACGTAGAATGAGTTTCAAATGAAGTCAACTTTATATCGATCCATAAATATTTTCATGTGGAATTTGACTGATGTATGATATTGTCATCTTAGAATCAAAGGAGCGGAAGTGTTATATCAATGATAGCTCTTGTGCTGTTATGATTCTAAAGTGACAATATCGTTGCTTTGGAAACAAAGGGGCGTAAGTGCTATGGTGATGCGTAGCACTTACGCCCCTTTGTTTCTAAGGCGATGATATAATCCAGATCGAAGCTGAGGCACTGTCAGATTTTTTTCGCACCCGGGCAGCAAAGACCTAACTTTTCTTCTTCGTATCACTTGGTCGAGAGAGTAGTTCTTCGCTTTCTTGGTTCAGAGAATCGCATACGTGCTGCGGATAAGAAAGAGTCAATCATCTCGACAGAAATTTGGCACCCTTGCTTCGCTCGAGATTAACTTCTTGCCTCCCTAGGTGTGTAATATACTTTTCTCTGAAACTTTCAGAAATCATTGATCGATAGAATAACTTTTAGAAGTAAAGAAGATGACAAAACGTAAATTGACTCATGTAGAGTGTTCAAAAAGAACATTGAGACGCTTAGAAAAACGCAGGAAGTCTAGAGAAAAGCAGCTCGATGACACTGAGCTTCAGACTTCTGATGAAGAAGTGGAAGATGATGTGCTTAATGGAACATCTCCAGAACAGGGTAAAATTTTGCGACAAATGTTAGAAGAAACGCCGTCCCTCTTTTGTAACATAGCACTAGTATAATGAGAATCGATGATTTTCACAGCCATTAGTGACGATGCTGACCATGAAGTAGAGAATAGCTCAGTGGGAGATAATGAATCAGCACCCGATGTAGATTGTGATGAACGTAATCAAGATCAGAGTCCGGAGAGACAGGCATCTTCTTCATCTGATGAGGGTGATGAATCTGATGTGCCGAGAAGTGATCTTGAATCAGACATACCAGATACGGAATCTGATGATGATTCCACCGACCATCGAAATTACGACTACTGTGGAAATGAAGCGCTCTTCCCAAATTCCGATATATCAGTGGCTGAAAGTGCTATTTCAATTTTGCAATTCTATTTACGACACAATTTATCAAATGCTGCCCTAGCTGATTTACTGCAACTGATCACTCACCATTGTCCATCACCAAACCAATGCATCAAGAGCCTGTATTTTTTTCGAAAATTCCTAGGTGATTCGGAAATTCCAATAGTGAAACATTTTTACTGCTCAGAGTGCTTTCAGAAACTGGATACATCCACTACCAAATGCTCCAATACAGAATGTGCAGATGCAGAAATTAGCTATTTTATTGAAATCCCTATTGAATGCCAACTACAAGAATTTTTCAAACGACCTGGATTTTATAACAATTTGAACTATCGTTTTGAACGAACAAAAGAAGCTGCTCAAAATTTGGAAGACATCTATGATGGTAATGTTTATAAGAAATATTACTCAAGTACAAATCAATTTGATTTAACATCACAGTCCAATATTTCATTTATGTGGAATTCGGATGGCGTTCCACTTTACCAATCATCTAAGATTAGCATCTGGCCATTTTTTTTGAAGATCAATGAACTTCCCCCGTCAGAACGCAATAAGCCTCCGAATATGATTGTAGCAGCTCTTTGGTTTGGATCAAAGAAACCAGATGCAAACTTATTCATGAGCCCATTAATCAACGTTACTAAAAAATTATACAATGGGATACCATTTGAAATTCATGATTTACAGAAAACTTCAATCATCCGAGCAATGACAATTTGTGGCACTTGCGACTTGCCGGCCAAGGCCCAGTTTTTGAATATGCATCAATATAATGGCACATATGGATGCCATAAGTGTTTAATAGAAACAGAAAGTATAGAGCGCAAACGTAGTTACAGTTGTACTGATGAAGTCGAGTCACGAACATTAACAAACACATTGGTGAGTGCAGAAATAGCAATGGAAAGGGGGAAGCCTCATCTAGGAGTTAAAGGGCCAACAGTATTGCGGATACTTGTTGAAGATTACGTTCGATACACAACTCTGGATGCAATGCATATGCTCACTGGAATATCCAAACGACTGTTAGAAATATGGACCACGTCAGAATATAGGCATCATGAAGCATCTTTGGCGAAGCACAAGAAAATTATCAATAAACGCCTCGATTCAATCCATCCCCCTTCATTCTTGGAGCGGACACCACGTAACATCTCTGTTTGTAATTACTGGAAAGCTTCAGAACATATCCAATGGCTTTTGGTCTATTCCCCTGTTGTGCTCAATGGAATCATGACTGATGAAATCTTCGAACATCATATGAAATTAGTTTATGGAGTTTATTTATTATATCAAGATAGTATCTCACCTGATGATGTTGACAAAGCGGCTCAGCTACTGGACTTATATGTTACAGAATTCAAACATTTATATGGGTCTGAATTCATGAGCTGCAATTTACACTCTTTGAAACATCTCAGTACTTTAGTTGCTGACTATGGCCCACTGCGCATATTCACGTGTTTTCCATTCGAAAATGGCAATGGCAGATTGAAATTGTTACTGCATGCAACCAGAGACGCTCAACTTCAAGTATGCTCAGGAGTGTCATGGTATTTGCGACTGGCAACATTCAAAGCGAAGTATTTGAAAGAAGAGAGAATTACTGCTTTTTGCCATCAGATGGAGAGCAAAAGCAAGCGTCGTTGCAAAATTTTAGCTACAACAAACGGCATGAGTATCATTGATCGTCCTAAAAAATTCACAAGCGTTCCTCCTGCCATCCGAGAGGCCCTGCAGCGATCTGGTATAGTTGGTGATTCTGTTTATGAATTCAAACGGTTGTTGAAAAATGGGAAAATTTATTCATCGCAGTCATATACACGCACACGTAAAACTGATTCAACATGTGTGGAGTTCGTAGAAAATGGAACAAGTAATTTGGGATTGGCTATGTGTTTTCTACGAGTATCAAATTGTTCCTGTGCTGATAGCTTGTGCAACATTTGCAGAGATACAGCAGAAACTTTATTAATCTACAGAAATTATCAATCTTCTAATCCTTTCTGTATAACAGAACCTGAAACTACGGTGGGCCATATTTACGAACTCCGGGACGATGGTGATGAACTTCTTCGTGTCATTACTGCAGCGCAGCTTCAAAGGATTTATTGTATAATGAAAGTATCCAGCGACCAGCCTATGTACGCAGTTAGGCCAATCACATTATGAATTAGATACCTATTGTCTGTGCACAGTTGAGATAAATATAAATGACGAATACTTCTGTTGCAAATTGTGTCATATAACAATGTCAGTTTATATAAGGAAGGAGCTAGAAACAATCTAGTGAGAGGAAAGATGAAAATAATTGAACCAGTAACAACACTTTGAAGGTTGATAACGGGAGAGATAGCAGCAACAACGGGATAAAAGAAAAGGTAGCAAAAGTGCAGGACATTTTTGGAAGAGACAGCAATACAGAATTTCCTAAGAGCAATATCAGAGTGGAAGGACATATAATGGTAACCATAGCAGCTAGCAGTGAAGGCGAACGAAATCTAAGGCAAGAGCAATCACCGAGGGAACTACGAGCAAAAATTCAGCCACAGTGATACGGAAAACGCCAACTAGGAATTGAGTAGTCAAAAATATGATGATAAATATAATATTCATAGACAAATCATATCGATATCTGAGTAGTAACCACCATTTCGGAAGAGGAATGGTTATTGTTTGCTAGGAGAGGATAAACAAAGTCGTGCAAAAGGTGGTTCGCATAATATTATGAGACTGTGGTGATACTAAACGGCACGGTATGTTATCACATCATTTTCCTTCATATTACTCTTATTACTGGTACCCTTACACAACTCATCATTGTTTTCATCTTTGACCAGCTAATTTAGCCCTGTTCTGGGCACATTAGTTGTCAGCTCAAGAAGAAAAAAACTGGAGATCAGAGTTCCGAGAAGGAAGGAATGTCCAGCATTCTTCCCCTACATGCAGCTGCTACTTACTATTCAATCAATCTTTTTGCTGTGCTGGTTGGAATTTTTCGGAACAACTTTGACCTCCTCTTCAATGCAACACCCAGCAAGTGAATATACCTATAGTGAATAATCGAATTATAATAACTTCGACCCAAGAAATTCTCAATTCTTATCTGCCATTCTTCTCATCTTTCGTTTCACCGTACCGTATTCAGAAATTTTGCATTCAGAGTATCATGAGGTGATTCACGAAACGACTTATACGAACATTAACAAAATTGTAGAATCTAATGTAATGAGTATTTTTCTATATTCTAAGGTCTACAGAAGAATTAACATAGTCTTAGATTGATTGTTAATGGGACGGTTTTATTCAGTTGTATTGTAAACCAACTCCGAAGAAGAAGTTATCACACGTAAGAAAAAACATTATTCGTTCCTCTAAGGACGCAGTCATTCGTGCAATTCTAAACACATGCCTGGGAAAGGATATTTGTTCACATGTATATAAGATAGCCACATACTTTGTTTGAATGTTCTAAAGTTTTGCTTGTCATTGATAAAGTTCAGTGTGTTTGTGCAGGATTTCAGTCAAATTTTTTCAGTCCAAATACAAACACAACAATAGAATTGAAATAGTTCATCATTATTCGTTATGAAATAAAATTAATTCGAATAATTACCTCTGTTCAATTTTACTCATGATATTCTATCTTCTTCCTTTTGAGCACTTCTTCGAGGCATATTCTCCAGAGCCACGAAAAAAGTTGGGAGTCACATGTGTCAACAAAGGTGGTTGAATAACATGTAAACCCTTGTCCGAAATATAAACTTATAGATAGAAATTAAGCCTTATGAATTTTATTTCTGAATTGAAGCATTGTGATCGTAACAATTTCCGATTTCGAGATGTCAATTGAATCTAACTCAGGATGTTCCACAACGTTGAACCAGATGTTTTCAAAAAATGTATGTATGTGCGTATGTTCGTGTGTATGTGACGATCTACATCGTCACTTTTCTCAGGAAAGGATATATGTGGCGATCTAAAAATCAGCTGAGTACTTTCCGAAAAATGGAATTTTCGAAAAATGTTTTTTTCGAGTTTTCTTAGCAAAAAATTAACTTACAACTCTTACTCTGAGCGATGAGATTCATCTCATCATTTTCACTCGAGATAAATGTTTCTCTGATTTTCCGTTTGCAGATTATTTTAGGTTCATTATTTCAATTTGGCGATTTTGTTGCCACGATAACTCAAGAAATGTTCGACTTAGAGACTTGGAATTTTGTCAGTTCATGGATCTAATGGACAAAAAGTTTGGTATTCACTTTCACTACAATTGGTCCAGTGGTTCCTGAGATATTCATAAAAGATGATCTTGTGAAAAAAAGTTCTACCACCGAAACAATCCCATCAATTACATTCATCTCAGTGAGTCGTGCTAATACTAATAATTTCATATTTTTCAAAGTGATTCTTCCATGCAAGAATTCCAAAAATTAATTCCTTCAAGAATTACTATTTTTTCTGCATTTTTCACCAAAAACACCAGTATTTTTCATGCTACAATTCGAACGTAAAAAATTGTTTCTACTAGTGAGCTTCATGTCATCTTAGTCTGACAATAATAAGAAATATAAATACTGTTTAAAAACTAAGAGAAAAGGAATTCTTCAAAAACAAGTGATTAATATCATCGCCCTAGAAACAGAAGGGGGTATGCGCCAAAAAACCCACTTTTCAGAGGGAAAAGTGCGTATGTCCAAAATGCCTCTGATAATGTTTTTTATACTCCAATGATGCAAAAGAAAAGAATTTAAAAATTTGAGTAACAAAAGGGCGTATTCGCCAATTCTAGCAGGAATAGGGCGTATGTGCAACATATAGGCCTTTTTGGTATTAATTTTTTTTCTTTTTGCTTCATCTCCCTGATTTATTTAATAACAAAAAGGCGTATGTGCAAAACATACGCCCTTTTGTTATTAATTATGACAATAAATTTTTGGAAAGTTATGAAAATTAATAACAGTAAAAGGGCGTATCTTTCAAACATACGCTCTTTTGTTATTAATTTTATCCTCAATTTCGCGATCCCGCTATATAATTTATAATAACAAAAGGGCGTATGTTTTGCACATACGCCCTTTTGTTATTGATTTTATCCTCGATTGCGCCTGCCTGCAACATAATTTACAATAACAAAAGGGCGTATTTTCAATAGATACGCCCTTTTGCTTTTATTTTTTTTTCTATTCGAACCGTTATGCAGAAAATGCTTAATGGTAAAAGGGCGTATGTTTGAAAGATACACCCTTCTACTGTTATTAATTTCAATAATTTTCCAATAATTTACTGTCATAATTAATAACAAAAGGGCGTAGATGAGGGAGACGCATCCTTTTCATATTAATAATTGGAGATACGCCTGTTTGTTATTCGAGAAAAAAATGCTCCAAATGATGAGCGAAGTCGAGCATAATCGATAGAGCGAAAAAAATAAAAATTACGCCCTTTTGTTATTGAGAAAAAAAATGAAATGGCACTTACGCTCTTTTGTTTCTAGGTCGATGATATGAATGAGATCAGTTATACTAGATTTAAAATTGAAAAACGCATTCAGAAGCTTCTTGCCAATTATATGGGGAAAGTATTGGATGGAAGATGTTCAAATTACGCACAAGTAGTGGGGCTCCTGCTTGTTACAGAATAAAATGAATGAAATTTCAGCCTTGGGTAAAAAAAAAATTTAGTCTTTGAACGATCTTTGGAAGATCTTCCGAAGACTTTGCAAAGAGATCTTCAGAAGCTCTTTGGAAGATCGGTTATATGGCCACTTCAGAAACTCTCAAAAGACTTCAAGATGTCTTCGGGAGATCTTTTCCAAAGTCTGTCACGACGTCACTCACAGTTTTTGGAAAAGATCTCCCAAAGACATCTTGAAGACTTTTGGAAGTCTGTGAAGTGGCCATATAACCGATCTTCCAAAGAGCTTCTGAAGATCTCTTTGCAACATCTTCGGAAGATCTTCCAGAGATCGTTCAAAGACCAAATTTTTTTTTACCCGGGAAAAGTCGTCAAAAGATTCATTGAAAGTCGTTGCAAGACTTATACAAAAACACCTGCAGACTATTTCTGAATCTTCAAGAAGACTGAGAATGAGTCGGCCAAGATATCTCCTGATGAGAGCTCAGAAGTCTGGCACTATTTTGGTGAAATCTTTCGGAAGAGATCTTTTGAAGACGTCTTGAAGACATTCGGAAGTCTGTGAAGTGGCCATATAACAGATCTCCCAAAGATCGTTTTCGGACATCTTCGGAAGATCTTTTGAAGATCTTTTGAAGATCTTTCAAAGACCAAAATTTTTCTACCCGGGAGACTATTTCTGAATCTTCAAGAAGACTGAGAATTAGTCGGCCAAGATATCTCCTGATGAGAGCTCAGAAGTCTGGCACTATTTTGGTGAAATCTTTCGGAAGAGATCTTTTGAAGACGTCTTGAAGACATTCGGAAGTCTGTGAAGTGGCCATATAACAGATCTCCCAAAGATCTTTTAAAGATCGTTTTCGGACATCTTCGGAAAATCTTTTGAAGATCTTTCAAAGACCAAAATTTTTCCACCCGGGCATTAAATATATGTGACATATATATTCTCATTTCTTCACATATATGTGGCATATATGGCGCATATATCGTGAAATATATTTCTATGCGTAGAAAAGCATTTATGCTGCATATATGCCAATTATGTCATTTTTTGCCGCACATATATGTCGTATGATTTTTATATATGCAACATATATGTTCGCATATATATTTTTGCTTCCGAATGGAAGCATTGTAAACGCGATTTTTTTCGATTTCGAGATTTCATCGGAATATGACTCAGAATGATCCAAAACGTCGAGAAATGACATTTTTAAAAAATGTCTGTATGTGTGTGTGTGTGTGTGTGTGTGTGTGTGTGTGTGTGTGTGTGTATGTGTATGTGTGACAGATATCGACTCATTGTTCAGCAACGGTAATACTTGGTGAGCCGAAAATTTAACAGTACTTCCCCTCCCCGTGCAAATTGCTGTCAGTGAAATTTCAGCGAAATCGGTTGAGTACTTTTCGAGAAAATTCAAATTTTCGAAAAATCGTTTTTTCGACTTTTCTTTGCGAAAAATTGATTCACAGCCCCACTCTCAGCGATGAAATAGATCTCATTTGAACTCACAATGTTCACTCGGGGTAAATTTTGCTCAGATTTTTCGTTTGCAGATAATTTCAATTACAGTGTTTTTTATCCTGAATTTACTATACACGCTAGCTAAAAAGCTATTCGAGTTAGAGACTTCAAATTTCGCCAGTTTGTGCATCTAATGAGTGAAAGGTTCGGTATTGAAATTGGGCAAAATCGCTCCAGTAGTTTCTGAGATATTGTCCAAAAACCATTTTATGAAAAAAGGTTATATCTCCAAAACTATCTAAGCGATTACATCCAAGTTCAGCTTAAAAGATTCATTTCAATGAGCCCCACAAATGGTGAGAATTTCAGATTTTTCAGAAGAAGTCTCTTGTAAGGATGTTTGATACATTAGTTTTTTCAAAAATCACGGTTTTTCTTAGCTTTCTCCCTAGGAACACTACTATTTTTTATTTCACCATTCGAAAGTAGACAATTTTTTCTACGAGATAGGTACCTTTTCATTCTGACGACATTCAGAAAAAATAGAAATCCTATTTGGAACCCGAACTTCAATTTTTCAGATCTGGCGTAGGATCTTCCATTTATGATTGAAAGATTGTTTTTTTTTTTTGTGGTGAACATGAATAAGTAAAGTTCACCAAAGATCGAACCATCATTAAATTTGTCCTTACAAGCGAATTTACTTCGTGCAAATGTCCACTTATGACAATTGTTGTGAAACCAAATTTCGTTACTGCATTTAGAATAATGAAAAAAATAAATTGTAATCTCATGGATAATTTTTATAAAAATTCCATTTGGAAGCATTTTGCCAATCGAATTGGCAAAGTATTAAATGTCGCACAAGGAGTGGGGCTTGCGAATAACGCACAGGATATAACGCATCTGCTTGTTTTTCATACGGGTTGATGATGCACGGATTCACTAAGAATCTAGCTGTTGATGATGTTTGATATGCGGAATCATATCTTCACTGTTTCGCGGATCGAAGATTGAAGATAGTGATGAGTGACGGATTACGTGAAAACACATCTGTACGGTCCTGCGGCTCGATGACCAAGATCGTCACTTGCCGAGACAATTGGCCCCATCGGTGTCGATGACGCCTTGGGTGATGTTCGGGCATCAATTGAACTAATTGATGACCCCTGATCCGCGGGTAACCCTGGCTCAGTCGATAACCTAGCCAGGATTCTTAACACTTGATATTATAATATCGTTCCACAATGCCCCGCCATTCCACATTGTTTTGCCGCTCCATTTTGCCTCACCCGTCCGTATAATAAAAAACAATAAATTGATAATATTTTTTGTGATTTTTGCTCCCGAACGGAAGCTTCGTAATCGTAATTTTTTTCGAGTTTGAGATTTCATCATATTATGACTGCAAATGACCCAAAACGTCAAGATCCGCCGTTTTTAAAAAATGTCTGTGTGTATGTATGTGTGTGTGTGTGCGTGATGACGCATTTTCCATTTCACTCTGAAATGGAGCTAGCTAGCGATCTGAAAATTCTACCATAAGTTTGCCATGCGTGCCCCAAGCTCTCACAAAAATTTTAGCTAAATCGGCCGCATAGTTTTTGAGAAAAATGAAAATGTCGAAATATCGTTTTTTCGACTTTTCTCGATGGAAAATGAAATGACAGCGTCGACTCTCAGCGAGGAGATGCGCGTCTAAGAGCTGCATCTTCGACCCCTAGGGTGGTGGGAGCTCAGATTTTTAGTTTATCCAGTAGAAAACTTTTGAGGAATTTTTCGTAAAAATCTCGATTCCACGATAACTTAATAAATAATTGAGCTTGAGGCCTCAAATTTTGTGAGGTTATACATCTGATGAGCACAAAGGTTGTAACGAGGTTTCTCGTTACGGCTATCGTATCGGCTTATGCCACCTTCGGGTGAAGATATTCAAGTGTAGAGCTCGAGGAGACTCACACATGAACAGCTAGAAAATACTACCGCGGTGCCATCTGCGTAAGATGACACCTTAAAGTTATCGGAAACTAACTGACACGTCAGTGGGTTTTATATGCGGCTGAGGATAAGGCAGAAGCCCAGCTGAAATGCTGGCGCTCCACTAGAGATGTCGGAGTTATCTCCGGGCCTGGCAGTGGTGTGAGAGGAAGAATCACGCAGGCGCACGGAGAGACCTCTAGACGAGGAGAAGCAGCCGTAGCCGATATAAATAGACCCAACGACACGGTGTTCAGTTAGTCTGCCTTGGGCGGCAGACTCGAGAGGATCGGGAGACGTCCCTGGATCCTCTACCGCTCACTTCGGTGAGAGTTATCGTTGGTTGCCCGTAGCGTGGCTACGTGGCGTTTCTCGTGTGGATGGAGACGTCCGGTATTCTCTGGGTGACGATAGATCAGAGGAATACTGCGGACGGGCTCATCCAGAGGCTATCGCGGAATACCCCAATTCCGACTTGTTCTCGCTAGAGGGACTGTGACTAGATCCACGCCCCTCTACCATAACCAGCACACTGGGTTACCGGGAATGGATTGCCCATGCCATCCATTGGGGTTAGTAATTCCCCGAGTAATTACTGCCGAAGGTTCAGCAGGTTATCCCGAAACCGCCCTAAGAGGTTAAGCGTGGTGAGCCAGTTTTCCCAGGGAAAACCAGCACACAGTGAGTTTTGTTTATTCCTCCGGTGAAGAATAAACTGGCGCCCATGCTATCGATCCGTGTGTGTGGAAAGGGATGGCCGGAAGTGTAACGGGATTGGACGAATACCCGTTACAAGGTTGGTATTGAAACTGAGCGGAATCGATCCAATAGTTTCTTAGATATTTGCATAGAAACATCAGAAAAAGTAAGCTATATCTTCAAAACTATTCAATTGATTATATTTGGGACGAACTGAACCCTCTGAGGCCTATTTTAGTTTCATATTTAACGAAAAGAACATGAATTGAAGTGATTAATATGAATAAGATCAGTGATGGTAGATTAGAAATTGAAAAATCAATTCGGAAGCTTTCTGCCAATTGCATTGGCAGAATATTCAATGTAAGATTCTCAAATTACGCACAAGTAATGAGGCTCCTGCTTGTTTAAAACTAAAACTAGTAATTCTGTTAAGACTCTGTTTAACCTTTTAACGCTTATGGGCGTTTCTCCCACTCTGCGGCCTAATAAGTGGACAGCTCATATCTGCGTTAGTATGTATTCGTGAGCTCTAGCGAGTAATATGGTACCTACTATGAGGTTACTGTTCGTTTTGAAATTTTATCGGGTATATTATTATTAGTCAATAATTCTGAGTTTTTATGTTGTATTTTTGCAATTCTCTATTCTACATCATCAGAAATAATATTAAGGAAAGATCATTGAAGACAATTTATAGAACAAAGGAAGAGGCCCCGAGGGAACCCATTAGACATGTGTATCATGGTAATGACCGAGGCTGAGTCTCGTAAATTGAAGTAGTGGGGACCAAGAGCGCACCCGATTGGCTATCCCCACTCTAGCGCCATGGGTACGAGTTAGTTCGAATGGAGCGTTAGAGGGTTAGTGATAGAAATTGATCCAAAATTACTCGAAAAAGAGTGAAGAATAGCAAAAAATAGTTTTAATGAAGTATAAGACAGAAATTTTTCTCATCTAAATTTTGAAAAATCTAAAAAAAATAGTCATTTTTCCAGGCATATAATCGGCCGGGGCTCAAAATTCCGAGAATTGATAGGGCTTTAACGGAAAAAAAAAATCCAAAAAATTAATGGACACACACAGTTTTAAAATTGCAATTCAGATCTTAAATTTCAAAAATCATACAGAAAAACAGTTGGCGTGATTTTTTTGTATTTTTTTTCGGAAAGTACATAAAACAAGTAGAATCGTGATATCCTGTGCGCCATTTGCAAGCTCCACTCCTCGTGCGACATTTAATGTTTCGCCAATTTGATTGGTAGAATGCTTCGGAATGAAATTTTTGTATATATTATCCATGAAATTACTATTCATATTCTTCATTATTTGAAACAAAGGGGCGTAGATACTATGCATAAGTATAGCACTTGCCCCTCGTTGTTTCTATGGTGACGATATACATACAGATTAATTGAACGGATCAATTCATAATTTTTTTATCACGCAATGTTTTCAATTAAAGGATTCCACAATTCTTTTATCGAAAATCAACGATATTTTGATTTTAATGGTAAAGAGAAGAAAATAATGGTGTTTCATCAGGATGATCTGGGTATAAAAATTTTATGAATTTACTGAAAATATTAGTATTATTTGAGTATCATTTCGGTATAATCTGAAGATTATGCAAAAATCCTATACGATGTCTACCATACCGAAACTATACTTAAAAAATACTCAAAGAATCGGTCTAAATGAATTCGCTAGGGATAATATTCATTTATGAGGAATGAAATAACAGAAAAAATTAATTACGGGCTGAAAATCCAATTGACTTTTCTGGCCCACATAAAACTCATTGGCAGGGTTGGCAGATGGGGGACATGAAATTATGCGTTCAGAGCCGAAAAATTATCGTCCATTTCAAGAAATTATAGCACGAAAAATAAAATTTTGAATTTGGACAAAAATTTCCATGAAAAAAGTCATTCATGATCAAGTCATTCATAAGTATTTATTTCATACATAGAAATATTCGTTTTGACGTAACAGTTTCAATACACGCTTTAAACTTACTGTATGAAATATTTCTTGGCGCCAAGTTTAATTTTTTGTATTATACGACACTTCATTTTTTTTCTAGGACTCAACATTGATGACGAGAATCAAAAGACACTGTTAATCCTTTGAAACTAGTATTTTTCCCCTCCATCCAAACTTTTCCAGACACGTTACAATGAACATTTCCACAAGTAAATACTTAATGAGTTCATAATAATCAACAACACTTGATCCTTGAAATAGCCAATGAATTTTGAAATTTGGTTGTGGGTACTATCAAGTGATGGGCACTGCACATGTTATAACGAGTACCTAAGGATTCTAAATAAATAAAAAAAACATAGAAATTTTAGATAGAAACAAAAGCAGGCACTACTGTCCTGTATCCATTCTCTGTTATTTCAACAATGAGTGGCAAACGCGACTATGAAGGCGGGACATTTTCAATTTTTTTTGACATTTATTGAGCATATATAAATACAAATCAAAATATGCTATAATTTTGCTATTCTAGTGAAATTATAGTACATTCATCGATTATAGTACACACATGATGTTACATGGTACAATGGACGAAATTATGTGGCATGTACAATAATTATCGTACGTCTGCCAACCCTGCTCATCGGACAGAATCGTGTAGAATTTAATTATACTCAACCAAGGCGTTTCTAAATGCTCAACCATTTTTTATACTTCTGAATTTTTATCTTCCTGCTTCTCAATTTCCTCCAACCAACAATTTTCCCAATTTGTGGAATTGTCATGAGTGGATATTTTTTCGAAGGACATTCGCTCGTGGGGACGAATTCAATGATGGTTCCATCTTTGGTGAACTTCATTAATTAATTTTCACCACAAAAAAAACAATCAATTTTTCAATCATAAATGGAAGATCCTACGACAAATCTGAAGATTTGAAGTTCGTGTTCCAAACAGGATTTTTATTCCTTCTGATTGTCGTCAGAATGAAAAGGTCCTCTTTTTGTAAAGAAAATTGTCTGCTTTCGAATGGTGAAATAAAAAATAGTAGTGTTCCTAGGAAGAAGGCTAAGAAAAACCATGATTTTCGGGAAAACTAATTTATCAAACACTCTTACGAGAGACTTCTTCTGAAAAATCTGAATTCCCACCATTTGTGGGGCTCATTGAGATGAATCTTTTAGGCTGAACTTGGATGTAATTGCTCGCATAGTTTTCGAGACACAACCTCTTTTCATGAAATGGTTTTTCGCCAACATCTCAGAATCTACTGAAGCGATTTCACCCAATTTCAATACCAAACCTTTTGTTTATTAGATGCACAAACTGACGAAATTTGAAGGCTCCGACTCGAATGGTTTTTAAGCTATCGTGAATACAAAATTCAGGATGAAAAACACAGTAATTGGAATTATCTGCAAACGAAAAATGACAGTAAAATTTACCCCATGTGAAAATTGTGAGTTCAGATGAGATGCATTTCATCGCTGAGAGTGGAGGCTATGGATCAATTTTTCGCGGCGACAAATCGAAAAAACGATTTTTCGAAAATTTGAATTTTTTCGAAAAGTACTCGACCGATTTCGCTCAAACTTCACTGACCGCAATTCGCATGGGAAGGGAAAGTACTGTTAGATTTTCAGCTTACCAGGTATTCCCGTTCCCAAGCAATGAGCTGATATTTGTCACACATACACACACACGCATATACATGCAGATATTTTTCAAAAATGTCATTTCTTGCATTTGGAACATCCTGAGTCATATTCCGATGAAATCTCGAAATCGAACAAAATCACGTTTGCAATGCTTCCATTTGGAAGCAAAAAAGAATTTTGAACGAGGGATGCGTTATTGCTCGCTCGCTGCGCTCGCTCGCGAATTGGGGTGCGTTGTTGCTCGCTCGCTACGTTCGCTCGTGAGTTGGGGTACGTTCTGACTTGCTCGCTACGCTCGTTCGTGAATAGAGGAGTGTTGTCGTGTTGGTTTTAGAATGTGTTTGACCTTTCAGAGGTCACAAAAAAAACTTCCCGATTCATTCATTGTCTGGCTACAGATTTTCTTTATAATGTGAAAGGGCTGTTCGTTTTACCATAAGGCCCACCCCTCCCCTCTCGGTTTCATTTTACCGCAGGGAGGTCCCTTTTGCCCCATCATCCTCTACTAGTGACGTATTTTTGATTGAAATTTGGAAATTTTTCACAAATTTCGTATTTTTTCGTCACTTTTCCGTAAAAAACTCAGAAACTAATGAGCTGACATGGGTCATAATCTAATCAGGGTTAAGATACATAAAGATGATTCCATTCCATTAAAAAAAATTTTGATCGGATAAGTAATGGCAGTGCAATCCTTTTTCAAAATTACCTCACATACGCACATACATACATACATACATACATACTGTGACGTAATTCCGAGGTCTAACGGTAAACCCCGAAATTAAGCACGCCTGAAAATATCCAAAACAAATTCAAAATCTTATGGGCGCCAGGATAATCTAAAATTATCCAAATCAATAAACAAAATAACATAAAATTCAAAACCCAAAATACTCCCTTACTCTGCTCGACTGTCTCAGCGATCTCTCCAAGGTCGTTTGTTGTGGGTGAGAATAAGGAGTAGACAAATAAATAAATTGTCAAACAAATAATTCAAAATTTTTGGGAAGTAATAAAAATCGACTTTAATTAAATTAATCAAATATAAATCTTGCTAAAACAAAAAAAAATAATAATCAGTTATGCGCAGCACGTTAATTAATTAATTACGTCACTAACCGTAAAAAAAAATAATTAGTTATTTTGTAAAAGTTCAAAATTATTTAACAATTAAAAGTTATTAAATGATTTATTGTAAAAAAAAAATTAATTGTCCATTGTCTACTAGACTTCTATTTAAATCAAATTTTCTCGGCGTGCTGCCATCTGCAGTCAAGTCGATTTATTCTAATGTAAATGCCCCAGGGTACGAAAGAGAATTGCGTCGTCCCTGATTTCCCAAAAAAAAACATTGACTAACAGTAAGAGCAATGCCCCAGGGTACGGAAAAGAATTAAGCCGTCCCTGATCTCTAAAAGCATTGACCTCAATTAATTCAAAAAAACAAAATTAAATATGATTAAAATGAAATCAAAAAAATTGATATAAAATCCCTCTTTTCTTTCAGGATTTACGGAAAATAAATTTACTAATAATAAAAAAAAATCAATCACTTCTTTCTAAATTGACGGCAACGACAAAACGGTTAATAATAATCATCATAAAATATGACGCCAAATGTCAATGATAATAATAATAATGTGACGCTAATGTCAACGAGAGATTTGTTTAAATAAGAGAGAAAGAAATAAAAATTAACTAAGAAAATTTTCTTGACAAAAATGTCCGATATCGGAAAAAAAAGTTTTCAGTCGTCACAATACGACATAAAAAAAATTGACTCGAAGAAAATTTTCTTTGACACAAAAATTAATATATTTAATATTCGCTCACCAGAAGGACCATTTTCAAATCAGAGCACAATTAACTATTTTTAAACTGTTCAGCTAATTTTTCTGAACAAACTTAATATAAACTTTCTATTAATTCTTCAAAGTTTATCTTAAAAATCTTGGTTACAAACAAATTTTGTCAACCGAACGAGCACGCATCCCAAACGAGAATCAACGCCATGTTGGTCTCGTTACGTGAGGACACCGGCCGGCACGAAAAACTCCAGCGTGGCAGGCTGTGATTGGTCGACGCCTGTGACGTCAACAGGTGACTGTTAGTTGGTCAAATTTGAAATTGCAGCTTCCAACGATGACAGACGAGAAACTCCAAACTGAACAATTTCAGAAGTGTTATCAGTCCCCTCTCGTGACTGGTGATGCTGGATCCTTCTCCAGACTCTTCCTCTCGCCTGCTCATCCGATGAAGAGCAATTCAATTAACGAAAATCCTTGATTTTCCATTGATAAAATCTTTGGCCTCCTTCTATCACTGAGTGATTCGCCCAGGTGGTGCTGCCCTCTTCCGCTCAATACGAAAATTGTCGCCGGTGAGCGGTACATTTAAATTTGAAATAAAATAATATAATTTAATTATAATAAAATTTTTATTAATTAAATATCTCTCATTGACAAAAAAATTTGGATTCTCGTTTCGGACGCCATTTTCTAAAATTAACGCGCCCAGACGAAAAATCAGTAACGAGATGAAATATCACGTTACAATACATACATACATACACACACACACACGGACACGGACACTTCCGCAAAAATTTCAGAAATTCATGTCAGCATCTTGAAACATCGAGATCTGATGAAAAATCGAAAATCGATTTTCGGGGCAAATACAATAACTTCCTTATCGGGAAGTTAAAAAAGAAACGCTGAATTCGGACCATTTTTATGGAAGTTATAAGCAAAAAACCGTAAGAACAGCAGTTTTTCTTTAATGTGATATATTTTGAATCGATGATCGAAAAAATCTCAAACTTGGCCGAAAAGTATGTTTTGAGAGACACAAGAAAATGTCAGAAAATAGAAGAAATCAAAAAAGTAAAGTTAGAAAATTGTCCGATTTGGCGGGGAAGGCCTCAAATACCCTCAATTTCCGCTTATATTGAAACACTTTTATTATGGCTCTTATACCCACAGGTAATCTGTAAGATACCCATGAACTGTTTTTTCACAAGGTGGCACTTTTTAAAGTTAACAAAATTCCAAGTCCTCAATTTTCACACAACATATTATGTACCAACTGCCATACTAACCCGAACTGCGTAATTAGCATAGATTGAGACTTTATTCAGAAGCCCACTCGTTTCTCTGCTTTCACAATCCTAGGATTTCGCAGTTTTATAGTTCAAATCTCGGGGGGTGCCTCAGGGGTGAAATAGATTCGATGGGGATTGAATTGGTGAAGCTGAGCAATAATTGCCGAATATTTCCATCAGGTTACCAACGGTAACTTACCACTCAGGAAAATGATCGCACTCTGTTGCCACCGTAAAAACGTCCAATAATAGCGTGTCAATTCTCCCAGCAAAAAAGAAAAGAGGGGGGTTTTCTTCGTTCAAACTGAAAAACCGAAGTTTTTCCTGTTCTTGAATGAACAATTGAAAGAAGAGACTTCTGAGATCATCGTGATTCACGGGCCGACCTTCAGGAGATCTCTCACAACAATCGAATCTGATTGCTGACTACTTTCAATGATGAGCCCGAGAAAGATGCAATTGATTCTATTAAAACACGTGGCCGAGAAAAATAGACAGAAAATTGGCACTCGTACGTTGGGCTCTCCTCAGGGGTAATTATTGCTACTGGATTCCACTGATTACTCCAATGACCTCTCAACGCTCCTTCACACTCCAAATAATTACTGAACTATTAATTCCTCTCAAATGACTCAAGATACTCGAAATATTCTTCACTTAAAAAATGAACGATGGCGCGTCAAGCCCCTTTTCTGCTCACCTTCATTCCTCACATTTATTCGTGACATTCATACCGATGGAGAGGTTGGGTTGGTGGAAAGGGAGGGGGAGGTGGGGTTGTGGGCTCCGGGGAATTTTGGGGCCACCCAGTAACAATATATAGACGGAAAATATACAAAAAATTGATTCTGTCAATGTTCGAGCTCTTAATATTGATATTTACAGCTGCCCCGTGGGAAACAATCGAGTGATTCCATTATTGTTGGAATCAGTTGTTTGAAATTGACAATTTCATCTCAAATTTAAGAACATATATGAGACAAATATATCACATGTACATTCCATTTCATCACCACCAAAACTGAACTACACACACGCACCTCAATTCTAGTCTATTCTTTGACTCAGTAAATCGATAAATCGGTAACGGAGACCAATGACGGAAGTTTTATGTTGCAGGGGCTCTATGGCTTAGGCATCATGATTGTCGAAGGAAAACATGCAGAAGTTGGCCAAGGAATATTCATTTCCGACATCCAAGAAGGGAGTGTGGCTGAGAAAGTAAGAATTATGAATACAGATGACTATATAGAACCCATATTTTGCTCTGAGCACTCGTGTTGACAAAGCATCCACATTTCTCGTGTTTGATGTTCAGTCGAACCCTCAAATGAAATTTGAAAATGAGATCAGTGAAATTTCAGAATAGAAATAACGGATGAACATCCTATGGAATCTTCCTGCTGTTGATGTTCAACCCTCTCACTTGTCTATCGTCTTGATTGTTCTCTGCTCTAGAGTGACTAAACATTATTATGTAGAGTGTCAATGAGTTTTCGATTTTCCTTTTACGAATGTTGACGGCTGAGTTCATATCATGTGTGAATCAGTAAAAGGAACATGAAAGTGTAATCGTACTGAATAATACCACTGATAATGTTATAATCGTCTTTACTATCGGAAAATTAATACGAATCAATCATTCAGGACTCTGTATAATTTTATTTATCAAAACAACGAAAAAAAATAATAATCAGAACTAATTCAAAAGTCCCGACAAATTTTCCCGAACACGACACAACATTAATTAACAACACAATTTAAATTGTCGTAAGAAAATTAGTTAAGAAAATTTAAAAGTCTCAATTCGAATTAATTCTGATTCCCGCGACAAGTACCTTAAGGCGCTATAGCCACATGGACGATCGGCGTCCCTTAAAATGCACCTTTATAAGTTCAAGCGATAAATTTTAAATGAATGAAAAAAAATGAAAAATAATGGTAGAATAAATTAGACGACAACAATCGTCGTTAGGGCATAAAAATAAAAAGATAATAATAATAATAATAATCATAAAATTTATCGTCACACAAAAAAAAATTATCGCTGAAATTTACATGCCGACCATTAGAAAAAAAAATAAAAATTGTTGGATTTTCGATTATAATAATAGTACACGGTAATTGTATGAAACTCTTATTTATTCTTTATCTGTATAATACACTTGGATACTCAGAGATATGTTTATACGTCGAAGCGTAAAACGCGAGTGAGTTGTCCACGTGGGACTCCGCTATCCCCACTCCTGCATGTAAACCGAAGGCAGCGCCTCCGGCCCGGATTCGGCAAAGCCTCTAAACTCTAACACTCCCTCCCTTTGTCGACATCTAAATTCTCGTTTTGATATGAACTGAGGTGTTTGGTTGACACAGCCTTTTCATCTCTTTCCTCAAGAATTCTCTTTATCTCCCTTCCTCTAGAGTTCTCTATGACTTCTTTTTCTAGCAATCTGAAACATATAAATATTCATTAAACTCTATACTCTATATGTGACCATTTCATCTCTAAGATATTTATGCGCACCTAAAGGTAGTGGTTTGGTCATGCAATCAGCTAAATTCTCTTTTGTGGCTATCCACTCTACTTTCATCTTATTTTCATTTACGCATTGTTTAATATAATCTCCATGAGTGTCCGCCATATGTTTCCTGACAACACTTTTTTTTCTCCCTTTCAATCCTCTATTAATTTCCTCTGAGCTCTCATCAAACATTTTCAGTTTGTGACTTCCATCTTTCTTGGTACAGTCACCAGCTGATTTGTTGTCACACCATATTGTAGCGGATAACCTAGTCTTGCCGAATACGTGTCTGATGGCCTTGTCCAGTGAAATTAGTTCCTGACAGGCATCACTTATGGCCAAGTATTCAGCATCATACATTGACAGTGTGACGTATACTTGCTTGTGACTTCTCCAAGCTATGATGTCTCCATACAATTCGATGATATATCCACCTGTGGAAGTGGAGTCCTCTTAATCTCTAAAACTAGCATCTGTGAAGGCCTCTAACTCTTCTGTTTTAGCTCTAAACTCTAGTCCTAAGTCAACTGTACTCTTTAGATACCTGAAGATTCTCTTTACTTCAATCCAGTCTTCTTCGGTAGGCTCTGTTTGTTTCCTCGCTAGGTAATTTACCGCGAATGATATGTCGGGACGTGTTGCATTCGATAAGTACATCAAACTCCCTATGGCCTCTCTATATGTTGTCTCTTTGGTCAGAATGTTCCGATTCCCTCTCTCTGCTGTTGACTCTTCCAGTTTCAGCCTCTTGTTTCGGCTGCTCACTTGTCTGGTCATCATTGGCGTGTTTTGAGGTTTGCAGTTTTCCATATTGAACTGCTTTAGGATGTTCTCTGTGTAGCTCGCTTGGTGAATCTTCATGGATTTCTCTTCGCTATTTCTCTGAATTGTCATTCCAACGAAACTCTTTGGTTCTCCAAGCTCTTTCATCTCAAATGCTCTACTCAAGTGTCTCTTAATTTCTTCTAGTTTCTTCTCATCGTTACCAGCAAGAATTATGTCATCTACATATAACACGAGTACGACCATTCTTCCATCTTTTCTCCAATTATGAAGGCATTGTTCATGTAGGTCGTTTTCTAGGCCAAGTTCTCGTACTTCCTCTGTAAATCTCTTATTCCATCTCTTGGGACTTATTTTTAAACCGTACAGTGCCTTCTCTAGTTTGCACACTTGATTTCTCTTTGCTTGTTCCTCTAACTCTAAACCATCTGGAATCTCCATGTATATTTCCTCTTCAATTCGTCCATTAAGGAAAGCAGTCTTTACATATAATTGACTAGCTGTGAAATTATATTTGTTGATTATTGCTAGTACAGCTCTAATGACTGGTAGTCTGGATACTGGTGCGTACGTTTCTCTCATATCATAGTCATTTTTGTCTTTAAATCCTCTAATGACTAATTTCGCTTTGTATCGAGTACTTCCATCTGTCTCCAATTTCCTCTTGAAGACCCATTTAGAATCAATGACGTTTGGTTTCTTCCTGGGAGAGATTATTTCTGATCTGTTCACCAGGTTCCATACTTTGTTATGTTTCATAGATTCCAATTCATCTCTAATTGCCTCTTTCCACTTTTCTTTTTCACTTGATTCCATTGCCTCTCGGTACGTTGCAGGATCTTTATTCACTCTTGCTAAAAGACAGTGTGTCCATTCACTCTGTCTGATATGTCTCTCTAGGTCACTTTCTAGTCTCGGATTCTCTGAAATTGTTGGATCTGTGCTGTTGTTGTGTTTGCTCATGTCTGTGGTATGACTTTCAGCTTGGTACACCTTATTTCGCATCTCAGCGTCTAGTTTTCTCTTGCTTCTTGTGTTTGGACCTGGATTTTCTTCCTGCTCCTTAATCTCTCTCTTCTCTTTTTCTCTAGATTTTTTACGTGGTCTCCCTCTTTTTTTGGGCTCTTTATTCTCTGATTCTTCTTTCACTTCCTCTTTTCCTGTTGAAGTCCAAGTAATTTTTTCATCAACAGTCATTAGCTCTAGGGGCTTAGTCTCTTTCTCTTTCCTGTAAACATCTCTATAAACAAGTTTTTCGTTGAATCGCACATGTTTCGACTCTAGGAACTTGCCTGAGCTGGGATGCCACATTAAGTATCCAGTAGGCCTGAATCCTACAAGTACTGTCTTTATCGCATGCTCTCCAAATTTTGTGCTCTGCTTAGGTATTTTCACGTATCCAATGCACCCAAATTTCTTTAGCTTGTCACAGTGACAATTACTGTTCGAGTTAAATTTTGTCAAAGGACACTCATACTCTGCAGATTTGTGAGGGGTTCTGTTGTACACTTGTACAGCAGCCTCAGCAGCCAATTCCCACATGCTCTTAGGTAATCCCGAATCTATCATATACGCTGTAATTTCCTTCTGGATTGTCCCGTTAAACCTTTCTGCTACTCCATTGTGCTGTGGAGTATATGGAGGTGATGTCTCTAGCTCTATTCTCTCTTTCTCTAACAACTCTAAGTATTTTTTATTAGTAAACTCTGTTCCTTGATCGGATCTCAGATAGCATACTTTTCCTTCTTTGCCCAGCAGATTTCGTGTCGATATCAAGAATTTCTCTAGTGCTGTATCTGTCTCCTCTTTAGATTTTAGGCAATACACTCTGGCTAATCTCGAATAATCATCTATATATATATTTATAAATGTCTTCAAGCTTGGATGGGATATGGGCTTGATTGGACCCATCGTATCTGTGTGTATTATTTCCAAAGGTCTCTGAGCTCTTCTTCTATTCTCTTTAAACGGTAGTTTTTCCATTTTCGCCATTATACAGATTTCGCAGTCCTGAATATCTTCATCAAATTTTATCTTCTCCAAAATCTTCGTAGTTTTCTGTATTTTTCTCAGATAATTCAGTGACGCATGTCCTAGTCTACAGTGCCAAAGCATTGCTTCACTCAACTTTTCGGCTTCCTGTGGTTTTTCTCCTTGTGGATTTACTCTTATCAGTTTCTCGATATTCGTCACTGTGCTCAATTCATCTATTTTAATTATTTCTCTATCAATAGGGTTAGAATCCCACTCCACCTGGTCTTGATTCGTTTTTTCCTCCAACTCTAACTCTACTTGACCTTTGACTTCCTTTTCACTCTCCCTCCCAATCACAGCACCAGCAATCTTCGAGTTCTCTGCTCCTCCCTCCGAAATTTTCAACTCGCCATACGGAATGCTTGTCTGTGATTGTCTAGGAAGCTCTTCGTTTAAATTTTCGTTTTCTATTCTGGATTTAATAATCCAATTGGGTTTTTCATATGCTCCATCTAAGATAGTTCCGTTTGTATGTTTGTTGTAAATTCTCAATATTCCATCATCTAAATAAATACTCAATCCTGAATCTACGAATCTTCTAAGTGACAATAAATTGTCTGAAATGTCTTCGGTTGCAGTCACATTTGTTAATTTTATCACTCTTTCATTGGGTGAACTTGGGATCAAAAGAAGATCTCCTCTTCCGTCTACTCTTATGTCTGCTATATCATTCTTATTTGCACTCTTAATAACTTCATCACTACATTCTCTAAAGTCTGTTAATGCTGAGCTGTCATTAACTACACCCAGCAAAAAAATTAAGGGAACGGTAAATTTTGTCAGTTTTTTGCTTGATTTTCAAATGGCTGTAACTTCGCCAAAAATGATCGTATCAGAATAAAAAAAAATTCGTTGGAAAGCTTGAAGTCTCTACTCTTGAAATCTTGAGATGAAAATTTTTTATGACCATTTGTTATAACGAGATAGGAGAGCTGAAAGTGGAAATTTTTTTTTCTTTTTTTTTCATTTTTTCAACTTGTTCCACGGACTTCAAAAAATTTTTCTCGACTCAACCCTTATGAGGATCATGTAGCCTGGTCTTTCAGCTTCAATTTCTTTTTTTTTTTTCTCTACGACCCTTTGTTGCTGAGATATTGTCGATTGAATCAAAAAACACCCTTTTGTCTTTAATCTTCGATATCTCAGGAACTACTGATCGCACAGCGAGCGGATAATGAGATTCGTAAACTTGAATGAATTTTCTGTAAGATTCGTGCACTGTTTGATTGAAAAAAAATTTTCTTCCAATTTTAAAATTGGTTCGAAAAAGTACCAAAAAATTGCGTTTTTTTCCTTTTTTGAAAATTGCCCTGCATTTTGCGAATTTTGCGAAAATTGAAAATGTTTCAACGTTTTTCTTTAGTTTAATGTGTGCTGGAACACCCCTTAAATTTTCAAGCCAATCGGTTCAACCGTTTTTTTTCCCGAACGAACAAAGTTTCAGCAAAAATTAAAGGAACACTTTTTTGTGCGTAAACACCAATTAATGATGATTAGGGCCGAAAATGTTTTTTCTCCATTATTTTTCCGTGATTTTTTGTGCAAAATTTGTTGAATTTTATCGAAAAATGAGAACAATGAAAAAAACAAAAAAACAATAAAAAAATTGAAATTTTGTTTTTCATTAATCAATAAAAAATTCTATTTTTTTTTTAATCAATAAAAAATTCAATTTTATTTTTAATCAATGGAAAATTAGAAATTTTCTCCTCTTTTGAAAATCAATGGAAAAATCAATTTTTGTTCTCAAAAAACCAGTAGAAAACTCGGAAAAAAATTTGAAAAATGAAAAAAAAACACCGGAATCACATTTGATTTGGAGAGATAGTGACTCAGCAGATTTTTTCAAACAATTTTTTTTTCGATTTTTTTTCGTTTAAAAAAATTGTTTTTTTGATTTTTTTATTGATTTTTCATCATTTTTCATTGTTCTCATTTTTCGATGGAGTTCAACAAATTTTGCACGAAAAATCACGGAAAAATAACGGATAAAAAACATTTCCGGCCCTAATCATCATTAATTGGTGTTTAGGGCACAAAAAAGTGTTCCTTTATTTTTTGCTGAAACTTTGTTCGTTCGGGAAAAAAAACGGTCGAACCGATTGGCTGGAAAATTTAGGGGGTATCCCAGCACACATTAAACTAAAGAAAAACGTTGAAAAATTTTCAATTTTCGCAAAATTCGCAAAATGCAGGGCAATTTTCAAAAAAGGAAAAAAACGCAATTTTTTGGTACTTTTTCGAACCAATTTTAAAATTGGAAGAAAATTTTTTTTCAATCAAACAGTGCACGAATCTTACATGGAATTCATTCAAGTTTACGAATCTCATCATCCGCTCGCTGTGCGATCAGTAGTTCCTGAGATATCGACAATTAAAGACAAAAGGGTGTTTTTTGATTCAATCAACAATATCTCAGCAACAAAGGGTCGTAGAGAAAAAAAAAAAAAAGAAATTGAAGCTGAAAGACCAGGCTATATGATCCTCATAAGGGTTGAGTCGAGAAAATTTTTTTGAAGTCCGTGGAACAAGTTGAAAAAATGAAAAAAAAAGAAAAAAAAATTTTCCACTTTCAACTCTCCTATCTCGTTATAACAAATGGTCATAAAGAATTTTCTTCTCAAGATTTCAAGAGTAGAGACTTCAAGCTTTCCAACGATTTTTTTTTATTCTGATACGATCATTTTTGGCGAAGTTACAGCCATTTGAAAATCGAGCAAAAAACTGACAAAATTTACCGTTCCCTTAATTTGTTTGCTGGGTGTATATGATCTGTTGCGCCGGAATCAGCTATAGAATTAATCGATTTCTCTATATCTATAGTCATCTTACCTGATTCACTTGGATTTGATGTCTTTTTCGCTCCACCACCCTCTTCAGACTTCTCATTATACTTTTTCTCTTTATCCGACTTCTTATTTCCCCCTTGATCAGTCTTTCTTTTAGATTCATTTGTTTTACTCTTTTTAAAACGTTTATTTTGATTCCCATTATTTTTATTGAACGTGTGTGTACCTTTTCTCTTATCTCCACTTCTTTTCTCTGGATCCCTTGCTTGAGGGCAGTCATCTCCCTTGTGTTCCCGGATTGCCTGGCAATAATAGCAGAACCACTTCTTTGGTCCCAAAAGTGGACATTTATTGGACCAGTGTCCAGTGTTGTTGCACCTGTAGCACTTGTCCCCATGGTTTGTTGGTGTTTTGAGGTACACTCTTTGTACTTTTGACTCTGTCTGACTGTCCGACTTCTTCTCTGCCTCCAGCTGTAACATGAAACATTTTAATTCCTCTAAATTCATTTCTTTGGATAAATTTTGTCGTTTCAATAAATCTGCGCTACGTAGCTCGGGTGTTACAGCAGTCACAGCTTGATAAAAGGATGATCTCTTTTCTTGCTCTGTTAACGGTACCGCATCTATACACGCTTCATATTCTCTAATGATCGAATCAAAACGTTCACAAAAGTCATCCACACTCTCTCCAGATAATCTCTACATCTAATCTCTATTTTTATTGTCAGTCTTGCACTTTTTACTGGATGAGAAAAAAAATGCAAGGATGTCTCATTCCGTGCTTCTAAATTAAGTCAACGCACAGCAATTAACTCGATTTGAAACAGAGAAACTGACTCTCCCCACCACGCAGACGCACACATGTGCACCTTTTCTGATTTTCAATCTCACGCACGGCAATGAGATTTATCAGAGTCGGTTGGCCATACACACGTGCATGGTGCCTGTGGAAATTCCCAGTCCCCCATAGTCAATTTCCAAATTCTACCGCACTGCAAGTAGACTTGTAGAAATTGCCCTGAAATTTTCTCTGTATATTTCATGCTTTTGATATTAGAAAAAAAAATCCAAGCGTTGTCGTCCTTTGTTTTTTCTCAGTATGCCTTCCTCGAACCCATGGCGCTCGAGAAAGACAGGGAGAAAGAGAGAGTTTGTTTTGAGACGCTCGCTTGTTCTCAAGCGTGCTGAGACGTGTCTGATCTCGCCTGTTTTTGGCGTCTTCTCACATCTCATTCTGCTTGTCTAATTCTCTCTAAATTTTCTCTAATATTCTTAACAGTTTACTACTCTATTTGCTTTGTTTATTAATTTCTCAATTTTTCGTTGAGTTATAATCGATTCCTCTTGTTATTCAAGGGCACGTTTCACGATAATTTTACATCTTTTTCTTTTCCTTCTAAATTCTCGTATATCCCTCGTCGCCCGCGTTAATCTTAGTATTTCATAGTAGTAATAATAATTTTACTCACCTTCTAAACTCTTCAATACTTTTATTAAAAATTCTTAGTGAATTTTCTCTAATAAAGACGTCTAAAAATATGTCACTTTTCCAATGACCGCGTATTGAAGCGTATTAGGCCCATAAATTGTTGGATTTCCGATTATAATAATAGTACACGATAATTGTATGAAACTCTTATTTATTCTTTATCTGTATAATACACTTGGATACTCAGCGATATGTTTATACGTCGAAGCGTAAAACGCGAGTGTGTTGTCCACGCTAGACTCTGCTATCCCCACTCCTGCATGTAAACCGAAGGCAGCGCCTCCGGTCCGGATTCGGCAAAGCCTCTAAACTCTAACAAAAATAATTAAATCACAAATTTTTAATAATTCTTCCCGACAATAATTTTCCGAAATAACAATAAAAAAATTTTTTACGAGAAACGAAAAATTCAAGTTTCAATTTCATGAAAATAAAATAATAAAAGAAAATCTAACCCGCCATGGGAAACCAATAATGGCGTGGTTACCGGCGTAACCACGCTAACAAAATTCAGAAAAAAAAAATGTCTAATTATTTTTGCCGAGAATAAACACACGCTTACCGGAGTGTTGTTGATTGAGTCTCGAAAAAATTTACAGCTCTTCTTTCCAGCCCCGGTAAATCTCCAAGATCCTCGGTAAATTGATTTCTCCAATATTACAATTACAACGTTAATTATTTGCGTAATTGCAACGGTAATATAATTTTCACAACGAAATAAACACGTCTGTATAATCTGCCACAAAAACGGAAAGTGACGGAAGACGCTGGTGTGCGTCGAAAATTAGACCACAGGTGGCTCTTCCCAATTTTTGCTTCCGAATGGAAGCATTGTAAACGCAATTTTTTTCGATTTCGAGATTTCATCGGAATATGACTCAGAATGATCCAAAACGTCGAGAAATGACATTTTTAAAAAATGTCTGTATGTGTGTGTGTGTGTGGGTGTGTGTGTATGTGTGACAGATATCAGCTCATTGCTCAGCAACGGTACTACTTAGTGAGCTGAAAATTTAACAGTACTTTCCCTCCCCATGCAAATTGCTGTCAGTGAAATTTGAGCGAAATCGGTTGAGTACTTTTCGAGAAAACTCAAATTTTTGAAAAATCGTTTTTTCGACTTTTCTCCGCGAAAAATTGATTCACAGCCCCCACACTCAGCGATGAAATACATCTCATTTGAACTCACATTTTTCACTCGGGGTAAATTTTGCTCAGATTTTTCGTTTGCAGATGATTTCAACTACAGTGTTTTTCATCCTGAATTTACTATACACCATAGCTCAAAAGCTATTCGAGTTAGAGACTTCAAATTTCGCCAGTTTGTGAATCTAAGGTGGGAAAAGTTTGGTATTGAAGTTGGGCGAAATCGCTCCATTAGTTCCTGAGATATTGGCCAAAACCCATTTTATGAAAAGAGGTTATTTCTCGAAACCTATCCAAGCGATTACATCCAAATTCAGCTTAAAAGATTCATCTCAATGAGCCCCACAAATGGTGATAATTTCAGATTTTTCAGAAGAAGTCTCTTGTAAGGATGGTCGATAAATTAGTTTTTTCCAAAATCACGGTTTTTCTTAGCTTTCTCCCTAAGAACACTACTATTTTTTATTTCACCATTCGAAAGTAGACAAGTTTTTCTACAAAATGAGTACCTTTTCATCCTGACGACAATCAGAAAGAATAGAAATCCTATTTGGAAACCGAACGTCAATTTTTGTGTTCCATCATAGGATCTGAATTTTCATCTAATATTGAATTTTTATGTACCATGTGATATTATTGCAATTCAATCGATTATTCTGAGCTGAGATTTGTAGGGATCTATAAGTGCGTTTTTCTTGCGAGAATAATGTTATTTTCCGAGCGATTGAAAAGATATTCATTTTTATAGAGATTCGATTGATTATAGGTCAAATCCCATTCGGAAACATTTTGCTAATCGAATTGGCAAAATATTAAATGTCACACGAAGAGTGGGGTTCGCAAATAACGCACAAAGGGTGGAACTCCTGCTTGTTTAATTGATCAATGACGTTAATGATATTCTTCTATCGCCGGTATTATTTTGCTTCAAATCCGGTAATTAAATTATTGATAAAAGAATAAGTCTTAAGAGCTAACGTCAAAAATTCTGACATAATTTTCTAGCATCATAATTCAATTAATATTCGTGGCAATTGATTATTGTCAATTAATTATCAATTCCAGACGTCCTTGACTTCCTTCCAAAAATTTCCACCAATAGGGTTGAAGAATCCAGCGGCATTGATTTCCGGATTGATTGGTCAACTGCATCGGTAATTTGATTATGCAGTTCCCTATGATCCCCTCCGTCTGCTGGCGCCTCCTTCCGTCGCGAAGAGGAACTCCGGCAAGAGTGGGATGATTCGAGGCGGAAAAGGAAATCGAAAGAAATCAGGTAAATAAATAAAAAAAATCGGTTCTTGTTTCTCGGACCCTCCGTTCTGGGGGCCTCTTCTCGACGCATGGGAACAGGATTCGTCAACGAATATAGTATCTCCGTTCACGACCAATTCATTCACGGGAGATATTCCCACACGAAAATGTTTCGTTGACGAAACGACTTTCCGATTCATTTACGGATGTCACTTCCTTATCAGACGTGGTAGATGATCCTTTTCACCGAGGAGCTAGACATTTTCCATAAGTTCGAGATTCATTAGATGACAAACCTCATCCATTTTTCACTCATGAATGTTCTAATGACACTCTGCCGCGATTGATATTTCTACTTTTAGGAAAGAGAAAAAAGGTTACGTGAGCTCTTCCTATGAGAACTTCCATTTCGTGAGGGAATCGTAAATCCGTGAACGAAATAGATGGACGAATTGTCTAATTCGTTCACGAATGTTATTTCGTCAACGGAAACAGTTCCCCATGCGTCGAGAATAGGCCCCCTGGTGGTGAAATAATAAAAAAAAACAAGATAAATTTCATCGCGATACCGGTCTAATCAATAATATTTTGTAACGCAAATATGGCGTTACACCGTATACCAGAACTTATTGTCCCCTCTCCATCCAGAACTATTACAAATGCTGTACGGCTGGGAGCACTTCACTTTGCGATAGTTTCTTTCGAAATTCGTTCACTTCTAAATTTTCATTGCACCCTTATGGTTCTCCAGAGACGAGGGAAAACGTCTTATCAGAGAGGGGGAAAAACGAAATCATCGTAAATGATGATCTTATGATTTCTTAATTATTGGACTCAGGTACGGTAGAGTACAGCTGCCACTATATGAACAAGCAGAAGCCTCACTCTCGGTGCGTTATTTGCAAACCCCACTCCTTGTGCGACATTTAATATTTGGCCAATTCGATTGGCAAAATGCTTCCGAATGGAATTCATCTATGGTGAATCGAATCACTATTCATGTATCTCATTACTCAAAAAATAACATCATTCTCGCAACAAATACGCACTCATATATTCCTACAAATATTGCTCCAGACTGTATCGATCTGTTCAGGATTCCATCTGCGATATTTGGAATCTACTTGGAACTCGAAATCTCAGCTCAGAATAATCGATTACATTGCAATAATATCACATCGTACATAAAAATTCAATATTAGATGAAAATTCAGATCCTACGATGGAACACAAAAATTGACGTTTGGGTTCTAAATAGAATTTTTATCCTTTCTGATTGTCGTCATCTTGTAGAAAAAATTGTCTACTTTCGAATGGTGATATAAAAAATAGTAGTGTTCCTAGGGAGAAAGCTAAGAAAAACCGTGATTTTTGAAAAAACGAATTTATCGAAGATCCTCACAAGAGACTCCTTCTGAAATTATCACCATTTGTGGGGATCATTGAGATGAATCATTCAAGCTGAACTTGGATGTAATTGCTCGGATAGTTTTCGAGACATAACCTCTTTCCATGACATGGTTTTTGGCCAATATCTCAGATACTACTGGAGCGATTTCGCCCAATTTCAATACCGAACTTTTCATCCAGTAGATGCACAAACTGGCGAAATTTGAAGTCTCTAACTCAAATAGTTTTTGAGCTATCGTGTATAGTAAATTCAGGATAAAAAACACTGTAATTAAATTATTTGCAAACGAAAAATCTGAGCAAAAATTTACCCCGTGTGAAAATTGTGCGTGCAAATGAGATGTATTTCATCGCCGACAGTGGGGGCTGTGAATCAATTTATCCGCGGAGAAAAATAGAAAAAACGATTTTTTAAAAATTTGAGTTTTCTCGAAAAGTACTGAACCGATTTCGCACAAATTTCACTGATAGCAATTCACATAGAGAGGGGAAGTACTGTTAAATTTCCAGCTCACCAAGTATTACCGTTGCTGAGCAATGAGCTAATATCTGTCACACATACACACACACACACACACACACACACACATATATGGACAGTTTTTAAAAATGTCATTTCTCGACGTTTTGGATCATTCTGAGTCATATTCCGAGGAAATCTCGAAATCGAAAAAAATCGTGTTTACAATGCTTCCATTTGGAAGCAAAAATCAATATTCAATCGATTTTGATGAATCATTAAATGGTTCTCATTGCCTAAGGATTGATTAAACAATTTCGAGGCCGAAATAAATCCTGATAATTATAATCCTCATGGAAATTCTCTTGAATCACAAGAACTTTTTCCTGCAAAGTTTTCAGCCTGTTGAAATAATGAAACGATGTGGCTATTCGTACATTGAGTATCACACAATAGAAACGTAGTATCCTCGCAATATCCACGAATTCCTCAGATGGAAATCCGAGAAACTTCCTTTTTTACTTCCGAAGGGAAGCATTGTAAACGCAATTTTTTTCGATTTCGAGATTTCATCGGAACATCACTCAGATTGATCCAAAACGCCGAGAAATGACATTTTTTTTTAAATGTCTGTATGTATGAGTGTGTGTGTATGTGTGATAGATATCAGCTCATTGCTCCGCAACGGTAAAACTTGATGAGCTGAGAATTTGACAGTACGTCCCCTTCCCATGCAAATTGCTGTCAGTGAAATTTGAGCGAAATTGGTTGAGTACTTTTCGAGAATACTCAAATTTTGGAAAAATCGTTTTTTTGATTTTTCTCCGCGCAAAATTGATTCACAGCCCCCACTCTCAGCGATGAAATATTTCTCATTTGAACTCACAATTTTCACTCGGGGTGAATTTTGTAACGGATGGCTTGACTGACCTTGAGCCAACTCGTTAAAGGCACGAAAATTTTATTTTATTCGACCCAAATTTATGCTCCGAATTTTTCCCCAAATTACTCCCGATTAATTTCCCGTTATTTAAACTGGGCGCCAGTCGTTTTTCCGAAACTTTAAGAGCTTGGGGGAAAACGACAAATCCCCAAGTTTTATTTTAATTCAACTAAAATACAAATTCTCAAAAAGACTCTAGATTTACCCGCTTTCTTACGGAAACTCTTATGTTATCTCAAGGGGGGAGGGGACGACATCCTCCCTCTGGGTATTTGGGACAGAACAAAAACTTCACACCAAACTCCTGAAAATCTCCGATTTAAACAATAATAATTAGATATATTTAAAAAAGTAAAATATGTACATTTGAACCAAAGAGAATATGAAAATATTTGAGAAAATTTCTTGGGGGTAATACACTCAGCAAAAAAATTAAGGGAACAGTAAATTTTGTCAGTTTTTCGCCTGATTTTCAAATGGCTGTAACTTCGCCAAAAATCATCGTATTAGGATTTTAAAAAAATGGTTGGAAAGCTTGGAGTCTCTACTCTTGAAATATTGAGATGAAAATCTTTTATGGCCATTCGTTATAACAAGATAAGAAAGTTAAAAGCGGAATTTTTTTTTCTCTTTTTGCTTCCGAATGGAAGCATTGTAAACGCGATTTTTTTCGATTTCGAGATTTCATCGGAATATGACTCAGAATGATCCAAAACGTCGAGAAATGACATTTTTAAAAAATGTCTGTATGTGTGTGTGTGTGTGTGGGTGTGTGTGTGTATGTGTGACAGATATCAGCTCATTGCTCAGCAACGGTGATACTTAGTGAGCTGAAAATTTAACAGTATTTTCCCTCTCCATGCAAATTGCTGTCAGTGAAATTTGAGCGAAATCGGTTGCGTACATTTCGAGAAAACTCAAATTTTGGAAAAATCGTTTTTTCGACTTTTCTCCGCGAAAAATTGATTCACAGCCCTCACACTCAGCGATAAAATACATCTCATTTGAACTCACAATTTTCACTCGGGGTAAATTTTGCTCAGATTTTCCGTTTGCAGATAATTTCAATTACAGTGTTTTTCATCCTGAATTTACTATACACGATAGCTCAAAAACTATTTGAGTTAGAGACTTAAAATTTCGCCAGTTTGTGCATCTAAGGAGCGAAAAGTTTGGTATTGAAATTGGGCGAAATCGCTCCAGTAGTTTCTGAGATATCGGCCAAAACCCATTTCATGAAAAGAGGTTATATCTCGAAAACTATCCAAGCGATTACATCCAAGTTCAGCTTTAAAGATTCATCTCAATGAGCCCCACAAATGGTGATAATTTCAGATTTTTTAGGAGAAGTCTCTTGTAAAGGTGTTCGATAAATTAGTTTTTTCAAAAATCACGGTTTTTCTTAGCTTTCTCCCTAAGAACACTACTATTTTCTATTTCACCATTCGAAAGTAGACAATTTTTTCTACAAAATGAGTACCTTTCCATCCTGACGACAATCAGAAAGAATAGAAATCCGATTTGGAAACCGAACGTCAATTTTTGTGTTCCATCATAGGACCTGAATTTTCATCTAATATTGAGTTTTTATGTACCATGTGATATTATTGCAATTTAATCGATTATTCCGAGCTGAGATTTGTAGGGATCTATAAGTGCGTATTTCTTGCGAGAATAATGTTATTTTTTGAGCGATTGGAAAGATATTCATTTTTATAGAGATTCAATTGATTATGGGTAAAATCCCATTCGGAAGCATTTTGCCAATCGAATTGGCAAAATATTAAATGTCACACAAAGAGTGGGGTTTGCAAATAACCCACAAAGGGTGGAACTCCTGCTTGTTTTTCATTTTTTCAAACTGTTCCACGGACTTCAAAAAAATTTTCTTGATTTAACCCTTATCAGTGTCGTGTAGCCTGATCTTTCAGCTTCAATTTCTTTTTGCTTCCGAATGGAAGCATTGTAAACGCGATTTTTTTGGATTTCGAGATTTCATCGGAATATGACTCAGAATGATCCAAAACGTCGAGAAATGACATTTTTTTTTTAAATGTCTGTATGTGTGTGTGTGTGTGTGTGTGTGTGTGTGTGTGTGTGTGTGTGCGTGTGTATGTGTGACAGATATCGGCTCATTGCTCAGCAACGGTAATACTTGGTGAGCCGAAAATTTAACAGTACTTTCCCTCCCCGTGCAAATTGCTGTCAGTGAAATTTCAGCGAAATCGATTGAGTACTTTTCGAGAAAATTCAAATTTCCGAAAAATCGTTTTTTCGACTTTTCTTCGCGAAAAATTGATTCACAGCCCCCACTCTCAGCGATGAAATAGATCTCATTTGAACTCACAATTTTCACTCGGGGTAAATTTTGCTCAGATTTTTCGTTTGCAGATAATTTCAATCACAGTGTTTTTTATCCTGAATTTACTATACACGCTAGCTCAAAAACCATTCGAGTTAGAGACTTCAAATTTCGTCAGTTTGTGCATCTAATGAGTGAAAAGTTTGGTATTGAAATTGGGCGAAATCGCTCCAGTAGTTTCTGAGATATTGTCCAAAAACCATTTTATGAAAAAAGGTTATATCTCCAAAACTATCCAAGCGATTACATCCAAGTTCAGCTTAAAAGATTCATCTCAATGAGCCCAACAAATGGTGAGAATTTCAGATTTTTCAGAAGAAATCTCTTGTAAGGATGTTCGATACATTAGTTTTTTCAAAAATCACGGTTTTTCGTAGCTTTCTCCCTAGGAACACTACTATTTTTTATTTCACCATTCGAAAGTAGACAATTTTTTCTACAAGATAGGTACCTTTTCATTCTGACGACATTCAGAAAAAATAGAAATCCTATTTGGAACCCGAACTTCAATTTTTCAGATCTGTCGTAGGATCTTCCATTTATGATTGAAAGATTATTTTTTTTGTGGTAAACATGAATAAATAAAGTTCACCAAAGATCGAACCATCATTAAATTTGTCCTCACAAGCGAATTTACTTCGTGCAAATGTCCACTTATGACAATTGTTGTGAAACCAAATTTCGTTACTGCATTTAGAATAATGAAAAAAATTAGTTGTAATCTCATGGATAATTTATATAAAAATTCTATTCGGAAGCATTTTGCCAATCGAATTGGCAAAATATTAAATGTCGCACAAGGAGTGGGGCTTGCGAATAACGCACAGGATATAACGCTTCTTCTTGTTTTTTTTTCCTTACGACCCTTTGTTCCTGAGATATGGTCGATTGAATCCAAAAACACCCTTTTGTCGTTAATCGTCGATATCTCAGAAACTACTGATTGCACAGCGAGCGGATGATGAGATTCGTAAACTTTAATCAATTTCCTGTAAGATCCGTACTCTGTTTAGTTGGTAAAAAATTTTCTTCCGTTTTTAAAATTGGTTCGAAAAAGTACCGAAAAATTGTGTTTTTGTCTTTTTTTGAAAATTGCCCTGCATTTCACGAATTTTGTGAAAATTACAAATGTTTTAACGTTTTTCTTTAGTTTAATGTGTGCTGAAGCACCCCCTCAATTTTCAAACCAATCGGTTCGCCCATTTTTTTCCCGAATGAACAAAGTTTCAGCAAAAATTAAAGGAACACTTTTTTGTTCCTTAAACACCAATTACTGATGATTAAGGCCGGAAATGTGTTTTCTCCGCCATTTTCTGTGCAAAATTCGTTCAATCTCATCAGAAACAAAACAATGAAATAATCGATTTTTTCCGCAAAAATCAACGAAAAATTAGATTTTTTTTCGTTGATCAATAAGAAAATCGAAAGCTTGTTTTTAAAAAAAGCCATAAAAAAATCGAAAAAAAAAAACTTAATTGAAAAAAAAACGCTAGAATCGCATTCGACTGGGAGAGATAGTCAAAAATTGTTTTTAAACGAAAAATGTTTTTTTTTCGATTGAAAAATTCCTTTTTTTTTGTGTTTTCAATCGGAGAAAGTCGAAAAATGAAATGTAATTTTGATAGAAAAAAATCTCGAAGAAAAATTTTTTGGTAAAAAAGTCGTTATCTCTCTCAAATGCGATTCTAGCGTTTTTTTTCAATTGAATTTTTTTTTCCGATTTTTTCATGGTTTTTTTGAAAGAAAACCGTCCGATTTTTTTATTGATCAATGAAAAACAACGAATTTTTTGATGATTTTTGCAAAAAAAAAAAGATTTTTTGATTTATCGTTTTGATGAGATTGAACGAATTTTGCACAGAAAATGGCGGAGAAGTAACGGAGAAAACACATTTTCGGCCTTAATCATCATTAATTAGTGTTTAAGGAACAAGAAAGTGTTCCTTTAATTTTTGCTGAAACTTTGTTCATTCCGGGAAAAAACGGTCGAACCGATTGGCTTAAAAATTTAGGGGGTGCGTTCAGCACACATCAAACTAAAGAAAAGCGTTAAAACATTTGCAATTTCCACAAAATTCGTGAAATGCAGGGCAATTTGCAAAAAAAAAAACACCATTTTCTTGTACTTTTTCGAACCAATTTTAAAAATGGAAGGAAATTTTTTCCAACTGAACAGAGCATGAATCTTACAGGAAATTCATATAAGTTTACGAATCTCATCATCCGCTCGCTGTGCGATCAGTAGTTTCTGAGATATCGATGATTAAAGACAAAAGGGTGTTTTTTGATTCAATCGACGACATCTCAGCAACAAGGGGTCGTAGGGGAAAAAAAAAAGAAATTGAAGCTGAAAGATCAGGCTACACGATCCTCATGAGGGTTGAATCGTGAAAATTTTTTTGAAGTCCGTGGAACAGTATGAAAAAATGAAAAAAAAGGAAAAAAATTCTTCCGCTTTCAACTCTCTTATCTCGTTATAACAAATAGTCATAAAAAATTTTTATCTCAATATTTCAAGAGTAGAGACTTCAAGCTTTCCAACCTTCTTTTTGAAATCCTAATACGATGATTTTTGGCGAAGTTACAGCCATTTAGAAATCAGGCAAAAAACTGACAAAATTTACTGTTCTCTTAATTTTTTGCTGGGTGTATTATTATTATTCCCCTTAATTACTAGCTTGAAATTCCACTCAGAACGAACAAGAATGATTCTTACTCTAGCTCGGGTGACTACACTCCGACAGACGCTAACACAACGTTTTCTTTAATTTTATGCTTTACTGAAATTAATTACTCCAACTCAAAATATAATCTTTTGGGGACTCGCGTACCTTACTCTTTGTGCGCTCCTCCTATCCGTATCGGTCTCTCCTAACTTATCTTATCTTTTCTTTATTTTCTTGAATTTCTCTACGATCTTTGTATGCTTTTTTTAAACTTAATTTTGGATTCTCTCTCTCTCTACACGATGTGATCGCCACGGTATCCCGGGAGAAGAAGAACGAGTCTTCTCTCCCAGGAGTTGGCATTAAGTTCCCTCGGCTGTTTCCGCTCAATTTCGGTAGAGCCGAGGCCCAACTCAAACAATGACGGCGCGAGTCCCCCCACTACTCTACTCCCGCCACTGGCTTTACTTGAATTCTTCTTGAACTACATAAATCCAAATAATGTACGAAAATAATTACAATAATGTAGATAATAATTTCGCGACAATCATGAACGGAAAACTTTAGTCTTTTATTTTTACACATATAACTTTAGTCTTTGTTTTCACATTTATAATTCGAGTCTCTTATTTCACTCTGGCTTTGGCGTTTTTTCTGATGATCCCCCGCCTCTCTCGCTGTTGGCCAGCATTCCCTCGTGTTGGCTGATGCTGGACCACGTAAATGGATGCTGCGTCTTCCCAAGTTCCTCTCGGGTGCCCTGGGTGCTGCTAATTTTATCTTTGGGATTGGGAAAGTCCTCCCAAGTCCTGATTCACGAGCTTTTCTCCAATTTTTGGAATTAAATTGAACAAAAAAGAAACAGAAACAATTAGTGAGGTCATAAAAATCTGTTGACCTCACTCTGGACATGTGCTGAATTGACTCTGGGTGAGCCCCATCCTCACCGGGTACCGTGAATTGCTATCATTATCGCGATTTTTATCCAAATAATTAATTATTGCTACTTTCTTGATTCTGTGACGGTAAGAACCGTCACAATTTTGCTGAAATTTTGCGTTTGCAGATAATTTCAATTAAAGTGCTCTTTATCCTGAATTCACTATACACGATAGCTCAAAAACTATTTGAGTTAGCGACTTCAAATTGCGTCAGTTTGTGCATCTAATGAACGAAAAGTTTGGTATCCAAATTGGGCGGAATCGCTCCAGTAGCTTCTAATATATTGGCAAAAAACCATTTTATGAAAAGAGGTTATATTTCGAAAACTGACCAAGTGATTACATCCAAGTTCAGCTTAAAAGATTCATCCCAGTGAGCCCCTCGAATGGTGAGAATTTCAGATTTTTCAGAAGAAGTCTCTTGTAAAGTGTTCGATAAGTACCAAAATGAGTACCTTTTCATTCTGACGGCAAGCAAGAAGAATAGAAATCCTATCTGGAACCCGAACGTCAATTTTTGTGTTCCATCGTAGAATCTGAATTTCCATCTGATATTGAATTCTTATGTACCATGTGATATTATTGCAATTTAATCGATTATTCTGAGCTGAGATTTCGAGTTCCAAATAGATTCCAAGTATCGCAGATGAAATCCTGAACAGATTGATACAGTCTGGAGCACTATTTGTAGGAATATATGAGTGCGTATTTGTTGCGAGAATAATGTTATTTTTTGAGTAATGAGATACATGAATAGCGATTCGATTCACCATAGATAAATTCCATTTGGAAGCATTTTGTCAATTGAATTAACAAAATATTAAATCTCGCACAAGGAGTGGCGTTTGTAAATAACGCACCGAGAGTGAGGCTTCTGCTTCTTTGGAGTGTCTTTAGCGTGGATTAAGGACTTTTTAGAGGGGATATAGCGCGGATATAAGGTTGCTCAGTAGCTGCGTGACTTTAAGCCCAATTTTTCCGAGAAATTAATTTCTCGATGTTTCGTGACATTAGTGTGAATTTGAAGTGACCTTAACGTGAATTTCGCGTGAACTGAACGTGAATCTTGCGTGACCCGAACGACTTTTGCGTGACTTTAACGGCTTTTTTGCATGAATTTAACGGGACTTTGGCGTGACTTAATAACTATTTTGCGTGAATTTTACGTGATTGTTGTGTGACTGTAACGATTTTTTTCATGAAGTTAACTTGATTTTGGCGTGACTCCAATGACGTTTTTGCGTAAATTTATTGCGACTTTTGCATGACTCTCACACCGTTTTGGCGTGAATTTAACGTGACTCTTATGCGAGTCAAACGTCGCTCTTGCATGACTTTTATGGCACTCTACGTGTCCATTGCGTGACTTTCAAGTGATTGTGCGATATTCTCGGTAACTTCTGCATGAATAGAAACCGAAGAATTCAGCCACGAAATGGATGATCTCGGAACTAGATGCATGGAGGAATTCATATTTGCATTCACACAGCAAGAATCATCCCGAGATACGTGCGTAGATACTTCATTCATATTCAATAATCTCCAGCCTGTATCATCGGAGGAATTCTAATTTGGATTCAGACAACAAAAATCATTGCATGAATTTTAAGTGCATATTGCGAGTGCAGTGAACTTTGCCACCTATAATTATAGAGGCACATTCAGCTGTGTAATGAATAGGGCCGGGAAGTTCCCCTTCAGTTTTGACCAACATGAAGGCGGTCACTGATCGACAAAAAAAATCGCACATGTCATATTTGAATGAATAAAAAAACAAAAAGAATATCATGTCAAAACCTATTCATTCAATTTGGCTGTACCAGTTCATAAAAATTATATAAAGACAGGATTATATGCAGGATTTGAACCCACGACCTTCTGATTACATGTCAGGTGCTCTACCGCTGAGCTTTTCCCTTCCAATGAAAAAAACTACCTCTAGGGGATTTCTCGCGAAATCGATTGATTTTTGCAATTTCCATTAATTCACAATGAAATGCACTGCCCTCTGAAAATTTTTTCGCGAAGTTTTCGCAAATTTATCGATTCTGTAGGGGGAACTCCTTTATCTGTAGTTGGTTTTCCGTATTTCCATTGATTTCCATAGGATCTCCATTATCCTTTGTTTTTTTTTGCAATTTTATCGATCCCCAATGGAATCTTCATTACCTATTGCTCTTTTTTCTACTTTTCAATGAATTCTCGTGGAAATCTCCATTATTTAACGTTTTGTATTGAATTTTCTCAAATTTTTCATAAAACTTCATCATTTTCTTCTATTCAAAATTGAATTGACAGTTTTTACTATATTTTTTCTATAGTTTCTCTATTTTTCATAGAAACATGCACGATTTTCGCAAATTTAAACAATTTTTCTACAGTTTCAGCTATTCTAGGGGATGCCGTGTCATGGCGGTAGTGGTTAGACTTGTTGCGTTTTGCTCCCGGTTTTTTTGAAGTTTTTAGCTGCTTTTCTCCCAACAGAGGTTTTGAAAAGTGTATGTGTGATTTGACGAGGTGCTAGTGTTTAGTTTTTTTGCAAGTGCAACCAGTATCCTGACCGTCATCTTCCGATAAACTGCACAGTCTTGGTCAGTACTTTGGCGTGGCGTTCAATTGTGAGGTTAAGTTTGTGTCACGGGCCAGTCGATGGGCTCCAATCCAAACCCAAACGATAAGACCCCTATCCCAATTCCATCAGTACCGACTGCCAGTAACCTCCATAAGGTGGTCTCTGAGAGCGATCATACAGAGCCCCTACATATCCCCTCACTTGGAGATCCCAACTCAAACACCGAGACACCCGAAAGAGGAAAACTTAGGGAGGGGGAAGACTCTGTGAGAAGGGGTAGACCATCGATTGAACGACTCAGGCTCCGTATTCGTGCCAACTCTATTGGTACGATTGACGAACTGTTTGACAGGCAAAAACGTAAAAGAGAAGAAGACTTTGAACCCCACGTTACCAGTCCCACCAAGTGTCATAACATAACCCCACGCTCTCAAGCCACTCGGATTGCAGCTGCAGAGGATCAGTTTGCTCCTCTCTCACCTGTCACGAAACTCAGGGTTACTCCACTTTTGTTACCTGATAGCCCCTCCACAATGTCTCCCCCTGGAATTGCTAACAACCCGGACCAGACTGTGGCACTACTCATGTCTGAAATGAAAAAAGAAAACAAGAGCCACTTAGAGGCCTGGAGGAATAGTAACCAGGAAGTCATGCTGAAAATCATAGAGTCGATTAATAATTTTAAATTGGAAACCACAAGAGAAATCCAAGACCTTCGGGCTGAAATTAAACGTGAATTAAACAAATCAAAATCCGAACAGAGAAAAGAATTATTCAATCAGGCTAGTCGCATTGAATCTATTGAAAGGAAGCTCGAGCTAACTGACTTCAACAAAGCTGCCACGGAATTGAACAAAATTCAACAGAATTATGAAGCCGAATCATCCCGCATGGTGACGGAAGGTAATAACTTGAAGAAGGTCGTAACTAAGCTACAGAGCTCAATGAATTCAACCCAGAGGAAGGCCAGAGAAAATAATATTACTATCAGGCCTCCCCAACACCCTCAACCTTCAACCTGGAGAAATGAAATCCACTGTCGACCGTTTTCTCATTACTAGTTTTAATCTGACTGGCAAAATTGTAGAAGCCAAAAGAGTGGGCAACAGTGAATTGCTCATTGTAACACTCGTCAGTACCAGTATAAAAACTGAGATCCTGAAAAGGAAAAAAGAAATCTTGCATGGCTACCCAACGCTACATCAACGCTGACTTAACAAGAAAAGACAGAGCAACTGCAGGAAAATTGAGGGAATTTGCCAAGATCGAAAGAGAGAAAGGTAACACAGTTAAATTTGGCTCTTCTAACAGACTGTGGATCAATGCAAAGTGCTGGAAACTCAACGCAGACGGCTCCAGACTGACTGAAATAAATGTTCATGGTAAAACTGGTCGTCATCATAATAACAGATCCAGCATGGAGGTGGGGTCTACCCCTCCTTCATCATCATCATCATCACGTAACCCGGTAAACTGATTGGTGGGGTCCCTCTCTGTCATACGCTCAGCGTTATATTCTGGAATGCGTATGGTTACAATAGAATTGATGACCACTTTATCAGAGAGGAGTCCCCAGTTATGTTTATTTTCGAAACCTGGAAGGAAGATAAGCCACGAACTCTACCTTCAGCGTGGAATAAATACCACTCTGTTATAGTTTCACATAAGATTTAAACTATGGGCGGGAATTATTAATATCCAAAGAGAACGATGGGAGGGCGTTGTTGGAAAAAATGTATATGGCGCAGTCAGTATTGCTAACGTTTGTCTAAATAATAAAAGTATCTGTTTATTAGTAAAAATTGTCGAATATAGTCATTTACTATCACACAAAATAACATTGGCGCCCAGCAGCAAAGACTCACGACAGTGAATCAGAAAATCTCGTGCAAAAAATTAAAAAAATTGAAAATTTTGGTGGCGTTGTTTTCGGCAGCGTGGCTTGTGGCCTCAACGAAAAACAGCACACAGTACAAAAAAGCAGATTGGTGAAACACAAGTAACCAAAGTCATCAAATAAGATTGGGGAAACATAAGTAACCAATTGAATCCAATCGCATCGAATCGAAAGCAAAAACTTGGTGAAACATAAGTAACCAAGAAAATACAAGAATCAAAAGCAACACGTTTGGCGAGTGAGAGACTCGTAGACGCATCGCAGTCAACAGCAGCACGTTTGGCGAGTAAGAGACTCGTGAACGCATCACAGCTCGTGTCACCGATGAGTAGAGACTCGTATTCTTCCCTCTACAGCATCAAGGTCATTTTGGAGAACGTCGTGAGTCGTCACAACGTGGGGCATCGAAAAGCAGAATCAGGTTAGTGAGTTGCTCATTCCCTCTCCCAATCTCCCTATCACATTACAGGTGTCAACATGGCAGATTTAAATAAAATGAAGTAAAGACGTGCCAGAATCAAAGGGCATATCACAAGAGCAGAAAATAGTTTCAATACAAGTGAAAATATGTCAGCATCAGAAGCACAAGTAAGACTGAAGAAAATTGATGGTTATTTTGAGAATTTTTTGGAAGTACAAGAGCAAATTGAAGAGGTGGAGGTAGCAGCAGCCACGAAACAAGCATTTGACACAGAAAATGAAGCAGAGAGAAGTCTCCTTGAAGAGAGATATTATGCACTGGCCACAAAAGCTCAGCAGATCATTGACAGATCACAAGCACAATATCAGAATCAAAACAGAACGAATCATCGTCCAGAATTATGTATGTAACGTCCAAGTGTTGGGGGAAAATTACAATTAAATTAGGAATTTAATCGAATGATAATGATTGGCCCCGAACACTGAGGAGTACGTAGAGATGCGACTCAGCCTCCGTTTTTGCCCTCACCTTTCGGCGAATAGACTGGATTGGAGTAATGCGGGAATGATTCCAGTCACAGTTGAATGAATGAAAAAGAATTCAGTTTTTATTTTAACTGGCCAAACTGGCCTATATTTCAAAATCAAATTATTTTTTTATAAATTCAGTAAATAAAGTTTTGCAGACTCACTCCCTTTGTAGTTATCATTATTAAACAGATTCAAAATCTTACTTGACATTCAATTGACAGATTCGCTTACAATTTCACTTGAAATTTATTTTAGATTATTTATTTGACAATTCAACTTAGAAAACCAGTGAACTCTTGATTCTACTTATTATTCCCTTTCTTTTTCTTACGCTTTCTCATTTTGAGGATGTGATCTCAACTAGCTCTCGACAGACCGACTGTTAACTCCCGATTTGTTACCTCCCGACTTGTTACCTCCCGACTTGCTACAAAACAGAATATTCCGTGGGTTTTAAAGGGTTTTGAGGAGGCGTTTCCCTAATTTTCCAACGGTCTCAGGGACCAATGCTTCGGGATCACTCCATCCCTTCCACATAGACTTATTTCAACTATTCTATATGTGGGTCTATTTTATTGGCTGTTTCGGGGATGTCCATCATTCCCTCCACAATTGATTCAATTTCAACGGTTTCAGCTTGGTTAAATTACTCTTGGTTGACATTTTTTTAGATTTCCTAGAAGTCCTGTAGCCCATCACTTTTTAGAAACGTAAACAGCTAACGTACTTTTCACTTCGGTTTTATTGCTATTTTATTGTTCTAAATTGAACGAGTGACAAGGCGAGGGGGCCTCACCTGCACACACCATCTGTTACTCTCACCTGTATTGTGTTTACAAACTTTCTTAGGTATTAGGGATTCTCTCTAAAATATGTGATGTAATGTGGTACCGTACAATACCCGTTCGCTTAAAATTTTAGTGTCCTTAAAAAAGGCATGTGTATTAAACTCTCATCTACTCTCATTAATTGTTTGAATAAATTTAAAGAAATGAAAATGATTAAATTAACAGACAGACGTCACATGTACAATGATGCGAATGGTCAAAACACAATCAGAGTAGAAACAACACATAAGAATCGACTCAGGCTGCCAGAGATGAAGCTACCAGACTTCGATGGAGACTGGACTGGCTGTTCTTCAGGAACAGTTTCGAAACAGCAATTTACGGTAATGACGATTTGTCAATGATGCAAAAACACCAATACCTGATTGGACTACTCCAAGGTGAAGCAAGACGAGTCATAGAAGGTTTTGAAATTAATAACACCAACTGTCCAGTGGTATGGCAGTTGCTAAAAGATACCTATGATAATGAAATGATGATAATAGAATCGCACTTGGAACAGTTATTCAATTTTCCTGATGTAGCAAAAGAAGACAAAGCAGAATCCATCATCCAAATTCATTTGCAATCACTTAAAGCATTAAAACAACCAGTTGAAAGCTGGGACAGCATCATAATCCATTTAGCAAAGAAAAAATTGGACTATACTGAACAGAAAGAGTGGCAGGATCAAATCAAGGGAAAAAGTTCTGAGAATATGCCCACTCCAGCGGAATTCGTCAAGTTTTTCACTGAAAGATGTCATACACTGAGAATGTTGAGCCAAGCAACAGAGAAATCCAGCTCAGTTAGTGGAACAGATGTCAATAAACAATCAGGACGAAAAGAAAAAAAGATGGGAAGGAACGTAATGTTGGCAACCTGCCCGACGTGTGGTATTTGCGATGGAGAACACTACACGTTTAAATGGGAAGATCTTCTCAAATTGAATCCGATAGAAGCAAGAAAATTAGTTAGAGAAAAAAAATTGTGTCTTAATTGTTTGAAGGGTGGTCACATTGCTAGGCTATGTGAATCCTCAACATGCAAAGTCTGTGGGGAGAAGCATAATTCTCTTCTTCACGTGCATAATTCTGACAAATCAGCACAAGTGAATTGTTGCACTGAGTCGTGTGACCCACAAACAGGCATCACGCTCTATTGCATCAAGTCATCAACAATGCAGGTTATCTTGGCAACGGCCAAAGTAGTCACGTTTAACGTCAAAGGAGAGAAGGTGATGATAAGAGCATTATTAGATCCTGGATCTCAAGTAAACTTGATGACATCTGCACTGGCAAAAAGATTGAAACTTCCATTTGGAAAACAGGTGAAAGCAATAAGTGGTATTGATCAAACTCGTACCAATGTATCAAAGGTCATGAACATAGAAATTCAATCAGCAACTGGAACATTCAATACTCAAATGGAATGTTCAGTACTATCATCAATAACAGAGAAATTACCACAAACAAGAATTGATACAAGTAGAATCAAGGTACCGCAGGAGGTCTCATTGTCGCAGTTAGCAGATCCATGCTACGAAGAACCGGGAAACATTGACTTGTTGATTGGAGGTGGTGTATACTGGCAGTTGGTCATGGGTGCACCACTGAATAGCACAAAAGGACAGCCCGCCTGGCAATACACAAAGTTGGATTGGATAATTGGTGGACAGCTGGATGAAGCTGAGTCTGCTAGTTCATCTTCATGTTTCAAGGTAACAAATGCGCAGTTGCATCAGCAGCTGGAGAAGTTTTGGATGCAGGAGGCACTACCTGAAGAAACGTATTACAGCAAAGAGGAGCAGTATTGTGAGCAGCAATTCATTGACACAGCACAGCAGAATACAGAAGGCCGATTCATCGTTAGACTACCTTTGAGACAAGGAATCACTCTGGGAGAATCTCAATCCATAGCACTGAAACGATTGAAATCTGTCGAGAGAAGATTTCAGCGAGATCCAGAATTAGCAACAGCATATAGAGCCTTCATGGGGGACTATCTTCATCAAGGTCATATGACACAGATAACTGAGGCGACAGTCCTTGAGAACAAGGAATGTTATTTTATTCCTCATCAATCAGTAGTAAGAGCAGACAGCCTCACAACCAAGCTGAGGGTAGTTTTTGATGCCTCCTCAAAGTCATCAGCTAGCACATCACTGAATGACAAGTTGCTTCCAGGACCAAATCTGCAGGGAGATTTACTGAAGATTCTTATAAGATTCAGGACTCATCAAATTGTCCTTACAGGAGACATTGCCCAGATGTACAGGCAGATTCTGGTTCATCCAGAAGACAGAAAATACCAGCTGATTCTCTGGAGAACAGATCCTGAAGAGCAAGTGAAGACATTTCAACTCAACACCGTTACATACGGGACCGCATGTGCACCTTTTCATGCGATCAGATGTTTGCGAGAACTGGTTCAACAGCATGGAGATGAATTTCCCATGGCCGCGAATGCAATTAACAATGACTTTTACATGGACGATGGACTTTCAGGAGGAAGAGACATTCATGAAGTTCGGGAATTACAGCGACAACTGGCGGAACTTCTGACCAAAGGAATGCTCTTCATGAGAAAGTGGAGATCCAATGAACCTAAGGTTTATCAGCCCATAAGCAACGGGTATTCTGAAGATGATTTACTCATTCTAGACAAGGAGGATGCACTCGTAACTCTTGGTTTGCTCTGGAATGCGAAGCTAGACACTCTTCAATACAAAGTCAACATATCCACTGAAACAAAAAACACGAAGAGAACAATTTTCTCTAGAATCTCCCAGATATTTGATCCTCTAGGTATCATCGCACCCGTTTTGGTACAAGGCAAGCTGTTCATGCAAAAACTATGGTGTCTAGAAGTTGATTGGGATGATCCGATACCTGAAGATTTGTTCTCTCAGTGGAATGAGTATTATTCAGAATCACCAGCATCAAATGAACTGATGATTCACCGAAATGTGAACCCACAGAATTTAACAACAGAAATTGATTTGTACGGATTCGGAGATGCATCCGAGAAGGCCTTCGGTGCCTGCATTTACGCAGTAAGCCAGGATCAGCAAGGTGAAGCTAAATCTCGATTGATTTGTTCCAAGTCAAAGGTAGCACCTTTGAGGTCTATCTCATTACCCAGATTGGAGTTGGAAGCAGCTCTGCTATTATCCAAATTGGTCAAGACAGTTGCGGCAGCTTTGGGAAATAAAACTGGAGACATTCATCTCTGGAGTGATAGCACAATTGTATTAGGTTGGATTCAGACTGAACCAAATCGTCTCCAGACTTTTGTGGCTAACAGAGTATCCAGGATTCAAACTCAAACAGAAGGAGCAACTTGGAGTCATGTGCCCACAGCAGAGAATCCAGCTGACATAATATCTCGAGGAGTAACTGTCCAGAGTCTTATCAATAATCAACTGTGGTGGTATGGACCACCCTGGCTACTGGATGTCTCCAAGAGACCTCACTCAAGTGCTACACCAGAAACTAAACTTCCTGAGATGAAAAACATCAAAGTGTCATTGCCGATTGCAACAACCTCACAATTACTCTTTCAATTTTCTTCTTTCAGAAAACTCTGTCGAGTTGTTGCATATATTCACAGGTTTCTCGACATCAAATGTCGCAGAAAAGAACTAAAAGAGGCATTGCAACTTTCCGAAATTCAGAGAGCGGAAGAAACTGTGCTCAGATGGTTTCAACTGAACAGTTTTCAACAAGAAAAACGCTGCTTACAGGCCGGAAGATTGTTACCAAAAAAGAGTCCATTACGCTCTTTGAGTGTCTTTCTTGGGCACGATGATTTAATCCGGGTAGGAGGAAGATTAAGACATGCTGATATCACTGAAACACAGAAACATCCTATTGTTATTCCAGCAAATCATCATGTGACTAAGAAGATTATGAAAGAAGAACACGAGCGTCTGAGGCATTGTCCACCAGACCAGCTATTGAATAGCTTGAGACAAAAGTTCTGGCCAATACAGGGACGTCGTGGTGCTCAAACGATTGTGAAGAAATGCATCCCATGCTTCAAATATCATCCAAGGATTCCTGAGACCTTGATGGGAGAATTACCTCCAGAACGTGTGCAAGCATTCTCTCGTCCCTTCTCTGTCACAGGAATTGACTATGCTGGTCCGATTCAAGTGAGGGAAAGTAAGCGTAGAGGTCATATACACATGTCAAAAGGATATGTAGCTATTTTCGTTTGTCTGAGCACGAAGGCCATCCACATTGAACTGGTCACAGATTTGACTACAGAGTCATTCCTGGCGGCGCTCAGTCGCTTTACGGCGAGAAGGGGACTCTGCTCAAAAATCTTCTCGGATAATGGAACCTACTTCGTAGGTGCTGCTCGAGAGTTACAGGAATTGTATGCTTTTGTCAAGGAAGAAGAATCAGAAATTGCTTCACTTCTTGAAAAACAGAAGATTGAATGGCTCTTCATACCGCCCAGATCACCTCATTTTGGTGGATTGTGGGAGGCGGCAGTCAAGATCACCAAAAGACATCTGCATACTGTCACTCAGGGAAAGGTCCATACCTTTGAAGAGTACTACACTCTGTTGACGGAGATTGAGGCAGTATTAAATTCGAGACCGTTGACACCTCTCTCAAATGACCCCAATGATCTCACAATCCTCACCCCATCCCATTTCCTCGTGGGCGACTCACTCACACAACCTGTTCGTGCTAATTTGATAGATGTTACAGACTCACGATTATCTAGATGGTAGTATTTGCAAAAACAAAGGCAAATCTTTTGGAAACGTTGGCAGCACTAGTATCTGCACGAACTCCAGAAGCGCACCAAGTGGTCTGATCCTTCTACCAACATTCAGCTAGACACATTAGTTCTCCTGATTGAGGAAAATGTTCCTCCGTTGCATTGGCCAAGAGGTCGAGTTATTGAGATACACCCTGGCAAGGATGGTTTGGTCAGAGTGGTTACTGTGAGGACACAAAATGGCACGTATAAAAGGTCCGTGAAGAAGGTGTGTCCCTTGCCCTCCATTGATGATGAATAAAACGAAATGGACACAGATGTAATTCTTATTAGTTTATCATTTGGAATTATATAGCTATTAGTCTGTTACAGTATTGAAAGACGTGCTTCCAAGGTGGCCGGGATGTTATAGTTTCACATAAGATTTAAACTATGGGCGGGAATTATTAATATCCAAAGAGAACGATGGGAGGGCGTTGTTGGAAAAAATGTATATGGCGCAGTCAGCATTGCTAACGTTTGTCTAAATAATAAAAGTATCTGTTTATCAGTAAAAATTGTCGAATATAGTCATTTACTATCACACAAAATAACACACTCCATTTGGGCTCCAGCGACAAAAGCTAAAAGTGAAGGCCGTGCGAGCGGAGGCATAGCGTGCCTAATTGATAAAAATGTGAACTCTTTCGAGCCTTCAGTTGTTTGTAATTCTTGGATTTTTATAAAGATAGTGCTTCAAACCAAAGTATATACAGGGTGTATCAGAAGTAGAGGTACACCCTGAAATATCAGGTAAAGGGGTTCATTTGAAGCAGAAAAGTCCTCTTCCACTTTTCTCTCCGATGAACCCCTACGGAGATATGAGGGTGGAAGGGTGGGCCAATAGGAGCCCACCTTTAGACGGCTGTACATCTGTGAGAAAATCACAGATGTATTGGTGCGTCCCCACCTAGCGGTCGCCGATCCCCTCCATGATCGCCACAGACAGAGAAGGGAGAGGTGGTGTCTCTCTTACTCTCACGGCGGCTTGGAGGGGATTGACGATCGTCGGATTTTTCTTTTTTTTGTTCTCTTCCTCTTCCTTTCTCAATTTTGCATTTCTTCATGCATTTTTTTTCATGCTCTCTTTCTTTTTCTTTCAAATTTTCCGGTTTCTCTCTCTCTTCATCACCAATGGACCATTGATGCTGAGAAGAGAGAGAGGAATTGGGAAATTGAATGAGAAACATGAGAAAAAAATGGTAAAAATCCAGAATTTTTGAATCCAAATTCCAGAGTTCTCTCATTTTTTTCTTCTCTTCTTCTTCCTTTCTCAATTTTGCATTTCCACATTTCTCTCTCTTCAGGGTCGATGGGCAATCGATGCTGAAGAGGGAGAAATGGGGAAATTGAATGAGAAGGATGGGAGAAAGACTTGAAAGAAAAAAATGGTGAAAATCCGGAATTTTTGGATCAAACATTCAGGATTTTTCCATTTTTTTTCATGCTCTCTTTCTTTCTTTTTCAAATTTTCCGATTTCTCTTTCTCTCTTCACCACCAATGGACCATTGATGCTGAGAAGAGAAAGAGGAATTAGAAAATTGAATGAGAAACATGAGAAAAAAATGGTAAAAATCCAGAATTTTTGGATCCAAATTCCAGAATTCTCTCATTTTTTTCTTCTCTTCCTCTTCCTTTCTCAATTTTGCATCTCCACATTTCTCTCTCGTTAGGGTCGATGGGCAATCGATGCTGACGAGGGAGGAATGAGGAAATTGAATGAGAAGGATGGGAGAAAGAAATGAAAGAAAAAAATGGTGAAAATCTGGAATTTTTGGATCAAACATTCAGGATTTTTCCATTTTTTTCATGCTCTCTTTCTTTCTTTTTCAAATTTTCCGGTTTCTCTCTCTCTTCACCACCAATGGACCATTGATGCTGAGAAGAGAGAGAGGAATTGGAAAATTGAATAAGAAACATAAGAAAAAAAAGGAGAAAAAAATGGTGAAAATCCAGAATTTTTTGATCCAAATTCCAGAATCCTCTCATTTTTTTCTTCTCTTCCTCTTCCTTTCTCAATTTTGCATTTCCACATTTCTCTCTCTTCAGGGTCGATGGGCAATCGATGCTGAAGAGGGAGAAATGAGGAAATTGAATGAGAAGGATGGGAGAAAGACTTGAAAGAAAAAAATGGTGAAAATCCGGAATTTTCGGATCAAACATTCAGGATTTTTCCATTTTTTTTCATGCTCTCTTTCTTTTTTTTTCAAATTTTCCGGTTTCTCTCTCTCTTCATCACCAATGGACCATTGATGCTGAGAAGAGAGAGAGGAATTGGGAAATTGAATGAGAAACATGAGAAAAAAATGGTAAAAATCCAGAATTTTTGAATCCAAATTCCAGAGTTCTCTCATTTTTTTCTTCTCTTCTTCTTCCTTTCTCAATTTTGCATTTCCACATTTCTCTCTCTTCAGGGTCGATGGGCAATCGATGCTGAAGAGGGAGAAATGAGGAAATTGAATGAGAAGGATGGGAGAAAGAAATGAAAGAAAAAAATGGTGAAAATCCGGAATTTTTGGATCAAACATTCAGGATTTTTCCATTTTTTTTCATGCTCTCTTTCTTTCTTTTTCAAATTTTCCGATTTCTCTTTCTCTCTTCACCACCAATGGACCATTGATGCTGAGAAGAGAAAGAGGAATTGGAAAACTGAATGAGAAACATAAGAAAAAAAAGGAGAAAAAAATGGTGAAAATCCAGAATTTTTGGATCCAAATTCCAGAATTCTCTCATTTTTTTCTTCTCTTCCTCTTCCTTTCTCAATTTTGCATTTCCACATTTCTCTCTCTTCAGGGTCGATGGGCAATCGATGCTGAAGAGGGAGAAATGGGGAAATTGAATGAGAAGGATGGGAGAAAGACTTGAAAGAAAAAAATGGTGAAAATCCGGAATTTTTGGATCAAACATTCAGGATTTTTTCCTTTTTTTTCATGCTCTCTTTCTTTCTTTTTCAAATTTTCCGATTTCTCTCTCTCTCTTCACCACCAATGGACCATTGATGCTGAGAAGAGAGAGAGGAATTGGAAAATTGAATGAGAAACATAAGAAAAAAAAAGAGAAAAAAATGGTGAAAATCCAGAATTTTTGGATCCAAATTCCAGAATTCTCTCATTGTTTTCTTCTCTTCCTCGTCCTTTCTCAATTTTGCATTTCCACATTTCTCTCTCTTCAGGGTCGATGGGCAATCGATGCTGAAGAGGGAGAAATGGGGAAATTGAATGAGAAGGATGGGAGAAAGACTCGAAAGAAAAAAATGGTGAAAATCCGGAATTTTTGGATCAAACATTCAGGATTTTTCCATTTTTTTTCATGCTCTCTTTCTTTTTTTTTCAAATTTTCCGGTTTCTCTCTCTCTTCATCACCAATGGACCATTGATGCTGAGAAGAGAGAGAGGAATTGGGAAATTGAATGAGAAACATGAGAAAAAAATGGTAAAAATCCAGAATTTTTGAATCCAAATTCCAGAGTTCTCTCATTTTTTTCTTCTCTTCTTCTTCCTTTCTCAATTTTGCATTTCCACATTTCTCTCTCTTCAGGGTCGATGGGCAATCGATGCTGAAGAGGGAGAAATGGGGAAATTGAATGAGAAGGATGGGAGAAAGACTTGAAAGAAAAAAATGGTGAAAATCCGGAATTTTTGGATCAAACATTCAGGATTTTTCCATTCTTTTTCATGCTCTCTTTCTTTCTTTTTCAAATTTTCCGATTTCTCTTTCTCTCTTCACCACCAATGGACCATTGATGCTGAGAAGAGAAAGAGGAATTGGAAAACTGAATGAGAAACATAAGAAAAAAAAGGAGAAAAAAATGGTGAAAATCCAGAATTTTTGGATCCAAATTCCAGAATTCTCTCATTTTTTTCTTCTCTTCCTCTTCCTTTCTCAATTTGGCATTTCCACATTTCTCTCTCTTCAGGGTCGATGGGCAATCGATGCTGAAGAGGGAGAAATGGGGAAATTGAATGAGAAGGATGGGAGAAAGACTTGAAAGAAAAAAATGGTGAAAATCCAGAATTTTTTGATCCAAATTCCAGAATCCTCTCATTTTTTTCTTCTCTTCCTCTTCCTCTCCCAATTTTGCATTTCCACATTTCTCTCTCTTCAGGGTCGATGGGCAATCGATGCTGAAGAGGGAGAAATGGGGAAATTGAATGAGAAGGATGGGAGAAAGAAGTGAAAGAAAAAAATGGTGAAAATCCGGAATTTTTGGATCAAACATTCAGGATTTTTCCATTTTTTTCATGCTCTCTTTCTTTCTCTTTCAAATTTTCCGGTTTCTCTATCTCTTCACCACCAATGGACCATTGATGCTGAGAAGAGAAAGAGGAATTAGAAAATTGAATGAGAAACATGAGATAAAAATGGTAAAAATCCAGAATTTTTGGATCCAAATTCCAGAATTCTCTCATTTTTTTCTTCCCTTCCTCTTCCTTTCTCAATTTTGCATCTCCACATTTCTCTCTCGTCAGGGTCGATGGGCAATCGATGCTGACGAGGGAGAAATGAGGAAATTGAATGAGAAGGATGGGAGAAAGAAATGAAAGAAAAAAATGGTGAAAATCCGGAATTTTTGGATCAAACATTCAGGATTTTTCCATTTTTTTTCATGCTCTCTTTCTTTCTTTTTCAAATTTTCCGGTTTCTCTCTCTCTTCACCACCAATGGACCATTGATGCTGAGAAGAGAGAGAGGAATTGGAAAATTGAATAAGAAACATAAGAAAAAAAAGGAGAAAAAAATGGTGAAAATCCAGAATTTTTTGATCCAAATTCCAGAATCCTCTCATTTTTTTCTTCTCTTCCTCTTCCTTTCTCAATTTTGCATTTCCACATTTCTCTCTCTTCAGGGTCGATGGGCAATCGATGCTGAAGAGGGAGAAATGGAGAGATTGAATGAGAAGGATGGGAGAAAGACTTGAAAGAAAAAAATGGTAAAAATCCGGAATTTTTGGATCAAACATTCAGGATTTTTATCATTTTTTTTCATGCTCTCTTTCTTTCTGTTTCAAATTTCCCGGTTTCTCTCTCTGTTCACCACCAATGGACAATTGCTGCTGAAGAGAGGAAGAAATAGGGGAATTGAATGAGAGAGATAAGGGAAAAAAAGGAACAAAAAATGAAAACCTAAAAAATTACGCACATCGTCGTTCTTGGAATCTCTGTTTCGTTTCCCTAGAGGTATTCCCGAGACGATCGTCATTTGTTTCGCGATTCCGTCCCCCACTCTCCGCGAAATAAAAAAGAGTCGGGCTGAGTCGCCGTTCACGTTCATTCTTTTATCAGTTTGCGTTAATCCCTGGCGGTCAGCTCATCGTTGTTTTGCTCACAATGGCGTTAACTCCGGCGGAATATCGCGATATGCATTTTGAGTATGACCGCGCTGACGGAAACGCACGTCTTGCAGCTCAGTACTATGCTGCAAAATATCCCAATCGTGCTGTTCATCCTGGTCATCGTGCTTTCTCCAATGTTCATCGGAGACTGGGTGAGGGACACGTGCTTCCACGACATGGTGATGGACGGCCAATTCGCCAAAATCGTGTGGATTTGGAGGAGGCAGTCCTGGACGCGGTGGAGAGAGATCCACCCACCAGCACGAGGAGAATTGGCGCAGAGCTGGGAACGAGTCACAGCAGCGTGCACCGCATCCTGAAGAACGAAGGGCTGTATCCATTTCATTTCACCCCGGTGCAGGAATTGATGCTCAGGGATTTCCAGCTGAGATTGGACTTCTGTCAGTTCCTGATAGACGAAAATCGCAGGGATCTCCAGTTCATTGCCAACGTGTGTTGGACGGACGAGTGCATGTTCGAAAGAGAAGGATTATTCAATGTTCACAATGCACATCATTGGACCGTTGATAATCCTCATCTTGCAACGCCCTCGAACTTCGAATACCGTTGGCAACGATTGAACATTTGGGGTGCCATTCTGGGGGATGAGGTCCATCTGCGCCTGGCTCCCGATCCACTTGAAGTGAGTATTAGGGATATTCCATTATTTTCTTCGATAAATATCACTGATTTTTGAAATCTCCTGATCCTTGTGGCACCAAAGTAATTGCCTTTCCTTGAAAATTGCCAATATTTCTTTCCCATTATCCCTCCAGTTTTTCCTCACCTCTGTTTCAGGGAATTACTTACAGAGATCTCCTAGCCGAAAATCTGCCAGATATTGTCGGCGTTGGACCAGCAGATAGATTCGTTTGATTCCAGCAGGATGGTGCACCAGCTCATACTTCGAGAGTTGCCCGACAATCCCTCGATGAGTGGTTCCCAGACCAGTGGATTGGAAAGTATGGACCGGTGAATTGGCCTCCAAGGTGAGATAATCATTGATGATCATACTGATGAGCGGATCACTATTCTCGTCTTCACGTGCAGATCTCCTGACCTCAATCCTCTGGATTTTTTCCTGTGGGGCTACCTGAAGGGTAAAATCTTCGAAGTGGAGGTGCAGGACGAGAGAGAAATGATTGCCCGCATGCATGGTGCCGTTGCGCTAATCACTCCACAGATGCTATCGGATATGAGACGTAATCTGGTGCTGAGGGCAACCAAATGTATTGAGTTCGGAGGGGGTCATTTTGAGCAGAGTCTTTGAATTTTTTCCGTTCACTATCATTGGGGTCTTTAGAATAACAGCTTTCACTGGAGACACTTATTTTTCTATCAATTTACAACTTTATCCTTGAATTTACCTCCAAATTGCATGCCTCAATCACCTGAATTATTTTTGTAGTAGAAACAGCATGTGAATCAATACTTTTCTGAATAATATCCACTTCCCTTTGATGACCAAAACAAGTCGCCTTTTGTCCTCATTTCTTTCCCACCTCCAGCCCATATTTCGACAGAACAAAATCACGATTTTCACTGGATCGAGCACCGAAAAAACGTGATGAGAAGAGAGAAAAAGGGAAGGAAAAAAGAGAAGAAAGTAAGTATTCTATCCACAACATTCCGATTTTTTCAATATTTTCTGTCATCTTTATCATTCCATTTTCCCATTTCTCTCCCTTCAGCATCAAATGACCATAGATGCTGAAAAAGGAGAAACGGGAAAATTCGATAAAGAAAGGAAGAGAACATGAAAAAAAAATGAACCAATTATGCGTTCTGGATTGAAAAATTCCAGATTTTCCAATTTTTATTGAAATTTTCTTTCTGATCTTTCTCATTTAATTGTCTCATTTCTCTCTCTTCAGCATCAATTGTTTATTGGTGGTGAAAAGAGAGAAACGAGGAAGCTCGAGACAGAAGGAGAGAGAGAACAGGAAAAAAAATGGAAAAATTCTGGATGTTTGATCCGAAATTCCCGGATTTTTATCATTTTTTCTTCTATTTTTTCCCTAATCTTTCTCATTCAATTTCCCCATTTCTCCCTCTTCAGCATCGATTGCCCATCGACCCTGAAGAGAGAGAAATGTGGAAATGCAAAATTGAGAAAGGAAGAGGAAGAGAAGAAAAAAATGAGAGAATTCTGGAATTTGAATCCAAAAATTCTGGATGTTCACCATTTTTTTCTCCTTTTTTTTCTTATGTTTCTCATTCAATTTTCCAATTCCTCTCTCTCTTCTCAGCATCAATGGTCCATTGGTGGTGAAGAGAGAGAGAGAGAAATCGGAAAATTTGAAAAAGAAAGAAAGAGAGCATGAAAAAAAATGGAAAAATCCTGAATGTTTGATCCAAAAATTCCAGATTTTCACCATTTTTTTCTTTCATTTCTTTCTCCCATCCTTCTCATTCAATTTCCTCATTTCTCCCTCGTCAGCATCGATTGCCCGTCGACCCTGACGAGAGAGAAATGTGGAAATGCAAAATTGAGAAAGGAAGAGGAAGAGAAGAAAAAAATGAGAGAACTCTGGAATTTGGATTCAAAAATTCTGGATTTTTACCATTTTTTTCTCATGTTTCTCATTCAATTTCCCTATTCGTCTCTCTCTTCTCAGCATCAATGGTCCATTGGTGATGAAGAGAGAGAGAAACTGGAAAATTTGAAAAAAAAAGAAAGAGAGCATGAAAAAAAATGGAAAAATCCTGAATGTTTGATCCAAAAATTCCGGATTTTTACCATTTTTTTCTTTCAAGTCTTTCTCCCATCCTTCTCATTCAATTTCCCCATTTCTCCCTCTTCAGCATCGATTGCCCATCGACCCTGAAGAGAGAGGAATGTGGAAATGCAAAATTGAAAAAGGAAGAAGAAGAGAAGAAAAAAATGAGAGAACTCTGGAATTTGGATTCAAAAATTCTGGATTTTTACCATTTTTTTCTCATGTTTCTCATTCAATTTCCCAATTCCTCTCTCTCTTCTCAGCATCAATGGTCCATTGGTGATGAAGAGAGAGAGAAACCGGAAAATTTGAAAAAAAAAGAAAGAGAGCATGAAAAAAAATGGAAAAATCCTGAATGTTTGATCCAAAAATTCCGGATTTTCACCATTTTTTTCTTTCAAGTCTTTCTCCTATCCTTCTCATTCAATTTCCCCATTTCTCCCTGTTCAGCATCGATTGCCCATCGACCCTGAAGAGAGAGAAATGTGGAAATACAAAATTGAGAAAAGAAGAGGAAGAGAAGAAAAAAATGAGAGGATTCTGGAATTTGGATCAAAAAATTCTGGATTTTCACCATTTTTTTCTCCTTTTTTTTCTTATGTTTCTTATTCAATTTTCCAATTCCTCTCTCTCTTCTCAGCATCAATGGTCCATTGGTGGTGAAGAGAGAGAGAAACCGGAAAATTTGGAAAAGAAAGAAAGAGAGCATGAAAAAAAATGGAAAAATCCTGAATGTTTGATCCGAAAATTTCGGATTTTCACCATTTTTTTCTTTCAAGTCTTTCTCCCATCCTTCTCATTCAATTTCCCCATTTCTCCCTCTTCAGCATCGATTGCCCATCGACCCTGAAGAGAGAGAAATGTGGAAATGCAAAATTGAGAAAGGAAGAAGAAGAGAAGAAAAAAATGAGAGAACTCTGGAATTTGGATCCAAAAATTCTGGATTTTTACCATTTTTTCTCATGTTTCTCATTCAATTTTCCAATTCCTCTCTCTCTTCTCAGCATCAATGGTCCATTGGTGATGAAGAGAGAGAGAGAAACCGGAAAATTTGGAAAAGAAAGAAAGAGAACATGAAAAAAAATGGAAAAATCCTGAATGTTTGATCCAAAAATTCCGGATTTTCACCTTTTTTTTCTTTCAAGTCTTTCTCCCATCCTTCTCATTCAATTTCCCCATTTCTCCCTCTTCAGCATCGATTGCCCATCGACCCTGAAGAGAGAGAAATGTGGAAATGCAAAATTGAGAAAGGAAGAAGAAGAGAAGAAAAAAATGAGAGAACTCTGGAATTTGGATTCAAAAATTCTGGATTTTTACCATTGTTTTCTCATGTTTCTCATTCAATTTCCCAATTCCTCTCTCTCTTCTCAGCATCAATGGTCCATTGGTGGTGAAGAGAGAGAGAGAAATCGGAAAATTTGAAAAAGAAAGAAAGAAAGCATGAAAAAAAAGGGAAAAATCCTGAATGTTTGATCCAAAAATTCCGGATTTTCACCATTTTTTTCTTTCAAGTCTTTCTCCCATCCTTCTCATTCAATTTCCCCATTTCTCCCTCTTCAGCATCGATTGCCCATCGACCCTGAAGAGAGAGAAATGTGGAAATGCAAAATTGAGAAACGAAGAGGAAGAGAAGAAAAATATGAGAGGATTCTGGAATTTGGATCAAAAGTTCTGGATTTTCACCATTTTTTTCTCCTTTTTTTTCTTATGTTTCTTATTCAATTTTCCAATTCCTCTCTCTCTTCTCAGCATCAATGGTCCATTGGTGGTGAAGAGAGAGAGAAACCGGAAAATTTGAAAAAGAAAGAAAGAGAGCATGAAAAAAAATGGAAAAATCCTGAATGTTTGATCCAAAAATTCCAGATTTTCACCATTTTTTTCTTTCATTTCTTTCTCCCATCCTTCTCATTCAATTTCCTCGTTTCTCCCTCGTCAGCATCGATTGCCCATCGACCCTGACGAGAGAGAAATGTGGAGATGCAAAATTGAGAAAGGAAGAGGAAGAGAAGAAAAAAATGAGAGAATTCTGGAATTTGGATCCAAAAAGTCTGGATTTTTACCATTTTTTTCTCATGTTTCTCATTCAATTTTCTAATTCCTCTTTCTCTTCTCAGCATCAATGGTCCATTGGTGGTGAAGAGATAGAGAAACCGGAAAATTTGAAAGAGAAAGAAAGAGAGCATGAAAAAAAATGGAAAAATCATGTATGTTTGCTCCAAAAATTCCGGATTTTCACCATTTTTTTCTTTCACTTCTTTCTCCCATCCTTCTCATTCAATTTCCTTATTTCTCCCTCTTCAGCATCGATTGTCCATCGACCCTGAAGAGAGAGAAATGTGGAAATGCAAAATTGAGAAAGGAAGAGGAAGAGAACAAAAAAAAGAAAAATCCGACGATCGTCAATCCCCTCGAAGCCGCCGTGAGAGTAAGAGAGACACCACCTCTCCCTTCTCTGTCTGTGGCGATCATGGAGGGGATCGGCGACCGCTAGGTGGGGACGCACCAATACATCTGTGATTTTCTCACAGATGTACAGCCGTCTAAAGGTGGGCTCCTATTGGCCCACCCTTCCACCCTCATATCTCCGTAGGGGTTCATCGGAGAGAAAAGTGGAAGAGGACTTTTCTGCTTCAAATGAACCCCTTTACCTGATATTTCAGGGTGTACCTCTACTTCTGATACACCCTGTATAATGGGGGGGGGGAAGTTTATCTGAGACCGGGCAGAGAACATCCAATATCGAAGCCACTGGACGACCTACAATATGTTCTAACATACATTGACTCTCAATACAAGAACTGTACACTAATTATCGGGGGCGATTTTAATGCCCGCATGGGCAGTTCAGATTTCGTAGATGGAAGCTTTTTTGATGGCACAAATTTACTTCCTCGCAGAGTTTCCCTTGACAAAGTGAAGTGTAAAAGAGGGGAAAGATTGACGGAATTTATGTACGCTAATAGTTTACTCTTAATTAATGGCAGATCGAGGAGTGATCATCCAGGGTATTATACTTATTGCTCCCATAGAAGGCAAAGTGTTATTGATTTAATCTGGTTCAAAATCGATCATGTTAACGAGGTAATTGATCTCATTGTGCTCAGCAAAGCGCGCGAATCTGATCACTTCCCGGTCTCCATTGCTATTGCCTCTCCTCAGCTATGCAACGACTCTACCTTGTGTACTTCAATTGAGAAACAGTCACCAAAAATCTCATTGCGTTGGGACTATCTCAAGGCCACGAACTACTAGAATTCTTTGAAATTTTCTGATAGAATTAGAATTGACTTCAGTACTGCTCATATGGACATGCAATACGAAAACTTTTGTCTAGCAATTATTGAAGCTGCGGAATCTGCTGGCCTTTGGAAGGTCTCCTCTCTAGAGTCTAATAAACTCAAAAAAAAGCCTTGGTTTGACGCAACCTGTATGTCATCGAGAGAAGAATTAAAATCTTCACTCAAGCGAGCCAAAAAGTCCAACTGGACTGACACAAATACCGATGCTTACCTGCGAAGTAAATCTGCCTACGAAAATATCTTAACTACTAAAAAAGCGGATTATTATAATAATATCAGAATGAAAATAGCTAATGTCAAAGATCCCAGCTCCTTTTGGAAAACAGTCAAGCAATGTAAATTCTCACCTCCCATCTCAAACAAAATCACTACGGATAACTGGTCTCTTTTTTATGGGTCCATCTTCCCTCCAAGAAATCCTCCCGCCATGGTGGAGTTTAGCTCAAGCTATTTTAATCCGGATCTCGATAGGGATTTCACTCAAAGGGACCTGGATCTGGCTCTTGAGAGGGCAAAAGCAGGTAAGGCGCCTGGTATTGATCTTATACCCAATGAATTTTTGACATTTCTGCCTAATAACTGGAAGCTTCACCTGCTTGTGATGTTCAACAAGATCTGGGCCTCTGGGTGTCCCCCAAGTGAGTGGTCCAAGGCGATAATGACAATGATCTATAAAAAAGGGGATCTTTCGGACCCCTTAAACTACCGTAGGATTGCGCTGGTGAACTGCATCACAAAGCTATTCACATCTATGCTCAAATTAAGACTGGAATCCTGGGCTGAAACTTCCGGGATATTACCGGAAAGCCAATCAGGCTTCAGACCTGGTAGAAGCTGTGCTGACAATGTCTTTGTGCTGCAGTCAGCCATTCAATTGCAATTACGACTGAAGAAGAGGAATTTATACACTTTATTTGTAGATTTTCATCGCGCTTTTGACTCTATTAATCAGAACAAACTATGGTCAAAGCTTTGGTCATTGGGAGTGAGTGTAAAAATGATCCGATTCCTTGAGTATCTGTACGACTCTGCTTCTCTCCAAGTTAGAGTAGGTAATAATTTAACACCAAGCTTTAACATCGCCGAAGGTGTTCTTCAGGGGGAAGTTCTCAGTCCCCTGTTATTTATCCTGTACTTATCAGACATTGAAGCTCCTTTCCGTATTGATTCTTCATACGGAATCAAATTAGATAATTACTATGAATTGATGTTATTGTTAAATGCCAACGACCTGGCGATTGTAGCCGATAGTAGAATTGATATGCAGAAAAAACTGAACGTTTTGAGTGACTATTGTGATCGTATTGATCTAACTATAAACTTAAGTAAAACCAAGATTATGGTTTTTCGGGCGGCTGGTAGACTGAAAAAAACCTGGTCTTCACATACAAAAATGAAATGGTTGAAATTGTCAATAAATATGAATATCTGGGTGTACCCTTCTTCAGCACGCTATCGAGCAATGTTGCAGTCAATGAGGCAGTCGAAAAAGCCAATATGGCTACTGGGGTTGTTATGGGTATACTGGGTGGATCGGGCTCAGACACGTGGGAGAGCAAGTTGGTACTTTATGATAGCGTAGTAAATTCAACTCTCCTCTATGGTGCTCATTCGTGGGGTCTGAGAGAGGGTCACATTCTCGAAAAAGCCCAAGTCGGGCATTTTAAACGTCTTCTTCTTTTGCCCAGAAGCACTGCCGGTTACGTCTTGAGACTAGAGCTGGGACTGGTCCACACTTCTCTTAAACTTGCGCAACTTGCCATTGATTGGGTGATTAAAATTCTATCCATGGACGACTCCAAGTTACCTAAAATCTGTTTACTGAGACTGGCCCATCTTTCCCGCGGAGAAGATGTAAATTCTAATTATAATTGGTGCACTCAATTAAGTACCTTATTGCACATGACAGACATCAGGAACCTGTGGACTGAAGAGGGACTGACTGTCGAAAGGTGGCTGGCAGAAAAAGATACTTTACTAATGCAATACAGGCTTCATCTCATTGGCACAGATGTTCAAAAATGGCGTGCTTCTAGCTCCCTCCAACCCCCAAATTTGACACCAGCAGCCACCTCGAGTTATCCATACTTTGCCCAAAAATGCAACATTGTGTTCATCCGAACTTTTACCCAGCTGCGATTAGCTTCTTTTCGTTGTTTTAAACTCTCACACAACGCTATTTCTTACCAGCTGCAACCCCTGAGCTCTTGCCCGGTCTGCTCCCTCCATGTCCCCGAGACTGTGAATCATATTCTCACGGAGTGCCCTAGCTATACTAATTTCAGGGAGATTTTGAAAGTTAAACTGCGCCGAAACGACTTAAACACTGTCAATATTCTTAGTGATTTCTCCTCTGAGAGTCTAAAGTGTGTTTTCTATTTTGTTATTAATTGTATCAAGCACAGATCTAAGCTACTGAATGAATGATCGAATGAATGAATACATTGTAATCGTGTGGGTTATGCTTAATCTTCGGATCTCTGTAAACTTCAAACTACTTGTACGCATATTAGCTATTGTCATGCTCTCCCCCATTGCTACAAAGTTGTATCTTTTATGAGCAATAAATTACATACATACTGTAACGAGGCCAGAAATTCGGGTGGAATTCCTGCCTCGTTGTGTGTGTAGGTGCGTGTTCTGTGACGAGATCCAAAACCCGTAATGGTTATGGGCCCCGTATGTGTGAAGGTTGCGTGTGTGTGTCGTAGGTGCGTGTGTGTGTGACTAATGGCGGGAGTACTGAGTTCAATTTACAACTGAAAATAGGCTTCGGCAACGAAAATCCGGAATCACCAACGTTGTCCAGCTCCCTGCAGCGCCCTCTCTATCGGAACTCACCTTTTAATTACTCGTTATTATGACTCGGGTTATTCTTCGAATAAATAAGATGAAATGAAACATTTGTATAATGAACTATCTCTTTAATTGACCCAACTGTGACAAAATCCGGTATACTACAATTCAAATTTGGCGCCGGGGAGATTGACGACACTTTGTTGCGCCGTGAGTGTACTTTGGATGTTCTGTCACTCGAATGTGCCGTGAGTGTACCCGAGTATGATTTGAATGTGCCGGCTGGTATACAATATGGCCGACCACGTGGCACGAGGCAACACCTGTTGACGATTTTATATTCCCTTTTTATGATATATTATTCCCAGAATAGTCCGGAAATAATATCATGAATTTATTACTCAATTATTTTCCCACAAATTGAGAAACAGTTATGTTCGCTTCTTACTCGGATGAAGCGGATAATTGTGGATGCTTCTAACGTTAATTAATTGGCGTGGGGACGCCAATACACTCGTATGATTTTTCAACGAGTCATTTTACCACGAAATACATCCAGCAAAACAATTAAGGGAACGGTAAATTTTATCAGTTTTTTGCTTGATTTTCAAATGGCTGTAACTTCGCCAAAAATGATCGTATCAGAATAAAAAAAAATCGTTGGAAAGCTTGAAGTCTCTACTCTTGAAATCTTGAGATGAAAATTTTTTATGACCATTTGTTATAACGAGATAGGAGAGTTGAAAATTGAAAAAAAAATTTTCTTTTTTTTTCATTTTTTCAACTTGTTCCACGGACTTTAAAAAAAATTTCTCGACTTAACCCTTATGACGATCGTGTAGCCTGGTCTTTCAGCTTCAATTCCTTTTTTTTTTCTCTACGACCCTTTGTTGCTGAGATATTGTCGATTGAATCAAAAAACACCCTTTTGTCTTTAATCGTCGATATCTCAGGAACTACTCATCGCACAGCGAGCGAATGATGAGATTCGTAAACTTGAATGAATTTCCTGTGAGATTCTTGCTTTGCTTGATTGAAAAAAAATTTTCTTCCAATTTCAAAATTGGTTCGAAAAAGTACTAAAAAGTTGCGTTTTTTTCTTTTTGAAAATTGCCCTGCATTTTGCAAATTTTGCGAAAATTGAAAATGTTTCAACGTTTTTCTTTAGTTTTATGTGTGCTGGAACACACCCTAAATTTTCAAGCCAATGGGTTCGACCGTTTTTTTTTCCCGAACGAACAAAGTTCCAGCAAAAATTAAAGGAACACTTTTTTGTGCCCTAAACACCAATTAATGATGATTAGGGTCGAAAATGTTTTTTCTCCGTTATTTTTCCGTGATTTTTCGTGCAAAATTTGTTGAATTCCATCGAAAAATGAGAACAATGAAAAATGAAGGAAAATCAATAAAAAAAATCAAAAAAACAATTTTTTTAAACGAAAAAAAATCGAAAAAAAATTGTTTGAAAAAATCTGCTGAGTCACTATCTCTCCAAATCAAATGCGATTCCGGTATTTTTTTTTTCATTTTTCAAATTTTTTTTCCAAGTTTTCTACTGGTTTTTTGAGAACAAAAATTGATTTTTTCATTGATTTTCAAAAGAAGAGAAAATTTCTAATTTTGCATTGATTAAAAAAAAAAATTGAATTTTTTATTGATTAAAAAAAAAATCGAATTTTTTATTGAATAATGAAAAACAAAATTTCAATTTTTTTATTGTTTTTTTGTTTTTTTCATTGTTCTCATTTTTCAATGGAATTCAACAAATTTTGCACAAAAAATCACGGAAAAATAACGGAGAAAAAACATTTTCGGCCCTAATCATCATTAATTGGTGTATAGGGCACAAAAAAGTGTTCCTTTAATTTTTGCTGAAACTCTGTTCGTTCGGGAAAAAAAACGGTCGAACCGATTGGCTTCAAAATTTAGGGGGTGTTCCAGCACACATAAAACTGAAGAAAAACGTTGAAACATTTTCAATTTTCGCAAAATTCGCAAAATGCAGTGCAATTTTCAAAAAAGGAAAAAAACACAATTTTTTGGTACTTTTTCGAACCAATTTTAAAATTGGTAGAAAATTTTTTCTCAATCAAACAGTGCAAGAATCTCACAGGAAATTTATTCAAGTTTACGAATCTCATCATTCGCTCGCTGTGCGATCAGTAGTTCCTGAGATATCGACGATTAAAGACAAGAGGGTGTTTTTTGATTCAATCGACAATATCTCAGCAACAAAGGGTCGTAGGGAAAAAAGAAGAAGAAGAAGCTGAAAGACTAGGCTACACGATCCTCATAAGGGTTAAGTCGAGAAAATTTTTTTGAAGTCCGTGGAACAAGTTGAAAAAATGAAGAAAAAAGAAAAAAAAAATTTCCACTTTCAGCTCTCCTATCTCGTTATAACAAATGGTCATAAAAAATTTTCATCTCAAGATTTCAAGAGTAGAGACTTCAAGCTTTCCAACGATTTTTTTTTATTCTGATACGATCATTTTTGGCGAAGTTACAGCCATTTGAAAATCAAGCAAAAAACTGACAAAATTTTTCGTTCCCTTCATTTTTTTGCTGGGTGTATTATAATCTTCGGCCAAAATATATGTCCAATTATCCACAATTAATCCTTTTCTTGATACGGTTCAGTTATTCTTTGTAATCTGACTAATTAATTCTTGTTTAATCAATCCTGGTAACGAAATTGTACTTACTCGTGAGAGCCAATATCCAATTCCGTATTTACACTAGTTTTCTCACTTGGAGTCTTTGTATTATTTGTTCACTTAATCTAATCTCTTTTAGAGTCTTTGTTTCTTTAATTTTAATTCACTTAACACTAGAAATCCCTAATTAAATACTCAATTACTATAGAGAATCTTAAAGTATATGTTGTGTTCTTTGACGGTTATTACAGGAGTGGGGATGTTCACTACAGCTGTGAAAATCCTCACCTCTCCCCTTAGCAGGTGCTGCCTCTATCTATAATCAGTCGATAAAGCGATTATCGGCTGGAGAGTTATTACCTTCATCCGGAGGAGGAAGGAGAGGGCGCCTCGACGATAAAACCCTTATACGATCACATCGTAACAATACATACATACAGTTTCAGCTATTCATTTATGGAATTTCATCATTTTTGCCTATTTACAATGAAATTCACAGTTTTTGCTTCCGAATGGAAGCTTTGTTTTCGCAAATTTTTTCGAAATGCCAATTTTCATCGGAAACAACTCAAAATGATGCAAAACGTCGAGAAATCATAATGAGAAAAAAAGTAGACATGTATGTATGTGTGTCGGTATGTACGACTTTATGACTCTCTATTACTCGAGAACGGTGAGAGATAAAAATCTGAAATTTCGACAAGATATCAGTTTTGATGAAGTGTATGTCCCATAAAAATTTTAGCAAGATCGGTTCAATGGTTTTTGAGATATAGCAATTTTTAAAAATTCGTATGTTTCAAAACTTCTCAATTTGCGTGAGACGAATACCATTCAAAATTTTACTCGAGATTCGCAACCATAATATCTCACTTCCAGCGAATTTTCATGAATTTAATCCCATTATTGTACTAGTTATTCATTTTTTTGTACTTTTTTTTCAAAAACTCGGTTTTACGACGATAGTTCAATGAATAATTGACTTAAAGACTTCAAATTTTTTTAGTATATGTAGTTTCTGATGAAGATGGTGGGGATTGAATCTGAGGCATGTCGGCTGAACGGTTCTCGAGATATTTTGAATTGAAGTTTGTCTGAAAATCGGCTGTATCTTCCAAACTTCTCATCCGATTTCTTCGGGATGAAACTCAAAAGATTCATGTTTATGAGCTGAACAAGCCCTCGATTTTTCGAATTTTTAGATGAAGTTGTTCGTTTATTACATTGAAAAATGTATTTTTTTCTCAATATTTCAAAAACAAAATCCAAAAAATGCCATTTTTCTCGATTTTTTGAATGGACACCCCTATTTTTTATTTTGTTGTCTGGAAGAATACATTTTTCTCTTCCAAATAAGCCCCTACTCATCGTCGTAGGACAATTAGAAACTGTATCCAAAAGGAAACATTCAAAGTGAAAAAGTGTTCTTTTATGTAAATTTTTTTATAATTTGAAAATAATTGAATTTAATAAATCCCAATTATTTTATCTTATAGGGTAGACCGGGGCGGAATGGGGTACTTTAAAGCACGTATTCCCGGAGCCCATTTTGCCCAGGTCTCCACTATTTTATTGCGTTATAACAAGAAAAGAAAACTTTTGAGACTGCAACAATCGCGATGATTGAAAAAATTCAGGAAGAACCATTCGGAAGCATTCTGCTAATTCATTAGCAGAAATTGAAAGGGAGAAATAGCAATCTAAAGGATGAAGTAAAAGAAATAGCAACTAACGCAATGACCGACGCCTGCTTGTTATAGTATTTTTTATAGTTTTTCATTTTTCATAGAAATATACATGATTATGGGAAATGCCAATTATTTTTCACTTTTCATTCATTTTTCTACATTACATTCAGTTAAATCTGGTTTATTTTTTCTAAAATCTATTTTTCCCAAATTTATCTTTCTTAATTCATAATTTTCGTAAATACATAATTTTCTTTACGGTCATCATTTCATTCACACTTAAATTAGTTGTCTAGAAGCTACGATTTTTCATAAGCTTATTCTGTTATTATATTATTCTTATTTTCCACTTTTCCTATATTTTTTGAACTTTTTCCCCTACAAAAAATTTTATTTAGTTTTTTTATTCTCCATAGTCCTCCATATATACTGTGACGTAATTCTCGGGCCTAACGGTAAACCCGACAATTAGACACGCCTGAAAATGAAACCCGACAAAACAAAATCAAATGGGCGCCAAGATAACCTAAAGTTATCCAACAAATAATTTATCAATTCAATTAAATAAACAAATATTAACAAAACGAAATACTTCCTTATTTGGCTCGACTAACTCAACGTCCACCCCATGGGTCGCTGTTGTGGGTTGAAATAAGGAAATAATAAAAAAACAATAAAATTCAAACACAAAATGTTTAGGGAAATCAAAAATTTAAATTTAATAAAATGAAATTGCTTTCTCGAAAAAAATTAATAATAATAAAAAAAAATTAAATAAACAATTCAGTAGTGCACAGCACGATATTACTTATTTATACGTCACAAGACGTTTTAATAAAATTTAGTTATTTTATAAAAATTCAGAAATTAATTAATAATTGAAAAGTTATTAATTAATTTATCGTAAATAAAGTTAAAATTACAATTGGTTATACAAAATTTTAAATTCAAATGGAATCTAGTGATATCCCGTCAAATAAAATCACTATAATAAAATCACTAGAAAATTCCCCAGGGGACGATACAATGCTGTCCCTGATTTCCCCAAAGAAACATTGACTCAAGATAAATTTCACAATAAAATTATTATTACATAAAAATCAAAAATAAAAAAAATAATGATCATAATCAATTTGAAAGAAAATTAAAAAAAAATAATCTTTGGTTATGTTTGGCAACGACAGAAAATTTTGAATGAATTCTAATTTCAGACAAAAATAGAATAAAATAAAAATAAAAAAAATATAATTGTCAACGAGAGATTTTCTTCATAAACGAGAATTTTAATATTTTTAATTAAAGAAAATTTTCTTGACAAAATGTCTAATCTCGGAAACAAACTTAAAGTCGTTACAATACGACAAAAAAAAATTTACAAAAGAAAATTGACTTAATGAAAATTTTCCTTCTGACACAAAATTAATAGTTTTCTTATTTCGCTCACCAGACGATAATTATCCCTTTCACAGCAATAATTTATATTTCAAAATGTTCAGCCAAACTTCCTGAACGAATCCAATATATTTTTCCAAATTAATTTTTGAGTCTTCAGCTCAGTAATTATAAATTACAAAATTTAACCAACTAAACGAGCACGCGTCCAAAACGAGAATAACGCCATGTTGTTCTCGTTAGGTGAAGACGCCGGCCGGCACGAAAAACTCCAACGTGGAGGGCTCTGATTGGATGACGCTCATGACGTCAACAGGTGACCTTTGATCATCAAAATTTGAATTCCAACCTCCAACGATGAAAGACGAGGAAAACTCCAAAACTGATATTGGAGGGATATCAACAAGAAGATTGATATCTATAATTTCTGCTGGAACCTGCTCCAGTCTTCCCTCTCGTCTCTTCATCCGATGAAGAGTTATTCAATGACTTTCGTTCAATTAAAAATTCTGGCCCCTTTATAGTGCTGAATTATGCGTCCGTGCAGTGTTGCCATCTTCCTCTCATCACGGGAAATATTGCCGATGAGCGGTACAATTAAAAATAAAAGAATCATAAAAAATTTTATTAGAATAGAAAATTAGTAATAGTTTATCTCTCATTGACAAAAGTATTTGATTCACGTTTTGGACGCTTTCAATTTCAAACAATTAACGCGCCCAGACGACAACAAAGTAACGTGATGAAATATCACGTTACAATACATATATATTGTAACGTAATATTTCGATTCGTTACTTTTTGTCGTCTGGGCACGTAATTAATTTTGAATTTTTAATAGTTTTGGCACCACCAACTGAGAATCAAAACAAACGAATCACGAGAGTTCAATCTTAGTATAAATTATGTAAAACTAATGCGATTGGTTAATTTTGTATGTTAACGCTCATTGGACTGTCGTCAATTGAGTTGATGTCTCACGACGGGAAGAGGGAGACACCAGATGGACGATGATGAGGGAATACAACATTACCCAAGGAGTTGGTTAATTGGATAAAAGTTTTGGCGCCAATGACAAGATTCATCGGAAGAATTAATTGAGACGTTTAGATGAACTTTGGTTGTATCCTTGGACTAGATAAAATTGTCCCAACTCTAATGTCATCGATTTGGAGTTTCTCAATTTTCTTCGTTGGAATTTATTGTCATTGAAAAAGGAAAATACTTAACGTCAGGTTAAGCTGCATTGAATGACGTATTTCGGGATTGACCAATAAAGAACGTCCTTCCCGGAAAAGACGCCTTAGCCGGTGTACAGCGCTTGCTGTCGGCTGATTCTCGTTTGGTGTGCCGTAGAGTAGACATATGTTTTGTCGTGTCTCTTTGCACAATTTTGTATAATCGCCATTTCATACATCGCAAATTTCTACGATTTTTTTTCTTTATAATTTCTAAAATTTTCTCTCTCAAATCTACATTATGTTCTGCTAAATTTATTATTCTTACATCTATCTTATTGTAGTATTTTTTCTTGCTTTTTTCTTCTGAATTTCCACTTTTTTTCAATTTTTTTTGCTACTAAATCTAGTCTTTCTCCGTGACGCTCTTCCATTATTATTAATCAAAAATCTATTCCTATTAATGCAGAATCTGTTTATTCTGCTCTAAGTTTTCATAAAACCCCAGAGAGCCGTGCTAATTTTGCCGAGGTTTTTTGAATCCATGCGGAAGTGTTGTGGTACCCTCGTCGAAACGTAGTTTGGGCCCCGTAGCTCTAATTGTTTTCGTTTCAGTCTTTGTAACGACGTCGTGGTACATTGTACGACGTATCCCTTTGTATAAGATCTTAAACTCTTTCGCTTTATCGACTACAAGGGCTCGGATTGTTTCATAGTTTATTTCTTCCTTTGTGCTATAATTTAACTGAACTCCTTCAATTACATAATTTTCAACAATTGAACCATTTGGATTTTGGAGACGATATGTGTAAAATTTTAGACTTCCGGAAACGAATGATTCGATAAAACTTCCATTCTCGGAGCCCTTTACTTCATCGGTTAAATCGCCGAGGAAGTTACCTAATCGGAGATCGTTTTTCCCATCACTCACATAAAAGACTGAATCTGTGTCATAATATAAAACGCGGTCTTGCTGCTTCTCCAAGTAGCTATAAAGTTTTAATCTCGCGTGAGCTGTTGTATACGCAGCAATCACAACATTCGCTTTCGTAGAAGCCTCTGTCGCCTCTCTCAAATGTTTCCAGGACATGAAGAGTGTATCATTGTCAACTGGAACCAACCCTGTGACTTCTACTTCAGGGTTAAACATCAATTCTGTAAATTCTTGATAAGAACGAACTATTGCTTTTTTCGATAAATTTTCTTGCTCTCCGAATTTTTCCCATAAACAATTCAGACAAAGTTTAGCGACAACCCTCAGCCCCAGATTTTTTTCAATTTTATCTCTATCTAGTTTGATACCTTCTTTTTTTTTCATATTCCTCGACATATTCCTTTTTCAATTTCTCATTCACGCATTCCTCAGACCAACCTGATGCTTCCTGTTCAATTTTCAGGAACATATCCATATAGCCCGCAAATAAGCCTCCCGTGCGTGTTACAGGGTTATAGCGTATTGTTTTCTTATATTCCCAAATCTCGCTAATCTCTAGAATTTTATAGCCGACCTCTACAGCTTTATGTAGTTCAATTGATACCCAAGTACTCAGAAATTCACGTTCTTGAGGATAATCGTGAGGGCAATCTTCTTGTACTAATCCTTCATAGCAAGAACGACAAAGTGGGAACAATAACTTTCAATGAGCCTTAACCGGTACAACAGAATAGAATAATTGCCGCGGTGGTAAAAGTCGACATTTTATGATCCCTCCAATCCGCGATATATCATTCTTCAGACATATTTTCTTACATGCGTCTCCAACATGAACTTCAGGATGACTGATCGGGAAAATGCCTGTTTTCAACACAAACGGGTACAATGAGCACACATCAACGTACCAAATTCTTTCATTTCCTTTCACATCATAATGTGTAATAGTATTCCCTGTACACCCTCCAAAAGAAGCTTCCCAGGGATCTAACGGTACAAATAATTGTTGATCAGTGCCACTCAAAAATTTGGATAATATAGGGTCGTTCTTTTTACTACGATTGAAATCATATTTCCACATTTCAATAACCTTGTAGCCCGAATTTTGCAGTTTTCGCGTTGTAGATTCAGTCCTTTCATGACACCCTTCCAATGTATCCTTGTGGGATAATTCTTTATTTCTATTAAATTTGAAGCAGCGAGGACAACCATGCCAGTAACATCCGTGAAATTGATATGCATATTTTATACCTGTAGACTCATTTCTCCAATACCCATCTAAACGGTGCCCTGATACAGCCCCATGCTCGCGACCATTCCCTGCGTGAACTATCTTATGTCTTTCTTCGTGTTCCCGCCATAATAGCCATTTGATCGCTGCTCTAGACTGCGTTTTACTGAGTCGGTAACCCCCCTGCAGTATGATACCAATTTGTTTCTCTTTCAGAAAATTCGTCTGATATATTCGCATACATGTTGAGGCGATTGTCACGCACTCCGTTAAAAGACAGACATTACTAACCCCTAGAATCAATTGACGAAATTTGATTCACGCCCGTCTCAAAATTGTTACATCAAACTTACAATAATGTAGAATCTCTTTTTTGAAATGAAAATTATTATCTTCATTTACTCGCTCATTGTACCATTTTAGGAAACTCTTATGATCTTTCGCAGTCATATTGCCACATCCATAATATTTCTTATCCGGTATACGTCCTACATGATTTTGATTGTCACGAGTATTGAAAAAATGAGGGAAATACCCCTCCCCTATACCGCACAAGCCAAAAGCTTCTGGCAATTTAGCCAAAGGTATATGGAATAACTTAAACTATCGATAAGTTTATTTTCGTTAAATTCCATCAAAATTATATCAGTTCCGTTAATGATAGCTTTAATTTCGCTATTTATCCGCTTTATTACGTCTCGTAAAATGAATTGAGAGTCATACCCCTTCGCATTATGAGTGACGCAAACTACCTTTTTATATGTTTTCCCCATCGATGTAATATAATCCACGAAACCACGAACCGGATCATCTCCGTCAAATATATTTTCACGTTTTTTACAAATCTGGCATGGACTGTTCCTTGCCATCCCCCCAATGTCATCATCATTCTCTTCGATACAAGAATCACACACAGTTTGGGTCACACAGAGTGTTGGCAAATGTATGTTCACTTTTTCATTACCATCCATTGTATCATCTTGACGTGTTTCAAAATCGTAGGAAACGAACCCAACACGCTTCACAGTTCCACGTTTCTTAGGTTTCAATGGAGGCATATGGCAGATGTGGCATGTATCTTCGATTTGACGACATATAGAACACATATATTTATCACACACGTGTCTAGTTCTGATAGGATAGAACTTTGTGCTGCATGTCTTACATATCTGAATGTTAGCACACACTGTTGGATTTTTCCCACTGTATGAACCTGCCAAATTATGTTGATCAAAACATTGTTGTCCGTGAAATTTGCGAGCACAAGTCTCACATATCATCTTATCCACAATCGTGCTATCACATGGAGGGTTTTTCAATCACCTATCGCAAATTTTGTCACATATGTGACCAGGCGATTCGTACGGCTTCTCACAATGTTGACAGTAATATTTAGAGCCGAAAAACCCATGCATGAAAACGATCGGTTCATAGTGCTTTTTTTCCTCATTATTGGATTATTACTTTATATCTTTACTGAGAATCATTTATTTAAATCGAGATTATGAGTTTCAAAAACGAATCGACGTAGCAAGAGCCGGCGAGTCAGTGACTAACATAAACATAAACAATGATTCCATAGGGAGAAAGAACTGAGGGTTCTTTGTCTTTAGGTACCGATACTTTTCGGGCCTTGGTGACAAGTAGTTAGTCTCTCGTAGAGAGTTCACCGATGCATTGCACGGACGGTCCATCCTCGTGCTATAAAATAAAGTTTTGAATATTAAAGTATTGAGATTGTTTTGAGAACTTATTTATCACAGCCATTTCCAATACTCATAATATAGCATATGCCTTTCAAGACCACTTTATTAGCAGTAACTTCATAAGTGCCCGCATAGAGGATGGGTCGCAGTTTACCGTTTCTTTTCAGTGAATATATTATAATAGCATACCCCTCTTGAGCAAGATACCTCTGATATTGTTTGATTTCTTCCATGCCACATCCATTTTCTGGTATCGTTACCCCGGCTGCCTCGGTGAATTTTACTGCTTCCTCACGTTGCAATTTCCCTTTGACTTGCCGGATAGCATTCCATTGTTTCTTCATTTTTCCTGAATCAGCTCTAGAATTTGTCTGTTGGACATGGATTTTTGTAACAACGAGTGAGCGGGGTAGGCAGAAATTATCAGTGTTCAAAATTTGTATCACACCTGAGCCCCGTTTCCGCATTTTTCTCTCTGTGTCAGGGTCTGCCATTCCTGTGGGCACTTCTGCTACATGGAGCTTTATCCAAAAAGTATCAGCACAATTGAAACCATTAGCACTTTGCGCGACAGAACTAACAAGATTCCATGAATCTTCAAATTCATATTCATTAATAACTCGAGGACTCACCCAAGCATTATCTTTTTGCATATTAGCAAAATTGAATGTCAAGCACGTACGGTTCTTGCCATCTCTACCCGCGTCAATAATTTTATTGTAAACTTCACGAAAAGCACATTCAATCCAATCTTCCAGAGTAGCACCTTGAGGTAATGGACTGATTCGAAATTCCATCACATGTGTGTCCAGTTTGAAACGGTTAAGACGTTCCCGCGATGTGCGTGATACTCTCAGAGCTGAATGATTTTCTTCTTCTCCAACCGGTAGAACATCTGTAATGTGTGGAACATTTAATTTTTGCATCCCCTGAACCTTTTTTCCATGTTTAATTCAATACTTACCATTTACTGGCCGATCAATCATCATAGGATAGTCAAATAATTCTGGATCAAAATTGTCAACATAATCTCCAGCATTTCCGGGTATTCGCAGATCACTTAGAGAATTTTCCACTTCACTGTCACTCGATTCGACACATAAATCGGAATTGAAATTTTCAATATAATCGTACGCATCCTGTTGAACTACAGGATCATCGTACGCTAAAAATGCACGCTGACTGGAGCCACTTTGCTCGGGAAATTCGGGATGCTCTGACATGGTCAACCACTAAGTTGGAACTGACCATAGCATCTTAGAAGAAGAGTGACTACCCAAATTTTCGGTAGACGTAAATAGGAAAAATGCCTCACCCCCCACTATAGAGTTTCCCTTTGCTAATGCGGGCGACAATGGGTCACTCGCCGCAGGTAGATCCTTCGGCTGACGCCCAAACCCCCCACGTGCTTCCCAGGTAGAAAATTTCAGATGCTGGACTATCCCTTAAGAATTATACGATTTTATTATAAAAGAAGTGTTTTTCATAAAATTTGTTCCTATGTGAAAATGGATCTGAGATGGAAGCATCCTTTCACATCCATGATATGTGGTCCTACAGGTTGTGGGAAAACATTTTTAGTCAAGCGTTTTTTGAAAAAAATTAAGGAAATTCTGCAACACGGAAATAAAAAAGTGATATTTTATTATGCTGAAAGGCAGAGTGCGTATATGGAGTATGATAAGAATTTCGTTGAATTCCGGGAAGGAATTCCGAAATCTGGTGATTTCGAGGATAATCTCCCAAAGCTCGTAGTTGTTGATGACTTAATGCGCGAATCATCGAATGGGGCCATTGTAGATTTATTCACTAAGGAAAGCCATCATAAAAATCTCAGTGTTATGTTACTCTCGCAGAATCTTTTCCATCGAGGACAAGGCCAGCGAGATATTTCATTAAACATCAATTTCATAATTGTTTTCAAGAACCACCGTGATCGAGCTCAAATTGCCCACTTAGCACGACAGATATATCCTGAGAATCTGAAATTATTACAAGAAGCGTATTTCGATGCTACAGCACCTGCGCATGGATATTTATTACTTGACCTCAAACAATCGACACCAGAAAATTGTAGATTCAGAACTTGCATCTTCCCTAGCGACATCTATCATTATGTTTATGTCCCACGAAAGAGTCCGCTTATAAAAGGAGGAGGTAACTCGACGGATGTACCAGTTGTGAGATTCTCATGGCTGAGAAAAGTTGCCGTGGATCCAGCTCCATTCGTAAGTCGCTGGGTGAAAAAAATACACCCCTGTTGTACGCGCTCATTCACGCTCCTCCCAAACTGCGTCGCACTCTATTGAAACACGCTCATGAACATGATTCGTTGCATCTGCGAGTGCGCTTTGAATTTATTGCACGGGAACGTTGATTTGAGAGAGACTGAGACAGCAAATCCGAGGAAATATAAGAAAATTTTAAGAAAATTAGCAGATAAAAAAGAACCTCTTGAAAAGAAAAAAAAATCATCCATCAAAAAGGTGGTGCCCTTCTACCATTGCTCCTAGGCCCTATAATAAGTACAATCATTTCATCTCTAGTTTGACAAACTGGAATGAAAAAAATTGCTACCGGTCATGATGCATGCTCAAAAAATAGTTCTTGTCCCTGAAAATCGGGTGGAACACTTGAAGCATCAGTAAACTGTAGGTGCTCATCAGAACACACAGCAAACATTGCAAGCTGTTATCCAAGAAATTCAGTCCACAGCCAAAACACCTGGTGATGCTACGAATAGTCTCGATGCGCAACTGCTGGAGATTTTGAATTCGAAAAATCGTACAGATGATCATGAAAAGTGGAAATTGTATAATGATGTGTTATGTCGGGATGTTGGGGGTTAAAAAGAAATTATTACTATTTCTATTTAATTAAATCTGAATTATCAAAGCCCCGAACATCCTAACTTATTTGAAAATTTTAAGAAGTTGTTTCCCTGTTCTGCTCTAATCTTTCGACTAGAAACGGGATCGGGGAGTCAAAAGAAAAACGTTTGAGTTTAATAAAAACAAGACTTAATTTTATATTTTAACTATTTCCGCGATTTTACATAACATAAAAACTCTTTTGTCGACTTGTTATTTTTTGTTGTTCTGATTCTATTTGTTTTTAAACTCCACTTTGAATTTATTTCAAACACCCTTTTAATTTAATTACGAACCGATTTGAAACTGAACATGAAAAATATTAACTATTTATTTGTTAATTTACTTTTAGTTATTCGAATTTTCTGTTTCACTTATTAATTCTTTTCTTCTTTCTCATTTTGTAACTGATTGACACTTGTAAATTAGTTGATCTTGACGGCTTCGGAGCCTAAACTTGACTAACTAAAAATTAAAAAGTTTCATAGTCCTTTGAATTATTTCAATGGTGTTTCCTTATTTTTTTTAAGGAAGAGGAGTCTAGGACCAATGACATAACGTCTTGACTTTAGATTTCCCTCTCCAGGATCATTGGGACCAATGTTTCGGGATCACTCCATTCCTTCCAGATTGTCTTAGCTTAAGTTTCCTAAAACGTGGGTAAATTTTATAAGTTGTTTTGGGAAGGCCCGTTCTCCCCTCCACAAACTTTACTTTAGAATTTTCTAGAAACTAAAAAAAAACATCTGCCTATAATGAAACACCGCGATAATGTTTCTAAAAGGCTAAGAATATTAGACGAACTCTCTGGACTGGATGAGAGTCATAAAAAAGAGAGAGATAGTGCGAGTGGGCCCTTGCACCACTACACAAAACGTCACTCGAGAACCCGCGTCTATTAAATTCACGACTTTCGTCTCTTGATTTTCCTATTCGATATTTCTTTGCTAAACGCATGGTTTGAATGAGAAGGCCTGTTTTTTAAAAAGAATTTTAAGTGAGACACTTGGGCATACTGCACAGTATCTCCAAAATTTATCGCAGGACCAACGGAAAACGTGGGAAAGTAACTCGAAATACTTTCCCAGAATTTCATGATTTTTACTAAATTTTTATATTTTTTAATAGTTCAATCAATTAAGAAAATGAACAAGCAGAAGCGTTATATCCTGTGCGTTATTCGCAAGCCCCACTCCTTGCGCGACATTTAATATTTTGCCAATTCGATTGGCAAAATGCTTCCGAATGGAATTTTTATATAAATTATCCATGAGATTACAATTTATATTTTTCATTATTCTAAATGCAGTAACGAAATTTGGTTTCACAACAATTGTCATAAGTGGACATGTGCAGGAAGTAAATTCGCTTGTAAGGACAAATTTAATGATGGTTCGATCTTTGGTGAACTTTATTTATTCATGTTTACCACAAAAAAAAAACAATTTTTCAATCATAAATGGAAGATTCTACGACAGATCTGAAAAATTGAAGTTCGGGTTCCAAATAGGATTTCTATTTTTTCTGAATGTCGTCAGAATGAAAAGGTACTTATCTTGCAGAAAAAATTGTCTACTTTCGAATGGTGAAATAAAAAATAGTAGTGTTCCTAGGGAGAAAGCTAAGAAAAACCGTGATTTTTGAAAAAACTAATTTATCGAACATCCTTACAAGCGACTTCTTCTGAAAAATCTGAAATTCTCACCATTTGTGGGGCTCATTGAGATGAATCTTTTAAGCTAAACTTGGATGTAATCGCTTGGATAGTTTTGGAGATATAACCTCTTTTCATGAAATGGTTTTTGGACAACATCTCAGAAACTACTGGAGCGATTTCGCCCAATTTCAATGCCAAACTTTTCACTCATTGGATGCACAAACTGGCGAAATTTGAAGTCTCTAACTCGAATAGTTTTTGAGCTAGCGTGTATAGTAAATTCAGGCTAAAAAACACTGTAATTGAAATTATCTGCAGAAGAAAAATCTGAGCAAGATTTACCCCGAGTGAAAATTGTGAGTTCAAATGAGATCTATTTCATCGCTGAGAGTGGGGGCTGTGAATCGATTTTTCACGGAGAAAAGTCGAAAAAACGATTTTTCGAAAATTTGAATTTTCTCGAAAAGTACTCAACCGATTTCGTTGAAATTCCACTGACAGCAATTTGCACGGGGAGGGAAAGTACTGTTAAATTTTCGGCTCGCCAAGTATTACCGTTGCTGAGCAATGAGCCGATATCTGTCACACATACACACACACACACATACACACATACAGACATTTTTTAAAAATGTCATTTCTCGACGTTTTGGATCATTCTGAATCATATTCCGATGAAATCTCGAAATCGAAAAAAATCGCATTTACAATGCTTCCATTCGGAAGCAAAAACACTCGGATATTATAGATGTTTTGAGACGTTACTTGTTTTACAGCAAGAATAAAGCAGAGCATCCACAAATGATAGAAGATTCAACATCTGAATCGCGATATAAAGTAGAAGCAATCCCGGCAACTATATCGAAAACTTATAAACGGAAAGCTACAGGATTGCTGGAGCATATAGATCATATTGATGGAGGGAAGAGATTGAAATAGAATGAACGTGGCGTAGGATGAACAAGTGACGTTGGATGGCCCGTCGATTCCCGGGGCTAATATGATTGATCTTGTGCATGATGCCCTGCGTGCTAGAAAAAATCATCATGCTCGGGGCTGGGGAGCCTTTGCTAAATTTCTGCGGGAGATAAACACACCTCTGGAGTTTATGAGTAATCCGAGATTCCAGGCTGGAGCGTTGAGCCGTGTCTTTACAGCATCACAGCAACATGTCGACAATATTCAAGGAGGAGCAGAAGAAGCACTATCGCCACCCTCATCACCCCCGGCTCAGAAGAAAAGGAGAAGAGAATGGCTCCACTTCTAGAGAAGTTGTCAAAATCATATTATAGCCCTTCAGAACCTGTAGGATACATGGGGGCTCGAAACCTTTTAGAGAAATATAAACGTGAAATCCCTGCAGATGATGTTAAGAACTGGCTGAATGCTGAAGATACGTACACTCTTCACAGACTGATGAGACGGAAATTCCCCCGTTTACACTATGCCGTAACGAATATTGATGATGTGTGGGAGGTTGATTTGGTAGAACTTAGATCGCTGAAAACTTATAATAATGATATATGTTATATATTGGTAGTTATAGATGTTCTGAGTAAATCTGTTTGGGTTGAGTCTTTGAAGGATAAGTCAGCGCCAAAAGTCCTTGACGGCTTCAAAAATATTTTGAAGAGAAGTGATGGCGTATGCCTATCGGCACACAAACAGACAAAGGGAAAGAATTTATTGCCAGTAGCGTTCAAAAATTTTTTAAGGAGAATGATATAAAATTTCGTATTGCACGTAACCCTGATATAAAAGCAGCGGTTGTAGAGCGTTTTAATCGAACTTTGAAAGAACGAATGTGGCGTTAGTTCATGTATTCTAGAACTTACAAATACGTAGATGTATTACAAAAAATTGTCAATGCTTATAATCATTCACAACATTCTTCAACAAAAATGGTGCCTGCTGCAGTTACTATTGATAATGCTTCGCAGGCATGGCAAAATATACAAAAACGATTTTTTAATGAAAACCCCCGTAAAGAATCCTTTAAATATAAGGTTGGAGACTACGTTCGCATCAGTAAGGCTAAGGGCGTCTTCGAGAAAGGATATGAGAATAATTGGAGCAAAGAAGTTTTCGAAATATGTAGATGTCTGTTGAAACAATCTCTTCCAATATATGAATTGTAAGATTTAGATTTGGAGGAAATTGATGGGATATTCTATGAACAAGAGCTAGTTCCTGTAAATAAAAGCATCGAAGAAGATCAGTTCATAGTGCAGTGTGTGATTCGCTCTAGGGGAAAAGGGAAGAATAGAGAAGTGCTTGTCAAGTGGGAAAGATATTCCGAAAAATTTAATTCTTGGATACCTGCGGTCAACATTCAGAATGTAACAAAAAAATGACGAAAAATGAGTTTTACACTGTATTACCCAGCGATAGCAGTATGGATTACTATCCATCCAATACCGCATTGAAGTACACTACACTCCTTCCTAATCAAATCGAATTGAATGAGGAATGGGTGGTAGGACTGAGTAAGATTCAATTTCCTTGTAGTTTCCTACATCTGAGCTTAGATAACGGCTTCATTGAACTATTCACGTTTACAGAAAAAGAAGACGAAGAAATTGTTGTTAATTCGAAGAGGGTGGCCCTCCCATCTGGAGTGTATAATTCTATTCCTGAATTGGTAGAAACTATGAATAGAGCAAGTGCGATGGTGGATCAGCTGGTGATTAAATGGAATCCTAAGACCAATTCAGCCCTGATGCAGCGTCATTGCACGAAGAAAGAATGTACTACATTGTGTATAGGCTGGTGTATAGGCTGGTGATTTTCCAAAAACTTGCAGATATATTTGGTTTTACCACCGTTAATTTTGTATTTGATAAACTCAACACGTATAGAGCCGAAAGACCTGGGAGTTTATTACGGGCTTTACCGTCAAGTCTTTTCATTTATTCGAACTTGTGCACACGATATGTAACAGGTGATGTTGTGTCACTTTTGTTACGGGTCATTCCTCTCAATGCTGTCAAATATTTTTTAGGAGTACGAACTGCGTCACATTTTCGCTACCTCATTACATACCACTTATAAGGGCATCCTTTCGTACCATAGAAATAGATATAAGGAATAATCAAGGAGAGGCGATACCATTCAAGTACGGACCTTTAAACGTGACACTTCATTTCAAGAGGATCTATTAATTATAATACCCTATCTCGAATATTATGAACATCAGGCCGGAGGAGGGGCTGTTGAGAAATTCAGCAATTTTGGCCGGGTTTATGTTGGAAACCCTTATCAAAGAGGTCATGGAATCGGAGCATTCCTTGGAAAACTTTTCCGGCGTATTTTACCCCTTTTTCGTAGCACTGCATGCACTGTCGGTAAAGAAGCTCTCAGTGCAGGTTTGAACGTGATAGGCAATGTAGGAAATAGAGTGCCGTTGAAGATGGCGCTCGAGAACCGATTAACCGAGTCAGGACGTATCCTGAAAAGGAAGGCCGCGGAGAAAATTTCATCCATGATGCAGGGATCGGGTTATAAAAGAAAGCGTAAACGCCGAAACACCCAGAAACGCGTTAGTCGTAGTCGTGTCAACAACCTTAAAAGGTTAAGTAAGGAGAAGAAAAAGAAGAGTGCTTCAATCAGAAAGAAAGAGAGTAAGGCTAGAACTAGTTTGGAGAAGAAGTGAAAGGAACGCAGTGTCTAGGATATTTTTCAATAAATAAAATGTCGTTCCTACATTCCCACTCCTCTGAGTGTGCGAAATCCGAACTGGATCTATTCACGCTGCCTTCAACCCAAACAAGCATTGAACAATCGCAGTGTGTTTATTACAACCCGATTTCAACAATAAGTGAAGGTGCTCCAATTGAATACATTGTACCAGGTCATGGCGAGGATTATCTTGATTAAGCGCATACAATGATAAAAATACAGGCGAAAACAGTAAAACCCGACGGGACTGCTGTAGCCGCAGACTCCGTTGCTCCAGTGAATAATTTTTTGCACTCTATGTTCAATCAATTGGACGTGTTTTTCAATCAGAAAATTGTTACGCCACCTAACAATTTATATGCGTATCGTGCATGTATTGAAACGCTATTAATTATGGTGAAGATGCGAAAAATTCTCATCTTCAAATGGGTTTATGGATGTCGGATACTGCGGGTTCAATGGATACGGAAGCTAATGCAGCTGATGACAAAAATGATGGGCTCGTTGTGAGACACGATTCCGCAAAAGGGGCTAAAACAATCGATATGATTGGACATTTACATTGTGATGCTTCCAATCAGAATGAATTCCTATTGAATGGTGTAGAGATGAGAGTTCGCCTCATTCGCGCTAAAGATAGTTTCTGTCTAATGGATTATACGGAACATAACTATAAGGTTGTCATTAGTGAAGCATCACCAATTGTCAGACGTGTTAAACTCAGGCCTGGAATCCTGATAGCTCATGCGAAAACTTTGTCAAAAACTACGGCTAAGTATCCAATGACGCGTGTTGGAGTAAAATCATTCGTACTTCATAGTGGCATTTTAAGACAGTTATCCGAGAAAATAATCATAGGCTTTGTGGAAAATGCCAGTTTCAATGCTTCAAAAAAGAAGAATCCTTCCAATTTCCAAAATTTCGGTATCAATTTCCTTTGCTCTCAACGTTGACCGGCGACAGATACCCACGAAACCCCTCCAACCAAAATTCACTGAAAATATTTCAGCATCAGTTGAAGCTTTGAACACCGTATCCTCCGGAACTGGGACACACTTTAGCGATCATGGAAATGGCATTAATCGTTCTCCATATGCAGACGGTTACTGCTTATTCACCTTCGATTGAACACCGGATCTATCAGTAAGCTGCGCTAGCCATCAAAATCTTGTGAAGAGCGGATGTGTTCGCCTCGAAGTTGGCTTCGCGGCCACAATCGCACACAATGTAAATTGCGTCGTATATGCCGGATACAACTTATTAGAAATCGATTCGACGAGGCACGTTACAATGGACTACAGCGGCTGAAAAGCAACATCTATATATTATGATCCTGGTTTAATATATACGCCAGTAAGATACGAGCATCCTTTTGAGCAGCACGGCTTATTGTAACAAACGGTAGATCTCCTTTTATGAATACCCTACAGCTGCGAAAAGCATTACCGTTTACTAATGCCGGTATCGGAGGTGTCTACCCTGCGAACAGAGTTTCCTGGACGTGGACAAGGCCTTGTGCGATCATTATCAACACCGATAGTCACACACAGCCAGGAACGCACTGGGTGGCCATATATCTTGGTACCAATGGCCGCGGAGTCTATTTCGACAGCTTCGGAATGCCACCCTTCAACTCAGGAATCACTCAAAGTCTTAGGAGAAATTGCCGTATATTTAGATGGAGCGAGAGAAGACTCCAAGACATATCTTCTGATGTTTGCGGCCAGTACTGCATTGTTATGCTTCACTGGCTTCGCAATAATGGAGACTTACACTCCTTTCATAGATTATGTACTGTGACGTAATTCCTGAGCCTAACGGTAAGCTCAGCAATTAAGCACGCTTGAAAAGCACCCAATAGCCAAAACAAAATTCAAAACCAAAATCAAAATGGGCTCCAGGATGTATCTCAACATCCGATCAATCTTAAATTGATCTAAACAACAACAACAAAATCAAAAATTCAAATTATTTAACCACAAACTCAAATACTCCCTTATTCAGCACGAACTAGTTCAGTCTCCCCCTCAGGGTCACTGTTGTGGGCTTAAATAAGGAGCGTAAATAATTTTAAACAAAATAGTTTAGGGGATAAAACAAAATTTTGATATAAAAAAAAATTAATTATAAATTATTAAACCCCTGCGTTACATTGGCGAGTGCGCAGCACAATAAACGAAATATTATAAATTTTAAACAAATAAAACAATTCAAAATAAATAAACAATCAGTTACAAACAAATTCTTTGAAACGAAATTTAAAATCAAATTAATCAAATAAAAACAATTTAATTAATTAACAAATTAATTAATTTATTAATTAATCGTCAACGCATAATAAAGTCATCAATAAAAAAAAATATTCAAAGAATTACATTCAAATTCAAATTCACAAGAAATTAATGGTGCTGCCACCTGCAGTCATCTTTCGCAACGAAACGAAAGTAACTAGTGTCCCTAGTCTAGTGCCTCTAGTGACAATTTCCCTAGATGTAACTGTCGCCACAATGATATGTCAACAATGAAATTAATTAAATTAATTTCATGAAAAGAAAAAAAAATCATTTGACAGACAAAATTTCTAAAAAATATTGAATGAAAGTAAAAAAAATAATTACAAAATCCAATATATTTTACAAAGTCGCGAGACTAAAATTCCACAATGAATTTCAATTAATTGGCTTTGGCCATAACGCCAAAATATATTCGATAATTGAATTTTCTTAATCCACGACATTTTATCCAAACAACAAAACAAAAAAAAATATTCTTTTCAAAAAAAAAAAAATCCTTTTTCCGAGAAACGACAACGAGAGTTCAAAATTATAAAGAAAAATGAAATGATTCCAAAATTATCAAATAAAAATTTTCGCCGATAAATGATTACCAATTTTGCGGCGTCACTTTCTACGTAGCGTCATTACGCTAAAAAAAATAATGAAATTTCACGACCACGAAATTAATAACCGTACAAAATTTAATTACCCAAAAATTTGCTCACCAGATTATGCCAAATTAACTTCAATGTGAACAATATTTTTTTCAAATTTTAATTAAACGACAATCAATGTAATTAATTCCAATGAATTAATTAATCCAAACGTGAAAATGACGGTTATACAAAATTTTGCCAAGAGACACGACAAAACATGTGTCTACGGCACACCAAACGAGAATCAGCCGACAGCAAGCACTGTACACCGGCTAAGGCATCTTTTCCGGGAAGGACGCTCTTTATTGGTCAATTCCGAAATACGTCATTCAATACAGCTTAACCTGACGTTAAGTATTTTCCTCTTTCAATGACAATAAATTCCAACGAAGAAAATTGAGAAACTCCAAGTCGATGACATTAGAGTTGAGACAATTTTATCTAGTCCAAGGATGCAACCAAGGTTCATCTAAACGTCTCAATTAATTCTTCCGATGAATCTTGTCATTGGCGCCAAAATTTTTGTACAATTAACCAACTCCTTCGGTAATGTCGATTTCCTTCATCATCGTCCATCTGGTGTCTCCCTCTTCCAGTCATGAGACATCAACTCAATTGACGACAATCCAATGAGCGTTAACATACAAAATTAACCAGTCGGCATTAGTTTTACATAATTTCTACTAAAATTGAACTCTCGTGATTCGTTTGTTTTGATTCTCAGTTGGTGGTGCCAAAACTATTGAAAATTCAAAATTGATTACGCGCCTAGACGACAAAAAGTAACGTAATCGAAATATTACGTTACAGTACAAGTGATACAAAACGGAACGATCGAATAATTATCAAAATGTTCAATCTATTATTCATAAGATGGAAGGGAAGCGTCGTAATATAAGAAACACTTTCCAGAACTTGACTGGTAAAGGGTTATCTCATTTTAATCAATATACAAAACCCCGCTCAATTGTATCTTAGTTTTAAAATTGCATTCGAAGAAATTTTGTCGCATTCATAAATATTGGTTTTCGTACAATTTTCGTACACGACTCTCTTCCCCACGTTCTCCCTTTTCCCCAGACACCTCACACGCCACCCTCCCCCCTATTTTCCTCCTCGCGCCACCCACTGCCTACTTTCGTCTTCTCACCACCCACTTCCTAACCCCTCCGCCATCTTGCGGACCCAACTCGGTCACCCTCAGAGAAAATCTTTCTTACCCCGGAAAACCCATGAATCACCCAGCAGGTGAACACCTGCATCCTAACAATAGAGGTGGGACTTCAATGGGCCCCGACGCACAATAGAGGGGGGAAGCCACGCCCCTTTTCGCTAAAAACGCGCAATTACTACTCACGTTAAATTCCCGCTAAAGTCACTGCAAATCGAGAAATTCAGTCCCCAGGCTTGAAGTCAAGCAATAATTGAGCAACCTTGTATTCGCGCTACATCCACTCCGAAAAGTCTTAAGTCCATGCAAAAGACGCTAAAAAAAGTGAAATGTTCGAGATTTTCATCCGAGGAATTCGTGCATATTGCGTCGATTTTGTGTGTCTATTGCTTGACACTCAATGTACGAATAGCCACACCGTATCAAGTATTACCGTGATGGAATCGTCTGACCATGTTCTTTTGTATTTACAGGGAGGTCTCGAAGTTGGGGATATGATTTTGGGCGTCAATACTGACACCTTAATTGGGAGTACCTATGATCAGGTGAGATTGAGCAGATTGCAGTAGACGTAAGTTGATGAAATAGAAATGTTGAAATGTTATTCTTCAATATGACGACTAACAAATGTTGAAAGGCCAGGAAGGCGCTGGAATATGAGTTATTGTACGCGCTACAGAACGCGTGTACTCGAAGAGCGCAAATAATATTTTCTATCGCATATTAATATTATACCTGTCTCGCTCTTGACCATTGTAACGCGTATTCTTTTCAATTTCCTTTTGTGTGGATATTCCGAGTTTCGGGTATCCTTATATGGTGATTATTAAATCACACTCGCGTATCGGCCGTTCACGAGAACGCATCTCAATCACCTTCACTATTGACTTGTATTATATCACGTAATTTAATAAACGCAATTTTATATATTTTAATTGCAGTGTTAGTGATACATTCATTCAAATAACCACATCACTACATTATGAGATTTTTTTAAATATTATTTAACGTCACGTTTTCGACACCTTAGATTGGCGTATTCAACGACTGATCAAGACTTTTTGTACTGGTTAGATCTCACCAGTGTCACCGGCGGGGATCGAACCCGAGTCTACCGCGTGTGAATCATTGACTATATCCACAGCGCCAGACCGCCGGTAGTTATGAGATTCAATCGAAGAATATGGTGTATCACCTAGATCAACGGCAAATCGCACCAGGTTCCAAGTTTCTTGAATATTGTCGAGCCTCTGTAATTGAACATGATATACACTGAGCATAAACATTAAGGGAACAGTAAATATTCTCAGTTTTCTGGGTGATTTTCAAATGGCTGTAACTTCGTCAAGAATCATTGTTTCAGGAAAAAAAAAAACAGTCGGAAAACTTGATGTTCCTACTCTTGAAATCTTGAGATGAAAATTATTCATGATCATCCGTTATAACGAGAGAAGAGGGTTGAAAGCGGAAAAATTAGTTTCCTTTTTTTTTCATCTTTTTTCAATCTCATCGAGAAAAAAACAACGAGGAAATTGATTTCCTTTGCAAAAATCAACAAGAACTTCGTTTTTCTCTTCTTTATGCAATAAAAGAATTGAAACGTGTATTTTTAAAAAACCCATGAAAGAATCGGAAAAAAATTTCTAAAATAGAAAAAAAACGCTAGAATCGCCTCTGAGTTGGGGACATAATGACTCAAAACTTGTTTTCAAACAAATAAATGTTTTTTTTTCGATTTTTCTTCGATTACACAATTCTTTATTTTTGATTCTTCAATTGAAGGAAGTCGGAAAAAAAGTAATTTTAAACGAAAAAATATGAAAAAAAAATTTTTTTTGTTAAAATACCCGCTATCTCTCCGAGTCAAATGCCATTCTAGCGTTTTTTTTTATTTTTTAACTTCCCGATAAGGGGAGTTTATGTATTGGCCCCGAAAATAGAAAAATCGATTTTTCGAACAATCTACATGTTTTGATAGCTGCCCAACATTTTTCGATAGTTTTCACGACCATGTCTGTATGTGTGTATATGTCCGTGATCAATTCTTTCGTTCACGCTTCCTCATAAATCAATAATGTGATCGAGGTGATCGATGTCGTAATCGAAGCATCTTGACATAAATTCGCGGTCATTAGATTTTGATCGGCATCGATCCAGTACTTTCTTAGTTTTTTGAAAGAAAGTTATGAAAATTTTCGATTATGCTTAATAGAACTGCGAATATTTAAAAAAAAACGGATCTCACTCAGAAAAAAAGGGACTCACTCTTATAATCTTGATGAAAAAACTGCTGCATTTAAAAAAAATGGGAGGAAAATAAAAAATACGTGAATATGTAACCAGTTTGTTGTTTGCATTTATTTTTTTCATCCATCATTTTTTCCAATAAGTAAGAAGAGAAATTATCGGGAAGTTCATAGTGTAGCTTGAAGAGTCACACTCGTTACCATACATGCCTACTAACTCCTCCTGAACAGCATTAACGCACTCCTGTACTCGAGTGAGCAGCTGCTCACCCTCAGTATTTCAATTTTTACATGGTTTTTTTCTAAGAAAACAATTTGATTTTTTTTTGATCCAAGAAGCAAAAATTGAATTTTTTGTTGATTTTGTAAAAAAAAAAAAAAGATTTTTTCGTTGCTTTTTGTTCGATAAAATTGAACAAATTTTGCACAAAAAATCACGAAGATATAAGGGGAAATCACATTTTCGGCCTTAATCATCATTAATTGGTGTTGTTAGGACTGGAATTGGTCCAAGAGTAGGTTCTTTGGGTTTATCTGTAGAGATACCCTCTACAATGAGTTGATACTTTAACTCGGTGGTTTATTAGAAAAGGATAAATATTTATTTGATTGAAATGATTAATTAATATCCATTATGTATAATAGAATATAAAGATAACAGGTACCAGTCTCAGAGATGACTGGTACAATGACACAATGTCGTGTCTGGTTGAGAACTGACCCTGTCGAACATCAGTGAGTTCGATTCTTATAGTCAATTATCAGTGTCACATTGCAACATGATTATACATGTAGCAATAAGACGCGGAGTCAAATAATATGTGAAGTAAGTTGAACTCATTAATGTGTTCAAATTCTTTACTGTAATTATGAAATAATTAAATAATTTTAAATAATGCTTATGGGGCATAACAGTGTTTAGGAAACAAAAAAGTGTTCTTTTAATTTTAGCTGAAACTTTGTTCATTCGGGAAAAAAAAGGGCCCGTCGATTCGCTTGAAAATGCGGGCAGTGTTCTGGGCAATTTTTAGAAAAGAAGAAAAACTTCATTTTTCGGTACTTTTTCGAACAAATTTTGAAAGTGGGAGAAATTTTTTTTTCAATCAAACAGTGCAAAAATCTTATAGGGAATTCATTCAAGTTTACGAAGCTCATCATCCGCTCGCTGTGCGATCAGTAGTTCCTGAGATATTGACGATGATAGACAAAAGGGTGTTTTTTGATTCAATCGACGATATCTCAGCCACAACTGGTCGTAGGGAAAAAAAAAATTCAAGCTGAAAGATCAGGCTACACGATCCTGATAAGGGTTGGGGTGAAATTTTTTTTTCAAAGTCCGTGGACCAATTTGAAAAATTGAAGAGAAAAATTCTCCCTTTTCAACCCTCTTCTTTCGTGATAACGGATGTTCATAAAAACTTTCCATCTCAAGATTTTAAGAGTAGAAACTTTGAGCTTTCCAACCGTTTTTTTAAATCCTGATACAAAAATTTTTGACGAAGTTACAGCCATTTGAAAATCACCCGAAAAACTGACAAAATTTACTGTTCCCTTAATTTTTTTGCTGAGTGTAGTGATGCCCAAAGACAATCACCATTCACGAGATTCTCCATTTCCTTAAGATTCGTACACGTATTCCAATAATCCCAAACTCAACGCACAGTCCTATCAATGACATTTCCCCCTGTTTCGTTCCTAGGCTTTCGGTCCATAGATAGATTGATAGATAGATTTGTTTATTAACGACTGTAGGCAAATGCCCATATAGCCGAGAAAATACATAAAGTATATAATATTGATTGAATGATTGTGTGATTTACATTATGTGAAAACTTTTCATATAAACTGAATAACAAAAATTTAATAAGAATGCATGAGAAATTTCAGTGACAACTTTATAATGAATTGATGAGTTTTGTTAATTAATTAACTAGTTTATTGAGACAATATCGCACTTTTCCTATTCATATCAGGTTCCACCTTCGCGCTTCTCAATCTTTCAATTCTAATTCATTAAATATAAGCTTGAATCCTTTTCTGCTGCACAATTTTTGCTCATTAATGTTCTTTTTAAGAGTACTTGTTCACTGATACATTGGGTTGAGGAAGATGAGAAGAGAGATTTTAACCGAGACGTAGCTCTCGGCCAACTGACAATCCTGCATTATTGCATTCTTCTAACAACAAATGATGGTGAAGAGATTTTTTGAAGGCATCCAATATCGATTATGTTGTAATAGATGATGGTAGTGAATTCCATAGATTAATTGCTGAGCTAACAAAAGAATTGCAATAAGCTTCCGTTCTGAAACGAGGAACTTGGAGAGAGTCAGTTCTCGCTGGGTTTCTTCTTAAAGTATTTAGTAGACGAAAGATAAAATTATCAGCAAGAGGAGAACCTTGATGCAGAATCAATTGCTTGTAAGCAGAACAACCTATAGGATAGCGTCTTCTATTACTGATTGAGAGCCATCCTAGAAGACGACCTGTTGGAGAAATATGTTCAAATCTCGAGGTTCTCGTTACGAACCGGACATGAGCATTGAAAGCACGTTGGAGTTGTAGTTCGTGCCCTTTCGTCATATTTGTCATTGCTACTGCACAATAATCGAAATGTGGCAGGACAAGGGCTGTCACTAGGCGTCTTCTCAGATTCTGATCCATAAAATTATCGTTGGCTTTTAACCTGTGTAAAGAGCCATAGACTCTTTTGCAAGTTGTCGTCACATATTCTTCCCAGGATAAAGTGCAGTCTATTTTCACCCCCCCCCCCCCCCCCCATAGATAACAGATTGAGAAAAACCTATTACGTTTCCATTGATCAAAACGCTCGGAATAGTCTTAATATTGATTTGAGTAATGAATCGGAGACTGCCAAGGATCATTGCCTCGCATTTCTTATAATTGATGCGAATGTTGTTCCATATGCCCCAATCATGGAGGTTCGCAAGATCTTCATTCAGTTGCTGGATAGTTGATGCCAAGTCAGCTGGTGAGCAGCTCATCCAGATGACGGTGTCGTCCGCGAATGAAGCGTGCTTGCTGTTATTTAGCGCAGATGGCAGATTATTGACATACAACGAATATAAACGAGGACACAGTACGCTACCTTGAGGAACCCCTAGCGTAGTTTCCAGCCAATTGGAGTGACGATTTTCCGCCTTAACTGCCTGCTTTCGATTCAATAAATAAGAAGAAAACCATCTTTGAGTTGAAGTATTGAATCCCAATTCAACCAGTTTTTTTCAGAAGACGCGAATGTATGGCACGCCGTTTTGCTATTTAATATAGTCATAAAAATTGAACATCAGAAAAATTATCTTCATGGAAATACATTTCTATTATCTCTAGAGATAATTGTAATTCATTGAATTATCATGAAGCTGGAGCATGAGTGACAAATGGAATTTGAATTATCTCTAGACATAAAATTAATTCTCCATTCAATTTATCTTATGACATAAAAATAAATCCCGAATTTACATTATGCCCATAATTTTAATTCCCGAATTCGCATTATCTACATAATTTTAATTCCTGAATTCGAATTATCAACATAATTTTTATTGCCAAATTAGAATTATCTACATAATTTCAATTCTTGAATTCGAATTATGTACATAATTTTAATTCGAGAATTAAAATTATGTACATAATTTTAATTCTTGAATTCGAATTATGTACATAATTTTAATTCTTGAATTCGAATTATGTACATAATTTTAATTCACGGATTAAAATTGCATATACATTTAATGTATTAAGTATAAGACAATATTATTTTACGATATATGCCAAAATGAAGGTTTGGTGGCGAAATTTACATGATATTTCATGTGTATATACATTTAATGTATTAAGTATAAGAAAATATTATTTTTTTTAGTCTAGGGATTATAGGCTAGAGATTAACGTTATGGTGGTAGCCCTGTCAGAATTTGTGAATAACCTTGTTATGCGTGATATGTGCTGCATCCTTAGGCCGAGTTTTTCATTCTCGGGTTAGCGTAATCCGAGAGTTGAGTTGACTTTCAGATTAACTTAGCCCTGGGACTTATCATGTGCGCGCTACCTAGTGGTCAAGGGAGAATATTGGAATGTCACTTTCGCAGCCATTTTTTTCCTACAAGTGTACGTTTGCCCAAGCGATATTCCAGTGTCTCTCTTGACCACTAGGTTACGTGCGCTGATAAATCCCAAGGCGGAATTAATCCGAGAGTTAACTGAACTCTCGAATTACGTTAACCCAAGGATGAAAAACACAGCCTCAGCACGAACTTCGAATTTCGCGCGGCAAAATTCCTCATAACCTAAAAAAATTGGTGAAGAACGATTCTTGGATGGTGAAAAGTGTTGTGTACTCTCATGTCACCAGGTGAGATAGTTTTCCCTCAGTAATATTTAATTATTCCATTCAAATTACAAAGTTTGCCGAATGGGCCTGAAGGCCTGGAGGCACTACAATAAAAAAGGGTGCGTGGAACCCACGCGACAGAAGTGAAACTTCTTATACATGAGCCATTGGTCATTTTACACTTGGCTTTGGATTAAAATATCTCGAAAACTATGCAAAATTTAACAAGACATGCTGTGAATGAAATTTAGAGGGAAGATTGACGAACAAAATAAGCAGAACTCTGTTTTTCTACGACCAGTAGTTTCCGAGATATCATTTTTTGAATGAGTAGTTCAGAAACAATGGATGAGGCCCGATAGCAAATAAATGAGCGCTTGGACGTCCTTTCTGATTTTTTCATTCAAAAATCGATATCTTAATAACTACGAGTCGTAAAAAAACGGAGGTTTGCTTATTCTATTCGTTAATCTTCTCTCTAAATTTCATTCACAGCATGTCTCGATAACTTTTGAGTAGTTTTCGAGATATTTCAATCCAAAGCCGAGTGTAAAATGGCAATTTTTCAAGAAATAAAAAGCAAAAATTATGAGGTGGAGCATGGATATTTTTCGGTCGTGTTTCATGACAACTCCTCCTTTGAATGACAATTTTCCGTAATTTTTTAAAAAATCATTTAGATAAATTCCCATATTTTTCTCTCCGTGTATTTAAAAGAAAAAATAAAAAAAAAAAACACAGGCTTCCCCCACCACCCGGAGAGCGACCGGACGGCAGCAGCAAAAATTTCCCCTTCCCCCCACTACTCTACTACCACGTTCCCCTCAAAGCCTTACACTCGTTTCGTGATGCGAGAAAAAAGTTGGTACCCTCCCAAAAGAAGTTTCACTTCAAAAAAATACAGAGTTTTCTGATCTACAATATTTTTAGTAACAACAGGAGAATAAATAATGACAGATGAACAAAATATCCCTCATCGGCTACTTCAAGTCGCAGCAAATGTATCGAATCAGCCAACGTTGGAAGAGACGAATTTCTCTACGTTAGTGCAGACAACGAGGACCCATTTCAGACGAGAGGCTTTGACACCAAATTCTCGCAGAGGTCGGAAACGATGCAGAACTTTCAAAAAAAAAGTATTCTTAATGAAGCTATCAAACGCTGATTTTTTTCCCTCAAAGCCAGAGCTGAACTTTTTGAAACAAAGAGGATTAGGTCATCATGGGAAATTAGTATTCTATCACGAATTTATTTTGTAATAAACAATGAATGCACTACCTAAACCCTGTACAAATGCTATAAATAGGTGAAGCAAACGCATCAGTGGAAATAAGCAGAGATCAACCTTGGGGAGAGATTAAAGAAAGTATAATTTTATTGTTTGATTCACACATTCAGCATTTATTACGGATGTGCGACTTCCAAATTGGAAAAATGCAGCGAAATAAGAGAATCACCCGTATCACCAATGTTGAATCCGAAGGTGATTTGGAGGCGGAGATGGGACAAAGTAAAATAATTGTACTGCCACTAAAAGATTTTCCAGCCGATTTGCAAATTAAAACTAATGAAATGTTCAACGCTCCGTCACCATCGCATACTCGTGCTACTTCATCTAATAATGTCAGTTTGAATCAAAATTCTCCATCAACTGGGACTAATGTTACTCCTCGAGAACAGCGACGTCCAACGAGAATGCGGCCACGCAGAATTCAGGAAATTGATGATGAAGAATTAAGTACGGATGACGATATTCACCCTTGTACGTGACTATTGTTTTTTGCATTTTCTTTTCGATGTGAGAGGGAGAATTATTAGAGGATTATAGACATATATTAAATTATATATTAAAATACCTATTTTTCAGATGGCAAGGAGCCGGCTGATGGTGAAAATCATTTTGTTCCATTCCCTTCATTACCAGAGGATGCAGAAATGGTCATTATCAATATCTCTAGGGCTAACTGCTTTAATGAATTGATGAATCTCTACAAGGACGAAGAAATTGTCAACAAAAAATTGAACGTTAGATTCATTGGTGAAGTGGGAATTGACGGAGGTGGCTTAACTAAAGAATTATTGAATATCTTCTTTGAAAAATGCTGGGGTACGTTTTTTCAAGGTGAAGATTGCTGTGTTCCATACTTGCCGCTAAATAATCGAGACGAGCAAGATAAATACATCATAATTGGGCGGATCCTTCAACACATGTTGATTCTAACTAATACAGTTCCAATGAAACTTTCAAGGATTACGCTGACTATGATTGGAAAACCCGATGCTGAAATCGATGCAGAAATGCTTCTGTTAGAACTGATGAATTACGTAAATCCATATTTGAGAAAAATTCTGAGAAAAGGGAGAATTAATTTCTCATCTCTTACAGAAAAAGAACAAGAAATTGTTACAGATTTCTTTCAAACAAATAAATTTTTCACAAATCCTAATGCTAGCAATTTCTCAGAACAATTGAAAACAATAGCCACTGAATTACTCATTGAGATGCCACGGAGATTCATTGACAAACTTCGTCAGGGTGTACAACCAGCAAAGTATTCTGGTTTTTGGGGCTGCTGTGATTTTAATGTTTTGGTGGAAATGCAAACACCAACACCAACCAAAATTGTTAATTGCCTTGTCACTGACCCTCACTTAACAAACGAGGAAAATGAAGTTCTTCATTATTTGATTATGTATATCAACTGCCTTCATAAAGATAACTTGCTGAAGTTCATATTTTTGATAACGGCTTCCTATCAAATGCCAGATGCTATTCACATCAAATTCAACGATGCTTCGGGATTGAGCCAGAGACCTATCTTCACAACTTGTACAGATACATTAACTTGGCCGAAAACTTACTTAAATTACAATGAGTTGAAAAACGATTTGAATATTTGCTTGCATACTGATGAAGTCAGAGAGTATACATCACATTAAAATGCTCATATTTTCAATTTTATTATGAACCTGGTGAGTATACCCTGGTGGAAATGTCATTCGGTTCTAAGTGAATACAGAATCAAACAATAAGATTAAGCATACAAAATATGAGAACTGAAGACACATTCTCATTTAAAGAAAACTAATGTCTCAGATGATTTACCAAAGTCAATTATTTAAAAACTTATTAAAAACAGCACTCAAAATATGCAACTATTTCCGGTTAAATGGTTGTTTATGAAATAAAATTTAAGTTATTGAATAAAATAGAGCACTGAGGATAATTATTGATTTATAGAAATAATAATTCGATTATAATATATTCAAGCAAGAAGCTCGATGGTAAAAACGCTCACAATTTAATTCCTTCATCAGTTTCAATAAAGGCTCTTTGCTTAACTAATAAACAATCAAGGAGGGCAGAACTAAAAGACTTAAAAGACGGTTTCTCTCTGATCACAAAAGGCAGCGAGTTCCATAAATTCGCCCCAGCGACTGAGAAAGATGCAAGACCATAATTTGTACGTGAATTCAATACTCGGAAGTCCAATGGAGTAGTCCTCTTCGATCGATAACACTCAATATTCTTAAAAACTAATCTCTCAGCCAGGTATTTGGATCTTTTTTGTTTTTGAGTTTTGTAAATTAATTTGCCGAGAGAAAATTGTCGTAGGAAGGAAGGCATTAGCCACCCTAATTTATCATCATAACGTGAGATAGAAGTGTCTCTTCTCAATTCAAAAATAAACCTAATGCATTTATTCAAAATTTTCTTGAGCGTCAAGTCTATCTCTTTGGAACAGCCCGTGAGAAGTAGATTACCATATTCAATCAAAGGATAAATTAAGGTCTTAATTAGATGAATTCTCAAATTAATTGGTAGCCACTCCTTAAGGTTTTTTAATTGGTGTAAAATGCCTAAGGCCTTCCTTGTTATTGTCAGAGACTGCACAGACCATTGAACCTTCTGATCAACCAAGACGCCAAGGTCATTGAGTACAGAAGAAAAATCAATCACGACATTCTTAACAATTACAGGTGGAATAGTGACAGGGTCGATAACATTGATATACTTGCTTGATCCGAGAATCATGGCCTGCGTTTTTCTCTCATTCAACTTTAGTTTATTCGACTTGTGAGAAATTAAAATATTTGGGGAAAATGCGTTCTCCCTATAGCCCTGACCTTCCTTAACCTTATCCATCCAATACTCTAATTTCCACCTTCGGCCCCCTCGACTAAATCAGCCTTCCCTGACGTAGCCCTGAAGCTCGATACGGCCCCAAAAGTACCGTCCCCCAACCCCTCTTAACCGGTAGCTGAAAAACAAAAGGAATGAGCGCCAGATAAATTTTAATACTACTGGATTTATCTAACCAGATCAACGATAAAATGACGGTACGGTAACGGTAAACCAGCTAAGGGTGCTGAGAAAATATCGGGGAAGTGGAATCCGAGAAGGGGGTTGCGGCTGTGCTAGGCTAACTCAGAATGATGGAGAGCGGGCGTGAGTCTAGGGCACACGCAGAAGTCGCAAAGATAGCGTTAAATATTAGTAAAAGATAACCGAACCGTAATAACGAGAGAATAGGGAATAGATAGGAAATAAAGAAATGAAATAGAAGTCAGTATAGTCCTTACGTGTTCCGCTTTTGCCAAAACAATATACAAAATCTTGGATAAACAAGCGACAATACGTTTGAGAGTAACGTTCAAAAGAATAATTACAAAGAGTTCAGTAAATTCAACCGATTATCTGAAATTCGGTAAATAAGGGAGAGAGAGAGAGATTTCACGCAGGTA